>CM067300.1:14863795-17263795 GCA_034231615.1 Meghimatium bilineatum
TAAAGTAGGTAGTTTGGTCGAGAGATAAAGTAGGTAGTTTGGTCGAGAGGTAAAGTAGGTCGTTTGGTCGAGAGGTAAAAGAGGTAGTTTGGTTGAGAGGTAAAGTAGGTCGTTTGGTCGAGAGGTAAAATAGGTAGTTTGGTCGAGAGGGTAAAGTAGGTAGTTTGGTCGAGAGGTAAAGTATGTAGTTTGGTCGAGAGGTAAAGTAGGTAGTTTGAAGTTTACGAGAATTTTGCAGAATGTTGTAGGTTTGATGGTGGAATCTTGTGGCTTTTTTCAACGTTTATATAACAAAAATAACTGAATGAAGTTCCTTTTAGTAAGCAACCTCTGTTTCAACGGAGAAATCTACTTCTATAATATCAGACCATCTTCTTCTTTTTCTGTGCTTGTTCTCAAGTTCCTGCAGGTAAGCACAATGTAGTCTAGAGAAAGGAGTGCGTTGTGTCATGTTTCGTTCCTTAGCTGCGATATCTGCGCTTTTCGGCCTCACACATCCTACTTCATCATTGCTTCTGGGTTACTTTGGCCCTATACGGGACGGGACAGCCAACTCGATTCCAAAATCTCCTTAGTCGCCTTTTAATACATGCATGGAACATAAACATGTGTTTCTGTTCTTGGCTCCCCTTTCGGGATTCCAGCAACGGTCGGGTGATCAGACCATCAGATATAATTCAGATTTCAGTTCCGGTTACAAAAAGTAAGAATATTTCTTTTTAATGTATCTATCTATTGCTTTTTCTTTCTTTAATTTTGCTGTAAGTCGTTGCAGGATTGATGCTGTAAGTCGTTGCAGGATTGATGCTGTAAGTCGTTGCAGGATTGATGCTGTAAGTCGTTGCAGGATTGATGCTGTAAGTTGTTGCAGGATTGAATGACGATCGGTTTTCTGGCTACGGTACATTTGGTCACTTGATATTCAGTAATATTGTAGCGTTTCCGAATGTTAGTAACTCCTTCAATCCACCTTTTTCTTGGTCTTCCTCTACATTTTGAATTTTCCAATTTCGTGTTTTATGCCCTTGCTGCTGACCAATAAGAGCTCATTCTCATTAAGCACCACTCAAAATCGCTAATAGATGTACCTACTCATGGAATAATATTGAAAGTCACCTACTCAGATGAAATAATATTGGAAGTTACCTTCTCATATGAAATAAGATTGGAAGTCGCCTTCTCATATGAAATAAGATTGGAAGTCACCTACTCATATGAAATAAGATTGGAAGTTACCTTCTCATATGAAATAAGATTGGAAGTTACCTTGTCATATGAAATAAGATTGGTAGTTACCTTCTCATATGAAATAAGATTGGAAGTTACCTTCTCATATGAAATAAGATTGGAAGTTACCTTCTCATATGAAATAAGATTGGAAGTGAAATGAAATTGAGATGAAACAAAAATGGGAATCACGTACTCAGATGGACTAAGATTTAGAGAAGAATATAATGCACTACAAGAGGGGATGGGAGGAATAAAGTGGCACAGAAGTGGTACACAGGTATTAAATATGTTATAATGAAGTCGGATGTGTCTGACAGAAAGTTGCAGATATTGATTCTAGCTTTTATACTATGACACAGTGCCAGCAATATGAATTTATGTGCTCAAAATTACACCATCGGATCAAAGAATAGCAACGCCGTTTACCTTCCATACTTGTCATACGAGCGGATTAAGGAGGGTTTGGATTGGAGTTGGCTGTCATGTCCTATTTAGGGATCCAGAAGTCATGCTGAAGCCGAATATATCAGGTCGAAAGATGCAGATCTCGCTTTTAATGTGTAAACTATGATACAAACATTTCAAAATGTTATTACGTATTATACGTTCTGTGTTATACGTAAATACTATGGATTTTGTTCTCCTGACTACATCCTGCTAATTTTCAGGAGTTTGATGGGAAAACAGAAGTGCGGCGATTCATGATCTCCCGTTCCAGTCGGTAAGACAGGTGGTTATACAAGAATACAGTATAATTCGTTAATAAAAAACAGAAATGTAGGCTTGTGTTGGATGCACGAAACTATATAATCTGCACTTAAAGGTGTCGAAGCTGTACAATTTTGAGAAATGTCTGTTCCAGTCGGCATGGCACTTGCTACTGATGAAAATAAGTTTACAACTAGTCAAGGTCATTGAGTACATGTTTGGATGCAACCGCACGAAGGAAATATCTATTTCTCTATGTGTAATTTCCCGATTTCCACAAGTTCTAGGTCGGTAATGTAACACGTCTGCAAGCTGTGTCTATGACACGGTGACACACACAATAGTTCTGCTGACAAGTGACCTACTTTCTCGGTATGATGTAATGGTGGGGAGGAACGTGTAAGGAGAGGAAAGATCTGGAAGGAATAGATAAATATAGGACAAGATGGAGGAGTTTGAAGAGGAACGCTGATCTGTTGGTGTTCATAGATAAATGAATGGATGGAGAGATTGATGGATGGATAGACATATAGATGGATGGATGGATGGATGTACAGATATATGGATAGATAGATGAATGGATGAACAGATAGATGTATGGATGGTAGAGATAAATGAGTGAACGAGACAGACATATGAATGGATAGACAGAAAGATGTATAAAAATATAGATAGTTGGATGGATAGACAGTTGGACAGATATATGGTTGGACCGATAGATAGTTGGATGGATAGACAGATAGATAGTTGGATGTATAGACAGATAGATAGTTGGATGGATAGACAGATATATAGTTGGATGGATAGACAGATAGATAGTTGGATGGATAGACAGATAGATAGTTGGATGTATAGACAGATAGATAGTTGGATGGATAGACAGATATATAGTTGGATGGATAGACAGATAGATAGTTGGATGGATAGACAGATATATATATATAGTTGGATGCATAGACAGATAGATAGTTGGATGGATAGACAGATATATATATAGTTGGATGGATAAACAGATCGATAGTTGGATGGATAAACAGATCGATACAATGATCAGTGATCGAATCACGTGACAACAGTCCGAATTTTTAATATCATATGTTATTGCACTGAGCTGAGATTTAAAAAGTTGCAACTAATAATACCGATCATCGATTTTCGTGCAACGCACTGGTCATCCACCCCCTCCCCAACTTAGTGTGTAGCGCGCATATCGAGTGATCGGGGGACTCTCATCGCCAAACGGAAAGAACGTTGGCTGTGTCGAAATATGTGTCTTTATCGGAATTTCGTTCCGTTTAATAATGTTAGTTTTTCGTTCCTTAGAAACTTGGTCACTTATCCTTGTCTAGTACCGGATATATATATATGGTTGGATAGATGGATGGATAGTGGATTGGGGGAGATGTTTACTGATAGGTCGGGGGGGGGGGGAGGTTACTTTTGAATAAAGTATAAGGTAATTAATGACTAAATAAGGTCATACAAAAAGTAATTCTGTTATACAACATTAAACAAAATCACATATGAAAAACAAAAACAACGTAATTTCGTTATAGCGCACTTTTTATTGACATTTTTTATGGAAGGATGGGAGTAAACATCTAGTTGCATATAATTAAGAAGGAGGAAAAGGGGGGGGGGGGAGTGAAGAGTCCCTGAAATTTTGACATGTTGACAAAATTTAGCAAAATAATTTCCGAAGAAGTGTTCTAAGATCTAATATTGTATTTCACGTCTTAGCTATTTACATAAATTAAGTTAATTTCCGTTATAGCATCCTTGGGTATTGCTTTTGTCAGCTTCGCTCTGGACAGCCAGTCTTTTGTCACGATTGCATGGTGTCGGCGACGTTCTTAAATTTCGCTGCACTGATTTTTCTCGTGATGCCAATATCATTGAGAAAATCCATCTTCTACCGCTGAAGTCGGGTGTGTCGGACTATTCTCAGAAAAGTGGCAACACAATGCATTTTCTTTCTGAGGACTACATCCTGCTAGAAATCATGCTGGATCATTGTTCCTGTTACAAGAAAAAATTTGGGGGAGTTTGAGAGCGAGCGGAAAAATCAATCAATCCATCCATCTTCTCTCTTCTCCAATAGGGAGAAATAGGATGTGTAGAAATAAGGAACAGTAGTTGCGTGTTGTGCTCGGGACAGAGCGTGGTAATCCTGGGATACTCCGCACTGGAACATCTTCATTCGGAGAATAAACCGCGACCAATTGCAAGATGAAACAAGAGTAGAATCACAAACAACATAAGAAGCAGCTCTTTTACTTCGTGTATTTCGATTATGTCCAAGCATTTCGTAGTTCGATGTTGGCAAGCGAAATCCAGACGACACATAATTGAACTCAAAATGACTAGCGAAAATCACGGCAATAATCAGAAATATCAGATAAGAAGGCTCTGTTTTGTTTTCATTCTGTTATTAGGTCTTTTTTGCCGTTTGGTTACGGCTGTGCTGGAGAAAGGACACGGTAATCCCAGGATACATGAATACGTTTATTATACATAGATTAATGCCGAAATCGGATGTGCTAGGCCTACAAGGCGCATAACGGTGGCACAACGTAATCACGCTCTTGGCGGAAATCGCACGGATATCCGTGATGGTTACAATGGAGCGAACGCAAAACAAACAAACAAACAAACATAAAGAGATTAAACATGTATCCATATTTATTCGATAAGAAATTATCCTGGTTGGTCCCATATTTTATCTTTTCCTTTGTACTCAATGAGAATTCCTGTTTTGCTAAACATCTTTCAATCCGGTCATCTGTTACTACTACTTATCTTTCAATCCGGTCATCTGTTACTACTACTTATCTTTCAGTCCGGTCTTCTGTTACTACTACTTATCTTTCAATCCGGTCTTCTGTTACTACTACTTATCTTTCAATCCGGTCTTCTGTTACTACTACTTATCTTTCAGTCCGGTATTCTGTTACTACTACTTATCGTTTAGTCCAGTCTTCTGTTACTACTACTTATCTTTTAGTCCGGTCTTCTGTTACTACTACTTATCTTTTCGTACGGTCTTCTGTTACTACTACTTATCTTTTAGTCCGGTCTTCTGTTACTGCTACTTATCTTTTCGTACGGTCTTCTGTTACTACTACTTATCTTTTTGTCCGGTCATCTGTTACTACTACTTATCTTTTAGTCCGGTCTTCTGTTACTACTACTTATCTTTTAGTCCGGTCTTCTGTTACTACTACTTATCTTTTAGTCCGGTCTTCTGTTACTACTACTTAACTTTCAGTCCGGTATTCTGTTTCTACTACATATCTGTCAGTCCGGTCATCTATTACTACTACTTATCTTTTAGTCCGGTCTTCTGTTACTACTACTTATCTTTTAGTCCGGTCTTCTGTTACTACTACTTATATTTTCGTACGGTCTTCTGTTAATACTACTTATAGACACCCTTTACCCAACATACACCCCCACTACTTCCAATATGTTTTTTTCGTCTGGTTAAATAATTTTTCAACCGCACAGACGATGGATATGTTGGGCAATTGGCGCAAATAACTAGGCAACACACCGCAATTTCTTTCTCTGGACTGCATCCTACTGAACATCTAGTAGGGCCATTGTCCTGCTGCAAGAGACACCCAGCGGGATTTTGAGAATGAAGTCGAAAAAGAAGAAATAATTCTCCCTCCACACCTTTCATATCTAGGTAATGGCCAGACAGACAAGTGGACGACTCACAGCTCGATCAATCAGTGATGGCGGCAGATTTATCTAGAAAATAGGACATTCTCAAAGAACGATCGATACGTGGTTGAAAATAGATTTGGATGTATCAATAATGGCCTGATCAGAGGTCACAGAATTGTACATGTTTATTGCTTCTTCCAGACCTGATCAATATTGATATGCATATCCGATGTGGCACATGGATGGTTCTCTAACCAATCGTATTCCTTTTTGAGGATAGTTCTCAAAATATTTGGGTTTTTCCGTGATGATTCAATTTGGATAATGAAATATATAGACTTGTGAGTTACTACTCGGCAATGATGTCTACACTTATGTCATCTGAGGAACCGACTTTATTAAACTACTTTCTGTTCAATGACCTTGTTGAATACGGTAGGCAAGTGGTTATCAACATCTTTGATCCGTGGCACTCTTTTGGGACACATTTTTTACGTATCTTCCCTGGTGAATAAAAAAAAAGATTATTGTCTTTCGTTACTAGTCACAAAGGTTGTTTTTTTAAAAGCAGTATCGTTATAATTGTTCCTGTTATCGCTCAAATGGTTACTAACCGTTACTCGTAAAGTCTGATTTTCGGTGAATTTACGCTTATGATGCACGATTGTATTACCGGAAAACAGGATACACAGGCGAATCACAGTAACGCGACGTGGAAGGGCATACTGATGCACGTTGAAAACTATGGTCATCGACTGCATACAACTTCGTTTCAAATCGTTTGGCTTGTCTCGCCACTGTTTTCAATTGAGGTTCGACATTTAAAGTGATTTCAACGCGTTGCACAACTCTTTCTCACTGAAATAAAAATCCCCAGTGGAAATCGGTTTGGAAACGGAGTTGAGCAAACGAGATTTGAACAGAGCCTGCACATGTGACACATATTCGTCTCGCAACCTGAATTCATGGTGTACTGAAAATATACAATTTCAAGTTCTCAACTAATCACGCATCTTTTATGGGGATGATGTGCGGTCAAATACGGAAAACGGGCTAACTCAAGTTGCAAAGCCAGTAGGTGTCATCTGAGCAGATCTGGTTCAAATCCCGTTTGATGAATTATGATTCATTCTTTAATAATAAATATTTCGATGCTTCTGTTACATATATATTATTAAATTAAATTGCCCATGTCATCAGGGTCGTATGATCACCTCAAAAAGGGGGGGGGGTTACTCAAATAAGGTCAGTCGTATGTTTTCCTGCATCTGATCCATTTTTTAAATGTATTTATTTTTGAGGCTTACCCTCCTTTTGGCCAAGTTCCTATTACTAAAATTCATGTTCCGATTGAGAAAATAGAAAGGGGGGAGGGGTTTGATCACCCCCCATCTACTGATCTGCATGTCACACCTGAAACAACTTTGACTTTTTACTGATTATCACCGATACACGCTCTTTTCCATTCGATACATTCTATTTCGTCATGTCACTTTACTCCACATGTCACTTTACTCCACATTCCACATGTTACTTTACCTCTTATTCCAGATGTCACTTTACTGCACATGTCATATTACTCCACTATCCCTTTACTCCATATGACACTTCAATGCACATATAAATTTACGTCACATGTCACTTTATTCCACTCTGACACTTTGCGCCACTCTGACACTTTACTCCACATGTCACTTTACGCTACCCTGACAATTTACTCCGCATGACACTTTACTCTACTCTGACACTTTACTCCACTCTGACACTTTACTCCAATCTGACACTTTACTCCAATCTGACACTTTACTTCAATCTGACACTTTACTCCAATCTGACACTTTACTCCAATCTGACACTTTACTCCAATCTGACAATTTACGCCACCCTGACACTAGGTACAATGGTCTAGCCAACATCCCATCCAGTCCTCGTTAGTCGCCTCTTACAACATGCATGGTTTTCAATGCACAGCCTAGCTTTCTTGTTAAAGTTTTATTATTTCCCTATCTATATACTTCTTAATTGTTAATGGGCCCCAGATCTCAAATAGCTTAGGGCCTTATCAAATCTTAATCCGACCCTACATGAGGTAGAGTTTATTGAACCAACCTCCACTATTTTTGATATCACGAAGTTCATTTCTGTTGTGACACATTTGAAGTTCATTTCTGTTGTGACACATTTGAAGTTCATTTCTGTTGTGACACATTTGAGAATCGCTTTTACGTTTGAAACCTAGGCAATTGTCCCTCTCTTTTTGCCCGGGGCAACTGTTTGTCTGTGCCCTTAATAACAAGCCATAGTATTTCTACTCTTTACCCCTACCCCGTTTTGCACATTCGTGCACCGTGATACACCGTTGCTTGACAAATCTGTTAAACAATAGATATGAAAAATATATCTAGAAAGTTATGTGATAGGTTTGCCATTTCATGCCCAAAGAATGATACATTTTTTTGTTTATTTCAGACGGTATTGACGTCAGCAAAATAAGAAAGTTTTAAATTCTGTAAATAGAAGACATACATCTCCGGGGGTGGGGAGATTGTCGAGAGAATATATGAAATTCTAAGAAGAATGTTTTCTTCGAAATTAATTGTTTTTATGTGTGTTTGAGTGTGCGCTTGTATTCGCGCGCGTTGAAAGCAGGCTAGGCAACTGGAAGACACTGCATAATATCGTGTCTCTGAAACGCCAAACATTGTGAAATCTCAACCCTGGTCTGGTTGAGATGGCTGGGGCTTAGATGAGCAAATACAATATATTCAAGTCTACTTGCCTCCCTACCCAAAAAGCCTCCCCCACACAATCTAATCCGATCATGTTGGATAGCAAATATTAGATTATTAAATGTTTGGATAAATACGGACTATATCCTGCTAGAGCATGGACCGTAAGGGGAGCCGAAATTAGCAACAATGTTTACATTCCATGCATGTAAAATGAGACGACTAATGAGGGTGTTCGGTGAAGTTAGCTGCCACATCCGATATGTGGCTGAAGTGGCACACAGAAGCGTTGCTGAGGTCGGATTTGTCAGACTGAAAGGCGCAGATTTCACAACGAATCTGTAAGCCATGACAAAACTCGTTCATTTCTCCGGACTACATCCTACTAATCTGCAGGAGTGAGAGAGGGAATACAGAAGACGCAGAGAAACGAAAAACAGTGCTTAGAAATAATGGCATAAATAATATTACAGGACTCACATTTACATCCATCGTCGATCGTCTTCTCTTCCTTCTTATTCTCTGCTCGTTCTCAAACTCCTGCAGATTAGCAGGATTTAATCCGGAGAATGGAACGCGTTGTGTCATGATTTCTCGCTGCGATATCTGTGCTTTTCCTCCTAACACATCCTAGACATCAGCATAACGTCTGGGTCACTTTGACTCTTTATGGGATGATGCAGTCAACTTCACCGTATGGCCTCCTTAGGCGCCTCTTACACATGCACGGAAAACGGAAAGTAAACAGTTCTGCTATTATTTGCTCCCCTTTAGGCCCTCCCCACATGGTCGTGTCGTCACCAATTACCTACGAGATAACTTCAAAACTTTCCCCAGAAGTAGTAGATTATATAAAAATAAATAGGAATGAAATTCTCTACACTACATTTCCTTCAAAGTAGTTCCTTCGGTAACTCCACACTTTCGCCAACGCGCATACAGCTGCTGGAAACATTAGTGAAATCCATTCCTCGACACTACTCTCAGCTGCTTTGTCGCATTGATGACAACGTCATCTGCATCCTTTAATGTCTGTTCTTCCGGTGCCGATTTCAGTCGAGGTAACAGGAAAACATCAACATGTGCACTGTCGGTAGAATATGGAGGCAGTTCTAAGGTTACCACATTGTGCATTACGAGGTACTGCTTTACCTGTATGAATCGACGTGCCTGTGCATTGTGATGCAGCATAATTCAACTGTTTATTCTCCACGTTTCGGATCTTTTTCTTTCGATTTCCTCTCATAGACTCCGGAGGATATGTTTTATTATGCAATGTTAGTGTCTATGAAGGGGACTTCTCAGGTAAAACACAGAATTTGACATTTTGAAATTCGACGATGCAATTATAGTCGGTTCCATAATTCATTCTTACTCAATTGGAATTATTTTTTTTTAAAACTATTTGTTAGATCGAAAAATTCTTTTGCATCCAACTTGAGATTTTCCATGACCCTATAAAACTATGTTTTTGCTCTTTAAAAATGTAACAAGATTAAAATATTTTCTCCATGAATTTATAAAGGTTTTTTTGAATGTACGTAATTTGAGATTTTTTTTACAGTATTACACCAGAGTCTGTTGACAGTCCTGGTTGATGATTGAAAATAAGCCTTATTTATTGTGAAATGCATCTATGTTTTTGTGACAGTGGAGGTTTATGAGGTAGCTTGGTTTTATATATAAAAATACTAGTAGTCAAATATCAGCGAGCTAATTTACAACAACTTGGTTTACAGCATCAAGGTTACAACGTCCAGTATTACAATATATATTTTTCGAATGTACAGCATCTTAGATATATCACACATTTATTCATACAATGGCTTGGCGCTAATGCATTCGTTCGTCCTGTTCTGCAAGCTAAGATGCTTCTTCTACCTAACCTTTGGATTCCCCGCCCGTGATGGTAAGCGGCTTGAATTTACAACCCGAAGTCCATATATCATAATGCTTGTCTGTTCTAGAAGGCCGTGTGGTTATCGTAAATGGCAATCGTGTATCATATCTGCATGTAGAGGATGCACAATTGCTGAGTTCAAGTCCCGCGACTTGTGCAATGCTACTTGACGTTTTCTAATTTTAGATTTCCAATATCGGTTCAACTCCTTGAAACTGTCTGCTATCGAGCGAGAAACCTGGCTTACTTGGCCACCGTCTCACAACTTAGAGCTATTCAATCTATCACTTTAACAACTCCTATTTAAAAACATATAACCACTTCTACTAAAACTCCTAATTATAACTCTAGCTATCCGGGAATGTTTCTCGTGCTACACTATTCGGCTTCAGCTCACACTTTTGCGACTTCCCTAGTCGCTCCTAACTCTCCGAATGTTCAAATCCCATCTCATCCCATCCAAATTACCAAGTTTTCCTCAACTTTGCAAAAAATTCCGACTAATCAAAATATTTCATATATTTCACATACTCCCATCTGTTCTCACCCGCGCACTTTTTGTTCATTATATACAAAGGTGTGACAAGTCATTAAATAAACACTTCTTTGCACATTCATACTTTGTCTGGCTGTTTACCAGTCGTTTGTTGTCACAGAGTCTGAAGACAATGCTAATTGACTCGCTAGTCCGTCTTTGCACTTGCGCCTCTGCATCATGTTTAATGGATATTATAGCCTTGCGGCAGGTTGTGCGACAATATTTTGACAAATGAGCTATATAGGCTGGCCACGCAACGCATTGTGGCATTTCACATCGTCAATCTCCCGCTATCGATGAAGGGTTCTCACTATCTACCGTGATTCAAGCAACTTGTGAATAGTTCTTCCTTCGTGCTGAAATGCGCCTACCCAGCTTTGGCACATTGTCATTTTTCATGCGAATCAAGTCGATCGACTATAGAACGGATATCACGATTTCCATGAGTGCGAATGTGTCATTGTGTGTCGTTTATTTAGAGATTTCATTGTTAAGGACAGACTTATTTTCGCGAATTTATTTGGAATGAATTTCTTCGTGATTTTCATTGGTGATTGTAATGTGCTGTCAAGATTATATCCAATGAAAAGAACAGAAATACTCGTGTATGCCAATAGAAGAGACACTATCAAGACATTTAGTGCTGTTTTCTTTTGTTGGATGACCTAAATGTTTAATCTTAAAATAATAGCTAAACTTCAGTGTATATAGCATCCCACATTCGACGTGTTTTTATGGTAGCATCTTGTTAGATTTAGCCAATTTATATACGTTGTTAAGAGTTGTATTACAATATGAGTTTGAAGTGTAAATTCACTACAATATAAAATGTACCTACACACTTGTACAGTTACTATTTCAGAGAAGTTATAGGGGGTCGTTTATATTACGATATAAAATATCTTAAAAAAAGATAATACACCATGCTCTCGGTTTAAATAAACTGTCATTTAACCGTAGAATAAACATGACTGTAATTATGTAATTCATGAGCGACAGCAAGGTCCGAAAAGGAAAACTGACGATTTCGACAAAGCTGTTATTGTACGTGAGATGCTTACAATGTTTCGAGCAAATGATGTAGTAACACTACACAAACTGAAAGTTTGTCTGTGGAGTCATTGTGATATTATTTCTAAAACCGAATTTGGAGGGTTGTTATGGGCAGCAGTTTCATTTTTCGGAAATCTCTTACAGAGAAGAATATATTATGCGAGAAAACATACTTCTATGTTCTCCAAACCTGCCTGTCCCACAAAGTGGCCAAAAAAAGAAGATTGCCTTTTTCTTATATTGTTGATTACGGTCCGTTTCGCATGTGACTCTTTTAACACCTCTACATTAGTTTTTCTGGCAGTCCATGGTATTCTCAGCATTCATCTATAGAACCACATCTCTATTGCTTCTAATTTCCCACTTTCCAGTTTGTTTGTTGTAAAAGTTAGTAAATAAAAAAAAAGAGTTATTATAATTTTTGAGACGCACAAGGAAAGCGAAGACTTTTGTAATTGATAAAATCATCACTGAACATGGTCATACTTCTCTTCGGCTACCCCATTCACATCTCAATGCCATTGAACTTGTGTGGGCTGTAGTCAAAGGTCAATTTGCCGAACTTTAAGATTTTCAAACTTTTTGACGTAACAAACAACACGCGATGTCCTCGCACAATTAGATATTGAGTATAGAGAAAGCTTTGTGAAGAGCATGTGCTTCAAGAAGAAGAAACGTGTTGGTAACGAGATGGTTTACATGTTATCCAGCCCTTAACAGTAGTCGATCCTTTCGAGTCTTCGGAATCCGATTAAAATAGTTGATGTACTAATCTCTTGTTCTCACATCGACCACATTTCTAACATCAGACACGTATCACCAAATGCCACAAGAAAAACATGAGACTATTTGATCATCAGACGCTCGTGTGTTGTCGGGGCCCGAAAGGGGAGCTAAGAATAGCACCTCTGTTTATCTTCCATGCATGTCGTAAGAGGCGACTAAGGAGGTTATGGGATGGAGTTGGCTGTCCCATCCCATATCGGGCCAGTGACCCAAAGCTATGCTTAAGTCGGATGTGTCAGGCCGAAAAGGCGCATATATCACAGCAATGCTATAAACCATGACACAACGCATTCCGTTCTCCGGACTACATCCTGCTAATCTGCAGGAGTTTGAGAACGAACGCAGAAGAAGAAGAAGAAGAAGATCATCAGAGATAAAAACTGTTTTACATAGACACTGAAAATAATGATAATTATCTCACATTTCCTGTCATAGTTGTGTGTAGTTGGGATACGCCTTTGCATCCACAATTTTGTGTATTACTGTAAAATGTCATTTCATTTCTGAATGTGATAGATTAGAATACGGTTTAACCAATCGGGGCCGCTGAAACAACATTGTGACAGGTCTAGCGAACTGACAGTGCAGAACTAAAACACTCGTAGGAGACAGAATTGTCAGACGGTGACAATCAAGCTAAACAACCTCCTCAGCGAAACTTCTTTATGTAGACGATTAAGCAACAATATCAACATCAAAGGTACAAATACAACGACATATAAATAGCATGCACACAACATGTACAGATTTAACATGAAGATAAACACAGAAAAGACCCAGGTATTGTCAATCGCAAAAAAAAAGATGAAAAAAAGAAAAAAAAAAGAAACACCACTAATCTAATCAACAACTTGAACAGGTGAAATAATTCACTTATCTTTGATGCATAATATCCATAGAATGGGAAAAACACAAAAAAATCAAATAGATAGATGCAGCATAGCATACCAGATTTACCATGGGCAGATGTCTCCGATGTTCAAAAACGAGTGTGTGACATGAACACCAAAATTTCACTATATCAAACGATCATCATACCATCACTATGCTACCATTGTGATTAACATGGTAGGACACATGGACATTAACAACATAATCCACAAGAAAACGTGTTACAATAGAAATGACTTGTCCATGTAGAATTCTTGGAATAACAATAAGAAATAGAATCAGAGACGAAAACAATAGAAAACTAACAAATACACTTTCAGTCATGATTAAGTGGGTTTCACAATTCCAGGGAACCATCTGACAGTGCCCTCAAAAAGCATTACTAAACTGACACGATGGATGCAAAGTCAGGGGCAAACTTTTCAAACGATTGATTACAGAAATAAAAGAGTCAACAAAACAATGAAGCACACAAAAAGACTATCTCCGGAGAACTCTTCTACCACTGACGCTACAAAGCATAAAAGTGTATAAAGCAAAAAAGAAAGACTATAAAATGTAAAATGTGAGTGCCATTTTTTGCAGCTTATGCAATACTATATAGCAAAAAAAAAAGTTTTTTTGCATTTCCAATCTACCTATAATTTTGTAAAATATAAATTTCTAAGGTGGTGCTGTGTAAAAGGACTAACTGCGAAATATGGTTGCTATGCATCTGGTTGTTTTCGTGAAAATGGAGCTCAAGTGATTAACATGAATTATGGAACCAACTATAGCACAACACACACAATAAACATCAGTATTTTCTTGTTGAAAACATATGTGAACGCCACGCCTGCTACGTCGTTTCGACAACGTCATTACCAACTTCAAAACATATAATTATTTAAACAAAGAGTGAAGATTTCCAGATATTGTTTTTGTCTTATTTGATGTTTAATACGATTTGTCATTAAAACGGCTAATAAGCTTGTCTTGTCCTGCGAATGAACACTCTAGGAAATTTTCTAACAAACATAAACAAATGTTTTATTCCAGCGTTTATTAAAAAAACAATCTGGCATACAAATCATAAAAATTGAGTGTATGATATTTATCTATTTTGCAGATTGACAACGGAACAAATATAATTTCTTCAGCTGTTTCGAAATTAATATGTCTTGTAGCATCGCCAAACAAATTACAATATCACTTTTGAGATAATTTTTTTTTTTTTACAATCATCATCAATAAGTGTCGTCTCGGCAAAGAAGATTCGCTGCAACAGACCTCCAACATCACCTGTCTCTTGTCTTGGCAGTGCCCTCTGCTAGACTGTAAACTGTTCATCTAGGAATGTTACTCTCCTATTTGTATCTCTGCCTACCTCTTGCTCGCCTCCCCTCGACTTTACCCACAAGTAAAGTCTTCAGCAAGGTGTCTTACCTTTTAATATGTTCAAAATATTTTGTTTGCTTGATCTTTATATCATTTAATAATCCTTTCTTAATACTAAGTGTTGTTAGCACCTCTTTATTTGTTTTCTTCTCTTTCCATGATGTTCTCCCTATTCTTCTATATATCGGCATTTCAAAGACATCAGTTCTGTCTTCTAATTGTTTATTTAGTATCCATATTTCTGAGCCATACATTAATATGGAATAGATGTAGCATTTTATTTCTCATTTTCAACTTATTTGTAATTTGTTTAGATGTTAATATTTTCCTCATGTCATTGAAGGTACTTTTAGCCATTCCTATTCTCCTTTTAACTTCTGTTTCACATTTGCCATCATGTGCGATTATGTATCCGAGGTATTGGTAATGTTCTACTTGTTGTAGTTTCTCCCCATGCATGTTTATGTTTAGCACCTGCTCCTCAGTGACTTTGCTGATTATCATGTTTTTTGTTTCTTGGATATTTATATCCATCCATATTCTATACTTGATTTATCGAATTTATCTATCAGTCTTTGCAGTTCTTGTTCCTGCTAAAGGAACAGTGTCATCTGCATATCTCAGGTTGTTCATTATTTCCCCATTGACTTTGAGTCCTGACATTTCTTCTGTATGTTTAAAGATATTCTCTGTGTAGATGTTAAATAGACTTGGTGATAAAATGCATCATTGTCTTACCCCTCTTCTTATTTCTATGTATGGGGAGAAGCTGTTTTCACACCTTATTGATGCAGTTTGTTCCCAGTATATATTTCTAATCAGTCTGATGTCTTTCCCATCATTGCCTATTTCTTGAAGACATTCAATTAATTTTTCATGTTGGACTCCGTCAAAGGCCTTGCTGAAGTCTATGAAGCAAAATGGATACATTTTTTTAGAATTCTTTATAATAATGTTATAACAAAAACTGTATTTTTGTGGGTTTTTTAACAAATGGTCGCTTTGTGGAGTCTAATTTGAAGTTTGAACATAAATATGTGGCACTAGAGAAAGAGATGAGAATTGTATGTTTGTGTTCCTGTTTGCCAGTTTCCTTGAATCAGTAATTGTGCATTTTGTTTTCTTAAACTTAAGGACTAATACTCAGGAAACTTCATCCTCCTCTGATAGAGTTGAACTTGTCCTTACATTTCATCCCCATAACTCTGCTGTCTGCCGAATCCATCACTTATCTAATGTCCCATCTATCACTTATCTAATGTCCCATCTATCACTTATCTAATGTCCCATCTATCACTTATCTAATGTCCCATCTATCACTTATCTAATGTCCCATCTATCACTTATCTAATGTCCCATCTATCACTTATCTAATGTCCCATCTATCACTTATCTAATGTCCCATCTATCACTTATCTAATGTCCCATCTATCACATATCTAATGTCCCATCTATCACTTATCTAATGTCCCATCTATCACTTATCTAATGTCTTATCTAATGGTCCATATATCACTTATCTAATGTCCCATCTATCACTTATGTAACGTCCCATTTAACATTTATCTATTATTAACGCAGGAAGGGTGAAACATCCCCTTAGAGATAAAAAAAAATGATGATGACGATGATGATGATGATGACGATGATAGCGATGATGGCGGACATGATTGATGAATTGATAACTCACCTGACCTTGACTCCCAACCTTCATATTCATCTCTGACAATTATGACAGCAGATGGTAGTATTACATTGTTTTCTCCTAGTTTAACTCCCATCAGCACATGGTCGACAGACAACACAAAGATTGTTAATTTAGTCCGCAGTTTCTCACAGTTAAATGATGGTGATAATGATGATGAGGATGACGAAGATAATGACGATAGAACTCCGAGTGTTATTCATCGGACTACATCCTGATAATCTGCAGGGTTTTGAGAACGAAGGCGGAAAAAGAAGAAACTCCAACGGGAACTCTCCTATAACAGGACAATGATTTTCTAGATACAGGATACTAGATTTTCAACAAGAAAATGGTCCTACTAGATTTTCAGCAAGTCCCGATAATAGAAATGTTTTATGTCGCAGTTTTATTTGCGCTAATGGCCTGACATATCCTCCTTCAGCGCCATAGAAGGGTTGATTCACTACTTCAAGCAGTCTATGTATTTATCCGTCTTTCTCAAAGATAAAATCATGGGGTGGGGTAGTTAGTCCGATCCACAGTTTATGTGGGAGCAGCGTTAGCGTAGCGTTTAGTCACTCGTCCGCCGACCACGAGATTCAGGTTTCGAGTCCGCTCATTCTTCGTGGTGTTAAATTTAAAAAAAAATTACTTCCGTGCTTCACCCATCATCCAAGAAGTAGGGTTTCCAGGTTCATGCACTGGGAACGTTGAGAAACGGCGGCAATGCTACAACTGAGCACGTCTGTTTCCCATCGAGGCCAAATCTTTGAAATGGAGATGGGACAATCCTATCCAAGCACGCACAGCTGCTGAAGTCGGAGATATCAAACCGAGAGTCATACCAGCAATCATGATATCACGAAACACAACTATACTCTGTTCACTCTAAGAATGAAGTGGGGAAGTGCTTCTGATTGGTTGTTAGACGCAGAACGCATTAATAGATTGTTAAGTGCCCAACAATATTGTTTTTAAATTTCGTTTAAAAATGTTTTTAATGTTATTTAAATACTGTTTTTATATGTTTTAAATAATTTTGTTTTTACATGTCATCTGCTGTTTAAAAATCATCTGTTGTCGCAGAGTAATTTTGGGGCTGTGTTTTGACCCACTTCATTCTTATAGTGAACAGTATAGATATCATTTCTTCACACACACAAAATAAATCAAATGTGATATCTAACGCTATTGACAGTTTCTGGCCATCCACTGACTATGCAGATGAGAACTTGCAGGAAACAACGTGCTATGACGCTAGTTGATAACTCAATTTACCTTGACTCCCAACTTTCATATTCACCTCTGACAACTATGACAGCAAACGGCAGTACTGTATTACAGTTTTCCCCTAGCTTAACTCCCATCAACATATGGTCGACAGACATCAGAATGATTGTTCATTTAGTCCGCAGTTTCTCACAGCTAAATTTACAAAAACACCTAGATTTTCTGCAGAACACCCAATTTGAAAGCATAATCTCAGACTTGTGTCCAGATTTACCCAAGAAATGTTGCCAACATAAGGATATTGATTTATTGTGATATGCTTGCATTTACACATCTATATATAGATACGGGGTATATGCATTATTCTTTGGCTTGTCTGGGTCAGGCTGGTCTGCAAGGATGAACAAGCGTTAGCTATATCGGTCTGTACGTCTGCTGGTTTGTATGTCCGCTGATCTGCATGTTTGCTGGTCTATGTGTTAGCTGGTCTGTATGTCTACCGCTCTCTTATCTACTTATCTATGTATCTACTATTCTACCATTCTAAATATCTGCTGGTTTTTATATCTGTTGGCCTATGTGTCTGCTGATCTTTATGTCTCCTGGTCTGTGTCCATATATATATATATCTGCAGGTCTATACGTCTGGTGGTCTTTATGTGGGCTGGTATATATGTTTGCTGGTCTTCTGGTCTATAAGTCTGCTGGTATATATGTTTGCTTGTCTTCTGATCTATAAGTCTGCTGGTATATATGTTTGCTTGTCTTCTGGTCTCACGTCTGCTGGTATATATGTTTGCTTGTCTTCTGATCTATAAGTCTGTTGGTATATATGTTTGCTTGTCTTCTGGTCTCACGTCTGCTGGTATATATGTTTGCTGGTCTTCTGATCTATAAGTCTGCTGGTATATATGTTTGCTTGTCTTCTGGTCTCACGTCTGCTGGTATATATGTTTGCTGGTCTTCTGGTCTCACGTCTGCTGGTATATATGTTTGCTGGTCTTCTGGTCTCACGTCTGCTGGTATATATGTTTGCTGGTCTTCTGGTCTCACGTCTGCTGGTATATATGTTTGCTGGTCTTCTGATCTATAAGTCTGTTGGTATATATGTTTGATGGTCTTCTGATCTATAAGTCTGTTGGTATATATGTTTGCTGGTCTTCTGATCTAGAAGTCTGTTGGTATATATGTTTGCTGGTCTTCTGGTCTCACGTCTGCTGGTATATATGTTTGCTTGATTTCTGATCTATAAGTCTGTTGGTATATATGTTTGATGGTCTTCTGATCTATAAGTCTGTTGGTATATATGTTTGCTGGTCTTCTGATCTATAAGTCTGTTGGTATATATGTTTGCTGGTCTTCTGATCTATAAGTCTGTTGGTATATATGTTTGCTGGTCTTATGATCTAGAAGTCTGTTGGTATATATGTTTGCTGGTCTTCTGGTCTCACGTCTGCTGGTATATATGTTTGCTGGTCTTCTGATCTATAAGTCTGTTGGTATATATGTTTGCTTGTCTTCTGATCTATAAGTCTGTGGGTATATATGTTTGCTGGTCTTCTGGTCTCACGTCTGCTGGTATATATGTTTGCTGGTCTTCTGATCTATAAGTCTGTTGGTATATATGTTTGCTGGTCTTCTGATCTAGAAGTCTGTTGGTATATATGTTTGCTGGTCTTCTGGTCTCACGTCTGCTGGTATATATGTTTGCTGGTCTTCTGATCTATAAGTCTGTTGGTATATATGTTTGCTGGTCTTCTGATCTATAAGTCTGTTGGTATATATGTTTGCTGGTCTTCTGATCTATAAGTCTGTTGGTATATATGTTTGCTGGTCTTCTGATCTAGAAGTCTGTTGGTATATATGTTTGCTGGTCTTCTGATCTATAAGTCTGCTGGTATATATGTTTGCTTGTCTTCTGGTCTCACGTCTGCTGGTATATATGTTTGCTGGTCTTCTGATCTATAAGTCTGCTGGTATATATGTTTGCTGGTCTTCTGATCTATAAGTCTGCTGGTATATATGTTTGCTTGTCTTCTGGTCTCACGTCTGCTGGTATATATGTTTGCTTGTCTTCTGGTCTATGTGTTAGCTAGCCTATAAGTCTGCTGGTATATATGTTTGCTGGTCTTCTAGTCTATGTGTTAGCTAGCCTATAAGTCTGCTGGTATATATGTTTGCTGGTCTTCTGATCTAGAAGTCTGGTGGTTTTCATCTCTGCTGGTATATATGTTTGCTGGTCTTCTGATCTAGAAGTCTGGTGGTTTTCATCTCTGCTGGTATATATGTTTGCTGGTCTTCTGATCTAGAAGTCTGGTGGGTTTCATCTCTGCTGGTATATATGTTTGCTGGTCTTCTGATCTAGAAGTCTGGTGGTTTTCATCTCTGCTGGTATATATGTTTGCTGGTCTTCTGATCTAGAAGTCTGGTGGTTTTCATCTCTGCTGGTATATATGTTTGCTGGTCTTCTGATCTAGAAGTCTGGTGGTTTTCATCACTGCTGGTATATATGTTTGCTGGTCTTCTGATCTAGAAGTCTGGTGGTTTTCATCTCTGCTGGTATATATGTTTGCTGGTCTTCTGGTCTATAAGTCTGCTGGTATATATGTTTGCTTGTCTTCTGGTCTATAAGTATGCTGGTATATATGTTTGCTGGTCTTCTGATCTAGAAGTCTGGTGGTTTTCATCTCTGCTGGTATATATGTTTGCTGATCTTCTGGTCTATGTGTTAGCTAGCCTATAAGTCTGCTGGTATATATGTTTGCTGGTCTTCTGATCTAGAAGTCTGGTGGTTTTCATCTCTGCTGGTATATATGTTTGCTGGTCTTCTGATCTAGAAGTCTGGTGGTTTTCATCTCTGCTGGTATATATGTTTGCTGGTCTTCTGGTCTATGTGTTAGCTAGCCTATAAGTCTGCTGGTATATATGTTTGCTGGTCTTCTGATCTAGAAGTCTGGTGGTTTTCATCTCTGCTGGTATATATGTTTGCTGGTCTTCTGATCTAGAAGTCTGGTGGTTTTCATCTCTGCTGGTATATATGTTTGCTGGTCTTCTGATCTAGAAGTCTGGTGGTTTTCATCTCTGCTGGTATATATGTTTGCTGGTCTTCGGGTCTATGTGTTAGCTAGCCTATAAGTCTGCTGGTATATATGTTTGCTGGTCTTCTGATCTAGAAGTCTGGTGGTTTTCATCTCTGCTGGTATATATGTTTGCTGGTCTTCTGATCTAGAAGTCTGGTGGTTTTCATCTCTGCTGGTATATATGTTTGCTGGTCTTCTGATCTAGAAGTCTGGTGGTTTTCATCTCTGCTGGTATATATGTTTGCTGGTCTTCTGGTCTATAAGTCTGCTGGTATATATGTTTGCTTGTCTTCTGGTCTATAAGTATGCTGGTATATATGTTTGCTGGTCTTCTGATCTAGAAGTCTGGTGGTTTTCATCTCTGCTGGTATATATGTTTGCTGGTCTTCTGATCTAGAAGTCTGGTGGTTTTCATCTCTGCTGGTATATATGTTTGCTGAACTTCTGGTCTCACGTCTGCTGGTATATATGTTTGCTGGTCTATATATCATAAGGTAGAGGTAAAGGTAGATCCTATGGCAGCAATCTGTCGTCGAGGATGAAGATAGCTGATTATTTACTAAGGTGCAGTAACTATTATGTGGGGTTGCCAGTTCCCTGTGGTGTTGCTAGTTCCCTTCCTTGTTGTCTTTACCTCCTCATGCGTCAGGTACTTATTTACAGCTGAGTCGACTGGAGGAGTGGTCGTGTCAAGCGAGAAATCCTAACATAAATATTTGATATTGTGTGGTAGTGCGTGGCAACTATGTGCTACCTGCAGTCATCACCCTCCTCTAGGACAGTAAACCATGGTCAGTTTATGTGCAGCAGGAGAGACGGTTAAACAGGTTTCACATGATGTGCCAAAGTACGATTCTTGGACAGGTGGCAGGACAATGTCACTAATACTGATGTATTTCATTGGACAAGGATTATCACAGTATTTACTTCAATCAGTCTGCGTAGACTAAGATTGCTGGGACACACATCAGGAAACATGGCATAATACAGAGGGATCTATGTTATGGTAGTTTACAGTTGGGGGATCGATCTCGGGACCTATTTCTGCTTCGTTACAAAGACGTATATAAAGGGGTTATGTATGATACAGGCATTGATACGCAATCGTTGGAACAGGATGTCATGGTTCATGTTGAGTGGAGGAGAAATGTCCGGAATGGCATAAAGACAAATTAGAAAGTTATAACGTATAGTTATATAGCTATTCAATCCCCTCCCTGCAACGAATGAACTGGTAAAATGCAGTATTGACAGTTTTTTTTTATAACGTATAGTACAATGGATGCACTTCTAATAAAGACACACAACAATACACGATAATACAAGTAGGCCTATGATTCCTTGTACATACTGTGGAAAATTCTTGGTGGTTCAGAATGGTCTTGTTAGTCATATCCATCATCACCATTGATCGTATATTATATTTGTAATAGCACAACAATACTATCGTCTGGAAGGACGGAAAGTTGCCTACTACGTAAGATGTGTGTTGTACGTCATCATGGCTATTGATCATAGATTATATTTCGTATAGCACAACAATATTACTGTTCCATTGTCTATCCCCAGGAGGAAGATGGTTGATAGAATCCATACTTGCCGTTAAGCGTGGGGATGGGAGCCGTAAGTTTCTGTTCAAAGCCAGATGTGACGATTGAGTCATACTGAGTCCGTGTTTGTGTATGGTGGTCGTAATGTTGTCGATCCATAACTTTCTTCGTCTTCTCTCAACTCTGTGTCCAGCTGATCGTTTGTTATAAACACTCAGTGGTAATTGGCTTGAGTTCATTCTCATAAGGTGACGAAACCACTTTATCTACTGACGTTTTATATATTCGATATAAGGCAGTTATCCTACTATTTTCCTGATATCCTCGTTTCTTACTCTGTCCGGTTTGGTGACCATAGCTGCTTTACTTAAACACGTCATCTCACACGTGATGATTTTTCTCTGCTGCGAGGTTGATAAAGACCATGGATGCCACTGGTAACAAAGTGTTGGTTTGAACATTTTAGATATTACTTGTCTCTTCATGTCCATATTGTTCTGTGTATGCAGGAGTAATGGTGACAATTGATATGTCACTGCATCTGCTTTCTGAAATTTTGATTCTTTTATGTCTAATTTTCTATTTTCGTAAAGAAAAAAAAAACGCTTCCTAAATATATAAATTCTTTTGTTTGTTTCACTGCTGAATCGTCTATTAATATCTATTGTTGTTGGTAGCTTGCGGATTTTCATAAATTCCGCCTTGTGTATGTTTTGTAACAGTATTACTATCGCCTGGAAAGACGGAAAGTTGCCTACTACGTAAGCTTTGTGTTGTACGTCATCATGGACATGGATCGTAGATTATATTTCATATAGCACACACAAAATTACTCTTATCTTCTGGAGGAGATGGACACAAAATTACTCTTATCTTCTGGAGGAGATGGACACAAAATTATTCTTATCTTCTGGAGGAGATGGACACACAATTACTCTTATCTTCTGGAGGAGATGGACACAAAAATACTCTTATCTTCTGGAGGAGATGGACACAAAATTACTCTTATCTTCTGGAGGAGATGGACACAAAATTACTCTTATCTTCTGGAGGAGATGGACACAAAATTACTCTTATCTTCTGGAGGAGATGGACACAAAATTACTCTTATCTTCTGGAGGAGATGGACACAAAATTACTCTTATCTTCTGGAGGAGATGGACACAAAATTACTCTTATCTTCTGGAGGAGATGGACACAAAATTACTCTTATCTTCTGGAGGAGATGGACACAAAATTACTCTTATCTTCTGGAGGAGATGGACACAAAATTACTCTTATCTTCTGGAGGAGATGGACACAAAATTACTCTTATCTTCTGAAGGAGATGGACACAAAATTACTCTTATCTTCTGGAGGAGATGGACACAAAATTACTCTTCTCTTCTGGAGGAGATGGACACAAAATTACTCTTCTCTTCTGGAGGAGATGGACACAAAATTACTCTTATCTTCTGGAGGAGATGGACACAAAATTACTCTTATCTTCTGAAGGAGATGGACACAAAATTACTCTTCTCTTCTGGAGGAGATGGACACAAAATTACTCTTATCTTCTGAAGGAGATGGACACAAAATTACTCTTATCTTCTGGAGAGATGGACACAAAATTACTCTTATCTTCTGGAGAGATGGACACAAAATTACTCTTATCTTCTGGAGAGATGGACACAAAATTACTTTTATCTTCTGGAGGAGATGGAGAAGTGATAATTTAATTATTCCTTTTAAAATATTCAAATATATTATTACATATCTGGCAATAATTTTAGATAGCTGGCTTCTAGTGCCACTCCCTCCTTGTTTGTTTGTTTAGTACTGGATTTGTTTTTCTTAGAAAGTCATGCCCTTTTCAACCGTGAAATAATTTTCGTTAGCTATATCGGGGCGTATCTGGTTGCCGAATGAACTGGGTGTTGTCCTGTTGGGACTGAGGGAATGACCTGGGGTCTGGTCTGTCCTGAAAAGGACATTAAATAGTGGGGGAGGAGGGAGTGGGGAATTTAGAATTTAGTCCTTAAAAAGGACTATTTTGATAAATCATTGAATGGTGTTTGGGATCCTGGTTTGATCATTGTTTCTTGCTTTGAAGAAATGCCCTGGGGTCTGGTATGTTCTTAAAAGGACATTAAATTAAATGCCACCCTCTCCTACTCCCGTTCATGTGACTGCAGCAAAGAACTGCGGACCCCCAAGGACTATATAAACCACGCTTTAGACATCGATATTTTCTCAAATAACCAATAGCAAGGCCAGATCTGCCCAGCCAATAAACCTTCCCCCTTTTCTAAATTCAGATTTCCCTTATTACTCTAATATATTAAAGCCAACGATGTGAGGGTTGCAATTATCCGGAGACCTGGGCTTAAGGATGCAGTGGGGCCTTCAAAAATATGGAATTCAATAAATGTAAATCCAGATAAGGGTTATATATTGAGGAAGCACGAGGAGTTATTTTTTGAAGGTAGCAAAAGAGATTTGAACCAGATCCGTTCAGCTAACACCAGCTCGCCTCCAATAGATTAATCACGTTCCATTTTTCTTCTTTTGCGTTCGTTTTCTAACTCCTGCAGATTAGCATGATGTAGTCCAGAGAAAGGAATGTTATGAGTCATGGTTTACAGCTTGGCTGCGATATCTGCACATTTCCGCCTGACACATTCGATTTCAGCGTGGATTCTGAGTAACATTGACCCGTGATTAGACGAGACAGCCAACTCCATCCCCAAAACCACCTTAGTCACCTTTTTCGATCTACAGTACAGGTAACAATGTCACTATTTTTTTGCTCCTCTTTCGGACTCCGGCAACATACAGGAGACATATATCAAATAAAACCAATGGATGACAAAATGGTGCAAACTAGCGGACATTGTAACTTTGTTTTTTTTGTGACAGACTCCTATGTGACGCATCATTGCTGATGGATCAACTCATCTGACAGAAGAAGAATATGTTAGTTGGCCCCATTTTTACTGTGTGTCAGGACGTGGTCATCCAGGTTAATCAACTCTCTTCTGCAAACTTCCGATTCATCAAATATCCTCTGATATCTCCTGGTTCAGTTCTTGTCTTGTATCTCCTAGTTCATCAAATCTCGTCTACTATCTTCTGGTTCAATTCCTGTCTTGCATCTCCTAGTTCATCAAATCTCGTCTACTTACTTCTGGTTCAATTCTTGTCTTGCATCTCCTAGTTCATCAAATCTCGTCTACTATCTTCTGGTTCAATTCCTGCCTTGCATCTCCTAGTTCATCAAATCTCGTCTACTATCTTCTGGTTCAATTCCTGTCTTGCATCTCCTAGTTCATCAAATCTCGTCTACTATCTTCTGGTTCAATTCCTGTCTTGCATCTCCTAGTTCATCAAATCTCGTCTACTTACTTCTGGTTCAATTCCTGTCTTGCATCTCCTAGTTCATCAAATCTCGTCTACTTACTTCTGGTTCAATTCTTGTCTTGCATCTCCTAGTTCATCAAATCTCGTCTACTTACTTCTGGTTCAATTCTTGTCTTGCATCTCCTAGTTCATCAAATCTCCTCTTTTATCTCCTAGTTCATCAAATCTCGTGTACTATCTTCTGGTTCAATTCTTGTCTTGTACTAGTTCATCAAATCTTGTCTGCTAGCTGATGATAAGGATTATAGAACGGAGGAATGGTATTATTGACTTTACTGCGGTATTTTTGTAACAGTATATTCTTGTGAGGAGAAGTTACAGTATATTACTTTTGCGTTCCGAACCCTGGGTTCTATGTTTGATCAACAATGACTGGTGATCTACAATGACTGCTGACGTAGATCTCTTCTTGGTTTTTAATAAGTGCTTATCAATGAACACAGAGTCACTTCTTAATACATAATCAGAATGTCGTTTAATATAACTTCAAACCAACGACACAACCAATATTATACTCTGGAGTAATTGATATCTCCGAGACGTATAATATATAATCAATATAAAATATACAATGTCAAGATTTGCATACTATTCTAACACTTCCAGAATTATAGGCGCACGTTATGACACGAGCTTAATGAGATTATGAACTATCTCATTATTTTACTAGACGTATAATCTATCGCCAATATAAACTATACAGTGTCAAGATTGCATACTATTCTAACACTTCCAGGATTTAGCACACGTTCTGGTACGAGCTTAATGAGATTATGAACTATCTCATTATTTTACTAGACGTATAATCTATCGCCAATATAAACTATACAGTGTCAAGATTGCATACTATTCTAACACTTCCAGAATTAAGCACACGTTCTGGTACAAGCTTAGTGAGATTCTAGACCATCTCATTAATCTACCACTAATCTCACTTTTTGGTCAACTAACTTTGTTTCCAGTTGTTGAAGTCAAACAAGGGACTTGTCTCCTGTGAGACAAGTGCTAACTCTCTCCACACACGTCCCGGGGACTCTGTGTGATCCTGTCGACTGATTCTTGAGTGAAATGCGACCGCCCTGCTCGGCAGTCGATAATGCAATGGTTCTTCCTCCTCCACTCCTAAGTTTCTCCAAACTTCCAGAAACTTCCAACCAATCAAAAGCTTTCATTTCCCCAGAGGAAAAGCTCTGGCCAATCAGAAATTGATCCTTCTGGTTACAATAAACCCACGTTGCCTCAGACCAACTAGGAAGCTTCTACCTGGTATGATTCCCGTCTGTCTATTATCTGACATGTTCTTAGGTAAACAAACGTTGCACTTGATCACAGCTTGACACGTTCCTATAAAAACACACGTTTGTGTTTTATCGTCGCTTGACACGTTCTTAGATAAACACACCTTTGCATGGTGTGCCACTAGCATCCATAGTGACAACATTTACACAAGAGCAAAACATTCAATGTGTTGCATTTCCCCAGTTCATCTCTTGCTAACCATGAAGTGTTCTCACTTCTTACTGTAAAACCCCCTGCCTGTGAAGGGTTCTGCAACCAGATACTATCACATTTTTACCTTTTATAATTTATATTATTTCATCCTCTACGTCACACGTCTACAGGCTGACAGGACGTAACCCAGGAAGACATGTGGAATTAGGCAGTTTGGTTTCGGTACTTAAAACACAGTCTTGTCGATATCATGTTTTATCTGCAAATATTCGTAACACCTTGATATATTTCCGTTTATATTGGTATATACCCTGTGTTACTTCAGCTTTCGCATTTCCAGGATTGCGTTCTTTCCCAACACATACGGGTGTTTCATCTCTCAAATCGATATTGAATTATTTTTCTTAACTACTGTGATTTCACAGAGGATCACACATGCTTATGTCTCAAATATTAGACCTGTGTCTAGGTAATATTAGACCTGTGTCTAGGTAATACTAGACATGTGGCTAGGTAATATTAGGCATGTGTCTAGGTAATATTAGACCTATGTCTATGTAATATTAGACCTGTGTGTAGGTAATATTAGACCTGTGTGTAGGTAATATTAGACCTGTGTGTAGGTAATATTATACATATATCTAGGTAATATTAGACCTGTGTCTAGGTAATATTAGAGCTGTTTGTAGGTAATATTTGGCCTGCAGATTTAAAATAAAAAATTCACCAGTTTATCTCTATTAAGTCTAGTCATGTTTTAAATATAGACATACAGACATATGTATCTTCAAACAAATACTACATCCGACATGGGGAAAAAACAACTGGTGCCATCTTTAGAATCAATGGCTCAAATCGTGATCCGTCGCCAAAATAAGACATACCAACACAATTTAAACAAACCTTTTGACGTCATGTTTTCTATTATTGTCGGGGTTTTTCATTGGTCACAATTTATATACTTTTTGTCAACTGCCAACTCAACCCAATGAAATTCACAGAAATGATCGAGATCAATCAATTAATCGAGTGCCATGCCGAGTAGCGTAGACGATCATGCTTCTCCACAACTCTCTTTCTCTTGTGCTGTTAATGAATTCAGTTGTGACTTCTTTTTGTGTTACAGTGACTACCCATTCAGAAATATGGCTCTCTGTCTTCCTCTGTCTTCCTCGGTCTTCCTCTGTCTCTTCTCCCTTTGATATTTCCAGTGGTTACTAAATGTTCAAATTTTACTTTTCTCATCATGTGCCCTATAAATCTTGACTGTCTGCTTCTAATTCTTGCAATAATTTGTATCTTTACCCAGCAGCTCTGAGAACTTCTGCATTAGTTCTCTTAGCTGTCCATGAAATTTTACTCGTTCTTCTAAACAAATAGCTACGTCTCAGTTGCCTCCAGCTTATTTTGGAAACTTTTGTTTACTATCCATGCTTCATTTCCATAAAGAAGTATTGACTCTATATAACATCCTATCACTCAAACTCGCGTTTACACTCATATTACTCCATTGCATAGAATGTTTCTCATTTTTTGAAATGTTGATTTGGCTTGTGCTACCTGTTCTTGATCTTATTGGAGCACCTGCCATCTGATGTTAAAATGGTGCCAAGATACTTGACTTTATCTGCTTGGTTTACTTTTGCATCATTGCTGGTAATACTACATTTTGGAGGTGTGTATTTCTTTGAAATAACCATTACTTCTGTTTTCTTATTGTTTAGACTGCGGCCTTTGTTTTTACGTTCTTGTACTAGCATGTCTAACACGGAGCCAGGTAGCACAGTGGTTAGAGCACTGGCTTCGCATATGAGTGGTCCTGGGTCTGGGTTCATTCTCCGGAATTTTTTCTTAGATCGCAACGACTGCCGGGTCCACCCAGCCGTAAATCGGTACCAGATTAATCCGGTAAGTAAAGACTGCGAGAGAGAGAGAGAGAGAGAGAGAGAGGGGGAGATGACTACCGCTCTCATTTGCAGAGCCACTGAAATGTGAGATCGTTAACATCTCACACCCCTACGGCATTAATAAATGGCTGTGGGTTGCTTTACTATGTCTAACAGGGCTTGGAGTTCTTGTTCGTTCCATTTAATCAGAACTATGTCGTCATCATAATTTAGATTATTCAGATTGTAACCTCAAACAGCTAAATGGTATGCTTTGTGTTTCGCATAATGTCATCTGTATACAGGGAGAAGGAATATGGTGACATAACACATCCTTGTCTGACTCCCATCTCTATCATCTGAAATTCTCCTACATTACTATCAACCCTCATCGCAGCTGTTTGTTTGCAGGTAGATCTTGACAGTCAATAGTCTGTCTGATAAAAGCACCGGTTCTTCTCAGTTGTGTAACTGAGGTGACACACAAACTCACATAAGGTCTCAAAGACATGATTGTGTGAAGGAAGTTTATGGGTGTATATTTAATCCCCAAAGGGAGGCATTCCAGTGAGCCAGTATCCCAGGAATACCATGTCCTGCCAGTGCCAGTCTCCCAGGATTACCATGTCCTGCCAGTGCCAGTCTCCCAGGATTACCATGTCTTTTCAGAGACACAGAACATACTTATGAGCCAACGAGCTCATAATTTTTCTATCAGATTTGATGATTCAGACGCAGTGATGATGGTACATCTAACATTCCCCGTTACCTAGAAGTCTACCACAAAAGGACAAAGATGCAATGTCTGCCGACCTGAATCTCTGAATCTCTTCGTCATCCTTGATGATTTTTTGATAGAAGTCAAAAGTACGAAATTGAAATACAATGTGATAATGATGATTTTTTTTCCCACAAGTGACTGGTTGTCAGCATATCTCCCCCCCCCCCCAACTCTTCTGAGACGCATCTCCTCATCTCCGCACCATACAACATACCTGAAATTAAGACTGGCGCTATTCTTTGCATCCTGAACTAGAATATCCAGGTCTGGTTTGCCACGGACATTATATATATAAAATATAAATTTTAATTTTGCATACAAATAATGCAAATATAAAATTAAAAAAAAGGCAGTGTATACGTCACAGATCTGGAGAAGTTTACAGAAGAAAGTTGCCCCAGACAAGTATGGTCGAGATGAACTCTAAGTACATGAGGCTTCTCTGGTAGCGCAGAGCAACACGACCTGGGAGATAGAATCAGTTCAATCTATGAACAAAGGATATTGTTCAGTGCGACGTTTTATAGAAGTTATGTCAGTGGTGACCTATTGTTTTAGCTTCCTGTTGTTTTATTGATTTCTGTTTCTTTATTTATAGGAGTAGCAGTGGCGTAGCTTGAATTTTTAGAATGAAGACGCAAGTGATATTTTTTAGTAGGTAGATAGCTCTCTCTCTCTCTCTCTCTCTCTCTCTCTCCCTATATCTTTTTTCCACACCAAAAACATATTTACGGCCCTATATAAAATATTAACAAGTTAAAAAAAAACACACTTCGTATAATCTTGAAAACTAGCTCCAAGCGTCTGTTCTTATTTTCAGCAAAAATATTCAGCACCCAGACCCGTAGATAAGGGAGGGGGTTGGTAACTCTCCCTCTTTAAGATAAACATACCTACGGCCCTGTTAGTGGCCTCTCTCAATAAATGTTGATTCTGATGAAATAATACGTCTAATACGTTTCTTCCCAATCGCCATGGAATTCAAACATGACAGACGATTGTTGTTCATGGACTTCTGAGATATGCTTTAATCTCTTCAGTGTGTGCATACTTCTTTCACTGCTGCTGTAGGCGGTAGATATAGTTAACACTAAACGAATTAGTTTTGTTACTTCCTGATAGAATGAACCTATGCCATTTGCAGCAAAATATGCCAGGAGTTCTTTAGGAGGCAAAAGCGTTGAATCATCTGCATATACGTTATAAACTTCATTTTCTAGTAGCCTGTTATAAAGGAATCGATACTGTTTTATTAAACTATTCAATATATTCTCATTTGGGGGGGGGGGGGGGCGCTGGGGGGGGGGGGGGAGGGAAATTCTTTGCTGTAATCTTTTTACACTCATATATACTAATTCAAGAAACTTTAGAGGAAGAGGGTCTTCAAATCTGCATTTCGTTTGTATAATTTTACACTACACAATTAATTACACGCACAAAACTAACACCATCTGTATAAACCGTCATGAAATATTGTAATATATTATTAAATAGACTTAGAGACACTGTATCGTTATGGGGCCCTGAATGGGGATAAACGGGGGGTTTATAGCTGGAAATCGCTCAAGGTTCTAGACATGACGAGGGATGCGAATGGTGGTAGTGGTCATTGGCGTGTTCTGTCATATATATATATATATATATATATATATATATATATACATAGCAGGTACAGCGCACCTAATAGAAGTGCAATATGTAAAGTTGTAGACACATTCTAGATGAGGTAAAGCAAACCTAACAGGATAGTAATATGTAAGTCCATTAATGTATAAATCCTGTGAAGAACCTGATGATCATAAAAAGTTATATGTAAATATATGTAGACATCACTATATATCTACCGCATGTATGTGTGTATTGTTAACACTAAAGTATTACATATATCAGAAACAGATACATAATAAAGCTAATCTCAGACTAAATATTGCTAAATAAACAAGTGTACACGTGCGGCGTATCTCAAACTGATAACAAACATACGAAAATTGTGTCAGAATACTAGAAGTGTCTCGATATGAAATCAAGATCATTTGAGATAACTCGTTAGAAAACGTAGGTCTGACGATCCAGAATTAGGTAATATGACACCAATTCGATCAAACTGACATTTTGACTCAAAATAGAACACAATTTTCGTATACTAATAAATGTGACAAACGTGCAACTGAAGTGGCTGATACAGAGAAGAATATAACAGTATACGCGTCGGACTCACTACAGCTCGATACACCGATCACTGGAGGTTACTATATGGCTGAGTAAATAATAAGATATATGACTATGGTATCTTTGTAGTATGATCTCATAAACTCATACAACTGTCATGTCTATATATGTCTTATGATTAGGAGTTTAATATATATATAATATTGTACACATACTACTTATATATATATATAATATTGTACACATACTACTTATATATATATATAATATTTTACACATACTACCTAATAGATTCGAAATAAGTAAGTCATAGTCACACTCTACCTGAGTGAAACTAACCAATTGCTATGTCCTAGTGCAAAGAACACAATAGGGCTTTACTCATCAATAACATTGTCCTACACCCACACGCGCACGCACACACACGCGTATAATGACGTACTAAAATGTCGAATTTAGATCGATTCCTGAAGTAAGTACTTTGATACCGTAGTGATATACCACGTAGTCGTAACCTTCGATAATAGTTACCATATTGTTCCGACAGGCAGACGTTGTGCATGAACTAGTTACGGGCACCGCGTGGGTGGGCGGCACAACAAAGAAACCTTTATCAAGGGCTAGAGTTGTGCCCTGATTTCGACGTCTGTTTTGGCGGCATTTGACTCGAAACACCATCGAGTCAGATGTCTGATGGAACAGAGGGTGGAGCACTTATGGGAATGCCCAACGACATAAAAGTGTCATTCTTAAGAAAAATAGCCAGCTACATCCCACGTCTAATCGGAATCCCATCTCTCGAGACAAAACCGACATAAACATGTTATGTTCCCAATGTGCTGGCTATTATGAAGTAGGAGGTGAGCTAACAAGGACTAATAACAGGGGAAGGACCATAAAAATACACGGAGATATACTGCAACAGAAATACTATAGTAACTGTGCTTTCAACACATATGCACACATGATAGCAGATGTAAAACATAAGTTAGAAGAATAGGAATGGCTAAAAGTACTTTTAATGACATGGAAAAAATACTAACATCTGAACAGATTTACAAAAAAAAAAATTGCGAATTATAAAATGCTACATCTATTCTATAGTAATGTACGGCTCAGAAACACGATCAATAAATAAGCAATTAGAACATAGAATTAATGCATTTGAGATGTGGAGGTATAGGGAGAACTTCATGGAAAGAGAAGAAAACAAACAAAAATGTTCTAACAACACTTAGTCCGAAGAAAGAAATATTCAAGGAAATATAGATCACCCAAATAAAATATTGTGGATATATTAAAATACATGACACCGTGATTTATACCATACATGAGGGTTAAAGAGAGAGGAGGCTAATAATAGCGGTAGATTAACTCATCATCGATGTAACTGTTATGCCTGCTATACGATGGACGAGTGTTCTATGTGGGTGTGTGTGTATATATATGTCTGTGTGCGTGCTCGTGCTTGTGCGCGTTTGTGTGTATGTGCAGTGAACCCGGACAACATACATTTAGATCCTGACATTAGAGAACCTGACATTTATACTACAACATACCGAAATTGTTCTGCTATAACAAATATCTGAAATACAACATTTGTCCATCTAGTATTCCGTTGGCCCATCCTATCGTTATATAAATATATTGTCTTGGTCTTAACTATGGGAACTACTTTGTAAGGATATATATATAGAAGAATAGAGAGAGCACGCTGAAAGATACTTTTTTTTAAACCAAAGAGGTTCTAACTAGGGTTAAAAACTTCCTCAACTATCTTTTAGTTAATTATCGAAAAGGTAGTATTCGAGTGGCTCGTGTGATAAAAACATCATGCATGCCCTTGCTATCTGCACGTCATGTTCATGGTGAAACTTACAAATTTTCATTTCGACAGAAAAGAACACAATCTTTACCGAGAATCGAACTCTGGATCTCGCGGGTGTGAGATCAATGTTCCAACCTCTCAAGCATGCACCAAACAATAATCTTTAAGACAACGATGATAACTTCTTTACTACCTAGATGTGATAAAGTCGCTGATTAGAAGTCTCAATAATTCTTATCGTAGGAGTATTAAGATGGCGCAAGTCGAGATTCATATTGATAAACAAAAACAAGAGTAGGAATATATTAGAAATATTAGAAATGGTTAGAAATATATATTGGGAACAGACTGCATGAATAAGGTGTGAAAACCGCTACTCACCATACATAGAAATAAAGCGACTGGAAAGATTACAACGTATTTTATCACTCAGCTGATTAAATATCTACACATAGAATGATTATCTTCAAACATATAGAAGAACATCCACGAATCAAGATAATTGCGAAAATAATAAAGAATATGAGATAAGCAGATGACACTGTTCTCTTAGCAGAAAGTGTGCAGGAACAACAAAGACTAGTAGATCAAGTCGATATGCAAGAATATCCTACTGACTAATGTACTTTAAGTCTTGGCACATCAGATCAGATCTGTTAATATTCATCATCATCATCAGGTGCCATGCCGGGTGGCGTAGGCGGTCATGGCTCTCCACAGCTCTCTGTCCACAGTATTATGTATCAAAGTCGTTGTTGTTTCTTTGCCGTGCCAGGTTGTCAAACTGTCTAATATTTTCTCACGTTGTCGCCCTCTGTCTCTGGTGCCTTCAATCTTGCCTGTTGTGATTATGTTCTCTAAACCTGCCTGTCTCATGAAGTGGCCAAAAAAAGAAGATTGCCTTTTTCTTATATTGTTGATTAAGGTCCGTTTCGCATTTAACTCTTTTAACACCTCTACATTAGTTTTTCTGGCAGTCCATGGTATTCTCAGCATTCTTCTGTAGAACCACATCTCCGTTGCCTCCAATCTCCCACTTTCCAGTTTGTTTATTGTCCAAGACTCGCACCCATATGTTAGTATAGGGGTTATATAGCACTGCAGAACTCTCTTTCTCACCTCTAATGACAAGGTCATATTACACAGTATATTTTTCATTTTTCTGAATGTTGTTTTTGCCTGTCCTATTCTGCATCCTATTTCTGTTGAACTTCTTCCATCTGCTGTTATAATTGTACCTAGATATTTGAATTGGTGGACCTGTTTTAATACTATATCATTCACTATGATCTTGCAAGGTGTGTTATTTTCTTTCTTTGAAATAACCATTACTTCTGTTTTCTTGATATTTAGGAAGAGGCCTTTCTCTTTGCTTTCTGTGACTACTACTTTAATTAATTTTTGAAGGTCTTCCTCACTTTTTGCAATCAGAACAGTGTCATCCGCATATCTCAAATTATTTATGTTATGTAATATTACCAACATTTAAAAACACTCAATATGGCTTTAAAATAAAAGTGGGGATAAAATACAACCTTCATCTTAGCTTATTTTCCCAATATATATATATATATATATAATATACTCTTTTGTATGTTTCCATGTGTCAAAAGTCACTTTATGACTTTTTTCTAGATGACGACCCATACTTTACAACACATATCTAAGTTTTCAAGTACACCGTATGTCTCTTTACTAACTTCTTATGACATACCAACGCACTCATCTCTACTTGGGGATAAAGAGAGGTCCTTCCTATGTTAATAGTCGAAATGAGTTCAAAGTCTACTTCACAAAGACCAACACAACGAGAAGACAACTATCATTGAATGTTTTACACGTTACATTAATAAATGTATAATCAAGGGAAAGTAACTTAAACATAGCTGATTTAGTTTCAGATGTCAAACATTCTAACTATGCTATTGTTGTTGTATTCTTTTTGTATGCCAAGGATATTTTCTTCAAACACAACTAGGAAGGTTACTCATATTGGTCCCAGCAAGAGCATACAACATAAACATATATATTACTTCTTCTTCTTTCGTTCACTTGAAACATGTCTATATCTGTAATTCTGTCTCCTTAATACAACTCACTGTCTTTTGTAGTTCATACAGTGTCCCATAGAGTTTTGATTCCAGTGTTGTTTCCTCTGGCCAATATGTCTGCCTCAGCGTTTCATGCTCAGAACACTCTTGAAGTATATGTTTGGCACTCTGTGCTGCCTGTCCACATGTACACATGGCTGTGTTGCCAATCTTGAACTTTGTATACATGTGACTGCGGAGTCGGTTGTGTCCTGTTCTGAGACGTAGAATTATTACTTGTTCTGGTCTGTTCATAATATGATAGTCATCTTGTGTTGGTGTTTGTGGCTTTCTTATTGACTTGATCATCTGTTTTTTCTGATGGTAGGTAATTGGTATATCCGGTTGGTCTTCGGCAGCACCTTCCTTAGCCAGTTGGTCTGCTTTTTCATTTCCTGGTATTCCACAGTGAGAGGGTATCCACTGCATGGTTACCCTATACTGGTAAGACAATTCGCTAAGTAGTTTTTTCAAGTCTGTTAGTTTTTCAGACTGGAGAGCTTGAAGCACTGACCTTGCATCTGTCAGGAATACCACAGGCTGTAGGTCAGAGTTGTAGTTCAGCAGTTTTTTTAAGTGTCACACTAATTGCCTGGATTTCTGCATCATAATTATTGCAGAATTTTCCTGTCGGTGTTCTGATTGTATCTCTAGGCTTGTGTGGATATTCTATATATACACCTGCACCTCCATTCCTCACGGCATTCTGTGCTGACCCATCTGTGTATTCTCTGACTCATATATCTTGTGGATATTCCTCATCCAGGAAACTGAGGGTGACTGTCCTTCGCTGCACACTGTTCTGTTCGTCCTCGCTTAGTATTCCTTTCACATGGGTCTGAATGTATATTGGCATTCCATGTCTTTCACTCCACGGGGTTTGTTCTGGTACAGGCCTTAAGGGGCTGTCAACTTCAGGTAGGTCTGTAAGTTGTCTGCGGAGTCGTTTAGCTTGATGGATAAAGCTGCTTCTTGTCAGTCGTCCCATTGCTAGATTTTGGAATCTTTCCTTCATTGGATGACTTGGCATACACTGAAACTTTTCTGCCTGAATTAGTACTTTTGTGTCTCTGCGTTCGCCAAGTGTTTGCATTCTTCCCATTTTCTGCATCTCTGCTATGGGTGTTGATTTCATTGCTCCAAACATATATATAATTCTTGATCACAGGACACATATGCACATCTCAGTATTATGATATCATTCTAATCCTACATAGATACCAGACATATGTCTTATTATTTACTCAGGCATAAAGTAGCGCCCAATGATCGGTGTATCGAGCTATAGTGAGACCGACTTGCCCGCTGTTATATTCTTCTATGTATCAGTGACTTCTGTTGCACGTTTGTGGCATTCATTAGTATACGAAAAGTATGTTCTGTTTTGAGTCAGACGTCGATTTATCGAATTGGTGTCATATTACCTACTTCTGGATTGTCAGACCGTCGATTCGGAATGAGTCATCTTGAACAATCTTGATTACATATCGAGACACTTCTAGTATTCTGACGCCGTTTTCTTATGTTTGTTATGAGGCTGAGATACGCTTCACGTGTACACTTGTTGATTTAGCAATATTTCGTCTGAGTTTAGCTTTATTATTTATTTGTTTGGGATCTGACATCTATGTAATGTTTTAGTGATAACAATACGCACATACATGGAGTTGTATAGTGGTGTTTACATATATATACATATAACTTTATATGAATATCAGGTTGTTCACAGGACATATACATCCATGGGCTTACATATAACGCTTCTATTAGATGTGATGTACTTGTTTTTATATATTTTACACAATACATCAATGACCCCTACTACCACTCTCACCCCTCCCTCTTGTTTTATGAGAGCATACTACATAGATGCCATAGACATATATCTTATTATATACTCAGTCATATAGTAGCACTTGACCGCCCTGATACGACGCCCGATTACGCGCCCTGAGCGCTCCGGGTCTTCCTCACCTATACCTGCCGCTAACGGGAAGGTGATTGTGTCCCCTGTATAGACCCTAAAGCGGGAGATAGACCCAGCTCACATCACTAGCAGAGCACTCGTCATTTCTAGACCCTTGAGCGGTGAATAATATATATAAATATACATACAATATACATATATATATATACCCCGCATATCCCCGTGAGCGCTCCACGACTACCCAGTATTCGTAAGTCCCTTGTTGTTTAGAGCTATACTACCACAGCTGACGACCACGTGACTCTGCGTCTCTAGATAGGCTATATTAGTTCACGAACGCAGACTTAGCCGACGCAGCCGTGCTATATTAACACACAATCGTATGTCATGTATCCAGTTGCTGATTACATACTACTAACGGGTTTTCCCACTAGGCCTCCGCGGTCAAAGACACTGATATTCTTTTAGTACTTCAACGATCTTTTCTTCAAACACAACTCTGATGGTCTCGCTTAAAACAATGGCTGATAACTTTCAAATAAATAACAGCTTTTTATCTTTCTGTAATTTTAACAGCAAATAATTATACTTTTGTGTGGGCAATTTAAGTTTGAGACTTAATTATGAGAGGTGACTTCGAGAGTTTTAACGTCTATTGATGCTAGCGACTGAGAAGTAGTAGGATTTAGGTTGTTTAATCTATTGTTGCTGTGGATGTTGAGTAGTTATTTTCTGTGTTTGTGATCATATTGTATTATCACATTCTTGGTAGTGTTATAGATGCGTAGTATTCCCCGACAGATGCCGAAGGGTATGAACGCTGATGTTTCATATTTCTTGCTTGGGAAAGAAGAGAAACATTCTCTCCACAACACGCCAAGTTCTAACTTGACCGACTTCGGTATAGTACTGTCGAAGATCACAGTTCTATCACACTTGATACTTCTTATTCTGCCTTCGTTCTCATGCGCTCGTAGATAAGCAGGACGGAGTTACGGAGAGCGAAATGAATGTTGTCAAGGTTTACATCTTTACTGTGATATTGTTCACGCCTAGTCCACGTGTAAATTTCGTGTAAATTTTCAATGCTAGCTTTAGCTTACGGGGATGTCGTCTAAAAATTTCTTCAATTGGGGTGGGGGGGGTGGCTAAAAGTTTGCCTTTGTTGACACAGAGATAGGGGTTAACAAATGTTGGCTTCAGCAATAAACATTTTTGTATATACCAGTACATTTTTTTTTCTTTTTCTTCAGTGTTCATTTTCTTGACCGCTCTATCTCTTGTAGCATGACAACGGTCCTACTAGATTTCTCTCTTGTAGCATGACAACGGTCCTACTAGATTTCTCTCTTATAGCATGACAACGGTCCTACTAGATTTCCATCAGGTTGCAATTCAGAGAATGAAGCTGCATTATGTCGCCGTTTATGTGCGTCAATGGCTTGACACATCCGTCTTCAGTGGGAATTAAAGTGGTTAAATTGAAATGTGTCCCATATGTGATACAAATAATGTAGGTTTTTCGTAGTTAGTAAGTCATTAGTTAGTCGTCGGATCATCATCACTGCAAACTGGACACATCCATAGTTGCTCCGATCTCTCCTTGAGTGTATCCGCCATTACACTTCTGCTGACAGTACCCGTCCTATGCTGGTTGACCATCAATCTTCTATGTCCTCCAAAATGTTCACTTCTAGTAACATCGCATTTCAGACCCTGATCATTAATCCTGGACATTGAAAAGGAATCATCATCCACACTAGCCTCACTCTCGCGTGCTATATCTCTTAAGGAGTACAAAACGCCAACTCGATCCATCGCCACATCGCCATTGGCCACAATCGCGCATGACGCCAGTTGATCTGCTCTTTCATTGCCTCGAACATCCACATGTCCCATCACGAAAATAAATGTAACCACTTTCAGCCTCGCCTTTCTCAAGGGCTCAATCCACTGTTCGCGAACGAGATCCACTTGCACCTTCCTAATCACACTCATATTCACTCAAGATGCAGACCTGCGTTACCTCTGTGTGCCTACCCACTCAAATGCCCTGGTCACCGCCATAGTCTCCATGGTCATGCTACTCGTAGTAACAGCAAAGGCCACACACTCCTCCTTGATCTTTTTACCTGCGCACTGACTTGTGAAGACCCAAGCACTGCGAATATGTCTAATCACAGATCCATCAGTGTATATAATCACATCGCCCTCTTTGGCATTCTCACTGACCAAAGCCTGCACTTCTTTCTCCACAGCTGTTGGACATCATTTTCTGCATTCCCTGCTAAGTGATATTACTACTCTCAAACAAGTTTCGAAATCTGTGGGTAGACTTATCTATTCCGCACCTGCTGCCACATCCTGCAATCTGCACACATTTTGTATGACACCTTCAGCAACTCCCATCCACGACTCTTGAGTCTGCTGCATTAACTTTCTGTATTTCGGAATGCAATGGGTGTTCCTTATCTGCATGTATTTGAAGGTACGCCCGTGCACGGCAATACTGTAATCTTTAATCTGTGCTAAAACGTTTTTTGAGAAGCGATTCAAAACAATTTTAAAACAAGCGATTCACATAAGACAGGAATGACATAGATCATGTACTTAAAACGGATAAAAACAGATGTACCCAATAACCCTTCATGTGGGGGGGGGGGGGGGTGGAAGACAACAAAAGGAAAAGTAAGAAAAAAAGAAACTCTACACAGAAACTCTACACAATGGAAGCAAAGATCAACAAAGAAAGGTCAAGTTTGAGCATAAGTCATATGTTGACATGCCGGAAAGAAGAGCAAAGGATAGCAACACTATTTACCTTCCATGTGTGTCGTAAATGGCTAAAAAAAAGGTTAAATGTGAAGTTGGCTATCCTATTACATTTATACGGTTAATTTAACTCAGAGGCCATGCTGAAGTTGGATGTGTCATGCCGAAAGCAGCATATATCACGGCAAAACTGTAAGCGACGATAGATTGCATTCCGCCCTCCAGACTACAAACCTGTTAATCGTTGAGAACGAACGCAGAAAAAGTTTTATTTTTAGAATTTACATGGTGGTGTGGTGGTGGACATTCTCCAAAATGGTGTCAATGGAAGCAAAGATTTAGAATCACTGGTCTAGACTACAAAATATTAGTAGTGTAGATCAGGCATTGCTATATTTAAAATGCAACGCCCAGTCAGTCTGACCTCTAAAGTAATTATGACTCATAGAACAGCAAGTCTTAAGACGGTTGCGACATTAGTCTGTGACTGTATCCAATGTCTGCTAAAATAAATTTCGTTCCTTGGAGATTGGAGATTCTGGGAAGATTTTGGATTTTTTATTAAAAGCGTGTAATGTTGCAGACTTTGCTTTGATAAGTCTGAAAAGCACATTTCTGGAGATGATAAATGGTGGCAACGAGTTGTAACAATCTTACATGTCATGCGTGGTGTAAGAGGCGACTAAGCGGCATCGGTTAGAGGTAGTTGTCACATCCAGATTTTGTGTAGATTGTGCTGCAGGTATAACTTTGGCTGACTAGTAATACTTATATCTGTAGTGTTAGGCTGGTGTATGTAACAGCAAATCTGTACATGACTTTTAGCACTAGGAACAAATGATCTGTATCGATTTACCCTCATCGATATTTCACAAAGAAGCCTTCAAAATTCCCGTAAAATAATGACACTTTTCACACAAAAATGGACAAATAACCTTATTTCATTTAGGTAAAACCTTCGTAATTTTTACCTTAAACCTCATATCTACGGCCCTGTGCAGAGTTGTTTCCTATATCAATTATACGTGCTAATTCCTTCCTAGAGGTCCAGGCATAGGTGCTGATTCCCTCCCAGAGCTCCATGCATAATTGTTGATTCTCTTTCATTGCGTCCAGATATAGATGCTGAGTATCTCCCAGATGTCCGGCACACGTGTTGAGCATACTTTCTCGGTTAGGGTTGAGATTACTTTCTCGGTTAGGGTTGAGCATACTTTCTCGGTTAGGGTTGAGATTACTTTCTCGGTTAGGGTTGAGCATACTTTCTCGGTTAGGGTTGAGCATACTTTCTTGGTTAGGGTTGAGCATACTTTCTCGGTTAGGGTTGAGCATACTTTCTCGGTTAGGGTTGATCATACTTTCTCGGTTAGGGTTGAGCATACTTTCTCGGTTAGGGTTGAGCATACTTTCTCGGTTAGGGTTGATCATACTTTCTCGGTTAGGGTTGAGCATACTTTCTTGGTTAGGGTTGAGCATACTTTTGAGCATACTGCCTATTATATTATTAGTACCTTTCTATATCAGTTCATTTTGAACGCAGATTTGTTTGTTTCCATTGCGATGCCATTGCCAACGTCTGCCAACCATATGTTGTCCCTGAAAGAATATTATCTTGTATGTGCTGGTCAGTAAATGTCTAAACTATGGAATAATTTCAATGATTTAAATTTTAGATGGGAGCCATGGTAACATCGGATGGAAAAAGTACATCAGAAACATGATACAGAATAGGACTGGAAAAAACAGCTTTTCACAAAATAAAAAACATCCTTTGCAACAGGTCTCTCTCAAAAGAAGTAAGGGTAAAAAGAGTCATTCGAAGATATATAGAACCAAATCTGTCATATGAAAGAGAATCATGGACAATAAATAAACAAACAAATGAGAAAATAAAGGCCACGGAGATGTTCTTCAGAATAATGTTGCAAATCCCGTGAACAGATAGAAAAACTAAAGACGATTTTCTGAAGGAGATTGATACTAAATAAAAAGTTACTTAATAACATCAGCAAAAACATCCTCCACATTCATTAGCGACATCATGAGAGGAGATTTGGAGATAGAGTGTACTTGAGTGATATAACTTGCGTTTTAAGCCACATTCAACCCGATCCCGAATGTTCTATGTTAAATCACGGTTTAATAAAAATGTAATTTGTTGGTTTAGCAAAATGTATCTCTTATGATGAGGTATGCTTCTTTCAACCATGGACATTAGTCTAATTTAGTTATATTAGAGCATTACAACCATTACAAAATAGCTGAGGTCGTGGTTCTTATAATCCAGTTATAACTTATAATCTATACAGGTGTCAGTAAGGAAATGTACATTGTAGGGCTAATGTGACGTGCAGTCAGGGGAATATTATATTGCGTTGCCGTGAAGTGTACCTGTCATGAATTGTCTGTCTTATGTTCCTTTCATGAATTGTCTGTCTTATGTTCCTTTCATGAATTGTCTGTCTTATGTTCCTTTCATGAATTGTCTGTATTATGTTCCTTTCATGAAGTGTCTGTCTTATGTTCCTTTCATGAATTGTGTTACTTTGTACCTTTCATGAATTGTGTTACTTTTGTACCTTTCATGAATTGTGTTACTTTGTACCTATCATGAATTGTGTTACTTTTTACCTGTCATGAATTGTGTGTCTTATGCACCTTTCATGAATTGTGTTACTTTTGTACCTTTCATGAATTGTCTTTTGTACTTTTCATGAATTGTCTTTTGTACCTTTCATGAATTGTCTTTTGTACCTTTCATGAATTGTCTTTTGTACCTTTGATGAATTGTCTTTTGTACTTTTCATGAATTGTCTTTTGTACCTTTCATGAATTGTCTTTTGTACCTTTCATGAATTGTCTTTTGTGCCTTTCATGAATTGTCTTTTGTACCTTTCATGAATTGTGTTACTTTTGTACCTTTCATGAATGTCTTTTGTACCTTCCATGAATTGTGTTACCTTTATATCTTTCATGAATTGTGTTACCTTTGTATCTTTCATGAATTGTCTTTTGTACCTTTCATGAATTACGCATGTAGTTGCGTCTGTGGGTCTCACCAATGGCCCACTAGACATACCATCCATGCAACAGAAAACCTTAGTGGATAACATGCCGTTATATTGAGGTTATCTTCTTATAGAAGCTTCATGACACGTCATCTATACAGTTATGATTTTGTTTTGTTGTTGAAATGTTTTTCATGTTTGCCTGAATATATATGTATGCACACTCTGTGGTTGGGAGGGAGCCAGAGATGTACTGTGCAGCATTGAGTAGGAGGAAACTGACAACACTGTTTTTCCTATGGCTGAGGCCCATCATAGAGGCACAGTGACTCAGGACGTGACAATCCTTTTGACTTGAACATTTGGTTGCATGACTGGAGCAATAGAGAAGTTCGGCATAACCAGTAGTCAACTGGTGGCGGGGAATGGGCACAGTGAACCCTATCTTGGCTACAGTGGCTAGGAGCAGTGCATAGGTTTAAACCTACCTTCCTGGAGGTGTGATAGTTATTCTCTGGCTCTGTCCCGGGGTGGGCCGAAAATCCACAGACTTCCCAGCAATATAATGCCATCTAATGGCATTAGGTCAAAGGGCATGAGCTCATGGACCGCTGGATCAGCAACCAACCAACCAACCTTTCATGAATTGTCTTTTGTACCTTTCATGAATTGTCTTTTGTATCTTTCATGAATTGTGTGTTCAATATTTTGGAATTATATTCTCACCCTCTTCTCAATTATTTCATGTCATATTGCCCCCCTCCCCGTTTTGGATGGCTGCTTCTATTTTTTCCTTCAGCATTACATCTCTATTTTGCTGCATTATTAAAACCGGTGCCGTGTCGCAGCAATATGTCTACCGGACTGTGAGATCATCTCCTTGAATCGTAAAGCTGTTTATGAGCATATAAAATGTGTTTACACAAAATCGTAATCTTATTACAATTTTTGTTTGTTTACCGGGCCGCTGTCTGAGAAATCTTGCGATCCACTGCTCTATCGAAGTCGGGATGTATCGGTACATTGACTCAAATAAAACGGAGACGCAGGGCATATCTGTAATCTGGAGTACATCTGCTGAGGAATATAGTAAGATCATGTCCTGTATAAATAAATCGAATGTGCATACATTGTCCTGCATACATTGTCCTGCATACATTGTCCTGCATACATTGTCCTGCATACATTGTCCTGCATACATTGTCCTGCATACATTGTCCTGCATACATTGCCCTGCATACATTGTCCTGCATACATTGCCCTGCATACATTGTCCTGCATACATTGCCCTGCATACATTGTCCTGCATACATTGTCCTGCATACATTGCCCTGCATACATTGCCCTGCATACATTGCCCTGCATACAATGTCCTGCATACATTGTCCTGCATACATTTCCCTGCATACATTGTCCTGCATACATTGCCCTGCATACATTGCCCTGCATACATTGCCCTGCATACAATACCCTGCATACATTGTCCTGCATACATTGCCCTGCATACATTGCCCTGCATACATTGTCCTGCATACATTGCCCTGCATACATTGCCCTGCATACATTGTCCTGCATACATTGCCCTGCATACATTGCCCTGCATACATTGTCCTGCATACATTGCCCTGAATACATTGTCCTGCATACATTGCCCTGCATACATTGTCCTGCATACATTGCCCAGCATACATTGCCCTGCATACATTGCCCTGCATACATTGCCCTGCATACATTGCCCTGCATACATTGTCCTGCATACATTGCCCTGCATACATTGTCCTGCATACATTGCCCTGCATACATTGCCTTGCATACATTGCCCTGCATACATTGCCCTGCATACATTGTCCTGCATACATTGCCCTGCATACATTGTCCTGCATACATTGTCCTGCATACATTACCCTGCATACATTGTCCTGCATACATTGTCCTGCATAAATAAATCGATAGTGGCCAACAGCAAGAACAACATGAGAATTGACAATCACGATCCAGAGGAAGACCAAGAAAGGATGGATCGAAGCAGTTACATGCGTCCTGAGACATCATAATATAACGGAAATAAGCGATTTCCATCAATTACAAAAACTATTAGGGGGAGGGGAAGAGAGATTTCAAAAGTTGACATCAACAATATTGTTTTTTAATGTACGAGTTAAATGATTTAAGTTTGAAACATTGTTTCATTAATGTGAAAAATGTGTTTCAATAATGTGAAATATTGTTCTAATAATGTGAAACATTGTTCTATTAATGTGAAATATTATTCTAATAATGTGAAACATTGTTCTAATAATGTGAAATACATTGTGTAATTTTGTCCTACTTATTCAGCTAAAGAAAATTATGGGGTACAATACAAGTAGGCGCCACCATATGTTTAATTATTTCCCTTGTCTATGTTTGTACACCATATGTGTAACTATTTCCCTTGTCTATGTGTGTACATTACATGTTCATCAGCTAATAATTGAAATATTTAGTTTTTTAGTTGGGGTTAGGGTTAGTTATATAAAATACAACCATAATTCTAAACCAAACCCTAAAATGAATTAATACTTAAATGATTAAATGATGAACATGAAATTTACAAACAAAGACAAGGGAAATAATTAAACATATGGTGTACAAACATAGACAAGGGAAATAATTAAACATATGGTGTACAAACAAAGACAAGGGAAATAGCTCGACAATGTGGTGTCTACTTGTACTGTAACAGTTATGGACACTAGGTGGGGGTTGGGAAGATGATGTCTTTGTTGACATAATTAAGCAAGGTCGGGTGGAGGCTCCATAGTTATTGATAATTGTTGACAATAGGGTGGGGTATTTGTTAAAAATAATTACCACACAATTGTTTAGACAATTATTGACAGGACCATATCAGACGAACAAACGGGACATATCTCGAAAACCGTTTGTCATTTAAACCTCTGATGCGTAATATAAAAAAACAGAGACATGATGAAATGGAATGTGTCAAGTCGAAAGGCGCAGATGTCTCAGCTAAGCTGTAAACCATTGCAAAGCGCATTTTGTTCTCTGGACTACATTCTTCTATTCTGAAGGAGTTATGTAACGAAAATATAAGAAACGACCAAGAATAGACTTATAGACTATCCTGCTAATAGAGAGTACATGTGGGAGTTTGAGAACCAGCTCAAAAAAATGAGATAAATAGAATAGAAATAGCCGCTATGAGAGAAATAGAATAGAGATAGTCATGACAGAAATAGAATAGAGATAGTCATGACAGAAATAGAATAGAGATAGCCACTATGAGAGAAATAGAATATAAATAGCCACTATTACAAACGGTAACTGTGACGTAACACATGTACACGGTGTGTTGTATAGGTGACCGAGAAATGTTACACAGAGAACACAATGACATATGTCGCTGATACCATTATGACACACGCCAAGTCCCTCCTCACAGTGGTCCTGTGCGCAGATCACAATCAGCAGCACTTAACATGGCTGATCTGAGTTTTTTCTTACGCTTTATTATTTGGTGACCACAATTGGCGACACACAGGCCTGTACTCCATTCAAATAAAGAGCAGGATAGTATAGGCCAAATCAGTATTCCAAAAGATGAGAAACATTTCATGCAATGGAGTAATAACAATGCATACGTGAGTTCCAGTGCTAGATTGTTATATTGAGCCTATCCTTCTTTATGGAATTGAAGCATGGATGGTAAACAAAGGATGTCAATATATGCTGAAGGGAACTGAAATGTCGTTATTAGTTTTAGAAGAATTATGAAAAATCCAAGGATAGTCAAGAAAACTAATGCAGAAGACCTCAGAGATGTTGGAAGAAATAGAAAAATTATAGCAGAAATTGTAAGCAGACAGTCACGATTTTAGGGCATATGATGAGAAGAGCAAAAATTAAAATTTAGTAATCGCCTCGAAACTCAAGGGGAGAAGGGACATAGGAAGACCAAGAGAGAAATTTATGGATGGGTTCTCACTATGGCTCAAAAAGATGTCACAAACTGAACTTATTGATAAGAACTTATTGCAAGAGACGGAGAGTTGTGGAGAAATATGATCGCCTATGCCACTCGGCATGACACTGGATTGATTGATTAATATCAATTATGCGCAAAGTGGCAGATCTGTTGGATCAGCCAAGAAAATTGACGTTCCAACCATTATACAGCACAACAGAGCATTATGGATATTGAGCAGAAATGAGACCCCATACACCAACTTCATAGGCAACAACAGACCATCATTTTTTCACTTAGAACTTGCCACTGCAGGCTACAGAGCCACCTGTACCGGATCATGGTGACCCACACAAATGAATATCCACGCGGATCAGACATAAAAACCCTTGAATACATACCCCAAGACTGTCCAGAATAAACATAACTGCGAGGCAAGACATGACTACAATGGAATGAATTGAGGCAAAAACTTTGGAGCAACCGCTCTGACCTGGAAAGACTGGAAGCTTGGTCCTGGCGACTGACCTGAAGATCTAGAAGGACCAAAAGTATCATCAACGAAGAAGAAGGAGAAGTGACACTGTATGCGTATCAGCGCGAGCGTTTATGTTGAGAAGGATTTGTAAAACATATTTCTTCTTCTTCTTCTTCTGTTTTCGTTCTCAAATCATCTATACGAAATTTCGTGTGTATTCCGCAGGGGAGAGTAACAACTTTGCTATGACTTCATGACTGCATATGGTCATCAGCGCACACCGGACAAGTCCATATATGATCCGATCCCCGTCTCAATAAACCAATCAGAGTTTAGAGTTTGTCAGTTCCAGTCCGATGATGTCAGATACGTTGTGCTATCTTTTAATTTTGCACCATAAAGACATTAAACATCCGATTTCGGCATGCTTTTAATTCAGGTGTGCTTCCCTAGACTTTGACAGTCTTCTTATCTTTCGCGTTTCTGTTCACATATATAACAGTGTATCACCCGTGTGTCCTTGAACTTTTCAGAACTAAATATAGTCTGGGTTGTAGTTTCAGGGAAACTATCATCGGGTATTTTCTGCCATTGTTCCAGAGATGCATACTTGAGGTTTTTAATGATGCGTGCTCGAAAGGAATAATTGACACAGGAAAAAAACCGAATAGAATTAAACCACAAAAAACAACAACACACAAAATAAACCAACAATATTATAATCCCCATATGGAAATTGATTCGAATTTATTAGCAAAACATGTTCAATGAGAGAAATTAAAGCAAAAATGCATAGCTTGAAAACAACAGAAAATCGCTGACGTCTGCGAGGATAAGGCCTAAGGATATTCAATCAGATTTGCAACCAGCCACAACAGAAATACGATTGTGAAATAGAATAAATTTGTTGAACAAAAATGAGCTGGATGTTTCGAAATTTGTGATTCTCAAGTTTTTTTCCCATCTTCATAGGTCAGAAATTTTTAAAACGTCTGCAACAAATTTTAATATAATTATGTATGTATGTATGTGTGTGTGTGTGTGTGTGTGTGTGTGTGTGTATGTGCTTGTGCGCGCGTGTGTATAGTGTTGACATACCTCCAGGTGTGTTTCATACAATGGAATCGCTCTATAACGCATTCCTTTATAACAAATTTTCCTATATAACAACACTTTTTTCAAAATCCCTATTTATATTTATTCTATATTGTTTATACTGTATATAGTGTTTGGCTATATAACGGAACGGAGACTTCTCTCTAAACATCTCTTATTCTACTAGACCATGTACGGAGACTGTATCTAAACATCTCTTATTCTACTAGACCATGTACGGAGACTGTATCTAAACATCTCTTATTCTACTAGACCATGTACGGAGACTGTATCTAAACATCTCTTATTCTACTAGACCATGTACGGAGACTGTATCTAAACATCTCTTATTCTACTAGACCAAGAACGGAGACTTGTCTCTAAACATCTCTTATTCTACTAGACCATGTACGGGTTTCCATGATGAAAATATTACTGAATATTTAAAGTGCGTTAGGTTCATGTGCACATATGCAACAAAAAAATTGGAAAATTTGTATATTAATGTTTCTGTGGGCGTTGTTATTATTCTATAATGTTATTTTTGGAGGGAAAGAAGTATATATTTTTTGTTAGAAAACTGAATTTAGAATGCAAAAAAATAAACTAATGTGATATCAATATTGAATATTTCATGAAAAAAAATTGAAAAAAAAAAAAAAAAAGAACTAAAGTCATACTTAATAAGAAAAATATACCACGTAAAAATTCACAAACATTTATTTATTTACACAATTATTTGGGAAAAAGATGGATTTTACAAATGTAAATATATGCAGAATATTACATAAATCATGTATGAAATTGTATCATACAAATCATATATCATCTTGATAGTTTCAAGGATCTATCGGATGTTGGCTTTAAAGGAAAATGACTGATAAAATTGTGAACACAAAAATGGCGTGAAATATTTGAATCAAATTGGATTGTTAAAAAAAATTCACTCCGTGCAACGCTATATTAACATAGATCACAGGATATAAGAGCACAGTTAAAAAATTTACCGTTAAAAAACCCACTGTTTTACTGTACAGAAACGCATGTGGTTGCGTCTGTGGGTCTCACCAATGGCCCACTAGACATACCATCCATGCAACAGAAAACCTTAGTGGATGACATGCCGTTATATTGAGGTTATCTTCTTATAGAAGCTTCATGGCACGTCATCTATACAGTTATGATTTTGTTTTGTTGTTGAAATGTTTTTCATGTTTGCCTGAATATATATGTATGCACCCTCTGTGGTTGGGAGGGATCCAGAGATGTACTGTGCAGCACTGAGGAGGAGGAAACTGACATCACTGTTTTTCCTATGGCTGAGGCCCATCATAGAGGCACAGTGACTCAGGACGTAACAATTTTTTTGACTTGAACATTTGGTTGCATTCCTGGAGCTATAGAGAAGTTCGACATAACCAGTAGTCATTTGGTGGCGGGGAATGAGCACAGTGAACCCTATCTTGGCTACAGTGGCTAGGCGCAGTGCATAGGTTGAAACCTACCTTCCTGGAGGTGTGATAGTTATTCTCTGGATCTGTCCCGGGGTGGGCCGAAAATCCACAGACTTCCCAGCAATATAATGCCATCTAATGGCATTAGGTCAAAGGACATGAGCCCATGGACCGCTGGACCAACCAACCAACTGTACAGAAAATTCACTTTATTATTATCTGGGGCATCTGAATTCTTCTGAACTAGACACAATGGCCCGATTGTGAACCCTAATCATACCGTTGACGACGGATGTGTCTGGCCACTAAAGTAAATAAAACGACGACACACCGCATTTCTACTCTCTGGACTACATCCTGCCGGAAATGTAATAAGACAATTGTCTTGCTATAAGAGAGATGCAGTGGAAGTTTGGGAATGTGCGCTGAAGAAGAAGAAGATCACAAACCCAACCTGGCGAATATGACACCGGAACATATCTTACATCGTTGTCCTCAGTATGCAGAACTGAGGAGAAAAGATATCGCCATCCCAATAAGCTTCCAAGAGAAGCTGTATGGCAAAGTGAAAGTCACGAAGCAGACCGCAGCCTATATCATAGAATGCAAAGTCCCAACCTTATTGAGAGATGATCGCCGGAGAAGAAGAACCCAAACCCTAACAGACACTGTCGACAAGGAGATCCAGTGACATATCCAAAGTTCATCTAGGTAAATCATAAAATCATCAGCTACTGCCTTTCAGTGGATACCATCACACTGTGGAATCGTGGGAAATGAGAAAGCGGATGCTCTGTCAAAAGCAGGAAGCGAAATGGAGCAACACAGACACCCACTGTCTTACGGAGAAGTAAAAACAATAATCCACAACACATACTCAGCAAAGTGGAAGAAACAAATAGAAATGGAATACAAACATGATGCAATACAATACATCTCCTTCAAAGATATCAACAGACCACGGTATGTCGTGGTGACTGTTGGGTCACCTTTACCAATTGAAGATCTCATACACAGATGAATGTCCATGTGGATACGGAACCCAGACTCCGGAACACATACTTCAGGACTGCCTAACATACAAAGAGCAGAGACAGCAGACCTGGCCAGAGGATACAGACTTGAAGCAAAAGCTATGAGGCAGCCGCTCTGACTTGGAGAAGACGGTCGACTTTGTCTTGACGACAGGCCTGACAATATAACATGATCACAGATGCTGAACGCAGAAGAAGAATTCAACATACACAGGAAAAGGTAGCAAGTCATTTTTAAAATACCATTGCCATCAAGTACCATAACGACTGGAGGAGGAAATCATCGATCTTCACAACTATATCCAGTATCTGTTATCCGAATAATTGTGGAATCTTTGCCATGTCACAATGTCAGACTATCAAATATATTCTCATGCTGTTGTCCTCTATCTCTCTTTTCTTCTATCTTCTTCTTGATTCTTAATTAGAAACTGGCTTCACAGCGCGTGGGGCATTCCCATAAGTGCTCTGTTCTCCGCTCCAGCAGCCATCCCAGTGTATGTAGACTCATAGTTCCGGTCAGGCGTTGATTGTGTGATCTTCGGAACTTTCAAAAAAAATTACTTTGCCTTCCCTCACTTCTAGATACTCCCATTTATAACATTCTCTGTATGTGTAGGTTCTCAACCTCATTGACATCATCTGCCTCTTGAAATGAATTTATTACTGCCTTCATTAAGTCTGCTTTATCTCTTCTCAGCAATGTGCCGTCTATCTTGCCCGTGGTAACTATATTGTTCAGACCTTCCTTTGCCATAAAGTGTCAAAATTTTTATGATTAAGTAACCGTCGTCTCACATTCGATTCTTTTAGCAATCTCGTAAGCTTTCCTTGCTGTCCATGATATTCTCATCATTCTTCTATATCACCGCATTTCTTTTGCCTATAATCTTCCACCACTATCATGTTTATTTATATTGTCCATGAACACACATATTTATGTTACAATCGGTGATATGTAGCTGTGAAAAACACTCCACCTCACCTCTATTGTCAAAGATGTATTACACACAATATTCTACATTTTTAAGAAGGCTGACTTACTTAATTTATTTTACTCTACCAGCTTGTAGAACTGGTATCACCAGCATTGACACGATCCTGATGCAGACACAGATTCGTTGGGCAGGTCATTTGGTGCGTATGCCAGACCATCGTTTGCCAAAGATACTTCTCTACGGTGAGCTGGAGAAGGGCACACGATCACAAGGTGGCCAAAAGAAGCGCTACAAGGACTCGTTAAAGAACTCACTAAAAGCCTTTGAAATAGACCACGATACATGGGAAGAACTTGCACAAAATAGATCTACATGGCGTTCTAAAATAAAAAAGAGCGCATTATATTGGGAAAAGAGGAGAAATGCAGCAGCTTAACCGCGGAGAGCAGCTAGAAAGTCACGGATAGACCAAGATCCTTCTACTGTCGTCATTCCATGTCGGAAATGTCCAAGGGCATTTACAGCTCGAATAGGGCTCATTAGCCATCTACGAACTCATAATCAAGGACATAACTAAAATTGAATTTTCAAAAGTGGATTTAACAAATGGTCATCATCACTTGTGATGGACGAACAACAACATTTTACTTTACTCTTATCTCTGATGAACTTCTTCCATTTCATGTCATCGTTTTTCTTCATTCTTCGTTAGTGTTTGCACAACGACGGGTGGCTGCAACTGATCTCCAACATCCTCTGCCTCTTTGGTAGTGTACCGTTAGATTGTGCCATGTTCATCTCATGATGTTTCCATCCTACTTGTATCTCTGTCTACCTCTTGCTTGCCTTTTCTCGACTTTACCCTCAAGTAAGGTCTTCAACAAAATATCACGTCTTTTAATACGAGGCGTGTTCAAATGAAAACGGGACTTGTTACACCACGCGTGATAGAGCGCACTGATATTGATGACATTTTGCACTAGTAATGAGTATCCAATAATTTACATACGGTCACGTGTTCATCTTCCCAGCATGCATATGTGCTGCAGAAGACTGTTAACAATATGGCGGGTGTGATTCCGAACCCGTCCAAAGTGAATCAGCGTGCTGTGATCCAGTTTCTTTCATTTGAAGGATGTCAAGCAGTAGACATTCATCGGAGAATGAAGGCAGCATATGGTGACAAATGTTTGTCGAGGACCAGAGTGATGGAGTGGGTGCGTATGTTTAAAGACGCATGTGAGTTAACGGCAGATCTTGCACGGCCAGGTCAGGCGCATATTGTTGCAACAGAAGAAGACACTTTAGACAAGCTGCATAAGGCCATCAAGGCTAAGCGACCAGGCAGACTTTCTCAAGGTGTGATTCTTCTCCACGACAACGCTCGTCCGCACGTCGCAAAAATTGTGCAGGAAACATTGGCAAAGAAGAATTGGGAAGTTCTTCATCACCCAGCCTATAGTCCCGATTTATCCCCGTGTGATTTCCATTTGTTCGGACCGTTGAAGAAAGCACTAAAGGGACAGCGATTCAACAGCGACGCAGACGTGAAGACAGCGGTGACCACATGGTTCAGAGAACAGCCACGCAACTTTTTCTCGGACGGCATTCGACGTCTACCTAAACAGTGGGATGCTTGCCTAAATGCATACGGAGATTTTTTCTGATGAACCCAGGTGCATTCTTATTCACAAGTGGTTGCTTTGTTCAATTCCGTTGAAAATATTAAATTGCGTATGATACTTTTTAAATAAATCCACAAGTCCCGTTTTCATTTGAACACGCCTCGTATGTCCAAAATGCTTTATGCAATTAATTTTTATTTATTTTAATAGTTCTTATTTTTCACAGGAAATGTTGTCAGAACCTCTTTGTTCGGTTTCTTCTTTTTCCGTGACGTTCTCCATATTCTTCTGTATATCTACATCTTAAACGCATCAATTGTCTACTAGTTGTTTGTTCATTATCCACGATTCTGAGTTATACATTAATATAAAATACATATAACATTTAAAAATTCTTATTTTTAGTTTGTGATTTGTTTAGATTTTACTATTTCCCTCAAATCATTGAAAGTACTTTTAGCAATTTCTATTGTAATTTTAACTTGTCTCTCACAAATGGCGCAATTTTTGGTTCCTCTTTTGGCTCCGAAACAAACGTTGTGAAATTGTAGATAAATTATCCGTAGCGGTTTACTCGTTCGCTTCGTGCTCAAGAGATTGTGGGTTCGAATTGGCTCGAAACGTTTTATTTATAAAGGAAATGTTTCATAGATGCCTAAAGATTATCGTATGAAACTACGGAGTTACGTGCTATGAGTGATACTTGATTCGTGATTAGAAACCAGTGCCATGACACATGGGACATTCTCATAAGTTCCCCGCTCTCCGTTCCAGGAATCCAGGAGTTTACAGACACAAAATCCCAGTAAGATGTTGATCTTCGTAACTTTCCATAGAGGATACATTCTTCCCTCACCACTGGATATCATCATATGTTTTTCATGGCACACGGAACGAGGGCACATTCTTCCCTCACCCCTGGATATCATTATATGTCGTTCATGGCACACGGAACATTTTCACCTCTAGCATCACTTTTTTCACTCTGTAGTAAATCAATTGTGTTTCAAAATTACTGACGTCCTTAGTTACCTAATTGACATAAAAATCTGGAAAATATAAGTAGCATTGAGTTAGTTATTCCTCTAGGGGCGAAGACAACACATAGGGCGGATGTCATAGATTTCCTTGTCTCTCCTTTCATTGCAATTTGCTTTAGATCTTCATTGTTTCTGATACCGATGGTGAAACGTTCCCTTGTAGTAGTTCTACGTAAAGTTTCTTTTAGTCTACCTCGTTCTCTCTTGCCTTTTGGTGACCACATCAAAGCTTGACAGGGGAGTCATTTCAGTATCCATTCGTATCGTGTGTCCGATTTAATTCCAGCGACGCTTTCTAATATAGGTGGATACATATTTTTGTGTTGATTATTGTCTGACAACTGTGTTTGATTTGAAGTCTGACCAACGTATGTTCAGTAGCCTTCTAAGACATTATTTTCAAAGATGTTTAGTCTTCCAGTTTGAAACATCATTCTTACGTTCCAATATCTGATTTTAAACACAGTTGTCGAATTAAATAAGGTCGAACGAATCATGATATAAATATGGAAATCCTTGAATCCACTTCAGTAACACAGATATTTAATTTTTACGATATTAATGTAAGCGTTAAATTAGTGAGGCTAAAACACCGGATGTTGATATTGAAAAAAATATCGTTGTGTGTTTGTTACTAAAACATCCGAGATTTCACATACAATATTTTCCACGTTCTTCTCCAAAAAGCTGGACAAATATTATCCGGCTCTTTTGCTGCGTGGTACAGACCGCGTCTGTGACGGCCCTAGTTTTGGGTTCAAATCCAGCCTCAGGCAATTGTGCATCCGGACAGTTCAGAAAGCAATGGAACACTGCCGGACTTATGCAGTAATGCCCAGAAAATCACTACAACCAAACACATGCTGGATTGATGGCTGATGGCTGATGATATCCTAAATAGTATATGCTACCACTTTCTTATTCTACGAAATAGCCATGAGTGCTGATTTCACACATCATCATTCCTCTTGACTGATACCACGGATCATTAGTCACTATTCGCTAAACATTTTATTACCTTTCAGCGTCAGGGGTGGAAGAGTTCTCTGGAGAAGGTCCTCGTGTGCGCTGAGTATATTGTGGAATTAGTCGCCTCTTTTATTTCGGTGGTCCATCCTTTTCGTGGTCGGTCTCTAGGTCTACCTTAGCTGTATCTGTGTAGCATATCTTGCTGTGGTAATCTGTCTAGTGGTAGCCTGCTGATGTGTGCAGCCATTTGATCTGTTGGCTCTTAATATATTTCAAGATTGGGAGGGGGGGGGCGGTGCCGTATCATTGGTCACTTTGCGTATTATTTATGTAGCCAGCCAAAGAAAAGCATGAAAAAGTCAGATATATCAAGATAAGTGACACTGCGTGAAATCAGCGTGAAAAAACAACTATCCTGGAAAAGTGCTTTCTAGCAAATACTAGTGAGAATTGGATCAACACGAGAAATCCTCATGACAATACACCTAATGTGTGATGAGTTTCTAGTCCTTGTATCTAGCCGTCTGTGAATAGAACCTCTTGTATTTAACTCACCGATTTTACGTCAGTCTTCGCTATAACAGTCCCGAGTACTCGCCCATTTTACGTCAGTCTTCGTTATAACAGGCCTGAGTGCTCGCCAATTTACGCCAATCTTCTGGGTGTGAAAAAAAGGACCGGAGAAGCACTCCGTTTGCACATACGAAGTAAAAGTTAATAGCTCACAGTTCCTAAGTATCGTAACAACAACAACGTAAGTGGCGAGAGTGTCAATGGGGTAAGAATCCAATTATACAGGTACGATGATAGCTACAACACAAGAACAATGAAGATTCCAAATACGTATCAGTTCCATCGCTGCTACAAATTGTTCCAAAGTCCTCTAGCCTTATCTGGTATTATTTAAAACAATTCTTATCTGTTTCACCCTGTGTCCAAAGTCCAAATTCCGCGGCTGTTGGTCTAGTGATAAAAGAAGCCATGTATGTGACGCACTTCCTGTTTTGTATGACGTATTTGAGTTGTACTATCCAAATGTGAATTTAAAGAGAAGTCAATAATATAAAATAGATTAATAATGATGATAATGATGAAATAATCTCTTTATCTGTCAACAGGTAGCTCGTGACACATGATGATGATGGAATAATATCTTTATCTGTCAACAGGTAGCTCGTGACACATGATGATGATGGAATAATATCTTTAGGTGTGAACAAGTAGCTCGTGACACATGATGATGATGAAGAAATAATCTGTTTAGCTGCAAGCAGGTAACGTCTTGACAGCCAATAGTCTTTCTGACAACAAAAAAAAGCATAGGTCTTCCTTAGTGCTGTAACTTATATAATAATCAAACAGGTAAGGTGTGTTGTCTCAAAGGTATGTTTGTGTTGAGGCTTATAGATGCATGTTTAGTCCAGTATATTTCAAACCACAAGACATACTTATATACACAGATAGTTCCGTTAACAGAAACACAAATAAAAAGCGGTTGGGGTTTTGTTGCCTACAGAAACGGCGTGAAGTTGGTTGAGAAATCTTCAGCATATTCTACTGCCACATCGAGCATGAGTTCGCAGATAGAGGGAGTTACAGCAGCTCTTAATTGATTGATAACTGATACATCAGCACACTCGGTAATACTCACAGACTCTCAAAGCATGCTGCGCAAGATAGAAGAGTTCATGCTGAGAAAATAATGGTGGGACTTACTGAACCATGATTTAAAAGTCTATCTTGTTTATTCTTTCGTGCCTTATCTAGAGTAGTATTTTGGTGATGTGACTCATCAAAGTTATCTGTATTCCGTACAATCCACAGCCTTGGGTTTCCTAGGTAGTGGTATGAATATTGATAATTTTAGGTCTTTATGTGCGGGGCCTGTTTCATTATTGGAAAGTTCTGTGACAGTTCCACAATAAATTCATCTAGATTTGATTATGTCTGCTGCTATGTTGACAGTTCCTGCAGCCTTTCCACATTTTTTGGTTTTATTGCGTTTCCACTACTAATTTCAGTATTGCTGTTCCATCATTATTTTATATTGTAAACATTTTGTTCCGTTGGTCATCACACAGTTCTGTCACATAATTTTTCTATCTTGTCAGTACTTCTGTTTTATCAAATATAATGTTTCCACTTTTATTTTTAATGCGGCCACCTCCATTTATATGATTTATCTTATTTGTGATCTGTTGTATCTCCTGGTGCATTTCTTTAGTCTTCTGTTGTAGTTACTTCTCCTATATTTCTATTTTGTTTCTAGCTATTGTTCTTTCGCCGTTCTGCACATGATATGTAGGCCTATCTCTTTGTCTTTAGGAGTTATTTTGGGGTGTTTTTTTTCCTGATATTTCTCTAATATTTTATACATCATCCATGCTTGCTTGTTCTTGGCTTTTCTTATTGGCAAATGCTCATTTGTTGTTCGAATGCTTTTCCTTAAGATAACCCATATATTGTGTATTTTCTCTTCTGGATTCTCCCTTCTGTATTGTTCTATGCATCTATTATTAATTGTTCGTATATGTTCTTTACTTCTACAATGCATTTTTGTTGTATATCTGGCTGTTTTTGTGCCGATGTGTTCACCCGTGGCTCTTGCTCCCTTCTATGCTCCATCTTTTTAAGTTTTACATGTATTTTGCACAACATTGGATTGTGGTTTGAGTTGATATCAGTTCCTGGATGTGTTTTAGTATTCTTCAGACTATTTCAAAATTTGTTGTTGATCATAATAAAATCTATTTGGTTCCTCTGTTTGTCTCCAGGATTTTTCCATGTATACAATCTTAGTGCATGTTCAAATAATGTGTTGTATTTGGTCATTTTGTTCTCCTCACTGACCTGTATGTTTTTCTCCTCTGTCATGTCATGTCCCTAGCCTTACATTGTTATTGTGTCTTCCTTTCTTTAGTTTTGCATTCATGCCTCCTATGAATATTATAATGTCTGATGATCTTACTGGCTTGAATAGGTGTTTTATGTCTTCGTAGTAGTTCTTGTTGTATTCTTCAATGTGGCCTGAAGTTGGTGGATATTGTTGTATAATGGCAAGATCACAAGTTTGTGCTTAGATCTTTAGCATCATCAGTCCATCAGTGTGTATGCCCAGTACCCGCTGATGTATTTTTCTATTTCTTTCTAAATCAGTACCAACCTTCCCGTTCACGGCAATTTTCTCTTGAATGTATAAAACTAAATTCTACTTTTCGTGTGTACCCAACATCCTTCCATCTCGTCTTTGCTGCTTCTATAATATAGGTTATTCCGGTGCTATCATATGGATGTGAGAGCTGGAAAAGCTCTTTATCTTCAGAAAAGAAATTACTGAGTTTCGAGAACAAATTTCTTCGTAGGATAACTAACACCCATTGGAGTGAATTGAAATAGAATGATAAAATCAGAAAAGAGACACATCAAAATTTCATCACAGATGTTATCAGAAAACGCCGTTGGTCCTACATCAGACATGGCCTACGCGCAGACACCAACAGAATACACAACCAATCTCATGAATGGATACCTACAGGCAAAAGAGCAAGTGGTAGACCAATAGAAACACTCAGAAGAACAATACTTAGAGAAAGTAAAACAACCAATATTCATACTATTCAAGATCTACACAGAATAGCTTTGAACAGACAGAATTGGAGAGATCTGACCTCTGCCCTATGCGTTAACTTCAGCGCAAAAGGAAAATCCGTTTACACGGGTGTTGGATCCTGTTATGCGAGACATGTATTCATGTGTGCGTTTACACGGATTTTTTCCACAAAAATATCATCAGATATTCTATCACACGAAAATGCAGGAGAGACCTTTCTTATTAAGGTGAAACTACCCCACCCCCCTCGCCCCAAACACACACGCACGCACACACACACACCCACGCACACACACTCTCACTCTCTCACTCTCTTTCTCACATGCATACATCACTGATTCCTCTACACCTGAATACATCAATGGTTGCTGTACACCTGAATACATCAATGGTTGCTGTACACCTGAATACATCAATGGTTGCTGTACACCTGAATACATCAATGGTTGCTGTACACCTGAATACATCAATGGTTGCTGTACACCTGAATACATCAATGGTTGCTGTACACCTGAATACATCAATGGTTGCTGTACACCTGAATACATCAATGGTTGCTGTACACCTGAATACATCAATGGTTGCTGTACACCTGAATACATCAATGGTTGCTGTACACCTGAATACATCAATGGTTGCTGTACACCTGAATACATCAATGGTTGCTGTACACCTGAATACATCAATGGTTGCTGTACACCTGAATACATCAATGGTTGCTGTACACCTGAATACATCAATGGTTGCTGTACACGTGAATACATCAATGGTTGCTGTACACGTGAATACATCAATGGTTGCTGTACACCTGAATACATCAATGGTTGCTGTACACGTGAATACATCAATGGTTGCTGTACACCTGAATACATCAATGGTTGCTGTACACCTGAATACATCAATGGTTGCTGTACACGTGAATACATCAATGGTTGCTGTACACCTGAATACATCAATGGTTGCTGTACACCTGAATACATCAATGGTTGCTGTACACCTGAATACATCAATGGTTGCTGTACACCTGAATACATCAATGGTTGCTGTACACCTGAATACATCAATGGTTGCTGTACACCTGAATACATCAATGGTTGCTGTACACCTGCAGTCATCTCTATTGTAGAACGAATACACTCACGTGAACTGTTAAATGTGCAGTAATCACGTGACCCTTGTATCAACATCTTCATCTACCAAACTTGTAATTATCTCATGCCACCAGATCTGCGCGTGTTCACGTAACAATCCCACCAGATCTGCGCGTGTTCACGTAACAATCCCACCAGATATGCGCGTGTTCACGTAACAATTCCACCAGATCTGCGCGTGTTCACGTAACAATTCCACCAGATCTGCGCGTGTTCACGTAACAGTCCCACCAGATCTGCGCGTGTTCACGTAACAGCCCCACCAGATCTGCGCGTGTTCACGTAACAGTCCCATCAGATCTGCGCGTGTTCACGTAACAGTCCCACCAGATCTGCACGTGTTCACGTAACAGTCCCACCAGATCTGCACGTGTTCACGTAACAATCCCACCAGATCTGCGCGTGTTCACGTAACAATCCCACCAGATATGCGCGTGTTCACGTAACAATCCCACCAGATATGCGCGTGTTCACGTAACAGTCCCATCAGATCTGCGCGTGTTCACGTAACAGTCCCACCAGATCTGCACGTGTTCACGTAACAATCCCACCAGATCTGCGCGTGTTCACGTAACAATCCCACCAGATATGCGCGTGTTCACGTAACAATCCCACCAGATATGCGCGTGTTCACGTAACAATCCCACCAGATATGCGCGTGTTCACGTAACAATCCCACCAGATATGCGCGTGTTCACGTAACAATCCCACCAGATATGCGCGTGTTCACGTAACAATCCCACCAGATATGCGCGTGTTCACGTAACAATTCCACCAGATCTGCGCGTGTTCACGTAACAGTCCCACCAGATCTGCGCGTGTTCACGTAACTGTACCACTGTGAAAGTATTTATTTATTTATTTGTTAGTGAAATTTGTAAATAATTCGATTGTTTACTGATTCATCTGAGTGGATAAATAGCGATGAAGTTATGTCAATCGGTAACTCTCACTCTGTGTTCAGGATAAAGTTATTTCAATTAGTGTCTCTTACTCTGTGTTCAGAATAAAGTTATTTCAATTAGTGTCTCTTACTCTGTGTTCAGGATAAAGTTGTGGGAAAAATAGGTTGGATAGTCTCTTGAGATATATTTCACCAAAGGTAAATAGGTACAGTATCATCAAGTGCCGTCTTCAAAATGAAGGTTGGCTTCAACAGGCCTTCAACGTCCTCTGTCTCTTACTTTGGTATTGCCCTCTTCTAGACTGTAACTTGTGCATCTCATGATGTTTTCCTTCCACATATCTCTGCCTATCCCTTGCTCGTCTCCCCTCAGTTCTATCCTCAAGTAATCGCTTGAACACGGTGGTATGTCTTTGAATATGTGCAAAATATATTGTTTGTTTGAATTTTATTTCCTTGAATAGTTATTTTGTCATACGATGTGTTGTTAGAATACGAAATATTTGTATTCTTCTTTTTATTTCACGAAGTCCTACCTATTCTTCTATATATCCATATCTCACTGGCATCAATTCTATCTTATAGTTGTTTACTCATTGTCCATGTTTCGGAGCCATACATTAATATATCATCATCATCAAGTGCCGTCTCCGCAACGAATGTTGGCTGCAACGTATCTCCAACATCTCCTGTCTCTTGTCTTGGTGGTGCACTCTGCTAGACTGTAACCTGTCCATCGTGTAATGTTACTCTCCCACTTGTATCTCTGCCTACCTCTTACTCGCTTCCCTTTGACTTTACCCTCAAGTAAGGTCTTCAATAAGGTGTCATGTCTTTTAATGTGTCCAACGTATTTTATTTGCTTGATCTTTATTTCTCTTAGTAGTTCTTTCTTCATATTAAGTGTCTTTAGCACCTCTTTATTTGTTTTCTTCTCTTTCCATGATGTTCTCCCTATTCTTCTATATACCCACATCTCAAAGGCATCAATTTTGTCTTCTAATTGTTTATTTAGTGTCCATGTTTCTGAGCCATACATTAATATGGAATAGATGTAGCATTTTATAATTCTCATTTTTAACTTGTTTGTAATTTGTTTAGATATTAATAATTTCCTCATGTCATTGAAGGCACTTTTAGCCATTCCTATTCTCCTTTTAACTTCTGTTTCACATCTGCCATCATTTGTGACTATGTGTCCAAGATATTGATACTGTTTTACTTGTTGTAGTTTCTCTCCCTGTATGTTTATGTTTACCTCCTGTTCTTCTGTGTCTTTGCTGATTATCATGGTTTTTGTTTTTTGAATGTTTATATCCAGTCCATATTCATTACTTGATTTATTGACTTGATCTATTAGTCTTTGTAGTTCATGTTCACTTTCTGCTAAAAGAACAGTGTCATCTGCATATCTAATGTTGTTTATTATTTTCCCATTGATCTTGAGTCCTGGTATTTCTTCTATATTTTTAAAGATATTCTCTGTGTAGATATTAAATAGGCTTGGTGATAAAATGCATCCTTGTCTTACCCCTCTTCTTATTTCTATGTATGGAGAGTAGCTGTTTTCACACCTTATTGATGCAGTTTGTTCCCAATATATATTTCTAATCAGCCTGATGTCTTTTCCATCTATGCCTATTTCTTGAAGACATTTGATTAATTTTTCATGTTGGACTCTGTCAAAGGCCTTGCTGTAGTCTATGAAGCAAATATAGATACTTTTTTGGACTTCTATATATTTATCTATCACTAGCCGGATACTCAGTATAGCTTCTCTGGTTCCTTTGTTTTTCCTAAAACCGAATTGTTCTTCACCGACCTCCATGTCTATCTTGTTCTTAATTCTTTCATGTATTATCTTGAGAAGTATTTTAGTTAGATGGCTCATTAGACTTATTGTTCTATATTCTGTACAGTCCACAGCCCTGGGCTTCTTAGGTAGTGGTATGAATATTGATGATGTTAGGTCTTAAAGGTATATGGCCTGTTTCGTATATGTCATTGCAAATTTCTGTGATATTATCTACACCAAATTCATTTAGAGTTTTTATTATGTCAGCTGTTATGTTGTCAGAGCCTGCAGCTTTTCCACATTTTATTGAATTTATTGCATGTTCTACTTCTGATTTCAGTATTGCTGGTCCATCATTGTTGTGTATTGCTGGTCCATCATTGTTGTGTATTGCTGGTCCATCATTGTTGTGTATTGCTGGTCCATCATTGTTGTGTATTGCTGGTCCATCATTGTTGTGTATTGCTGGTCCATCTGTTGAGAAACATTGATATAGAATAGACGTAAAATAAATGTACTACTTATGAGAACAAATCTGGCCAACATGACGGCTGCGAAGGCGAAAGCTCAAACAGCCTACCATACGTCAGCTATTTCCACAGGCTTTGCATGATGGAACAAGGAAAACATTGCTATTAAATTCCATACTTGGAACTAAGTATACATATGAAATAAAAATCAAATGGTTCGGCCACCTAATCAGAATGGAACCAGATCGCATTCCATCGATATCCTTCAATAAAAGATCATCTGAAATGAGAAACAGAGGAAGACCCAGACGAAGATGGATAGATGACATCAGAAAAATACTAGGACACCAAGGTTGCACTATGGCAGTGGCGGTACAGTTAACTAAAGAAAGAAAACTTCGGCTCCCCATGAAGCCTAGCGGCACATATGGACAGGACATCACAAAACAAGAAATAAAATGTTATCATTCCAATTTTTAGTTTGTAGTTTGTTTAGATGTCAGTATTGTTCTCATTCCCTTGAACATACTTTTATTCATTCATAATATTGTACCTGGTGCAGTATCTCTCCGTGTATTATTCTGTTTAACGCCTGTTCTGCGTATTGATGATTTAAGTACTCGCAATAATAACCGCAATAAAAACCACCGAAATTTGTCACGTCCTAGTAGCAGACGGTTGGAGCGCATTGACCACAGTTAGAACGCCGATCTCAGACCCTTGAGGTACCAAGTTCAATCCACGGTTTGGACTGAATTTTTTTTTTCGGAGGTACAATCAAAATCCTTCCTATACATGTCGCGGCGTCTGTTATGGCATAGCGACCTTTATTTCCAGTCAGGAAGCATTCCTGCACTCCTTCAAAGAAATATATGCAGTAACAAAAGTTTTTTTTTTTTATAGTAGCAGGCGGTTGTGAGCAATCAATATCGGGATTTCCCTAACAGTTGAAACAATGCTGGTATATTTTCTAGTATTCTAGTGATGACGTTGTCCATAAATTACTTCAAAAATTAAAGTGAGGGGGGGGCACTTTATAGCTGTTGACAAGGGGGCAGGGGAGGGATGCGGTTAGGTCAATAAAAACGTTAATCGGCTAAATCTTTAGCCCACTGAAATATTGCAATAGGATACAGATCCACAAGATGTTGAGAACCATTGATTTCAATACTGACATGAAAAAAATACTGACTTTGTTAAAAAAAATATTTAAATTAAATAAAATTGCAGGGTACAATCGAAGGTGGAAGAAGATGAGGAAAAACAAAAACATGGACCGACAAGATCAAGGACTGGACATTGTAAGATGTTTCCTCATTCATCCTCATCGTTGAAGACAGAAATCGTCGGAAGACTGTGTTGTGATGAATCCATTGTGATACACTTACACTGATTGGTTACGGGTTTATAAATAGAATAGATATATGAAAACTTCTGTTCTCATTGTTTACTGTGGTAAAACGGTGACATCATGTTTGGTTTGAACATATAACGAAACACGACTCATTTTTTAACATTATTTTATTAGCAACAGTCGAGGGTAGAAGAAGAATAAGGGGAGAAAAGAGAAAATCCTTGATAAAGTCGAGAAATGGTCTAGACAGGATTTTTCTACACTACTATGAATGGCTGAGGATATAGATGTTTGGATATCTTTCTGTGTTGATGTATACAGTGTGGCAACTTTAAAAGCCTGACTGGTTAAGGGTCGTATTATTATTATTATTATTATTATTATTATTATTCTATTGGCAACCCTGAACCAACCACGTGTTCCCGGATGTAGTTTATTTTGGTTTAGTTGCTTCTGTATTATACGTCAGGTCGTGTTGTGGAGTTAACACAATTATGTAACCAATAAACCGTAAAATATATGCCTGACAAATGTGGGACACAACATTAAATGTTGATACCAGTGCAGAGAGGACATCACTCCACATTACCATCAGCACACAGATGACATCATTCAACAATAATATCAGTGCAGAAAGGGCATCATTCAATGATTTCCTTTAATTGAGAATAGAAACAGGACGGTTTTGATAATTCTTCATTGTAAGATACTTAGTTTAGTTACCCGAGTCGTAGTGACTGGATCACCAGAACCGCGGATCCCCCCCCCCCCCCCCATTTTCTTTTGATGATGTACAGCTCTAATATAACCAAATTGGAAAGTAGCGTACCTTCACTATAAGAGGTACATTGGACACAATTAACTCTGTGTACTAACAATGTCAGTAACTGCTCTGAGTCACCTACTTCTGCGTTCGTTCTCAAACTCTTGCAGATTTACAGGATGTCGTGTAAAGAAACAAATGCACTGTGTAATAGTCTACAGCGATATCTGTAACTTTTTTCCGGACACATCCGATTTCAGCATGGCTTCTGGGTCACTTTGACCCCACCTGGGATGAGACATCCAACTCCACCCATAACCTTCTTAATACACTTCTTACAACATTTATGGAATGTAAATAGTGTCGTTAATCTTTATTCCTCTTTCTGGCCTCAGTAACAAGTGCGGCTTTGAATCAACGGCATTCAGATCGTTTATGTGTTCCACCTGAGTGCTACATGGACCCAAAGGAAAGCAATTAATAGCGATGGTGTTACCTGCTAGGCGTGTGGTAAAAAGCGACCGCGGATAGTTTAGGTGTGAAGTTGGCAGTTCCATCTCAAGCATAGAAGATCCAAGTGACCAAGAATCCACGATAAAGTCGAATTTTTTTGGCTAAAATGTGCAGATATAGCAACGCAATTTGTTCTCTAGGCTACATTCTACTAATCTGCTGTAGTTTGAACGCAGAAGTTAATTGGGGTCACTATGGCGTAGTTTCATGTAGTTCGTATAGTGTGTGAGAGGCCACTGGTTCAAATACAGTTCGCGTTGTGTTCTTTATAAAGTGGATATTTTCGGAGATTCCCGGGAGTTATCGCTTGAAGTTACGGATTAACGTGCAATGAATGAGTTACTCTCAACAAACAGCTTGCCGCTTCATTGAGAGGGACGGAGTACATATACGGTAACCCGAATACAATGAAGTCAATCCTCTGCGTATTTTGAGCGTTCGTGACAAGATTTCAGGGAGCCCATAAAGTCTACAAGACATTATTATTCTGAAAGCAATAAGGTATCGGACGAGTTTTCTTCTTCTTCAGCGTTCATTCTCAAACTCCCACTGGATATCTCTTATAGCAGGACCATGGTCCTATTAGATTTCCAGAAGGATGTAGTCCAGAGAATGAAAATGCGTTGTGATGCCGTTTTATTTGTGCCAATGGCCCGACACATCCGTCTTCGGCGGTGGACGAGATTTGAACCAGATCAATTCAGATGACACACAGATTCTCCTCTCAAAGTGAGTCAACACTTTATTCCGAATTTTACCGCAAGGAGAATCGGTCTCGGCTTTAGCGTACTCGGTTTCCACACATTACTATGCCCCTATCGTCGAAACATGTAACTCAGTGGCTCACGAACATTCCAAAGGATGTAAAATTAAATTCACTTACAAACAAGACCTCACTGCAGGATTCGAACCAGCGACTATTTGAGTACACAGCAACTGGCTGTTGGCTTCTGTGGATATGTCGATAGCAACACAAGACAGCGACACATAGGTCAAATATGCATGACTGTGGCTACCTTTGAGCTTCGTAAGTACACGAACCAGTTCTCTCGTGCATCTAGCTTACCCTACTAGCGATATGGTTGCAGACATCCACCGCTCAGTGCGAGTAGTAAAAACACGGAATGTATTAGTTACCAATGCTGATGTCGGATATGTTTGACCATATGTACATTTTTAAAAAAAACAACCGTCGACATAATGCATTTCCGTTCTCTGGACTACATCCTGCTGAACATCTTGTTAAACCTCTATCCTGCTGTAAGAGAGTGCCGATAGAGTTTGAACACAAACGCGACAAAAACAGTATAATGTCTTCTCCACTATACCAGGCCGATCCATAAAATAAAAATATATTTATAGGGATTTCCGTGGCTGGGGGAGGGGGCGATGGATTTCAGGGAGGGGGGAGGGGATTAATTCATTCGTATTACATATAACAAATATCTGAATTCCTGTAACTCAACTCATGAACGGCCAAAAATATAACACCTACTGACTAATGGAAAATCCAGCCTTCTTAACGAATCATTTGATTATTCCCATGATTGTCGTTGGCAACTGTAATTTTACTTTGAGTGACAGAAAAGGAAAATGAAGAGAATAATTAAATTCTGCTGAAGACGGATGTGTCGGTCCATTGACGCAAATAAAACGGCGACACAACGCATTTACATTTTCTGGACTGCATCCTTCTGGAAATCTAATAGGACCATGGTCCTGCTACAAGAGATTTCCAGTGGGAGTTTGAGAATGAACGCTGAAGAACAGAAGAATAATTAAATTAGCCATTTTAGGAGGCTGGATTTTGTTGCCATTTTCCAATATGTCTTTCATTGTAGACCAGAGTTTCTCGATCTTTCCAGATAGTGAGCACCGTCCGCAAGTAATCATTAGTGCTCGCGAGCACTTTTTAGCAAGCATGACGCGAACACGTCTTTACGAGAGCACCGAAGTGCTCACGAGTATTGGAGTATGAACGCCTGAAAGTTTGTAACCTTCTCGAGGTTAATCTATGCCTCCCACCGCCCCTAAGCCCTTGGGTCGTTCAATACTCCAATGCGACCTGGCAATACGACCTAATTCTAAATGGTTAATAAGCATAAACCTACACAGAGAGAGAGAGAGAGAGAGAGAGAGAGAGAGAGAGATAGAAAGAGAGAGAGTTACAGAGCGAAAGTTTGTCGGAATAAATGCTGCTAATGGAAAGCAAATTATAATAAATCTGTATGAGGTGGAGTCAAAATCTGAACTACACAAAAACATTGACACAGAGAGTAGTTTGAGGGTTAGTGGTAACTTGACAGAAACATTGACACAGAGAGTAGTTTGAGGGTTCGTGGTAACTTGACAGAAACATTGACAGAGAGGTAGTTTGGGGGTTAGTGGTAACTTGACAGAAATTTTGACACAGAGAAGTAGTTTAGGGATTAGTGGTAACTTGACAGAAATATTGACATAGAGAGGTAGTTTGAGGGTTAGTGGTAACTTGACAGAAACATTGACACAGAGAGTAGTTTGAGGGTTAGTGGTAACTTGACAGAAACATTGACACAGAGAGTAGTTTGAGGGTTAGTGGTAACTTGACAGAAACATTGACACAGAGAGTAGTTTGAGGGTTAGTGGTAACTTGACAGAAACATTGACACAGAGAGTAGTTTGAGGGTTAGTGGTAACTTGACAGAAACATTGACAGAGAGGTAGTTTGGGGGTTAGTGGTACTTGACAGAAACATTGACACAGAGAGTAGTTTGAGGGTTAGTGGTAACTTGACAGAAACATTGACAGAGAGGTAGTTTGGGGGTTAGTGGTACTTGACAGAAACATTGACACAGAGAGTAGTTTGAGGGTTAGTGGTAACTTGACAGAAACTTTGACACAGAGAAGTAGTTTAGGGATTAGTGGTAACTTGACAGAAATATTGACATAGAGAGGTAGTTTGAGGGTTAGTGGTAACTACAGAAACTTTGACACAGAGAGGTAGTTTGGGGGTTAGTGGTAACTTGACAGAAATATTGACACAGAGAGGTAGTTTGGGGGTTAGTGGTAGGTTGTGAACAGACGCATACATCAGGATCAGAATGTAAAATACGGGGACACTTTATTGCTGTCAGTCAGTTAGTTCCTCTTTTGTCAAGTGTGGCACATAGGGCGGATGTCACAGTTCTCCATTCCTGTCGGTCAGTTGTCAGGGGTTGCAGGTCTTATGCATTTATGCCTGTTGATTTTAATTCATTCATAAATGTTCTTCTGAGTGTTGTTTTTGGTCTTCCCTGTTTTCTATACCCGTCTATTTTGCATAGAACTATAACATCCGTTACAGAAACACTGGGAGTTTTATAATGATAATTTGTTAAATTTTATATTTTGATATAAATAGAATATATTTTATTGCTGTATAATAATAATAATAATAATAATAATAATAATAATAATAATAATAATACCAATAATAACAGTAATAATAATAATAGCAATAATAATAAATAACAAATTAATAATAATAAGACAGAACTTAATAATAACAATAAATAACAACTTAATAATAACAATAATAATAACAATAATACTACTCATAATAATAATAATATTTGTTTATGTTCGTCCTCACATGCTCATTGTTCGCACATTCGCACATTCTCATTGTTCGCACATTCTCATTGTTCGCACATTCGCACATTCTCATTGTTCGCACATTCGCACATTCTCATTGTTCGCACATTCCCAAATTCTCATTTGCGACAATAGTCAGCAGATGGAAGGTATATGAAATATGTAAGGAGAAATGTGATGGAGTACAGATGGAGGGTATATGAAATATGCTCTTGTAGCAGGACAATTGATATCTCTTGTAGTAGGACAATGGATATCTCTTGTAGCAGGACAATGGATATCTCTTGTAGTAGGACAATGGATATCTCTTGTAGCAGGACAATGGATATCTCTTGTAGCAGGAAAATGGATATCTCTTGTAGCAGGACAATGGATATCTCTTGTAGCAGGACAATGGATATCTCTTGTAGCAGGACAATGGATATCTCTTGTAGCAGGACAATGGATATCTCTTGTAGCAGGAAAATGGATATCTCTTGTAGCAGGACAATGGATATCTCTTGTAGCAGGACAATGGATATCTCTTGTAGCAGGACTATGGTCCTATACGATTTTCAGTAAGATGTTGCCCAGAGAACTGAAATGCGTTATGTCACCGTTTTATTTGCGAGAATGGCCAACAACATCTGCCTTCGGTCGTAACTAATACAGTGTTTTTACCATCTCTACTAAACGGTGAACTGTAGCCATATAGATAGTAGGCGAGGCGTACAAGAAAACTGGTTCTTGTGCCAACTTGCTGGTTACCACGCTTAAAGCAAATTACTGCCACCAAGAATGACATCTTGTCACTGTATTGTGTCTCTGACGTCGCAGCCACAAACGCCCATTTAATAATAATAATTATGGCATTTCATGTAGTTCTTCATGTCTTGATGCCACACGTATTGTTTGTCTCTCATCTACAGACCTGAGACTAACGGGAATCGAACCAGTCCGTTCAACGGCACCAAATCGCCTAGCAACTATTGCACACGTGTTCTTTCGTGCTTGACTAATCGCATCTCCAAAAAAGATGCGATTTTGTCAAGACATTCAAACCGCGCACTCAAAAGACCAGAACGGACCTATCAAGACAATGACTATTACAACAATAACAAACATTCCGTAAAGGTATTGAAATATCCTCAGTAATAACAAACATATAACATATAATATCAGTATTTCTAATCCATATTTCAGCACAAGAACCTAGAAGTCCAGTCCCAGGGTTGCCACACGGACGTTCGATTACAGTAGAAAAGTACACATCTATCTCATTATGTTCTATTCGAATTGTAAATAACAAATGTAGTTCTTTAGTTCCTGTTTCTCAAAGGGGGGCGTTTGGGGCGGGGGTGTGTGGAATGTCGTATAATTAATTGGGTCCTGAATTCTTGACAGTTGTTGCAATGTGGAAATGAGGGTTCAAAATGTGACAAAATATTATTGATGCATTTGATATAAAGTTTCTGCTAGCGATAGATCTAAAGATTTTCGGTGGAAGTAGTAAAAACAATGAAGATATTAATTATCACCACTAAAGGCGGATGTGTTGCACCATTACGCAATCAAAATCGCAACACAGTGCATTTCCGCTCTCTAGACTACTCCCTGCTGGAAATCTATGCCAATTTTCTTACTACAATCTCTCGCTCCAGTTACAGTTTGAGAACGGACTCGGGAGAATTGGTTCTAGTTGGATGAGTTGCATGTGACACACAATTTTTATTATTGTTTTTTAAATTTTTTTACGAAGTATTCCCAAGGTTATATAACGGGTAAATGAATTCAGTAGATCAGGGTTTTGGATCACAGTGATTGAGGGATGTGTTTTTGTGTCCTGTTAAAGGCTTCTTGTTTATTTTGTTTATGCCATGCTAGAAATAGTAAACAGAATTAGTGAGATGTATTCAATTGTGTGATTCAGTGCAGATGGAAGGTATATGAAATATGTAAGGAGAAATGTGATTCAGTGCAGATGGAAGGTATATGAAATATGTAAGGAGAAATGTGATTCAGTGCAGATGGAAGGTATATGAAATATGTAAGGAGAAATGTAATTAATTGTGGAAAATATGTATGTGTGTTCTTATGGGAAGGGTTTCATAATGGAATGTTAGATATGTGGGAGTAGATGGGAGAGAAATTGTGGTACAATATAATATATTTGTGGAAGTGGGGGTGGAGGGAATTTGTGATACAAAATAATATAAGTAGTAAATAGAAGAAGGGACGAGAAATTTGGATTACATGTAACAATCTTTTTGAAATTGAGAGAAAAAGTAGCTAGATTTGATGAATGGCTAGATGGGGGCTAGCTAGATGGGGGGGGGGGGGGGTAGCTAGATGGGGGGAATAAATATTTGAAAAAGTAGCTAGATGGGGGAATAAATATTTGAAAAAGTAGCTAGATGGAGGAATAAATATTTGAAAAAGTAGCTAGATGGGCAATAAATATTTGAAAAAGTAGCTACATGGGGGAATAAATATTTGAAAAAAGTAGCTAGATGGGGGAATAAATATTTGAAAAGTAGCTAGATGGGGGAATAAATATTTGAAAATGTAGTTAAATAGGGGAAGAAATATTTGAAAAAGTAATGGAACTGTAGGAAGGTAATGATATATTTCGAGTTGGAAATGCGATCTTACGAACCGAGTCCGTCGACAATACAGCTCCTTGGACTCAATGATATTATTTTCTTCAGAAGTGAGGCTATTTGTTTGTTTGCTTGTCCGTTTGTTTAGATGGACCATCAAAGTTTCTCGCCGAGACATGAGGATTTCAACCTAAGACCGAAGTTGGTTATATCAGGCCGTGTTGTCTTTTATCTACAAGTGACCTTATTGAGCAGAATTGAGTTAGATCGCCATCTATCATCAAAAAAAACCTAACATGTTGACAGCAGAATCAACAATTTTACGTGATGTTTTTGGTTATTTCTGTAGTTTTCGTTGATCATTATTTTAATACTCTGTGTCGTCTGAGTGTCGCTTACCAACGCTGACCAACGATATGCATGGGAATAATCGAAAACATCGTCCTCAAGGTTTGATTAAATTCTGTGGATAAGTCTTCTGTTATCATCTATTGGTAAGCAAGGAATATTGGCGAAAATCAATACTATCTATGGTGCTGTACGTGGGAGTGTAGCAGAGGGATTTTACAGAACTCACTGAAAGCCTTTGAAATCGACCACGATACATGGGAAGAACTTGCACAAAATAGAACTACGTGGCGTTCTAAAATAAAAAAAGAGCGCATCATCTTGTGAAAAGAAGAGAAATGCAGCAGCTCAACAGCGGAGAGCAGCTAGAAAGTCACGGATAGACCAAGATCCGTCTACAGTCGTTATTCCATGTCCAAACTGTCCAAGGACATTTACAGCTCGAATAGGGATCATTAGCCATCTACGAACTCATAATCAAGGACATAACTAAAATTGAATTTTCAAAAGTGGATGTAACAAATGGTCATCATCCCTTGTGATGGACGAACAACACAAACAGCAGAGGGATAATTGGAAGTTAGAGAAGGTGGAGTGTGGTCAAATAAGAGGAGTTAAAGATTGATTGCACCATAGCTATCACAAAAACGCCGATGAACAGAATCAAAAAAAGCCTTCGTACGTTATGTTTTTAATTATTTCTGTGCAATTTTCTTTGTCGGTGTTCGCAGACGACATAAAGCATATACACAGTGACCAACGAAAATCACGTAAATAATCAAAATCATCACGTATAAAGGCTTGTTGTTATTATGTTCGTAGGTCTTTGCCGTTATAGCCACATATTGCACTAAGAATTAAAGAAAAACAGACTGTCTATGTAGAATTCTTGGAAAAACAATAAGAGACAGAATCAGATATGAAAACATCAGAAGACTAACAAACACAATGCCAATCCTGGATTACGTCAAAAGACAACAGATTAAGTGGTTCTCACATGATTCCAGACTACCATAAGACAGTATCCTTCAAAAATCAATGCTATACAAACACGATGGATAGAAAGCCAGGGACAGACCATGTGAAAGATAGATTATAGAAATTTAAAAAAATCAACGAAAACAAATATATATGCGGCACACAAAAAGGTCATCTTCAGAGAGCTCAAATCTCCGTTGTCTTCTCTTATTCCATGCAAGGCATGTCTCAGTGTGACTAGACTCTGCATTGATGTGTAGGCCCCATTCGTCAACCAACATAGAGCGAGAACTATCAGTGGTCGCGTAATTGTGAATACACTTAGAGACATCTATGCCGCACTAAATAACGTTAACATTCAATAATGTTCGTATGACTTCTAACTAACTGAAAGGCGCAAATATCGCAGCTTTGTTTTAGATTCTTTGAGCAATCTGCTTATGTAAAATCCAGAAAGAAAATGTATGATGTTTTTACAAATGTAATGTGCAAGTCACAAACAAAAGCGTTGTGTGATGTTTTGTTTTGTTTTGCGTTCGCTCCATTGTAACCAGCATGGATATCCATGCGGTTTCCGACGGGAGCGTGTTTACAGAGTGCTAACGTTATGCACCTTGTAGGCCTAGCACATCCGATTTCGGCATGCCTTGACAATTTGGGTTGGCTACCCTAGCCTGTTACAGCCTCCCTATCTGTCGCCAGGCACTCGTGTGTGTGGTGACTCTTCGCCCAGACAATTTTTGCTCACGTCTGTCTCGCACGAGGCGTTGTGTGATGTGCCATAGTCTTCTGTGTACAAGAATATGTCTTCATGAAGCAGGATGTGATGTGCCAAGAACTTTGAGTACTTGAATGTATTTTCACAAAGTGCTAATTTTACGGAAGCAATAGTATTATGCATACAAATATAGCATATCCGTGATCGCACTGAACTTGCCAAACTAAGTAATGTGACACCTTTTCTCGAACTAAGTACTCACTGATACTTACTCTCCCGAACTAAGTACTCACTGATACTTACTCTCCCGAACTAAGTACTCACTGATACTTACTCTCCCGAACTAAGTACTCACTGATACTTACTCTTCCGAACTAAGTACTCACTGATACTTACTCTCCCGAACTAAGTACTCACTGATACTTACTCTCCCGAACTAAGTACTCACTGATACTTACTCTCCTCAAAAAGCACTCTGTGCGACACATACTCTCTGGAACTAAATACTCAGTGATACTTACTCTCCTAAAAGAAAAGCACTCTGTGTGACATATACTCGTTTGAACTAAATACGATGTGACACATACCGCCTTGAAATAAGTACTATGTGACACATATTATCTAGAAATAAGTACTTTGTGATACTTACTCTCCTGAACTAAGTACACTGTGACACATACTCTTCTGAATAAAGTACAATGTGACACATACTCTCTTGAACTAATTACACTGTGACACATACTCTTCTGAACGAAGTACAGTGTGACATATACTCTCCTGAACTAAACACACTGTGACAATACTCTCCTGAACTAAGCACATCGTGACACATACTCTCCTGAACTAAGCACATCGTGACACATGCTCTCCTGAACTAAGCACATCGTGACACATACTCTCCCACATTCCTGACACTTGTAAGTGGATATAAAAGTGTGTTCGATTGTTACTATCAATTTTTGGAGAATGATTGAGGTATGAGTGTGTGTGAGAGTGTGTGTGAGAGTGTGTGTGCATACAGAGACAATTGCTTCTGATTTAATATTTAGTGGAACCCGACCATCAGTGACTTAACAATCCAGACACAGCTGCCGGGGTTATGAGAACTGCACTAATGCGGAGTGTCATGGTAGTCTTTGTAGGTTTAGGTCACCCGACAGACGAGCCAATCAAAATGTGCGTCATCGATCGGGTTCTGTTCGCGCGGTTCATACCGCCCTTGAAGGTTACTTTTTTTCTAAATTGTATTAGGCAGACACAGCGATTTGCCTTCTGATGTGATGAAGACAGTTTTAATCATAGCTATAATAATGAAGTATTTCCTTTAGCCAGAGATGCCACAGTTGGTTTATTTCAGTAGATCTGGGGGTTTTAGTCGTCGTCTGGGGAAATGGGTCTTAAAAAAAATCAACATTTGAACGTCAATAGAGCTGTTCTTACTCGTCATTATTTGTTGTGAATGTATTCTTTATAAAGGCCTTTTGGTAAAATCGTCGAGTTTTGTGTACTATTATGTACGTTTCTAGTGATTAGCAACACTTTATTCTGATGTACCATGTTCTTCCTATTTGCACATTTTGCTTTAATCTACGTTCTTAAAGAAATCCTAGACATTAAGCTAATAGACGGGTAAACACTCACAAAAAGTAACGATCTTCAACAAAAGAAAGTCACCAAAGTCTCACAGAAAACAATGGAATAGCGTACGAAAATGGACGAATGCCTTTTATTTAAAAGGTATATTAGCTTCCCCTGCTGGAGCCATGGCTTTGTTAATTTATATTGAATTAAATAATCTGTGATTATATGGGTTTTTCTATGTCGATATGGGGTTATTTCTAAAACATTGGTTGTAACACTGCCTTTATCTGTGAGAAGGTATGACTTCACATAGTCTTTGCGACTGAATCGCAATTCTCCTCAGTTGTTAGTAACACCCGAACTTGATAAATCGTATTGTTTCAAGGACATGAATGTGTTACGGGTAGACTGTAAGAAAAACTTAGAAAAAAAAGTCAGTGAAAGAAAGTCACAAATCTGACTAAGAAAAAAAGTAATAGGAAAAGACAGGCACACATTGTTTATGTGGGTAGGTAATAACGTCACAGAGAACGAATTTCGGTAGGAGAAATGTCCCAGGAAAGAAAGTCACAATTTTGACTAAGGAAGATATTGAAACTAAAATATTCAAATAAATCATCTGTACATACATACAACAACGTATGCGATATTTCGGCATTACATTTTAATTTCAATAATTTAAACAAATCTTTCAGCCAATACCACGAGGACATTCTACCACAGTTTTGTGGTTTTCACGACGAGCAGCACACCTCGCTCTTGGAGGTGAACGTATCTTCAACACAATCTTTTTTTCCCCTAGAATTGTCAACATATTCCTGTTGGACAATAGTGCTAACCGTTGCTACTTCTCTTTGAAATCATTCCATGACACGTTAAACCGAAGGATGATAGTGACCAACATGGTTCTCATAATCAAACAGGTGCTCATAATCACATCGCGCATAGTGCTCCAGAAACATATCAAACAGGTGCTCATAATCACATCGCGCATAGTGCTCCAGAAACATATCAAACAGGTGCTCATAATCACATCGCACATAGTGCTCCAGAAACATATCAAACAGGTGCTCATAATCACATCGCGCATAGTGCTCCAAAAAGAGCTGATTATAATTAGGATTAATGTTAGAAAGTCTGCAAAAAAATATTGAAACATAGAAATGTACAAACACTTCCTGATTATCGACGTCGGAGATTCTGTGACATTACCCACTGAGACAAGCTCTCGTGACCCAGAGGGACGAAGGGGCAGACTAAAACCTCGTGACATTTTAATCAATTCCACGTGCTATTGTAAAAATAATTCAATCATGGAATCACAATTCTATTTTACTGTCGTCACTGAGAATGTGTGTGTATGTGTGGGTGTGTGTGTGTAACCATGGCCGTCTGCTGTATAGAAGACCTCTGCACAGAAAGTAAACGAGTCTTTATTCGTTCTTTTATTATTGTCGCGATTTTCATTGGTCATTATTTATATAAATCATAGACATCACGGCTATAAAGCCAGAGGCAGACCATGTAAAAGATGGATCACATAAATCAAAGAAGCCACAGGAACAAGCTTGTAAACAGCACACAAGAAGGCCATCTCCACATAACTCTTCTACCCCTGACGCTGCAAGGCAAACTTATAGATAGATATACTATTTATATATGTGGAATCGCAAGCCAAAAATAGCCAAGGCGGTTCTACGTATATAAATAGAGACCAATGACAATCGCGACATCAATAAAAAAACGTAACTAATGAAGGCGTGTTTATTTTCCGTACAGAGGACTTCTATAAATGAGACGGCCATGTTGTATCATCGTTTAATTTTTGCAAAGTTATGTTCTTTGGTCTGGAAGAGGTCACTGTAACCAAACACTTTCAGGTTAAATGAAAATTCTCTGTTGGTGAGATAAGATTTCTAATGTCTTGTATGTTTTTTTGGTTTTTATTCATTTCTGAAGCTTAGGGACACGCATGTAGATAATCTTTGAGAATCGAACCCTGACATTAGAGATACACTTCTTCTTCTTCTTCTGCGTTCGTTCTCAAATAATCACCATAGTGTGTTTCAGTGATTTGACGCGGAGAGAATGAAGTAATCTGTGCTAGTTTTACAGCGCATTTGCGTTATTTCCGCATTCCGACCCAGCATATACGTTTTCGGCATCTTATGATGTGCTAATTTCCAGTGTTACTATTACTTGTTATTATTATTATTAATTATTATTGTTTGTTATTATAACTATTATTATTATAACTATTATTATTTAACTATTATTATTGATTATTATTACTATTATTATTTATTAATGTTACTATGCTTCTTCTTCTTCCACGATCAATCTCAAATTCCTGCATATTAGAAGGGTGCAGTGTGGAAAGCTGAACGCATTTAGTCATGGTTTATAGCTTGCCTGCTATTTTTGCGTCATTCAGCTTGACACAACTATTAATATTATTTATTATTGTTGTTATTATTATTATTAATATTATTTATTATTGTTATTATTATTATTTATTATTATTATGCATTCGTTCTAAACTCCAACAAATATGCAGGATCTAATCCATAGAAGGGAATGCGTAGTGCCATGGTTTACAGCATGACTGCGATATCTGCGTTGTCCGCCTTGACACATCTGACTTAGCATCAAATTCTGTTGTTTAAGAGATGCAACTGTATTTCCCTAGCCTTCTTAGTTGTTTCTTGTGATGTACATGCCAAAGAACAGTGTTAATATTATTCGTTTCCCCTTTTGAGTCTCAACAGCGCGCCACTGGCGCACATGAATCAATACAAACGACAGTGTGTATTCCTGAGTTTCACAAAAAGAAGAATAAAGAATAGTGACATCTTGGCCTGCCATGTACGTTGTAAGAGGCAAGTAACAAAATCGTATCTACAGACCTGGTTCTTGTAAAAGAAAGAGTACCTAGGATCTATACCCTCCGTACATCTGCTTATTTTTCATCGTTAATTCTCAAACTCCCACTGAATCTCTCTTGTAGCAGGACAATGGTCCTACTAGATTTATAGGAGGATGTAGTCCAGAGAATGGAAATGCATTGTATCGGTGTTTTATTAGCCCCATTGGCACAATACATCTGACTTCAACGAACACTCGGTACAGAAACCATTGTTGTAACAATATTTTAATAGCACTTCCATAATTCCATAATGGATCTTTGTCTGTCAAGTAAAACTTCACCGTCTGGAATATGAAATTGTTCTTGAAGTTCCTCAGACTTGAACATCTGTTGAATAAGCAGACGTAAATGTTGTCATGACCCAGACGAAACAGAAGTTTACAGAAGAGATTACATTACAACAGATCGGTTCAGTTTAAATACATCGTCCACGGCGGAGTATTCTCATGTTGTGACATATGTTGTCCAGGCGTGTGTTAGTGCCCCCCCCCAATAAGTCCGGGGTTAGGGAGGGGGTGGGAAAGAAGGTGGGGTGGAGTATTGACAAAAATTGACATCCATAGTATGGTTTTTTAAATAAAGCTATTAAATTCTTGAAATTTGAAAAAATAAAGAGTATCTAGAAATCTGAAACAACATGAATTTTTGTCTGTAGGTAATTTTTTAAATAAAGGGATAAGGTAGGGAGTAATTTTTTTTATAAAGGGATAAGGTAGGGAGTAATTTTTTTAATACATTGATAAGGTAGGGGGTAATTTTTTATAAAGGGATAAGGTAGTGGGTAATTTTTTTTATAAATGGATAAGGTAGTGGGTAATTTTTTTTATAAAGGGATAAGGTAGGGAGTAATTTTTTTTATAAAGGGATAAGGTAGGGAGTAATTTTTTTTATAAAGGGATAAGGTAGGGAGTAATTTTTTTAATACATTGATAAGGTAGGGGGTAATTTTTTATAAAGGGATAAGGTAGTGGGTAATTTTTTTTATAAATGGATAAGGTAGTGGGTAATTTTTTTTTATAAAGGGATAAGGTAGGGAGTAATTTTTTTTATAAAGGGATAAGGTAGTGGGTAATTTTTTTATAACGGGATAAAGCAGTGTGTAATTTTTTTATATAGAAGGATAAGGTAGTAGGTACATTTTTTGTAAGGGGATAAGGTAGTGGGTAATTTTTTAATGAAAAGGATAAGGAAGTGGGTAATTTTGTATTAAGGGATAAGGTAGTGGGTAATTTTTTTTTGTAAGGGGATAATGTAGTAGGTACATATTTTTGTAAGGGGATAATGTAGTGGGTACATTTTTTTGTAAAGGGATAAAGTAGTGGGTACATATTTTTTGTAAAGGGATAAAGTAGTGGGTAATTTTTTTTATAAAGGAATAAGGTAGTGGGTAATTTTTTTATAAGGGGATAAGGTAGTGGGTACATTTTTTGGTATGGGGATAACAGACGGGCGAATCAACCAATCAATCAATCAATCAATCAATCAATCAATCAATCAATCAATCTGTCTGTCTGTCTGACTGTCTGTTTGTCTGTCTGTCTATTCTGTTTATCTAATCTGTCTGTCTGTCTATCTTTCTGTTCGCTAAACCCTTTGATGACTTTCAGAGTCAGAGGTAGAAGAGTTTTCTGTAGATAGCCCTCGTGTGTGCTGAGCATATTGTGGAATTTGTCGCCTCTTTTATTTCGGTGATCCATCGCTTTCTTGGTCGGCCTCTAGATCTGTCTTCACTGTATCTGTGTAGCATAGCTTGCTGTGGTATGCTGTCTGATGTTTTATCTGCTGATGTGTGCAAACCATTTGATCTGTTGTCTCTTAATATATTCCAAGATTTGAGTGGTACCGTTTCTATGTATTATGTCCTCATTTCTCACTCTGTCTCTTAGCGATATTCCTAGGAGGATTCTGCGTAAGCATGCCATTTTAGCTGTCACAAGTTTACGTTTGTCTTGTGCTGTCATTGTCCATGCTTGGCATTGGTAGCGGAGCATTCTCATAATACTCTTTATGAATAGTGTTATCTTCGTGTTAAAATCTATATTTAAAAAAAATCTAATTATAGGTGTCATTTACCCTAGTGATTAGTATGGTTTAATATATATATTGTGTATTTCTTTACCGCTCTTTCCGTCTGTTGTTATATTGCTTCCTAGATATGTGAATTCTGTCACTTATTTAAGTCTGTTGTTTCCAATATAAATATATATTTTTGTTTCTGTCTGTTCTTCCTATCTTGATTATATCGGTCGTTTCTATATTTATCTTCATGTTAAAGGTTTGACATGTTGATGTAATCTTCTATTTGTCTTTGCAGTTTACAACTTTTGCTGAGACGTCACAAATCCATATCTTAACCTTCTACCTGAAGATCCGTGTTTCATCTTACCTGCGTTGACCCATTGACACGATGACCTAATGTCTAAAAAAGTCTGGCCTGATTTCACACATCAAACATGAACTCACATTTTGATAACGCTCGTGCATGCGATGCTAACATGATGCGTGCATTCAACCTGTACGCGGTTGATACTAATCATATCAAGTCCATCTCTGTTTGTACTAGTCGTGGCGGTATCAGGAATCTACTGTTACCTGCATCTCATCGGCGCGTGATCTGCGTGACTCAACGATTCTCTGTGCTCTTAAGAACCGGGGCAGTTGACACGTAATGTTTCCTGGCGTCGCAATAACTGTGAAGTGTGGACAGATCATGGGGTGTGGTAGAGTACAGAATATGAGGTCTGGTAGAGTGCAGACAGAGCATGAGGTCTGGTAGAGTACAGACAGAGCATGAGGTATGGTAGAGTACAGACAGAGTATGAGGTTTGGTAGAGTACAGACAGAGCATGAGGTTTGGTAGAGTACAGACAGAGCATGAGGTCTGGTAGAGTACAGAGTATGAGGTGTGGTAGAGTACAGACAGAGTATGAGGTCTGGTAGAGTACAGACAGAGTATGAGGTCTGGTAGAGTACAGACAGAGCATGATGTCTGGTAGAGTGCAGACAGAGCATGAGGTCTGGTAGAGTACAGACAGAGCATGAGGTATGGTAGAGTACAGACAGAGCATGAGGTATGGTAGAGTACAGACAGAGTATGAGGTTTGGTAAAGTGCATACATAGCATGGGGTGTGATAGAGTACAGACAGAGCATGGGGTCTGTGAAAAAGAAGAAGATAAATAATTGTTGTGATATTTAGTAATTAAGAGAGAGCATGAGCAATATTTTCTAGGTTGCTGGGTACAGGTGGGATGGAAGTCTCAGGTAAGGTAGTCTAGCTTGCTAGGTACAGGTGTGATGGAAGTCTCAGGTAAGGTATTCTTGCTTGCTAGGTACAGGTGTGATGGAAGTCTCAGGTAAGGTAATCTAGCTTGCTAGGTACAGGTGTGATGGAAGTCTCAGGTAAGGTATTCTTGCTTGCTAGGTACAGGTGTGATGGAAGTCTCAGGTAAGGTATTCTAGCTTGCTGGGTACAGGTGGGATGGAAGTCTCAGGTATGGTATTCTTGCTTGCTAGGTACAGGTGTGATGGAAGTCTCAGGTAAGGTAGTCTAGCTTGCTAGGTACAGGTGTGATGGAAGTCTCAGGTAAGGTATTCTTGCTTGCTAGGTACAGGTGTGATGGAAGTCTCAGGTAAGGTAATCTAGCTTGCTAGGTACAGGTGTGATGGAAGTCTCAGGTAAGGTATTCTAGCTTGCTAGGTACAGGTTTAATGGGAGTCTCAGGTAAGGTATTCTAGCTTGCTACGTACAGGTGTGATGGAAGTCTCATGTAAGGTATTCTAGCGTGTTACCTACATGTGTGATGAAAATCTCAGGTAAGGTATTCTAGTTTGCTACGTATAGGTGCGATGGAATTCTCAGGTAAGCTAAAGGTCACATGGCAGTAACCTGCCGTCAGGGATGAAGATAACTCTTCATGTATTAAGCCGCAGAAACTGTTAGGTGGAGTGGCCAGCTCCCTTCCTTGCTGTGTTTACCTCCTCCAACCATACGTCAGGTACACATTTTGCAGCTGGGTCCACTGGATGAACGGTAGTGTAATGCGAGAAATCACGACCTTGTTTTGTGTGTCTGGACGCTGTTTTGATTCTGGCACGCTGTAACCAGATGATAGTAAGCAAGCTCACTATCAACTAGGCTGCTGTTCTCCTCGAAATATGATTCTCAAAATATTCTGTCGGGCATGGGGATCAACGAGCCAGAAGATGGATGTGATGGGGGAAGACCCATCCTTTAGGGAATCAGAACATGATGTGTAGTACTTGAAACTTAGCCAAACCGTGAGTACCCCCCTCTCTACTATTACCCCTTAACGATAAAACGTCGATAACCTTGAAATAACATGGACAACGAAACCAAGGCGACTCATCTGGCCTTGGAATGACAGCTGAGGCTGACGCCCCTATTCTTAACGTCATGTGTTGACACGATAAACCAGCATTCAGCTGGAGAAAGAAAATAGACAACTGAGGCTGATACCTCTACCACTAAACGTCTAGTGTCGACACGATGAATCTGGGAAAAGACAATAGACAAGTTTATATTGTCCTGGGGATCTCCGTGGCATATTAGTGAAGACATGTGCGTTGTGCTCGAGAAGACAACTGTTTGATTCTGTGTCATGGCGTCCTGTTTGCACATTATTTTGTCAATGATATCTTGAGGGTTATCTTTAGAGTTACGGAGTTGTGTGGTATAAGTGGTACTTTTGGGTGGTGGCCATTTTGGTGAGTATCACGGATTACAATGGCTAACCTGAATACAATGAAAGTCAAACGTCTACGCATTTGCAGCCCTATTTGAGATATTGAGAGAAGTATGTCGACCATGGGCGGACAAAACACGGACCATATATTAAATCCGCCCAGTTAAGCCATTTTCACTGGCACACCAGGCTGATAAAAAATGTTTCAAATACTTGATTACTGACACTCATAAGTTCGCAGATAGTAGGAAGGAAGGAGGTAACATAAACGATACAAAACTACATACTAATATGGAGCGCGGTAGGCAACACCTTGAAGGCAAAACACGGCGTTGGTTTCTTGGTCAACCCAAATAAAGCGACATGTATCACAGATATAGAGTACATTTATAATAGGATAATACGGATATAGGAAGAAAGAACACCCACACTAATCCAAATATACGCACCTTGCGATGACAACAACAAAATTGAAGAAACTGCTGAATATTTTGAAAGCCTAACATATATCTTAAATAAGATTAACAAAATAGATGAGCTATATATCATGGGTAATTTCAACGGGAGATTATGGAAAAAAGAGCACAGCGTTAAAACTGTTTAGGTAATTTCGGGGACATAACAACAGAACGAAGCAATAACTGAGATAAACTGATCAATATATGTCTAGAACATGGACTGTTAATAACAAATTATTTTTACCAACAAAGACGAAGCCACAAAGAAACATGGTATAAATGGGACAGTTATTACAATAATCCCATATTGATATCCTTCTCGTTAGACAAAGTCAAAAGAAACATACCACTGATGCAAGAGTTTTCTCGAGTATAAACATTGAAACAGATAGCAGACCTGTTTTACTCACTGAGAAAAAAGAACAAATAAGAATAACACAAAGAAAATAAACAAGACAGTGATAGGGAAAAGTTCTAAATTTGAAAACTCTAGAAGAAACCAAACAAAAAATGGGATGAACTGTATAAGGAAATGACTCAATTTTCCAAAGCTTACCAAAAGAAACTAATACCATCCATAAAGAATGTGATATTTCCAAAAATGCAATGACAAAGCAACAACAAAATATATTATGCGCAAGACTTCCCACGAAAGACAAGAAAACATCATGGTGGAGTACGGAGACGAAAAAGGCTGTACAACAGAAAAAGCAATGTTTCCACAAAATGATTGAGATCCACAAATCTTGACGACTATCTATAGCTAGAAAAAAATTATAAGCATGTAATCAAAGAAGCAAAAATTAATTTATGGGACAAATATGGAGAACATATAACTGGGATATGTAAATCAAGCACAAGATAATTTTTTCAAAAGTATTAAATCTAGTGAAGTTAGCCATTATCTCATAACAATCATCAATGATACAAATGACAAACGCTTAATTAACAGCACAAATAGGAACGCAAGATAGAATACTTCCAAGAATTATACAATCCAACCATCACAACATAATATAAACATGCCATAGATCAAAACGATCTAGAAACCACAGAACTAGATATACTAAATTAAGGCATAGAAAAAACCTTTAAATCGTAGCCCAAGTAATAAATCACCAGGTGAGGAACGTATACCAAGCGAGGCAATAAAAGCATGTAGAAACACAGGGGTCCAGTGGCTAGCAAGATTATTTGCTAAAGCGTGGACAGAAAGAAAAGTGCCATGCGACTGGCAAAAATCAGTAATTGTACCATTATTGAAAAACAAACGTAGTAAGAGAGAATGTGAATCATATAGAGGCATCTCGTTACTAAGACATACAGGTAAAACATACGTAAAAATAATAGAACAGAGAATACGATACATTGCAGAACCAGAGCCGAGTCCCGCTTCAGAAGAGGAGCAAGCTGTACAGGCGCAATACTCACACTAATACAACTAAGTGGGAAAGCAATTGAACACAATCAAGATCTAAACACAGCATTTGTACAACAGGAAAAGGAATTCGACAGAGTAGATAGAAACATTCTCTGGGAGATATTAGAAATGTATAACATCAGAGGACAACTGTTAGATAATATAAAAGCGATATATCAAAAATGCCAAAGCTTAGTAAGAAGAACAGATGGATTGACTGAACCTTTCCAAACAAGATCTGGAGTAAGACAAGGATGCGTGTTTTAATCTCTACTTTTCAACATAAACATGGACAGAATAATAAAAGAAACTGACATCAACATAGAGAAAAACATTGCAAATAAACCTGACGAGGAACTTAATAATGAAATCAACGAACTATTATTTGCCGACGATCAAAGTTTAATATACAAAGATGAAGAAAATGTACAAAAACCACATCAATGCATTGCTATTAACTTATTAACAACACGTAAATTAACATAAAAAACAACAACAGAATTTATGAAATTAGCAACTCTGCAACACCAATGGCTATAATAATAGATAACACCAAAGTAAAACAAATCAAGGATTTAAATATTGAGGCAGCATTTTTTTCAAAAATGGAAGACTAGACAGAGAAATAGAAATAAGGCTCCAGAAAGCAGAGACAGTGACCTACCAACTTTCACCAATACTTCTTCACCCAAAGATCAAGATGGAAATAAAAAACAGATAATATCTACAATTTTTATACCAATACTCTGCTACCAATGTCAAACATGGTCTTTAACATCCTCGTAGTAGAGGACAATCGTTGCATGTGAAATGAAGTGTCTGAGAAAAGCTGCAATGGTTACCAAACTAGATAAAATAAATAATGAAATTAGGAAAACAGTTGCTATAATATCATGTATTGAACATATTCAGAGACAGCAAGTAAAATGGTTCGGTCACCTTATGAGAATGGACCCAAACCAAATACCAATAAGAGCATATAGCAAAAGAATATCCGGGTGTAAGGCCAAAGGTAGACAATGAAAACGGTGCATCACGATAACCTTGAACAAACATGGATTTAATACAACCACGGCGACACATCTGGCATTGGAACGACAGGTAAAGCTCCCACCTCTACGCTTAACGGAAAATATGAATACGATCAACCATCGTTCACCTGGGAACAGACAGACAATAGACCCATGAGTTCATGGTTGGTTTGTTTTCTGATTCACCTGTCCAAGGACTCATGCCCTCTGACAAATGCCGTTGTGTGATATTTGTGTGTGTTGACTTGTGTGGCCATCGGGACGTGGACTTCTAGTTCCTTGTGCAAATAATATGGTCAATCTCATCTTTCCTGGGATGTCTTGGAAGGTGACTAAGGAATGTTGGTGATGGTCTAACATCCCGACAACATGTCACATGTCAAAAATCAATATCATTGCATGTCTTGTCTCAATCTCTTACTTTTGTCTTCTGTCAAATATTCGCCAGGTATGACCAGGAAAATGCAGACCAGTTAATATTACACATTTTCTTAATATGACAGATTCCTAGGTTGGTGACAGGGAACGATAGGTGTGCCATCAATGCAGGAGGGTCAATAGATCAGACAGAAAAATGATGAATTATTTGACCCAGAAATATATACTACACACCTAGCAGGGCGTGATGATCCTAGCAGGGCGTGATGATCCTAGCAGGACGTGATGATCCTAGCAGGACGTGATGATCCTAGCAGGGCGTGATGATCCTAGCAGGACGTGATGATCCTAGCAGGACGTGATGATCCTAGCAGGGCGTGATGATCCTAGCAGGACGTGATGATCCTAGCAGGGCGTGATGATCCTAGCAGGGCGTGATGATCCTAGCAGGACGTGATGATCCTAGCAGGGCGTGATGATCATAGCAGGACGTGATGATCCTAGCAGGGCGTGATGATCCTAGCAGGGCGTGATGATCCTAGCAGGACGTGATGATCCTAGCAGGGCGTGATGATCCTAGCAGGACGTGATGATCCTAGCAGGACGTGATGATCCTAGCAGGGCGTGATGATCCTAGCAGGACGTGATGATCCTAGCAGGGCATGATGATCGACACAAAGTGATCAATGAAAATCACGGAAAGTTAAATAGCGCAGTACTGAAGGGGATAATGTCGGTGTGTCCATGGGGCTATAAATGACTAGGATCCAGCACCACCATGCCCGAATTTAAACACAAGATCTATTCACTAATCCATAACTGCGTCATTATTGATATCTCAACTATTCACTAATCCATAACTGCGTCATTATTGATAGCTGATCTGTGCACTAATCTATAACTGCGTCATTATTGATAATTAACTATTCACTAATCCATAACTGCGTCATTATTGATAGCTGATCTGTGCACTAATCTATAACTGCGTCATTATTGATAATTAACTATTCACTAATCCATAACTGCGTCATTATTGATAGCTGATCTGTGCACTAATCTATAACTGCGTCATTATTGATAATTAACTATTCACTAATCCATAACTGCGTCATTATTGATAGCTGATCTGTGCACTAATCTATAACTGCGTCATTATTGATAATTAACTATTCACTAATCCATAACTGCGTCATTATTGATAGCTGATCTGTGCACTAATCTATAACTGCGTCATTATTGATAGCTGATCTGTGCACTAATCTATAACTGCGTCATTATTGATAGCTGATCTGTGCACTAATCTATAACTGCGTCATTATTGATAGCTGATCTGTGCACTAATCTATAACTGCGTCATTATTGATAATTAACTATTCACTAATCCATAACTGCGTCATTATTGATAGCTGATCTGTGCACTAATCTATAACTGCGTCATTATTGATAATTAACTATTCACTAATCCATAACTGCGTCATTATTGATAGCTGATCTGTGCACTAATCTATAACTGCGTCATTATTGATAATTAACTATTCACTAATCCATAACTGCGTCATTATTGATAGCTGATCTGTGCACTAATCTATAACTGCGTCATTATTGATAGCTGATCTGTGCACTAATCTATAACTGCGTCATTATTGATAGCTGATCTGTGCACTAATCTATAACTGCGTCATTATTGATAGCTGATCTGTGCACTAATCTATAACTGCGTCATTATTGATAATTAACTATTCACTAATCCATAACTGCGTCATTATTGATAGCTGATCTGTGCACTAATCTATAACTGCGTCATTATTGATAGCTGATCTGTGCACTAATCTATAACTGCGTCATTATTGATAATTAACTATTTACTAATCCATAACTGCATCATTATTGATAGCTGATCTGTGCACTAATCTATAACTGCATCATTATTGATAGCTGATCCGACTGTCACGTTATTATTTATTGGTTCGCTATTAAAAATGAGAAATGAAAAAAGTGGTTTCAGCCATGAGTTAGGACGAGGTCATGGTTAGCACACGTGTCTTATTTTATATAAAGTCGGTCATGAACGCAGTGCAAGCTAAGAAAAGGTAAATTCATAATTAGATCATAAGTAGTCTGCCATGCATAGAGTAAAAGAGTACTAATGTGGGTTGAACGGGGTGTTGGTCTCTCCACAAAGTATGTTACAAGAATATGGAAGCACAGAATAGCAACAATATTTAGCGTCCATGCTTATCATAAGAGGCGGTTAAGGAGATTAAGGGGGAAGGTGGAATTGGCTGCCCCATCTCATATAGGATCAAAGTGACCCAGACGCCATGCTGAAGTCGGATGTGTCAGGGCGACAGGTATAGATATCGCGATAGGGATGTAAAACCTGACAGAGCATTACGTTCTCTGGTCTGTATCCTGCTAAACCTTTTCTCCACAGGCTTGCTCTAAAGTATTTTACATTCTTCTTTTTCTGTCTTCATTCTCAAACTTCTGCACATTGAACAGCTTAAGTCTTGGGATCGGAAATTATACACATTAGATAGATTAAGTCTTGGGATCGGAAATTATACACATTAGATAGATTAAGTCTTGGGATCGGAATTATACATCCTATTTCATCATCGATTTTGGGACACTTAAACCCTTTTGTGAGATAGGACAGGTAGCTTTATTCCCTCCCGAAATCCTTCTTGGTCACATCTATGGACATACATGACAGGTAACAGTGTTAATGTTCTTGCTATTCTTTTCTCTTTTTCTCCAATACTCCTGCTCCTTTTTTTTGGAAAATCGAAAATATGTACTCACAGCGCAAAACTGAAATCCAGGCAAACAAGGTAATAAAGTTTTGCTAATAACACGAAACACACATAGGCACACACAAATCGATGTTTCGACCAAAAGGTCTTTATCAAGGATCGCAAACACATATAAATCCCGCCAAAGATGGATGTGTCGGACGATTTGTGCAAATAAAACGGCGACACAACGCATTTCCATTCTCTGGACTACATCCTGCTGGAAATCTAGTAAGACAGAGATCCAGCGGGAGTTTGAGAATGAACCCTGAAGAAGAAGAAACACATAGAAATCAAAGACAACAAGTAAGGGCGACACAACTTGCGTTCTCCTTTTTTTTGATCCTGTCTACATGGGTGATATTTTTATACAAGAACTTTACGTTGATTTTCGCCATTATTGCACATTTGCACAGAATTCATTAAAATTTCATTAGGATTATGATTATTGACGTTATTTTCGTTGTTCAATATTTATATACTTGGAGTCCCGTGCCAAATATTAGCCACAGTCGACCAACAAATGCACGGAACTAATAAAAATGGACATTTTAGGTCATGTTTACATTTTCTGTTGAAAGGTCTTATAGTTCTAGCGCAGGTCACGACTTACAATACTACAATGGCTTTTGACATCTAGAACACCTAGCTTTGAATCTGATGTGTGACTCAGCCAAAGATTTGTACAAGGACACCGCGACCTGAATGTATCAAATCACAAATAACCTTGAAAATATATCTGTCTTATAAATCCGTCTCCAGTATAGTCCCTGCGAGCAGATCACAATGTCGTCACTTATCTTGATTGGGCCGAATTTTTCAGTTTTTCATTGACACAGACACAATGTTTGGGTAACATGATCAGTTGCGACAGCCAAGATAGATGACGTTTTAAGGATCGCATCGCTGCACTTTTCAGAAAATGATTTGAGATGATAGCTAACATTATTTACATACAATGATTGGCCATGACTGTATGATCGCAAACAGGCGTCAAGAGAACTAGTAGATTAGTGTTGTGCTTATCTCCGGCGTACTACGGATATTGGTAGGAAGATTAACGAAGGCAATTTGATGGAATCTGAACTCTGCAAGCCTGGAGGTCATCGAAAAACTAGGGTTAATCAAGGAAAAGTAATAGTAATAATAAGAATAATATATTTCTATATATCCTACCATCCTCCTACCTACACATCTATATCTATCTATTTATATATCTATCTATCTATCCATCTATCCATCTATCCATCCGTCCATCCATCCATCCATCCATCCGTCCGTCCGTCCGTCCGTCTGTCTGTCCGTCTGTCTGTCCGTCTGTCTGATCTATCTATCTATCTATCTATCTATCTATCTATCTATCTATCTATCTATCTATCTATCTATCTATCTATCTATCTATCTATCTATCTATCTATCTATCTATCTATCTAATCTATCTATCTATCTATCTATCCGTCTATCCGTCTCTCCGTCTGTCCGTCTGTCCGTCTGTCTGTCTGGCTGACTGTCTGCCCGTCTGTCCGTCTGCCTGTCTGTCTGCCTGTCTGCCTGTCTGTCTGTCGACCGGCCTGTCTAACATTCTATCTATCTAACTATCCACTCATCATTCCATCTATCAGTTCATTCATCCATCTGTCCATCCATCCATACATCAATTCTTATATCTATTAATCCATCCATCCAACCTTCCATACAACTGTCCATCCATCCACCCAACCCTCTATATTCTCTATCGGGGGCAACCGGAGCTTGGATTTCTAGTTCAGAGTGCAAAGAATAGGGACACTGTCTGCTTTCGAGAGATAGCGAAGAAGGCGACTAAGTGGAGTTGGGGGAATGGACTGACAACCTGTCATCTGTGAAAAAATCATTGTCATGACATTTGTTTTCTAAATCTCTTACTTTTGTTTTCTGTCAAATGGCCCCAATAACGGAAAGATGCAGGCCAGTGGACATTGCTCCATTGTCCTTTAGTGACAGACTCCTTTGTGGCGGGACTGCTAAGTTTGTCATTAGAATGGTCAACAGATCTTACGGAAGAATGATGAACTTGTTGGTTCAGATGTATACACTTCAATCCTGGCAGGACGTGATGATCCTGAGATACTGACAGATTGGTATACCTCCCCTCGGGGACTAAACATGCATCCATAAACCTCCTTAACACAACAATATCTTTGAAACAGCATAATGTATGCGTGTTTAGTGTCATCTTAGTTGCTTAACTGAGAAGGCTATACGTTATGTCAGAATGACTATAAGATATTCATAGAAGAACTACCTGCTTACAGCTTATTTCATCATCATCATGTGTTCAGAAAATTATTACAGATGTCATGTGATTGAATGTCTGAATAGAAAATTATGACAGATGTCATGTGATTGAATGTCTGAATAGAAAATTATGACAGATGTCATGTGATTGAATGTCTGAATAGAAAATTATTACAGATGTCATGTGATTGAATGTCTGAATAGAAAATTATGACAGATGTCATGTGATTGGATGTCTGAATAAAAAATTATGACAGATGTCATGTGATTGAATGTCTGAATAGAAAATTATGACAGATGTCATGTGATTGGATGTCTGAATAAAAATTATGACAGATGTCATGTGATTGGATGCCTGAATAGAAAATTATTACAGATGTCATGTGATTAGATGTCTGAATAGAAAATTATGACAGATGTCATGTGATTGAATGTCTGAATAGAAAATTGCGGAACTTGCCTTCTTCACACAAATAACACAGCAGCAATGTGGGTGAAGACTTACTTCACACAAATAACACAGCCGCAATGTGGGTGAAGACTTACTTCACACAAATAACACAGCCGCAATGTGGGTGAAGACTTACTTCACAAAGCACTGAGAGTTGGAGACTTCTATGCATGAACATTTTTGGGGGGAACCTCCCCCACCTCCCCCTCCCCGGTTGACCCAACATGTCAACACGTTTTTAGATGTGATATGACCGAAGATGGAAAACGTGTTGACCCATGTTGCTAGTCGAATGGGTGCCATCTGCGGGGACCTGGTTCAAATTCCGTTTGCTGCATTATGATTTTACCAAATGGCGAAAGATAGACAACTCCAACTTCTCCCTACGAAGATTATTGGTATAAATGGAAATGAGAATAGATAGATGGATGAATGGATAAATGGATAGGTGAATGGATGGATGAATGGATAAAAAAATAAATGGAAAGATGGATGGATTGACAGATAGATATATGGATGAATGGATAAAGGAATGGATGGATAGATGGATTTATAGAGAGATGTATAGGTGGATGGATAGATGAATGGATTGAAAATGGATGGATGAATAGATACATTGATAGATGAATTGATAGATAGAAAGATAGGTGTCTGAATAAATGGGTGGGTAGATTAATGGATGTATAGATGGATGACTGGATTGATGGATAAATAGATTGATGGATAGATGGGTGGGTGAGTAGATATATTAATAAATGGGTGGGTAGATTAATGGATGTATAGATGGATGACTGGATTGATGGATAAATAGATTGATGGATAGATGGGTGGGTGAGTAGATATATGAATAAATGTATTAAAATTGTTGCCGAATTAAGTTTTTCTGTACACTGGTTGATATTTGGAAATGTACGGTAATCTAATCTTGAATGTGTAGGATGTTTGACCCTGAACCTAGATCCTGTTATAATGACACATTTCACTCGACACTTTCGATTTCTCATGCCACGCAACAAGCACAGACATCGGTGCACGGGCAACGAGTGTTGAGCAGATGGTCACAATAAGCTTCACTTCTGATGATAACAGCTGACACTAATAAACAAATCAGCGGCAGATAACCTCATTTCTTCTTCCTTGACCCACCCGCCTCCACCATGACAGGAGATAAGTGGTTCTTAAATTGGACTCAATAGGCTGTGTCACATGTACCAGTGATTCCCAAACCTATTTTTATACAATTGTTTTTTTCCTTGGTCTTCTGGGTACCGGAAAAAGGTCATTAATTTTCTTTAGGACTAACCAATCTTTTTCATTCTTTGTTTACGTAAAATGCACCTCTTATGTTTACGTAAAATGCACCTCTTATGTTTACGTAAAATGCACCTCTTATGTTTACGTAAACTGCACCTCTTATGTTTACGTAAAATGCACCTCTTATGGTGAAGCATGCTCCTTTCAACCGTGGATGTTGGTCTAATTTGGTTATATCACAAATTTACAACCATTAAAAAATAGTGGAGTTCCGTCCTTCCTAAGCCGTTACACTGTTTATTTATTTTATCAAAGATGTTTGAAAATTAATATTTATTTCTGTAATAATCTGTGTGTTTTATTATGTCCGGCTCTGTGGCAGAGTGGTGCAAAGAATCGTCTGTGATAGCCAGGGTTCAGGGTTCAAATCCCGCTACATGCAATTGTGCATCCGGATCGTTCAGAAAGCAGTGGCAAATTATTGAATGTATTTATATTGCCTATAACATCACTACAGTCGAAAAATGCTGGGTTGGTGGATACGTCCTAAATGGAATACGCCACCAAATTGTGTCTTACTGTTATATGTTTTTTTCTGACGAAGATCATAATTTGAAACGTCAACCGTTTCCGTTCCTATTCATTTCATTGTAATTGTTTTTAATCATCTTTTTAATAGTAGTAGGTGGTCAGTAGTTAATGAGTTTACCTCTCTTTTGGAGGCGTTCCGCCTTCAACCAGCAGACAACAAAGTCCAATTAGGTTATATCAGGACACAGTACCATAAAATATTAGAGGTAACAAAGACCCCAATATCTTCTTCTTCTTCTTCATCGTTCATTCTCAAACTCCTGCTGGCTCTCCATTGTAGCAAGACCATTGTCCTACTAGATTTCTAGCAGGATGTAGTCCAGAGAATGGAAATGCGTTGTGTCGCCGTTTTATTTGCGCCAATGGCCCGACACATCCGTCTTCGGCAGAAAGACCCCAATATAAGATCAATCATCTTTTTAATTATAGTACTGTTGACCGATCATCTACAACTTTCTTTCATATCCATGACTCCTACTCACAGGAGAGTCTGTGAAAAAGGAATGTTCCACCATTTTTTTATGAAAACATCATCCTCATGTAGCATATCCTGGACAGCGTGTAGCAATAATTACAGACTTTCGAAACTCCCGATATCGAGTCAATCTTCCTGCTTCTGTAAGTATCATATTCATGTAGTCTTTCATCTCCTGTGTCCATCTTCTTCGTGGACTACCACTTTTTCATTGCCCTGGCATGATCCCATCCATTATACAATTTTCCATTCTGTCATTTCGTTTGATATGGACAATATTTTAATTTTCTACCCAGAGCCTTGTTGAATAGCCAGTTTTCTTTTACTTTCAAAACTCTCTCAAGATATTTCTACTGCTAATTGTTTACTTTCAAAACTCTCTCAAGATATTTCTACTGCTAATTGTTTACTTTCAAAACTCTCTCAAGATATTTCTACTGCTAATCTTTTTGGTCCATGGGTATTCTGAAGATTCTTCTGTAACATGAAATCACGTGAAATCTCGCAACAGCTTGATAGACACTTTTAAAGGGTTCCAAACGCATGGCAATCTTGAGAACTGTTGAAAATAACCAAAATAGCAGGTGTAAACACACAAAAATATCTAATTAGGGCAAATATTTGATCCGCTCGCAGATGAACGTTGAGCGGTAGAAAAACATATTTGACCCAATGTTTGTTTACGCTAGCACGAGCATCCATTGGATGAATATATAATTTTAAAAGACTGACATTGATTGGCTGGGATTCTATGTTCACTGTTTACAATTCCAGTACATTGGACTTCGACCTAATACTATTGCCTGGATATCTGGACACAACTATCTTAATAAGTTGATGCCAGATGCGTTCCTAGTGTACTGGGTAAAGTTCATCTGTAGAACTATGCCTTAGTTTTCATTAATCAATTACTATTTAAGTCTCTAGTGCGTCATTTGTATGTGTGGGAGGGGGGGGGGGTTCTGAAAGGAGAGTAAAGTATAATATCCCTTTGTCCTGTACCTGCATGTCGAAAGTACAGACTAATAGAGTTAAAGAGAGAAGAAAGTACAGATTAATGGGGTTAAAGAGAGAAGAAAGTACAGATTAATGGGGTTAAAGAGAGAAGAAAGTACAGATTAATGGGGTTAAAGAGAGAAGAAAGTACAGATTAATGGGGTTAAAGAGAGAAGAAAGTACAGATTAATGGGGTTAAAGAGAGAAGAAAGTACAGATTAATGGGGTTAAAGAGAGAAGAAAGTACAGATTAATGGGGTTAAAGAGAGAAGAAAGTACAGATTAATGGGGTTAAAGAGAGAAGAAAGTACAGATTAATGGGGTTAAAGAGAGAAGAAAGTACAGATTAATGGGGTTAAAGAGAGAAGAAAGTACAGATTAATGGGGTTAAAGAGAGAAGAAAGTACAGATTAATGGGGTTAAAGAGAGAAGAAAGTACAGATTAATGGGATTAAAGAGAGAAGAAAGTACAGATTAATGGGGTTAAAGAGAGAAGAAAGTACAGATTAATGGGGTTAAAGAGAAAAGAAAGTACAGATTAATGGGGTTAAAGAGAGAAGAAAGTACAGATTAATTGGGTTAAAGAGAAAAGAAATACTGACTAATGAATGGGGTTAAAGAGAAAAGAAAGTACAGATTAATGGGGTTAAAGAGAAAAGAAATACTGACTAATGGGGTTAAAGAGAGAAGAAAGTACAGATTAATGGGGTTAAAGAGAAAAGAAAGTACAGATTAATGGGGTTAAAGAGAGAAGAAAGTACAGATTAATGGGGTTAAAGAGAAAAGAAAGTACAGACTAATGGGGTTAAAGAGAAAAGAAAGTACAGATTAATTGGGTTAAAGAGAGAAGAAAGTACAGATTAATGGGGTTAAAGAGAAAAGAAATACTGACTAATGGGGTTAAAGAGAAAAGAAAGTACAGATTAATGGGGTTAAAGAGAAAAGAAATACTGACTAATGGGGTTAAAGAGAGAAGAAAGTACAGATTAATGGGGTTAAAGAGAGAAAAAAGTACAGATTAATGGGGTTAAAGAGAGAAGAAAGTACAGATTAATGGAGTTAAAGAGAGAAGAAAGTACAGACTAATGGGGTTAAAGAGAGAATAAGGTAACATGCGTTGAGGTCTCAAGAGAGAGCAAGGGTTTCGCTAACCAATGGGAGGGCAAATTATCTTAGAAAGGACATGCGGACGTTGTATGAACGGGGTCCAAAGGCACAAACAACACAGTCAATCTGTAAACTACGATACAGCACATTTATTTCTTACGACTATATCCTACTAATTAGTTTTATAACAAAATTCGAAGAATTAGAAAATGTACCTTCTCCACATGTTTCCTTCGTACTAACCAAATGAAGTCAGAGCTTGCCACTCATGTTCCTGTGCCAGGCAGTAAGGTCTGACTTTTGTCTTAGATTAATGTTTCTTGAAGCTCTCATGAAGACGAAAAGTGGAGTTTTAGAGCGCAAGTTCCCAGGTTTTCCTAGCCTATCCCCCAATTTATAAAAGCAATGTGTCCTTTGACATATTTTTAAAAATCTCTCTTTTGTAGGTCTGCTTAGTCTTTGGTTCATAGTTCATTCGATGACTCTCCAAACATTTGAACTTTGTATACTGTGTGAGGATTTTTCATTTCTTCTTTCTTCAATTGATGGCAAACCTGTGCATTTTTCCATTTTTGTGATTGGGGTAGTATTCATACTTCCTGTTATAATTCTGAGATTGCGGTTTTGTATCTTTGAGACCTTTTGAGTGTTCCTCTTCCCCCTGCTGACATTCCATATTCCAAAGCTGGTCTTACGTATCCTGTATATGCTCTACCCATTTGCACCCAAATCTGTTCCATCCAATTTTGTAAGGTGTGCTGTCCTAATTATTTATTTTGTTTGGCATTTGTCTATGTACTGTTTCCATGTAAGTCTTGGATGAAAAGTGACTCCAAGGGATGTGGATGTCTCATCTTTAGGTAATATTTGACCGTTTATGGTTAGTAGGATTCTCTGTGGTTTGGTGGACATGCTGAAAATGGTATGATTAGTTTTTTGGACATTGATAGACATGGCCTATTGGTTAGCTCATTTGGCCGAATTGTCCATAGTTTCCTGTAACCTTTGTTGTGCCTACGCTCTCTTCACTGCACCATATCGCCAGATCGTGTGCATACATTTCAGCGTTTACTTTACGCGAGAGGATTTTGTCAATGTCATTCATGAATATAAGGAATAGAGTGGGGGATAGAACACCTCCCTGTGGTACTCCACACTTGAAGAGTTTTTTGTTGCTGTGCTTCATTTCAAGCTTCACTGCTGACTTTCGGTTGTGCAGGTAGTTTTTTGTCCAGCAATACATGCGCCCGATCACTTTGTTTTGTTGTAATTTAAGGAGGAGTCCATCTTTCCAAGCATAATCACAGGCTTTTGTCCATGTCTACCCATACCACTGATGTCTGAATTTTTTTCCTGGAAAGCATCCTCTACTTACTGGGCAGTTTGCATGATCTGGTCTTTAGTTGATGACCAGATCACACTTTCTGAAACCAGCTTGCTGATTTAGCAGGATTTTATTATTTTCTAGGAACCACATCATTCTTTTGTTTATCAGGCGTTTTATCAGTTTGCAAAAACAACTGGTCAGACTTATTGGGCGATAGCTGCCCACCTTGATTTTTAGTTTGCCTTTCTTGTGGATGGGTATCATTATGACGGTTTTCCACACCTGTGGCACTGGGCCTTTATCCCAACAGTTATTGAATAATAATAATAATTTTTTTTTAGGGTCCGATGTAAATTTAGCAGTCCATTTGGTATATCGTTCGGGCCAGTTGATTTCCTAAGTTTTAATACTGCTAGTTCTTCATTTAGTTCATTGATCGTGAACGGCATTTTCATGACATTTTACTTATCTTTAATTATCCATTCTTTTCTCTTCTCTTCTCCTATTTTCATCGACTTTGTGGCAGGCAGTACTTTGGTAATGCTGTATAAAGTGATTTGCAGCCTTCTTTCCTGTGAGTACATCTCCACCATTCTCTATAGCTACTGGTGCTGTTTTGTTATCTTCGTTGTTGGGCATTTTTGAATTTTTCATAGCTCTCTTCCCTCTTTGTCGATGTTTAAATTTTCTGTTGTCTTTTCATGCCAGCTTTTCCTTGTTCTAGTAATTGTGGTTTTTCTTAGTTTAGCTACAGCAGTTTTTAGTGATATGTTATTTTCTGTGGATGGACTTTTTTCTGCTGTGTCTCTGGCCTTTGACACTTCTTTCTCCAACTCATCGAGTTCGTCAGACCAGTACGGCTTGTAATTTTGATTATAATTAGTGACTTCATATCCTAGTATACGAGTGACCAAAACGTCGGACTGTCACACCGAGCGATGTTGATATCGTTGCAAAATGTGTAAAATCACGATGCACAATAATTGATTCTCTAACTCTGTTCACTCTAAGAATGAAGTAGGTCAAAACACACCCCCATGTTACTCCACGACAACATGTGATTTTTAAACAGCTGATGACATGTAAAAACAGTATAATTTAAAACAATTAAAAACAATATTTAAACAACATTAAAAAAATTAGAAACGAAATTTAAAAACGATATTATTGGGCACTTAACAAAGTTTAATGCGTTCTGCGTCCAACAACCAATCATAAGCACTGCCCCACTTCATTCTTAGAGTGAACAGAGTATAGTTTACGGGCTGCTGGCAAGAAGGAGTGTAAGGAGGCATGCAGAAATAAAAGACGAATAAGAAAGAGTAAGGGAAAAACAGAAGGAGTAGAAGAAGGACACGTAGAATTGGTAGGAGGAAAGAAGAGGAAGAAAGATGAAGAGGGAGATACGCAGGGAGAGTGGGGGAGGGGGGAGGAATGAGGAGGAATAAAAAGTAGAGCAATGATAGTGAAGAGGAGGATGAGCAAGAGAGAGAAGGAAGAAGTAGGAGGTAGGGGGGGGGGAGAACGGTTATTGGAAGTAAGAGGTAGGGGGGGAGAACGGTTATTGGAAGTAGGAGGTAGGGGGGAGAACGGTTATTGGAAGTAGTAGGTAGGGGGGGGGGAGAACGGTTATTGGAAGTAGGAGGTAGGGGGGGAGAACGGTTATTGGAAGTAGGGGGTAGGGGGCGAGAACGGTTATTGGAAGTAGGAGGTAGGGGGGAGAACGGTTATTGGAAGTAGGAGGTAGGGGGAGAACGGTTATTGGAAGTAGGAGGTAGGGGGAGAACGGTTATTGGAAGTAGGAGGTAGGGGGAGAACGGTTATTGGAAGTAGGAGGTAGGGGGAGAACGGTTATTGGAAGTAGGAGGTAGGGGGAGAACGGTTATTGGAAGTAGGAGGTAGGGGGGGAGAACGGTTATTGGAAGTAGGAGGTAGGGGGAGAACGGTTATTGGAAGTAGGAGGTAGGGGGGGAGAACGGTTATTGGAAGTAGGAGGTAGGGGGAGAACGGTTATTGGAAGTAGGAGGTAGGGGGAGAACGGTTATTGGAAGTAGGAGGTAGGGGAGAACGGTTATTGGAAGACGAATAGTTTTGACAAGAGAAAAAAGATAGAAGGATGAGAAGAAGGTATGAGGAAGACGAAATAACACTATACCTTGTCACGCAGACAAGAAACATTCACCGAAACGGCGCAGATATCACAGCGATTCAATTGACGGTTCATATCTTCCACCGAGTGATTAATTAGACATATTTTTAAAATCAGTTTCCGGTGGTCCTGGTGACTGGATTACCAGAACCGCGATTCCCATATTTATTAATTATTGTAAAACTTAGATACTGTAAAATCAAATGTGTACTAACGTGCGCGGATCAGAGTGCCCTACCAGAGACATGTTACTTCACCAATCAGAAGATATTCAAATAAAAAACTTGAAAAATTCCCTCCCTCCTGTTCATTTGTCACGCATGCTCGCGCTGACTACCACATTGACAATTGTCTACCGACCGATATCCTAACAGTACGTAAGGTCAAACGTGCACGCGGAGAGCGACATGTCCGCACGTACTGACACATCATCTGCCGTTTGTTGACAAGTTTTTGTTTATCTTTGATAAGTCCGTTGTTTCTATGCGAGAAACGCCGGTAATGTTGGATCATCACGTGTTGTTTCTCGCAATCCCAGCAGCTATCAGGGTGTACTACTGGTGACGGAATGTATTGCGTCACGCTGTTTATGACCAATTTGGAGAAAGGTTTGCTTCAATCAAGTCATTAAAAATGCGTAGAGGATTGACTTCATCGCACTCGGGTTATCCGCATACATACTCTGCCCCGCTCAGCTGTGGCACGCCACCTTCCGAGAGTACCACTCATAGCACATAATTATGTAGCTTCAAGCTATAATCCCAAGGGATCTCGGGGGGGGGGGATCCTCCACTTTATAAACAAGACATCGCGAGCAAAATTTGAACCCGCGAACACTTTGAGCACAAATGAAAAGGCTTAACCAGGGAGACCTTTTCGCAAGTTCTTCTTCAGAGTTCGTTCTACGACTCATGACCAAAAATACCTCTTCTGTAAATAAAAGGGGGGGGGGGAATATGCGTTATATAAAAATATAATTCGCCCATTTTTATTTTCATTCCGTGTGTTAATTTCATTGTTTTTATTCGATTTTTGATACATGAGAGGGAGAGACAGAGAGAGGGAGGGAGAGGGAGACAGAGAGAGGTGGAGAAGGTGGGATTTAATAATAATAAAAAAACACATAACATGTTGGGGGTGTCACATTGAGACATTTGATGCGGAAAGATATCCATGCATCTCTGTCCTCTGCCATCCTGATGAGTTCGGAATCTTTACACCCTGTCACAGTACCTTGATGTTTTCATTCACGTATTTTCTACCCCTGTCTAGTCCTTGATGTTATCATTCACGTATTTTCTACCCCTGTCTAGTCCTTGATGTTATCATTCACGAATTTTCTACCCCTGTCTAGTCCTTGATGTTTTCATTCACGTATTTTCTACCCCTGTCTAGTCCTTGATGTTATCATTCACGAATTTTCTACCCCTGTCTAGTCCTTGATGTTTTCATTCACGTATTTTCTACCCCTGTCTAGTCCTTGATGTTATCATTCACGAATGTTCTACCCCTGTCTAGTCCTTGATGTTATCATTCACGTATTTTCTACCCCTGTCTAGTCCTTGATGTTTTCATTCACGTATTTTCTACCCCTGTCTAGTCCTTGATGTTTTCATTCACGTATTTTCTACCCCTGTCTAGTCCTTGATGTTTTCATTCACGTATTTTCTACCCCTGTCTAGTCCTTGATGTTTTCATTCACGTATTTTCTACCCCTGTCTAGTCCTTGATGTTTTCATTCACGTATTTTCTACCCCTGTCTAGTCCTTGATGTTTTCATTCACGTATTTTCTACCCCTGTCTAGTCCTTGATGTTTTCATTCACGTATTTTCTACCCCTGTCTAGTCCTTGGTGTTTTCATTCACGTATTTTCTACCCCTGTCTAGTCCTTGATGTTTTCATTCACGTATTTTCTACCCCTGTCTAGTCCTTGATGTTTTCATTCACGTATTTTCTACCCCTGTCTAGTCCTTGATGTTTTCATTCACGTATTTTCTACCCCTGTCTAGTCCTTGATGTTTTCATTCACGTATTTTCTACCCCTGTCTAGTCCTTGATGTTTTCATTCACGTATTTTCTACCCCTGTCTAGTCCTTGATGTTTTCACGTATTTTCTACCCCTGTCTAGTCCTTGATGTTTTCATTCACGTATTTTCTACCCCTGTCTAGTCCTTGATGTTTTCATTCACGAATTATCTACCCCTGTCTAGTCCTTGATGTTATCATTCACGTATTTTCTACCCCTGTCTAGTCCTTGATGTTTTCATTCACGTATTTTCTACCCCTGTCTAGTCCTTGACGTTTTCATTCACGTATTTTCTACCCCTGTCTAGTCCTTGATGTTTTCATTCACGTATTTTCTACCCCTGTCTAGTCCTTGATGTTTTCATTCACGTATTTTCTACCCCTGTCTAGTCCTTGATGTTTTCATTCACGTATTTTCTACCCCTGTCTAGTCCTTGATGTTTTCATTCACGTATTTTCTACTCCTGTCTAGTCCTTGATGTTTTCATTCACGTATTTTCTACCCCTGTCTAGTCCTTGATGTTTTCATTCACGTATTTTCTACCCCTGTCTAGTCCTTGATGTTTTCATTCACGTATTTTCTACCCCTGTCTAGTCCTTGATGTTTTCATTCACGAATTTTCTACCCCTGTCTAGTCCTTGATGTTTTCATTCACGAATTTTCTACCCCTGTCTAGTCCTTGATGTTTTCATTCACGAATTTTCACCCCGTGTACTTCAACCTGTCACAGTACCTTGATGGTTGCCATTCACGTATTTTCTACCCCTGTCACAGTACCTTGATGTTTTCCATTCACGTATTTTTTACCCTGTCACAGTACCTTGATGTCTTCATTCACGTATTTTCACCCCGTGTACTTCAACCTGTCACAGTACCGTGATGTTTTCCATTCACGTATTTTCCACCCCTGTCACAGTACCTTGATGTTTTCCATTAGTGTATTACCACCCTGTGTTCTTCAACCCGCTTCAGTAACTTAACCTTGACGAACATCTAATGTAATTTCTCTATCTCTGGATAATTGATTTCCTAAAAAGAAATGGGGGGGGGGGGGGAGTTAAAAGCACCAAACACCCTCTCCACCTATCTACTAGCTTGTCATATTTGATGACTCATACACATTTGCGATGATCCGATAGTTCATTGGTCAGTCCGCTGATCCAGCCAATGAAAAGCATGGAAAAATTCTAATTAATCACTAATCTGGGCTGATCATAGATCAGCGCATAGGTCCTACATTTGTCGAATGGCACCCCTCAATCTCGACTGTCGCCGATAAAAGTAGATACCAAATGACATGTCAACAAAAGAAAAATCCAGCCTTCTAAAATGTGACTATTTCCATGATTTTCATTGACTGTCACACACACACAAAATGATCATAATGACCAATGAAAATCACAAGAATAGATGAGTCATTAGAAGGGCTGGATTTCCATTTAGACAAAATGTCGTATGTATGAATGTTACAGTCCAATAACTAGAAGACCACATTGTTCTCTCAAACTTTTCTACGTTCATACTCAAACTCCTGCATATTAGCAGGATGTAGACCAGAGAAAGGAATGGACTGTATCACGGTTTGCAGTTTAACTGCAATATGTGCCTCTTTCAGCCCGACACATCCGACTTCATCACAGCTTCTGCGCCGATTTAATTAAGGCTATCTGGGATTATATATTCAATTCCAGCCCAAACCTCTATTTAATCACTTCTTACTTCTTCTTCTTCTTCGTTCATTCTCAAACTCCCGCTGGATCTCCCTTGTAGCAAGACCATTGTCCTACTAGATTTCTAGCAGGATGTCGTCCAGAGAATTGGAAATGCGCTGTGTCGCCGTTTTATTTTCGTAAATGGCCCGATACATCCGTCTTCGGCGGGACTTCTAACAATTTGCACGCATTTAACATTGTCTCTATTCTTACACTCCTCTATCAGACTCCTCCAATCCACATGAGTTCTTAGAACTAACTTATCCTTATCCCAACATTCCAACTCTTCAAATTCAATATTCTAATATGTACACACATCTCACACCAGCAAATTAAACCTTTTTAAACCCACCTTTCCACATATTGATTACTAAATACACGTTATTAAACTTCGCCGACAGGTAATCTGCGCTTAATTGTAGTTGACAACGTATTCTTGTAGGAAATAAATAATATTGACACCTGTCATTCAAGTCAGGATCTTCTGGAATCACAAAATCGAACATCAATCATCAGGTTAAACGGCTGAATTGTCATAAAGTGTGTTTAAACAAACGTAACTTGTGTTTGACTTTAAATTCCAAAACATTTCAAGCTCGTTTATTGTTTATTGAGTTAGATGTTTAGAGACAGGGCTGCCATATCGATAATTTCCTGGTTATTTTCCGTAGTAATTGTGTAATGTCACTGCAATTTTTTGCGTTCGTTCTCAAACTAAAACCAGATATCTCTTGTAGTAGGACAATGAGCCTACAGTGTTTCCAGCAGGATGTAGTCTAGAGGACGGAAATGCGTTGTGTCACCGTTTTATTTGCGCTAATGACCCGACATATCCTACTGCAGCTGTGATGACTAATACATTAAGTATTTTTACCACTTAATTGTTCAACGATGTACGTCTGTACTAATAAGCTGTTCATCACAGGCGATGATGACAACAGTTACAGACTTTTGTTGTTGTATCGCTGTTGTGTGTGAGGAGATAATGACAACAGTTTCAGACTTTTGTTATTGTATCGCTGTTGTGTGTGAGGAGATAATGACAACAGTTTCAGACTTTTGTTATTGTATCGCTGTTGTGTGTGAGGAGATAATGACAACAGTTTCAGACTTTTGTTATTGTATCGCTGTTGTGTGTGAGGAGATAATGACAACAGTTTCAGACTTTTGTTATTGTATCGCTGTTGTGTGTGAGGAGATAATGACAACAGTTTCAGACTTTTGTTATTGTATCGCTGTTGTATGTGAGGAGATAATGACAACAGTTTCAGACTTTTGTTATTGTATCGCTGTTGTGTGTGAGGAGATAATGACAACAGTTTCAGACTTGTGTTATTGTATCGCTGTTGTGTGTGAGGAGATAATAACAACAGTTTCAGACTTTTGTTATTGTATCGCTGTTGTGTGTGAGGAGATAATGACAACAGTTTCAGACTTTTGTTGTTGTATCGCTGTTGTGTGTGAGGAGATAATGACAACAGTTTCAGGCTTGTGTTGTTGTGTCTCTGGTGTGTACGGAGATGACTGAATAGTCAAATCCTAGTATAGAATCCCCTGCCACAATTGGGACACGCGTGATCAGGATCTGACATATGCGTGTTTGTTGTTCTGTCTTTTCAGGCAGAAAATTTTCTATTTGTCTTTGAAATTTGTTGCTTCTCATCGGAGATTCACTCATATTTGATGGTGTTGCAGCGCCACACTGGATGATTCTGAGCGAGACTCCCAGAATGTGGCTCAATGATGAAGATCTTTTAGAGACACTATGAGACTACTATTGAAACGTTTCCTCTGTCCACGTTGCGAGGATCGCGGTAGCCTAGTTGATAGGGAGCTTGCTTATTATCACCGGGTTACAGGGTGCCAGGTTCGAAACTACGCTAAGACAAAAAACAAATTGTCCTGATAGTAATTGCTCGCCTGACACGACCGCTCCTCGAGCCGACACAGCTGTAAATGGGTAGCTGATGCATGAGTTAGGGGAGGTAAAGACAGCAAGGAAGAGAACTGGTCACCCCACTTAATAGTTGCTGTGACTTAGTACATGAAGAATTATCTTCATCCCCTACGCAGGTTGCTGTCATGGGACCTAACTTTGCCTCTTGTGTCCATTGGTTAGCCGATTTCTCTACCACTGTTACCATAACGAAAGTCGGCAAGCGGTACAAGAACGCCGGTTGTTGCATGTGTTCCTCCATCACAAGTGATGATGACCATTTGTTACATCCACTTTTGAAAATTCAGTTAGAATTATGTCCATGCCTAATAGTTCGTAGATGGTTAATAAGTCCTATTCGAGCTGTAAATGTCAGTGGACAGTTCGGGCATGGAATAACGACTGTAAACAGATTCTGGTCTTTCCGTGACTTTCTAGCTACTATCCGCTGAGATGCTGAATTTCTCCTCTTTTCACAGGATGATGCGCCCTTTTCGACTATAGAGTGGCATGTAGATTTATTTTGTGCATATTCTTAGCATGTATCTTGAAATACACTGGCTCTTGCACATACTCGCTTATCACCGCGTTCAACGCTAATCTCGGTCATGGATGCTTGACCTTTTGTCAATGTTTTGCCTCTTTATTTGTCACAGCTACAAACGTACACGTCAGTGACCTTAACATGTTTGATTTGCACATTTTTTGGGTTCAGTTTGCGGCTAATTTGTTTGTTTTCATCCGCTCTCATATTATCAGAACGAATATCTTTGTGTAATTTCCGACAGGGGGCGTGAAGTACGTTGTTATACGTTCAAGTTCGCCATTTAGGCATAGCACATCTGTCTTCGGTGTGTTTGTTTTGTATGAGCTTCTCTAGATGTAACAACTTTGAAGAATTTGAAAATGCATCCATTTTAAAATAAGCTTTACGTGCATGTTTTATTGGAACCCATAAGAGGGATCACGGAATAAAGATACTGCTATCTGCCATGAACCTTATAAGAAGCGACTAAGAAGGTTTTTGGGTAAAGTTAGCGATCTTATTTCACGTAGTGACATAGATGCTACGATGCAGCAGGATATACCATATCGAAAGACGCAGATATCGCAGCTATGCTGTAGCAAACGACACCACAGCTCATTTGTTCTCCGTACAAAATCCTTATAATCAGAAGGAGTTATTCTTCTTCTGCATTAGTTCTCCAACTCCTGCAGATTGGCAGGATGTAGTCCAGAGAACGAAGTATGTTGTGTCATAGTTTACAACTCAGCTGAGATATTAGCGCATTTTGGCTCGACACATCCGACTTCAGAATGGCTTATATGTCACTTTAACTATATATTGGATAGCCAAATTCACTACAAAATCTCCATAGACACCCCTTATACAACATGCATTGAAAGTAAACAGTGGGGCTATTCTGTTATCCAACTCAAGACTTCGGCATCACACCGGTGACCTGCATGATTTTGATAACGAGCGCAATGAGATTGCATATCTAGATATAGTTACTACAAATAAAATGTGAGATCGCTAACATCTCACACCCCTACATCATTAACAAATGCTATTGGTTGCTTTACCTACTACTACAATTAAAGATTTCAGTTGTATTTCACAGAATTCAATCATGTTTTGGGCCGAAAGGCGCAAATAACACAACTCAGCTGTAAAAAATAGCATTACAACGTACTTCATCCACCCAGTACTTCTAACCACACACCAATACGCGTACTAATTATTTAAAAATTATTTAAAAAGGAGACCTATTGGACGCCCTCGTAAAAGGTGGATAGATAGTGTATTAGAGACACTCGGAAATATAACAGCAGAGGAGGCAAATAGAAGGGTAAAAGACCGTACACTCACTCTCCCCTCAACACCGAAAGGTACATGAGGACAGAAAGAAGAAGAAGAAGAAGAATTATTTAAAAGCGAAAGTAGAAGAAAATTATGAAATCAAACACGTATTCTTACTTTAATTTCCAATTGTACACATTCTTTTTAAGTTTTAGCGTTTTAGCGACTTATTGGCAAAACTTTATTTGCACTTTGGTCGTAAGCAGTTTTAAATAAATGGCAGCTCTGATTGCCCGGCAGTGAATTGCTGTTGACGTGGAAGTGTTGCAGTGGCTTTTAGGTACACAGAAGCTGCTGGTGGTTCAATAGTTCACGGGCTTCCATGTCGGGTGGTCACGGTTCATCTCACAATTGGCTTCAATTTTTTCTCGTCATTTCATATTCTAGATTAGATCTACCCAACTTAAGGCAGACCACCCCTCAGGGACTCAATGTTTGAAACGTTTACACCAAGAATAATTTTAATCACATAGTTAGAATCTATGCGATTATAGATTATTACTTGTCAAGAAATTTTAACATTTTACACAAATTAGATAGGTCTACCAATATGGCTGCCGTTATACTAAAAATAGCTTATATTTTCTAAACACAAAAGCTCATTTACATAATCTATTGGCGGTGTTCATAACAGAAGTATTGAGGTACTGTAACATAATTATTAGATTATAATTTGAGGTACTGTAACAGATTTGTTAGATTGTAATTTGAGGTACTGTAACATATTTGTTAGATTGTAATTTGAGGCATTGTAATAGATTTATTAGATTGTAATTTGAGGCACTGTAACAGATTTATTAGATTGTAATTTGAGGTACTGTAACATATTTGTTAGATTGTAATTTGAGGCACTGTAATAGATTTATTAGATTGTAATTTGAGGCACTGTAACAGATTTATTAGATTGTAATTTGAGGCACTGTAACAGATTTATTAGATTGTAATTTGAGGTACTGTAACATATTTGTTAGATTGTAAATGAAAAGTTATGTTTGTTAAATTTTAAATTTGGAACATTCCAAAAACTCACAAATGTACTTACTTGTAAAATCTTATACACATAGATTTGACAGGTTTCCTTCATTGTACAACAACCATTCTTCTACATGACATATTTGATATCATCATTATCAGGTGACATGCCAGCTGGCGTAGGCGATCATGGTTCTCCACAGCTCTCTGTCTCCAGTATTATGTATTATCCAGTATTATCGCTATTGTTTCCCTGCCGTGTCAGATTGTAAAACTGTCTAGTATTTTCTCACGTTGTCGCCCTGTCTCTGTTACCGTCAATTTGCCTGTTGTGACTATGTTCTTCAAACCTCTCTGTCTCATGAAAGTGGCAAAAATAAATAAAGATTGTCTTTTTCTTATATTATTGATTAAGGTCTGTTTCACATTAGACTTTTTCAACACCTCCACATTAGTTTTTCTGGCAGTCCATGGTATTCTCAGTATTCTTCTATAGAACCGCATCTCTATTGCATGTAATTTCCCACTTTCCAGTTTGTTTATTGTCCAAGACTCACATCCAAATGTTAGTATAGGAGTTATATAGCATTGCAGAACTCTCTTTCTCACCTCTAATGTGTCATATAACTGCGAATAGTCATGCCAAATGTCACAATAATTAAACATTAATTGATAGTCAGGTTGTTTAGAATTATAGTTTGGAGAAAAAAAATATATATATTTTTAATGTAATTTTACGTGTCACACATCTGCTAATTACCCCACCCCCCTCGAGGTCCTTCATGAATTCATGGATTTACAACCATTAAAATAAATGAATCGTGAGAGCGTGTGCTCTGTGTGCAAGATATTGTTCCTGCAGTTGTATTTCATTTGTAAATGGGTAACTATTATTGTTATCGATAACTGGTTGATCAGAACTTTTATAAACTGAATCACGTAAATAAGTTTGCTGGTTACCCTGAAACCATGCTATGTCTACTCCTGACGCTGAAAGACAACAAAGAGGTTAATGAATAGATAGGTAGAATAGACTGAAAATAGTCAATAGCTTACCGAATGAAGACCTATTTACGTTTAGGAGTTAGATCTTCTATATCTGTTGACGGTCACGACTCATCCCTATGTAACTATCACAACATCACCTATTTGAATGTGTCCTGCTATGTAATATTAGATTACGATTCTGGTAATCTGACCCAAGTCCAACTTTCTTAGTCGGCTCTTGCTATTTGTATGGTAGGTATGGCCGGGGATATGATATCCTCATAGGGGTGTTCTACCAAAAGATGGTCATTCTTGTATGGTCGTGTGGAAGATCAACTGTTTGTGGGAACTTTTGGCAAACATTTTGGCCGTTTCTAGTACTAAAAATCATGTTTCTAACTTCTTAAAGGGGAGGGGGCAGTGGAGGGAGGCTTGGAGGGGAGGAGAGTGATTGTATACTCCATACCCCCCTCTCCCTTATATACGGACCAGTTAAGAATATTGTAACCAGAAGGTGAATATTCTTTATTTCGGTTTTGGACGCTTGTAGCGCATGGTTTGTTGTCTGGTAAACTCCCGCTGGATATCTCTTATACCAGGACATTCTTAATCTTCTACTGAATATCTCTTGTATTAGGACAATGCTCCTACCAGATATCATACAAGATGTAGGCCAGAGAACAGGCATGCGGCGTATAATTTATTTTTCCGCCACTGGTCCGACAAATTCGACTTCGATCAATCTGAATATCCATCTATCATGCACAGTGATATCCAAGAATACATGTTTCCTGATATATCAATCCGATCTATTCATCCATGTATATATCCACTTAACATGTCTATCAAATGGTTTGACTATCCACATATCCACTTAACATGTCTATCAAATGGTTTGACTATCCACATATCCACTTAACATGTCTATCAAATGGTTTGACTATCCACATATCCACTTAACATGTCTATCAAATGCTTTGACTATCCACATGTCCACTTAACATGACTATCAAATGGTTTGACTATCCACATATCCACTTGATCGTAGATATGTTTCCAGACAGGTCATTATTTATGATTGAGTGTGTGGTGGGTACACAAAGAAAAACAAAAGAGTTAAAACTTTGTATGTTTGCATGCGATTTCAGTGTCCCCCCCCCCCCCAGGATGGTGGGTGTTAACCTGTCAGACGTCCCTCTTAGCTATGGGCTTTTATATCCATCCATCAATCCATCCATCCACGTATACAACAATATGCCATATATGCTCCAACCATTTACCATACATATATGCAACAATTCATCTATTTATCTAATCATCCATATATGTTTCCATCTATCTTCTTCTTCCTCTTCGTTCGTTCTCAAACTCCTGCAGATTAGCAGCAGGATGTAGTACACAAAGCGGAATGCGTTGTGTCATGATTTACAGCATTGCTGCGATATCTGCGCCTTTCGGCATGACACATCCGACTTCAGCATGACTTTGGGTAATGGGTAACCATTTGGGTAACCATATTTGGGACCCTATATGGGAATTGGACAGCCAACTCCATCCCATAACCTCATTAGTCGCCTTTTACGACATGCGTGGAAGGTAAACAGTGTTGCTATTCCTTGCTCCCCTTTCGGGCCCCGGCAACACACAGGTGAAGAAATTCATCTATATATCTATCCGACTGTTCATCCATCTTTTTAACCATCCATGTTTCCAACTATCCATCTTTGTTTCCAATAATCTATCCATCCATCCGTGTACCGAACCATCCATCAATGTAGGCTATCCATTCATCCATCGGTGTACCCAATTATCTATATATGTATCTTGCCAACCACTAACCCAGTCATCCATTCATATATGCAATCATCCATGTATCGAACCATCCATCGAACCATATATCCTACTTATATCCGAACCATAAACTACCTCAGTCATTGTGTTTGGTCAACAACAAGAATCGACACATCGACCACAAGTATCTATCTACCTACATCTACTTAACTCATGACCTTGTATGTGACCTTGGCCAATATCACGTCCTACCATACCAGACCTAACAGTATGGGGTCTCAGATTGTTGCCCCTGTGCTCCCAATTTATAGGGTATTTTTATTTAATACAAATTTTCTTTTCTAGAAAAAAATCTCAAAGCTGAGAATGAGGTTGAAGTTCAAATTTGGAAGGGGAAAAAAAATTCACAAATTAGTCATCGCAGTCAGAACGTATGCCATAATGTTGATGAAAGTAGAGAGAATGTAAGTAAATGGAGAATGTAGACTAAATTAAGAAAGTAGAGAGAAAGTAAGTAATTCGAGAATGTAGACTAAATTAAGAAAGTAGAGAGAATGTAAGTAAATGGAGAATGTAGACTAAATTAAGAAAGTAGAGAGAATGTAAGTAAATGGAGAATGTAGACTAAATTAAGAAAGTAGAGAGAGAGAGAGAGAAAATAGATACATTAAAGAATGTAGATTTAATTAAGAAATGAGAGAAAGCAGTTATGACTAAACTTAATTAAGGATTTGGTCAAGTGGGTTATGAAATCCGGACAGAACCGCCACATCCATTATTCAATTTTGATGGTTATAAAGATATAACCGAATTTGATCAATATCTACGGTTGAAAGGAAAGTACTTCACCATAAGATGGACATTTTACATAAGAAGAAGAAATGATTAATTGAAGAATGTAGATTCAATTAAGAAAATAAATAAAATAGAAATATTAACGAAATTAAGAAAGTAGACACATCTGATTTTATACTAAAATTAAAAAATAGACAGAGGAAGAAAGTAGGCACATTAGAGGACGTATATTTAATAGAGAAAGTAGATACATTAGAAAATGTATATTTAATTCAGGAAGCAGATACAAAAGAGTATGTAGACCTAATTACGACAGTTTAGAGAGAAAATAGATACATTGGAGAATGTCGATTTAATTAAGTAAGTAAATACATTGGAAAATATATATTTAATTGGGACAGTAGATAATTGTAGAATGTAGACGTTTTCTTAGAATGTAGATAAATTGAAGAATATAGACTTAATTAAGAAATTAGAGAGAGAGAGAGAGAGAGAGCACACGCGAAAGAGAAACAGTGTAGAATGTAGACTAAATTATTAAAGTAGAGAGAAAGAGAGACCGAGGCGGAGGAAAGAGATATATTGAAGAATTAATTACTTAATTAAATTAGGAAAGTAGATCAATTGGCGAAAGTAGATTTTCTTAAGAAAGTAGAGAAAACGAGAATGAAGATGAGAATTCTAGGTTTATTGAAGAAAGTAGATGGGTGAAAGAGAAAGTAGATGAAATTTAGCAATGTAGACTAAATTGAGAAAGCAAATATGAAATATATTGTGAAATGTAGACAGTTAAGAAAGTGGAGAGATAGTAGTTAATTCATTAAAAAAATAGATAATTTCATTTAGAAATTAGATACATTTATTTAGAAAGTAGACAAGTTCATTTAGAAAGTAGATAAATGCATTTGGAAATACGATAATTCTATAAGAAAGTAGATATATTCATTTAGGAAGTAGATACGTTAATTATGGCAGTATATAAATATGAGAATGTAGATTTTTATTAAGAGAGATAGTGAACGGAAATAGTAAGTAGATATATTGGGGAGTGTAGACTAAATTGATAAAATAGAGGAAATGTGGAACATAAAATAAATGCAGACAGAGAGAACGGTAAAAAAACATGCAGCATAGAAGACCTAATTGCAGAAAGTAAAAATCCTTAAGTCGTTACGTTTTTGATTATTGTCTTGCTATTTGTTGGTCACTACTTATATATATATATATATATATAAATATATCGAGACGCCCGAAAAAAGTCAAGGCTGACCAATGAAACTCATGGAAATAATGACGTCAGCCTTCTATGTCATCAGTTCACAGGTATGTACTGGAACCTGGTCGTGATAGAAGCTCATTGGTAGACTAAAATCCATCTACAGTGGTCATCCCAGTGGCCAGCACGAACTGACCAAGGATATTTGCGACCAGAATATGGCTTATTAGCCAACTCATCATCATCAGGTGCTTGTTGGCTGGCGTAGAGGGTCATGGCTCTCCACAACTCTCTGTCCACAGTATTATGTATCAAAGTCGTTGTTATTTCCTTGCCGTGCCTGGCTTTCAAACTAACATTAACTCACATTGTCGACCTCTGTCTCTGTTGCCTTCTATTTTGCCTGTTGTGACTATGTTCTCTAAACCTGCCTGTCTCATGAAGTGGCCAAAAAAAGAAGATTGCCTTTTTCTTATATTGTTGATTAAGGTCCGTTTCGCATTTGACTCTTTCAACACCTCTACATTAGTTTGTGTGGCAGTCCATGGTATTCTCGGCATTCTTCTGTAGAACCATATCTCTGTTGCCTCTAATTTCCCACTTTCCTGTTTGTTTATTGCCCAAGACTCGCATCCATATGTTAGTATAGGGGTTATATAGCACTGCAGAACTCTCTTTCTCACCTCTAATGACAAGGTCATATTACATAGTATATTTTAGCAAACTAGGAACTCCACGTCAAGGACATAACTTGAACTGAATTTTCAAAAAGTGGATATAACAAATGATCTTCACTATCATGTAATGAACTAAGAACAACAATCAAACTTCTAAAGTAACGCTATTTCACCTTGCCCGTTACTTTAGAAAGATGAGATTCCGGCATTGATTCCTCATTATATTATTCCACAGGACCAGACCCTTTCGTAGATAAGGGGGAGATAAGCGTGGTTGATGATGTGGGGAGGGTGGGGTTAAACCATCCTTAGCAAATGAGAAAATGATGTTTAGTACTTGGAACTTGGCAAAAAGCTAACACCCCCCCCACCTGCCCCCCCCCTTTTTTTTCATCCACGCTCGTGGAGTTTTATTTTTCGCAAAATGTCATCACATTTTCCTTTATAAGAGAGAATTCACATAAGATAAAATTGATATAAGAGAGAATTGACATAAAAGAGAATTGACATAAAAGAGAATTGACATGAGAGAGAATTGACATAAAAGAGAATTGACATGAGAGAGAATTGACATAAAAGAGAATTGACATAAAAGAGAATTGACATAAAAGAGAATTGACATAAAAGAGAATTGACATGAGAGAATTGACATAAGAGAGAATTGACATAAGAGAAAATTGACATAAGAGAGAATTGACTTAAGAGAAAATTGACGTAAGAGAAAATTGACATAAGAGAGAATTGACATAAGAGAGAATTGACATAAAAGAGAATTGACATAAAAGAGAATTGACATGAGAGAATTGACATAAGAGAGAATTCACATAAGAGAAAATTGACATAAGAGAGAATTGACATAAGAGAAAATTGACATAAGAGAAAATTGACATAAGAGAGAATTGACATAAGAGAGAATTGACATAAGAGAGAATTGACATAAGAGAGAATTCAAATAAGAGAGAATTCAAATAAGAGAGAATTGACATAGAACGATTTGACGCAGGAATAACCTTTTTTTATATAAAGCCCCTTGTCACATGGAAAACGAATCTACGGCAGTACACTGGACAGTATTATCAAGGAACAGGCTTCAAATATAACCTGGTTTCGTCATGAAGGTCAGTCCCTATTTGTCGTTTGGTATTGACCTTGTTCACTGTTATTACTTGTGAATGTTCACATATCCTTGTCTGGTGTCCAAATTTGATATTTGTAGGACTTAGTTCTACTCCTAGAGTTATGTTTGAGTTTCGTCGGTGTGACCGTGACAACATCATCCGAAAGAGTGCGATGACTTAAGTCAAATACCTCTCCAGTAAAGTCCTACATCATCAGTGTTTTATCTGGGCTGAACGGAATGTTCATTGGTCAATTTGTGTATACTGAATTTCGCCAGCAAATTAAAAACGATAAAAAATCAAATTATGTCACAGTTAAAGATGAATTTGATCAAGTCCTTCACCAAACTAGTCCTGCTGGAAATCTCAAACAGCGTCACTTATCTTGGCTGATCCAACATTTCCCATGGTTTTCATTGGCTGTCGGCATATGCAAAGCATATGCAAAGTGAGTCACCTCAGCCAACATAAGTGACACTATTTGGGACTTTCATAAAGGGCAATTAAGAAGAAGGACTTGAATGAACAGTAAATTTATGAACTAACACTTATGTCGTAAGAAGCGATTAAAGAGGGCTGAGTGTGGAAATTCCAACCCCATCACCTAGATATTTGATTTGACACAAAAATGGCATGTCAAAACTGGATGAGTCAAATCTTGCGTTAATTCCTACAATATCCGTCGAAGACGGATGTGTTAGACCATTGGCTCAAATAAAATGGTGACACGGCGCATTTTCTTTCTCTGGACGACATCTTATGGAATCTAGTAGGACCATTGTCCTGCTACAAGAGATATCCAGTGGGTGTTTGAGAATGTATACTGAAGTAGAGATTCTCACAATCCTTCCTGTTAACGTGATGTTATCCAAACAACGATATGCTTTATTATTCACAGATTATCCGCGATATATGCAGCTTTAGGTCTGACACACAGCATTCGTTGTGTGTTGCTGGGGCCTGAGAGGGGAGCAAAGAATAGTGATACTGGTACATGTCATGCACGTCGTAAGCGGCGATTAAAACGATTTTGGTGTGAAATTGGCTATCCAATTCCATAGTTTGTCAAGGATGGGGGAATCTATACTAAATGCCTACGACGAACAATCTGTTGTACAGTCCCACGTGCAGAATCAAAACAAGCCTCCATAATTTCATTAAGCGAAGTTAAACGGCCGCACATAGTATATTCGTCCTTCTTCATCCAGTTATCTGGTTACAGTGACAAAAACTTCAATGAGCAGTTCACTTATTTAGTCAGTAATATGGTTACAGTGCTAGTAGCTTCAATGAGCTGTGGAATTCACTTATTCAGTCAGTTATCTGGTTACAGAGATAGTAGCTTCAATAAACTGTCTAATTCACTTATTCAGTCAGTTATCTGGTTACAGAGATAGTAGCTTCAATAAACTGTCTAATTCACTTATTCAACCAGTTATATAGTTACAGAGATAGTAAGTTCAATCAACTGTGTATTTCACTTATTCAGTCAGTTTTCTGGTTACAGCGCTAATAGCTTCAACGAGTTGTGTACTTTATTTATTCAGCCAGTTATCATCTGGTTACAGCGCTAATAGCTTCAACGAGCTGTGTACTTTACTTATTCAGCCAGTTATCATCTGGTTACAGCGCTAATAGCTTCAACGAGTTGTGTACTTTACTTATTCAGCCAGTTATCATCTGGTTACGGCGCCATTAGTTTCAATGAACTATGTAATTCTCTTCAGGTCATCCATGGAACCCCTCAGATTTGGGAGTACAAAGTATATAAAAAGTAAAGTAAAGTAACCAATAGCATTTAATAATGCCGTAGGGGTGTGAGATGTTGGCGATCTCACATTTCAGAGGCTCTGCAAATGAGGGCGGTAGCCATCTCCTCTCCCTCGCAGTCTTTACTTCCCGGATTAGTCCGGTACCCATTTACGGCTGTGTCGACCCGGGAGCCGTTGCGATCTGAGAAACATTTCCGCCTCAACTGGGGAATGAACACAGGCCCACTTATATGCGAAGCCAGTGCGCTAACCACCCACTGCGCTACACGGCTCTCTATGTATATAAAGCATATACAAAGTATATACAAGTTTATTGGTTCGCCGTAATCGACGATAACCCTTCAGCTAAAAAAAGGGTGATTATGAAGATGATAATCTATGCGGTGTGCCCGGCTGTGACTAATGAGTCTTCTAGGAGCCTGTAATTCTCTACCGCTCTCTGAACATACTAATGACATGTACGTAAATACTCAAAATCATCCTATATAAAGACATGTTTTATAGCCACGGGTCACGTTACCGAGAATCCATGCTAAAGTCGGATGTATCAGGCCAAAAAAGTGCATATGTCGCAATCACATTATAAACTATGACACAAGAGATATTTCGTTCTCATCATTTCCAAGTGACAGATTTTCATTGGATATCGATACAAATTTTACAGTGACCAATGACAACCACGGTAAAGGTTAAATAGCGCCATTTCTGAAAGCTTATCCATGATGAGTCCTAATCATATTGGTAGCATATCCTACTCATGATGTAGTCATAAGTCCGGCATTTTTTACGTTTCTAAGCAATATAAACACTTATTAGTTTGCCATTGTGTTCTGAGCAGTCCCAATACACAATTGTCTTCGGCGGGATTTGAATTCGGTATCACGATGCCACAGAACCGAAATCGACGAGAGAAACTTCTGCTTCTTCTTCTTCGTTCGTTCACAAATTCCTGCAGATTAGCAGGGTGTAATCTGGAGAATGGAACACGCTTGTTTATAGCTTAGATGCGATATCTACGCCTTTCGACATATCCTACTTGAGCCTAGCTTCTGAATTACTTGACCACATATGGAACAGGTCAGTCAATTTAAACAATAAAACATCCTTAGTGGTCTCTTTCGATATGCATGGAAAGTAAACAGTGTCGCTATTATTTGCTGCAAACATAGAGCCGAAACCACAAACCGTTACACCCTGAGAGATATACTGAAGCGGAGATCTGAGCACCTATTGACGGGTTCTGTGTGCGAAAACAGTCAACATACCTAAACTATTTTGTGTTCCCCTTTCGCCACTCGTAAACACACGAGCGGCGAGGAACTCGTTATCATGTACATTTGTTCTGCCGAAAACGGATGTGCTGGGCCACAAATCGCAAAAATGACGCAGCTCCGTTGTAAAACCAGCGGCACATCATACACGCCCTCCCCGGCGGAAAAATCACGCGAATTCTTGTGTTGGTTATCGGAGAGCGAATACAGAGGAAGAATGTATTTGTGCCATTTAAAAAAAACTATTAAAAAAAACACCAAAAGGACAGATCAGCTAAGATAAGTGACTGACATCTGCACACAGGACCATCAATGCAGAAGGATTTGGCAAGGGTGAACAAACATCAACAAACTTGTCCTTCTGTGTCATGTCGATTCTAAGCTAATTATCTCCTCGGAGACTACACATCTTGATTACTTTCAAACAATCCATGAGAGGAACAGACCCTGAAAACTGCTTGGTCAGGGACTTCCTTGACCTTGGGACACTCATAGCTTGCATAACATTATTGACCGTAAACTGGGTCACGGTCGATTTACTCACTTAAGTCTGTCCGTGTGGATTTGGGCATCTGTCCAGGTTTGTTTCAGACAACCTTAGCTGTAATGATCAACGTGGTTATTTGAGCTTTCCTGATACTGTTAGGTTTTGACGTAGGCAAAGTGGTTATATTTTCGAAGCAGTACGGTTAAAGATTATACGGTTTGACATAGGAAAGGTAATTTCTACCGTCAAATAGTTAGAGGTTTTGATGCAGAGAAGGTGGCTTCTAGCGTCAAATGGTTAGAGCTTTGTTGTGGGAAATGTGGTTATATTGTTGGACTTTGCTGAAAGGAAAGGGAGGGGGGAGTGGATTGTATTTTTCAGCACATCTTATTTGATTATATTTCTTGGAAAGAACTATTAAACCCGATCGTGATTGGCGCCTCGGGCAGATTCTGTTCGAGTCTTGACATTTAAACTTCCGATTACAGTCGATTATTGATCGAATCCGTATATAGTATTCCTACCGGTCACATCACTTGACGTATACTTTGATCATTAATAATTACTAGTGACAAAGCTCTAGTCGTTAGAATATATTTGCAATTAAGTCGTTAAAATATATTTGCAGTGATGTCGTTAGTCAATTATATGGTCATGTGGACTGGTGGATTGCAACCTTCAAAAGTTACGCTATTTAACGGTTCATCAACATGCCTAATATTGGACTGGATGTTTGACATTTTATCTCAGAAGTTGTGTACTAGCTGCATAGAAGTGTCATCACTTGTTGCGTATTATCGGTGTAGAGGCGTCATCAATTGTTGCGTATTATCGGTGTAGAGGCGTCATCAATTGTTGCGTATTATCGGTGTAGAGGCGTCATCACTTGTTGCGTATTATCGGTGTAGAGGCGTCATCAATTGTTGCGTATTATCGGTATAGAAACGGCATCAATTGTTGCGCAGTATCAGGAACCCATGGACAACAACAGCACAAGACAAGCGTAATCTTGTGACAGCTGAAATGACATGCGTACGCAGAATCCTAGGAATATCGCTAAGAAACTCAGAAATGAGGACATTAGACAAAGAACCGGCAGCGCACAATCTTGGAATATATTTAGAGCCAACAGATCAAATGATTTGTACACATCACCAGACTACCATCAGACAGCATACCACAACAAGCTATTCTACACAGATACAGTGAAGGCAGACCTAGAGGTTAACCATGAAAATGATGGACCACTGACATAAAAGAGGTGACAAATTCCACAATATACTCAGCACACAATGAGGGTCATCTCCAGAAAACTCTTCTACCCATGACACTGAAAGGAAATAAAGGGTTTAGCGAATAGATATATAGCAGGAACTCAAGATGATGTAAAACACCGCTCTAGACATGACAAATATTGGAACAGATGTTTGACAATTGATTACAGAATAATAATAATCCACTCGTTATTCGTGGTTTGAAATAATATAAAATAATAATGCCAAAATCGTATGTGCTTTGTTACTTTTTGCACATTGAACGGTAGCACATGATAATTCATAATCTCCGGCTGTGATAATTCACAATCTGGAAGTGAACACAGAAGATGAGATAAAAATTATACCCGTGGGTCCCCCAACCAAGAGGAAGTAGAGTACCAGCGCTCATGCTCTGGGAAGGTTGAAAATTGGTGCCCTCACTACTCAGCAACTGAGGTAGGCGACGCTAGTCAGGCGGTTTCTGGTCAACAGCTTACTAGGCAGATTACGAGTACTTGTGGGAAACCGTGTGCGATGTCGCTAGCTCATAACTCATATTACCTTGATCTTTACCATTGAGACTTACAATGCGAGTAAATAATAGTACCACTGTGATGTGCTGAAGATATTTTAGAGAAATATATAGGGGGGGGGGGGGGAATGCAGGATTAGTATTTAGGTTTTTTGGCTCCCCGAATCAGCGGGTCAAAAAAAAAAGTTTTCCATATTTCTTTATTACTTTAGTCTATTATTTGTGTTATGAGATCCAGGGAATATATCATTGGGGTAGTGGGAAGAGGGGAGAGATATGTGATTATATGAGTGTGTTTGTATGTGTGAGGGTTTGCATGTATGAGGGTTTATATGTCTGAATGTTTGTATGCGTGATTGTTTGTATGTGTGTATGTGTGAGTGATTGTATGTGTGTTTGTATGGGTGATTGATTGTATGTATGAGTGCTTGTATGACTGAGAGTTTGTATGTAGTGTTTGCGTGCGTGAGTGTTTCTTTGTGAGTTTGTATTCATGTGTGTTTGTATGTGTGATGTTTTTGGATGTATGAGTGTTTGTATGTGTTAGTTTTGGTATGTGTATTTGTATGTGTGAGTATTTTAACATGTGTTTATATGTGTGAGTATTTGAACGTGTGTTTATATGTGTGAGTATTTGTATGCGTGAGAGTGTGCATGCATGAGTGGTTGTATGTTTGAATGTTCGTTTGCGTGTTGGTGTTATTACATTGCACTTTCTTCTTTTGTGTCAATTCTCAAACTCCTGCAGATTAGCAAGGTGCAGTTCGGAGACACGCTCATACTCCTGCAGATTAGCAAGGTGCAGTTCGGAGACACGCACAAACTCCTGCAGATTAGCAAGGTGCAGTTCGGAGACACGCTCAAACTCCTGCAGATTAGCAAGGTGCAGTTCGGAGACACGCTCAAACTCCTGCAGATTAGCAAGGTGCAGTTCGGAGACACTCTCAAACTCCTGCAGATTAGCAGGATGTAGTCTAAAGAGCGGAATGCGTTGCGTTAGGATCAACAATTTTTTCTGCCATATCTGTGTATTTCGGACTAACACACCCGACTTCAGCATGTCTCTTAGTTGACCTCAACCCTATATGGAATAGGACAGCCAACTCCAACCCATACCCTCTTTAGTTGCATCCTTACAACATGATTGGAAGGTAAACAGTGTTATTATTCTTTGCTCCCACTTGTTGTTCCGGCAACATACATGTTTCACGTATCTAGATACATCTGCCTTTTTAGTGCGTTTCGTTAGAAGGTGACAACAAAGTATATGCAAAGTGGACATTCATCCGTCCCATCGGAAAAGAGATGTGACGCTGTGTAAGATCAGCACGCAGGGCCTTTATGCAGAAACACTATGTAAATACCGTACGTGCAATTTTGGATATTTTAGTAACATCTGACTCATTTTATGTTCTACAATCCCGTTACATGACCTTTTCTATACCTAGATGTCCATGATTCTACGTGGCTAGTTTTTTTTTCTAGAAACATCAGGACTAAAAAGTTACTAAATATCGCGGGACATTCATTAAATCAGTTTCACAACATCTGGTGCTATTTTCATCATTTCTCTGTTTGTGTGTGTGCGTATACGCGCACGTCCGCTACTAACTTCTTGATTGAAGCTATTTTCAACTGTATTTGCCAAATTACGTCTCTCGAAATCGCCTCAAGGACTGGGACTTGTTCTAAAAAAATCATCCCCTCGGGTGCAACCCCTGACACAATTATCATAACTATACAGGAAAGAGAACAGAACGAATTTGTACAAAAGATTTCCTCTTGTAGATGTCAGTGAGAGACTTGAGGGATATGGCAACAGCAGGCATAATCAGACGTTTTGACTAACATTATTCGTTTTTAACTGAGTTAAAGATCAGAAATAAGAATTACAATCTTTGAGTTTTAAGAAGAGAGTGTTGTTATGATACCGCCCGTGTGTTGCCGGGGCCCGAAAGGGGAGCAAAGAATAGCAACACTGTTTACCTTCCACTCATGTCGTAAAAGGCGAATAATGAGGTTATGGGATGGAGTTGGCTGTCCCATCTCATATAGGGTCAGTGACCCAAAGACATGCTGAAGTAGGATGTGTCAGGCCGAAAGGCGCATATATCACAGCAATGCTGTAAACCATGACACAGCGCATTTAGTTCTCCGGATTACATCCTGCTAATCTGCAGGAGTTTGAGAACGAACGCAGAAGAAGAAGAAGATATGATTCCCTCTCCCAGTTTTCAGATGTTTCGGCCTGTCATCTTCGATATCTTTACGTACTTACCACTCCGTGACCACTCTCAAATATCTCTCACCCTCTCGTCTACTTTCATTTCTCTGTTATACATCATTGTTGTGGCTATCCCTCTCGTGGCGTAGTTTTATATTGTGCTCAAGAGATCATGGGTTCGAATCCTGACCACGATGTCTTGCTTATACAGTTAATTTTAAAAAGATTTCTTGGCATTACCGCTTGAAGCTACGGAGTTACGTGCTGTATGTGGTACTAACAGCAGGAGGCATGTCACAGCGCTGCGAAGGACGAAATATGTATGGGGTACCCCGAGTACAATGAAGTCAATCCATTACGCTTTTTGTATATTTATGAGTCTGTCCTCAATTATCTATTCATTGACATCCCACTTTTTCTGTCACCTCCCACTCTTTCTGTCACCTCCCACTCTTTATATCACCTCCCACTCTTTATATCACCTCTCAATATCTAAATACAACTATCACTGTCATTCCTCTCTCAAAATTTCCTACTCTCGAAATCTCCCAATATCACACTCTCACAAACTCCCATTTCCCCTTTCTACCACTCCCGCTATATTTCACTCTCCTCCATTTCTCACTCTCTCCTATCTTCGACACTCCCCATCTCCTACTTCCTCTCACCTTCAACTCCCCCACCTCCAATCGCACACTCTCACTATCCCCAACTCGCATTATCCCCTCTCTCAGACGTGACAATCTGAGACTGACCGCTGGCCATACAATTATTGTTACTAATTTTTTAAACAAAACCAGTTTCAACTGTCGGCGTATACATTTACCGAAGTCATTTCCCAGAATTATTTGTCGCGCTGATACTAAACGTCAATTATTTTTGCTGAGACAACATTCAGAATGTAACCATGAACTACACTCTATTCAGAGTATAGCCATCAACCCCACATTTTTAGGCTGTAGTGATTGTCTATAACAGAAATAATAGTTCAAACTTTGCTATTTGCTTACAGAGCTATCCGGGTGTTAATTGCCTGCATTGGAATTTGAACTCAGCACCTTAGACGAGCTGTTCCAACGCCACAGAGTTGAACGCCGAACAATAAAGAAAGCATGGAATTTTCTTCAGCGTTCATTCTCAAACTCCCGCTTGTTCTCTCTTGTAGCAGGACAATGATCCTACTAAAGTTATAGCAGTCTGTAGTCCAGACAATGGAAATGAGCTGTGCCGCGGTTTTATTTTCACCAATGACCAAACACATCCGTCTTCGATTGATATTGGGTTCGTAGTGTATCTTCATAAGGGTTTCCCAAGCCTGACGCAATGCATTTAGAAGTAATTATAAACATGAACGTTTTAGCAGTTTGTCAGCAGAATGGTCTGTTTAACTGGCTGTTTTCGGGTCTTAGAGGAGATACGAAGTTCATTATTATAGAAGAACTACAGCAAATTGCAACGAGAGCTCATAAGGGAGAGACATTTTTACCACCCTATCTGTCACCTGTGATCCAAAATGGAACTGCCTAAGAACAGGAGGTTGGGTTCAAACAAAATAACAAAATAAACTTTTCTTAGGGTTTGCATGTTTCCAATGGCAACATACGGATGGGATCTTGGACAATTACCAATACAGCATCAAAAAATATTTCACTATTATAATAAGACACATACTCCATTATTGTTGTGTGTATTATTTCTTGTGATCATCCGACAGTGATAGTGTGTTAGTTGTCGTTCTGTAAGACTGCATTACCTTTTTCCTACGTAAGAACTATAATTCGTCAGGGCCGTAGAAGTGCCACACTGGAAACATTAGCAGAAAAAGCCCCCCCCCCCCCAAATATATCTGTCCTCAGCCATTTGGAGGAGTGTAGAAAAATTGTGCTCAGACCATTCCTCGATGTTATCAATCAATGATTTTCTTTAAACGCATCTTCTCCTTCACCCTCAACTGTTCCTTGCAAAATAATTTTAGGAAGTTAGTTGTGTCTAGTTACACGAGACCAAACACATTTCCACGCGTCCGAACCAAACACGTTTACGTCGTTTCACCACTGCCAAAAGTGGTTCTTGATAACCTGCAAGTTTGTTTATTTTTCTGCCGGACATATTTCATTTTTCTTGCGTTCTATTTAGCTAATTCTTAACAAACATCTGCAACATTTATATTTAAATACGCGAGTTCTTCTTTCTTTGTCTGCATTGAGTGTCCAGTCTTCACTTCTTTCTTTCTTTTCGCTCTATACTCCTTCATGCCTTGCAGCTTCAGGGGTAGAAGAGTTCTCTGGAGATTAATTTTTTGTATGTTTCATATATTTTTGATTTCGCTGACTCTTTTATTTCTGCAATTCATCGTTTGCATGGTCTCCCTCATGCTTTGTGTTCATCATGTCTGTATAGTAATGATTTTTTGCATTACTAGTATACATATCCAGTTTTCACATCCGTATGGAGGTATACTTAGCACAATCGATCTGAATATAGTGATTTTTACTATAATACTGATCTTGCATTTCCAATTCATGTTCAACCTTGCTATGGCAGCGACTTCGCCATCTCGAGTCTGAACTTAATCTCTCTTCCAGAAAGATCAAATAATAACCGTTGGAAAGAAAATGCTGCAGATGAGTATCCCGCACCAAGAGGATCCCAAAAAACGGAGAGACATCCTAAGTGAATTGAATGTAAGAGAAAACTGAGGGAACAACAAAACTCTCTCTATCTCTTCTGCAACCAATATATTCGCTATATCTAACTACACAAAAGCCTAGAAAAAAAAATACATAAAAGAACTGTACTATGGTCACCAGCTCAGAGAAGGGCCCGTAGAGCTTGTCCGTCAGAACTGTTTGAGATGGACATAACATTTGTCTTGTGCTGTCGTACAGTGGACAGTTCTGTAACATATGTTCTGTGGTCTCTGGAGATTGTCCAAACGTGCACATATCGGTGTCACCATCTCCAACGCCACTCCCCCTACAGGGACATAAGTAAAAGACATATAATACTAGTAAGCATGCCGATAAAGCAGGTATCACTCACTACCTCCTCATCCTAATGGTTAATCCGATAAAGCAGGTATCACTCACTACCTCCTCATCCTAATGGTTAATCCGATAAAGCAGGTATCACTCACTACCTCCTCATCTTAATGGTTAATCCGATAAAGCAGGTATCACTCACTACCTCTTCATTTTAATGGTTAATCCGATAAAGCAGGTATCACTCACTACCTCCTTATCTTAATGGTTAATCCGATAAAGCAGGTATCACTCACTACCTCCTCATTTTAATGGTTAATCCGATAAAGCAGGTATCACTCACTACCTCCTCATTTTAATGGTTAATCCGATAAAGCAGGTATCATTGCCTCTTCATTTTAATGGTTAATCCGATAAAGCAGGTATCATTGCCTCTTCATTTTAATGGTTAATCCGATAAAGCAGGTATCACTCACTACCTCCTCATCCTAATGGTTAATCCGAAAAACGGTCGCTCACTATCTCACCGCATTGTTCACGAAAACTAGAAAAATAATCTTTTTGTAATATAACTCCCACCCCTTTAACCGTTAAATGATCAACGACCCTTGCCAGATCTAAATAGGAAGATTGTAACCTGGTGCGAAGACGACACTTAATGATGATGAACCTGGTTGGTACTATATTTGTGTTAGGCGCCGATTTATACTATTCCAGATACAATCTCTGGAATTACGGTTTTACCAGATTTATTTTGAGAAGGTCGTGTGTGACTGAAACCTAAATGAAAGGTTATAATCCAACTCTAGATTGAACAACAGGACATTTACGATTGCTGTTCAGGCGTGGTTCCTGTTTAAATTTGGTAAACCCATGGTCCTGTATGTTTAGGGATTACATGTGCGTGTGTTCAATTCCACTCGACGTGTTCTTCAAATAACAGTTGACACACATAACATTTGCTATCCTTGCACTAGACAATCACAATAAGGAACAGCCAAGATAACTGTTCAAGAAAATAACAGCAAAACTTCTCAAGGTCCGGAGAAATTTCATGATGGAAACGTGACCAATTGACAGTATAAGTCCTACAAGCGGAATCCAAATACTCTTTTGACGTCATATCTTCGATTATTGTCCCGCATTTCCTTTGTCACTTTTTCTATACAACTTCTTGTCAAATGGCGTAGAATAACAGCTATGTATTTTTCTTCTTGCCAATAAACCAATTTTCAGAGAGGATTTAGGCGTCACCGAATAAAGGTCTATCCATGGAAATGCTACACTGGAGTGATGACCAAAAATAAACAAATATAAAATCCTGGATTCATAACATCAAGGAATGGTTTGGGCATGATTTTTCTACTCCTGCGAATGATTGAGCGAATGACTGAGATCAGAGGTGTTTGCAAGATGTTTTGTGCTGATGTTTCTAGTGTGACACTCCAACGTCCCTGGCGGATTACAGGTCTCATTTTTATTATTTCTATATATTTTTTCTCCTGCCAACGCCGACCAACGAAAGCACGGAAATAATCAAAAGCAATACGTAGAAAGGATTGTTTTGATCTGTTTGTAAGATTTATACTGTCGATTGGTCACAGATACACGCAGTGAGTGGTTGCGTAACAGAAAAGATGATCACAGATACACAGTGAGTGGTTTCGTAACAGAAGATATTTGTCACAGATACACGTAGTGAGTGGTTTCGTAACAGAAGATATTTGTTACAGATACACGCAGTGAATGGTTTCGTAACAGAAGAGAGTTGTCACAGAAAAAAAGAAATCACAGGAATATCTTCTTCTTCTGCGTTCAGGAATCTTTTGGTCTAGCTCGATCTTCAGGCCAGTCGCCAGGACAAAGTTCACAGTCTTCTCCAGTCGCCAGGACAAGTTCACAGTCTTCTCCAGTCGCCAGGACAAGTTCACAGTCTTCTCCAGTCGCCAGGACAAGTTCACAGTCTACTCCAGTCGTCAATATCCATATATTTATTCCACTATGATGCATAAAGGTTGCGGATTAGTGTTTTGCAGAGGATATCTGAATTGTTCCATTTTACTCCCTGATTTTGCCAAGGCATCAACTCTCTCATTTTCAGTGGTACCACAATGGGCGGGTGGGCATTGAAGAGTGATGATTGAGCTTTTATTTTTGCTGCCAGTTCTAATCTAATTTTGTGTTTTCTTTTTTGTTGATTTGTAATGTTTCCAATAGGGATCTGCAGTCCGTGAATATTACTACATTGGGTGGTGTTGGGTGATCTGTGGAAACGATAGCTCTCAGTGCCTGCAGGAGTGCCTCAACCTCTGCTATGAAATAACGTGTACATGCTAGTAATGACAGAAATAACTTGTACATGCTAGTAATAACAGAAATAACTATGACCACGGGTATGTGGAGAAAGTATGTCCTCTCTGGAACGATCGTAAGTTAACATAATCCTCTGACTAGGGATTTTAAGTCTTCAATCTCCTAAGTAGCTGCTATCCGCAGAAGCGTATATGTCTGGACATTAGCACAAATCAAATGGTAACACAACTCATTTTCGTTCTACGGACTCATCATCATCAAGTGCCGTCTCCGCAACGAAGGTTGGCTGTGTCTACGGACTATATCCTGCTGAAAAAATCTAGTATGATCATTGTCCTGTACAAGAGAGATCTAGCGGGAGTTTGAGAATGAACATTGAAGAAGAAGAATAGGAAGAGAGAGTGGGGCATTTATGGATATGCCATGTGTGCCATGATGATGGCAGCTAATCAAGAGTGAAGGACATGCGCTCTCAAGGTGACCAAAATCATAGAGCTACATGGTGACCAAAATCATAGAGCTACATGGCTAAAAAAAAAAGAAGCTACATCCCGTTTTTTTGCAACAACAAACAAAAATCTTGTGAAAAGAAAAAAAAGAAATGCAGCAGCTCAACAGTGGAGACTAGCTGGAAAGATATATGCAGATCAAACACGGCCATAGATGCGTTCTCCTAAAAGAAAGTGGGGTTTTAGGGGCTGGAGCTTACTTAAAATAAAGCATTCATGAGTATCCGAGTGTCATCTGTTTTTGATTTAAAAAATGTGATGACCTCTATGTGAAAAGCTCAAAGGTGAGGGGGCGATGGGCTTGTGGCCAAGATTTTAGTACTAAATTTCAATTCCTATTTGTAAGGGTATAGGGGTGGGGGGGGGGGTTGAACATCCCAACCTGCCCCCTATCTACGAGCCTGAGAACAAACATTATCTAACGTGATCATTCCATTTCCAAACTTTCCTAGAACCTTCGGGGCCACATATGGCTTGTCAGCTCTAAATGGAATTCATAGTCAAGGTCGTACCTCTAACTTCGTAATGTGGATGTAACAAGTGATCATCATCATGTGATAGACCACCCTTGTTTTGCTCAGGCTGAAAAGGAACAAAGGATAGCAACTGTTATCCTCCATGAACATCGTAAGAGGCAACTAGCACGACTTTGGGTTTTGAATTGGCTGCTCCATCCAATAGAGGATCAAGTCATTAAAAAGCCATGCTAAATCGGATGTGTCGGGCTGAAATACACGTATATCACAGCATCTATATAAACCATGATAAACGCATTCCGTTCTCTGGACTAAAGCCTGCAAATCTGTAGGAGTGTGAGAACAAACACATAAGATGAACAAGGAATGGACAAACAACATAAAAATTATGCAAACCACAAGAAAACGAACGTCTTCAATTTATACATGAGAGAATTTATTTCACAAATTGAAATAAAACACAACTGGATAAAATTCAGTAAACTTGTACATCTAAAAATCTGCACATTTCTTCTCATTCATCTGTGATTGACAAACACTTTTACATTTTAATATTTTAAAAACAAACCGATATTTGTTGTTTTTAAAAAAATCATTCCAAGACAAACTCTGAACAAGCACGGAAAATCTTTTACCCATACAAATGAATGTATTATATCGAACATTCAGAACGCACATCAAGCTATAACATTCATAAATATTGTATGTACATTTAGAGAAATCTGAAAGGTGACAAATGAGCTTGCTGTCTTATCAACGTCTGATGGTTTATTTGCTTACATCGAGGGTTTCCCAAGAATCACTTTAGTTATAAGCCTATGACCTTTGAATATAACTGAACTCTGCTAATGGGATTTCTATGTTATCTACATTAGTTGCTTCTAGATTGTTCACATAGGCAATGCTTTACTTCTTTATTTCCCCCTATAGGCCTAAGAACCTTCTAGATCAGGGGTTAGCAACCTACGGCCCGTCGGGCCATATTAACTGTTCCGCTGGTACTCTGAATCCGGCCTTTGGACCAAAACTCAGTTACATATCCCAGTTGTAAATTGTTCCTATAGTTTCTGTATTATTTCTACACAGCAGTTCTACATTGTTCTCATATATCACATCTACATTGTTCTCATATATCACATCTACATTGCCACAAACAGATCCCCCCTCTATCATCTCTAGATTGCCACAAACAGATACCCCCCTCTATCATCTCTAGATTGCCACAAACAGATCCCCCTCTATCATCTCTAGATTGCCACAAACAGATCCCCCCTCTATCATCTCTAGATTGCCACAAACAGATACCCCCCCTCTATCATCTCTAGATTGCCACAAACAGATACCCCCCCCCCTCTATCATCTCTAGATTGCCACAAACAGATACCTCCCTCTATCATCTCTAGATTGCCACAAACAGATACCCCCCTATCATTTCTAGATTGCCACAAACAGATACCCCCTCACTTATATTTAGAGATTGTCTCTACTATGATTCTGCTGTTACACTCAAAATGCCTACTTCCACACTACCGCTTATTGTCCATACATTCCTCACTGGCATTCCTTCATCTACCGTTTATTGTTAACATTCTAATATCATCTTACATACAGAAGAGATACATCGCGTAGTAAACGTAATAAATTATATATCTATGTACAAAAAACAAGGAAAGAGATATGGTTATGCTACACATAACTGAATCACGAAAGGCTGTTCGAAGTCGTATTCAGCATGGATGATTCCAAATGCACAGTGAGTGCATTATGTGACCATGTATTTTATAGAACATTGTCTTCACTGCCTCACAATTCTGTAAGGTTCACAATTCTATGTCAGTTGTCCTATTTCTTCCAACATCATCACCCATTGTTTGATATTAGATATCCAACAGTTTCGGGTTGAAGATGGATTTGACATTTGTCTTCTGCGATTAATTGTTAAACAACCAGTCCAATATTTGTCATTTATAGAGAGGTTTGCTTTGGGTCATTTGGGTTCCTCACAAATTTGTATTGCAGAATGTGAGTTTAGCTTGGTGCAGAAATTCTGCTTTTGAGTGATGTCGGTTCTTGTACAAGGCGGGACACTGTTATTAAAAGATGTGAACTTTTTGTTATTGTTGTTCTTTTTCAATCAGTTTCCCATGCTCAACAGCTTTTACATATAAATGTGTTGCCTGCATGGATTCAGTTGTCAGTAGGTGGTTCTTGTAGCTTCCCTTCAGCTTCACTTAAATAAAGTTATCAGTGGAATGTCATAAACAAAATTTAGTGCGTATCTTTTTCTTCGTCGCTCATTCTCGAACTCCCACCAGATCTCTTGTAATAGGACGATGGGCCTATTAGATTTCCAGGCAGGATTTAGTCCAGAGATTGGAAATGTGTTGTATCACGGTTTTATTTGTAAAAATATTACGACACATCCGGTAGTGGTTATCGTCGTGTTATGATATGCATACAACACAAAGGGGTTATACAGGTCAAGGTCAGCAGAGTTACGAATCGGCGTCATAGCATACAGTTTCCCCATATGTATTCAGATGTTTAGTCTGTGGTTGACTGGAAATCTGACTAGCGTCGCGTACCGCACTTACTCAGTAGTAATGGCGCATTCCTCTGTCTTTCCAGAGCATAAGGTTTGGCACCATACGTCCTGGTGATTGGGTGAGTCACGAGATTAAAGTGTGAACGCGAAACCCCGGTCTGCTGGTCGGAGTGCGTTAACCCGAGTCTGCTAGCTCTAACCCTGGTCTGCTGGTCGGCGAGCGTTAACCCGGTTCTGCTTTATCTAGCCTTGCTTCTGCTGGCTCTAACCCTGGTCTGCTTGTCGGCGAGCGTTACCGCGGTTCTCAAAGGCTGTCCAAATATTTTATCAGCAAAATTTGTGCCAATATTCCCCAACCCCTATGTCTATCAATAACTATCAAGAATTCAGACCCCATCCCTTTCTGCCCGCTCGTTTAATCACCAGGCCACACAATTTCTGCAGAAAAAAGGACAACAAGATATGGCTTTTTTTTCTTGACAATTGTAGAAAATGTTTCAGATCCAAACAATTGATATTGGTGTATATATATATATATATATATATTGTTGACATCAACGTTTTGTCAAAACTCCCACCTCCCGTGTCGACATCCACATTTTTCAGACTTTACCCTCCTAATTGTTTGCGTAATGGAAGTCTCCCATGCTTCTAGAAAGTCTTGGGCTGAGCAAACGTTATCTAAAGAGATTATAGCACTCCAAAATTGTCCAAAACACAGGGTTGCCACCAAGGGGACATATAGACTGCAGAAATATTTCAATATAAGGTTACCAAAATCAAATTGCAGCTATGGTTATCAAATTGCAGCTATGGTTATCAAATTGTAGCTATGGTTATTTAGTGCGACACTCTCCTATCACTGTCTGCGATATTCACGTCATTATCCGAATTCAGGACTGATAGTTAAACGGAGCCTGATAGATTTCAAGTGTTCCTGAGTTTCAGGTTAAAGTCATAAAACAGGCTATATTCATCCATTTTGATCATCATCGCATTGTCCCACATAACGTCAAACAGTAAGAAAACAGGTTATCTTCGTCAATTTTAAATCATCATTTCACAGTCAATGTCAGGTCAGACATAAAACAGGTTTAATTCGTCCAATCTGATCAATCTTTTCACTGTCCTTGATTGACATCGTCAAGTCAGACCAACAGAAGGCTAGGATGCAGTAAATGTATCTGATGTTTTCTATTGTCGCCTCTTTCTTCTTCCACAGGTAATTGTTTTCTTCCACAGGTAACTTTCTTCTTCCACAGGTAACTTGTTTTCTTCCACAGGTAACTTTCTACTTGCTGCCATTAAACTCATCGGAATAAGTTTCTCTACGTAAGGATGCACTTGATATATGGAATAAAATTGGGTTAGATATGGCACCTGGTGTATTATTTGTGAAATAGGAACAACTGATTGCTGGTAAATTTCACCTGTAGGAGTAGTTAGAACAAACTAATGACTCAGGAAATACATTTTACCTGTAGTAGTCAGAACAATAACTAGACATGTAAATTTTACCAGTAGTAATCAGAACAAACGAATGATTAGACCTGTAAATTTTACCTGTAGGAGTGAACATATACAGGTAGGTAGGTAGTTAATGAGTGTGCCTCTATTTTGGAGAGGCGTGTCCCTTTCAACTAGCAGACAACAAGGTCCAATTAGGTTATATCAGGACACACTACCATAAAATATTTTAGGTAACAAAGACCCCAAAGTTATATTCTAACAAGTGAACAGATAAAGTAGTGATCATAGTTTTATATGACCCAGTACACCATTCATTGTACATATTCTTACCAGCAGCAAGCTCACGAGAGATTGGACTATTAGTCTTTCTGACTAACCCATCCCTCACTTTCCAGCAGCAAGCTCACGAGAGATTGGACTATTAGTCATTCTTACTAACCCATCCCTCACTTTCCAGCAAGCTCACGAGAGATTGGACTATTAGTCATTCTTACTAACCCATCCCTCACTTTCCAGCAGCAAGCTCACGAAAGATTGGACTATTAGTCTTTCTTACTAACCCATCCCTCACTGAAGCAGGAACTGCAGATAATTCAAATAATATTTCATAGTATAGAACTCCAGGCAAATATAAATAACATAAAAAGTAATAGAGGCACAATAAATAAGTTATTTTTGTTGAAGCTGTTATATTAATTATTGTTTCTGCCACCTCAGTCATTCTACAAAGAGTAATTCTTGACATTGTGGGCACATTTTGACAGATTCTGTGTGAGATTCATCAAGTGTTGGACGATTAGGAAGATGATGACAGTGATATTGAACTGTAAGTCGATCGTATGCAGTAGCTGATGACGTATTCAAATCATGGATTTTGATCACAGTTGGGGTGGTTGTCAAATTCTGACAATATCGTATGCAATGGCTGGTGATGCTTGTCCTGTGTGTATGACTTAAAAAAGGTCCTGCAGCAACTCCTTTAGAAGAACTTCCATGTCTGTGGTCTTTGTGATATGTTTACAGAAAAGGCTTTCAAACATTCTGTTGTTGGTGCTGTAGAGAGACGGTAGGCACATGAGTAACCTAGAATAATGCATGACATCATTAGGCCTTGAAACTCGGACATGTTGCTGGAGAAGTTGTTGGACTACTGAACTGAGCTGGTCAATCGTTTCCGGGCAAGACAGACCTGGGTAACCTATGAACAGAAAGAAATACGTTGTATTGAAAAATAATATTGGAAATTACTCTGTAACGTCACTGTCAAATACACATATTGACTGAAGCATACCTACGCCATAACAATCGCTATCTAGCTCCGTAACTCTCGCAAATTGAAGACCTGCAAGCAGAATTGTATTCTTTTTTCCCCAGCATTTATTATCAGACTCCCACTGGACCTCTCTCGTAGCAGGACAATGTTTCTACACGATTTCCAGCAGGATGTAATCCAGAGAATGGGCCATTGGCGCAAATAAAACGGCGACACAACACATTCTCTCAACTACATCCCTGCTCGAAATCTAGTAGAACCATTGTCCTGCAATAAGAGAGAATCAGCGGGAGTTTCAGAATGAACGCGAATGAAGTTTGCCGTTTAAAATTGGGAATCGTTTTTGGTATGAAAGAGAGCCCTAGATAATTGGGAGTCTTTTTTGGTATGACAGAGAGCCCTAGATAATTGGGAGTCTTTTTTAGTATGAAAGAGAGCCCTAGATAGTTGGGAGTCTTTTGGGTATGAAAGAGAGCCCAAAATAATTGGGAGTCTTTTTTGGTATGAAAGAGAGCCCTAGATAATTGGGAATCTTTTTTTAGTATGAAAGAGAGCCCTAGATAATTGGGAGTCTTTTGGATATGAAAGAGAGCCCTAGATAATTGGGAATCTTTTTTGGTATGAAAGAGGGCCCTAGATAATTGGGAGTCTTTTTTGGTATGAAATAGAGCCCTAGATAATTGGGAATCTTTTTTGGTATGAAAAGACTCTGGGGAAACCTTGCATTGCAGAAAAGCATACAGGAGATTCATTGCTCGTGAACCTCGAGGATGAGAACAAACATGTCCCAATGTGTCGCCGAAGCCAACAAGGAGCAAACAATAGTAACAATAATGTCTGCAATACAAGAAGTAAGATGATACTAAGGAGGTTGGGGAATAGGGTCAATATTCAACCCCATGATCTGATGAAAGCTGTTGAAGGCGCACGTATGTTCCAACTCAGGTTCGTAGATAAGGGCAAGAGGGTTTGGGAGTGTTCAACCCCCCCTCCCATTGGTTTTTCACAATAAGATCATAACAATTATTTCAATCCTTTATTAAGATAAACACAACCCCCTTCCCCCTTTTTTGGAGAAGATCAAGATCATATCTACTGCCGTGCTCCAACTGCAGCATGTCTCAAGATTGCACAATAATTATGGCAAAATCCCCGCCAGAGTAGAAGACTGACCAGTTCGTGTCATTGAACTCTACTGCCGCATTGACTCGAACATAGATCTGGGATATAAATCTCTGAACCACCGTCCACATCCCACGATAGAAAAAAAAAAGGAATGTCAGAGAAACAACAACCAGAAGCTACTTATATTAGAAGACAGGAGTGACAAACATGTGCTCCATGGGGGTCCTAACATCATCATTATTATCTCGGTCTCTCCCGTTTTGTATCTCTTTAACGCCACATCGTTTTTCTATAAAACAGTTTACTTATTCTCGTTCGGCAGTCAACAAAAAAGCTTTATAAGTAGAAACGTCGACTTTGTGCGGTTTTCGTAATTCGTATAGCTTCTGTCTTGTGTTGTCACTTTCGTCGATTGAGTCCCAAAACAGGTCGTTTCTCAAATTCTAAAGTTTTCACACACAAAAAATGACCATGAGGTTAAAAACATGTCCATGCTAAAAGAAATCATTGTTGCTTCAAGGTCGAGAAAAAGGCCATCATAAGCCCCCTTTGTTTGTTGACATTGGTAACGTATGGATACACCCTGTCCCTTAAAACTAACATTAGTTGTCAACGACAAAGATATCTTAGTCTGCGGTTGTTGGTTTTTTTCCCGGTAAAATTGGCAGACTATGGATGTGGCTCTGTGTCAAGTTTCGTAGAGGGAGGTTGGGTGTTGAGAACCCGAGGAATTACGACTGATTAGCTCTTACTTCCGAATGGGGAGGTTTCTGAGCTGTCTTTCATACCGAGGCTGGGTGTAATATTGAATGTTGACGTTACATGTATGTTTGGAGGGCGTCGGAGTGTTACTACGACAAATAAAGGCATTTTTGAAGGTTATATGACAGTTTGGAGGGCGGTTTCAAGGTTACAGGAGTTTACAATGGAAGGAAACTGACGGAAATCACAAATTGTAATTGAAAATAACAAAAGATGGTTAGGCCAAGTCTCATTCCGGAATATCCCGGCGTGTTTGTTCCAAACAACGTCATTTATCTTGGCTGATGTGACTGGATTCTTGATTCCTGATGTGACTGGTTATTGGTAACTTTGCTAATACTTCGTTTTGCCAGTGAATTAAAAGCAAGAAAAGTGTCACATCATACAAATTAAGTGGTATCTACTTTGGAGCACAGACCTATTATGTAGGATTTGATTAGGCGTACCAACTATCGTCTTATTTTCTGAAAACACGAGCAAGATGCCACGTGATCAGATCGCATGATTTATGGGATAGCAATGACCGTCGACGAATGCAAGACTTATTGGCTAACGGGAGAACAAGCCTTAACTACCTCATTTATCTCGTATATTCCTAGATTTTCATTGGCTATCACACAAAGCATAATAATAGTCAACAATGAAAATCACGATGAGTCATTATAAAGGCTTGATTTCATATTAGCGAGTAGGTCTTGTATTTCAAGCGGTCATGAGATAGCTAAAGTTGGTAGCTCATCCCTGCCGTCGATATCAATCCAGCATTTTGTGATTGAAATGATTTTCTAAACAATATACGTGTGTTCAGTGGGTTGCTATTTCTTTCTATAGGTCCGGATACACAATATCACGTGGATAAAACGAAAAAAAATCGCAGTGAAATTGTCTTTCACATGGTAATGAAAAAAGTAGGGAAAACCCAACAAAGATGGTTAAAATTTAGATTTACAAATGAAAAATACAGTTTCGACCACAAGGCCTCTGTCAAGATAAAGATAAACACACAAAATGGAAGTGGTATAGAACAAAACTATGTGTAAGGAAAACAATTACTGTGACTAACCCTACTGTCTAGTCTGACGTTTTACGGATTCACACCTAACCCTTATTGAAAGTGATCAAAAGACACATAGAATTAACGACATTGCATTCGGGTTTACCCAAATGTATTCAGTCTCTCTCAAAGAAACTGCACACCGCTGGTTTAGAGTATCACTCATAGCACGTGACTCCGTAGCTTCGAGCGATAATTCCCAGGGATTTTTGGGAAAAAATCCACTTTGTAAACAAAATCAGTCTCCAATAAAGACCTTCAAACAGAATTAACAAGGTGCCTATTCGTTACGTTTTCAAATTATTGTTGGACCTTCGGTTGATCACTATTTACATACTTTGAAACATGTGGCAAAATAGTGAAGGACACTCCAATTAAATAAACAGTAACCAACCGAAAGCCTAACAAGGGTTCCCGTCCGGTCACGTGACAATTCTAGATCACATGTCTAAAGACGGGCGTGCATGAACTGTATTCAAACCAGCGACTTCTGGAGCACAAGTTGAACAGCTTAACAGCTACGCTAGGGAAACCCCCTAATGGTTATTAATTTCTTGCGATATGCACATTAAGAATATCACAATTGCAATAATAAAAATTTTCTGGACAGAAACGATAAGAAATAGTCAAGTTTTCAATCTGCTGAATATAGAGGAAAGATGGCTGGTGAATACAATTTTACACAGAAAAAAAGTAATATTTCGAGCAATAAAAAGACACAATGGCATGGAAAACGCATATAAGAGTGAATAATACCGCCAAAGACGGATGTGTTGGGCCATTGACGCAAATAAAACGGCAACACAACGCATTTCCATTCTCTGGACTACATTCAACTGGAAATCTTGTAGGATCATTGTCCTGTTACAAGAGAAATCTAGCGGGAGTTTGAGAATGAACGCTGAAGAAGAAGAAGAGGGCAGAATTCCGGGAAGTAGAAGAAGAGGTAAACCTAGAAGGAGATGGACAGATAACATCAAGGACTGTATGAAAATATCATTGGAGGAGGCAGGCAGATTTGCACAGGATAGAGTCGGGTACAGACCTATATCGCTAAGACAACTTTCTGAAAAGAACACGCCACGTGATGATATGCACATTAGATCCGACATTTGTCTCCTTTCTACCTCCCCCCCCCCTCCGGAAGTGATGAACGATCTGTTATATGGAGGTAAGGATATAAAGTCTACATACGCAAGTGTGGTGCCGAGACATTAAAAATACCCGAAATGTTTTTCTAATTAAAACTCGGTTGAGATTAGAACGAGCCTTATTTAGGCACCAGGACCTGGCCTTAGTTATGTTCTACCGTGACCGCCGTAAGACATGTGTACACAATTAAGTAGGACGTCAACCGTTACGTTTTTTTTAATCAACATTTTAAAAAAAACGACATTAGATCAATGTACGGCAAGGCATCCCCTGCATGTGAACGTTAATAGTGTCGTTCTTATTAGTCGTTTTTTTTAATTGTGAATATTTATTGATAAAGGCCTTGTGGTCGAAACGCCATTTTGTGTGTGTTATTAAGTGTGTTTCCGTTGATTAGCAAAACCTCACTAATTTTCAGTCTACTTTTTGCAGCTTCTTCAATCAGTTTATCCGCCTTTAATCATGAAAACCGCCTTTAATCATGAAAACCGCCTTTAATCATCTCTAACGTTTTCTATAATATTAAACTAAGCAGGTACAGGAGAACTTGAAATGTCATCAAATTGAATGTCATCAAATTCAACCCAACAAGTTGGCAGAAATCCAAGGTCAGTCGTCTGGTGTAAGAAAAAAAGGTGTGGGAAGAAGATAAATCGTTACAGCTGAGAAATGAACATTAGCAGCAACGCAGCAAGCGTCTGGAAATATAACACTCAGGAACAGGCTGTTCTCCGCTCGTAAAACTATCGTTCTATTTCGGGATAGAGATCAAGCTGACTTGTCAAGTTTATGTACACTGTACAGACAAAGTATACTTGTGTCCTGTCCTACAATGTCAGACGTTGTTCGGTTCGCGACTGTCTATGAAAGTGTTGAACCTCGTCGTCCCACCATCTCTTTTCTTGTCATTTGTGCGTGATACTTGGTTGAGAAACCAGATCGGGCAAGAACGTTTGGAATGTACACATACACTAAATGTCTGCGACCTGAGGTCAATGTCAGATGTAGGTTTTTCGATTAGGTCACTGACAGCAACAGCCACATAGACGGTTTGGTCGATAACGATTGTGATGTTTACAACAATAAGAAAACGATGTAGATATATCAGACATGTACTTAACCTAAAGAGAGTTTTGCAGTGCTTTATAACCCCTATACTAACATATGGGTGCGAGTCTTGGACAATAAACAAACTGGAAAGTGGGAGATTGGAGGCAACAGAGATGTGGTTCTACAGAAGAATGCTGAGAATACCATGGACTGCCAGAAAAACTAATGTAGAGGTGTTAAAAGAGTTAAATGTGAAACGGACCTTAATCAACAATATAAGAAAAAGGCAATCTTCTTTTTTTTGGCCACTTCATGAGACAGGCAGGTTTAGAGAACATAATCACAATAGGCAAGATTGAAGGCACCAGAGACAGAGGGCGACAACGTGAGAAAATATTAGACAGTTTGACAACCTGGCACGGCAAAGAAATAACAACGACTTTGATACATAATACTGTGGACAGAGAGCTGTGGAGAGCCATGACCGCTTACGCCACCCGGCATGGAACCTGATGATGATGACTTAACACGAATGAAAACGTACTGCCAATACGAACATTAAATTATATACCAGGTAACGTAAGAAGGAGAAAAAAAAGGACTTAGTCAAACAAGCATCAAAGATTGTATGACTACCGGTTTCAATAATATGCAAAAATTACACACATTAGTATCACATGCAAGAATTACCACACATTAGTATCACATGCAAGAATTACACACATTAGTATCACATGCAAGAATTACCACACATTAGTATCACATCGATATAGACAGATAGCACACACAAATATATATATATAGAGGTAGGACAGATAGACAGGACAGATATACATACATACATATAGATAGATGGATAAGGCTAGATAGATAGGTAAGTAGGTAGATAGATAGATAGATAAAGGACCTGTGGGGTAAGACTTGCCGGAAGCGTGTGCCCTGCTTTGAAAATAGATGAAACTAGGGTGTCGGAAATTTGTCCGATATTACCTTTGGATTGAAATTATAAGTAACACCGTAGGATGTGGTGGCTGGATTACCATAACCACTATAATTTGATGATTATATACCTCTAATATTATCAAATTGGACTGAGGTCCACGGCTGACACGAGCGTACATTACCGTAAGTGCATTTTACTTTTTTTTTTAAACCATAAAACCATACTGAAAATGCGAGGGCTGGGGTAACACAGTGTACTTGTTACTATGACCGGAAGTAGGTATACTCGCTACCAACGCTACTAATATTTATAAATAGATCACACTAACAACAAGACATGGCGGCAGACGTTTCGGCTCGTGGACTTCACTCATAAACAGATAACTTGTCAGGGCGGTAGTGGTAATTAGTTCATCCAGCGATTTCTATCCTCAGCTCCTTCTTTTTCCTTGTTCTCCAGCCGAAGTCAGCCAAGATATGCATTTCATCAATGTACTTTACTGTTGTCACCAGCCCAGAGACAGGACCGAAGAGCTTATCTGTCAGAGCTGTCTCAGACAGCCATAGTTTTCTACTTGTAGTGTTAGTGCTGTGGACGAGTGTGGACAAATCTTGACTTGTACTCCCTCTGATATATTGTATTTGGTTTTCTTTGACCACCCTCTGTTTCTTCCAGCATCAAATGTAGCCTGCAATATCGTTTTTGACAGGGATTAATGTCGGCATATACGTCCTAGGAACATCTCTATCTTCAGCCATTTGTAGGAATGTAAAAAATAATGCCCAGACCATTCGTTCATTTTTCAATGTAAGATGTTCTCTTTTCAACCCCCTTCCTTATAACTTCGACTGTTCCGCGAAAAATAATTTTGGAAAGTGAGTCGTGTCCCGTTACATTCAAAACCAAACACGTTTACATCGTTTTACCACTACAAAAAGTGGTTCTTGATAGCCAGTAAGTTTGTTTTACATTTGCAAAAAGTGGTTCTTGATAGCCAGTAAGTTTGTTTTACATTTACAAAAAGTGGTTGTTGATAGCCTGTAAGTTTGTTTATTTGATGCCGGACGAGATTATGTATCTTGTATTCTGTATAATTCATTCTTAGCAGACGTCTGTATAACTTGTTATCAAAAGCCGGAATCCTTAATATTTATCGTGTATTTATCCCTTGGTAAAGACCTCTTGGTCGAAACGTCATAAAAGTCAGACAGTCAGTCTAACCAGCTGTAACACTATATTACTGCGTGTTATTGTTGTGCAGCAGATTGAAATAAGCAACTGTCTGACACAGCAAGGGCAGATCTCTTCGACCTAGCACAGACTTGACGTCACTATATGTTGTGTTTGTGTGGCAGCTTGTGGATACTGGATCGATCGATGAATCAAGACCTTCTCCAGAAGACTCCTGCGCGATGATTCCCATAAAGTGTCAATTATCTTGGCTGATACGAATGATCATTGGTCACTCTTTGTATTTCTGCCTTACCAGCTAATGAAAACAACTAAAAATGTCGAATCAGTCAAAATAAGTGACGCTCTATAGGATAAATGGACCGGTCTATTTTGGAGATAAACTTGGCTGAACTCGCAGACGGAGGAACATAAATATGGATAGGTATGTTGTTGATACAAAATAGGACACAGATAGAATCGCTGTGGACCAAAGTCGGCCCATAACGTCATTTTATCTACCCTACTAGTGTAATTAAAAGTATGACATGTCGGGGACCAGAGCTCAGAAAACAATACTTGAAGTTTCAATTACCCCCTACCCACTACCCCTAAAGGGGAAAAATTCAGTGCATATTACACATATTACCTGTGTCCTGAAAGAGGAAAACGTAAAATCAACAGTCTGTAAGGTGCAGACATCGCAGCTAAGCTGTAGAAATGACACAATGTAGAAGAAGCTTGTATACTTACTTTAGTGGCAATTTTATCTACTTTAGTGGCAACTCTTTCTACGTTAGTGGTAACTTGATCTACTTTAGTGGCAATTTTATTTGCTTTAGTGACAACTTTATCTACTTTAGTGGCAACTTTATCTACTTTAGTAGCAATTTTATCTACTTTACTTGCAATGTTAACGAGACTAGAAAGGGGAGTAAAGATTAGCAATACTTATCTGCCATGCATGTAGTAGAATGTGAGTAAGGAGTTATTTATGAGAGTAGAGGCTGGTTCATAGATTTAAATGACCCACAAAGCATGCTGAAATCTGACGTGTTAGACCGAAAAGCACAGATATTTTAGATAAGCTGTAAACCATGACACAACACCTGTTGTCTGGACTACATCCTGTTACTCAGAAGGAGTTTGAGAACATGAGTAGAATTAGATCTACCGGTACTTTAAAAACTTGAACAGCTACATTGGAAACGTCCAAGTCCAAGTCCAAGACACGAAAACATAAAGATGGAGTGATAGTAATGAACAATTAAATGACTTGAAGCATCAAAGTTGAACAAACGACCTTCTCACCTTTGTCCTCTTTGATCTAGACTTACGCGCGAATTATAGACTAAACTGGTTATCTCATCAAAATATCCTCACACCTTCAGATGGTGTACACCTCTCACCTCTTGTCCTTATTTGAAGATTCCAGGTAACAAAACGTTCATAGAGTAGGTGAGAGAAACAACCCCCCCCCCCAAACATACGCTTGAAACGGGTCTCAAATGGTGTAGAGGATTGCCTCCATTGTACTCGGATTTCCTGATGTCATCCCTCTCAACGAAGCTGCATAACGACAGTACCACTCATTGAATGTATCTCCGTAGCTTCAAGCTAAGATCTAACTAAGTTCCTTGGCCGTCAGCAATAAGCTCATTACATCTCTCGGCCATAGAGCCGGACAGTAATCCGGGGATAGTCACTAATCTCTCAGCCATAGAGCCGGACAGTAATCCGGGGATAGTCACTAATCTCTCAGCCATAGAGCCGGACAGTAATCCGGGGATAGTCACTAATCTCTCAGCCATAGAGCCGGACAGTAATCCGGGGATAGTCACTAAACAGTTATGGGCCACACTCGGCAGTCCATTATCCATGTCAACAGTCTGGGATAAAGGATTACAGCTTCTACGCTGTAATGGGTACCATGGGAGAGTCTGGTTGATCATAAATATGTCTGGGTTGAAATAATTTAGTCATTTATAAATGCCACTGTAGTTTCATCATCATCAAGTGCCGTCTCCGCAACGAAGGTTGGCTGCAACAGATCTCCAACATCCCCTGTCTCTTGTCTTGGTGGTGTACTCTGCTAGACTGTAACCTATCCATCGTGTAATGATACTCTCACACTTGTATTACTGCCTACCTCTTGCTCGCTTCCCTTTGAATTTACCCTCAAGCACTTTACCCTCAAGTAAGGTCTTCAATAAAGTGTCGTCTTTTATGTGTCCAAAATATTTTATTTGCCTGATCTTTATTTCTCTTAGTAGTTCTTTCTTCATCTTAACCTCTTTATTTGTTTTCCTCTCTTTCCATGATGTTCTTCATATTCTCCTATATACCCACATCTCAAAGGCCTCAATTCTGTATTCTAATTGTTTATTTAGTGTCCATGTTTCTGAGCCATACATTAATATAGAATAATGTAGCATTTATAATTCTCACTTTAAACTTTGTACTTTGTTTAGATGTTACTATTTTCCTCATGTCATTAAATGTACCTTTAGTTTAGCTGTTTGCAATTTAAAAATGTATTAAATGTGAATGCAGAGAACATAATGAGAAATGTGAAACATGAAACAATGCAACAAAAATTCAGACCCATAAACATAGGAGGTCTACAGATTACAGAAATTAGATACTCAGTCGACAGCTATTAACTCTCTATGTCCACCGATCCGCTAATATCTACATTTTGGACACCCACTATGCCGAAAAGCCACTCAAATCTACATTTTAATATGAATTTACTATCGTGTTCGGCATAGCAGGAAAACCGTACGGAGACAAAGAGTTAATGTCCAATGAGAAAGACTTACTGAACATTATAAACTTAACAAAAACGCGTTAGGGAACAACACAACCTGCTTCTAAATATGAACAAGACAAAAGTAATGACAACTGACAAAGTTAAAACAAGACCTAGAATTAATATTGATAACAATGTTTTAGAAGAGGTGACACATTTGGAATATTTAGGAGCTAACATAAACAGTGCAGGAGACTGTGCCAGTCGAGAAGAGAAAAGAACAACAATAGCGATGTACAAATTAAAACAACTGAACAAGTTGTGGCACAGTGCAAACACGGGAGATGAGGTATGTTTGTTACGTGTATATGTGTTCCCAGTGGTAAAATACGACTAGGAAACATGGACAATAAATAAAACTACAACCAAAAGAATAAGAAGCTTTCAATATGTGCTATAGAAGAGTTTTGAGAATATCATGTAAAGCAAAGAAGACAACTAAGATGTGCTAAGGAAAATCACACGCCCAAGAAGGCTGGCTGTTAAACATCATATTAAACAGGAAGTTAGGGTTTTTTTCGGCCACATTAAGAGACAAATGTTATTGAAAGAGTGTTGTTGGATGGGGCAAGATAAGGTAGTTGAGGCAGAGGCCGACCAAGACGTCGTTAGACAAGAGACATTCAGGAATACATGCAGATGTCGCTAGAGAAGCGGGACAACTTCTCAGAGACCGCGGGGATTTCAGGAGATTAATAAGGAAGACTACGTTTTGGAAAGAATACGTCAAATGACACACATTAAATATGGGTTTTGATACATTTTTGGCTGTATTTTACCTGAAATTTGACCAGAATTACTTTCACTTATTTGACAACTATTGAGGTTTGTGAGCTCATGCGTGGAATATTGTTGCCCACATTTGCGGGGTTGGACGCCCACATTTGATGGGGCACTGGCAGGATATATTGCATTTAAATAAATGTGATGACATCAAATAGCGTGTGGCCAAATATCTAGAACACATGTCTCATAACCATGAGGATTCATGTGCATACAACAGTTAAGATTTGATTTTGTGGGGAAGAATAACAGTTAAGAATTGATTTTTGGGGCAGAATAGCAGTTGAGATGTGATTTTGTGGGGAAGAATAACAGTTAAGAATTGATTTTTGGGGCAGAATAGCAGTTGAGATGTGATTTTGTGGGGAAGAATAACAGTTGAGATTTGATTTTGTGGGGAAGAATAACAGTTAAGATTTGATTTTGTGGGGAAGAATAACAGTTGAGATGTGATTTTGTGGGGAAGAATAACAGTTAAGATTTGATTGTGTGGGGAAGAATAACAGTTCAGAATTGATTTTGTGGGGAAGAATAACAGTTAAGAATTGATTTTGTGGGAAGAATAACAGTTAAGATTTGATTTTGTGGGGAAGAATAACAGTTAAGATTTGATTTTGTGGGGAAGAATAACAGTTGAGATGTGATTTTGTGGGGAAGAATAACAGTTGAGATGTGATTTTGTGGGGAAGAATAACAGTTAAGAATTGATTTTGTGGGGAAGAATAACAGTTAAGAATTGATTTTGTGGGGAAGAATAACAGTTGAGATGTGATTTTGTGGGGAAGAATAACAGTTGAGATGTGATTTTGTGGGGAAGAATAACAGTTAAGATTTGATTTTGTGGGGAAGAATAACAGTTAAGAATTGATTTTGTGGGGAAGAATAACAGTTAAGAATTGATTTTGTGGGGAAGAATAACAGTTAAGAATTGATTTTGTGGGGAAGAATAGCAGTTGAGATTTGATTTTGTGGGGCAGAATAGCAGTTGAGATTTGATTTTGTGGGGAAGAATAACAGTTAAGAATTGATTTTGTGGGGAAGAATAGCAGTTGAGATGTGATTTTGTGGGGCAGAATAGCAGTTGAGATTTGATCTAAAAAAGTCGTTAGTACAAAGCGGCGGCAAAGTCGTTAGTACAGTGTCTTCAATCCAGTTGAGTTGGGTAAATCTTCGTTCATCTTCATACTCCTACAGGATATGGACCGGAGAACTGAATAAGCGAAGATGGCAAGAAAACAATGTTTAAAAATGGCAATAATAAGGATACGAACATCACATAGAAAAAAATCAATGAAACTTCATAACGAGTGGCGTAGGCGATCGTGTATCTTCACACCTGTCTGTTGTTTTTGTTAGTTAATCAAACTCCTGAAATAGGAACATGACTTTTACCTTCCAGTACTAAGAACTTGGAACCAAAACTCCGGTCAACAACCACATTCCCCCCCCCCTCCCCCAATCCGTAGTGATTTTTCACAAAAATGTTCACGAAAAAAAAATAATATGACAAGGGAAACCGCGCGTATGACTTGTTTTTCGATTACCTCCTCTTTCACACCCACCCCCCCCCCCCCAATTTCCCGTTGAGGCACCACCCTGTCACACTGACAATATATCTAGAAAGTTCTCTCTTTGCCATCCTCTGTCTCTTCTGCCCTTGAATTTCCAGATGTCTACTATATGTTCAAAGTTTGCTTTTCTAATCACAATGTCCTTAAATCCTGACTGTCTGCTTCCAATTTTTGCTATAATTTGTCATTTTACTCCCTGTATCTCTAAGGACTTCTACATTATTTTCTTGGATGTCCTGGGAATTTTTATAATTCTTTTCAAAAACCACATCTCTGTTGCCTTCAGCTCATCTTGAGCTCTTTTGTTAACATTCCATTCTTCACATCCATAAAAAAAATTTTCAATATAACAACATATGATTCTAATGTGTGTATGCATTGATATTACTCCATCGCATCGAATATTTCTCATTATTTGGAGATGTTTTGATTTGGCTTGTGATATCCTGCTTTAAGAAAAAATATTCGAAACTAAATTAATGAAAATGCAGAAGATATATACCTGGGTCGCGGACTCCTTGCAGTTCGCATGTACTAGGGGAGCGTGATGACATGGGACTTAATATGAATAGCGATTTTGTCTTGCAGAATTGGATTTTCACAGCGGGTACGATCAGATATAATAAAAACTAAGTCAAAAGAAGATTGACATGGAGTTTTATGTATATATTTGGTTTAATAAAATGTGCATCTTCTGGGGTACGCTTTTTGCAACCGTGGATAACTAGTCCACATTGGCTATATCAGGCTATACCAAAATGGATATATATATATATATAAAGTGAGAAATGATTATTTTTGATTGCTTCACTTTATAATTGTAATCATGATTGAATGTAGTGTGATTTTGTGACAGACAGGTTGGTAAGACAATCGTATAATTCCACCTCGCGTGAAATATCTATAGGCGCACGCGCAGTAACAGCCGTTCTGTTCACTTTGAACTGGTAATGTCAGAAGGTATCAAAGGAGGTTTTAGTCTCGTTCGTTCAGTGAATACCCATTCGTCTCGCAATATGAGTCAAGACGTTTTCATAATTTAGTTAATCAAAAGACCTTAAAAAATGAAATTTAAAAAACACGCTAAGTCGAATGTGTTAGAAGTTGCAAATATCGCAGCTACGCTGTAACTTTAGACGACTGGAGCTAAATAACCCACGCTGAGACCCACTCTGCATTCCTTAACACACGCACGCAGACTAGCAGGATATAGGTTGGAGAACTAAACTTGTCATAGTTTAAAGCTTTGTTATGATATCTGTACTTCTCGGACTGCCACATCCAACTTCAGCATAGCCTATAGACCACTTTTATCCTTTTGTGTGATGCCTAACATCACTTCCTCAAACCCCCAGTCTTGAATCTTACGACACACCTGGTATTTAACAGTGCCACTATTCTCTGCTCTCATTTTGGGCTCCGGCACCATATGGGTACCTACTGCTCTAAACTAGATTCTGCTAACCCGCATTAGTACAGAAGATAAACAAACTTACACCTGAACACCTGAGGAAAGACAATATAATCTTGACAAAAGACTTGAAGAATCTTACCTGAGTTGAACAAAACTAACATCCGAAAGAATTCGTATTCTTTTGTATCCACAGAGATCTGTTGACATTTCTTGATGAAATTCTGTAGCCCTTCCACTGCTTTCATGTTCGGCTCTTCCATGGATAGTGCAGAATCAACTATAAATGTCTCTGTAGAAGGGATTGGAGTCACGGCAAAGTGGAAGTTACTTTCTGCCATATATAGAAGCATAATCCTAGTCCATGAGTTTAGGATTAGGGTGATTTTGTCGTTATGGGAAAGGATTGAAAATTCTGGAATGGACTTTGCAAATTGGACAATTTTGACTAGCCAATCGGATACTCTAGCACTAACCGGAAGCAAGTTTTTCTTTGCTAGTTGGATTTTAGTATTTCCGGTAACAGGAATTCTAGAAAATGCATCTGATGTAGGAGATTCACTAGTTCTTTCGGAAATAATGTTTGATGTGGTATGACCCATGACTCTTGAGTAAGAGGACTCCTGGTTCCTCTTCCCGATACTAAGGAGATTTCTGAGTAAAGAAAATTCTCCATTCTGAGATTCTCCTGGACTAAGAGGGAGTCTGTTGTTTGAAGGAGATAATGGTGAGGGAATGGAGGTTGTGGATAAAGTGTCTGAAGATATATGTGATGTAATGAAATTTTCTGGAACAGATGATGAATGATGTGGTAATTTAATTCTTTTAGTGTCATTTTCACTGATCACTGAGACTGATGTTCTCTTTCGGGATGTTCTTTTGTAACTTAAGTCGATGGGCTCTGTCTGCAGATCTGAAATGGAATCAAGTGAAGCTTGTGACTCGTGGGATGATGGTCTTGGGCTGTAACTTGTGAAACTGTTAACGCTGAGACACGGGGACGAGGCCTGGTACAGGTGGTCGATGTCATTAGAAATATTGTAATTATATTCTGATAAGGATGGCGACTGTGAAGATGGTAATGAATGATGTGGTGACATTGTAGTAAGATGGGAATATGTGGCAGGGATATCCCCTCTGAGTACTGATTGTAAAGTTGTAGCATGACTAGTGATGTCAAAGCTGGCACCGTGTTTTGGATAAAGGTAACTTGAGCGATCCGGTGTCGGAGAACGAGATGGTGTGTTGACGTGGAATGTGTAGCAGGAATAGGTATCAGGTTGTGATGTATACATCCTTGACATGCCTTGAGGGTAGAGTAAGGCTGGCTGAGGCATGTACATCATCGCAGGCCGATGTAGAACCTCCATCTTACCAAATTGGCCTGCTGAAAATAAATGTCAATAATATATACAGAATTGGAACAAAAGGTTATACTAGTAACTAGCATCTGACATTTAGTATAATGTTACTAGTAACTAGCATCTGACATTCAATATAAAATTACTAAATTTATACTTATCAAACTAAAGTTACTAAATTTACATTTGTGACCCACAATCAGAAGCCATGCTGAAGTAGAATGTGTCACGTCGAAAGGCGCAGAAATCGCAGCTTAGATGTAGAGGTCTAGTCCGTGACACAACGGACGCACCCCATTCTACCGACTACATCCTGCTAATCTGCAGGAGTTTGAGAACAAGCGCAGAAACAAATGTCGTCCTACTTTCGAAATAATACAGCATGTGGTAAGAGCAAAGAGGCGACTAAGGATGTTTTGGAGTGAAGTTGGCTTTCCCATTTCATCCTAAAGTTTAGGCTAAACTATCCAGAAGCAATGCAGTTACTGAACCTACACTAATAAACACATCTCAATCAATAAATCAAGTGGCATGTCGAATGGCGTAGGCAATCATGTTTCTACACGACTCTCTGTCTCTTGTGGTGTCAATAAGCTCGGTTGGTGAACACAATACTAGCCCATCTAGCAGCTAGTATTGTGGCTAGATCTACTGAAACACATCTACTAAATTAATTTACAAATATACATATTGGTTGAAACGGCATAATAGAACAGGAGTTACACCAGTACATCTACTTCTTGCTAACATTGGACGTGTTAACTTCTGAAATACAAATTTGGCACAGAAAGCATTGTAATACTTTTAGCTTGCTGATTATGCGTCTTTAATCTTGGCTGATCCGACATATATTTGCTTACCAATGTCTGACTGCAAGAAAATGTAGGCCTACACGAAGCACCAAGTGACCAAAACTAGAAATGAATAATTCAGCCAAAATGAATGATGCAATCCATACAATAATTATATCTGAAATAAGTTAAACAAACTACATCAAAATAGTGAAGTTATTCTACTTACAAGCTTAGGAAATGTGTGTTAAATCACAGGTAAATCCCTTTATCGATCTGTTGTTTATTACCTGGATATTTGTTCCAGGTGTGATAATAAAGCAAGTGGGTATTGTTAATGAGATTGTGGGATGGATAACTGGATGTAGTTATGGATACTTCATATTTAGATAATTACACTCTGAAGAAGATGAACGGAATGTGGTAAAGTTCGTTGAACGGCTACTGTAACTTTTTGTGTGGGTTCAAAGTATAACAACGATCTAGCCAATCAGATGTTACAAGGCGAAAAGTCCTGCGCTCGGCATGTCGGATCTAGGAGCGGTGTCAATGAGAGTGAGAGGGTCGTGTGGCCCCGCGAATGAATGAGTGTTGTGGGTCTGTGTGAGGTACGTGCTGGAATGAGGTCGGGGGATTTGTTCAAGGCTCATGGAGATGTTCGGTCGTTCACAGGTTATTCAACCCCTCCCCCTAACCTTCCCTAGCTAAACAGTTATTGACCTCGATCAAGGACAGGGCGGTTGTTATGGGAATAGTACAACGGTTCTAAAAGTTAGCGTCTTATCGTGACCAAATGCCAAAAAAGACTTAACAGCGGATTCCAAACTAGTCACACGGTTTGCTAGTAGATTTATAGACCTAGCAGCTGATTTAAAACAAGTCACACGGTTGCTAGTAGATTTTTTTTTTGGTATTTGGAACATGTTCAAAATGAGTCGAAGGCTTAGGTTAGGTAGGCCTAAACTAAACTGTACCTCATAATGAGGTACGCTTCATTCAACCGTGAACGTTACTCCAATTTGGTTATATCATAGCTTTACAATCATGAAAAATAGTTGTGTCGCAGCTCTGGTAATCCAGTAACCGCGACCTCTGGGAGTTACGATATATGAGTTATGGGCTATATTATCTTAGAACTACATGTGCTGCTGTGGCCCCAGACATGAGAAAAGAGTAATGACGCTAATACATACGCTAATACTTGCCATACATATTGTAGGAGGCGACTAGGAACAAGTGCAGTAGATATGATTTGGTAAGCGGGAAGATTTGCCTTAAATAAAATCGAATTGTCTAGTTTTCATGAGATTTATTTTTTAATTTGTACTTTTTAAAAACAATTAATTTATTTTTAACGGGAGCTGGGGTTGGTGTTACAACTTTTTTTAGTCTTACTGGTACTTCTAGCAAACTCTGAATGTGTACTAGGTGTAAAATCGCTAACATCTCACGTCACCATACGGTGTTAATAAATGTGAGATAGTTAACATCTCACGTCCCCATACGGTGTTAATAAATGTGAGATAGTTAACATCTCACGTCCCCATACGGTGTTAATAAATGCTACGGGGTAACTTTACATTTAGTAGCTACTATATATGGCATGTACATATTTCCTAGAGGAAGCAACCGACCTAAACTGCACCACCAGGCCCGTAGATAATCCCGTAGATAAGGCCGGTAGAAAATCGAAACATGACTTTTAGTACTAGAACCTTGTCTAAAGACGGGCAGAGAAATCCCTCCCTTAGGAATTTTTAACAAAAAGGCCAGCAGCTGTATCTCAATCTGTCACAACTACCTTTTTTTTTTAGATGAAACCAACCGACATCTTGAGGAGATCTGATCAACGGCCTTGCTCACCATCCATGTCTGTGGGTTTGGTAGGCACGATTTAGGGGTGAGGTTGGCGATTATGATGATGACGGTAATGCTGACGGTAATGATGATGATGACTATGAATGATGATGATGATGATAATAATGATGATGATGATGATGATGATAATGATGATGATGACTATGAATGATGATGATGATAATGATGATGATGACTATGAATGATGATGATAATGATGATGATGATGATGATGATGATGATGATGATGATGACTATGAATGATGATGATAATGATGATGATGACTATGAATGATGATGATGATGATGATGCCTATGAATGATTATGATGATGATGATGATGATGACTATGAATGATGATGATGATGACTATGAATGATGATGATGATGATGATGATGATGATGATGATGATGACTATGAATGATGATGATGATGATGATGATAATGATGATGATGACTATGAATGATGATGATGATGATGATGACTATTAATGATGATGATGATGATGATGACTATGAATGATGATGATGATGACTATGAATGATGATGATGATGATGATGACTATGAATGATGATGATGATGATGATGATGATGATGATGACTATGAATGATGATGATGATGATGATGATGACTATGAATGATGATGATGATGATGATGACTATGAATGATGATGATGATGATGATGATGACTATGAATGATGATGATGATGATGATGATGACTATGAATGATGATGATGATGATGACTATGAATGATGATGATAATGATGATGATGACTATGAATGATGATGATGATGACTATGAATGATGATGATGATGATGATGATGACTATGAATGATGATGATGATGATGATGATGATGATGACTATGAATGATGATGATGATAATGATGCTGATGATAATGATAATGATGATGATGACTATGAATGATGATGATGATAATGATGATGATGATGATGATGATGATGATGATGATGATGATGATGATGAAGATGATGACTATGAATGATGATGATGATGATGATGATGATGATGATGATGATGATGATGATGATGATGATGATGAAGATGATGACTATGAATGATGATGATGACTATGAATGATGATGATGATGATGATGACTATGAACGATGATGATGATGATAATGACTATGAATGATGATGATGATTACTATGAATGATGATGATGATGATGATGGTGATGATGATGATGATGATGACTATGAATGATGATGATGATGATGATGATGATGATGATGATGATGATGATGATGATGATGATGATGATGAAGATGATGACTATGAATGATGATGATGATGATGATGATGATGATGACTATGAATGATGATGATGTTGATGATGTCTATGAATGATGATGATGATGACTATGAATAATGATGATGATGATGATGATGATGATGATGATGATGATGATGATGAATGATGATGATGATGATGATAATGATGATGATGATGATGATGATGATGATGATGATGATGATGATGAATGATGATGATGATGATGATGATAATGATGATGATGATGATGATGATTATGATGATGACTATGAATGATGATGCTGAAGATGATGACGATGAATGATGATGAGATAAACATACTTCCCTATAGAAACAAGACTGACACCGAATCTCTATGGACTTATGTATGAGCTGTATAAAACAAACAACAACCGTTAAATGGATTGAGGAGACAACGTTTCGGATACATACACATATTTTAAGCTAACAACTAGAAGATAGAATTGATGATTTTGAAATGTGGATACATAGAAGAATAGGCAGAATTTCGTGGAAAGAGAACACATGAAAGAGATTCTAACAACACTTCGTATAAAACTATTAAAAGAAATAAAGATAAACAAATAAAGTATTTCTTTCATATTAAAGTCATGACACCGTGTTGCGGACCTTAATTGAGTATAAAGTCGAGAGGAGGCGAGCAAGAATTAGGCAGAGATAGAAGTGAGAGATTCTTGATTAGAAACTGGCTTCACAGGACGTGGGAAATTCCAATGAGTGCTCCGCCCTCCGTTCCAGCAGCCATCCCAGTGTATGTAACTCAGAGTCCTGGTCAGATGTTGATTGTGTGATCTTCGGGACTTTCCAAAAAAATTTACTTTCTCTACCCTCACCTCTAGATACTCCCATTTCTAACATTATCTGTATGTGTACGTTCTCAGCCTCATTGACATGCTTCAGCCTCAGAAATGAATTTATTACGGCCTTCATTAAGTCTGCTTTATCTCTTCTCAGCATTGTGCCGTCTATCGCCGCATTGCCTGCCAATAAGTCGGCTCTCTCGTTTCCTCTGACCCCAGCAAGACCAGGACAGTATATCCATGTAATGTTCTGGATAATTGAGTTGTTCAATAAGTCCCACCATTCTTTTCTCAGCAGGACCAAAAGAACAGTGTGCAGCGAAGGACAGTCAACCTGTTTCCTGAACGATGAATATCCACAAGACATATGGGTCAGAGTATACACAGATGGGTCAGAGTATACACAGATGGGTCAGAGTATACACAGATGGGTCAGAGTATACACAGATGGGTCAGAGTATACACAGATGGGTCAGAGTATACACAGATGGGTCAGAGTATACACAGATGGGTCAGAGTATACACAGATTGGTCAGAGTATACACAGATGGGTCAGAGTATACACAGATGGGTCAGAGTATACACAGATGGGTTAGAGTATACACAGATGGGTCAGAGTATACACAGATGGGTTAGAGTATACACAGATGGGTCAGAGTATACACAGATTGGTCAGAGTATACACAGATGGGTCAGAGTATACACAGATGGGTCAGAGTATACACAGATGGGTTAGAGTATACACAGATGGGTCAGAGTATACACAGATGGGTTAGAGTATACACAGATGGGTCAGAGTATACACAGATGGGTCAACACAGAATGCAGTTAGAAATGGAGGTGCAGTTGTTTATACAGAATATCCATACAAGCCTAGAGATACAATCAGAACACCGACAGGAAAATTCTGCAATAATTATGATACAGAAATTCAGGCAATTAGGGTAGCAACTGAAAAACTGCTGAACTTCAATCCTGGCCCACAGCCCGTAGAATTTCTGACAGATGCAAGGTCAGTGCGTCAAGCTCTAAGTCTGGAAAACTAGCAGAATTACAAAAACTACTTAATGAACCGTCTTACCAGTATAGGGTAACCATGCAGTGGATACCCTTTCACTGCGGAATATCAGGCAATGAAAAAGCAGACCAACTGGCTAAGGAAGGTGCTGCAGAAGACCAACCAGATATACCAATCACCTACCATCAGAAAAAAACAGATGATCAAATCAATAAGAAAGGCACAAACACCAACACAAGATGACTATCACATTATGAACAGATCAGAACAAGTTGTAATTCTACGCCTCATAACGGGATACAACCAACTCCGCAGTCACATGTATACAAAATTTAAGATTGGCAACACGGCCATGTGTACATGTGAATAAATTGACCACGCCCTGTGATTTATGAAAACAAAATTGTGTCAATGTTGATATCCTAGTAGTGGCTCTCACGTATGTCAGACTTCATAATGTGTAAGTCTGAAACAGAACAATGAAAGAAAGTTCTTAATGTGTAAGTCTGAAACAGAACAATGAAAGAAAGTTCTTAATGTGTAAGTCTGAAACAGAACAATGAAAGAAAGTTCTTAATGTGTAAGTCTGAAACAGAACAATGAAAGAAAGTTCTTAATGTGTATGTCTGAAACAGAACAATGAAAGAAAGTTCTTAATGTGTAAGTCTGAAACAGAACGATGAAAGAAAGTTCTTAATGTGTAAGTCTGAAACAGAAGAATGAAAGAAAGTTCTTAATGTGTAAGTCTGAAACAGAACAATGAAAGAAAGTTCTTAATGTGTAAGTCTGAAACAGAACAATGAAAGAAAGTTCTTAATGTGTATGTCTGAAACAGAACAATGAAAGAAAGTTCTTAATGTGTAAGTCTGAAACAGAACGATGAAAGAAAGTTCTTAATGTGTAAGTCTGAAACAGAAGAATGAAAGAAAGTTCTTAATGTGTAAGTCTGAAACAGAACAATGAAAGAAAGTTCTTAATGTGTAAGTCTGAAACAGAACAATGAAAGAAAGTTCTTAATGTGTATGTCTGAAACAGAACAATGAAAGAAAGTTCTTAATGTGTAAGTCTGAAACAGAACGATGAAAGAAAGTTCTTAATGTGTAAGTCTGAAACAGAACGATGAAAGAAAGTTCTTAATGTATAAGCCTGAAACAGAACGATGAAAAAAAGTTCTTAATGTGTAAGTCTGAAACAGAACGATGAAAGAAAGTTCTTAATGTGTAAGTCTGAAACAGAACAATGAAAGAAAGTTCTTAATGTGTAAGCCTGAAACAGAACGATGAAAGAAAGTTCTTAATGTGTAAGTCTGAAACAGAACTATTAAAATAAAGACAAATATAATCTTTCTCTGTATAAATCCTTCAACTTCTCCAGTCTATCCACGAGAAGACGAATGTGTCGGGCCATTGGCGCAAATAAAACGGCGACAGAACGCATTTCCATTCTCTGAAGTACATCATGCTAGAAACTTACTAGACCATGGTAGTAGAGCCATGATACGAGAGAGATCCAGTTGGAGTTCGAGAATGAACGCCGAAGAAGAAGAAATATGATGTCTGGGTAACTTTGATCATATATGGGGTGCGACAGATAACTCTACCCCAAAAATTTCTTAGCCGCCTAGTATGACATGCATGGGACGTAAACGGTGTTGCTATTCTTTGCGTCCATTTCAGCCAATGGAAGCCATACATATATTAACGGTGTGCACTACTGCACATTTTGTTTGTGTGCCAAGCCAATGAAATGCTTGAAAATAGTTGGATCAGCCAAAATAAGTGACGCTACGAGATATCAGAACACGGAATGGATTTTACCTGAGAATGTCTTTTAATGTCGGGTCAGACGTATTATTAGTTAGTTATTTAGTTTGTTCCTTTCGTGCCACATGCGGCACATAGGGCAGAGGTTTTGCTTCCCCATGTACTGCGGTCTTCTACCTGTACTTTTAGTTCTTTTTGTGGGCTTGCACCCTATCTTTTCTCCTTCTTTATTTATGGTGCTTTTTAGGGTAATTTTTGGTTCTTCCTCTTTTTATTTATCCCTCAGGTGTTCACATAAGGTGTTCACATAAGGTGTTCACATATGGTGTTCACATAAGGTGTTCACATAAGGGCTTGTTGATTATGTTTGTTTATCCATCTGCGTTTTCTTATAACATTTGAAACATATTATTGTTGTGTTTTATTTCGTAGGTCGCTTTTTGTGACGAAATCGCTCCATTTTATGTTCAACAATTTTAAGAGACATTTGTTCTGAAGCTGTTCTTTTGGTCCGTTTCCTGTGCTGATTTTCAGCTTTTATTACCATATATCAATGATAAAATTACACAGGGGTTGAATAGTTGTGGATGTGTCGGGCCATTGACGCAAATAAAACGGCGACACAGCGCATTTCCATTCTCTAGACTACATCCTGCTGGAAATCTAGTAGGACCATGGTCCTGCTACAAAGGAGGACCGACGGGAGTTTGAGAATGAACGTTGAAGAAGAATAGTTTTAAATTCAGACATATAGTCATCTAATAATCATCCTTATAATTATTCCTATATTCTTTATATTGGTAGCACATTCTATTCAGGACGTAGATATCAACCCAGCATTTAATGGCTGTGGTGATTTTCTAGGCAGTATAAATACATCAGTAGTTTGTCATTGCTTTTTGAAAGGTCCCGATGCACAATTGCTTGTGGCGGGGATCGAACTCGGTACCTTGGCCGTCACAGACGCGCTTTGTACCACTCTGCCACAGAGCCGGACAATTCTTTATATACATCCTTATAATCATCCTTCTGAAATAAAGCTATTTGACTTTTCACGCGATATTCCATTGGCTGACGACAAAAATTGACCAATGATTTTCATGGAGAAAATCAAATAGTGTCATTTTAGAAGGATGATCGGCGTATAACACAAGAATATATTTGCGTAAAGCCAAACGTAGACCAAGAAAACGAAGGGTAGAAAACTCAAGATAATCTTGAACAAACATGGACTAAATGCAACCACGGCGACACATCTGGCCTTGGAACGACAACGTAAGCTCCTACCCCTACGCTTAACTGCAAGTGTGAATACTATGAACCATTATTCACATGGGGATAGTCAATAGACCTGCGTCTTTCTCTCTCTCTCTTACTTATTCTTCTAAAATGGCGCATCTAGCTACCTAGGGCCTAAAGTGAGGCCTTTCTTTTGGAGAGGCGTGCCCTTTCAACCAGCGCACAAATTCCAATTAGGTTATATCAGGACACACTACCATAAAATATTAGAAGTAACAAATACCCCGTGTATATTTCTTACACGTTTTAAATGGCGCATCTGAGTTTTCCCTCGATTTTTATATTGGTCACCTTGTGTATACGTTGTTTGGAGAGCAAATACAAATCGCCGGTAAAGTCTATTGCGTCATTTTAGATAAGGATAATTGTTAATTTAGCCCACGTGTCTTATAGCGTTGATGGTCACAGATGACCCGATTAGTCTACAGGACTGTTTGTCAAGGGTTCTGTCTGTCATGGCTGGACACCTCCAAGGTTATTACATTATCCCAACCTCTGTCCATTAGCACTCCAACACTGTCATCGACCGTTTGACCGTGACAGTGACCAACGTACTGGTATTTGATCACGATTTGACCGAGGACAAAGCAGGTTTTCCCCGATTAGACGCAGAGGTCAGGGCGACGTGTGGACAAAATATCCGGGTGTCACATTCCAACTGATGCGTGGATTCTATTTTTAGAAATGAGAGACACTTCACAGGCTATCATCATTAAATACCGTCTCCCCAACGAAGGTTGGCTGCAACAACCCTCCAACATCCTCTGTCTCTTGTTTTGGTGTTGCACTCTGCTAAATTATAACCTGTCCATCTTGTGATGTTACTCTCCCACTTGTATCTCTGCCTACATCTTGCTCGCTTCCCTTTGACTTTACCCTCAAGTAAGGTCTTTAACAATGTGTCTATTGTCTATTCCCAGGTGGTTTGTGATCCATTCTTGCTGTTAAGCGTAGAGGTGATTGGAGCTCGAGCTTGCGTTATATTGCCAGATGTGTGGTCTCGACTGTGCTATGACCGTGTCTGTTCAGGGTGTCCCTGACGTTTTCTATCCATCTTTTCCGTGGTCTTTCTCTGGCTTTGTATCCTGATCTCATTTGGTTATATGCTTGTACGGCAGCTTTTCGTGATGCATTCTCATAATGTGGCCAAACCACTTGATCTGTTCTTTCTCTATGTAATCTGTACAAGATATTATACCTATTCTTTCCCTGATATATTCATTTCGCAATCTATCAAGCCTGGTGACCCCGGCAGCTTTCCTCAAGCATTTCATCTCACATGTCACTCTCTTTCTGTAATGTGAAGATGTGAGAGACCAGGTTTGGCACTGGTAACACAGTGTTGGTAGGAATATACTGTAGATCATTTGTCTCTTAACTTCCATCTCAATCTTGGGGTGAAGAAGTAGTGGTGACAGTTGTTTGACAGTATATTACTGCATTTGCCTTTTGACATCTCATCTGTCATGTCTTTTAATGTGTCCAAAATATTTGTATGTGCCTGATCTTTATTTTCCTTAATAATTCTTTCTCCATATCAAGTGTTTTTAGAACCTCTTTGTTTGTTTTCTTCTCTTTCCATGAGGTTCCCCCTATTCTTGTATATACCCACATCTCAAAGGCATCAATTCTGTCTTTTTATTGGTAAATTTTCATTTGATGTTTGAATACTTTTCCTTAGGCTGTCCCATTTATTGTCTATTTTCTCTTCTGGATTTTCCCTTCTGTATTGTTCCAAGCATTCTATCATTAGATGTTCATGTTTATTCCTTACACCTGCATGGTATTTTTGTTGTATGTCTGGTTGTTTTAGTGCTGATGTGTCTATCTGTGGTTCTTGGACTCTTCTATTTTCTATCTTTATAAGTTTGACATGAATTTGTCACAACACTGGTTTATGGTCAGAGTTGATATCAGCTCCTGGATATGTTTTAGTGTTCTTGACACTGTTTCTGAATCTGTTGTTGATCATAAAATAATCTATTTGGTTCCTCTTTCTGTCTTCATGACTGTTCCATGTATATAATCTTCTATTTTCATGTTCAAAGAATGTATTACATATGATCATATTGTTCTCCTCACAGAACTGTATAAGTCTTTCTCCTCTGTCATTTCTTGTCCCTAGTCCGAATTGCCCTACAATGTTCTTATGTCTTCCTTTCTCTATTTTTGCATTCATGTCTCCCATGACTATTAAAATGATTGTTGATTTTACTGGCTTGAGTAGTTGTAGGTCTTCGTAGTAATGTTCTATTTCTTCTTGAGTGTAATTGGTGCTTATGTTTGTACAATGGCTAGATCAAAAGATTTTTCTTTGATCTTTAACATCATCATTCTGTGGATATATGTCCAGTAAATAGGGAGAACATCATGGAAAGAGAAGAAAACAAATAAAGAGGTGCTAAAGACATTTAATATGAAGAAAGAACTACTAAGAGAAATAAAGATCAGGCAAATAAAATATTTTGGTCACATTAAAAGACATGACATCTTATTGAAGACCTTACCTGAGGGCAAAGTCAAAGGGAGGCGAGAAAGAGGTAGGCAGAGATACAAGTGGGAGAGTAACATCACACGATGGACAGGTTACAGTCTAGCAGAATTCACCACCAAGACAAAAGAAAGGGGATGTTGGAGATCCGTTGCAGCCAACCTTCGTTGCGGAGACGGCACTTAATGATGATTATCTCTTCTGCCTTTGATCTTACAATAAATTTACGCATCATTAATAAAATATACACACTTTCTGGAAATTCCCAGGAATACATTCTTTCTTTTAGCGCAACTGAATCGCGCATTTGAAAAAAGGAAATGATATTGGTAAGATAAAAAGTTATGAGACGATCACGTGAAAGGATACGGAAAATATCTGTCGAAAGATTCCAATATTTATCTCGACAATAGATATATTCTTCTGTCTGACTTTGTGATGAATGAGGATTGAGTTATATCCAAGACAGATGGCACCAACTACAGAATCCGGTAGGTATCAATTATATCAGAATTAAATCACAAGTATCTTGGCACAATTTTATCACCAGATGGCCAGTGCTCCAATGATTAAGAGCAGGAAAGGACAGGCCAAATCAGCATTTAAAAAAAAATGAGAAACATTATATGAAATTAAGAAATATCCATGCATACGGGAGTTCGAGTGCTATAATGTTATATTGAGCCACTCATACTTTATGGACGCAAAGCATGGATGTTAAACAAAAGAGATCTTGATAATCTGGAATAAGCTGAGATGTGGTTTTAGGGAAGAATGACGACAATTCTGTGGACAGGCAAGAAAACTAATGTAGAAGTTCTGAGAGATGCTGGAATAAAAAGACAAATTATAGCACAAATTAGAAGCAAACATTGAAGATTTTGAGGGCATGTGATGAGAAAAGTGAAGCGAGAATTTAATAGCCACCGGAAAGATCAAGGGGAGATGAGACAGAGGAAGACAAAAAGAGAAATTTCTAGATGAATTATCACTGTGTTACGACATAATGTCACCAACTGAATATATTAACAACACAAGAGACATAAAGATGTGGAGGAACATAATCGCCTACACCACTCGGCACAATTATCCTGTGTCAACAGATGCTGAAGATACTTCCCAAGGCTCCTTGATTGTATAATATCCTAATCCTACCCGGCAAGCGTCCCCGACCACTGTATCCCCGAGAAATTTCAAACTCATTATCACGTCACAGTAGCAGGCGGTTGTAAAAAACAAAACTTCCCTCTCTTCTGATCATTGTATAATTTCACAATTTAAAAAAAGGTCCTATCTGTCTGTTAACTTTTCTCTGTTTGTTCTGTAAAGCGACGCAGGATTGAATGATAATACGTTTTCGTGAAATGCCACGGTTGGTCGCTTGATATGCAGTAATATTCTGACGTCTCAGAATGTTGGTAAATTAAAAGAGGGTACACTTCAGTCCACTTTCTTCATGGTCTTCCTTGATCTTGCTATTTCCACTTTGATGTTTTATTTGCTCTAGCCGCTGGCCAATAAGGGTTCATTCTTATTAAGTGCCCGAACCACTTCAGTTTCTGTTATTCAACATATTTGACAGCTAATGTTGTTCCAACAGTTCTTGTAATAAGAAAACAAGTTCCTGGCTATTAATTGTGATTGTTGAGTTGCGCCTTCTGGGCAAATGTCGCTGACTTCAGCACTTTTACTTGCTAGGCAAGACTGTGGTCCTGCCCGACTGGAAGAGGGCCCGGCCTGTCTTAGTTTCCAGCATCTGCTGGCTGGACTAAGTTCCATCTCCTCGCCAAGGAGCTGGCCTCGATGGGGTGTGAGGGGGGATGAGGGAGTGGGGTTCATTTAATTTACATGATGTACTTAACTGTGCTGCGATATATACGCATTTCGATGTGAAATATCTGAATCTCCATGGAATTTTGACTTTCTGCCCGAAGGGGTAGCCAACCCTACACCAACATCTACTTAGCAGACTCGAAGGAAATATATCATACGTGGCATCGTTGCTCATTCTTGTTCCTTTTAGAACCTTGCAACGCACTGTCTGCGGAATATTAAAGTGTTTCACAGTGTTTGGGCTTGCACCGGAGATGTCAGTGTAAGGGAACTAAATTGGTAGCATATCCTATTCAGGACTTGGCTATCAACCCAGCATTTTTTGGCTGTTGTGATTTTCTAGGCAATATAAATACGTTCAATAGTTTGCCAGTACTTTCTGAACGGTCCAGATGCACAATTGCCTCTGGCTGGGATCGAACTCGATACAGAGCCAGTCACAGACGGGCCCTGTACCACCACACCACATGCCGGATAGTAAGGGAACTAATTAAGTATAATTGGTATGTTACTTATGTTCAGATTTGTTGCGTCCCTTTTTTCTTGTAGAACCAAATTATATAAACGTTTCTTAGATAAATATTTATTTTAACTTTTAAGCTTCATCAAATATTTATAAAACGAGTAGTCATTTTTATTCTTCATATGTGCTCGTTCTAACGTTGTGTTACATCATAGATTAATAATAATATTCATAACCCATCAGGGTTGTAGGGGTGCCACACTGGAGAAAGCAGCACACATAGCTCTCCAAACATCTATCCTCGGCCATTGAAAGGAACAATCATCGAATATCAAAATCACCCATTGACCACGCTAAAGTCGGATGTGTCAGGTCAAAATGCGCAGATATCGCTCATAAGCTGGTAACCATGACACAACGCATTCCTTTCTCTGGGTTACATTCTGCTAATCCGAAGGAGTTTGAGAATGCTCGCAGAAGACGAAAAGTATGTAGACGTTAAATAAAAGCTTGCAATCACGTGGATGTGATAACACGGTTCATATGACTGCATGATAGGTAACAGTGTCGCTATTCTTTGCTCCTCTTTCGGGTCTCGGCAACACAATTTATGTTGGTCTACTTGTGGGCATTAGTTGGCAAAAGAAAAAACAGAAAGACCAAAATAGACTCTTCGAAGAACAACTATCAAAGAGGGTATAACTGTGGGTAACACCATACAAGAATTACACACAATAGCATCACATCGTTTGAACTAGAGAGCTCTGGATTCTGTCCTATGCACCGTATTCGGCGCTGAAGGAACATAGATAGATAGACCTGTAACAACCAGCCGGAGACTTAACCTCTGGTTGGTTGGTTGCTGATCCAGCGGACCATGTGCACATGTCATGTGACACACTATTCTTGGGAATCTGTGGATTTTCTACCAATTGAGAGCAAACGCCAGAAGGTGACTGTTACATCACAAGGAACGTATGTTTTTGTTTAGGCTCTGACCAAAGGTACTGATGCAGCCTAGATAGGGTTCACTGTACAGATTCCGCGTCACTGAGTGCACGCTGGTTATACTGAACTTCTCTATGACTCCAGGTATGCTCTCTGCAGTATAGATGACATCTGCATAGCAAGTAAACTAGCATTCATTCGTTTTTTATATATTATTGACGTGATTTTCATTGGTCAATATTTATATACTTGGAATCGCCTTGGATATTTTTGGCATGCAATTCCAAGTGTATTCTTCTTTTATTCTCTCGTTCGCTAATAATGTTTATATCTGCAGTGTTATTTCTTGTATAAATTGGACAAAGTTCTCCATTTCTTGTTTTGTACCAAAAGTTCACCATTCATCGGTGTACCAGAAGACCAGTATGTGCACCTTAATGTGTCATAGTTTTCACATTATTGAAGGATATGTTCTGAAGTTTAGTTGGCTTGCCCACTTGTGCACTTTGATCATGTGCGAATTATAAATGTGTATATATATGTCCATTTAGTCTGTTGTGTCCAGTTCTGAATTGAAACGTGAAGACCTGTTCTTGTCTTTCAAGTAGGTGGTAGTCATCCCTTGAAGGTAAGTTAGACTTTCTGTGCAGAGGTCTTCTGTACCGCAATCGGTCATGTTCCAAGCATGTAATCAAATATTCAAGGTACAAGACTTGTCACGTACTCAGTCACTGCGCTTTTACGATGGGCATCAGTCATAAGAAAACAGTGTAGCCAGTTTCCCCTTCCCCAGTGCTGCGCAGTACATCTCTTGCTTCCTCCAGCCACAGATGGTACATGCATATATACAAATAACAAAACACAAAAGTACACAAAAAAAAAGAAAGAAAGGCAAGAAAGGCATAATTGTATAGATGATGTGCTACGAAGCTTTCATAAGATGAAAGACTCAATATACAGACATGCCATCTACTGTTTTCTGTTGCATGGGTGGTTTGTTTAGTGTGCCATAGGTGTGATTCACAGACATTCTCCATGCATTGCGGGGACTTCTAGTTCAGAATGCAAAGAATTGGTTCACAGTCTTCTTTCCAGATATGTCGTATGAGGCAACTAAAGAATGTTGGGGATAGGCTGGCAATCTGTCACATGTGAAGAAATCACTATCACATCTTATCACAATTTCTTACTTTTGTCTTTTATCCAATAATCCCCATGCATGGCGAAGAGATACAGAACAGCGGACATTCGACGTTTGTCATTTTCTGACAGACTCCTTATTTGACGAGGATTACTAACTGTGCCATCGCTGTGGGTGTGTCAACAAATGTGGCAGAAGAATGAGGAGATAGTTCGCCCAGAAGAGTTTTCTGTGATCCTGGCAGGAAGTGATAACCATCGACTATTGACAAACTAGAATGCATGTTTCGGAGACGATATGCATCCATAATCCGCTGTTACACAATCACGTCTTTGAGACAACGGTACATGATTCTGGGCGCTTGTGTCAGAAAGACTATAACATGCATACAATCAAAGGGATTATTTCCTCATCATCATCATCATGTGTTAGTAGATTCATGCATACAACTAAAGTGATTATTTCATCATCATCATGTGCCAATTAGCTGCTACCTGCATACAACTAAAGGGATTATTTCATCAGCATCATGTGCCAATAGCTGATACCTGCATACAACTAAAGGGATTATTTCATCATCATCATGTGCCAATAGATACCTGCATACAACTAAAGGGATAATTTCATAATCATCATGTGCCAATAGCTGCTACCTGCATACAACTAAAGGGATAATTTCATAATCATCATGTGCCAATAGCTGATACCTGCATACAACTAAAGGGATTATTTCATCATCATCATGTGTCAATAGATTCCTGCATACAACTAAAGGGATTATTTCATCATCATCATGTGCCAATAGCTGCTACCTGCATACAACTAAAGGGATTATTTCATCATCACCACTTGTAACAGTTCACAAGACTGCGTAGCTTCACTATCACGAACAGCTTACATTAATTTTAACTTTTGCAGGTACGAGCTATGACCTTTCACCTACGACCTCATCACCATGTCGCAAATAAGCGATGACATAGCCGACTGGCTGTACGTCCAAGACGATGTTAAGGAAAATGTTGGTGAAGACTTTCCGACAGGAGAGGCCGAAACTGTGAACGACGGTCAACAGAGCATATGCCTGATTCAATTTCAGATGTGCACACTGGGATTTTCTTTAGCGCTATCTTTGTAAGTCTGATCATTATCATCATCGTAATCAACGCCATCGTCATTAACACCGTCGTCATTAACACCATCGTCATTAACACCGTCGTCATTAACACCATCGTCATCAACATCATCATAAGCACCATCATAATCTTCATCAACATCATCAAGGTTATCAAATCGTAAGCCCTCAATGTTGTAGGGTGCAAAGTTGTCTGGAAATATCAACATATCAATCCCGTCATGACTCTCTTTTCTCAGTTCCTTGTTTAAATGTGGATAATCCTATCCAGTCATTAATATTATCAATTCATAGGTTTTTCTTACCTACTCTTCTTCTTCCACCTTCAACTGTTCCCTACATCTGAGATCTGACATCTGGTACGGGATTTCTTGATCACGGAGGAAGTGGAACCCAGCAAAATATTTCAGATTTTTAAACATATGTTGTTCTTCTTCTGCGTTCGTTCTCAGACTCCTGCAGATTAGCAGGATGTAGTCCGGATAACGGAATGCGTTTTTGTCATGGTTTACAGTATTCCTGCGATATCTGCACCGTTTGGCCTGACACATCAGATTTCAGAGTTGGGTCACTGACCTTATATAGGATGGGACAGCCAACTCCACCCCATAACCTCCTTAGTCACCTCTTACGATATGTATGTAAAGTAAACATTGGTGCTATTCTTTGCTCCCCGACAACACACTGGAGTAAACATCTGTATTAGTTTTTGCCTCTTAATTCGGATGTGTTGGATCATCGGCTCAAATAAAACAGCGACACAATACATCTTAAACTACAAAATGAGATACAAAATAGATGCAACAAAACATACCAGATACTAGGACAGATACGAGTATCTTTAAAAAAAAAATGTCATACAGACACTAAATCTTCATTATACAAGACTATTATTATCCCATCACTGGGCAACCAGTGTCAAGACTGGACAACGACAGCGCAAGACAAATGAAAACTAGTAACAACAGAAATTGCGTGTCTACTAAGAATAGTTGGAGTGTCATTAAGAGATAGAACTAGAAATGATAACATCCGATAGATAACCAAAACAATACCAGTAATACATTAAGAGACAACAGATTAAGTTGTTTTCACACACGTCCAGACTACCAACAGATTGTATGCCACACATAGCCATGATACATAGAGAACACAGATATAAAGCCAGAGGAAGACCATGTAAAGATGGGACACTGAAATCAAAAAGACAACGGGAAGAAGCCTACAAACAGCACATGTGGAAACCATCTCCAGATAACACTTCTACCCCTTACACCGCGAGGCACAAAAGGAAAGGCATCTCATTCTGTGGACTACATCCTGTTGGTAATCTAATTAGACATTAATATTTTTACAGGCGAGATCCAGCGGGACTTTGAGTACAAACTCTAAAAACTGAAGAAATTCATCAAATTCATCAAATTCATCAAATTCATCAATATATATTCCTGCATGTCTGGATCGATAACTGAGAAGATGAAATGATAAATATTCAGACACAGACAGAGATAAGGAAGGTCGAGCTAATGAAGCCACGGAGTTACGTGCTATAAGTGATACTCTCAGTTGGTGGTATACCGCTTCGCAGAAAGGGACGAAGAACATAAGGCGTCCCAGAGTACAACGAAGTCAATTCCTTACACCTTTTAAATCCTTTTCATAGAAGAAATGTAGGTAGAGAAATAGATAGATAGATACATACATAGAAAGATAGAGAAAGAGATTGATAGACAAATATATAGATGGATAGATACATAAATAGATAAATAAATACACACATATATATAAATAGATAGATATATAAATAGATAGATATATAAATAAATAGATAGATATATAACTAGGTAGATATATAAATACATAGATAGATATATAAATAGATAGATATATAAATAGATAGACATATAAATAAATAGATAGATATATAAATAGATAGATATATAAATAGATAGAAAATTTAAAAGTAAGTAGAGAGAGATGGATAGATAGATAGATAGATAGATATATAAATAGATAGATAAATAGATAGATAGATATATAAATAAATAGATATATATATAAAATAGATAGATAAATAGATAGATAGATAGATATATAAATAAATAGATAGATAAATAGATATATATATATATAAAATAGAGAGATAAATAGATAGATAGATATATAAATAGATAAATAAATACACACACATATATAAATAGATAGATACATAAATAGATAGACAATTTAAAAGTTAGTAGAGAGATGGATAGATAAATAGATAGATAGATATATAAATAGATGGATAAATAGATAGATAGATATATAAATAGATAGATAAATAGATAGATAGATAAATAGATAGATAGATAGATATATAAATAAATAGATAGATAAATAGATATATAGATATATAAATAAATAGATAGATAAATAGATAGATAGATAGATAAATAGATGGATAGCGATACAGTTAACAAGACAGATACAGTGTATAATATATAGAGAAATAAATAGATATAAAGATAGATACACATATAGATAGATGATAATGGTAATGGCGATGACAATGTCATCCGTCTAGCTGTGAGCAGGAAGCTAGCTTTCTCCTGACAGCCCATCTCCTTTCTGAGAAAAGTACAGGTTGTTCTCAGTTGAATAACCAAGGCTACACCTGAATTCCTGTAAGGTTTGATGTTTCAATGACATGGTTGTGGTAAGGTGGTTGAGGGTGGAAGAGGGGGGAAGAGGGGGGACACTGTTATCTTGGTTACATGTTTAGTACCGCAAGGGAGACATTCCAGTGCGACAGTATCCCAGGGTTATCACATCCTGCCAGGATTATCCTGTGCTGACAGGATTATCCTGTGCTGCCAGGATTATCACGTCCTGTGAGGATTATCACGTCCTGCCAGGATTATCCCGTCCTGACAGGATTATCTCGTCCTGCCAGGGGTGCGGCATATACTTCTGGGCTGACTAGTTCATCATTCTTCTGTCACATATATTGATCAGTGATGACACATCTAGCAATCTCCGTCGTCTAGGAATCTGCAACAAACGGTGACAGGTGCAGTGATATCCTGCTTCTCTTCGCCCACATATGAGGACCATTTGACGAAAGACAATAGTAAAGAAAATTAGGTTAGACAGGAAGTAATAGTAATGTTCAATAGGTGACAGGTTGTCAGCCTATCCCCCAACTGTCATTAGTGGACAGAACACACATTATTCGTATTATTTGCGCCTGAACTAGAAGCCAAGGCCTCTATTGCCGCCCGGGCAAGATAAGATATATATATAAAATAGATGCATAGACAGCTAGATATATTGATGCGTAGATCGCAAGATAGATGATATATTGAGAGATGGATAGATAGACACATGTGGATGGATAAATAGATACATAAATATATAGAAAAATATATAATTAGGTAGATGAATAGATAGGTAGTTAGGTAGATGTATAAATATATGGATAGGTAGATAGATAGGTAGTTAGGTAGATGTATAAATATATGGATAGGTAGATAGATAGGTAGTTAGGTAGATATGTATAAATATATGGATAGGTAGATAGATAGGTAGTTAGGTAGGTATGTAGATAGACAGGTAGATAAATATATAGCTATCTAGATATATAACTACCTGCAGGTCAAGCGCCCAAAGAGCAGTGAGCTAAACCAGCCACCATGGTAGAAGAACGACATAGAAGAAGCATAGAGAATCTGACGGAAGGCCGTCAAGGCGTGGCAGAAAGTACGCAACTACGACTGCGCACCATCCAATAAAGAAACGGCATTGAAGGAGAACGTAGATGACACTATGTTACTCTTCAAGACCTGCTTTCAGCACGCCGAAGAAGAATGTGTGGAATAAATTCTCCAAGCAGATCAGTTCAGACATATCTCTTAAGACGTTCTGGAGTTTTCATCGGAGCATGAACGGAAATGTCCAAAGATTCGGTATCCATGATTTTCAATCCACTGATCTGACATGGCAGACATCAGTCGAAGGTAAGGGGAAGGCTTTCCTTGATCTTCAACAGACGGATAAAAACAATCTAGATGTCACGCGGACGATTATCACCTGGCTATATGGTTCATGTACGGAGGTTGAGTGGAATGAGAGCATACACATCACTGCAGAGACCACCCAGACCACTCTTAAATGGTCGCGGAACACTGCACCAGGCCCAGACGGCATACGATATGAGAACATCGCCATCCTTAAGGAGGGTGACATAAACGACCTGGTTCGTGAGTTTAACGAAAGTATCAATAATAGTACGACAAAGGAAGAATGACTACATAGCTATATACTGCTACTAAAGAAGCCCAATGAAATCCACGCCCAGATCAACGGATACCGAATCATAACGCAGATGAATAACACGGGCACATGAGAAGATTCTTGCACGCCACCTCCATGAGACCTGGAAGAGAGCCACATTTTTCCTGGGCACTCTCGGAGATGTCAGAAAGAAATTTGCTTTTTCATTTTCTGGATTACATCCAAATGTAAATCTAATGGTTGGTTGCTGCTCCAGCGGTCCATGGGCTCATGCCCTGTGACCCAATGCCATTGTGTGATATATGCATTTGTTTGTGAGCTGTTGTTTTGTTACATATAATGTGTTCCATTTTTCTGAACCCTGGAGGGAGAAACATTTTCCTGACACCATCCAGCGGTGGACATTCACAAAGGTGGTGGTCAACAGTTTCATAGGAATGAGTGCACAGCCGGCACCTAAATCTAACAGGTAAATTGTCCTGCTACAAGTGAGATCAGGTGCGAGTTTGAGCATGAACGTGGAAGAAGAAGAATAGTGTCCCGTACAGAAATAAGTAAATGTGTGAATTGATGAATCTTGCTATCACTTCCTGCGCGCAATAATGTCATCTCTTTTATTGTGTCCCTCTAGAACTTGGATTGGATGCAGAGAAATGTGTGTCATATACAAGGTACTTCAAACATCACTGGCATTCAAAACGGTAATGCTGGCAATGTCTGTCATTTTCTGTCTGTAAGTGTGATAATGTCTATCTATACAGTGTCTGTCTGTAAACCTGGTAATGTCTACACAATAGCTATATGTAAGCCTGGTAATATCTACACAGTCATCATCATCATCAGGTGCCATGTCGGCTGGCGTAGGCGGTCATGGCTCTCCACAGCTTTCTGTCCACAGTATTATGTATCAAGGTCGTTGTTGTTTCCTTGCCGTGCCAGGCTGTGAAACTGTCTAATATTTTCTCACGTTGTCGCCCTCTGTCTCTGTTGCCTTCAATTTTGCCTGTTTTGACTATGTTCTCTAAACCTGCCTGTCTCATGAAGTGGCCACAAAAAAATAAGATTGTCTTTTTCTTATATTGTTGATTAAGGTTCGTTTCGCATTTGACTCTTTCAACATCTCTGCATTAATTTTTCTGGCAGTTCATGGAATTCTCAGCATTCTTCTGTAGAACCACATCTCTGTTGCCTCTAATTTCCTACTTTCCAGTTTGTTTATTGTCCGAGACTCGCCTGTTTTTGCCTGTCCTATTCTGCATCTTATTTCTGTTGAACTTTTTCCATCTGTTGTAATCCTTGTACCTAAATATTTGAATTTGTGGACCTGTTTTAATGCTATATCATTCACTTTGATCTTACCAGGTGTGTTATTTTGTTTCTTTGAAATAACCATTACTTCTGTTTTCTTGATATTTAATAAAAGGACTTTCTCTTTACTTTCTGTTTACTTTAAATCTTGAAGGTCTTCCTCACTTTTTTTGCAAACAGAACAGTGTCAACCGCATATCTCAAATTATTTATGTTATGTCCTCCCACTGATATTCCTGGGATATCTACCATTGCACGCAATATGTTTTCACTGTATAAAGAGAACAGTTCTGGTGAAAGCAGGCATCCCTGTCTCTCCTTGTTTTATGTGTTGAAAAGGGCCACATTTTTTCCTACACTTATTGCTGCTGTTTGTTGCCAGTACATTTTCTCGATTATTCTTAAATCCTTACTGTCAATGTTAAAATTCTCTAACATGTGTATAATTTTGCTATTTTTAACTTTGTCAAAAGCTTTCGTGTAGTCTATAAAACAGAGGTACAGATCATGTCTACAAAGTGTCTGTCTGTAAAACCTGATAATGTCTACACAGTGTCTGTCTGTAATCCTGGCAATGTCTATCTACACAGTATCTGTCTACAGGCCTTAATTTACACACTCTCTTGTTTTCTCTTATATATATATATATATATATATATATATATTATAACCTATATATGAAGATTCAGACGGCAAGACAAGAATCCGGATATCACAGTCTTTGACACTTTGACAGATCTGGTAACCCTAGCATTGACACTATTCTGATGCAGAAATAGAATCGTTGGGCAAATCATGGGGTAGGTATGCAAGATCATCACCTTCCAAAGATACATCTATATGATGAATTGAATAATTTTACGTTCTCAATGTGGTCAAAAGAAGCTCTACAAAGATTCGTTAAAGACGTCACTGAACGAATTTGAACTAGACCAAGATATTGGGGGGGGGGGGGGGGGGACCTGCACAAAACAGAGATACACGACGCTCGATAGTAAAAAAAATTCTTCTTATGGAAATTGGAAAAATAAAGCGGCTCATTAATGGAGAATAGATAGAAAGTCACAGGTAGACCAAAATCAATCTACTGTGGTCATCCCATGTATACCGCGGAACACGTCTATAGCGCATCCTATTATAACAAATTTCCTTGTTTAGCAACACTAAAATAAATCCCCATTATATTTATTCTGCATATGCCAATACATCTGAGATGGAAAGGGGAAGGAGGTGTGGTGTGTTCACAACCATATTTAGAAACTCCAAACATGATATTTAGTACTAGGAAGCCATTTTGTCAGCGATTGCGACAACAACTCCATTCATTGACGGCGGACGACTCCTGCTTCAACTTTGCGGTTGCGTATCATGTACATTGAGTCAGTAAGTATGCGTAATAACCCTACAAGAAGACGAGGTCGAGGTCGAACGAGACAATGCATATATTCAGAGAATAATAGAAATGGGAAGGACTAGAGGCGATTGAAGAAAGTGCTCCTTCTCCGGTAAGATCAGAACAACGCGTAATCATCAACTGTCTGGGACACTGAGCTTATACACTTTTAGATGAGTGACGGAACGGCAAGCAGATCATATATGGGAATGCCCCCAGTACTGTGACGTTTGTTCCTAATCAAGAATCAAGAATACTTATGGGTGCATGAGAATGATTTGTGACATCAGCTATGAAAGTGCCCTAGTCACATCATGTATCTCCATCGCAAGACTACTGGTGGTTGTAGTGAGGACACAGTTGTACTCTGACAGTTTTCCCATCGAACCAGGCAGAAAATGTCAAGCGTAGCGTTGATGACAAATCAAAGACACACAAGTGTAGATTATTAGATAATTTTCTGCAATTTTATTATCAATGATTACACTGTATTTCAATATATTTATTGATGTTATTGATTCTGTAATTGATTTGTTTCTAATTTCAGCCAAAAAAATGGAATGATACTGGGCTGAAGTATTTCAAAGGTAATCATAAGCACGTCATTCAATAAATATAGTTTTAAAAATATTTGTTTGGCATGTAAACACAAATGTAATAATTTCCCATCTTCTGCGATCATTCTCAAACTCCTGAAATGAGCAGGATGTAGTCCTTAGAACGGAATTCACTGTGACATGCTTAACAGCTTTGCTACGATATCTGCGCCTTTCGGCCTGACACATACCGATTCAGCATTGTTTCTGGGTCGCATTTCCTTGTATGGGATGGGACAGCCAATCCACCCCATAACTTCCTAGTCACCTCCTACGACATGCAAGCATGGTCAACTGTTGCCATTCTTTTCTTCTCTTTTGGGTCTCAGTAATACACGGGCGGTTCGTTCTCTAAATCCCGCTGATTAGCAGGATCAATAATATGTACTTACTGCACAAAACTGAAATCCAACAGGTAAATCCAAAACGTCGAAACGTTGATTTGTGTGTTATTATGTGTGTCTTGAGTGATTAGCAAAACTTCATTACGCATTTCCTGGATTTACTTGATAAGCAGGATGTAGTCCAGAGAACGGCCAATCGTTGAGTCACCACTAGGATGTAGTCAGGAGAACGGCCAATCGTTGAGTCACCACTAGGATGTAGTCAGGAGAACGGCAAATCGTTGAGTCACCACTAGGATGTAGTCAGGAGAACGGCCAATCGTTGAGTCACCACTAGGATGTAGTCAGGAGAACGGCAAATCGTTGAGTCACCACTAGGATGTAGTCAGAAGAACGGCAAATCGTTGAGTCACCACTAGGATGTAGTCAGGAGAACGGCCAATCGTTGAGTCACCACTAGGATGTAGTCAGGAGAACGGCAAATCGTTGAGTCACCACTAGGATGTAGTCAGGAGAACGGCCAATCGTTGAATCACCACTAGGATGTAGTCCAGAGAACGGCCAATCGTTGAGTCACCACTAGGATGTAGTCAGGAGAACGGCAAATCGTTGAGTCACCACAAGGATGTAGTCCAGAGAACGGCAAATCGTTGAGTCACCACTAGGATGTAGTCCAGAGAGAAGACAATGATTGTGTCACCATCAGGATGTAGTCCTGAAAAAGTGTGTCACCATCCTGAAAAATACGAGGCAGTGAAGTACTGATGAAATCTAAGTTTACAAAAATACATACGATGTTAATGACGGCGCAAACACACTGAGCAGGACAAATGGCCCGCATAAAAGATTATCGCCTACCAAAAAAGTTATTTGGAGAACTCCAGACTGTCTCCCTGAAGGCAGGAGGACTGAAGCATTGTTTTAAAGAGACTCTTAAGACATCACTGACTAACTTCAAAACAGATACAAATCCATGGGATAATCTTGCAGACGACATATTCGAATGACGTCGCAGAATCAAGAGTGTTGCAGCAGCTGCAGAGACCATCAGACAGAATGATGCGCAACAAAAAAAGCATTAGAAAAAAAGACAGAACTGCTTAATGTCCCACAGACTCCTCCAACACATGCGTAGAATGTGGTGGACAATTCTAGACATGGATAGGACTCACTAGTCAAAGTCTCGCACACCGCAGACATCATCATCTTTATCATCATACTAGATGGACTGAATGGGCGTTGTCCACTTCGACGGGCGAACAGCATGTGCGGGATAAGGTCATAAACTATTACATTGAACACGGAGAAAGAAAGACGCACTGTTTTTATGCTAATACTATCAACACAGCAAGTCAGCCAATATTTTTTTGTCTTTTTAAAACAGCTGATGCATTGTGTGCCGGGGATACTATCGGCGGTGGATAGACGGTAAATTAAAGTGGACGTTTCGGTGTGTATTCTATGCCTTTGACAAGAAAACAAACATCATCATCATCAGGTGCCATGCCGGGTGGCGTAGGCGGTCATGGCTCTCCACAGCTCTCTGTCCACAGTATTATGTATCAAAGTCGTTGTTGTTTCTTTGCCGTGCCAGGTTGTCAAACTGTCTAATATTTTCTCAAAAACAAACATAGAAAGTATAATTAATAAAAAATTTCTAGGATTGACATGGTAAAACGTACACAGGGAGGAGCTTTCTTGAGACCAGGTAGTTGATAAGATGCAGAAAATTGTCTTGATTGCACTCCATGTTCAATGAAGATCTGGTTTCCCGATGTGTGATATAACCCTCTTAATAAAGCGACATGCCGTAAGTCAAGAGTACCACTCATAGCACGTAACTCCGTATCTTAAGCCATAATTCCCAAGGATTTATAGAAAAACATCATTTGCAAAACAAGATACCACACTATTCGGGACTGAACTCTAGACCTCTCGAGTACATGGCAAATGGCGTAAACGTTGCATCACGGAAATCCAAGACGTGACCTGAGCCACGGCCATCTAGATACAAGCAAGGACTAACTACTGGATTTGTCACAGTTGCAGGCGATTGTATACACAAATTCCCGAGAATTCCCATACAGTAATCTAAGTTTTCTATACATCTCTGGGCGTTGTTGATGAAAGATGCAGGCCCGTAGGTAGTAAGTTGGGGGTGTTGGGATGTTCAACCCTCTTCTCCCATATGAAAATCTAACATAACTTTTAGCACACGAAACTAAACCAAACGTTTCATAAATTCCCAGACTTAGCGATTTTTTACACAAGGTCTTCATATTTTCCGTCAAACAGTCAAATTTTCACACAAAAAATAATGTGGTCGTTTTTTAAAGGTAACACTCCCTACTTAAAGTAATCATATCTAGGGCCCTGCAAACTGGATATCACGGTCTTGAACTAATTTTAATCAGCTGAGCTTGAAAATGTACAAGTGTAGTACATACATAGTACGTACATACATCCCGCAACTGAAACCACATATAATGGACACTTTTTCTGTCTGACAGGTAGAAAATGTTGTTCTGTGGCGGGAACGTATCCAAGTCCAGGAGTTAATTTAGCCAGGTAAGTTTTAAAGCTTGCTATTTTGTGTGTATCGCTAATTTTGATGACCCATGAGACCTACCTACCCACCCACCTATCTACCTACCCACCAACTCACCGACCTATCTACCTACCTAAATATCCACCAACCCTCCCTCGCACCTACCCACATACTTACCTAATCAATCCCAAAACCCAAATCCATCCATCCATCCATCCATCCATCCATCCATCCATCCATATCTATCTATCTATCTATCTATCTATCTATCTATCTATCTATCTATCTATCTATCTATCTATCTATCTATCTATCTATCTATCTATCTATCTATCTATCTATCTATCTATCTATCTATCTATCTATCTATCTATCTATCTATCTATCTATCTATCTATCTATCTATCTATCTATCTATCTATCTATCTATCTATCTATCTATCTATCTATCTATCTATCTTTCTATCTATCTATCTATCTATCTATCTATCTATCTATCTATCTATCTATCTATCTATCTATCTATCTATCTATCGACCGACCGACCGACCGACCGACCGACCGACCGACCGACCGACCGACCGACCTACCTACCTACCTACCTACCTACCTACCTACCTACCTACCTACCTACCTACCTACCTACATCTATCTATCTATCTATCTATCTATCTATCTATCTATCTATCTATCTATCTATCTATCTATCTATCTATCTATCTATCTATCTATCTATCTATCTATCTATCTATCTATCTATCTATCTATCTATCTATCTATCTATCTATCTATCTATCTATCTATCTATCTATCTATCTATCTATCTATCTATCTATCTATCTATCTATCTATCTATCTATCTATCTATCTATCTATCTATCTATCTATCTATCTATCTATCTATCTATCTATCTATCTATCTATCTATCTATCTATCTATCTATCTATCTATCTATCTATCTATCTATCTATCTATCTATCTATCTATCTATCTATCTATCTATCTATCTATCTATCTATCTATCTATCTATCTATCTATCTATCTATCTATCTATCTATCTATCTATCTATCTATCTATCTATCTATCTATCTATCTATCTATCTATCTATCTATCTATCTATCTATCTATCTATCTATCTATCTATCTATCTATCTATCTATCTATCTATCTATCTATCTATCTATCTATCTATCTATCTATCTATCTATCTATCTATCTATCTATCTATCTATCTATCTATCTAATTAATCTATCTATGTAATCTATCTAATCTAAGAAATCTATATAATTTGCCTGTCTCTCTGTCTGTCTGTCTCTCTGTCTGTCTGTCTGTCTTAATCTAATCTTAACCTAAATCTAACGTACCTACTTACCTAACTACCTACCTATCTATTATCATTCCATCTACCAATCCATCCATTTATTAATCCATCCATCCGTCTATCCACCCAACCTGGAACAATCATATCTGAGCGGGTATTAAAGTTTTGAACATTGTAGAACATTACAGGAGACTCAAAAGACACAAAAACTAAAGAGGAGATGAAACAGTTATCCCTCATCTGTGTGAAGTAGTAAACTACTGTAGTAGTAGTGACCTTTTTTTCTCATGTGAACAAATCTGAAGATGTCTGATCAGTGACTATTTCCCTGTGTACAGGGAAGATACCAGTTGTACTACCTTAGTGGAGATCATTCGTTCGCTCATTGTTTGCGCGAGGCGCTACATTTATTGAACAGTACCTTCTAATTATGTGCGCAGCCGATAATCCATACAGGTGAAAGCGGATAGTTTTGAACAGTTATATAACTCACACCGTTGTGTACCTTCATACTTCACTCATGAGTGGGAGATTGTAAACACAGCAAGGAACGGAACCGGGCAACCCATCTAATAGTTGCTGCGACTTTGTACATGAAGAGGTTACCCGACGGTAGGTTGTTCCATGGGATCTACTTTTACATTTACTACACACATACACCTTGCTTGATTTACAGACATACGTCAACATACTTGGCTTTCCTTCTTCAATGAATTTCTATAGGTTTCACTCCTTCACTAATTTAAAAACGGGTACCAGAACGATGCTTTTAATTGGTATACGTCAATAGTAAGGCGGTCATATTTAAACTGCCATTATGACTTCATGTTGTTCGTCTATACCAAGGTTGCACGTGCAGGTCCCTCATACCTCGATCCTTTACATCCTGAAAACAAAATTTCACACTTTTAATGATTGCATTTGAAGCACCCTTGTCTAATAAATTTGGTGTTTTAGTTAGTTAGTCGACGAATCATCATCATTTCACTCCGGACACATCCATAGGTGCTTCAATCCCAACTTGAGTGTATCAACCATTGCACGATGACTCGCAGTTCCAGTTCTTTGTTGGTTGACAAACATTTCAATAAGCCCATAGTAGCTCTCATTTCTGACGACGCCGCATTTGAAACCCAGTTCTTTTATTCTGGACATGGAAAAGAAACCATCAATTTCATTAGTTTCATTTTCCAGTGTTGTTTCTCGCGTAAGGAGTTCAAAATGTCCGTAAAATTCATTGCTCTACTGTCAGACACAGTAGCAGGGTTTGTTTGTTTGTTTGTTTTGCGTTCGCTCCATTGTAACCATCACGGATATCCGTGCGATTTCTGCCGGGAGCGTGATTACGTTGTGCCACCGTTAACTGCCATCCAACAAGCCCTCGGCAGCGAAAAACTGTCAGACCTGAAGGCAGGCATACGAGAAGTGAGCATTCAAAGAAGAATAGTGCTACAGTGGATACCATCTTACTGTGGCAAGTCATGATATAAAAATACAGATATGCTAGGACAAGATGAAGCAACATAGGAACAAAAAGACAGTAATCACCTAATCTGGACAAGAAGACTCATAAAAGCTATTAGGAAAGTTGACCATAAAAGACATCTACCACTACATTGACACAGCTGAGAAAGTTACTATCTTCCACATAGGACAAGACACCACAGATTAAACAGCTGAGAAAGTTACCATCTTCCACATAGGACAAGACACCACCGATTAAACAGCTGAGAAAGTTACCATCTTCCACATAGGACAAGACACCACCGATTAAACAGCTGAGAAAGTTACCATCTTCCACATAGGACAAGACACCACCGATTAAACAGCTGAGAAAGTTACCATCTTCCACATAGGACAAGACACAACCGATTAAACAGCTGAGAAAGTTACCATCTTCCACATAGGACAAGACACCACCGATTAAACAGCTGAGAAAGTTACCATCTTCCACATAGGACAAGACACCACCGATTAAACAGCTGAGAAAGTTACCATCTTCCACATAGGACAAGACACCACCGATTAAACAGCTGAAAAAGTTACCATCTTCCACATAGGACAAGACACCACCGATTAAACAGCTCCTTAAATAGACTAAAACTGGTTCCACCCCTCTATGTCCATGTGAGCAGGCAGACAGCGGAGCATATCCTGCAAGACTGCATAACACTAAACCAGTTAAGAGAAGAGCACTGCCCCACAGAGATAGATTATCAACAGAAAGTTGTATGGGAACACTGATGCGCTATCAAATACAACATAATTTATTAAGAAAACCGGCGTTTCTGTGTAGACATGTTAAACTGTCAATGAGAAGAACAAGATACAACTATTTACACTAGAATCCACTTGTATACAATATTCTTAGAAGATCACAAACTCAATCACTTGATCGAATGATTTTGTTTCAGTAATGTTTTTTGTTTGTTTTGCGTTCGCTCCATTGTAACCAGCACGGATATTCGTGCGATTTTCGCCTGGAGCGTGATTACGTTGTGCCACCGTTATGCGCCTTGTAGGCCTAGCACATCCGATTTCGGCATGCCGTGACAATTTAGATGGGCTACCCAAGTCTGTGACAGTCTCCATATCTGTCTCCAGGCTCGCGTGTTTGTGGTGACTCTTCGCACAGACGATTATTGCTCTCGTCTGTCTCGCATGAGGTGTTCCACTGTCTATGAACTTGCCTCGTGTTATTGGACGTACTGTGCATGTGCCCATCGGGTACTGAACCGTTTCTCATCCGTGGGCCTGGTTCCTTAAGGGGAAGAACTCATCGGAAGAATTGGACCCTGGCTCTTTCGCCCTCTTAGCCAAGGTGTCATTCACCGACATCGTGTACACCTTGTCCAAGTTCGAATCTCACACCACGCGTTTGAGAGCAAGGCGTTCTCGAGCTGAGCGACCTTGTCCCAATAGCGCCTGAGCTCATCAGGTACGGAACCCTTTCTCTTTGCAAGTGTATTTCCGGTATAGGAAAACCTGACATTAGAGTTGGGTCATGGCTAAAATCGTGTCTCTTTTGTGCCTGAGCCCATCGGGTACGGAACCCTTTCTCTCTGCAAGTGTATTTCCGGTCTAGGAAAACTTGACAGTAGATTTGGGCCAGGACTGCCATCGTTGTCCCTTTCTTGCCTAAGCCCATCGGGTACGGGACCCTTTCTCTTCGCGAGCACATTTCCGGTTTAGGAAGGCTCGACATTAGAGTTGGGTTAGGTCTTCTTGCTTTTCCGAACGCCAATGATTGGGTCTGGGTCTCTGTCTGTAAGGAGCACAAGTAACTAGAAGCTCGACTCGAGCTGACGGAGCTTGTAGTACCCCTTTCCTGGGATCTTTTCACTTTCTATTTGAAGTTCGCGCTGTCCTCCCTCTAGCACTGATCTGCCCTTTCATTTTTTCATTGTACTCAGTATGAAATATATTTGTCTCTCGCCATTTATCTACCTTTACGTGCCTTTTACATTGGCCGCCTCTCCAATGTTCGGACTGGACTGACTAGCTTCACTGTATGTCGACAGTGTCGCTATATGTGGTGATGCTGGTGGTGTCGGAGATATTGTCTGTCTCTTATGCAGTCACATCTCTTTCCACCTGCTACCTCCACATTCTCGGACACGATTCCCAAATTATTTGGCCAGAATCAGCTCGAGCTGCTGTATTTCTGTTTCCAGTTTGCACCGCGAGGAGGTACATTTGGGATCTTGGTTATCTGCTAACCCTGGGTCCGCCTAGAGCAATGCGTTTCTTTTGCACCCCGTTTCATTAATAAATAAGTTATTATGTAAACTGTTTTAAGATAGTATTTCATAAAAACATATTTCATATACAATTTTAGCAGTGAAAACTATTTTTTTGTATTATATAATCGAAAGATCGGTATATTTTGACATATTGTCGAAACTCCTTTTTGTAATGAATATTTTTTGTAACGCCAATGTACATTAGCGCTTTGGTCGAAACGTAGATTTGTATTGACGTTTTGGCACAAGCGACGACTTGTTTAGACATTTTACAATGAAAATCAATTTTTATTTGCTCGAAAAGTCGATCTGATTTAATTGACTCCCCTCCCAAATCGGTAATATATTGTTCGGCATTAATTAACCATAGCTAACAAACGTTTACTTTGATTCTCTCATATATTCAGTGATACACAACCCGACTTATATTCATTCATATATTCAATGATACACAACCCTATTTATTTTCATTCATATATTCAATGATATACAACCCTATTTATCTCGATTATCTTATATATTCCAGTATATACAACCCTATATATCCTGGTTCTCTCATATATTCAAGGATATACAGCAATATTTTTTATTAATTCTCTCATACATTCAGCGATATACAACGCTATTTACCTTCTCTCATATATTCAATGATATACAATCGTATTTCAGAAAGCCTAAGAGGCCCGTGACTAACGAGAGACTCAGCAGTAATAGAAGACCTGTAGCACAACATTGTACTTCAAAGACTACAGATGACAATTCTCAGGAGATTGTTCTGAGCCATAAACCTGATCTTAATATTAAATTAGGACAGTTTCTGTCATCAAATTCCCAGATCGAGAAGTGGCATTCCGTCAAAAGTACTTCCACTTTAGAAGATGTGCCTGAGATTGTGAACAGCGAAATTGTGATTTCTTCCTATAAAATAGACAAAAATAATTTAGATAAAAAAGTCAAACAGAAGAAGGGAAGTCATACCTCGACCCTTTTACTATCTTCTCATGCAATGAAGTCCCAGAACCGTGAAAATACTGATCGAAGAAACGTTCACGAAAACCTCGCCGGCAACAGTGTGTCGAGATTATATTTAGGTAACAAACAAATTGCAAGCGTGGTGTCAACTAATGAACATGACGTCCAACAAAGACGTGCCACAGATGCGGTTACAGTCACCACGACGGAATATATCAATTCTGCGAATCCTGTTGAAGGTGTTATATCAAATTCACCATACACTCCACCAGTTCGATATATCAATATCGGAAGAACACAAGCCGTTCCAATAACTAAAAGTCTGATAGAATCCAAATCCAAGAAACGTGGAAGAAAAGCTCTGAGTATGTTTGAGACAGTGTCTCGAGAAACAACGTCAGCGAACGACAATAAAGATGCAAACAATACTTCTCATAATCCACATGTTGACGTTGCCACAAATGATCTTCTTTGCGGAAACTTAAAACTGATTTTAAATAAATATTCATCTAAAAAGAAAAAAGATAATAATCCAACAGCCAAATCAGTTCTTGGAAGATTACCAGTAATAACAGAACAACAAGTGGATCCCACACAGAAAGATGAAGATGCTTGCACACACATAGCGAAAGAAAACTACGAACGGGAAGAAGACAAAAATAATGAAAATAAGAACATAGTTTCTGAATATTCAGATCATTCATTGTTTGTAGATTCTGGTGCAGTGAGCTCAAAACGAGGTCAAATCATTCAAACAGGCAAAAAATTCAACTTGAAAGTTTCAGATCCCCTAAATAATGAGCCGTGTGATGATTCTGGGCAGGAGGCTGTGAATAAGCTGAAGACTGATTGCTCCAATGGAAAATGTGATTCGTCTATGGCTCAGAAATCCCACTTGAGTAAAGTTTGTAATGTTAAATGCAATTCAGAAACAGTACACAAGTGCAAAGGTCATCGGAAAAAGATACGAATAATGAGAGAAATAAATCATACTACGCAGTGCGCATGCTCGCAGTGTACAGATAGTAAAAAAGCCGTTATTCCGTATGCCAATTTTAACTCAAGAAATTCTACTGTTGACATTGATTTACATGAGGAGAAGCAAGCGTTCATTCCTTCAAAACAAAAACGAAGATCTGAAACACATGGTTTACATGAAGCTCCATACTGGGCGCGTGGTACTCGACAGAGGTTGCATGAAACTTCACAGGGGTTGCATGGTACTCCACAGAGATTGCACGGTACTCCACAGAGGTTGCATGAAACTTCACAGAGGTTGCATGGTACTCCACAGAGGTTGCACGGTACTCCACAGATGTTGCATGGTACACCTCAGAGGTTGTATGAAACTTCACAGAGGGTGCATGGTACTCCACAGAGGTTGCATGGTACACCTCAGAGGTTGCATGAAACTGCACAAATATTACACGAACATTCACGAAAATTCCGTAGGGCAACCACTTCCGATGAAATTAATAGTAGATACCATTCCAAAACAGAATTTCCTTCTTCAGCTACAAGCAATTTCTCACAATGGACACATTCACCAGAGCAGCCGACAACCACTTACAGAGGAAACAGAAAAAAGACTAAAGAATCTTATAAGAGCTTCCACGAGACGACCAAGCAGCTTTCGAAGAGTTTCAAATGCCATACTCGCAAAGAATGTGCAGCTAAAAGATTTCGTCCATACCACATTCCACGTAGATCTCGAATTTCTTTGAAATCGAGTCCACAACGTTATTCAGTCAGAGAGCAGGGGAAATTATATCAATCAATGTCTTGTACGAGTAAACAGGAAACCAATGAGAACGTTCTAACACAACCTGATGCAGTTGATGAATGTGACGGTCATCAGAAGAGTGCCACAGGAAACGATCCTATCATTTCCTCGTCACAGTCTCACCAATCAAGGATATCATGCAAAACATGTGATGCTGTAGGATTCTTGAATATCTTTCTTCATCTTCCAAAGTTTCTCCAGCAGCGACAAAAAAAGTTCAACCACGTTTCACCAGCAGAGACTTACCAACCATCACAATCAGCGAGTCCTAAAATCGGATTGTATGAAACATCCGGAACGAAGCGCTTACATACAGAGCTGCACGTGAATGCGGGCGTGGACACGGCATTGCTAGATATCTGGAAAGGTGATAATCTAAAGACTTCTCAATGGACCACACATCCGCAGCTAGAATCCACTATAAAAACAACCAAACAAAAAAACAACAGGGACAAATTCAACAGTAATATGTCACTATTTTCAAAATCTTTGCTAAAAAATGTAAAACAGAAGAATCAAGCAGACTGTTACCAGATTAAGACGCATCGCTCGGTTAGTTGTAAAGATGACGAGATTAAACCGTGTAATAAAGTGCAGGTCTCCAGGATACATGGTGAAGACCTTGACGATCAAGTATGTCTAAAGAATAAGGACATAGAACATACATCGAATAGTCTTCATTCCAAAGTTTACGATAAGGAATCAAACATAGACACCAATACTGAATGGACTGACCATCTGATGTTAAATTATGGAAGTCCAATTGCTGGAAATGAATCTGGTGAAAGAGACACTACAATATATTTAAATACAAGCTCAGAACATGATCTTAAAAAATTTCAGCGAAATACACAATGCTTAAATATATTTGGTCAGACAAGAAATATAAAGCATGGATTAATGCGTAGAAGTAGAATCCCAGTCAGGGTTAAGTTATCTCGTCAAATGAAAACGCAAACTAAAATTGATTGTATGCAGGAATTCCCAAACTGTGTTAGTGATGCCTTTGAGAATACGAATGTTATGCATCGCGATATCGAAGACTGTGGAAGTTTGCTAGAGGTTAAGAAAAACGACAGATATCAATATTCATTGGAAGAAGGTAACGTTGATGTCCCGAAGAAGCAACAGGAATGTCAGGTTAAATATCAATTACCGTTATACGATTTACAAAGTAAAAGAAAAATTAAGAAACTAGCGTGTGAAACAGTGAAATCTAGAGACAGAAAGATAAATAGAGAATCTCGGCGAGTTCAAATTAGCAGGGATGTGGTATCGACAGATAAAGTACCCCCTTATGATGTTGTATCCATGAAACAAAAGAAAAGTGCCGATTCTAGAAAACATACCAGACGTGAATTAGAAATTGATTTTGCGAAGAGGAGAAAGGAACACGGGGTAATTGACAAAAGATGTGAACGCATGATCAGAAGAAACAAGTTTTCTATATCCTTACAGGGAAATGAGATTAGCAGATATTCCCAACTCAGAGGAGGAGACCCGTGGGCTGGAATGCTTTCAAAGTCTGCTGAGACAACCCCACATCACCTCTTACCAAAAAATAAGTTACAGTCTGATCGTTTAACAAGCAGAGATAAGGGAGAAAGGGATCATATAATACAAAGCAGCTCCGAGTTTCTGGACGACAACCGATATGAAGTATTGCCTCATAAAACTGTGAGACAGTTCAACAAGGACACAGACGTTTCATCAGAGTTGACACTTGTGGAAGACTCCCAACCCACAACATCAGCAAGCGGGCAAGCATTTCTTGCTTCCATAGAAAAATTAAAAATTAAATTAAGAAATATTTGTAGAAATACTGCTGGGGTGAGATCTGATAATTCTGGAACCGAGGTCCGGCAGATTAGAACGAAGACCCTTCAACATCCTCTTCTTGACCAAGATTACGTTTCTATAACGAAAGGATTGAATAAAGAAGATGAAAAACAAATGAAAGAAGTTAAAGAACAATTTGATAGTATATTTTCTGACGATAATATATTATTTCTCTCGAGGGGATCTAGGAGAATTGATGGACTAGGGAGTACAGATCATGTCCACGTAAAGAAAACATCCACTCCAGAGAAATTGTCTTTAGGAACAGAAAGGAAGACTTGCTCAGAAGTACATGATTTAGAATTAGAATCATTTACCAAACAAACATTGAAACAGAGAGTGAGGTCCAAACAAAGATCTCCTAGTATCAGGCAGTTCCGTAACATCTGCGAGGAACTGAGCCATAAGAGTCAGAAAAGTAATGTGTACAACGAGACAATGGCTCGACGTTTGAATACAGAGAGAACGTTTGGTAAGGAAGTGGAATCGTCTCCCGTACATAAGGCTAAAGATAAGTCTGTCTTGAGCATGCCGTCATCGTCATGCTTCAGTAATGTTGTGGAAGTGACTGCAGATAGCGTATCATGTAGTCAGTTCCCAGAAAATGAAAGACAAAAGAATAGAATCAAGCCACAACTTTCACTGGAAGTTATAAACTATAAAAATGAGCCTGCGAGCCAGGGATTACATGTTTCACAGCAAGAAAGCAATCAGAAAATGGAAAACAGATGTTATGAAAAGTCATGCTCCGTGGACAAAGTAAATCCGCTTCTAGGTTCTTCGATTTTACAGTCATCAATTAAATCAACAGATTATCACGGAATAGTTCAACTATCGATCTCAGCTGCACAGAAGGACATCAGTCATGTCCCGCAAGGCTCTCTAGCATCGAGCAACGGTCTCTCACAATCCTCTTACCCAAACTGTAAAAATATATTTTTGGACAGCCATAGAATTTCTACTAGAAATTCTCGACAAAATTCTAAGAATATCTCCAGGGAAGGGATGACCTCAGTTAGTAGATTTCATAAACAGAGAAGGAAAGAGCACGCCAAGTCAAAAAATAAAACAGCAAAAGATAGAGAAATAACCGGTGACATCAAAATGAATGTGAAATTACAGACATCTGTATTAAGTCGTCAAACAACTATGGTTTACCAAGACATACTTCCCAAATCACGAGTTGACCACACGCGATCAAAGCGGAGCAATGTCGTTGATACACGTGACGCAAATAAAACTGCAATTACATGTGGTATAATGACAGAAGGTTCAGGTCAGAGTCCCCATAATCAAATGGGTACGTATGCAGCCAGAAAAGGTAATGCTGATGCTATAGATAAAAAAATAAGTAGTAAGATGATAGATGGGAAAATGAAGAGCGTGTCAGGTCGAACCGACAATACATCAATAACAATTTTTACAAAAAATGTACAACAGGCAGTGCATGGTGCAAAACAGACATTGCCCAATACAGCAGACACACATCCAGGTACAGCGCATGCATTAACCAGTATAACATACACATTTCCCAGTACAGCAGACACGTTTCCAGGTACAGCCCATCACACATTACTAGCTACAGAGCACAAATTGCCAGATGACACAAAGAGGACACACAGTACAGAACACACATCTCTTCAACATAGCACTCGGCGTTTGCACAAATGGAAAAAACCTGTCTTTTACGCACAGACTGTCAAAGAAGCGCCAACAGAAAGACAAGTTAGAAAACATGACATACGCAATCTAAAATACAGAAGAACATTACGAAATCCTAACAAGGATCAGAATGAACCGCTGCTGTTTTCTCATACTTGGGCAAATAAATCGTTAGGTAAATTGAAGTTACCCCTGGATGTAACCAGACTAGATCAGCGATACTTACCCGAAAAAAGCACGGGCAAATCTGCATTACGACAAATTCACTACAAAAGAGTCAATCCATCTGCCAGTAAAGTAAAAAGTCCGTGTATCTCGAGGCACAAGATAGTTGTCTCAAATAGTCCACCTACCAGGAGTCGTTGCTCGTCATCAAAGTTTGAGAATAGTGCAAGTCCAATAGTTCGGTTTACCGAAGTCGATTACCCTGACATGTCATTCTGCAGAAGAACTAAACTAGTACGTTTGCCATCTGAAGAACGTCCAGCGTTATCTTTCACAAAGAAGACAAGCCCAGAGCAGGAAAGAGTATCAAAGAAGGTTAGTCGAAACGTCAGTGATGTTGTTGACGAGTGCAATCAACCGGACAAGCGTTTAGCGGATGAAGAAAAATGCTTATCAAACGTAAACAATAAATCACTCGATACTACTGCTATTGCTGAAAGCATATCCGCGTCTGCAGAAGGGAATCATGAAACGGAAGCTATAAACAGGCATGAAAAAGCTTTCAAATCAGAAACAAGAATAGAAACAAATACAGATGAGACAAAATATCAGCTGAAATCAATATTTCATGAATCTAGTCTAACGAGTGTTGCACCAAGACAGCAAAATAATTTGTATAAATCTCATCTGAACAATAAAATGAATTTGTTTCAAGTTTTTCAGAATGCAGACAAGGTGTTTAAGAAGTGTACTAAACCGGTAGATATCCGTTGCTCTACAAGCATTTCTGGAACTTTCCTTCATCCAGAGATTTCTGATAGAAGGAATGTTCCTGGTCACGTTAAAAGTGAAATGTTAGTACGTGGGATTCGTAAGAAAATGCTTGGAAAGAATGTAGATCAAGGTAGGAGAGGAAGATTGTTTCAACAGGAAATCTTACCTGAGCTAGTCAAGGACATTGGTGAATCTACGACAGGTGGTGTACTTGACAACCGTAAGTTACCAGTTTGTGTTTCTGGTAGTGTTCCGTCACTGACCTGTAAACATGACCATGACCAAAAGAAATGTTTTCCTGAAAAACACGATCACGTGATTCTATCTAGGAATCAACAATCAATGTCTCCCATTGTGACTTCGTATGGTTTGGAGTGTTTCTCTAAAAAAAGGCAAAATGAAACTACAAACAAGAAGACAGACAATTTCTCAGAGCAAGATCGAGCTCTAGCAAATGAAGGGATGATAAGGAATGAAGATTTCATAACTTTAGGAGACGACCAAGAGTATAAGTCCCACCGAGAAGTAATGAAACCGAAACATGCTTCTAGATACACAAATATAGGCGTCGCTGTAGATAAGCCACAAGAATTAGCAAATATATTTAAAGAAAACAAGCTTGGCAATACTTTATCTTGTGGTGCCGTCAATGTAAGTAGCAAACACGGTGCATCTCTACGATTAGGTCATTCTTCACGAGACGAGCAGGCACATTGGAACAGTTTTGTTCTGCCTAGGCGTAAAGAGACACGTAGTCAATCAGATTTGGTAAAAGACATTGGCCTCAAAAATATAATATCTCCAGTTCTTCCAGTAAAACATAAACAGAATTTCTACAGAGTCAAGGGATCTGAATATATTCATGACCCTATCGAAAGTTGGACTGATACTTCTAAAACGTTTGCTCACAATTTCTCTTCCAAAAATACAGATGGTACACAATGGTCATCGTCGACAGGATTTATATTTAGTAACGCTTCGGGTTTACCCAAAAAATTAGTAGAGATTGCTGATAGTAGTCTAACAAAACGACCAATGCAAAGTATTCAGGAATTCAGAGAACACGATAAAAGCCACAAGTCAAGAGAAGTGGCTTCTAAGAGATGGACACCTAAAGTTGATGTAATGTGTGAACAATCAAAATCAAGTGATACAGTAGCTTTATCTCGTGGAAACATGAAGAATTGGAATAAGGGGGATGCATGTTTACGATATCGCGAGGACAATACATTTGAAACTCAAGTGGAGCAGGCCAAAAAATTCAGTTTGAAGAAGAATAATATAAATAGAATGAAACCTGAAACAGCGGCAGATATGAAAGAGTGTCTCTCACATGGGAATTTACATGGTAGATTGCCTGCTCACATAGAGCAAAGTAGATTGCCTGCTCACACAGAGCAAGTGATCGAGGAACCAGCTACAGAGTTTGAGACCCTCTCAGACATCGACCTGCTTCTTGTGAATGATTCTGATACCAGAGAGAGAAGTCAATACAACAATGCCATCTCAAGTATTGGAAGTGTCATGAACAAGACTCAACCTGACCAGATGCATCAGAGCGATGATGATAGTAATAAGTGTTTTTCGCGAGAAGTTCCTCAAAACCATCTATTCCAAATGAGATGTTCCCACTTGGGATATTCTAAACCATCCTCGTCTAGAGATCCTGAAGACAAGATCACACCAGGTGTTGTTCTTTACAAGACAAAATCTAGATCTGATATTAAAGAGTCTTCACACCATTCTTTAGCTGCCCGAAGTAAAATCTATAGACAAAAAAATTACAAATTTTTGAAGTTGGCATCCGAATCAGATCATGCAGAGATTCAGGGGAAACTATCATTAGACATGATATCTCGTCGAAGGGAGATAATATTGAACAATGATTTCGTTGAGGAAGAGCCTGTACTATGCAATGATCAAGAAAACACGCAAAGAGGAATTAAATGTACACAAGATGTACGAAGAGTTTCACAAACTGATCACAGATCCCAGCAGGAACAGCAAAATACCGAAAACAACACAATAACGGAAACAACACATTACAGAAAACAATACAATACCGAAAACTGTAAAAAAACATTATCAAGAGCATCATTTTCATCTGAGCTCATGACCGCTGCTGAAAGAAAAACGAACTCTATCGAGAATATTCTTTGTGACAGAAACTCTAGGGCCTGGCTGCAGAAGAAACCCTTAGCCGATACGCCATTATCCGTCAAACGCTCATGGACAAACCAATATCTCTCACCTGTAGCAAATAATTCAGGATCTTTCAGTCTCCTTGCCGGTACCACAGCTCGCCCGCAGAATAACAAAGAGTATACACGAAATAATAAGATCCAAACCTATACCATATCACCACATCATCTTCCTGACCAGCACCAGTCTTCAAGAATGATACCAGGGTGGGATTGTAACACTTTTAACACAACCAACTACACTACTAGGAATCCTGTACAAACTTCCAGCGATCTTCTGAACGAAACTAAAAACCCTAGACAAAGTAATGCTTCTATGAATATGCTCATTTTGAATTCGAGTTTATCATTGCCCAGAATTGGAGCAAATCTTCACAGTTTTCGCACGCATGACAACAAAAGTTTACGCGGTAGCATGCCAAGTAATGATAAATCGCCCTACCAGCAACCGTTTGTACGGTTAAGACAAACAGATGCATCATTTAATTCTGATTCCAGATTTTCTGAAGGCAATGTTCCGAGGATTTATGGAATCTCTGGCTTATCCGCATCTACATCCGATACTCAATGTAGACAGAGCAACTCTCCTGAAAGTTCTGAAAGCAGACGTTTCCAGAGTTTGAAGAACAAAGCCCCGAACGAGGATTCATTTGTGGGAAAAGTTGTACAGATGTTTGAGCACAAACTAAATTGTATTCCCAAGTTAGATCAAACACGACCGACAACAGACGTATCATACAGGTAGGTCAGACGTATCCTAGAAGTGACACGTCAGACGTAAGATCTATTGTGACTACGGGTCTTATTAGAAGTGATTTAATTTTATGTCTGTTTTGAAAATAGTGCTGCCGTCTCCTGGTAAGATTTTTTGAAACGATTCTCCAACATTGCCTGTATCCTTTTAAGCTGGTGCATTCTGATAAGACCGCATGCCGTCTTCGCATCGAAGACTGACTTTTAACAGTTCTATGTATGACGCTGAAAGTGAATATTTCTTCAACGTTTCTTTTCAAATTTGTGTCAATGAGCAAGATGAATTCTGGAGAATGCCGTCTCTTGTTGTGTGGTTAGTGAGGTCGTTTCATATTCCCAACTAGAGAATGCCGTCTCTTGTTGTGTGGTTAGTGAGGTCGTTTCATATTCCCAACTTATTTGAGCTAATGCATATCAACTCTATTAAGAGGAGAAGGTAAAATATGGCCTACCGACAGGGCACTCATTCTAAACCTGAGGGGTTCCATTGATGACCGAAAGTGAACAACATAGTTCATTAAAGCTATTAGCACTGTAACCTGATATGTGACTGAAGCTATTAGCACTGTAACCTGATATGTGACTGAAGCTATTAGTACTGTAACCTGATATGTGACTGAAGAACGATGAACGAGAATGTCGAGGTTTGAGCGCAGCAGAAGTGAAGTCAGCGTTATTTGTGTGTCGCTCGCTCGCATTCCAGACTACCGGGATTTCGTCCCGCGAAACAACAGAAAATGGAAAGTTTGATCCATGCTCTTAAAAAGTCAACAATTAGCCCCATCAATGCGGAGCACTTGTTCAACAATTCACTAGCCCTTCAGTTTCTAGTCAACAACTGGCTAGACAACAAAGCTCTTATACAAGGTAGCACTGCGTACAAAATATAGCCGATTCATAGATTATCTGCTGCCCAAATTGGATATTCTAGACCATTGAAGCAAATAAAACTACGACACAACTCATCTCCAATCTCTGGACATCACATTATAAATCTCTATTTGGACCATTGTCCGTGTTCACGAGAAATCTAGTGGGATTTTGAGAACAAACAATACAAATACCAAGTACCTTTACATTGTTTACCTTTGTAGAAGACTTGCCGTTCAAGTTGCATTGGCTTTGTAATTAAACGTATAAAGGAGATATACAAAAAGTGAACAATAGTTGAGAAATGGCTTGTGTGTTGTTGGGACCTGATAGGGGATCAAAGAATAACGGCACTGTTACCTTACATGCATGTCATAAGAGGCGACTAAAGAGGTTTTGTTGCAGAGTTGTCTATCCCATCCCATATAAGGTCAAAGTGTATCCGGAGGGCATGCTGACATCAAATGTGACAGGACGAAAGGAGCAGATATCGCAGATAAGCTGTAAACCATGACACAACGAACTCCGTTATCTGAACTACATCCTGCTAATATGCAGGAGTTTGAGAGAATGAGCCAAAAAAATTAAGAAGCTGAAACGAAGTATCGTATATAGGATACGCTTCACAGATTATAATAGTACAGAGGTTTGCAGCGATATATGCGTCTTCTGACTCCAAATTCTGTATGCAATGTTTGATAAGTATATCTTCCACGGGATTGTGCTGTCTTCCTCACCATTGACCCTACTTAGTAGTTTTTTACGACATGCATGCACGATAACATCATTGTCATTCTATATTCGGTTTTTGGTACCCAGCAGTAACTCACCGCCTGCTGAAATGCTACTCGAGCATGTAACCCCGTAGCTTCAAACGAGAATCTGCAGAAACATAATATGCACTTGTATCCAAGATCTGAGCAACCAAAACCCACCTACAAGCTCTGGACAAGTTACAACATCAAGCACTTCCCCTTATCACAGGTGCCATGAAGACATTTCCCATAAATGAAATATAGAAAAATTATAGGTATTAAACCCAAGTAAAACACCTGACCATTATGTTCAGATAAGTAGAAAAGAATGTCAGCAACATAGGAACAAAAAGACCAAGAAATCACCTACCAAGAAAAGAGAATCCTCATCAAAGCTATCACGAAAGTCTACTACCCAACAGATAAATATCATTATCTTGAGCTGAACAAGTTATCATCTCCAGCGTAAGGACAAGATACGGCAGACTAACCATCCACTTAAATAGACTAAGACTTGTTCCATCACCTCTGTGTCCATGTAGGCAGGCAGAACAGACTTCGTATTAAGCGAGACAGCATTACACTATACCAGCTGAAGGAGGAGCCATGGCTCACAGTAACAGACATTCACAGAAATCTGTATGGGAGTCTGAGAAGCTTTCATCAACATGTATCTAGAAAACCTGAACTGAAGGATGTCCAAATATTACATCAACAATAAGCCGACCAATGTTTGATCACTTTCTCCAATAAGAGACCTACCAACAGAATTCAATCAAGCCAGAAGCCTGATTCTGATTTGTTTCTGTTGTTTGGTTTTATTTAGTGATTAGTCGCTCAGGGAACACCGAATTAGATGTCTAAATAGCCCGCTGGTCGCTCAGAGAATACAGAAGTATATGAAAAATATCCCGCTGGTCCTTCAGGGAACACAGAAGTATATGACGAAATAGCCCTCTGGTCACTCAAGGAAAACAGAAGTATATGAAGAAATAGCCCGCTGGTCACTCAGGAAACACAGAAGTATATGACGGAATAACCCGCTGGTCGCTCAGGGAACACAGAAATAGATAACGAAATAGCCCGCTGGTCGCTCTGGGAACATAGAAGTAGATAACGAAATAGCCCGCTGCTCGCTCAGGGAACACAGAAGAAGATGACGGAATAGCCCGCTGCTCGCTCAGGGAACACAGAAGTATATGATAAAATAGCCCGCTGCTCGCTCAGGGAACACAGAAGTATATGACAAAATAGCCCGCTGCTCGCTCAGGGAACACAGAAGTATATGACAAAATAGCCCGCTGCTCGCTCAGGGAACACAGAAGTATATGACAAAATAGCCCGCTGCTCGCTCAGGGAACACAGAAGTATATGACAAAATAGCCCGCTGTTCGCTCAGGGAACACAGAAGTATATGACAAAATAGCCCGCTGCTCGCTCAGGGAACACAGAAGTAGATGACGGAATAGCCCACCCGACATCATAAATAGCATACTTGTTGATGTATTTATATAGGAGTATAGTTCTCGATTTATATGTATGAATCAGTGATACAATATGTAATTTATAAAGATGGTTACTATAAACGCAACTGAATACATCAATATATGAAAAAAACTACTATCATCATGTGTTGAATCTGTGCTAGTGTCTGTATTGGATAAGTTGTCTTGTATTTATGCTTATATTTCATGTTTGTTTACATTGGCTGTCTGAATCAACAGTGACGCAATCTTGGCATGCCCATAGGGTGTTCAAGTCTTTTCCAGTATCCGGTGAGGAGTAAGCATCATGATGATGATACCTGTAGCTAGTTTAGTGAATGTCGAGAAATCTAAGATGGGAAGTATGTATGCGTTGTTGATACAGATAATTCTATGGGGAGCTATGACCGTGGATAATATAAGACCTGAAGATTAATGGGAAACAGTCTTCTAAAATGTCTCAGACTGTTTCCGTGATTTTCATTGGCTGCCGACCAGTGGCGTATCCTGGGGTCTGAAAGAGAGCATGCAACTTTTAAAAAATGATAATTTTCTACTCACCCAGTTATTTGAAGTTCAGTTATATTCTGCGGCTCTTTCTGCTAAAGTCCTCTGTTACTTTGTTATAAAAGTCATCATTGCCTTTCATCTCTACAAGAAGGTCTTTTTCAATTGACATCATTGATAGAGCAGAAAGACGACATTGCCCCTGCGAGTTCATTATGACATTTTTAATGCGTTTTAATGCAGAAAACGAACGTTCCACTGAAGACGACGATGCAGGAATTGTCAATATTAATTCACAAAGTTTATGAAGTTCTGGAAGACCACTGTGAAGTCCTTTGTTCAAAAGAAATCTATGAACCACAAAGCCAAACGACTTTCTTATATAAATCATTGTTAAATGAACGGACACATTTTGTTCCTTCTCGTTTCAAACTGCTTAACGCAGGAATCGGTCTGCCCATTTTTACCAAGTCCAATTTTTCATTAAATGTTCGCGATTGAAACGGTCGCTCAAATAAATCTACAACAACATCATTAATAGAATCAGCCATAATAACCACCACAGTAAACAAATATACTAAGTTTAGTAATTAACAATAGCAATACACATGTTTCTGTACAAACACAAAATATTAAATATCAGCTGATTAAAATCACGTTTGAAGTTTTGAAATCGAAACTACATCGCTGTGTAAATGTGCGTGTGTGTTGAGTAAGATCACGTGACGTGTACCAAAAGTGACCAGAAATAGCTTACTAAACAAGTGTGTGTGTATGCAATCAAGATTTAAATTGCTTGCATTGTTATCATTAGTTTAACATTCAAATAAAAGTACTAGAACATAGAAATTGCACTGTTTCACACCAGTAAATAATTGTTCATCAATCAATTTATTATTTGCCAGTGCTAAATTGTTATAATAGTGATTGAATCATAAAATGTATTATTTTTTTTTTCATCGCAAGCTTACTCTGGAGACAAGGATTTAAAAAAAACACACAGTATATCACTGCGCTTATATGTAAAGGGACTATTTTAACGAAAGCAACTTTAAAATTGCTTCAGTGTGGCCACTTGCAACTTTCATATGTGTTGCCAGCACTAATTTTCGGAAAAATTCAGATTTGTGAGAAAAATATTTTAAAATATATTTTTGAGCAATGCTGCAAGGGCTAAGTTTGGATGGGGGATAGATCACTGACTGGTTTATCATTTTCGCAACTCTTGAAGGCATGCGATGCTTGCCTTGCTTATGCTTAGTATACGCCACTGCTGCCGACACAATGTAAAATCAATGCGACAAAATATAAATTTTAGGCCAACGGCCCTGGTTGGTAGAGAGCTAGCAAGGTACAATATTGACATAGCAGCGCTGAGTGAAACGGGTCTTGCTGGTGTCGGCCAGTTCTGCGATACAGGTGCCGACTATACACTATTTTTGGAACGGAAGAGGAAGTGACGAAAGATGTGAAGCAGAAGTTGGCTTAGTTGTTACAAGGCAAGTAGCAATTCTTGCAGATTGTAAGTGTGACATAGAAATGACATCAATTCTTGCAGATTGTGTGACATAGAAATGACATACATTCTTGTAGATTGTAAGTGTGACATAGAAATGACATACATTCTTGTAGATTGTAAGTGTGACATAGAAATGACATCAATTCTTGCAGATTGTAAGTGTGACATAGAAATGACATACATTCTTGTAGATTGTAAGTGTGACATAGAAATGACATCAATTCTTGCAGATTGTAAGTGGGACATAGAAATGACATACATTCTTGTAGATTGTAAGTGTGACATAGAAATGACATACATTCTTGTAGATTGTAAGTGTGACATAGAAATGACATACATTCTTGTAGATTGTATGTGTGACATAGAAATGACATACATTCTTGTAGATTGTAAGTGGGACATAGAAATGACGTACATTCTTGTAGATTGTATGTGTGACATAGAAATGACATACATTCTTGTAGATTAAGCTGAAAGTTTACAGAGCAGTGGTACTTCAGTTGTTGTTATACGCTAGTGAATCATGGGCCGTGTATAGACGAGGAAGCTCAATCCTCAATCACACCTTGTCTCAGAGAGACCAGAATGAAAATTAGATGGCAAGACAAGATTCCAGATACCACTGTCTTTTAGAGATCTGGTATCCCCTAGCATTGGCACTATTTGTTGGACAGGTCATGTAGTAGAAGGAGAAGACCATCGCCTACCAATGATACGATGTTGAGTTGCAGAAGGGCACACGTTCTCAAAGTGACCAAAAGAAGCGCTACAAAGACTCGTTAAAGACATCACTGAACGGTTTTGAACTAGACCAAGATACATGGGAAAAACTTGCTTAAAATAAAGCTACGTGACGCGCTACAGTCAACAAGAAGACGCAGCATTATGTGAAAAGAGGAGAACTGCCGCAACTCTGAGAGTAGTCACAAAGTTACGCGTAGACTAAAACCATCTATATTGGTCATCCCATGCCGAAATATCCAAGGACATAGCCATCTACAATCTCATAACCAAGGACATAACACAAACTAAATTTCATAAAGTAGATGCAATAAATGGTCATCATCATCATGTGATGGATGAACAACAGCATGTAGTCATTCTCACAGGGAGATAACGTCTTCTGTGCTTGGATGCATGCGTTTTACCGTTGTTATCTCCCGTGTAACTGGTATAAAATATGTGCTTGCTCTCTGAGATTGGTTACTTTTATTGACTCGATGGCTGGCTGGATTGGCACCGTCTGATGTTATAGAAGATATGTTCGTTAAATTAAGTTAACCACATTCGATACGTATTTTGATTATTGTTTGGCTTTCAGTTGATAATTATTTATGTACTTCGAATCAACTTGGCTATTTTTGGCATGCGATTCCAGTATATAAATAGTAACATATGAAAACCAAACAATAATCAGAATACGTAATGCATGGAGTCCAACTTAATTTAGCGAACAGATCTACTGTACTGTCGTTCGGTCACGGCTGGATTACGCATTTAAATACGGGGAAAAGGGGAAAGGAGGGGCACATTAAAATAAAGTTCCGTGGAACTCCAGATATTATTTCTTGAATACTGAGACCAGAGTCGTACTTTAAAATTATTCATTACGGGCCAGTAAAAAATGGCTTAGCGGGAGGGATTTAGCCCATCAAGTACTATCTGTTCCACCCCCTGGCGGGAGGGATTTAGCAAATCAATTACTATCTGTCCCACCCCCTGGCGGGAGGGATTTAGCCCATCAAGTACTATCTGTTCCACCCCCTGGCGGGAGGGATTTAGCCCATCAATTACTATCTGTCCCACCCCCTGGCGGGAGGGATTTAGCCCATCAATTACTATCTGTCCCACCCCCTGGCGGGAGGGATTTAGCCCATCAATTACTATCTGTCCCACCCCCTGGCGGAAGGGATTTAGCCCATCAATTACTATCTGTCCCACCCCCTGGCTGGAGGGATTTAGCCCATCAATTACTATCTGTCCCACCCCCTGCCTTTTAATTAGTAATGAGATGAGAACAGGGATTAATTCTCTGAAATTAGACCCACCCTCTGGAATTGAATATCTGAAAACAATTAGCATAATACATTCGGCTGACCGCCCATTACTGATATGATTCTTTGATGTTATTCGTCGGTTTTTATTCCGGGTGACCAATAGGCGGGCCCTAAAAAGCGATACTTTTTTTGCCACGTGTGTTGTAAGTGGCGGCTAAGGAAGTTTTTGTTGTTAGTGTTGGCTGTTCCATCCCATAAATGGTTACAAGCAACCTAGAAGAAATGCTGAAGACGAAAGTGTCAGATCACTAAACACAGATATTACAACTGAAGTGTAAACCATGGACACAATGTATTCCGTTGTATGAACATTTTATAAATTTTTTGTTCATACGTTCTCAAACGCCCATCATATCTATTTTATGTTAGAACACTGTTCCCACCAGATTTCCAACATGATTTAGTGAGAAAATGGAAAAGCCATGTTGTGCCGTTTTGATTGCGTCACTGGCCCGACACATCTGACATATTATATTACCTTGTAGCTAAATAGATTCAGTGTTTTTACTATATCCCCTGAACGGTTGGATGTCTGTAACCATATCGCAGGTAAATGAAGCAAGCAGTACGAGAGAACTGGATCTCGTACTTACACGCTGATCATCAAGCGAACACAGCTAACCACGGTCACACATGCGTGATCTTTATGCCGTTACCTTGCGTCGCTGTCGACATAATCTCAGATGTACAAATCACAACTGTATTTTGCTAATCTGCAGAAATTTTGGCTTCAGGTTTGTGTACATCAGCACCACCCACCTCCCCTGGGCAACGAAAGACTTTGGCTAGTCGGCTTAGCTACGTGAAGCTAGTCAGCAAATGCGCCGTATTGGACTGAGAGTGCATCAAAGACAGTCATTGACAAGCGACCAGAACCAGCCCATGAAGCAATGGCAAACTACTGTGACTCATGCAATGCCAAGAAACTCATGATGACCACAAACTAGCTTCTAAGAACTATATGAAAAAAACGCAAGCTAACAGATTTCGGACATGCAAAGAGACACACTGGTTTAGAAAGATTAATCATGGAGGGAAACGTTCAGAGAACATAGGCTACGGACACATAATATGAGAACCTTCTGAACATGCCACTGGAAGAGGCTGAACAGCTTGTATAGAACTGAGAGACTTACACAGTGGCAGTGAGAACAACGTTCTGTAAAGGAAACGTCACATAGATAGATATGTTTGTAGATGGTTATTTGTTAGAGGCATGAAAATAGAGTAAAGTATAGGTACATCGATACCTACCGTGTATGTTGTAAGTGACCCTTGGACGAGGAACCTGAAGACCCTTTCCGTTGCGATGAAGGCTGCTGAAGACCTATATTGTATCTGCTGTGAGGAAATAAACCTTTACATCTGCAGCACGTCTGAATATTGCAAACAAGACACACCAAAGTATCATCCGTAGAAGAATGTCAAGTTGCTCAATCTACAGCCTCAGTAAGTCAAACAGTCATCTCAAACGTTTCGACAACGACGGATGTGTCCGACCATTGACCCAAAAAACGGCGACACAAGGCATTTTCATTCTCTGGACTACATTCTGCAATAAATCTTGTAGGATCATTTTCTTGCTACAAGAGAGATCCAGCGGGAGTTTGAGAATGAACGCCGAAGAAGAAGAACAATCACATACCTGACAAGCTTCTGGAATACCCCACTCTCGAAGATAACACAAGAGAAATAGCAGTTTGACGATGAAATTCAAATTCTGGCACAGGCAATAGGAGTGATAATTTAGTCATTTTCTCCTGATCATCGTCATCATCACCACTACAACCACCACACTACTATCACAATCACAACCACCACAACATTCATCACCACCATGATCATCAACATCATCACCACCGCTACAACGATCACCACTATCATCATCATCGCCACCACCGTCACCATCACCACTATCATCACCATTACCACCACCGCCATCATGAACACCGCCACTAATATAACCACCACTACCACACTACAACCACCACAATAATCATGACCAAAACCACCACCACCACTGCACTACAACCACCATCACATTATCAGCCTCATTTCGTCATCACAAAAATCTACTTTATTCATGTTCACACATGAATCGTCTCTCTGAGCCATTATTACACTCATCACCCATCTCAGAGCTCACAAATAAACAGGCTTGATGCTTTACGACATACTTATCTTTGCTTGCGAACGAGAAACATCACCATTACAGCGAAGCTGTAAACCATTTCATTGGATCTCCCTGGTTAGTGGTGAAGACGTCTGCATTGTGCTGAAGTAGTTGCAGGTTCAAGTTCTGCAAGAGACATTTTGGGAAAAGAATTATTTGGGGGAGGGTGGGTTACTGTGGACTATTTCTTGAAGGAAGGAAGTTACGTGCTATGAGCGGTACTCACAAGAGGCTCCGTACCGCTGCATTGTAAGTAATCTTGGCGGGATCTGTACCGCTAAATCGCGAAGGGACTAAGTACATGTGAGGAAACCCAAGTACAATATCGTCACGCCATCACAGCATTTTGTTTCTTAATGTAAACCACGAATGTATAACGCATGGTGAATGCATAACGCATTCCACATTCTGGGCTACGTCCTGCTAATCTGCGGGAGTTTAAGAACGAAAACAGATGAAGAATAACAACACACAGAGCAGCTATATATACACACAATTAAAAAATGGTAGCTCGGCAAAGGGGCTGCCCATAAATTACACCAAAACATATTCCCTCAAATTTTACTACCCATCCCCCCCCCCTTTTTTTGCTTCCTTCTTGTCATGAAATCAGACAACTCCGTTTAAATACGTCCACAAAATTTCAAACAGTTTAATTATTGCGTGAAAGAAAAAGTATTGTTGACATCAACATTTGTCAATCTAGCTCCCTTTTCTCAACAAACGTTACACTATTTCACACCACACATCCCTAATTGTTGACGTAGTGTATTGGCCTTCCCAAAGTGGACATGTGGTCAACCCAACCAACCTGCACAGCAGATCCTTCAAACATGTGTAAACTTGGCCTGGACACACTAAAGTATACACTACTTCAACACACTAAAGTATACACTACTTCAGCACACTAAAGTATACACTACTTCAACACACTAAAGTATACACTACTTCAACACACTAAAGTATACACTACTTCAACACACTACAGACACTCTGATATCCAATGAATGCTAAACTCTATGGCACAAAAATTATTTTTTTTTAAAATCCAGATCTTGTCCAATTTATACAAGAAACAACAGATATAGACATTACTAGCCAACAATTTATACAAGAAACAACAGATATAGACATTACTAGCCAACAATTTATACAAGAAACAACAGATATAGACATTACTAGCCAACAATTTATACTTCTTCTTCTTCTGCGTTCGTTCTCAAACTCCCGTAGATTAGCAGGATGTAGTACGGAGGACGGAATGCGTTGTGTCTTGGTTTACAGCATTGCTGCGATATCTGCGCTATTCGACCTGACACATCCGACTTCAGCATAGCTTTGGGTCACTGACCCTATATGGGATGGGGCAGCCAACTCCATCCCACAATTTATACAAGAAACAACATATATATACATTACTAGTCAACAATTTATACAAGAAGCTACACTTCAATTATAGACATTACTATCCGATAATTTATACTAGAAATAACACTTCAGGTATAGACATTACTAGCCAACAATTAATACAATAAATAACACTTCAGATTTAAACATAAAAAAACCAGCGATTGACACAAGAAACAACACTTCAATTATAGACATTACCGGTGAACGATATAATAAAATATATAAGTTGACTGTAAGAAAATCAGATCGAAATTTAATCTTAACTTTCACTTAATGAAATACCTTCAGCACAGTTTCTTAAATACCTGTTTATTAGGGATAGGTCGGTAGTTTCTTTTCAAAAATGTAAACAAAACGATCCGTGAGTCTCAACAGAAAAGACGGGATGTGCGTGCTGTTTAAACGACTTGGCCAGATTGTGAAGCTTTATAGTATTGTCTCGTTGGATAACTATTTCATTTTGCGTTTTATGAACTTCAGAGGATATACGGTTTTTCAATTGAGCTGGTAGGAAATGTGTTTTCATTTCAGTAGTTAGGAGATACGGTTATACTTTCTTGTGTTATTAGATAAGATTATCATGTGATCTGTTATTAGATAAGATTATCATGTGATCTGTTATTAGATACAATTATCATGTGATATTCTTCTTCTTCTTCTGCGTTCGCTCTCATATAACCACACCGAATATATCATGTGATTTCCGCCGGGAAGCGCGAAGTATGTAGTACTGCAAGTTCCACAGTAAAACTGTGCTATTTGCACCTCGGTTGGCTCACTTTGTGGTTTGGACGTCCGAGGCCCAGCACATTCGTTGTCGTGATGCCTTTAATACGGGTAGTAGGCTTCCCTAGTCCGTGAAAGCCTGCCTATCTGTCGACGGGCATGCGGGTGTGTAGTGGCTTCGCCGAGATGATTGTCGTTCACGTCTATCTTGCACGAGGTGTTCCGTCGCCTGTGAACTTGCCTCGTGTAAGTAGACACTGTGCTTGTGCCCATCTACTGAACCTTTATCACCCGCGATCCTGGTTCCTTATGAGGAAGAACTCGACAGAAGAGTTGGACCCTGGCTCTTTCGCTTTCTTAGCCGAGGGATCGTTCATCGACTTCGTGGAGCCCTCGCCCAAATTCGAGTCTCACACAAGGCGTTTTGGAGCAAGCCATTCTCTAGTTGAACGACCTTGTCCCATTTCTGCATGAGCCCATCGGGTACTGAACCCTTTCTCTCCACGAGTTTGTTTCCGGTATAAGAAGCTCGCCAGTAGAGTTTGGCCAGGTCAGCCTTCGTTGTCCCGTTTGTGCCTGAGCCCCTGGGGGTACGGAACCCTTTCTCTCCGCGATAATGTTTCCGGTATAGGAAAGCTTGACTTTGTAGTTGAACAAAGTCTTCTTTCTTTGCAGGACGCCCACAATTGGGTGTTGGTCTCTGCCCATATGGAACTTGGGTAACTAGAAGCTTGTCTCGAGCTAACAGAGCTTGTAGTTCCTATTTCCTTGGAACTTGTTTTCACTTTTTATTTGCAGTTGGCGCTGCCCTCTGGCTCTGTGCTGCCCTTTCATTGTACTCAGTATATAGTATTTTTGTCTCTCACTAAGCATCTGCCTTTTCGAACCTTTTCATTGGTCGTTCTTCCAATGTTCGGACTGGACGTATTTGCGTGTGTCGACAGTGCCACTGAATGTGTTGGCGCTAGTGGTGTCGGAGATATTGTCTGTCTCTTTATTTCCTTCCATCTGCTACCTCCACATTCACGGACACGATCTCCAAATGATTTAGCCAGAATCAGCACGAACCGCCGTGTTTCTGTTACCAGGGTGCACCGCGAGGAGGTACATTTGGGATCTTGGTTATCAGCTGACCCTGGGTCTGCCGAGAGCAGTGCACTTCCTTTTCACCCCATCATGTGATATGTTATTAGATTATCATGTGACCTGTTATTAGATAAGATTATCATGCGATCTGTTAGGAGATACGATTATCATGTGATCTGTTAGGAGATACGATTATCATGTGATCTGTTAATAGATAAGTTTCTCATGCAACCTGCTAGTAGATGGGATTCTCGTGTGATCTGTTAGGAGATAAGATTATCATGTGATCTGTTAATAGATAAGTTTCTCATGCAACCTGCTAGTAGATGGGATTCTCGTGTGATCTGTTAGGAGATAACATTATCATGTGACCTGTTATTAGATAAGATTATCATGCGATCTGTTAGGAGATACGATTATCATGTGATCTGTTAGGAGATACGATTATCATGTGATCTGTTAGGAGATACGATTATACGAATTTCATGTGTAAGCATTACCGTACTTGGAGAAAATATGACCATAAGGAAACATTTCATTATTTGAATACGTCAGGTTGATACGTCTATGATTATGTTTGTGTATGTGAAAATATTCTGTGGATTATAACAGATGGACATTTAAATGATGATGTGTGACATGTGTGGATATATGATGTGTGACATATATGGATATGTTTCTTTAACTGGATAAGGTTTGCTGTGAAAGTTTGTTTGCTGTATTCTTTTGAATAGAGGGATGTCAGGAGATTACGTCACTTATTTTCGGAGGGGGAACCGGGGGTGGGGGGGGGGGTTGTTGGAAAAGATTTGACAGATATTAAGGGAGTGGGAGGTTTGACAAAATTTGACACCAACAATTCTGTTTTTATACTCAAATTAAATTGATTAAATGTGTTACATTCTATTTATATCTGAAAAAAAAATTTATTTTAATTTGTCTGCTAACCATTTTTTTTAACTAAAGAAAGGATGGGGGTATTTTTGAACATACGTAAAAGGCAGGAGTAATTCCTGTATTATTGGCAGTTGTTGACAAGGGGTGGGGAATTGACCAAAGCATTGACCTAATTATGGACAATGCCTTAGTGTAGGAGATTATAACATCACACGTGTTCACATCTTTGTTATCGATTATCTCGCCCCAGGCGGATGGTGATGCTACTGGTCTCTGTATGTGCCCTTTAACGAAGTGTTGGGACTTATTTGTCATTCCAATGCCAAATGTGTCGTACCTGTTTTGCTATATCCATGTTTGTTCATAACAGGAAAAGTGTCGCGAACAGAACATTGGTCTTTACACCACATTTGTAAACCGAACTAAGGCATTCGACACTGTAAATCGCGAAGGACTATGGAATATCAGGGCCAAATTTGGATGTCCCGAAAAATGTATCAACATAGTTCGCCAGTTCCATGATGGTATGACATCATGTGTGAAAGATCTTCTTCTTCTGCGGTCGTTCTCAAACTCCTGCAGATTGGCAGAATGTAGTCCGGAGAACGGCGCACACTCAAACCCCTTTCCAGTGACTAACGGTGCTTGCTCCGACGCTCTTCAGCATGGTGTTCTCTGCCATGTTAAATGATGCCTTCCGGAATAACAGTGCAGGAATTTGTTTTCGCTATCGAGCTGACGGAGGACTACTCAATCTTAGTAGATTGAAAGCCAAGACCAAAACTAAGACGGACATTGTTAATCTTAGTAGATTGAAAGCCAAGACCAAAACTAAGACGGACATTGTTAATCTTAGTAGATTGAAAGCCAAGACCAAAACTAAGACGGACATTGTTAATCTTAGTAGATTGAAAGCCAAGACCAAAACTAAGACGGACATTGTTAATCTTAGTAGATTGAAAGCCAAGACCAAAACTAAGACGGACATTGTTAATCGTAGTAGATTGAAAGCCAAGACCAAAACTAAGACGGACATTGTTAATCTTAGTAGATTGAAAGCCAAGACCAAAACTAAGACGGACATTGTTAATCTTAGTAGATTGAAAGCCAAGACCAAAACTAAGACGGACATTGTTAATCTTAGTAGATTGAAAGCCAAGACCACAACTAAGACGGACATTTTTCGCGATCTCTTGTTAGCCAACAATTGTGCACTAAATGCTACCAGTCTGAAAGACATGCAGGACAGCATGGACCTCTTTTCATTGGCCTGTGATGCGTTCGGTCTCACTATCAGCACCGCGAAGACTTTAGTAATGTATCAACCAGCGCCAGGTGTTCCCTACACAGAACCAGTAATCACAGTAAAGGGACAAAAACTTAATACTGCCAATAAGTTTGTATATCTCAGCAGCAGCCTATCGCAATCTGCGACAATTGAAGAAGATGTTGCCCTGCGTATTGCTCGTGCCAGTGCAGCATTCGGGAGCCTTCGTGCCAACGTTTGCATCAGGCGTGGTCTCAATTTCACAATTAAATTAGAAATGTACCGCGCAGTGGTTATACCAACACTGCTTTATGCTGCGTCTTGCTGGACTGTCTATGCGAGACACGCTCGACAGCTTAACTCTTCTCACCTTCGGTGTCTAAGAAACATGGGAGTATATTGGCAGGATCGAGTACAAGACACGGAAATCCATCAGAAGTCCCGTATGCAAAGCATCTATGCCCTGCTGACTAGGTCCCAACTCCGCTGGACTGGCCACATCGTCCGTATACCAAACAAGCGCCTTCCAAAGAGATTATTCTATGGGGATCTGTGCGAAGGTAAATATTCAAACGGAGGCAGAAAAAGGGTTTCAAGGATCACATAAAAAGCTCTCAAGCACTGCAGCATCGATCCTAGCTCCTGGGAGACTACAGTACTTGATCGCTCAGCCTGGCACACCTAGATCACTGCTGACATCACTACATTTGAAAAAGAAAGAACACTGCGGGCAATCCACAAGCGCAAGAGGCGGAAGGACAAATCCAAAATTTCTCCTGCCCCGAACCTTCAGCACTCCTGCATGCACTGCAATAGAACTTTCCGTGCACGAATCGTACTCATTTGACATCTACGAACTCACAAACCAAATTAGACAATTACCAATTTATTATTATTTTCTTCATCGCATTTATTGTTTTTTTTCTTCATGCTACCAATTTCTTTCTTGGTTTCGTGGGCGTTTCGACCACAAGGCCTTCAATCGTATCTTATTATATGCGCTTGTATGAAGTTGAGTTCCAGTAGGGATCCAGGTGGCATAGTTATTAAGCTGTTCACCGTGTTGAATAGGTCGTGTGTTCGAATCCAACTCGTGACGTCTTCTGTGCAAAGTATATTTTTGGAGATCCATGGGGATTCACATGAAGCTACGGAGTTACGTGTTATGAATGATACTTTACAGGCATCGTACCTATAAATCGAGATGAACAGAGTACATATATAAAATAAAGCACAATAAAGTCAATCCTCAGGTTATGAAACACATTTTGAAGCAGCACTAATGCACGTCATCACTTCGAGAACACAAGTTGGAATGTCGAATTGTGGATCACAAGCTTGTTTTACCAAGTTGTGTTTGTGAGTCAGACATCTAACCAACCTGCCACCAAGCTGATTGTACTTAGAAAATAGACTATTCATTCTAGTTTCACGGTATGTGAGATAATTATTGATAATCTTAGAAAATTGTGATAATCAATAACAGCTGTCACATAGATCGATAATTTTTAAAGATGAGATTTATTACTAGGTATATAATAACAAATGTGGGAGACATTTGGATGACAACACCTTGAGGGAGTAGGAGTTTGTCACCAGAATGTATATAGACTGTAACTACAAGAATTAAATTGGGTACCACTTGGCAAAAAAAAAAGAGAGTAATCTTCGTGGAATAACCCTCAAAGAGGGTTTTTCTATGCCAGAGCGGCGTTTTATTTTGACTTCCAAATAGTAGTTTCTCTGGTATGTTTGTTTTGTTGATTTTCCGGAGATTTTTCATGTTCCAGATAATTTAATGTGACGGTCACAGACGAGTGAATATGACTAAGTCCCATATGACTGTGAATATGACTATGAATATGAATATGGTTGAACCACCACTGGGTTCAAGTCTATATCTGTCGACTGTCACGGTTAAGCATATCATAAAAGGGTATAACAGCCCATGTGTTGTAAGAACAAATAGGGGAGCAAAGAATAGACACACTTATCTTATTTGTATGTTGTAAGGATAGAAACACATATCTTACGTGCATGTTGTAAGGACTAAGGAGGCTGTGTTGCCGAATTGGTTGTCCCATCCCATATACACTCAAAGTGATCCAAAAGCCACTCTGAAGCTGTGTCAGGACGATAGGCGCAGACATCACAGCTAAACTGTAAACCATGATACACCGCATTCCGTCTTACGAGTACATCCTCCTATCGGTGGCTGTTTGAAAACGAACACAGAAGATGATAACGTGACAAACGCAACCCCTAACCTCCTTAATCACTTCTTATAATATGTATTGCAGATTGCATTTTTGCTTTGTTTCCATTTCACTTCGCTCCTTAGCACGCTATATTTTTAAATGTCATTTTATTATTGGACTATTGTTATGATCATATAAGAAGGAAATTATTAACTTTGTCGTGTACTTTGTCGTGTACTTTGTCGTGTACTTTGTCGTGTACTTTGTCGTGTACCTTGTCTTGTTATTTGTACATGGACTTATATATCTGACTTTTACTTTGAGTGAAAATAGACTGGCACTACTAGCATTAAAATAGGTATCAGATGGCAAAAAAAGAGAGGAAGACCAAGACTAGACTCTTCACAGAAAAACAATCAAAGAGGATATGACTTTGAGTCTCAACAACACACAAGAATTACACACAGTAACATCACATCGCTCGAAATGGAGAGAGATGATTTGTGTCCTATCTGCCGTATTCGGCGCTGAAACAACATAGATAGCTATATAGATATAGAGAAAAATAGATATAGATAAATGTATGGCCTTTTGCGTCTTGTGACGGTCATTAAGCAACAAAAGAAGAAGCAATCCCTGGAATATTTTCGCAAATCTGAGATGCTGTTGTTTGTTTCTGCTTCTCTCTTGACGTGTTTTACCAAGTCGGGACGGTTTTTATGAAGAAAATGCCTTGACTATTTTGCACTAATACCCTCTCGGTTCCGTTGATATAGTCCAAGGGAAAGGCGAAGATACTACTGCTAGAAGCAAGCGGAACTGCAGGGGATGCCAGAGAATGATTGGATACGACCATCAACTGTCCTAGGATCTCCCCTCCAGATTTAAAAAAAGATTGTGTGTACTTCCCTTAACCTGGGGCACTCCCGTGTTAAAGTGAATGTGTCACTGGTGTTTTCTGAGAGGGTTCGCTCTTAGCCTAAAGTAAAAGGTCCCATATGCAGGAACCTGCCATCGTGGATGAAGATAACTCTCCATGTACTAAGCCGTAGTAACTATTAGGTGAGGGTTCCCTTCGCTGCTGTGCTTATTTCCCATAACTCATGTCTCGGGTACTCATCTACTGATGAGTCGACTGGAGGAGTGGTTGTATCAGGAGTGAAATCACAACGCGGGCTTTTATTTTGTCTGGGCTTGGTTTCGAACCTGGCACACTGTAACCCTGTGATAGCAAGCAAGCTCACAATCAACTAGTCTACTGCGCTCACTTAAGGTCTCTACTGCACCTAAAGTAATCCCGTTCTAATTCATTTGGACTAGTGGGTTTGATGTACTCTTATAAAGCCTTCGAGCTGTCTCTCAGAGAAAAGTGAGCACATTTCAGCGTACACAGTTGTAGAAGAAATTTTAATCCTGACCCGTCCAGCGAGGCAGTACACACATGTTGTAACACTCCAAGCTAAGCTATTCAAGCTAAGCTAAGCTGACCCGTCCAGCGAGGCAGTACACACATGTTGTAACACTCCAAGCTAAGCTATTCAAGCTAAGCTAAGCTGACCCGTCCAGCGAGGCAGTACACACATGTTGTAACACTCCAAGCTAAGCTATTCAAGCTAAGCTAAGCTGACCCGTCCAGCGAAGCAGTACACACATGTTGTAACACTCCAAGCTAAGCTATTCAAGCTAAGCTAAGCTGACCCGTCCAGCGAGGCAGTACACACGTTATAACACTTCAAGCTAAGCTATTCAAGCTAAGCTAAGCTGACCCGTCCAGCGAGGCAGTACACACGTTATAACACTTCAAGCTAAGCTATTCAAGCTAAGCTAAGCTGACCTGTCCAGCGAGGCAGTACACACGTTGTAACACTCCAAGCTAAGCTATTCAAGCTAAGCTAAGCTGACCCGTCCAGCGAAGCAGTACACACATGTTGTAACACTCCAAGCTAAGCTATTCAAGCTAAGCTAAGCTGACCCGTCCAGCGAGGCAGTACACACGTTATAACACTTCAAGCTAAGCTATTCAAGCTAAGCTAAGCTGACCCGTCCAGCGAGGCAGTACACACGTTATAACACTTCAAGCTAAGCTATTCAAGCTAAGCTAAGCTGACCTGTCCAGCGAGGCAGTACACACGTTGTAACACTCCAAGCTAAGCTATTCAAGCTAAGCTAAGCTGACCCGTCCAGCGAAGCAGTACACACATGTTGTAACACTCCAAGCTAAGCTATTCAAGCTAAGCTAAGCTGACCCGTCCAGCGAGGCAGTACACACGTTATAACACTTCAAGCTAAGCTATTCAAGCTAAGCTAAGCTGACCCGTCCAGCGAGGCAGTACACACGTTATAACACTTCAAGCTAAGCTATTCAAGCTAAGCTAAGCTGACCTGTCCAGCGAGGCAGTACACACGTTGTAACACTCCAAGCTAAGCTATTCAAGCTAAGCTAAGCTGACCCGTCCAGCGAGGCAGTACACACATGTTGTAACACTCCAAGCTAAGCTATTCAAGCTAAGCTAAGCTGACCCGTCCAGCGAGGCAGTGCACACATGTTGTAACACTCCAAGCTAAGCTATTCAAGCTAAGCTAAGCTGACCCGTCCAGCGAGGCAGTACACACACGTTGTAACACTCCAAGCTAAGCTATTCAATAGTCAGTATCATGAACAAAGTGTGTCAGTAGGTAACCACTCGATATTGCGTATTCGATACTAAGTGTAACGGATACACATACTGTTGTAATAGAAAAATTTAAAAAAAAAACACTTTCATAACTGCGTGTTTTTCCGTTAAGGAGTGTAGTGAGGCTTTTTTTGCTGTGGGAATAAAAGCCGCTTTGCTAAAGCTGTCGCCGTGGCTTGTACCTTAAGATTTCTATTGCACCTTCGAAAGACAAAAATCCTTGCCCCAATACGTGTATTGAACCCAGGACCTCATGGTTCTGAGCCGGCATTCTAGCTATACGACAACGAGACACTGTTGTAAACATCATTTATAATGCGTCCACGCGTGTGTACACGTCAACAAAAAATTGAAAATATGTCCGCGATAAAACATAAAAATTTCCAATGAATAGGGACACATTTACAAAATTAATTAAAACACACCACTTGCTGGTTAACATTTGCTTGTTTCAGGCCCAAAGCTATTAAAAATAGATATAAAAATAGAGATAGATATATAGACATATATTAGGAAGAAAAGATACATAGATATATAGATAATAGGAATAATATATATATATATATATAGATAGGTAATGGGAATACAATTTATATAGATAGATAGATAATAGGAAGATAGATGGATAGATGGACAGACATATTATTATTACATCATTAGCAACGTGCCAGTATTTGTTAAATCGTATTCCTACACATAAAGATTTCAGCAGCAGTTCACTTACATCGCAGCACCGTCGATGTGCCTGATTTATATATGCTGTTACTTATACCAACAACCCGAGTGTTGCCGAAGCCCGAAAGCGGAGTAATGAATAGGAAAGAAAAGCTGTTGTTTATAATGAATTTCAAAAGGGTCTACTAAGGAGGTCTGAAGGTGGATTTTGTTGTCCCTTACCATAGAGTTAAAGTGACCCAGGTATCTAATGTCTATCCCCAGGTGGTGTTGTCGTAGCTTCCACCCTTGCCGTTGAGCGTAGTGGTTTGTGAAGGAGATGCAGTCTTGTGTGTCGCTCTGGTTTAGGCGTAGTCGTGTTTATTCAGAATAGTCCTGATAATGTGTATCCATCTTTTCCTCGGTCTGACCTTTGTTCTGTAGCCTGATTCCATCTTGTTATGAGCTCTTATAGGGAGTTGATCGTTCATCCGCATAAGATGTCCAAACCATTTTATCTGTTTTTTATTTATATATTCCATACATGATGTGATACCTATTATCTTTATGATGTTCTCACTGCGCATTTTGTCGAATCTGGTGACTCCAATAGTTTTCCTTATACCCAGATGTATTAAGCCACAGATATCGCAGCTGACTGTAACAAAATGGCACAACCCATTCCGTTCTCTGGATTATATCCTGCTAATCTATAGGAGTTTGAGAACGAACTACAAACATCTAGATGCATTAGTGAGGTCTAACTTCAGCGTCACAGTAAGGGGCGGTTGTCAATCAGAGTTGCCAGGATGTCGCGTCCTTAAACCACTTCCCACCACTCTAATTGGAAGATGTATGAGCATTGTGCATACCAAGTCCTTCATCAGAATAGTCCTACGTGCTGATCCGTTACCATTGACAATATACGACAAGGGACCTAAATTGACAATCATCCTTCCAACGTCACGCATTTGACTTACCTCGTGATTTACATTGGATGGCTACACAAAATACACCCAAAGCGACTAATTATCAGTCGCATCGGTCATGATGAGTGCTGCCTGTAATATTCACACAATTATCAGTCGCATCAGTCATGATGAGTTCTGCCTGTAGTAATCAGGCAGTTATCAGCCGCATCAGTCATGATGAGTGCTGCCTGTAGTAATCAGGCAATTATCAGTCGCATCAGTCATGATGAGTGCTGCCTGTAGTAATCAGGCAATTATCAGTCGCATCAGTCATGATGAGTGCTGCCTGTAGTAATCAGGCAAATATTAGTCGCATCAGCCATGATGAGTGCTGCCTGTAGTAATCAGGCAAATATTAGTCGCATCAGTCATGATGAGTGCTGCCTGTAGTAATCAGGCAATTATCAGTCGCGTCAGTCATGATGAGTGCTGTGCGTGATAATCAAGCAATAAACTATTTTGGAGAAGAAATCATGGCCATAGATACGTTCTCCTCAAGGGGGAGGAGGGGTGGAAAGGGGGGGAGTTACCTGAAGAAAAGTCATGCGTACGTTTTCATGTGTCTGCCTTTGATTAAAAATTTGACATTTTTTTTCAAAATAATCTCTAGAGGGGAGGAGGTGAGTGTGTGGGCTGTGTGCTCGCCTGTTTACCTAGTTCCTACTACTAAAAGTCATATTTCGATTTGCTAAGTGGGGGAGGGGTTTGAACACCCCCAACTTCCCCTTATTGACGGATCTGAAAGGAATTGATTATGTATGGAGATTGCGGCCTTTCTTGGTAACAAGCAACCAATTATATGGCACCGAAGCTAGTCCTTCTGTAATCTAGATAGTTGTGTTGTTAGTTAACTAACATTCCTAAGAGCTTGCAGATTCCCAGTGGAAGTACATATTCGTGTGAATCCTGGCTAATCATCAACAACGTGAAAAATAAAATAATAGCATTGGAAACAAAATGTTACAGAAAGATCCTCAAAATACCATGGACCAAAAATATCACCATCATCCTGAGAGAAATGAATGTAAAATAAAACTGGCTACACAGCATGGTTCTTTCCACAAAATTACACTATTTTGGCCATGTCAAACGTCATGGCAGCCTAGAGAAGATCATAATATAGGGAATGATGCCAGATAGACGAACAAGAGGCAGACTAAAAAGAAGATGGACGCAAGACATCAAAACCAACTGAACATGGTAGTAACAGAAGCAGTAAGACTGGCTCAAGTTCGACAGAAACATTGAAAGGCTGTGATGACTGCTACATCCTATTCAGGATATGCTACATGTCGATGATGTGATGTACCTCGTACCTCCATGATTGTGAGACCGGCAATCTAATAAATCCGACACGCATTAAACCGTTGCTTTATAAAGAACAGGAAACAGAATGATTCACAACAATCAGTCGCTAAAATATACACACACAAAAACATGAAATCTGTATTTACATTTCAGAAAACTGGGGCATATGTAAAATCATGGTTAAAAAGAGAAACATTCCTGAAACTATTCTTTTCAGCCTGTGAACGTTTCCGGTGTAGGTTTGTCAGTCTGAGCCTAGCCGTGACCGTCTACAGTACTTCTACTACCGAAGGTCTTGGCCTACTACTAATTCAATGTCATGCGTGGAGTATTTTTAACCTGTTTCCTGTCGCATCACAAATAAAAATTTACTAGAACTATTTGGTTATGTGGTTTAATTTCCGGTTGGTTTGACCTTAAAGGTTATACAACTTTGTCATACCTTCAGGGATCCAAAGTGGAGCAAAGAATAGTGATACTGTTACTTATCATGTGCTATGATGCGGCTAAGGGGGTTTGGGGTGGATGGCAGTCATATCCAATAGAGCAGACGGGTGCTCGGGATTACGTTTATGCTCTCGTAAGGGCATGTTCTCACGTCATGCGAGTTAACAAGTGCTCGCGAGCACTAGCGATTAAATGTGGGGTGTGCTCCCAGTCAGAAATTGTTGAGAATCCTACTCTATGAGAATGGAACAGATAGCCACACCCCAACACCTTCTTAGTCGCCTCTTGTCTGATATGTATCAGTGTTGCTAATATTTGATTTCTCTTCCTGCCCCAACAACACACGTGAGCGTAACGTCTACATCGCGGCTTCATGATATTTGAAATGTCCAAAACTATAAAAGACGCATCGGATGTGTCGGGTTAATGGTGCACAGAAAACTGTGAAGGAAGTCATTTCCATTCTCTGGACTATATCCTGCTATAAATCTAGTAAGACCATTGCCCTGCTACAAGAGAGATCCAGCGGGAGTTTGAAAATGATTCTGAAGAAGAAAAAAGACGAAATGTCGAAAATATTATATTTGTTTGATTTTAATTTTATTTAATAGTACCATTTTATGCACAGTTTTGCCACAACCTCTGTGAGTAGAGCTGACACCATTCCCCACCCCCACCCGACACTTAATTTCTCTTTCATTTCAGTATAGTTGCAGTCAGATGAGTTCTGGAGAAATTATATATCATTTTAGTAACTTCATGCAGGATAATTGTTACTATAATCATAAAACGGGTAATTGTTGTCTGAAAGATGTTATAGTTCATGTGTAACAAGTTTGTAGATACGTGGTGGAGGGTTGCAAGTTTGTAGATACGTGGTGGAGTGTTATAAGTTTGTAGATACGTGGTGGAGGGTTATACGTTTGTAGATACGTGGTGCAGGGTTATAAGTTTCAAACATCATATGGAAAATAGAATATCACATTTTGCGCTTATACAAAACATTAAAAAAATGAACCTGCGTTCTCAGTCCATAGCGGGTTTCCTAACATAAGAATACAAAATGCATAAGTCTTTGTTTGATTTGAAAAGATCTCCGCTCCCTCCTGAGTTAAGTGGTATCTGCGCTTCTGCGGAAGTGTGGCTCTGTTGAAGGTATAGTTAGCATTTGGAGGATGTAGATAAATAAGGAAGCAGTTAGGTAGCAGGCAGGCAAGTAGACATACAGGTAGGTAAGCAAGCAGATGGGTAGACACGTTGGCAATCTTGCAGGTAGGTAGGTGGGTAATTAAGCAGAAGGAAGTCAGTAGGTAGGTATTTAGGTGGACAGGTAGTTATGTATATAGGTGGGCAGGCAGGTAAGTATGTAGTCAGGCAGTTAAGCAGGGAGTAGGTGGGCAGGCAGGCAGGTAGGCATGCAGGTAGGGATATAGGCAAGAAGGTGGGTACTTGTCATATAAATGCCTACTTCAAACACTCATTAAATGCTGAGTTTCCTAATTAAAATAGCGCAAATGTTATCAACTGTGGTGGCCGATGTGGCTATTTTGGCAGGCGACTCCAAGTATATAAATAGTGACCAACGAAAATCCCGACAATAATAAAAAGTGTAACGAGTGAAGTTCCAATTAATTCTGTGCAGAGATTTTCTATTGCAGGCGGTCATGAGTTAAGCCGTTATCTTGTGCTCAAGAGATCCAGAGTTCGATGCCGGTCCGTGCCATTTTGTATTTTTGTTTCTATGATCCCCGGGAATTATCGCTTGAGGCTACGGAGTTACGTGCTATGAGGGTACTCTCGGCAGATGGTGTACGGCTTTGTTGAGAGGAACGAAGCACTTTTATAGGGCAATCCGAGTACAATGAAGTCAGTCCTCTACATCTTTGCAACGTTTGTAACTATGCAACATCCAGAAGTGAGACAGTCTCCCATCAACAAGTCGATACTTGTGTATTCACAAACTTTGTTCATTTCCTACAGTTTCACAATTTTGGAAGAACTTACTGTATGTTTTTGTACAATATTTGCATAGCGATCACACGCGCGGTCGTACCCATGTTCTATACCCACTCGCACATTGTCTAGCAATTACCACACAATTCGATAATTATTACTCAAATTAGTTGATTTTTTGTGTGTAAGGTGAAGGAAAGACTGAGAAAATAAGTAAATTGGTGTGAGTTGGCACATTATTGTAAGTATTTTTCCAAAATAGATCAGGGCGATGACCTCAACTTCTTCTGCGTTCGTTCTCAACTCCTGAAGATTAGTAAGATATAGTCTCGAGAACGGAATGTTGTGCTATGGCTTACAGCTTGGCTGTGATATTTGTGTCTTTCGGCCTGACACGTCCGACTTCAGCATGACTTCTAAGTCACTTGATAATCTATAGGATGGAATATCCAACTCCACCCCCAAAACCTCCTGTATCGTCTATTATGACGTGCATGGCAGGTAAAGTGCTACTATTCTGTTTCCATTTAGAATTTTATGAGTTTAGAAAGATAATAGTCCGGAGGAAGGAATGTAGTGTTCTAATATGTACTACTTGGCTGAGACATCTAGTTCTTTAAATCCGACACATCCGTCTTCAGCTTGACACGTATCATCTCCTTCATCTGCGTTCTCTCTACATAACATAGGTTAGCAATAATACATCTTTGTAAATGTTCAGATTTAAAGTTATGTTTTAGTCCTCAGGAATTTTTGACCTCAGAAATATTGATTTAGAAAAGGGCGCCAGTTTAGTTAGCTAGTTAGTCAGTTATGTAGTTAGTTAGATAGTTAGTTAGGTAGCTAACTAGTTAATTTTTTAGGTAGGTTGTTAATTAATGACGGTGGTTAGTTTGTTAATTAGGTACGTAGGTAGTTAGTTAGGTACTTAATTAATTATATAGTTAGTTAGTCAGTTAGGTAGTTAGTTAGATAGCTAATTAGTTGGCTGGGTTGTTAGTTAATGAGAGTGGTTAGTTGGTTGGTTAGGTAGGCAGGTAACTAGTTAGTTTCTATAGTTGTCAGATCACCATCCTCCACTTTCCCTTTTGTCAATAACTGTCAATATCTTTAAAACTTCATTCCCCCCCCCCAATTGTTGACGTAATTGTAGACGGCTCTGTTGCGGCGAGGTAGAGAGCGCGTCTGTGACGGCAAATGTACCAGGTTCTAATCTCGCCGCAGACATTTGTGCTTTACGGACCAATAAAAAAACATTGGCAAACTACTGAACTTAATTATATTGTCTTGAAAATCACTATAGCCTAAAATGCTGGGTTGCAGCGTGACTTTCGCAAATATAAGACCTACCAACCTTCGCCAATATAAGACCTACCAACCTTCGCCAATATAAGACCTACCAACCTTCGCCAATATAAGACCTACCAACCTTCGCCAATATAAGACCTACAAACCTTCGCCAATAGAAGACTTACAAACCTTCGCCAATATAAGACCTACCAACCTTCGCCAATATAAGACCTACCAACCTTCGCCAATATAAGACATACCAACCTTCGCCAATATAAGACATACCAACCTTCGCCAATATAAGACATACCAACCTTCGCCAATATAAGACCTGACAACCTTCGCAAATAGGAGACCTACCAACTTTCGCCAATATGAGAACTACCAGCAAAATTCAATAAATCCCTTTGAGCCATGTTTTAGATTATTCCCGTGTATTTCGTTGGTCGGCATTGGCAGACGACACTCGGGCCACACAAAGTATTTAAACAGTTACCAACGAAAAACACAGCAGTAATAAAAAAACACACGTAAGAAGTCTGATTCTACTGTTAGGTCTTACTTGAAGACTGGCCGCGGTTAATGGATAAATCTTAAATAGAATATTCTAACAAATTAAAAAAAAATAATATTTGTTCCTAATATTAATCTTTGGATTTCAAGCGTCTGTCTGTCTTTATTTCTTTCTAATCTCCATCCCCACTACCATCTTCAATCTCAACATTCTAAATCTAATCCTACATCTCTCATCCTAAATGTCATCTTAAATCTAAACCTAGACAACGACCATGACCTATATGCATACCTAATCCTAGGATTTGATCTGGACCTTGACCTTGACCGTATCTATCTATTGCCATTTCCGTTTGCTATGTTGAGAGTGACAGCCCTTGGCAGAAGAAAATTAGTGAGAGCAGAAATGACATGTCTACGAAGAATACTCGGAGTGTCATTAATATATAGATTTAAAAACGATAACATCAAACAGAAAGCCAAAACAATACCAGTATTGGAACACATCTAAAGACAACAGATCAATTGGTTTTCACATGTTTCCAGACTACCAACAGATAGCATGCCACAAATGGCCATGACACATAGACATAACGGTTATAAAGCCAGAGGCAGACCGTGTAAAAGATGGACCACAGAAACCAAAGAGCCACAGGAATAAGCTTACAAACAGAACACAAGAAGGCCATCTCCAGAGAACTCTTCCACCCCTGACGTCGCAAGGAAAACAAGGACCACAGCGTATAGATAGATATTGAGTGTCGTGGGGGAAAAGTTGAAGTCTGTCTTTGAAAATTTGAACTGCATTGGGAATGGTAGCCCCTGTCCCTTTAAGGTTTCTTTGACCCACCCCCAGTTCTTGGTCTTCCTCCTGCCTTGTTATAGCTAAATAGAAACGTATCCTTGTTAAGCTAAATAGAAAGATATCCTTGTACAGCTAAATAGAGAGATATCCTTGTTACAACTAAATAGAAACGTATCCTTGTTACAACTAAATAGAAACGTATCCTTGTTACAACTAAGTAGAAACGTATCCTTGTTACAACTAAATAGAAACGTATCCTTGTTACAACTAAATAGAAACGTATCCTTGTTACAACTAAATAGAAACGTATCCTTGTTACAGCTAAATAAAAAATGAAATCCTACTTTACATTTCCGAATATTCGAACTTTAAAACAGAGTCATTGAAACTTCAGTGTTTTACAAATTAAAAACAATCTAATTCCCTTACGTTTATTTTTGTGATTTCTTATTGCTTAATGTTCTTAATCTGAAATGTCTTTCTTTTTTGTCTCTGCTGGTTAGTTTACTCTAGCTTATAATTAAGCTACTTGGCTTAAAAATAAACATAAATTAATGTTGCCTGAAGCCAATTAGTCGGAGGAAAAAATACTCGAAGCGAAGGGCATGACGTATGATTAGGTAGTTTATTAAGAGAAGTTTGAGGAGGAGTGAGGGAAATACGTATGATTAGGTATTTTATTAAGAGAAGTTTGAGGAGGAGTGAGGGAAATAAGTTCATTGATGCTGATGATGGAGGATGTTGATAGAGGAAAATGATTGATGGATGAATGGTGATGTATGGATGGTGATGTATGTATGGATGGACTGTTGGTATATAAGGATAATAATGGATGGATAGAAGGGATGGGCGATTATGGATATATAATTATGGATGGAGGGTAAATGATGAATGATAGATGGAGGATGTTAATAGTTGCAGGATTATAATAGATAGATGATGATCATGGATAGATGGATGGTAATGGATGATGACTGATGGATAATTAATTAATGAAGACGGGTCGATAACGGTTGAGTGGATAATGATGATGGTTGTGGTGGAGTTTGTCCCTGGTGTACACTATGCTAGACAATGTTGTTTTAATCTTCCCTCCACATTGACGTTTATCAGACTTCGCTTTTCGTGTGGGTATTACTTGAAGATTTTTATAAGTTCCAGGGGAAAATGTTATTTAATGTGGCTTGTACGCCGCAGTGCAACAAGCTGAACAGTCTTCTAATCTAGACGGAATTTTGCCATGACTTTCTTGCAATCTTGAGGCATGCTACAGATACAATTGTTGATTTTGTTCCAAAAGTCTAGACGTGTCCTTAGCAGATTTCATCACAATATCGTGTGATGAAGTTACCCACTTTAATTCAAATGAATTGGGGGTGGGGGAGGGGTAATATTCATTTGAATTTTAGTGGTATAGAGGAGTTCTGAGAATTCAATTGACAGGAAGGAAATCATAACAGGAAGTGTTAAGAACAATTAACGTCCAGGAAGGCTATCTTCTGAACACCATATTAAAGAAAAAGCTAGTTTTTTTCGGTCACATTTAGAGACATGACGGCATAAAGGGAGTATTATGAAGGAGATGACAGAAGGAAAAAGGAGTAAAGGCCACCCACGACGCCGTAAGACAAAAGACGTTAAAGAATGCCTGAGCATGTCACTGAAAGAAGCGGGGCAACGTGATCAAGACCGCGAAGAATTCAAGAGATTCATAGGGAAGACTACGTTCTGGAAAGAATATGTTACCCGATGATCTTATTCTTCTTCTGCGTTCGTTCTCAAACTCCTGCAGATTAGCAGGATGTAGTCCAGAGAACGGAATGCGTTGTGTCATGGTTTGCAGCATTGCTGCGATATCTGCGCCTTTCGGCCTGACACATCCGACTTCAGCATGCTTTGGATCACTGACCCCGTATACAGCCAACTCCATCCCATAACCTCCTTAGTCGCCTTATACGACATGCCTGGAAGGTAAACAGTGTTGCTATTCTTTGCTCCCCTTTCGGGCCCCGGCAACACACGGGCGACACCTGAAACTTGTTATTCGTCTCTCACGACATAGATGACAAACGATAGTGTTTTTATTTTTTGTTCTCATTTAGAGCATCGGTAACACTTAGACATATGTTACATAAGATTAAACACTTTGAAAGAAGAATAGAATCAAACCCCAATATTCTCTAGAATGCCAGTTATGTACACGCCATCATGATACTAAACTATTTACCACGACCTTTCCAATTGTAAAGCGCTGGATGATATCAGGAATAAATACTAAATAAAGTACAAAGGTTACTATTATTTTCTAACTATCAATGTTAAAAATAAATAACTAACAATAAACCAAAGACCAATGACTATTTTCCACGTTATCCTACAGGAACCAACAGGAACCTTTCTCAAGAAACACATAACACGAAAACAACAACAACAACAACACACAAAAACCATAAAAATATTTAAAGCTGTGATGACTTGGACATGTTCTTCTCACCACAAAACATTTCCCAGTGAAGACGCGACATACACATCTGGTAAATAACGAATTACGTGCGTTCAATATGTTTGCGTTTGTTTGCGCATTATTGAAAGACAGAAATAGCTCTAGATCAATCGACAATTGCTAGGGGTGAACTTCTGCATTCATTCTCAAACTCCTGCTGGATCTTCCTTGTAGCAGGACCATGGTCCTACTAGATTTCCAGCAGGATGTAGTACAGAGAATGTAAATGCGTTGTGATGCCGTTTTATTTGTGTCAATGGCCCGACACATCCGTGTCAGGGGGATGATATAATAGGTAATATATTAGATCAAGTGGAAGCCCAATGTAAAATATGAAAAATGCAAAAGCAGAGTTGGTATCAATGATATTAGGATGATTGTTCTCCCTTCAAGATCACACCAATGGAACACACTATATGGAACAAAGCAACATCTGATCAACACCTGCAAGTATCAATGACATAGGGCCCAAGGGCAAAATCCAGGAGACACTGGGTCATAGGAGAAGAGAAACACGCAGGATGTAAATCCTACACACTACCTACTGATATAAATACAAATTCATTATTGTAAATAGGTTCATGTGGACAGGCACTTCCAGATACACATTATATGAATTGCTAATACAAATACACTAAAGCTGAGAAATAAACACAGGAAGTCAAACTTTGCACAAATTGCACAACAGTGAAGGTTTATAGAGGAATAGATAAAGATATAGTCAAATATACATTCTAGACGAACAATAGAAGAAGAGCACGCACTCTGAGTTTGGGAGTCGCGTAGCGCAGTGGTTAGCGCACTGGCTTCGCATATGAGTGGTGCTGAGTTCATTCCCATTCCCCAGTTGAGGCGGAAATGTTTTTCATATCGCAACGGCTCCCGGGTCGACGCAGCATTAAATGGGTACAAAGATTAATCCGGGAAGTAAAGACTGCGAGGGAGAGTAGATGGCTATCGCCCTCATTTGCAGAGCCTCTAAAATGTGAGATCGCTAACATCTCACACCCCTACGGTATTAATAAATGATATGGGTTACTTTACATTTTACTTACTCTGAGTTAAGATAATCCATTTATCTCTGCAGAACTAAGATAATCCTTTTATCCCTGCAGAACTAATATGGTAGTATAGGTTGTCGTGCTACCTGGTTATGTGGTTACGTCACCAGTTATAACAGTATTAGGGTTGCTTCTTAAAGTTGTCATATACGTTCTCACGTTCAAAGTGTGATACATAAAGTATAATAAAAGGCTGCAACTTCAACTTTTACATATATCTCGAACTTTATTACACATTGGTTCAAAGTCCAGAAAGGTACAACATCAACGTATAACATGAATTCCATAATTTGCATATCCAATATTCGGACATCAACTCAGTGTCCAGACTCTCAAGTCTGAAAACTATTCTCTTAACCGAACCATTTTTTGGTCCGAAAAACTAACTTTCCTGGACCGTCAGCCCAGGTTGACTTCCAAACTCAAAACTCAAACTAACTAAAACTGTTCCCCACCAACTCTCCTCTTTCAACCAATCTGTGCGTTCATTCACATAACAGTCACACTATCCATCCCGATACGTACTTAAAAGTGTCTGAATCTAATCCGGCGATCTCTACTGGCTTTTGTATTTTACTGGTCAGCATTCGGTGACCTCGGGGTATAATTTGTGCGTGTCCGCCCCTTTTTGTAAATACCCGTTGCCATTAAACATTTCGTTCAGCTGAAGTTCAGGATTCATATCACATAATGAATCTCTGTTACTGATACCATCTGCATTTCATGTGGTGGCTAGCGATGGTTCTAACGGCCACACTAAGATAATCCGGTTATCTCTGCAGAACTAAGATAATCCGGTTATCTCTGCAGAACTAAGATAATCCGGTTATCTCTGCAGAATTAAGATAATCCGGTTATCTCTGCAGAATTAAGATAATCCGGTTATCTCTGCAGAACTAAGATAATCCGGTTATCTCTGCAGAACTAAGATAATCCGGTTATCTCTGCAGAACTAAGATAATCCGGTTATCTCTGTAGAATTAGAATAAACCGCTTATCTCCGTCGAATGGATTAGGATTAAATACGATATAAGAGTCGGAATCAAAGATCCCCGGATAAAGACCCTCGCCCCCAATGCCCTACCAACAGAAGGATTGACAACATTAGTCAAATATACTTGACTTTCGCAACGTGCGCTTGAATAATATCATACAGAATAATATATAATATAATAGAATATAGAATATTATATAATATAGAAAACATAATAATATAGAATATATAATACTATAATATAGAAACATCGATGAGCTATTATGAAAGAGAAATAATAATGCAGGAAACGATGTGCGAGGCGGGTAGGTGCCAAACGTTTGCTTTGTAGAGGCGTTGTGCTCTAAGTTAGCCTGCTGTCATAGAGCGTAGAACTTGAAGTGTTTAAGGGACCCGAAAGGAAAGCAAGAAATAGCGAAACTGTTACATGTCATGCATATTGTAAGAGGAGATTCAGGTTTTGGTGGTAATGTGTGTTCTCCCGTTCTCTAGAGCAGGGTTCTGAGCCTTTCAGACGGCGAGCACCGCCCAAATTTAATTCCTAGTGAAGAGATAAAACTTTAGTGTCGGGAAACAACCCGAAACTGGAAATCAGAGGGCTGGGGTAACACAAAGTAAGTGTAAAAATTAACGGAAGTAGGTACACATGTTTCCAATATTTGTAAATAAAACGTATTAGCAATGAGACACAGCAACTGACATAGTTTCCACTAAAAGGGAAACATCAGGACAAAAGACAACAATCGAAATAAACTGTATAATAAACGTAAGAAAGCACATATTTTGTGACGATGGTAGGAGGAATGGAATAAAGTGTTGTAAAAAACATGTCATGGGGAAGAGAAGGATCAAAATGTAATGTTTAGTTTTCGAGAGCACTGTTTAATTCGCGATGCGCCAGAACATGTCGTACCGCGAGCACGATGGTCTCTCAAACACAAGGTTAGAACGCCTGCCGTAGAAGTTCAAGGTAATCCAGAAGTCATGTTGAAGTCGGATGTGTAGGTCACAAATACAAAGATATCGCACCTAAACTGTAAACCATGAGATAACACTTTCCGTTCTCCAGATTACATCCTGCTAGCAAGCCCACGTTGGGAAAGCACATAGAAGTAAAGATTTCGATAAACTTGAAAATGTTTACAATCTTGCATTTAATATCTCATAACAGAGCCAACAATCAGAAACAATATCTATAGATGTTCTAGTTCACGATTACAAAATATCTATAAATGTTCTAGTTCACGATTACAAAATATCTATAAATGTTCTAGCTCACCATTACAAAATATCTATAAATGTTCTAGTTCACGATTACAAAATATCTATAAATGTTCTAGTTCACGATTACAACATATCTATAAATGTTCTAGCTCACCATTATAAAATATCTATAAATGTTCTAGTTCACGATTACAAAATATCTATAAATGTTCTTGATTAAATTCTTACATTCCCACAGAAGACGGATGTGTTGGGCCACCGGCGCAAATAAAACGGCAACACAACGCATTTCCATTCTCTGGACTGCATTCAACTAGAAATCTTGTAGGACAATTGTCCTGTTACAAGAGAAATCCAGCGGGAGTTTGAGAATGAACGCTGAAGAAGAAGTAGAAATTCTTACATTCAGTCGTAGAAAGTAATCTATCTTTCAAAATTCAGTTAAGATTTGGAAAGAAATGCAGCAAACACTCAAATCAAGAAAATAATTCTATTATTTTGATCACTTTAGAGGACTAGTTAAAAACGGTTAAGAATTCTTCTAAGATAAACATCGGAAAGATTTATGATTTTCATTTGCATCTTGACCGTTTGTTGAAATTGTCACGAGTGTTTAAGCAATGGAATGGCATCTTAAAGCTGCCATCATGTCAGTATGGAGGGGTATAGAGTGTACTCGCATCAGAAATAAGATGGCAGATGTGAGGAAAATGTTTGTTTATATTTCGGTGCATATTTTGATGCGTGCGTCTGCTCCGACATGAAGATGTGTTCAAAAGGGACTTAAAGGTATAGAGAATTGACGCATTGTATTCGTGCTTTCTTATATGTATCTTGTCCCTCTCAACTAAGTCGCCGTTTTATTTGTGTCAATGATTTCGGAGATGCATAGTACATAACTTCGTATTATGAAGAGATAATCCGCAGGATTACAAACAAGTTAAAATGAGGATTATAAAATGCTACATATTCTATATTAATGTATAGCTCAGAAACATGGACACTAAAAAATCATTGGCAAGAGAAGAAAACAAACAAAGAGGCTCTAAGAATACTTAATATGAAGAAAGAATTACTAAGAGAAATAAAGATCAGGCAAATAAAATATTTTGGACACATTAAAAGACATGAAACCTTGTTAAAGACATTACTTGAGGGTAAAGTCTAAGGGAAGCGACCAAGAGGTAGGCAGAGATATAAGTGAGAAAGTAACATCACAAGATGGACAGGTTACATTCTAGCAGAGTGCACTACCAAAACAAGAGACAGAGGATACTGGAGATGTTACAGTCAACCATCGTTACGGAGACGGAACTTGATGATGATGAACCCGCACGGATCTCCTCAGAAAGAACGTTGTAAATAGAAAAATACTATCCGGGATCGAACCTGCGATGTCTTAATCACAGGCCATATGCCCTCACCCATTGCGACAAAATCTCACAAAAGCCGTAAAGTAATGATGTATATTGTGAAATCTTTGACCTATTCTTCTTCTTGTTCGTCCATTCTCAAACTCCTACTAGTAGTAGGATTACTTCAGAGACTAAAATGCATGCGCGGTGTCATGTTTAACAGTTTCGTTGCGATATTCCAGCTTTTCGGACCGACACAACCGATCTCAGTATGGCTTTTTGGTCACAGTGAATTATGTGACGCTGAAATCAATTCCACATTCAAACCCCCTTAGTCCCATTTTTAAGCATACATGGCAAGCTACAGTGTTACTATTCCGTGTTTCTCTTGTGCACTTGGAAGTCTATTGTCTTTCCCCAAGTGGTTTGTGATCCACTCTTGCCGTTAAGCATAGGGGTGATTGGAGCTCGAGCTTGCGTTCTATCGCCAGATGTGTGGTCTCGGCTGTGCTATGACCGTGTCCGTACAGGATGTCCCTGACGTTTTCTATCGATCTTTTCCGTGGTCTTCCTCCCACTGGGAAGTCGAGGACTGTTTTAGCCTTTTTAAAAAAAATAAAATATTATTACATATAACTTCGTCTTCACCTTCCACTTTCATTTCTTCTTCACTGTTTGTGGTAGCACTAGTGATTTGAGCTATTGGACAGTGAGTAGTTATTTTGCTGCAATGAAGAATAAGAACATTTAAATCACATGTTAAATCTGTTGCATGGCTCAGAAACATGGACAATAACAAAGGGAACAACCATAAAACTACAATCTTTCATCAATGGATCAATCAAGTGCTATTTCTAGTGGAGTCTACGATCATGTTTTCTACAACTGTTTTTTGCTAAGTTCAGTTGGTGACATTTTCTTATACCACAACGATAATCCTTTCAGACATTTCTTTCGTTATCTTCCTCTGTCATTTCTTCCCTTGATTGTTCCGATAGCTACTAAATGTTCAAATTTTATCTTCTCCTCACGTGACCTTGGTTAGAAACTGGCCTCACAGCACGTGGGACATTCCCGTAAGTGCTCCTCCCTCTGTTCTAGCAGCCATTCGACTCAATGGTGCTTCGAGTCTAATGCTGCCGAAACAGACGTCGACATAAAGGCACAACTCTGGCCCCTGCGACAGGTTTCTTTGTTGTTCCGCCCACCCACGTTGTGGTCATAACTAGTTCAAACACAACGTCGGCCTGTCAGAACAACATGGTAACTGTTATCGAAGATTACGACTCACGTGACCTAAACTCGGCCAGTGTTTCCTAGCCTTTTTTCCCCCACCGAAATCTTTCTAAAATTCTGATGTCCCTCTTTGTAGCATATACATATTGTTTAATATTACAAAAATTGAATTATTCTATAAATGAAGCCTAATTACAACTTGTTCGATTTGCCCCCCTGGACAATCAAATTGTCCAGCAATGAGCCGCGCGCCCCACGTTGGGAAACACTTCTCTAGACTGTCTGCTTCTAATTATTGCTATTATCTTTTTACTCAGCATAACTGTTTTCTTGTCTGTCCGTGATCTCAGTAGCCTTCACTTCGATTTGAAACTGTCAGAAATGATTAGAATATTATACATATTCGTTGTTGATGGGGAAAATGTATTGGAAACAAGCAGCTGCGTTGGCGATTAACAGTAATATAAAAGAATTGCAAAATATAGAAAGTGGGTGTAAGACATGGATGTATAATGTCACCCAGATATTTTCTGCCCATCAACAAATGCCTGCTTAGAATAGACGGTCATAAATAGTATGATAAGAGAACCATTGAAGACTCATGCAATAAATTGCACTTTTTTTTACACTCTGTTGCCTCGCCGATCTATACAGGAAAAGAGGGGGAATTCAAGAAAAATGGAGATTCGTGAATTGGTAAATGTAATATTAGTTAACATTTTAAGTGAATGAAAACAGACGAAGAAGAAAATTATCGGTAGAATTGTAAAGTAGTTGAAGCCTGTGAAAAACTCGGTAGAATTGTAAAGTAGTTGAAGCCTGTGAAAAACTCGGTAGAATTGTAAAGTAGTAAGTAGGTGAAGCCTGTAGAAAAACTCGGTAGAATTGTAAAGTAGTTGAAGCCTGTGAAAAACTCGGTAGAATTGTAAAGTAGTTGAAGCCTGTGAAAAACTCGGTAGAATTGTAAAGTAGTTGAAGCCTGTGAAAAACTCGGTAGAATTGTAAAGTAGTTGAAGCCTGTGAAAAACTCGGTAGAATTGTAAAGTAGTTGAAGCCTGTGAAAAACTCGGTAGAATTGTAAAGTAGTAAGTAGTTGAAGCCTGTGAAAAACTCGGTAGAATTGTAAAGTAGTTGAAGCCTGTGGAAAAACTCGGTAGAATTGTAAAGTAGTTGAAGCCTGTGGAAAAACTCAGTAGAATTGTAAAGTAGTTGAAGCCTGTGAAAAACTCGTATATTATTAAGATTGTTGAAAATTAACTTTTATGCCTACGTTCTGTTAGTGAAGTGACGAGTATGACATTAAGGAAGTGAGTTTTTGTATTTTATTAGCAAGGAGAATATTGATGCTGGTAATTAATTAGTGAAGAGAGGTTTTGTGAGAATTGATAACTAGTTAGGTCAGCTCTTGTGAGCATTTGGTAATTAGTGAAGTGAAATATTGTGAGCACTTTGTAATTAGTGAAGTGAACATTTGATAATTAATTAGTGAAGTGAGCTTTAGTGTGTACATTTGATAATGAATTAGTGAAGTGAGCTTTAGTGTGTACATTTGATAATGAATTAGTGAAGTGAGATTTAGTGTGTACATTTGATAATGAATTAGTGAAGTGAGATTTAGTGTGTACATTTGATAATGAATTAGTGAAGTGAGCTTTAGTGTGTACATTTGATAATGAATTAGTGAAGTGAGCTTTAGTGTGTACATTTGATAATGAATTAAATGAGCTCTTTTGAGCATTTTATTAACAAGTAGAGTATTTTCTTAGGTAGGAAGTAAATTTAGTGTTTGCGAGAACTACATATTATTAAGCAGAGTGTTTACGTTTTCCCAATTCCCTGGATATATTTATGTTTATCAGTTTAACTTTAGAGAATACGTTTTGTTGACGCCATTTCCAAGAAGACCGGAAGTGACTGAAAGGGACTGTGTTGCTATCGAACACGCTGAATGACTGTGGAATCCCAATTTACTTCTGGGTGTAGGATACATAGAAATTGAGGAGATAACATTCTATTCAAGGATACAAGTCTTTGCTGAAAAGGGTTTACCTTTCTGGTTGTTTGATTGTTCTGGATGACTTCGCTTGGATCGGATATGAAACGAGGGCCGGAATTTAGAATTCCGGAGGGGGAACGAGAGAAATATGGGGTGAGTTATAATTTTTTAACAATTATTTATGTATAAATTTTAATCTCTATCTTCTGTTAGCGAAGTCGTCTTCATCGCAATCAATTACATTCTATTGTCTTTTGCGTGCGCTTTCACATTCCCACAGTGAGCTGGACTTAGTCCTTAGAAGGAATGCATTCCATAATGCTGTACAATAATGTTCTATAATACTCTGTTCTACAATAATGTTCTATAATGCTCTATAATGTTCTACAATAATGTTCTATAATACTCTGTTCTACAATAATGTTCTATAATACTCTGTTCTACAATAATGTTCTATAATGCTCTATAATGTTCTACAATAATGTTCTATAATATGTTTTTTCATTATAGAATAAAGCATGGTTTTTTTCCGGCCATGTGAAAAGACATGATAGCTTGGAAAGAGTGTTGTTGGAGGGGGCGGTAAAGGACAATAGAGGCAAAGACCGACCAAGACGCCGCTCAAGAGATATTCAGGAGTGGATACACATGTCCCTAGAGAAAGCGGGGCAACTTTCCAAAAACCGCAGGAATTTCAGGAGATTCATAAGTAGGACTACGTTCTGGAAAGAATATGTCACATGTCACGTTATGATTTACGGTTTTGGTTCTGCGATATCTGCACCTTTAATTCCGACAAGCCTGCGTCAGAAGGATAATTTGAAAACAAAACTTCTTCAGAATTGGGCATGTTAAAATTCTCAACTTTTTCACATGTGGCCTTCTTTCCGGACAATTTATTCAGCGGCTCTTGTGGAATCCAAAAATAGTATATTGGCTTTCCCCAAGCGTGTCCCTCGAAATAGAAAATACAGTCATGTAGGCTCATCAGGAATCATCCTTCAAAAGTGACACTATTTGTTTTCCCGTGATTTTCATCCACTGAGAGGACACAAAGGAGTCCGCAGATCACAGTTTAAATAACTCTGGTCAACGCCAGAAATACATAAAACATGAACTGAAAAACTCCACTTCCTGTCAGAGGTAACATGATAGTCAAACGACTACATCTTCAGGATGTTGTCATCAGCATATCCATCAAGCATCATCATCATCATTTTCCATTATCAATCTTGGTCATAAAGATTTGTATGACTCCCTCTCAGAAACATGACTCTCCTTTTAGAAACATGAGTCCCCTCTCAGAAACATGACTCTCCTTCTAAAAACATGTCCCGTCTCAGAAACATGACTCTTCCTCTCAGATACCTGACTCTCACTGTGAGAAACGTGACTCCTCCTCATAAACGTGATTCTCCCTCCAAAGGACGTGACTGGCCCTCAGAAACGTGACTCTCCTTCTGAGAAATATGATTCTCCCTCTCATAACCATAACTATCAGAGGCATGAATCCCTCTCAGAAATATGACTCTCCCTCTCAGATTCTCCATTTGAGATCTCCCTCTCAGAAACGTGAAGGAGATTCTCATTCTCATAAACATAATTCTCCCTCTCAGAAACATTGTGATATCCCCCTGATATCTCTGATACATGACTCCCTCTCAGAAAACACGACTCTCCCTCTCATAAACATGACTCCCTGTCAGAAAAAATACTCCCTCTCAGAAAACACGACGCTCCCTCTCAGAAACATGACGGTTCCTTTCAGAAACATGACTGCTCTCAGAAACATGATTCTTCCTTTCAGAAATATGACTCTTCCTTTCAGAAACATGACTCTCAGATACATGACTCCCTCAGAAACATGACTCTCAGAAACATGGTTCTACCTCTTATAAACATGAATCTCCCTCTCATAAACACAACTCTCCTGTCAGTAACATGACTCTACCTTTCAGAAACATGACTCTACATTTCAGAAACATGACTCTCCCTCTCAGAAACATGACTCACTCTCTCAGAAACATGACTCACTCTCTCAGAAACATGACTCGCTCTCTCAGCATATTTCAACCATTCTCATATAAGTATTTCGATTAATCTGTATTCTATTACGAGTTCTAAAATACGTTATAATTGCATTATAAAAATGGTTTTAAAATGTGCAACTCAGCACTTCCGGGCTAACATTCAAAGGTCAAGGGCATACAACCATAATTATATTAATGAACACCGATCAATTAGGAAGGTTCAGGATGACCGTCTTATGAAATTACCTGGATAAAATCCATGCAGGTGGAAGGGTCGATGGTACGCAAATGTTTCGTAGAAGGTAAACCACTCGTCTCATGTGGAGATAGTGAGAAATTGTAAATATATATTTGTTAGAGGATTCCCATTGTGTCGCTGGGGTTCGAACTGGGAGCTAACAATAGCAACACTGTTTAACTTCCATACATGTCGTAAGAGACGACTAAGGAGGTTATGGGTGGAGTTGGCTGTCGAATTCCATAATGGGGCTCAGTGACCCAGAAGTTATGAAGTCGGATGTGTCATGTCCAAAGGCGCATATATCGCAGGAAATCTGTAAACCATGACAAAACGCATTCCAATGTCCGGACTACATCATGCTAGTCTGCAGGAGTTTGAGGAGAAATGCAGGAGAAGAAATCCAAGAATGTAGTTGCATGGTGTGTCTTACATATGGTTAGAAACGTGTCAGTGTAAAATTTTCTAATGAATTATGAGGCCATGAAAATGCTTACATTTCTGAGACACAGTCCCTACGTTTCACACGATTGTTCAACCGGGATGGGTTTTATGCAGAAAGTGCTCACTCCATTTTCACGTACCCATTCTCCCTCTGTTAATTCAAAATGAAAGCAGCAGCAATACGCCTGGAAACAGAATACACCATCAACTGCCTTAGGAGCTTTCCTCCGATTTTTTTTTGTAGTGGTTTACTCAATTAGCCTAAGGCACTCCCGTACTAACCTGCTAGACAATTCCATGATGGACAGTTCACGTAGACCTGCACTGGGACTAACAAGAACATTTTAAAATTGTTATATTTGTACAGATCTGCCTAGAATAGCGGTGGGTAACCTTTTTTGTGACAAGGACCAGTGTGACAAGGACCAGTGTGACAAGGACCAGTGTGACAAGGACCAGTGTGTACATTTATATATAAATTAATGGGACATACACAATTATCAACTTACAAATTGGGCGGTAATATTTACTCAAATATTTCAATAACTCATCTCTAATATATAACGTGGTGGTTTGAACTGATTCTCTTTGGTGAGGCATGTGTGCACGCTATTATTATGATTCACTCACTATAATGTTATAGTGATATGGAAGATGGATCACAGAAAAAAAGAAGCCAGAGAAACAAGCTTACAAACAGCACACAAGAAGGCTATCTCCAGATAGCTCTTCGAACCCTGATGCAGCAAGGCAAACAAGGGCCACAGTGTATAGATAGATAGATAGATAGATAGATAGATAGATAGATAGATAGATAGATTACATTAGATTAGATTAGATTTAGATTTAGATTTAGATTTAGATTTTGATTTTGATAAGATAAGATAAGATAAGATAAGATAAGATAAGATAAGATAAGATAAGATAAGATAAGATAAGATAAGATAAGATAGATAGTGATATGGAACAAGACAATGTATTTATTGAATGTGTAGTCTAACCTCAGTTGCCTTCAGCGGGCCAAACCAAATGATCCCGCCTTGTGGCCAATAAGTGACCACATTTGTGAAAATCTGCTGAAATGCATGTGTGTAGATTGCAAACCCCAGTGTTATCAATGTGGTTCATGTGGTCACCCCCTGGGAACCACAACGTTTTCATGGGGATGCTATATAAAAAATACAAAAAAGTGGAAGAGGACCGCCCCTCTAGGAGATTATAGACTCTCAAGAAAGCACACTCCATCTAGGAGACACACAACCGATTAGCACTGACAGATCCGTCTTATAAACTCGTCAAGGAGACACAGACACTCTAGGGCGCAGACAACCGAATAGCAGACACATACCCTCTCTGGGGTTAGACTCGTCAAGGAGACACAGACACTCTAGGGCGCAGACAACCGAATAGCAGACACATACCCTCTCTGGGGTTAGACTCGTCAAGGAAGCACAGACTCTCTTAGGTGACACACAACCGCCTAGCTGGCACATATCCTCTAGGTGGTTAAAGGAGGCACAGACCCGTGGAGAGGGGTGTGGTAGGGAGGAACACAACTGTTCAGCAGTCACAGATCCGTCTAGGGAGCTATAGACTCTTCTAGGGGGCACAAAGCCTCTGAGGGGTTGAGGCCATAATCGCTTAGCACTGACAGATCCGTCTAGGAGTTATAAACTCTGTGGGGGGGGGGGGGCACACAACCGCTTAGCTGGCATCAATCTGTGTAGGGAGTTATAAACTCTGTGGGGGGGGGGCACACAACCGCTTAGCTGGCATCAATCTGTGTAGGGAGTTATAAACTCTGTGGGGGGGGGCACACAACCGCTTAGCTGGCATCAATCTGTGTAGGGAGTTATAAACTCGTCTAGGAGACACCGGGGAGGGAGAATATAAGCTCATTACATCTGGAAGGGGACTTCGATAAAAAAAGCTTTAGAATCATTGATATAGACTCCATACGTAGACGGGACCCGTGTGAGCAATGGGCAGTAATGTAGACGTCAGTGACAAACGTTAATGGTATGATAAGAAAAACAACAACACTATAATCTCCGCCCATGTCAAGGGAAAACATCAATTTCCAACTTACGCTGGTTATAACAACAGCTATGTCTCACCAGATCCCCCACGTTCTAGCTATAATCAACTTAGGATGTATATATATCTGCTGTATTGTACCGGCGTTGTGTCACAACAATCACATAACTAAAGTAACTGACGTAATCTTATCGTTTGATGATTAACACTGACCCATGATTCAGTTCAAACCTGCCATATATACGTACTTTGCCATATTTCTCCACCCCCTCCTCCCTCCGTTTGTTCTCAAACTCCCACCGTGATTCTCTATTGTAGCAGAAACAAGTAAGTTCAAGTAGGAAACAAGAAGATTAAAATTAAAAATTCTTGAGACTAACAGGAATTGAACCAATCGGTTCAACGGCACCGAATCGCCTGGCAACTCGTGTGCACTGGTTTTACCGTACTCGACTAACCGCATCTCCAAAAAAGATGCGATTTTCTCAAGACATTTAAACTGTGTATTCTAGTCACTGACGGGATTATGGTTCTGGTAATCCAGTCACTTGACATACAGTGATGAATATTTTCTTTGTGTGTGTGTGGGGGGGGGGGGGCTGATGTAAAATCTGGTTTACGCTTGCTCATGTCTCGCCTCCAGGCATATTATCTGTTTCTCTCCTGCTTATATATTTCTTCCAGGCCATATTTTCTGTTTCTCTCTTGTTCATATATTTCTTCCAGTCCATATTCTGTTTTCTCCCCTTGGTCAATACTTCTTCCAAACTATATGTTGTTTTTTCTCTTGTTCATATATTTCTTACAGATTATATTTTCTCCCTTCTTCATATATTTTCTTCCATGCTATATTCTCTGTTTTCTCCCTTCATATATTTCTTCCACACTATATTTTCTCTCTTCGTCATATATTTTTTCCAGACTATATTCTGTTTTCTCCCTTCATTTATTTCTTACAGATTATATTTTCTCCCTTCTTCATATATTTTATGCTAAGCTATATTCTCTGTTTTCTCCTCTCATATATTTCTTCCACACTATATTTTCTTCCTTCATATATTTCTTCCACACTATATTTTCTTCCTTCATATATTTCTTCCACACTATATTTTCTTCCTTCATATATTTCTCCCACACTATATTTTCTCTCTTTGTCATATATTTTTCCTTGCAGACTATATACTCTGTATTCTCGATTGTTCATATGTGTTTTTGTAACTGGAAACTGTTTCCCTAACCTGTTCATGCATCTTAACCTATGGAACATCCTCAAACTCAACATCATCTCAGTTCTTAGAGAAGCACTAGAAATCCCTCTTTCTCCTTCCAATTATAAACGCATGTTGCAAATTATATCATTCAATGCTAGTTTTACCTCTGAAATTTTTGTTTGTGAACTTCCCTGCAAGGACACAGTAATTGATGACGTAATTACATTAAATAAAAATATCGATACTAATTATTTACGTTCGAAAACTTAAATTTATATTATCACATCTCCTCGCAAGAGATAATGAATTCGCACTTTTATTTTGCAATTAATTTCCGGATTGATAGTTCCTCCAAAATATATTTGTTTCGTGTAGAATAATTCTGTTTGTGTCCGGTAGAATATTTATGAGGAATATCAGTTGATTCTCTTGCTAGTCGACCAGAGGTCAGGTTATTGCAGACATTCTGAGCCCGGTGCTCCCAAGAACCATAATGCTCACGTAATGGCATTTGTTCGCAACATGAGATTTAAAATACACACGAGAATTAACGATGATGAGTTTCTTTTACATTTCAAACTGTAATGTACAAACCGTGATGTACAAACCGTGATGTACAAACCGTGATGTACAAACCGTGATGTACAAACCGTGATGTACAAACCGTGATACATAAACCGAAATAAAATATTGTTATATGATAACCTTTTGTGAAAACATAGCTAAGTGTGGAGTTTTACCCACCTTTGGCTTAACAGCCATATTCTAATTGTGTAAGATGGGGAGAGGTGGAGTTTAAACATTCAATTTCCCTCTCTCTCCCTTTACCAATGTTCTTGATTAGGTTGTATGTCCAGTCTTTACATTACTCTAACTTTCAGTGGAACCATGAACAGTCGAGGGAGAAAGAAGCTGATATGGTTAAAGAAAATCATGGACAGACATTGAATGGTAATAATACAACTAGATAAAGCGTGTCGGAAATGGACGGACAACATGGCTCAGGATACAGTGCACGAACTCGCCTGACAACACTCACAATCACAAAACATAATTATATACACAGATGGCCCGTTAACAGAAACACAAATAAAAGCGGTTGGGGTTTTGTTGCCTACAGAAACGGCGTGAAGTAGGTGGAGAAGTCTTCAGCATATTCTACTGTCACATCGAGCATGAGGATGGAGATAGAGGGAGTTATAGCAGCGCTTAATTAGTTGATAACTGATACATCAACACACTCGGTAATACTCACAGACTCTCAACGCATGTTGCGTAAGATAGAAAAGTTCATACTAAGAAAAGAATGGTGGGACTTATTGAACAACTCAGTTGTCCAGAGCATTTCATGGATATGCTGCCCTGATCATGCTGAGGTCAGAGGAAACGAGAGGGACGACTTATTGGCAGGTAATGCGGCGATAGACGAGAAGAGATAAAGCAGACTTAATGAAGGCAGTAATAAATTCATTTGAAGATGAAGATGATGTCAATGAGGCTGAGAACGTACACATACAGAGAATGTTAGAAATGGAAGTATCTAGAGGTGAGGGAGGAAAAGTACATTTTTTGGAAAGTTCCGAAGATCACACAATCAACACCTGACCGGGACTCCATGAACTGGAATGGCTGCCGGAGCGGAGGGCGGAGAACATGGGAATGTCCCGCGTGCTATGAAGCCAGTTTCTAATAAAAAATCAAGATACTGAGGAGATTACAAGAACTATCTAATTACAGTTCCCAAAGTTCTTAAATTACAGATCCCTTTGTTCTTAACTTACAGATCCCAAAGTTCTTAAATTACAGATTCCTATTTCTCCAATTATAGTTCTCTTTTTCTCAAACTACAGATCCCTAGTTCTCATATTACGGATTGCTAATTCCAATTACAAATATCGACTTCTGCAATTACAGTTACCTAGTTCTTCAATTACATAACCATATTACTCCAATTAAATATCTCTATCTCTCCAATTACATATCCTACTCCTCCAATTACAGATCCCTAATTATTGGAGATTCCCTGTAGATTATAGAATCCCTTATGTTCTCCGTGCATCTTACTCCTTGGTCTGATATCTTGTACCCTTTTGTGTATAGCCATGTAGAAATTGTTACATCGAGCAGTTATCCCTTCATTACTTACCATAAACATGCGATTACAAAATGTATTTTACAACTAGATCTAGATCGATCATTTCAAAATTGATCAGCATCTCACGATCAGCTGTTACCGTTTACATTCGATCAGGAAAGAGTACAATAATGTGATTATTGATTACACAGTGTGCCGTGTTTTCTTGTATTTAGTGTATTGATGCATGACGTGTTTTATATTGAAAATCTATCCATTCATCCATCCATTCATCGATCCATCAATCCATCGATTCATCCATCCATCAATCCATCCATGTTATGCATCATTTATATACCATTATTCTCGCTGCCAATATGTAAGTATATCGGTTTTTATGCAAGCTGTCTCGCCTCTTCCTGTTTTTTGTTTTTCGATTGAGAGCATATGCATAAATATATCGTTGTGAAAGCTGAAAGCAGCAGAGATGTGGTTTTAACGAAAAGAATGTTAAGAGTGCAATGGACAGACAAAAAAGGGCAATGGAGATATCTTGAAGTTAATCTAAAAAAGAGTTGTTTACCCGCATCAGAAAGAGATAGTCCACATTTTTAACACATCATTAACAGATGGATCGTATTATAACAACAGGCAAATTGAAAAGCAAGAGAAGTAGGGGAATATCAAGAGAGATTTTCGCATTGTGGCATGAAAAAATATCCGAAATGATTGAGAGCACACGAAATAGAAGGATGTGAAGAGACATAACCAGCTCTACACGGTACCGACTATAAGAAAAAAATGACTGCTAGCACTTGAAATGGAAGACTGTGGAAAAAAACACAACCAATTCCACACGGCATGGGCCATACGAAGTAAGCTGGATTATAAAAGTAACACAGAAATTGTGGAAAAGAGTTTAAAATCAAATCAGCCACGTGTTGCCGAAGCTTAAAATGTATGGGGCTGTGCTGTTTAGTGCTGGGCCTGAATGTAGAGCAAAGAATATCGAAATATTGACCTGCCATAAACACTACTGACTGAACTGTGTAATCAGTATAAGGTAACCATTCTAGTAACTACGAACTAAACTGTGTAATCAGTATAATGTAGCCATGCCAGTAACTACTGACTGAACTGTGTAAAAAGTATGAGGTACCCGTTCCAGTAACTACTGACTGAACTGTGTAAAAAGTATGAGGTATCCGTTCCAGTGACTACTGACTGAACTGCGTAAAAAGTATGAGGTACCCGTTCCAGTAACTACTGACTGAACTGTGTAAAAAGTATGAGGTACCCGTTCCAGTGACTACTGACTGAACTGCGTAAACAGTATGAGGTAGCTTGCCAGTGGGTACCCCCTTACTGTGATTTACCAGGAAATGAGAGAACAGATCAACTAGTTAAAGAGAACTCTGCCGACGATCAAGCAGATATACCAATTACTGAGACCTTTAGAAAATACACATGATCAAATCAATGACAAAGCTACAAACACTCATACGAGATGACTACCAAATTATGAACAGACGAGAATAAGCTGTAGCACTACGTCTCAGAACAGGACACAACCGCCTACACAGTCACATGTATACAACATTCATGATTGACAACACATCCACGTGGACAGCCACCACAGACTACAGAATTCTTGATTAGAAAACTGGCCTCTTATGGGTATTCCCATAAGTGCTCCGCCCTCTGTTCCAACAGCCATTCGACTCGATGGTGTTTCTAATCCGATGCCGCCGAAACAGACGTCGACATCGGGGTACAACTCCTGGCCCTTTCGATAGGTTTCTTTGTTGTTCCGCCCACCCACGCCGTGTCCGTAACTAGTTCAAACACAACGTCAGCCTGTCGGAACAACATGGTAACTGTTATCGAAGGTTACGACTACGGGATTGTATAGATGACGTGTCATGAAGCTTCTATAAGAAGATAACCTCAATATAAAGGCATGTCATCTACTAAACTTTTCTGTTGCATGGTTGGTTTGTCTAGTGAGCCATTGGTGAGACCCACAGACACAACCACATGCGTAGACTACAGAACTTATATTTCAAGAATGTTCTGATTATCAGATAATGATAAAAACATACTGACACATAGAAACAACACTAAAATCACAGCTATATGAGCTGCACAAGACGAAGTTTATATGAGCTGCACAAGACGAAGTTTATATGTGCTGCACAAGACGAAGTTTATATGAGCTGCACAAGACGAAGTTTATATGAGCTGCACAAGACGAAGTTTATATGAGCTGCACAAGACGAAGTTTATATGAGCTGAACAAGACGAAGTTTATATGAGCTGAACAAGACGAAGTTTATATGAGCTGAACAAGACGAAGTTTATATGAGCTGAACAAGACGAAGTTTATATGAGCTGAACAAGACGAAGTTTATATGAGCTGAACAAGATGAAGTTTATTGAGGAGAGACAATTTTATATATATATATTAAGTGACCTTCCATGCATTGTCTTCAGAGGTGGAAAAAGAAGTCAAGAAGAGGCTGGTTAGGCTGGTTATTACATATGGTGTCAAAGTAGCGCAGAAACCATTTTGAAGTCGAACACGTCAAGCAGAAAGGTGGGGGTGAATATCGCAACAATTAAGTAGTTTTTGCAAGTCTGTTAGTTTTCCAGACTGGAGAGCTTGAAGCACTGACCTTGCATCTGTCAGGAATACCACGGGCTGTGGGCCAGGATTGTTCAGCAGTTTTTCAGTTGCTACCCTAATTGACGGAATTCGACCAACCAGATATACCAATCACCTACCATCAGAAAAAACAGATGCTTAAATCAATAAGAAAGCCACAAACACCAATACAAGATGACTATCAGATTATGAACAGATCAGAACAAGTTGTAATTCTACGCCTCAGAACAGGACACAGCCAACTCCGCAGTCACATGTACACAAAGTTCAAGATTGACAACACGGCCATGTGTACATGTGGGCAGGCGGCACAGAGTGCCAAGCATATACTTCAAGATTGTTCTGAGTATGAAACGCTGATGCAGACATATTGGCCAGAGGAAACAACACTGGAATCAAAGCTCTATGGGACACCGTATGAACTACAAAAGACAGCGTGTTTTATTAACGAGACAAAATTACAGATATAGACATATTTAAGTGAAAGAAAGAATAAGAAGAATTGCAACAATCATGCAAACCACGATAAGACATATTTCGTTTCACTGGATACATCAAAATAGCTAACAAAGAATAGGCGTGGTCAGTCGCTATATCAGGATAGCTAACAAGGAATAGGCGTGGTCAGTCGCTATATCAGGATAGCTAACAAGGAATAGTCGTGGTCAGTCGCTATATCAGGATAGCTAACAAGGAATAGGCGTGGTCAGTCGCTATATCAGGATAGCTAACAAGGAATAGGCGTGGTCAGTCGCTATATCAGGATAGCTAACAAGGAATAGGCGTGGTCAGTCGCTATATCAGGATAGCTAACAAGGAATAGGCGTGGTCAGTCGCTATATCAGGATAGCTAACAAGGAATAGGCGTGGTCAGTCGCTATATCAGGATAGCTAACAAGGAATAGGCGTGGTCAGTCGCTATATCAGGATAGCTAACAAGGAATAGGCGTGGTCAGTCGCTATATCAGGATAGCTAACAAGGAATAGGCGTGGTCAGTCGCTATATGCTGAGAGATACCTTGAGGAGAAGACCTGATCACTTATGGATTGATGATTCGATGAGGATGATCTTTCGACTAACTAACTAATTGTAAATATCAATTTATAGGTAAGAAACTTCAGGTGGGTTAGCTATGTGGCATGCTGGTGCCAGCGAATCATGGACGTCAAATTGTTACAAGCAGTGATGCCATAGAGTTTTTTTCCCCACTAGATCTATGGTTTTTTACTATTGCTGGGGTGCTAGGGTTATTTTGACAATATTTACCTTAATCTGGGTTTTTGTTGTGGAATTCCTCTCTAGGAAATCAGAAAATGACTTCTAGTACTAGAAATTTCATCACAAGAAGGGTAACTCTATCGAACCATAACTATTTTCGAAATAAAAGTAACGAAAAGTCTAATGGAAACGATGCAATTGTACACGTAAGTAAAAGAATGATCAACTTTGTTTTAACGCAATCTCTCTTCCTTTACTGAAGACATGTTTCAGACCATGGCTTGAATTAGACCCATTATATAGTCTTAGGTTATCTGGAGTTATTTTTCCAATAGTAGTTACCAGATTAGAGAGAATGCTTTAGGGGGAAAAATCTACTCGTTCACAGAAAATTAAATTCAAGAAAATAAAATGAGCAGTAAAATGATTCAGTATTTTGCAGAAGAACCTAGACAGTAGAACAGATTTGCGATCACAACTTTTAGATTATGTTTCCTACTTTGGCTTAATGAGAATAGTTTTGCTCATGATTGTGTTTGTTCTCTGATTTATTCATTATTCTATGTTGCCACTTTTGTTACAGATTAAAATTTTTGCACAATAGTCCAAGTTTTCCCACTATTTCTCAGTTATTTCATTTTTTGTTACCGTTGCCCAGTTATTTTACTTTTGAAATATTTCCCAGCTATTTGTATTCTTTGCACCTTGTTCAAATATTTTATTTTTCCATTTCCTAGTATTGTGTTCTCTACAATTATCCAGCAATTTCCTTTTCCCACTATTGCCCAATTAATTATTTTTCTACTATTGGCCAGTTACATAATTTTTTTCATAATTGAGAAGTTACTTTTCATTTTTCTAGAATTTTCAAGTTACTTCAATTTTACACTATTGTAAAGTTACTTAATTTTCATCCAGTATCAACTTATTTACTCTTCCATCATTGCCCAGTTACTTCATATTTTCTCACCATTGCCACTTACTTCATTCTTCGACAACTGTCCAGTTATTTAATTTTTACACCATTATCCAGTTACTTCATTCTTCCACCATTATCCAGTTACTTCATTCTTCCACCATTATCCAGTTACTTCATTCTTCCACCATTATCCAGTTACTTCATTCTTCCACCATTATCCAGTTACTTCATTCTTCCACCATTATCCAGTTACTTCATTCTTCCACCATTATCCAGTTACTTCATTCTTCCACCATTATCCAGTTACTTCATTCTTCCACCATTATCCAGTTACTTCATTCTTCCACCATTATCCAGTTACTTCATTCTTCCACCATTGGCAATGTATTTCATTTTTTACGGTTGCCCAGTATCTGCAACGTCCAGTTATTCAGTAGCTGAAAGGTCCCCTGTTAGCCAGTAGCTGAAGTGATCAATTGCTAGTCCGTACGTAACTGAACGGTCCAATGTTAGCCAGTAGCTGATACGTCCACTGTTAGCCAATAGCTGAAACGTCCACTATTAGCCAATAGCTGAAGTGATCAATTGCTAGTCAGTACGTAGCTGAAAGGTCCACTGTTATCCAGTAGCTGATACGTCCAATGTTAGCCAGTAGTTGAAGTGATCAATTGCTAGTCAGTACGTAGCTGAAATGTCCACGGTTAGCCAGTACGTAGCTGAAACGTCCATTGTTAGCCAGTACGTAGCTGAAACGTCAATTGTTAGCCAGTACGTAGCTGAAACGTCCACTGTTAGCCATTAGCCGAAGTTTAAGAGCAATAACATGAAATTATCTTTGTAATAACTAGACTTCGGAGTCTATTTAACGAGAAGATAATACAGAACATTGACAATATTGACAACAATATACTATCGCCATATTAATTTGTTATCAGCGAAATTCAGTTTCTTTCATGTCCGTCTCGGAGTTAGGTCCTGTTAACTAGTAACGTACCGTGTGATTTAACTTGGCTTATTTGAATTATCCGTGCTTGTCATTGGTTAATCCATAATTGCTTATACCTTGTGTGGTCAACTTGTGAGATGTTGGATTAGCCAAATACTACACAACAATTGTTGCTACTACTACTATCACTACTGACTACTTCTGCCACTACAACAACAACAACAACTACTACTACTACTACTACTACTACTACTACGACACCATTACCATACTTATCTAGAATACTACCACCACTACTACTGCTATTACTACCACTAGCCATCCTTACTACTACTAGCATCACTATTTCTACTACTACTATTACTACTACTACTACTACTACTACTACTACTACTACTTCCACTATTAGTACTACTTCCACTATTAGTACTACTGTTAATACTACCAATAACAATCACTACTATTACTACTACTGCTACTACTACCACTACCAATGCTGCTACTACTAATATTACTACTACTTCTACTACTACTGCTACTGCTACTACTACCACTACTACTGCTACCACTGCAACCACTAAACACCACTAGCCCCTACCGTTGCTATTAATACTTTTACAATTATAATAACAATTTTACTTAGGGAAAGTTTCACTTGATGTTAATGTTGATGACCATGTCTTAACACAAGCGACAAGCGCTTGCGCAATAGCTCCGCCGTTGATTTGTTAAATACTCATTCTTCGAAAAGCATTTTGTATACAATTGGGGTAAAAGTAAATTAATCATAGCGGATTTGAACTTCTACACGTCTTGTGATGTAGCAACGAACATCTAGCCGTATCTTAACCGCGCATTAAAATTAGTACTACGCTAAATCTCTTAAAATTCTCAAGCTTTCAACGCTCTATCGCGGATTAACGTTCCGGTCTATTTCCAACACCGTTTCCTGCTGTCTTACCTATTTCTGTTACACATCGAACACATTCTTTACTTCTAATCTCTCCCACACGTTGTTTCACGTAATCTTCTTTTGGGGGTTTTCCACATTTTAAAGTTGTGAGCAGGTGTGTTGTTGAGGATGTGGTTGCTGTCCTGTACAGACTGAAAGTCTAATTTGGGAACACAAATAAGCAAGGATATCATTTTTATTCCCGTCTTTTTCTGTGTACTTTCTCAAACTCCTGCAGACTAGCATGATGTAGTCCGGAGAACGGAATGTGTTGTCTTGGTATGTAAAGTAGGTTCCATGGCAGCAACTTGCTGTCGGGAATGAAGTTAACTCTTAATATGCTATGCCGCAGCAACTATTTTGTGGGTGGCCAGTTTCCTTCCTTACTGTGTTTGCTTTCTCAACTCATGCGCCAAGTACCCATTTACAGTTTGGTCGACTTTGAGAAGCGGTCGTTTCAGGCGAGAAATCACGACCATGATTTTTATTTTTACGGACGTGGTTTCGAACCTGACAGGCTGTAACCGGTGATAGTAAGCTTACTCATTATCAAGCACACGCACGATCTACTAGGTTATCGCCCTCCTCGTCATACCATGTTTGTTGCGATATCTGTAACAATACGGTCTGAGAAATGCTTCATCATGGCGTCTGCGGAATTTTAACAATAGGTAGAATGGGACAACCACCATATCACATAGCGTCCTTAGCATTCTCTTGCAACATGCATGCCAGCTCACAGTGTTGCTATTATTTGTTTCCCTTTCGGGTCTCGGCATCACGGGCAAGAAGAATAGTATTTACTCTTGTCTATGGACAATGTCATGTTTTATGGAATGGGTTCCAATGGAACATTGTTTTACTTTAGTTTAGTTTTAGTTTAGTTGTAGTTTACTGAATCAATGTTAACGTACTCTGGGCAAACCAATAAGTGCTCGATATTTCCCAGAACATGACTACGAGTATGCATGCTGATAGTTTCTGTAGCTAGCTGGTCACACACGAACGCACGAGTACTTGCGTATTTTTTCCTTGCTATATGATCTGTATCTCGACTTGATGTTTACTTTATCTTTACTTGATCTGTACTTGATATTTACTTGAGCAACGATTTATGACTACAGGTTATCATCAGCCTGCTCCGGACAAGTACGTTGGTGCTCCAGACAATTACGTAGGTGCTCCGAATCCAGTCTCAATAAATCAATCAGAGTGTGGCGAACGCCAGCTCCAGTTTGATGTTGATTCTTCAGTCTCTTTTTTATATCTATTATTTTTCTATTTACGAGTTGTTTCTTTCCCCCACACCAATCTCACGCAGTTTTCAGAGCGACCATCAGTCACACTTTGGAAAATCTTAGCGGACGAGTCCCATAACACATTAACTATCCCAGATTCATTATTGACACTGTGTCCATGCTCGCCAGTGTATCTATCCGCTGTTCATTACCCTCACCACCCGCATGTCCAGGCTTGGATATAAAGGTAAACTTTATGGTCATATATTGTATGAATAACTCCAGCATTTGACGGTGGATGTCTCCCACTTCAACTTTGTGGACCGTGTTAAATGTCAATAAGTGTGAATGCATGGGAATAATTATGTGACATCAGCCATCGCAGTGCCTTCATTACATCTTTTATCAAAAGACAGCTGAAGGTTGAAGTGAAGACACAGTTGGATTCTTTGATATTTTCCCACCCGACCGTTCAGTAAAAGTCTACGCCCAATCGTTGATGATGAATGACTGACCCATCAGTGTAGATTACTATATCATTCTCAGAGGCTGTTACAGGCTAGGGTAGTCCACCCGAATTGTCAAAGCATGCCGAAATCGGATTTGCTAGGCCTACAATGCGCATAACGGTGGCACAACGTAATCACGCTCCCGGCGAAAATCACACGGATATCCGTGCTGGTTACAATGGAGCGAACGAAAGAAAAAAAAATATCATCCTCTGCAGTGTTGTTGTCAATGAGCACATTGCCTTCTGCATCCACGGTCACCGGATTTTTTTCACTTTGACTTCTGTCAAGTGTGATGACCACAGAGCAATGGAGGCGGACTTGATAAGTTACCTTTCCCGACTAGATCCTCCCATACCGTATACCATCAGCTAAAAACAACTAAGCATATATCGGTTCACCCAACAAAGAATAACATATTGATTATATTACCGTACTTATGAAAGACCGTCTTATGGCGCCACGATGAAACTCGATCTATCATTGACTGCAGAAAACTTTAATAGATATTTGAACCTTATACCCTCTAACCCACTACTGCCTTAAACACCGTTCGGACAATAAGATCCTTTTCTAAAGATGCATTAATTCCATAAACATGTTATAATTGTTTCGTTATTGACTTTACGTTTCTAGTTTTGTGTGTGTGTGTGTCTCGCCATCTTTACTTACGCCGTACACTATTGATCTTCACCATCGTCGCTACTCAAACGGCGAAGAAATGTCTGCTAAAATTTTCACAGTTTGTATTTAACGTCAGACTGGTAGAAAAGTCAAGAACGGCTTTACGTGAGTCAACGCTGACTTCGTTAAAATGATATACGCGAGCACATCACATGTTTTTCAATGTTAAAATGCGTTTGTATAGAAAATGTAATGTGCGAATCTCGGCATGTGGAATCGATCCGCTTGTGTAATAGATTTATCAGGCCCGTTTTAGAGTTTAAATATAGCGATACACTAAGATAGTGTGATATCGTTTCCGTCTGGAATGCACATAATTTAGGTTATACAGGTCTGTATTAGAATGTTTCGTTTCTGAATGCTTTGTTTATAAATAATATTTATCAGGTGCCGTGCCGACTAGCGTAGGCGATCACAAATATCCACAACTTTATATTTCCAGTATCTTTATGTCCGGTTCTGTGGCAGAGTGCGTCTGAGACGGCCAAAATATCAGTTCTAATACCGACGCAGACAATTTCACATCCGGTTTTTCAGAAAGGAATAGCAAATTACCGAACGTAAATATTGCCTATGAGTGAAATAACTGTAGCCCCCAAAATATTCTTGGTTGATGGCTACATCCTGAATAGGATAAGCTTCGAGTTTTATTTTAACAAGATTATTATTGCCTGGTTACCATGTCACGGTATCAGACTATCGATTATCTCATGCTGTCCTGCCTGATCTCTCAGATTATATCTTACCCGTTATAACTCTCTCTCAGATTATATCTTACCCGTTATAACTCTCTCTCAGATTATATCTTACCCGTTATAACTATCTCTCAGATTATATCTTACCCGTTATAACCATCTCTCAGATTGTATCTTACCCGTTATAACTATCTCTCAGATTATATCTTACCCGTTATAACCATCTCTCAGATTGTATCTTACCCGTTATAACTATCTCTCAGATTATATCTTACCCGTTATAACAATCTCTCAGATTATGTCTTACCCGTTATAACAATCTCTCAGATTATATCTTACCCGTTATAACAATCTCTCAGATTATATCTTACCCGTTATAACTATGTTCGTCAGATCTCCATGTAAAGTGTTTACAAAAATAAATATTGTCTCATTTTGATATAATTTTTAAAAATAACCAGTCTTACATCGAACTATAAATAGAAGTTTAAAAACCTACAAAAATCGCAGAGGATTGACTTCACTGTACTTGTGTTTTCCATATGTGTAAACGAAGCGGCAATACACATGTCGAGAGAAAGTAAAGTTTTTCCTTCTTTCACGCTATTGAGGCGTATTTGGGAATGTAGTGTTAGTCCGGTATTTTTCATTAACCCAGCATACCTGGGAATGAGGCATGTCATTGACCCAGCATACCTGGGGATGAGGCATGCCATTGACCCAGCATACCTGGGGACGAGGCATGTCATTGACCCAGCATACCTGGGGACGAGGCATGTCATTGACCCAGCATACCTGGGAATTTTTGTGTGCGTCCGTTCTCAAACTCCAGCAGAGCAGGATGTAGTCCGGAGAACGGAATGCGCGGTGTCATGGTTTACAGCAATGCTGCGATATCTGGACTGTGTATAGACGTCATGTGAGGAAACTCAATCACTTTCACAAAACATGTCTCAGAAAAGTTATGTACATCAGATGGCAAGACAAGATTCCAGATACCACTGTCTTTGACAAATCTCGTATCCTAGCATTGACGCTATCCTGTTGCACACACAGATTCGTTGGACACGTCATGTGGTATTTTTCATGCCAGACCATCTCTTGCCAAAGATACTATATGGTGAGCTGGAGAAAGGTACACAATCTCAAGGTGACCACAAGAAGCGGTACAATGACTCGTTAAAGACCTCAATTAAAGCCTTTGAAATCATCATCATCAAGTGCCGTCTCCGCAACGAAGGTTGGCTGCAACGTATCTCCAACATTTCCTGTCTCTTGTCTTGGTGGTGCACTCTGCTAGACTGTAACCTGTCCATCGTGTAATGTTACTCTCCCACTTGTATCTCTGCCTACCTCTTGCTCGCTTCCCTTTGACTTTACCCTCAAGTAAGGTCTTCAATAAGGTGTCATGTCTTTTAATGTATCCAAAGTATTTTATTTGCCTGATCTTTATTTCTCTTAGTAGTTCTTTCTTCATATTAAGTGTCTTTAGCACCTCTTTATGTGATTTCTTCTCTTTCCATGATGTTCTCCCTATTCTTCTATATACCCACATCTCAAAGGCATCAATTTTGTCTTCTAATTGTTTATTTAGTGTCCATGTTTCTGAGCCATACATTAATATGGAATAGATGTAGCATTTTATAATTCTCATTTTTAACTTGTTTGTAATTTGTTTAGATATTAATAATTTCCTCATGTCATTGAAGGTACTTTTAGCCATTCCTATTCTCCTTTTAACTTCTGTTTCACATCTGCCATCATTTGTGACTATGTGTCCAAGATATTGATACTGTTTTACTTGTTGTAGTTTTTCTCCCTGTATGTTTATGTTTACCTCCTGTTCTTCTGTGTCTTTGCTGATTATCATGGTTTTTGTTTTTTGAATGTTTATATCCAGTCCATATTCATTACTTGATTTATTGACTTGATCTATTAGTCTTTGTAGTTCATGTTCACTTTCTGCTAATGAAAAGCCTTTGAAATAGACCAAGATAAATGCGAAGAAATTGAACAAAATAAATCTACGTGGCGCTCTACCGTAAAAACGAGCGCATCATCTTGTGAAAAGAGGAGAAATGCAGCAGCTCAACAACGAAGACTATCTAGAAAGTCACAGATAAACCAAAATCCGTCTACAGTGGTCATTCCTTGTCCTAATTGTCCAAGGACATTTGCAGCTCAAATAGGGTTTATTAACCATCTACGAACTATTATGCATGGACATAATTCTAATTGAATTTTTACAAGTCGATGTAACGAATGATCGTCATCACCACCTGTGACGGACGAACATTATAATTGTTTTATAACCTTTTTATTCTCTATTATTAATCTCTATTATTATTCTCTATTATTATTCTCTATTATTAATGTGGTATTTGTGTTGCACTGCCCATACTCGATTGCTGGATCTTTTTGGATGTTTTTGGTAATTGCACCCATGGAAACAAGTTTGTGGCACATACAGAGATATGTTGCTGCTTAGCCTTGTCGATAAAATGCTGCGCTGATATTCATGTTAAACGGATAAGACCTATTGTGAATCCAGTACTTAGTCCGGGACAGTTCGGATTTAGAAAATGAAGTGGGGTATACAAATGCAACATTATCTCTACAACAAATTAGTGAAAAGACAATATAATAAAAAAAGTGAATATTTCTTTTATAGCCCAGGAGAAAGCTTTCGACCAATAAATAGAACAGTAAATAAATTATCTGTAGTATTATAGATAATTATGGAATAAAGGCACAATTATTAGACCGTGTAAGAGCTTTACACAAATGTATTGAAAGAGCAGTTAGAATAAGTGCAGGACTTAAAAGTGATATTCAGTAACATCAGGAGTTAGACAGGGGTATGTCTTATCACCATTATCATTTATTATTTATATGGATAATTTAAAAAATACTACCATACGCTTACCATCCAAATGACCAAAATAAACTCCTCTTTGCTAACGATCAGTGCCTACTCCACAGTTCAAGCGGAGAGCTGCAAGATCACATAAACCTACTCCACAGTTCAAGCGGAGAGCTGCAAGATCACATAAACCTACTCCACAGTTCAAGCGGAGAGCTGCACGATCACATAAACCTACTCCACAGTTCAAGCGGAGAGCTGCAAGATCACATAAACCTACTCCACAGTTCAAGCGGAGAGCTGCAAGATCACATAAACCTACTCCACAGTTCAAGCGGAGAGCTGCAAGATCACATAAACCTACTCCACAGTTCAAGCGGAGAGCTGCAAGATCACATAAACCTACTCAACGAAAGTTGCCTTAATAAAACAAGAAGATCAATATAGAAAAACAAAAGTAATGTCTATAGGCAGAGAACCCAATGCAATAAACAAAACGATAATTACTGACAACAAGTGCTGGAATTACGTTACTTCGGAGCACTTTTACAGACGACAGAACAATGGACAGGAATTTTAAAACAAAACCAACTACGTAAATTATGATCATGCACCAATTTTTAACACAAATCTATCCGATGGAAAAAAAACGACAAATCATAAATATTCATCAATATTGTGTTATCAATGTCGGACATGGACACTAACAAAAGTACACGAGAGAAAACTTACTGTGTATGAAATGAGATGTCTAAAAAAGGCAGCAAATTCGTATTATAAGAACTGTCGGAGCAACATCAGTGGTCAAATATATTGAAAAACAAACTCAGATGGTTCTGCCATTTAATGAGAATGAACACTTATTGCCAACGTCAAGAGAATACACCATGAAAGAAGAAATAGTAAAAAGATGGATTGAAGGAGTTACCAACATTCTGAGACGTAATAATATTACTGCACATCAAGCGACCAAACGTGTCACAGCCCGCATACCTATCGTCATTCAATCATGCGACGCCTTACAGCAACAGCAGAGAAAACAAAATAGATAGATAGATAGATAGATAGATAGATAGATAGATAGATAGATAGATAGATAGATAGACATCCAAGGAAGAAGTGAGACCATGAAAAAGATGGATGGACAACAGTAAAGAGAAACTTCAAGTGTTAGGATCCTTAGTTGGAGAACAAAGAGACGATAATGATTGTGATATTAACAATGGCAGTAGCGACGACAGAGACCTCGGTGACGATGACGGAGATGAGGGAAGATGACGAGGAATGGTTTTGAGGGAAGATGGATGATGATGGTAGATATGATGGATTAAGATGATTAATGGGTGAATTACGGATAGTGAATGGTAGATGAATTATGATGGATAAATGGGTGAATTCGGTATCTCTTTTGTTGGATGGATGATGGATGTATGCTGCTGATGATGCCGACACGGAAAAAGACGAATATGAGTCTCACTATAATAGTAACAACAAATCGTTCGTGTTATCTGACTCACACGTGTCTGCGTACTTAAAGTTTTCATAGTTTATGTATAAAACCATGGTTACCCAACTATCTTGTTTCACTCAACCAATTATATTTTTAACTAGACCAGGTTGTCGCGGTAGATGTAACCGAATGAACTTCCAGCCGATGCTGCTTCAGTAGCATAGGCATTCATTTTTAAACTGTTATATTTGTACACGTGAATTGCAGCGAGAATAAACATAGAGGTTTCATCCAGGTATTTCTTCATGAAGCCGTGCGGACATCTGCTTGTCAGTATGAATAACAGATTAAATGAAATCCCGATGTTATGACACTACCTTCCTCGTCTATTTCGTAAAACAAATTTCTATCAGCGTTGTTGTGTATTGGTAGCGCCGCATTTTGTATCTTTAACAAGAAATTATATTAAGGCCTTTATGTCGAGACGTCTATTATTTAATTTTGTTTGTTTGTGTTTCTTCTTCTGCGATAGATATAAACAAATATTCAGGCATGCCTTTACATTATGACATGCCTTTATATTGAGGTTATCTTCTTATAGAAGCTTCATGGCACGTCATCTATACAATACCACAATCGTAACCTTCGATAACAGTTACCATGTTGTTCTGACAGGCCGATGTTGTGCTTGAACTAGTTATGGGCATGGTGTGGGTGGGCGGAACAACAAAGAAACCTGTCACATGAGCCAGAGTTGTGCCCTGATGTCGACGTCTGTTTCGGCGGCATTAGACTCGAAACACCATTGAGTCGAATGGCTGCTGAAATAGAGGGCGGAGCACTCATGGGAATGCCCCACGTGCTGTGAGGTCAGTTTCTAATCAAGAATCACGGAATATTCAGGAATTTCGTATGATTTTCGCCAGGGAGCGTGAAGTACACTGTGCTACCGTTATATTTGAACTATGTAGGCGTAGTACAATCGATTTCGGCATGTTATTTTGTTGAATAATTATTAAAACTGTATGGGTTTGTGTTTTTATATTTTATTTGTTGTGAGATGCAACTAATTTCTCCGCCTGTACGGCAACCCTGGATCTGAACATATTCTGGGTGAACAGCATATTACTATCTTGTGTCCATGCATGTTGTAGTAGGCGACTAAGGAAAGTAGGAGGTAGGTCAACAACTTGTCACCTGTGAGAAACCCATTATTATAACATAATCTCATAATTTCCTATTTTCATCTTCTGTCAAATTATCCACATGGATGACGAAGAGAAGATTCACATGAATGACACAGAGAAGATTCACATGGATGACAAAGAGAAGATCACATGGATGACAAGGAGAAGATTCACATGGATGACAAAGAGAAGATTCACATGGATGACAAAGAGAAGATCACATGGATGACAAAGAGAAGATTCACATGGATGACAAAGAGAAGATCACATGGATGACAAAGAGAAGATTCACATGGATGACAAAGAGAAGATTGACATGGATGACAAAGAGAAGATTCACATGGATGACAAAGAGAAGATTCACATGGATGACAAAGAGAAGATTCACATGGATGACAAAGAGAAGATTCACATGGATGACAAAGAGAAGATTCACATGGATGACAAAGAGAAGATTCACATGGATGACAAAGAGAAGATTCACATGGATGACAAAGAGAAGATTCACATGGATGACAAAGAGAAGATTCACATGGATGAAGAAGATATGCAGGCCAGCGAACATTGAACATTTGTTATTTTTGGCAGTCTCCTAATTGACGGGGAAAGCTAGATGTGACATCAATGTGGATGTGGCAGGGGATGCTAGATGTGACATCACTGTGGATGTGGCAGGGAATGCTAGATGTGACATCACTGTGGATGTGGCAGGGAATGCTAGATGTGACATCACTGTGGATGTGGCAGGGAATGCTAGATGTGACATCACTGTAGATGTGGCAGGGAATGCTAGATGTGACATCACTGTAGATGTGGCAGGGAATGCTAGATGTGACATCACTGTGGACGTGGCAGGGAATGCTAGATGTGACATCACTGTGGATGGGTCTACAAATCTGACAGAAAAATGTTGAGATAGTTTGCCCAAAAGTATAGTCTGTGCTCTGGCAGGACGTAACGATCACGAGATGGTGCGATGAAATGTATCACTTCCGGCACTAATTATGCACCCACATACCCCCATAATCATACCTTTCAGACAAGAAATATTATAGGGGTTTGGGTGTCACCATGGTTACTCAATTGATAGAGGAGGGGGGGTGGGGGCTTTCTTTTATTTCAAAACTTTTTGGTTAAGTAGAATGTAACTTATGTTGAGTAACATGTACCTGTTATGTTGAGTAAAATGTATCTGTTATGTTGAGTAAAATATACTGAAATCAACCAAGAAGACGATGGACTGACGACATTAAAGATAACATGAATAGGTCGTTGGATATTGCAAGCCGCATGGCCCAAGACAGAGAAGAGTTCAGGGAGTTCATTGGGAAGACAACGTTTTGGAGAGAATACGTCACATGACAGCAACATGCGACTCTTATGGTGAGGTACGGCATTTTCAACCACATATGTTAGTTCAATTTGGCTATATTAGAGCAACAATACTAAAATAGTGGTGGTCGCAGTTCTGGTAATCTAGCCATCTAGCCACCACGACCTCCGTGATAATTAACCAGGTTTGTTTCATATAAGTCTCTCTCCCCCCCCCCCCACCCCCAATCATATTTTCTTGCTTTATTTTCAAATAACAAAGGACAAACGATGTCGGAAATGTGTTTCTAATGACCCCATGTGTGTTTAACATTTCAGAACCCATCTTGTATTTACCGAAGGCTTCCCTAATAATCCCAAGCCTTCCTGTTTTAGGATTCGCTGAACTTTCTCCAATTTTTCGAGTTATGTCCCTTGTTTACAAATATTGCGTTTTCCCCCTTTGGAAAATGGCGTTTGGTTTCTTGTTCCTCCATGTGTCAAAAATATGGCGTAGGTAAAGACACTAAAAGATTAGAGCGTTCAAATATCTGTTTGACATTTGGTTTTTATTCTTTGCTGATCATAATAGAACTGTGGTGGTCGTATAGGTAGGGTGTACCGTGCGTTCTGGTGTGGCTGGGATTGTTACTGTTTAGTCATGCTGTCCGGGTATCTCACCTGATTTGCGTTCTGCCTTAGTTTCAAACAATATTTATTAGCCAAGTGTTGCCAAGGCCCAATAAAGGTGGGAGGGGAGGTGGAAGTTTTTTTTATGTTGATTTTTGTGGGGGGCGGAGTTGGCTGTCCCATCCAATAAAGGGTTAAAGTTATATAGACGCCTTGCTGAAGTTGGATGTGTTAGGCCGAGATATAACACAACGATTTCGCAACCAGGCATTAAACCAGACATAACATTGAAATTCATGATGCTAATCTGCAGGAGTTCGAGAGCGAACACGGAAGAAGAAGAAGAAGTCGCTTAAAAGCAAGAAGGAATTGTTTGTCGGCTTATGTGAAGGAGTCACAATTTCAACTTGTGCATACTTTGTAGTAGCTGAAACGCAATTAAGGTAATCTCAAGGCTGTCATGCCGTGCTACACAAATTGAAAGCTGTACGTTTACGCCGTCATGCCGTGGTACACAAATTTAAAGTTGTCCGTTCACGCCGTCATGTTGTGGTACACAAATTGAAAGCTGTGCGCTCATGTTATCATGTTGTGGTACACAAATTGAAAGTTGTCCGCTCACGTTGTCATGCTGTAGTACAGAATTTGAAAGTTGTTCGCTTCGAGGGAGAAACATTTGACTGGTTTGAGGTCCAAAAAGGAGACTGACAAGGATGTATCCTCTCATCACACCTGTTCAACATATACGCAGTAAACATCATGTAAAATGTACCAGAAGACCTGCATTATGAACAGTTTCAATCACCTAATATGTAAGACACAAGATTTCAGAAATTAAGTATGCAGATGACACCACACTAATATCAAGGTGCATCACAAGCTGAACACACAATATGTCAAGTAAAATATCGGAGAAAAGCACAAAATCTTGTCCTCAAGCATTAAAAAACATCCTCTCTAGATAACTACATTTACCACATGTAGAAAATTCTCCTTTCAAATGTATTCCTTTCTCAAACAGTTGAATGTAAGAGACTTGCTTACACCTGTCTTCTCTCGCCTCGGGTATCTCTACTCCTTCCTCCCTAATGCACAGGTATATCCTAACAAAACGAGACACCTGTATAATACGCAGGAAGATTGAAATACCTGAAGATGGCGCAAGAACAGTTGTTAGATGTAATTAGAAAAACTAGGAATAAAATGATCAGTCCTCTTGATTGATCTTCTTATTCTGCGTTCGTTCTCATACTCCTGCTGCATGCAGGAAGCAGTCCGAGAAAACTTATCAATTGCGATAGTTTGCAGCGTTGCTGCGATATATGCGCTTTCCTACAGATAAATTGAAGTTTAAGCACCAGTTCAGCAAGGCGGATAAGAGTGGGAGTGGTTACGTAGGGATGAGGGTTCTTATCAAGAAAAAACTTTAAAGTCTTAGGGCGTACACTCTTTTTAATTCATTGGGCACTATTTTGATCAGATCAGTGGCAGTGCTATGGGCACGAAGACGTGACCAAGTCTTTTCACGGGTCATCTTGAACATCATGTTTAGGAGACTTATCAAGGTCCTTTTCTATTTCTATTATATAGATACATTGGTGATGGTATATGTCTTACTGACATACCTGAGACAGAATTGTCTCGAATCATCAACTTTATCAACTATTTTTATTCTGCTTTTCAATTCACATCTAACATCTCTACTGCTTCTGTCCATTTTCTTGACATTATTGTCACTACTCATCCTCCTTTACTCAGCACATCTGTTTACTACAAACCAACTGATGCGCATAGTTTTCTGCTCTACATTTCTTCTCATTCACCTGCTTGTCGCAACTCTCTGCAATTCTCCCAGATTCTTCGTCGCTTATGTAGTGATGATGTCGACTTTCTTGATAAATCCTCAGAGATGATTGATTTATTTCATAGACATTCGTTCCCTGACAGTGTCATTTCATCGGCATGACTTCGTGTCCGTAAGTTATCTCGACTTGATACCTTGACTAATACTCAGAGTACTTTATCCTCCTATGAAGTAAATATGACATGAAAGAGCTGATTTTTTAAATTATTTCCGTGCATTTTGTAGATTGGTCATGTCTTTTTGGGGCATGCGACTCCAAGTATATAAATAGTGACCAATTAAAATCACGATAATTATCAAAACATAACGAAAGAAAGCTTGTTTCCTTTCTGTACACATTGTCTTTACAACCAACGATCTCGCTTGAACTAATCCTATCTTTATAGATTTCCGTCCCGTTGTTTCCTATGGCTAATCTGCTCAACCAATTGTCTTTATTTACATATTTCAACATCCTTTCAACTGTGCGCATGGTCGTTATTATGTTTGACTATTCTTGTCTTGCTCCTTTCTGTGCAAGTCTGCCTGCCTTTGTCTGGTAATGACAACATAATTATTTACAAGAACTATCTACCTTTATTTTCAACTCACCAAACAATTAGTGCATCATCAAAGCAATAAAAACAAGCTCTGATCCCTATATCAAACGAAAAAAATATAATTCAAAACAAAAACAAGAAACTAAGAACATTAATCCATCCAATTCAAATCTACATTTTCTGTATTATTTCCCTTGATAACACATAATTTCGTATTATGGAATACATTATTTTTATTCTTCTTCTGCGAAATATTTTTGTGTGCATTACCTTCTTTACTGATTTACGATGACGTTTCTTATACCTGTTTCTCATATCTAACACCTGTTCACGCGATCGTTTTAATGTTACCTCTTTCGTATTATTACGCTCAGTAACAGACTCACTTTATTTCAACATCACCTTCTTACACTTTCGTAAAACTTTCTGTGTAACTATTTTAGTTTCTCTACCGTTACACGTGTATAGACCTTCTCTGAGAGACATGCTTCTTCTCATGACACTGAAAGTTCAAGTCGTTTGGGTATGAAACAAAGATTTGTGGAAACTACTCATTGCATATAAGAAACATCCAGTGGTTCCAATTCGCCTCGATACTTGAGGCACCATGTATTCTGGACTACTTCCTGCTAATCCGCATGAGTTTGAGAATGAACGAAGACGAAGAAAAGCCACCATGAAGTCGGACTCGTGCCACGGATTATTAAGTAAGTCATTGAGCTAGCGACTACGCCACCGCGGACCATAAGCGGAATATGATTAAAATAAAACTTAAGATGGATTATGTATGGGCATATAAATCACACATTTAGATACACAATTTCACACGGGGACAAGTCCATCAGTGTGGAACTATACAGTCGAGGGTGGAAGGAGAAGAGGTGGTAACGAAAATCATGGATTAACTACATCAAGGAATGGTTTGGGTATGATTTTTGTAAACATTTCTTCGAATGACAAAGTGCATTAGTGTTTTTATAGAACTTTTTGTGATTTGCCATGATGTCTCCAGAGTTATACCCACATGATCCTGACGGGTTATGTCTCCAATGTGGTACCTCCATGATCCTGACGGGTTATGTCTCCAATGTGGTACCTCCATGATCCTGACGGGTTATGTCTCCAATGTGGTACCTCCATGATCCTGACGGGTTATGTCTCCAATGTGGTACCCCCATGATCCTGACAGGTTATATCTCCAGTGTGGTACCTCCATGGTCCTGACAGGTTATATCTCCAATGTGGTACCTCCATGGTCCTGACGGGTTATGTCTCCAGAGAGATACCACCATGACACCCGGGCGGGTTATAAGTATGATTCTTCTTCTTCTTATTAAAGTTATCTGGAGAAAATATAATTTTTTAACTTCTAATATTAGTAGACGACATTCTCATCACGTCTGCTAAGGGAAGGATTATTTGGATCGAGTGGTGTTGAAGTGAAGTGGATATTTGGATCGGGTGGTGTTGATGTTAAGTGGATATTTGTATCGGGTGGTGTGGTAGTGAAGTGGATATTTGGATCGGGTGGTATGGTAGTGATGTGGATATTTGGATCGAGTGGTGTGGTAGTGAAGTGGATATTTGGATCGGGTGGTGTGGTAGTGATGTGGATATTTGGATCGGGTGTTGTGGAAGTGAAGTGGATATATGAATCTGGTTGTGTGAAAGTGAATTGGATATTTGAATTGGTTGGTGTGGAAGTAAAGTGGATATTTGGATCTAGTGGTGTGAAAATGAAGTGGATATTTGGATCTGGTGGTGTGGAAGAGAAGTGGATATTTGGATCGGGTGGTGTTGAAGTTAAGTGGATTTTTGGATCGGGTGGTGCGGAAGAGAAGTAGATATTTGGATTGGGTGGTGTAGAAGTGAAGTGGATATTTGGATCTAGTAGTGTTGATGTTAAGTGGATATTTGGATCGGGTGTTGTGGTAGTGAAGTGATATTTGTATCGGGTGTTGTGGTAGTGAAGTGATATTTGTATCGGGTGGTGTGGAAAAGAAGTGGGCGTGGCGATGCTTCCCATAAATTAGATAATGCATGTGCATATGACTTGTACATAGAACACTCCTCACAAACTTCATAATCACTCATCTCCCGCTACACATAAACTCTACTCCCAACCTCCCCCGCCAATAAACTTCACTTTCACAATCCCCTTTTCTAAACCGCCTCAGTGTACATGCTAACCTCATCTCATTATTGTTACTCCACCTAACTCAATAAAGCAGCTCTCTTCCTGAAATAATTCCATCAATACACATCACCTCCTGCCCTCGTTACATCCTCCAAAATATCCACATCTTCACAAACTCTGACAGTCTCACACTCCCGCATAAATCCTATATTTTTTTTTAGTAACCACTCAAATCTATTTCCTCATTCGGAATATATCGCCCTCCGCTGCCTGGGACTCAGTTTTGATAATCACTCTATTTATTGCCTTCACTTTTCTCTTCCGTCTCCTCATTTCTCTTAAGGGTCATCCATAAATTACGTCAACAATTGGAGGATTGGGATGGGGTAGGAGTGGGCCTGGATATATTTGACAGTCGTTGACAAGGGGGAGGGGGGGGTTAAGGGGTTTGACACAGGTTTATCTCATGAAAACGGTTTTATACACAAATTTAATCTAGGAAATTACCATTACTTTTAATAATCTGAATACAATATGACGTTATTTCGCACATATGCTGCCCCCCAAATCCCTGCCCATTTTTTGTGATAGGAAACATTCAGTAACTTTAATTTACATACGTAAGCAAGAGGGGGTTCTATTAATTTATGACAAATTAAGGGGGCAGGGGTCGAAAATTGCCCAAAATGTGCTAGCAATTATTCATATTTATCTGTACACTGCTACAACACACACTATTATCCATACTTATCTATATAAATTCACAGCATAAAATATTATCCAAACCTTATCTAAATAAATTCACAACACAAAATATGATTATACTTATCTGTACAATGCTACAACACAAAATATTATCCAAACCTCATCTTCACAAATTCACAAAACAAAACATGATCATACTTAACTGTAAAATTCACAAATATTAATACTTAACTGTACAATTCACAAATATTAATACTTAACTGTACAATTCACAAATTTTAATACTTAACTATACAATTCACAAATATTAATACTTAACTGTAAAATTCACAAATATTAATACTTATCTATAAAATTTAATAATACAAAATAACTTCGATTATTTGTATGATCCAGCGGTTCTTATCCTTTCTTTCAGTGACCATCGTTCGGAACAAATATTCTCATGAGGCGTCCCTACCCTCGGAACGTATTGTGTCAACTTTCTCTAAATTTTTCCATCACTGCATATTTGTTCAAATATCGTTCATTTATATTTCATATTCTCTTTCTTCTTTAGACTGGCCTGTGTCCGCCATTTCTAATTTATTTTCGCCCCCCAGCATAATACATTGTCCTCTAAGGGGGGGGGGGTGTGGTGGGGGGGGGAAGAGATATCGCTAACTCTAAGAACCATTAGAACCAGTGATACAGAAAAAAAATATATCCATAATCATCTATCCGTAGGGCGCAAACTTATTTGTAGGGCGCAACTCACATTTTAGACATAAATTCACATTTCTCCACTTGTCCTTCTAAACATCTAAATATCTATTCACCACACCAAGAATTGGTGGAGGGGGGGGGGGAGGAGTAGGGGACATATTTTGGAGTTGGTTTACAAATTTACGATGTATGGGGAATTTCGTGACCGAACTCACATGCGCGTGTTTCTCTCTCTCGTCTAACCTCATCCATTCCGAGCATTCCCTCGTTACATCAACATCTTGCTTGCTAGACAAATATCATATTCTTGGATATTTATTGGCAGACGTTTCGGATTTTGTTTTCTTGTATGTAGTCTAATTAAGTTTTAAGAATTCGTATTTAGTAGTTTTTAATATATATATAATTGTTGCATTGTGGATTTACATATATTCGAATTCTTGGGGATGTGTGCGGTCATAAACATTAATTGATGACGTCATTATAGCTGTATTTTGAAGTGTTTTCAAGGGGTTGTTCGTTTTTTTTTTTAGCTAGAAAGGATGTTTGTTGACAAATGTTGAATTTCAGAAATGAAATGAGAGTCGGAAAAGTGTTTTCAATGAAATATATAATTTTTTTGTGGGTAAACATGAAAAAAAGCACAATATGTGTAATAGTTAATTAGGAGCTGCCTGTCATGTATTTTCATCATTTTTGTAAATATTTCACGACCTTGTCATTTGTTACGAACATACACTGCGTATGTATTTCACAATTTGTATCACCTCACCCCCCCCCCACCCCGCCATACTCCTTAAATAGCAAAGAAGGAGGTAAGAACTACATGATTTATTTAACACTCTTTTTAACAAAAAAAACCAGTACGACATTTTACATAACGCACAAATATATATTGTCCCGTATAAGCAGTGTTGGAAAATGTAAAACTAAATCAAAATATTAGACTGCAGATGGCACTGAATTAAAATATTAGACTGCAGATGGCACTGAATTAAAATATTAGACTGCAGATGGCACTGGATGCGAGGTCAAGACTAAATCTGATAAGGACGAGCAACATCCGTGTTGGAAGGAGTATCAGAAAATATAACTGAACTCACAATATATATCTACTGTATTGTATTATAACTCTCTAGTGCTATAACTCTCTAGTGCTATAACTCTCTAGTGCTATAACTCTCTAGTGCTATAACTCTCTAGTGCTATAACTCTCTAGTGCTATAACTCTCTAGTGCTATAACTCTCTAGTGCTATAACTCTCTAGTGCTATAACTCTCTAGTGCTATAACTCTCTAGTGCTATAACTCTCTAGTGCTATAACTCTCTAGTGCTATAACTCTCTAGTGCTATAACTCTCTAGTGCTATAACTCTCTAGTGCTATAATTTACTAGTAATATCTATTGTGTTGTATTATAACTTTCTAGTGCTATAATTTACTAGTAATATCTACTGTGTTGTATTATAACTCTCTAGTGCTATAATTTACTAGTAATATCTACTGTGTTGTATTATAATTCACTAGTGGTATCTATTGTGTTCAATTATAACTCACTAGTGGTATTTATTATGCTGTATTACATTTATTGTGCTGTATTATAATTCACTAGTGATATCTAGTGTGTTGTATTATAACTCTCAAGTGATATCTATTGTTGTATTATAACTCAAGTGATATCTATTGTTGAATTATAACTCACTAGTGATATTTTGTGCTGTATTATAATTCAATAGTAATATCTATGTGCTGTGTTATAATTCAATAGTGATATCTAGGTGCTGTGTTATAATTCAATAGTAATATCTATGTGCTGTGTTATAATTCAATAGTGATATCTAGGTGCTGTGTTATAATTCAATAGTGATATCTAGGTGCTGTGTTATAATTCAATAGTGATATCTATTGTTAGAGTTGAATACTTACTGCAGACAATGTGAAATGAATGCAGACATAAATGCTACAGACATATCCCATGAGTCTCCCACAGGGAGCAAAAGACAAATGCGTATGTAAGAAAGACAATAGAGATATATACAGGTCCACATGAACCATTACGTTCAATAGTGAAACAAGGAAAATGTTCATGGTTTGGATACTGCAGGAAATAGTTTAGGGTGAAAAAGCAACAGAGGACGCAAAATAAAAATATTGGCATACAAATGTTCATATTTTCATATAAAAATGTTCATATAAAAATGTTAATATAAAATGTTCATAAAACAATGTTCATAAAATGTTCATATAACAAATGTTCATATAAAAAGCAACAAGGAAAATGTTCATGGTTTGAACATGATTCATTGTCAAAATAGATACTGCAGGAAACAGTGGAGGGTGAAAAAACAACAGAGGAGACAAACTAAAAATATTGGCATACAATATCAATGGCTGGAGAAGTCGTAATTATTCTGGCTTGTCCGCATCGCTGAAGGTAGAAATCACAGGAGGACTGTTGATATATCCAATATATGACCTCTTGAAAACATTGCACAAAACTTAACCACAATGCGACCTCTTGAAAACATTGCACAAAGCTTATCCACAATGCCAGTATGTTCTCCTAAATTGGTATACCACCGTCGACAGCGATTTCTATCTTTGGCGATGCGGATGTGATGACAAATCTGGACCTGTCGAGTCTTTGACGTTGTCTGTCCACGACTCTCTTTGTCCTCCTCTGATTCATTGGATATTCCCTGCTGAACTTTTTTTAATACTCAGAAGATAGCTATGTCAGTTTGAAACGTGTAAATATTGTTGTAAAGCTGTACAATCATAACACAGCACAATCCGTTCTCTGTACAATTATAACATAATACATTCCGTTCTTTTAAAACCAGGTTTTGTTGGACGAAAGGGAAATTATTATAAAACCAGGTTTTGTTGGACGAAAGGGAAATTATTATATAACCAGGTTTTGTTGGACGAAAGGGAAATTATTATAAAACCAGGTTTTGTTGGACGAAAGGGAAATTATTATATAACCAGGTTTTGTTGGACGAAAGGGAAATTATTATAAAACCAGGTTTTGTTGGACGAAAGGGAAATTATTATATAACCAGGTTTTGTTGGACGAAAGGGAAATTATTATAAAATCAGGTTTTGTTGGACGTAAATAACATTATTATAAACCAGGCTTTGTTTGACTACAGGAACATTACTATTTTTTAAGAAACTGAATGAGGGAGAAATGACACATATCTACTTTTATAGAATTATCAATCTGTCGATAAATCTGCACATAATTAAAATCATGTTTTTCTATTTATTGTAGATTAATTTCATGATCTAATGTAGATTCATTTCATGATCTAATGTAGATTCATTTCATGATCTAATGTAGATTAATTTCATGATCTAATGTAGATTAATTTCATGATCTAATGTAGATTCGATTCATTTATTGATCTATTATAAAGGCGATTTATATTTTGATCTATTGTAATTTGTTTCAATTTTCGACGTTTTGGATTTGTTAATTGTGTTGATATATTGTAAGTTTTCTTAATTTGACGATCTTTTGTACATGTATTTTATTTGTTAATATATTGTAAAATTGTTTCGTTTGTTGATCAATTGTTTTGTTTCTTTTGCTGATTTATTGTACATATGTTCCCTACTTTTGTCGATCTACTGTAGATGTGCTTCATCATGTCGATCATTTGTAGATGTGCCTCATTTTGTCGATCATTTGTAGATGTGCCTCATTTTGTCGATCATTTGTAGATGTGCCTCATTTTGTCGATCATTTGTAGATGTGCCTCATTTTGTCGATCATTTGTAGATGTGCCTCATTTTGTCGATCATTTGTAGATGTGCCTCATTTTGTCGATCATTTGTAGATGTGCCTCATTTTGTCGATCATTTGTAGATGTGCCTCATTTTGTCGATCATTTGTAGATGTGCTTCATCATGTCGATCATTTGTAGATGTTCCTCATTTTATCGATCTACTGTAGATGTGCCTCATTTTATCGATCTACTGTAGATGTGCCTCATTTTATCGATCTACTGTAGATGTGCCTCATTTTGTCGATCATTTGTAGATGTGCCTCATTTTGTCGATTTGCTTCATTTTGTCAGTCTGTTGTAAATTTTCTTCGTCTGCTACATCGACATGTGTTGTGTAGGTTTGGTACATGTCTATTATTGACTATTCGATACAAGCTACTAGGTTACTATTTAGATTCTACACATAGTACTGGTTTACTAATTAAGTCCAACACAAAGTACATATTTAACACTGTAGATTCGACACAAGGTACATGTGTACTATTGTAGATTCGACACAAGGTACATGTTTACTATTGTAGATTCGACACAAGGTACATGTTTACTATTGTAGATTCGACAGAAGTACTGCATTATCGATAGTACTATGGCAAGAGTGAACACTTGTTCTCAGTAGTACTAAGAAATTAACGAACTGGTTGCTCTATTTTTTGCCAGAAAATCTTCACAGTAGATGCTTTCTTGGCCTACAAATAATGAACAGCTGCATAATTTATCTTCATAATAGCACAAACTCTGCATTCTCAAGATTCACACAGTTGTTTGATTTCAATGGAAAATGTTAACACTTTAGTCTACAAACTGCTTCATGTTTGTGAATAGTTTACTGTGACTATGTGAATGCATTTTAAATTCAACTATGGCAAATCTGACTTATTTCGAAAGTTGGAAATCCTTTCGATTTTTATTCAAATGATAAGACACAGAAGAAGCAATAATTACCTTGAGCTGCTAGAAGGCTGGAGTGGGTGTATTTAAAGTGATGCTCTCTACCAGACAGGTCAGTAGTAGCTTTTTAATCAGATCTAGGGACATGTTTCATATGTTTGTGTTCGCGATTGTTGGTGTGTGATTGTTTGTGATTGTTTGTGAGTGATTTGTTTGGATGTTTAGGTTCTCATTCTTCTTCTTCTCGTTCTCAATATCGATGTTTCTTTCGTCGAATTGTTTAGTTATTTATTTTGTTCGTTGGTTGTTTGATTAATTGGTTGGTTAGTTGGTTGACTGATCGGCTGGTTACTTTATTATTTGATTGTTGGCTTATTGGATGGTTGGTTGGCTTATTGGTTGGTTGGTTTGTTTATTGGATGGTTGTTGGCTTATTGGATGGTTGTTGGCTTATTGGATGGTTGGTTGGCTTATTAAATGGTTGATTGTTTCATTATTTAATTAGTTTGTGGATTTTCTGGAAGACTGACGGGTTACTTTTTTGGATGGTTAGCAGGCTGATTGATGGGTTAGTTTTATAACTGGTTGGCTGGTTGATTGACTTATTAATAGGATAGTTGGTTGGTTGATAGTTGATAGTTCAGGAGCCCTAATAGGAACAAAGAATAGTGCCACTATAACTTGTCTTGCACGTCGCAAAAGACGACTGAGAAGTGTTAGGGGAGGAGTTGGTTGTTTTATCTCATATAGTGTTAGAATAATCCCGAAGTCATGCCGAACTCGGAGGTATCGGGTAAAAAAGCGAAATTATCTCAAAATTCAGGTCTGCTGAAAATGATTTAGTAATACACCGCAGTGAGTTGTTGTTCTTCCATCACATGATGATGATGATGATGACCAGTTATTACATCCACTTTTTAAATTTACTAAAGAGTTATGCCCTTGACTATGAATTCGTAGATGGGTAATAATACATATTCTAGCCGCAAATTTCTTTGATTGTTTCGGGCTTGGGATGACCACTAGAGATTGTTTTTGATCTAGTCGTAACTTTCTAGGTACTCTCTGCTGTTGAGCTGCTGCATTTCCCCTCTTTTCACAAGCTGCATGCAGTAAGTTAGTGATTATTAAGGGTGATTGTGACAGTGAAGATAAGAGAAAGTACTACGTAACGCAGGTGGAGTCTGTATCCATTCCACCCAAGGATCAGTGCCAGTAGGGTCATATACTTGTCCGGTAATATTTCCTGCCTCTCCTAACCATGATCTAACTCTATTTAGGGTTTAGTTTTTGCACATTATTGAGGTGATGGCACAATAATTTTACATACATAAATACATACACCACTCTCACTACGAAATTTTTCTTGACAGGTTGGATACCTTTGAAAACCGATGTCTTTTGCTTATAAAAAAAGCCCTTGAGCACCCCCCCCCCCCCACATAACAAAAACATCATATAGGAAGCAAGAGCTGCATTGCGTGTAATTCATGAAAATAGAAACAGAGATATAAGATGTCTGTACAATCGCCTTGCACTGAGTTTTAAATGGAATATATGTGCTCAATATGACGTCATTGAAATGTGTGTATGTCTATGCTCCAGTGTACAGTGTGAGCCAACAGATTGATGCTAGTTGCAGAGTGAACTTCATTGTGAAATAACTTCATCCTGCTAAACCTCATTTTATCCAATACCCGAATGACATATAGCAGTAGTATTTTTTCTAAAATGTTGTGGCGCCACTGACATCACAAGGGTCTACATCTAATACCTACAGTTCATGCTATGGAAATAAAGCCAGGGGCAGACTGCAAAATATAAATTACAGAAATAAAAGAGTCAGCGAAAACAAACATAAACCCGTGAAACACACAAAAAAGCCACACTCTTTCATTGCGGATGCTGCAAGTCACATAGGGGTGGGTATAATGCCACAAGAAAGAAGTTTATGCGATGTAGTATCACCAGCAATGTGAGCGCACAGCGACTGTATATACACCCTGTATAATGGTGATGATTATGACACAATTATAAGTAACTGCATTCTCTTACTCCACAGTGGTAATATTCCTTAGTACAGCTAACCGTCCATCACATGTATTCCGTTGTGTCGACATTCGATAATGAATCGATGTTCACAACGTGTGATGTTCTAAAGAAGTTTACTGCCTAAACTACCCTCCTCCTCTCACAGGCAGGAGAGTGTAATCTAATGCGTTTCATCGCGTGCGGTTGATCGTGCAATTGATCAGGCGCGTGAGTGTAGCGTGAGCATTCTATTGTTTATTTGACACCAACACACGCGCAAATACACTGAAAAATATAGCTCAGATATAACATCAATGCGCTTGCAAATACATTTGTGGGATTGGATTATGGAGGACGTGATGTGGGGAGTAGAGCATTTTTGACATGATTTTTGTTTAGAGATACTCATTTTTTTTAAAGCTGAATACTTATTTCTGAATGATTGCGGTTTCTATGTTTAGATTATGGTTGCTGTGTTTAGATTGTGGTTGCTGTGTTTAGATTGTGGCTGTTGTGTTTAGATTGTGATTGTTGTGTTTAGATTGTGGTTGCTGTGTTTAGATTGTGGCTGCTGTGTTTCGATTGTGATTGCTGTGTTTAGATCGTGGCTGCTGTGTTTAGATCGTGGTTGCTGTGTTTAGCCGTGGCTGCTGTGTTTAGCCGTGGCTGCTGTGTTTAGATTGCTGCTGCTGTGTATAGATTGTGGCTGCTGTGTTTAGATTGTGGTTGCTGTGTTTAGATTGTGATTGCTGTGTTTAGATTGTGATTGATGTGTTTAGATTGTGTCTGCTGTGTGTAGATTTGCGATTGCTGTGTTTTAATTGGGATTGCTGTGTTTAAATTGGGATTGCTGTGTTTAGATTGCGATTGGTGTGTTTAGTTTGGGATTGATGTGTTTAGAGTGCGATTGATGTGTTTAAATTGGGATTGCAGTGTTTAGATTGTGATTGATGTGTTTAGTTTGGGATTGATGTGTTTAGAGTGCGATTGATGTGTTTAAATTGGGAGTGCTGTGTTTAGTGTGCGATTGATGTGTTTAAATTGGGATTGCTGTGTTTAGATACGACGCAGACAACAAACAAGAATGCTAGAAGATAACGTGAAGGAATATATTCATATATAAACTATGATGAGAATTATGATAATGCTCAGGGCAATAGATGCGTCTTGAATAAAAGAGGGGGGGGGGAGGTGCGGAAAAAAGTACACCGAGGGAGGGGGTAGAACTTTTTCCCCTACAAAATGTCATTAACTAATTTTTGTATGCAGTCCTCGTTTTCCAATCATGAGAAAGTTTGACCTATTTTTTATTGCGAAAAATCGTTACAAGTTGGTCCATATGGGGAGGGGGGAAGAGGGGGGTTACCATTATAATTGATCACAGCAGAGTTTGTGGGGAGGGGGATAGCCTAGTTTACCACACGCATAGCATGTTTAATCGACTCCTACGACATTCATGGCATCCGGGTTTATTATTATTCGTTTCGTTCATATATCGATCTGTGTACGAAAGTGTGTATGTATATGTGTGTGTATCGATCTGTATGTGAAACTCTATGTCTGTTTTCATGTCACTTTTTATGTGAATTTATGCGTCTGTTTGCATATCGATCTATATGTGAAAGTATGTGTCTGCATTTTCCCATGTACAATATGTTAAATTAAATGAGGAGGATGAGGGATTGGGGGGGGTGAATAAAATAGACGATTGACTATAAGACGTGACCAATGGAAGAAAAAAAACGAATTAATGGAATCAGCCAAAAGTTGTTTCGTGGTCATTGATCAGTCCACCGGTCTTATTTGAGTTGATCATGTTTTACAATACACACCAATAAAGTAATAAAAGACTGTTCATTTCATAACTAACTCCGCAGCCACATGTATACACAGTTCAATGTTGTATATGTGAACAGACACCTCAGACAATGTTGTATATGTGAACACACACCTCAGACAATGTTGTATATGTGAACACACACCTCATACAATGTTGTAAATGTGAACACACACCTCAGACAATGTTGTATATGTGAACACACACCTCAGACAATGTTGTATATGTGAACACAAACCTCATACAATGTTGTATATGTGAACACACACCTCATACAATGTTGTATATGTGAACACACACCTCATACAATGTTGTATATGTGAACACACACCTCATACAATGTTGTATATGTGAACACACACCTCATACAATGTTGTATATGTGAACACACACCTCAGACAATGTTGTATATGTGAACAGACACCTCAGACAATGTTGTATATGTGAACACACACCTCAGACAATGTTGTATATGTGAACACACACCTCATACAATGTTGTAAATGTGAACACACACCTCAGACAATGTTGTATATGTGAACACACACCTCAGACAATGTTGTATATGTGAACACACACCTCATACAATGTTGTATATGTGAACACACACCTCAGACAATGTTGTATATGTGAACACACACCTCGGACAATGTTGTAAATGTGAATAGTCACCTCAGACAGTAGAGCATATTCGTCAGGAATGCCCAAATATGAAATGCTGAGACAAATCGTGACCGTCGGGAGATATGATATGCGCCTTTAAAACAAGGTAGAGATGTATGCAGGTGTACAAAAACCATTACTTTCTATAGTGAAACGACGAAAGCTAACATGGTGTGAACATGTATGCAGACATGCTTTCTTGCCAAAAACAATAATGCAGGGAACTGTCGAAGGTGGAAGAAGCAGAGGAGAGAAAATAAAGGCATGGGCAGACAACATGAAGGAATGGACAGGACAAGCTATTTCCACATTCACCCGCATCACTGAGGATATAATTCTCTGGAGGACTCTGTGCTGAAGCATCCAATGTGGTGTCCCTACGACCCTGAAGGGTTATGGGTTTATTGATTGATTGATGACTTGAGCCCGATCGTGGACAAATACACTCGCCCAGAGAAACAACAGTGGACGAATAACTCAACAGACATCTGTACGAGTTACACAACACAGTCAGGTTTATCTCTCTTTGTGACGTGTCCTTTACAGAACGTTGTTCTCACTTTTTTCACTGCCGCTCTGTAAGTCTCTGGGTTCTGTGCAAGCTGCGCAGCTTCATCTTCTTCCAGTGTCATGTTCACAAGTTTTAGAAGAGACAAATATTCAGATATAAGAACGCTCCAGACGAACAATAGAAGAATTATAATCCTCTAGTCTAATGTGTAACACATGATGGTGGTGAGACTAGACATGACAAAACAGTCGTTTAGTGTCCCTCAAACCTGACTGTTTATGTAAACATAATAATTGTGTTTAACTTTCACCTCATTGCTGAATGTTCGATTTGTCAAAACAACGGTTGTATATTGCGGTATAAGGGATTATGCACAGACATCCAGATACAAGCCCGGGATAACTACCGGATTTACCACGTCATAGAAGTAGGCGGTTGTAAACAAACATTGCGGGATTTCTTGTAAAGTATATATTTTTAGACAGGATCAAACGCTAATTATACAGTTTGGTGGATCGAACCGATTCATCCTTCGAAAGTGCCGCTATTAAATTTGTTCCGTGAATTTCTTTTGTCACTTTGTGTATACGTAGTGGAGACAGCCAATGAAAATCACCTGAATAGTTAAATAGCGTCATTTTCTGAAGACTGATATCTGACGAGCCCACATGACTGTATAATTGATGTGGGATTCGTGTTTTACCTATATTAAAAAAAAAAATAATTCCAAGTACCTGATGCAAAGGGATATTGATTGCTCCGAATATTTCCAGAGTTAACAGATAACCAAGTTCATAAAAGCACCTCATCGCAGTCCTCGGAAGGCGAACCAACCGTAGTCCAACTTTAGCGAACAATTTAAGCAATTTACTATACCGAAGTCACGTTCACAGTCGAGATAAGGGCCAGTAGCCAAGGACACAAGGGGGGGGGAGACTCTAATTACTCAGACAAGTTTAATAACAGCTAAACACTCCCGTACGAGATTAACGTGATCGAGATAAGTCCATATCACTAGAAATATTTTACCATAGCCTCTGACACTGCCACATCGGGTACGTTCTGACTTGTAGAGATCATGGGCACAGAGTGTGACATCCGAGCATTGTAAAACTCATACACACTCGTCATCTGGCGACAGCTTTGAAGGAATTAACAGGCTGGAGAAGCTCTCATGAATTAAAAGTATCCCGAAAATGGATGTGCCGGATCAACAGACGCAAAGAACGTTAGCAGTACAATGTACTTCCCGCTCTCCGACAATAAAATCACACGAATATTCGTAATGATTATTTGATAGCGAACGACGACGAAGAAGAAGAAGGTTGAAACACTTGATACTTAGTTTGAGAAGTTTTCATAATCACTGCTAAATATGTATAGAAAACTAAATATATTACTTAAGGGAAATCCACACAATGTTGTTTCACAACCGCCTGCAACCATGACGTGTCAAATCCCATAGGTAAGAGCCGTGCCGCAGATTTTCTCAGTATGATGCAAGTCTTCGAAATGCTGCCCTCTTAAATGGTCTTTCTTGGAAATCAGGGTCACGACAATATATTTTTATGAGTTCCGCCTGATTCGTCATATCACGACCCTGGTTAGACCTTGCTTGTATCTACATGAAAGCTCAGACAGCTCCTCTACAGCAACTGCTATTTCTCCAAGTTTTATCATTATAACCTTGTTCACTGTCCCTTCCAATCAGTGGGACGTCCGTCCCAATGTTTGTACAACTTTCAATTTATTTGCTTCATTTCTTACTTGATTTCTTTCTCGTCAAATTTACGCGTTTCCAGCTGAATCTCAACGAAAGGAAGTCTCCTTAAGACATTTTGTTTCCTCAAGATATTTTTACGACGGTATAAAGAAAGGGGAACTTATTCTCGTTGAGATAATTGGTTTTCTTGCAAGGGCGACAAACACTGTAAATAAAAAAATTGAACCAGCCAGATAGAAGAGGATATTTGAGGAGTCTGTATTGATTGGAAATATAAAAATGATAGTGATTATATCGGCGGTGAAATGGTTTAGGGAATTTTGATGTTTTGTGTAAGAGTTGGGAGAAGGTAGAGACATGTACAATTATAATGTGGAAGAGAGGTCACTTGTGGTCAATGACGAATTAATTTTTATGGAGGAAACTAGACAAATGGAATTTCGAAACACTCACAGATAATAAGACTCTATACACCCGGGTGATGCCGATACCCAAGATGGGAGCAAAGAATAGCATCACTGTTACCTGTCATGCGTGTCGTAGAAGGCGACTGAGGAGGTTTTCCTATGGAGGGTCAAGGTGACACAGAAGCCATGCTGAAGTCGAATGTGTTCGGCCGAAAGGCGACTATATCACATCTAAGCTGTAAACCATGGTATCTGTTACTTGTGACGCGTTCTGTTATCTGTTGCTTGTTGCATAGTCTTTTTTCTGTTACTTGTGACATACTCTGCTTTCTGATATTGTGGCATAGTTTATTTTCTGCTATTTGTGGCATAGTTTACTTTCGGCTATTTGTGGCATAGTTTATTTTCGGCTATTTGTGGCATAGTTTTTTTTCGGCTATTTGTGGCAGTCTGTTTTCTGTTATTTGTGACATAGTCAGATTTCGGTTATTTGTTGCATAGTTTTTGTTATCGCGGACAGTGAGAAAAACAAACGAGGATGTACTTAAAGCGTGAAATGAAAGACAACTCTACTTACAGTGCCATAGATGTGTATCTTGGGTACAGGGATAGGGTTTTTATCTAAATCATGGTCATTTTTTTCATGTTGTTGGAAATCTTTGCGTTGTCGTGGGATTTATTATGAAATTTCTTTTGAAAACCATTAAATTGGGAAGGGCAGTCTAGCCGCATTTTTACTTGCTTCACGGCACTGAATCTCGTGTTCTGATTTACTAATAAAAGGGAAGGTTGGGGTTTAACTCCCCCACAGCCCTTCTGTCCCCACTGTCTAGAACGTGGTTTATTAATAAAACCAGAAGGAGACCATCTTTGTGTTTATGGACACTTATGAGACGCGAGGGTCTGCAGAAAAATAGTTAAAAAGGCAAAATAGAAAGCAAGAGAGTTCGAGGGTGACAACGAGAGAAAATATTAGATGGTCTGACATTCTGACATGGCAAACAATCAACAGCGATCCTGATGAAAGATACTGGAGGTAAATTTATGGACATGCATGAGCGCATACGCCAGTCGGCACAACACCTGATGATGATAGGTCTATGTTCTATTATTTATGTCAGTCTGTTTTCTGTTATAAATGGCATAGTCTGTTTTCTGTTATAAGTGGCATAGTCTGTTTTCTGTTATAAGTGGCATAGTCTGTTTTCTGTTATAAGTGGCATAGTCTGTTTTCTGTTATTTGTGGGCTTACTATGATTATATTCTGATATTAGGGCCCACAACTCGTAACATTTCCTAAACTTTGTTAACTTGCCTCTAGTTGTTCCGGTTACCGCCCTTTTCTGTCACGACCGGATATCCTGTCCTCAACTTAAGCTCACTTTAATCAGTTCATTCTGTTGCTTTTATTGCAAATCAATCGAACTTTTAACAGTTGCCAGGCGACGAAAATGGCGGCTCATCGAAAGCATGAAGGGAAGTCTGGGAGGATGTTGAAATGTCCACCGTTTCCGATAGGCGTCGTTCTTTCTAATGAAAGCGGATGTTCGCTTTCCCGTTTGTGGCATTGGAAGTGGCCAATCAAATGTCAGTTATTGTGACACTTCGAAAGTTATTCAGGTTTTTAAAGAGATCTGGTTATTTTAAAGGAATTTGGAAATAAGACAGATTGGGCTTCTGAGAGAGTCATCTGAATAAGCGTCCGTACAAGTGAAAGCAGGAATTCTGTCTCTTCGTCTATTTATGGCGGAAAACATTAAAGAAGTGTTTAAATATGTTTATCAAAGCTAATTCGAATTTAGCCCAATCACTTTCTTTGTACCTCTCGATCCCCAGATATCTCTAGACTTAGTATAAACTTAAAGTAGTTTTAGTCTTGGTGTAAACTGAAAGTAGTTCTAATCTTGGTGTAAACTTAAAGTAGTTCTAGTCTTGTAAACTTAAAGTAGTTCTAATCTTGGTGTAAACTGAAAGTAGTTCTAGTCTTGGTGTAAAATTAAAGTAGTTCTAATCTTGGTGTAAACTGAAAGTAGTTCTAGTCTTGTAAACTTAAAGTAGTTCTAATCTTGGTGTAAACTGAAAGTAGTTCTAATCTTGGTGTAAACTGAAAGTAGTTCTAGTCTTGTAAACTTAAAGTAGTTCTAATCTTGGTGTAAACTGAAAGTAGTTCTAGTCTTGTAAACTTAAAGTAGTTCTAATCTTGGTGTAAACTAAAAGTAGTTCTAGTCTTGATGTAAACTTAAAGTAGTTCTAATCTTGGTGTAAACTGAAAGTAGTTCTAATCTTGGTGTAAACTGAAAGTAGTTCTAGTCTTGATGTAAACTGAAAGTAGTTCTAGTCTTGATGTGAACTGAAAGTAGTTATAACCTTGGCGCAAACTTACAGTAGTTATCATCATCATCAAGTGCCGTCTCCACAATTAAGGTAAGCTGCAACGGATCTCCAGCATTCCTTGTATCTTGTCTTGGTGGTGCACTCTGCTAGGCTGTAACATATCCATAGTGTGAGGTGACTCTCCCATTTGTATCTCTGCCTACCTCTTGCTCGCTTTCTTTGACTTTACCCTCAAGTAAGGTCTTCAATAAGGTGTCATGTCTTTTAATGTGTCCAAAATATTTTATTTGCTTGATCTTTATTTCTTTTAGTAATTCTTTCTTCATATTAATTATTTTTAGCACCTCTTTATTTTATTCTCTTTCCATGATGCTCTCCCTATTCTTCTATATGCCCACATCTTAAAGACATTCTGTCTTCTAATTGTTTACTTTGTCCATATTTCTGAGCCATACATTAATATAGAATAGCTGTAGCATTTTATAATTCTCATTTTTAACTTGTTTGTAATTTGTTTAGATGTTAATATTTTCCTCATGTCATTGAAGGTACTTTTAGCCATTCATATTCTCCGTCTAACTTGTTTCACATCTGCCATCATTCGTGACTATGTGTTCAAGATATCGATAATGTTTTACTTGTAGTTTCTCTCCATGTATGTTTATGTTTAGCTCTTGTTCTTCTGTGTCCTTGCTGATTATCATGGTTTTTGTTTTTTGGATATTTACATCCAGTCCATATTCATTATTTGATTTATTGACTTGATCTATAAATCTTTGTAGTTCATGTTCACTTTCTGCCAAAAGAACAGTGTCATCTGCATATCTAATGTTGTTTATTATTTTCCCATTGATCTTGAGTCCTGGTATTTCTTCTATATTTTTAAAGACATTCTCTGTGTAGATATTAAATAGGCTTGGTGATAAAATGCATCCTTGTCTTACCCCTCTTCTTATTTCTATGTATGGAGAGTAGCTGTTTTCACACCTTATTGATGCAGTTTGTTCCCAATATATTTCTAATCAGTCTGATGTATTTTCCATTTATGCCTATTTCTTTAAGACATTTTAATAATTGTTCATGTTGGACTCTGTCAAAGGCCTTGCTGTAGTCTATGCAGCAAATATAGATACTTTTTTGGACTTCTATATATTTATCTATGACTAGTCGGATACTAAGTATAGCTTCTCTGGTTCCATTGTTTTTCCTAAAATCGAATTTTTCTTCACCGACCTCCGTGTCTATCTTGTTCTTAATTCTTCCATGTATTATCTTGAGGAGTATTTTAGGTAAATGACTAAAATAGTAGTTCTAAACTTGGTGTAAACTGAAAATGGTTCTAATTTTAGAGTAAACTAAAATAACTTCTAATCATGGTAGGTCTACTCTTATCTCTTTAGACATAAACATTTGAGAAAAGAAATGGTTAAAAGTACTTTCAAAGAAAGGAGAAAACTATTAATATATAAAAAAATACAAACAAGGTAAACATTATAATTATATAATGCTATATATTCTATATTAATATATTGCTCAGAAACATGGACAATGAAAAACAAAATCAGATAGAAGACATAATTGTTGCCTTTGAGATGTGGATATGTTGAAAAATATGGAGAACTTAATTGATAGATTCTTGATTAGGAACAAGCGTCACAGCACTGGTGGGCATTCCCATATATGCTCTGCTTGCTGTTCCGTCAGCCATCTAAAAGTTTATAAGCTCAGTGTCCTAGTCAGTTACTGATTACGCGTTCTTCTGATCTTGTCGTGGAGGGAGCACTTTCTCCCATCGCGTCTAGTCACTCCCATTTCTACCATTCTAATCAATTCAATCATGTATCTTCTTATCTCAGTGCCGTTCACCAAAGCTTTACCAGCCAAAACATCGGCTCTTTTGTTTCCCCTAACCCAGCATGACCAGGACAGTAGATCCATGTAATGCTCTGCGCACTGTCGACAAGAGTGCCATAGTCTACCATTCCTTATGTGTTATAATCTGGAAAAGTGAAGTATGGCCAAAAGATTTGAAAAGATCAGCATATATACCACTCCCACAGAAGAGCAATTTGAAACTCTGCACGCATTATAGAACAATTGTACTGATCACTTATGCCAGCAAGATACTTCTCAATATAATCACGAAAAGAATGGAAAAACATATGAACAGAGAAATAAATATAGTTCAGGCAAGTTTTAGAAAGAAAAGAGGTACCAGGGATCACAGCTTCAACATGAGAAATATAATGGAGAAATGCAGAGATTTCAATGCAGACATATACACCTGTTTCATTGACAATACTCAAAGGCGTTTGACTGGGTAACAACCAGAAATTATGAACATAATGGGAAGCATGGACTTCCCACAACATCTCATATCGTTCATTAAAATGCTTTATTAGAAACAACAGTCTTTTGCTCGTTTCAACGGAAAAACATCTGACTGGTTTGAGGTCCCAAAAGGAGTCAGACAGGAATGTATCCTCTAACCATACCTGTATCCTCTCACCATACCTGTATCCTCTCACCATACCTGTATCCTCTCACCATACCTGTTTAAAGTTTATGCAGAAAACAGCATGCGAAATGTGTGATAAGATCCAAGTTTTGAACAAATTCAACCCCTTAATATCGGAGGACACAAATCCCAGAAATTAGGTATGCAGATGACACCACACTAATATCAAGGAGACCCACAGGTTTAGAACGAATTATCATGTCACACAAACACCATAGCGAGACACACAATCTTTTTCTCAATGCAAAAAGTACAAAAATAATGTATGTAAGCAGAGATGAAATTACACCTAAACTGGATATTGACAAAGATCAACTAAAAAATGTAAACAACTTTGAATATCTAGGATCAATCATCAAGACCCACAGGAGATTGCTTGGTGGAGATAAGACATAGATAAGCAATGTCACCACAAAAATTTATGAAAAATCTATGGCAATGAGCAAACAGAAAAAAGATACAACTAGTAAGAAGCTATATATTTCCAGTGGCAACATACGGATGTAAGATGTGGACAATTACATCGACAATGGAAAATAAAGTATTTGCATTCGAAATGAAATGCTATGGAAAGGTTCACAGAAAAAAAAGAATTAACGCAGATGTCCGCAACGATCTGAACATAGAAGAGGACTGGCTTCTCAAAACTATCCAAAACGCAAACATACATATTCGGACATATAAAAAGACAATTGTGTAGAAAGGTTAATCATGGAGAGGAAAGCTCCAGGTAAGAGAACAAGAGGCAAACCAAGACTACGATGGGCACATGGCATCGAAGACTTTCTGTACATGCCACTGGAAGAAGTTAAGCAACTCGCACAGAACAGTGAGGCTTACGTAGTAGCAGTGAGAGCAACTTTCTGCAAAGGACAAGTCACACTGAGAGAACTGCCCATAGTTTACATCAAAACTAGAACTATCCTATATATTTTCCATATGTCTGATGTTTGTAAGATCGCTACTCCTAAACCAACATTCTGGACACTGAGACAAAAACATGAATCGTTTCAAGCCTAAACGTGTGATTCTCTGTTGTGCGTGTGTTTGCGTGCGTATATATCTCTCTTGTACTAATATTAAACCTGATTTGTATTTGTAAATGAGGGATATAGTTTTGTGCGCATGCCAGTTTTTTTTAAATAATAACTATTTCTTCATCCAACTTTGGTTTCTTAGCAGAAAAAAAATAACTGTGCGGCATGTAATTATATATGTTTGATGCATTTTACATAATATACAATTATATCAATTATATATGTTTGATGCATTTTACATAATATACAATTATATCAATTATATATGTTTGATGCATTTTACATAATATACAATTATATCAATTATATATGTTTGATGCATTGTACATAATATACAATTATATCAATTATATATGTTTGATGCATTTTACATAATATACAATTATATCAATTATATATGTTTGATGCATTTTACATAATAGACAATTATATCAATTATATATGTTTGATGCATTTTACATAATATACAATTATATCAATTATATATGTTTGATGCATTTTACATAATAGACAATTATATCAATTATATATGTTTGATGCATTTTACATAATATACAATGTTATCAGTTTTGATAATTGTCAATTTGTGATGTGATCCTAGTCTGTATTGTCCAGGACAATTATGAGGTATCGGTGAGGTATCGGTGAGGTATCGGTGAGGTATCGGTGAGGTATCGGTGAGGTATCTGTGAGGTATCTGTGAGGTATCTGTGAGGTATCGGTGAGGTATCTGTGAGGTATCGGTGAGGAATCGGATGTTGATTATTTTGCTTTCTGTTGTTGGGTCTTGGTTTTCTCAGCTGGACTGCTGATTTCGATGGTTATGTCATGTTTAGTTGGAGTAATATTGTTCGGTTATTTACCTGTTTTGTATGCATGTGCGGGTGTTGGATAGTCTGTGTCATCGTATTATAGTAGTTGTGTCACTGTTGGTGGGCTTGTGGGGTCAGAAGGGTGTCCTCGCCTCATCCTCTTGACTTCGGTGAAGCCATGTGACTCAGGTGTAGCTTCAACTTGTTGTGGTTTCAGTGGTGCTACTTTCTGTTGGCTTGGTCGTTTGTTGAAAGGGCATTTGTTCATGATATTTTCTGGAGTACCACAGTAGGGGCATTCTGTGAGTCGACATGGCAGAGTCATCATCCCTTTCACAGTGATATATTGGCCTCCCTTAATACGCAGTTCAGCATAGTGGGAAAGTGGTTTTCTGGCCGACAGACCATAATCCATTTGTCTGAAGTTGCCTTTATTTGATTGATGGTAGCGTCTGGATCCCCAGATAGCTGTTCCCCTATTTTATGAGCTAACTCTGTTTTCAGTGTGGCTGGCATCCAGTGTATGGTTGCCCTTTATTTCGCTGCGTGTTTAATGTGTACCGCCTCACCTGGGTCTGTACATTTATATGTGTTCATGCTAAATCAGGACACACAACCACAAATTATTAGAGATCACAAAGACACCTAAAATGAATCTAAGTATGAAATGGTAGGTAAGTAGGTAGGTAGTTAATGAGTTTATCTCTCTTTCAGAGAGGTGTGCCCTTTCAACCAGAGGACAACAAAGTCCAAATAGGTTATATCAGAACGCACTACCATAACATATTAGAGGGAATGAATACCCCAAGATAATAGGTTATCATCGAAAAAATCATTTTGCTCGAATACTGTGAAGTTCAGTCAACTACGTCTTTGTATACTTTTTCTGCTCTTTCTAAACATATAATTTGTATTTGCTACACATAACATGATGAACGTTAATAGATTACTTTTTGTAGTTTGTTTTGCGAAAATAGACTCATTGTTCAAACTTAAGATAATGATTATTGTAATTTTGTTGTCTCCCTTTACTTTATCAATATTACTCCCCCTGTTTTTCGTTATATCTCTTATCAAGTATTATCACAGTAGAAGAGATTTGTTTGAGTTATTTCCCTTTCACTGTTGCACTATTTTAATTATTCTTATACTTCTGACCAGACAACTATCGCTTCACATGCACAAATGAGCTATTGTTAAAGTAAATTAATCAATTCATAGATCAGATCTGTCTACACTAATAGTTGATGTTAACATGCTTCATATGAATTTGGATTTCAACATTGCTTTCAATAAAAGTTGAATGTTCTGCATGTCAGAATATCTGTTGAGACATATAAACCACATATTTTATGGATTTAAGTATCCACAAATCCACCCGTCCAGTATTCTGTCTACATATCCACTTATCCTCCCATGTATCCTCAGATTCAACCTTCTATACTATTTAAAAAAAAAAAAAAAAAAAACGAACATTATTACAGTACTAATGGGCACCAAATTTCAAACGTGTACCAAATTTGTATTTTACGGAATTATTGTTTCAACTTTGACAAGAAGAGCGTTTCAGACGTCAACAATGAAATGATGTTCTTAAATTTGATTTGGACTTCTATTCTTTTCGAGTCTACCCTTTTCAAGTGAGGGCTCCGTTTCAGTAAGGTGTATGGCCTCCTCTGGCCTCCATCAGAGAACGACATCTCCGGGACATGTATCTGATTAGCCGTTGGATCTGTTGTTGTGGATTACTGCCCAATCTTCCCGCAGTGCAAGAGATGATTGGCTGGAGCCTCGTCTCTGTGGCGGAGTCGTCTGTCAAGTTCATCGCACAACATTCTACAGGTATCGTGTCTGATGACATGGCTGACCACGGAATGATCTGGACGAACGAGGAACTGGGTGGTGAGTTGTGCCACGTGAGGTCGAGCGTTATCCTACTGAAAAATCGACCTTCGTGCAGCAAAAATTGGAAGAACGCTAGAACTAATAATTTCAGGGATGTATCATTCGTCATTCAGTGTCCTTAAATTTACACCAGGTCGCTTCTTCCCATGAAGTCAGTCCATATATCCACTTATCAGTCCATATATCCACATATCAGTCCATACATCCAATTATCAGTCCATATATCCAGTTATCAGTCCATATATCCACTCATCAATCAATATATCCACTCATCAATCCATTTATTCATTCATTAAACAATATATCCACTCATCAATCCATTTATTCATTCATTAAACAATATATCCACTCATCAATCCATCGATTGTTTATAACATACGCACGATTTTTTTCAACTGCAGACGTTAATCCAATGTTCATATGTCAGAACTGCGACTGTCAAAATAACGTGTATTATAATTCAGGTAGTCCTCCCACCACTGATTTCTAGAGATTTATTTTTAGTGAAATAAATAAAGTGATCCATCCATGTCTAATCCATCCAAACCGTTAACTTATCCAGCTATACCCTCAACCATCATTCGATCCAGTAACTCATTCATTCATATCCCAATCTATCAAGCAAACTAGTAATTTATTCATCAATATCAACCAATCTACTCATCCATCCGTAATCTTCATTTAGACGAGCCTGAGTGCAGCGTCACCGCGAGAGGCTGCTCGGACTATTCCTACGATTTCCACTGGTCATTTAAATATACTGTGTTCCGCAAGCCAATTAAAAGCATAGTAATAGTCGTAGCGGCCTTACTCAATGACGTAAAATGTGTTAGCAGTTATTACTGAGACCTAAAGTATTCAAGGTCAGATATTCATCCATCATTCGAACGTAGTCAGTCCCTATTTAAATAGTTTAACACTATCATCAACATTTCTATACCTTTTCAGATCCAGCAGACAATATTTCCAGACTCCCCCCCCTACATACACACACACACCTCCTACCGTCTTCCCCTTGAATTGTTCACCTACCCGCAACAGTTTCTTACCTTACACATTGCTACCTCTCCCATCGGTGGTTAATTCGATCGAAGAATCTACCTGTCACCAAGTAACACTAGAACCTACGAAAGTTTGTAATAACAACAGTCAACAGAAGCATCTCCCTGGATAAAGATAAATTTTAACAGTCAACAGAAGCATCTCCCTGGATAAAGATAAAATTTTAACAGTAAACATAAGTATCTCCATGGATAAAGGCACACTAGAACCTAACAAAGTTTGTAATAACAACAATCAACAGAAGCATCTCCCTGGATAAAGATACACATTTTTGACTACCTCAATTGATACATAACCTATTACAGGGTTGCCAGTTGGTTGGAACTATTTATTACCACATTGCTGGTTAAAAAAATTGTATTCAAACAACTAAAAGACAAATTGAATTTTATGAACGTTTCTTTTCTATAAACTTGCATTATAATACAATTTATATCTAATAAATATAGATAATTATCTATCTCCAGTTAGCAACATTCACTGATTTCACAATAACAAATGTTATTGTCAACGTAATTCTTGTTCTTCTAATGTTATCTTGAGATTTTGAGCTTTCTCTAGACATGAAAATAATGTTGTTGTTTTTGTGTGTGTACAAATTTCTGTGGATAGTAAACTCGACATCATACCTCTCATCAAGGCCGGCCCTAACAATTGAGGGGCCCAATGCGAAACGGATTGCGCGGGGCCCAGTCTGGGTAGGGAAGAGGATAATAAAATAAATATTAATATGAATTTATGGGCCTATGAAGTACAGGGCCCATTGCGGCCGCATAGGTTGAAATGGCCTAAGACCGGCCCTGCCTCTCATTATGTGGTAACTAAATTTACAGTTAAAGTTTTGGCTCAACTAGAGCTACCAAGAACACTTGTGTTATAATTGTTTGCTGTATCCTGTCTCATTATCATAACGAACGTTCCATTTAGATATCCCGAGAAAGGTAAATGGTGTCCATTTAGTGACGTGGGACTGATTTGAATTCAAGTAGAAAGCAACGTCATTTTTACGTCATAGTTCGAAGTACATTTAACTGTGCTTCAGAATATCACTGCTATATGCAAATGTTTCAGCATTGGTATACTTCTTTGCACTGCAAGCTTTTGAGTACATGGACGAATAGAACAGATGGCGTAGGAAACACAAAGTCATTTTAATTTGTGTACTAGGTCATGGTTCCACTACCATTTTAACAACAATCGTCAACAACATTAAAAACATTTCACAGCCCTTACTGCAAAAGGCCATTGAAAATATGGAGAAAAAAAAACGTATCCTTACTTGCCAACTAAACAGTGGCGGATATTGAACAACTCAATTGTCCAGAGCATTACATGGGTATACTGCCCTGATCATGTTGGGTCAAAGGAAACTAGAGGGTCGACTTATTGACAGGCAATGCGGCGATAGACGGAACATTGCTGAGAAGAGATAAAGCAGACTTTTGAAGGCAGTAATAAACGCATTTCAAGAAGAAGATGATGTCAATGAGGCTGAGAGCGTACACATACAGAGAATGTTAGAAATGAGAGTATCTAGAGGTGAGGGGAGGAAAAGTAAATTTTTTGGAAAGTCCCGAAGATCACACAATCAACACCTGACCGGGGCTCAAGAATCAAGAGAATTAAGAAACAGTGACGGATATTTCCAACACCTTTTGTGAATAGAGCTGTATATGAATAACTACCGAAAATAAGACACACAATAGCAGTATATGTTGCAAGCAGGTAATACAAAAGTTTGAATAGAAATATTTTCACAAGAACATGTTTGTAACCATGCACTCTTCATTCTACATTTATACTGGATGGAGTAGAACAGATAAAATCCAGCTCTTTGATGGCGTGGTACACTGCGCGTGGCGTGGTACAGTGTGCGTGGCGTGGTACAGTGCGCGTTTGTGATGGCCAAGAAACCACATTCAGATTCCACCATAATCAGTTGTGCTCGTTCAGAATCCCACCGAATCCCACCGTAATCAGCTCGTTCAGAATGGAATCGCAAAATATTACGTATTTTGAAATTCTCAGAAAATCACTAGTCAAAAGATGCTGGGTTGATTGCTACATCCCGAATAGGATATACCGAGTTAATTGCTACATCCTGAATATGATATACCGGGTTGATTGCTACATCATGAATAGGATATACCGGGTTGATTGCTATATCCTGAATAAGAAATGATGGATTGATTGCTACATCCTGAATAAGAAATGTTGGATTGATTGCTACATCCTGAATAGGATGCTAGTAATTTGTGTTGAAATAGATAACGCATATGCTAATGTATTATTGCCACTGATTACTAGTATAACTAATAAATAATAGAAACACCAAATGTAAAGTAGTGTCAATGAAAAAAAATGGGTAACGAGTAACTATAACAAAGGGTAAAGGAATAAGGGTAACGTGGTTAACTATAGGGTAACTTGAGTACAGTGAAGTCAATCCACTACGTCTTTTAAACATTTTTCAAGCAGACTAGTAAATCGTAATATTACAGGGACTTCAATAGGGAACAAAGAATAATGATGCAGTAACCCGCCATGTATTTCGTAAGAGACCACTAAGAGGTTTGGTGCGAAATTTAACCATACACTAAAAAACACCGGTAATTTTTTTTTTGTAAGCATTTGTTCTCAAACTCCCACAGGATTTTTCTTATACCAGAGCAATGGTTCTACTAGATTTCCAGCAAGATGTAGTCCAGAGAACGGAGATGGAGATCGTGAATTATTGCTATATAAAAATGAGTTCTCAGCTCAACCCACTGCTGTAATATTCTGACAATGGCAGATTCCATAGACATCTATTGTGTTTAACTTGGTTGAATTGGCTTATGTGGGTGTTGCCCATCATTTATTAATACAAAAATCTAACTGTAATTTGCTTAACGAAATGATGAGTGAGAAAACCTGTTGTATGTTTCTCTAATCATGAATTATAAACTCCTTGGGTGGCACTCGGCTGTAGCACGTGACACAGCTAGTTGAAGAGAACGGCACACACATCTAACTAGGATCAGATGAGGAATTTCAGACTTTAATTTTGTGTAAGCTCCATTGTTTACACCTGTCATGACAGATGCATTATCAGTTCTTGATTATTGATTAGAAACTGGCCTCACAGCACGTGGGGTATTCCCATAAGTGCTCCATCCTCTGTTCCAGCAGCCATTCGACTCGGTGGTGTTTTGAGTATAATACTGCTGAAACAGGCGTCTACATCAGGGCACAACTCTGGCCCATGTGACAGGTTTCTTTGTTGTTCCGCCCACCCACGCCGCGCCCGTAACTAGTTCAAGCACAACTTCAACCTTTCGGAACAACATGGTAACTGTTATCGAAGGTTACGACTACGGGATTGTATAGATGACGTGCCATGAAGCTTTTATAAGAAGATAACCTCAATATAAAGGCATGTCATCTACTAAGGTTTTCTGTTGCATGGTTGGTTTGTCTAGTGAGCCATTGGTGAGACCCACAGACGCAACCGCATGCGCTGCATTATCAGTCCCTAGTGCAACTAGTCTTTGCAACTCAAGTCCATTGTTCTTCATTCTTTCAGAGCATTGCGTATTGCTTCAGCGTTACAGTCACACAGTTCTACTTAGTCTAAAAAGTAACACTAAATTGTTTTCTTTGCACAGAAAAATATCTTATTGTTATACCAACTAGCTTAGTTGGGGTAATATAATTATACTGTTATACCAACTAGCTTAGTTGGGATAATATAATTATACTGTTATACCAACTAGCTTAGTTGGGGTAATATAATTATACTGTTATACCAAGTAGCTTAGTTGGGGTAATATAATTATACTGTTATACCAAGTAGCTTAATTGGGGTAATATAATTATACTGTTATACCAACTAGCTTAGTTGGGGTAATATAATTGCTTTCATCAATTATAGTGCGTTCATAAATAGTTGTCCACCGATGTTGTCTATTTTCTCCGTAATTACAGAACGTACAGGCTTCATATTTTGCATGAATGCATTATTTCTTAACCACGTTACAGAATTATGATTAATTATTATCTACATTGAACGGATTTATCGCAGCAGTCTCTACGAATGCCGTTTTTAAGGTAGTACTTATTTTATTGTTTGTGGAAAAGAAATTTTACAGCAGTTTCTGGTATAGGCGTATCGTTAATATATCATTGCATGGGTAAAAATAAAGTACAGTATTACGAATATAATATTTTTCTTCCGTTGCATTGAGATTATACGTAGCGATATATACATTTAACAGTTTACGTGTATATAATTGTATAATTGTGGAAAGTCTTCGCTCTGTGTACATTCTTTACCATTAACAGTAACTCCGGTTTCAAGTGCATTTCAATAAATGGAATATGTTTTTTTTTTAAAGCCATATGTTAATATCTTCTTTAGTAGATGAGGTTGTAAGGATCTTATCTTCACATGCAATAACATTATGGTAGGAAGCTTGTCCATAACCAGACAGGATGGTCTATCTAATGATTGAAGTATAGTCTTATCTATCCAATCTCTAAATATATTACCATTCATCTCAGCATAGCAGTCTCGATTATCTGTAGATTTGGAAATGAAAATGAGTTCACCATTCTTTAAAAGAATATTTTGTCTGCTACCTACCTTTGCCATTATTAATCGGTTTATATCTTTTAATAGTTCAATCTACAGATGGTCATTCCTTGTTATTAGTGTTGCTGGGCGTTAATCCACGTTTTATCCGTATATACAATATCATAGGAAGCTGCGTAGCGCAGTGGTTAGCGCACTGGTTTCGCATATGAGTGGTCCTGGGTTCACTCCCCAGTTAAGGCGTAAATGTTTTTCAGATCGCAACGGCTTTCAGGTCGACCCAGCCTTAAATGGGTACCGGATTATTCTGGGAAAAAGACTGCGAGGGAGAGGAGATGGCTACCGCCCTCATTGTAGAGCCTCTGAAGTGTGATATCGCTAACATCTCACACCCCTACGGCATTAATAATTGATATGGGTTACTTTACTTTTTTTTACAATATCATAATTTTCTTTACGCAGCTCCATGATTTGTCTCAAATATTTACTTCTCATAGTTACTAAATGTGGTTTTCTCACAAGACGCTTCTGCTAAGTGTATGTAATTTAGTTTTAGAAATGTGAATATCGTTGTACTTTTCTGTATACATTTTCAATGTCGTTAATGTCAAAGCTTCTTTGCAATCCAAAAGTCTACGAATTGTTCTCTTAATTATTTTCTTCAACAAAATTATCTGCAACATTTTTTCGTCTTCTCGTTTCTTTTTCTTTTTAAAACTATGGTTATCTTTGCGTAACCACCTTGACAGTGTGAAATAGAGTTCTGCGTCGCGCCTTTTGTGAAAAATATTTGTACAATGTCATAGTTATACTTTTTAGTGGAATGAATTTAACTTTCAGACATGTTTGTAATATAGTTGTAAATGCTGTTTTATGTAATTATTTACAAAACCATGATACGTTAAAGACATCACAATAAAAACACGTTCAATATGAGATACACATTTGAGGAAAATGACATTCTGCTATTATTTTAATATAATGAACTATGAAATCTCTAAACAAAATGCTTAATTAACGTGTGTGTCATGTGACGTATTCCTTCCAGAACGTTGTCTTCCCAATGAACTCTCTGAACCTCTCTCTGTCTTGGGCGAAGTGGCTTGCATTTTCTAGCGATGTATTCATGTTATCTTTAATGTCGTCTGTCCATCGTCTTCTTGGTCTGCCCTTTCTCCTCTTCCCAGGTACTCTTCCCTCCATTATTTGTCTTTCTAAACAGTTATGTCTCTTTATATGACCAAACAGGCGTAGTTTTGTTTTTGTTATTGTGTTTAGTAACCAACACTCTGGAATATTCAATGGTCTTTATATTCAATGAAAATTGTGGTCTTCCGCCAAAATGGCCGACTAGAACGAATGAGTTCTCTTTACGGTGCTCGATTAACGGTTGTTCCTTCCCGAAAGTAATGGCAACCTACGGGAATATTATGCCTAGAAATTTCCAATGGATTAATTAACGTGTCACACATATAAATGTTAATTGTCGCTCTAAAGCTTGCTATTCGATGCATGAAGATGGTCACTAAAGGCATTTGTCTGTAATACAATGCAATCAATGATGACGTCTTTTTATATAATCTTGCATATAATTGGCTAGTACATTCACACTTTGCCTAACAGCCAATGAATAGAAAGAATGCAAAATACAACAATTAACAAATAATACGCAATTCTCTTCATTGACAAAAAATATAGTAATTTTCACTGTAAATCCGTCTATTAATACGTCTATTATTACGACCATCAAAAGAAAAGTATTGCTACCTTAAAAACGTAGCGACTGCTGCGATAAATCCGTTCACTGTAGATAATAATTAATCATAATTCTGTAACGTGGTTAAGAAATAATACACTCATGCAAAATATGAAGCTTTCAGTTCAGTAGTTCAGTTCAGTAGTTCAGTAGTTACTACCGTTCAGTAGTTACGGAGAAAATAGACAATATGGTGGACAACTATTTATGAACGCACTATAACATATTCATGCGATGGAAGTCTAAAACTGGGTTAACATAAAAAATATCATTAACAATGTTCAGCGTTATGAAATAATCCAATACTCATATTTACAATGTTAATTCTTTGGCGACCAATTTTCCATAATAAATAAACATATGTATATTTTATTTTAAAAATATAAACACGCATTCTCAGAGTTATATTATTCATTTCCGGAAACTTTAATTCATTTAAAATTCCAATCCATATTTAAAATATGTTTTTCACCGATTACAAGTTGTAAACAGGGATTATATAGCAGCCGGAAATAAGTATTTCCCCTGTGACTATTTATAGTTTCTGGGACGATGTCAGCTGAATAAATGCTGGACTAAGTTGATTGTTTGATGGACTTTTGCAAGAAGAGAGGGTGGGGGTGGTGGCTGAGATATTGTTGTACTTAAGACTGCTTACGATATTAGGCTCTGCACGTTGGGTCTTTTCTTGCTGCTCTGACAAACCCGATTTTTTCATTGTTTGATTTTCCAATTGAATGCTATATATAAGCTGACAATTATACTCACGATTGAGTCTTGGTTCGAAGCCAGTATCACTACACAAGGGGTATTTCCATAAATGCTCTGCTTACTATTCCGTCAGTCATCCAAAAGTATATAAGCTCAGTGTCCCAGTCAGTTGTTGGTTATGATTTTTCTTGGTCTTTTCAGTGAAGATGCATTTCCCCCCATTTCTCCTGATCACTCACATTTCTATTATTGGCTGAAAATGTACATTATATTTTTCAGCATTATTTTCATCATTTTGTAGTGTATTCGTGACTGCTCTAATTAATTCAGCCCGGTCTCTTCGCGTCACATTGTCATCCACAATAGCCGTACCCGCCAATGTGTCAGCTCTTTCGTTGCCCGGGACTTCTGCACGACCAGGACAGTAAATACATGTGATGCTCTGAGCTTTGTGGAGATATCGCACTCTTTTCTTATCATACATTATCCTATCTTTTGCAGCATACTCCGGACGGCTGATCAAATACTGATGGTGTTGGTGGTTGCGTCGTCAGTCAAGTCTTATCTGCTGTTACTGCCTCTATCTCTATTCTCATGCTTGATCAATCACGCGTCACTTAACTAATATAACACATTTTATGAATAAATTTTACATTAAAGTTGAAGTTAATTTTTTAAGACTAATCTTAACATATCGATAATGTCAAGACTGTATTGTAAATGTTAAATCAATCGCCCCTCGACCAGGATCTCGGGTTATGTGTTTCTACTCATGAGTCAGCCACCGATCTCTAGATACAAGGAGAAACTACATATAGTACGTCACGATAACAGTTGATTTTAAATACAAACACTTCTGGACGTTTCACAATAGTGCACTGGTTTTCTAGTGATACCGATGAACATATCTATATGACAGCATTACCAGAATGACATTCACAAGTACAGTATATAGTAACTTCTGAGAAACATACTTGGCTCGCCATCAATAAAGTGACTTTGTTGGGAAAAGCTCTCTGACCTCTACTTTTGTTTTTATCCTTTTGAATTTTTAATCTTTGAATTTTCATTTTCCGTCGATACAAAACACACAAAAGTAGCCAATAAAAATAACGGAAAAAATAAAACAACATTACTGTGTAAAAGATTCACAGATGAGACCACAAGACTGTATAATTGACGAGGCACGTCATGATGAAATGAATATATATATATAAAGTGATATATTCTTTCAAGAACCTTGTCTTCGTCACGGACACCCTGAACGCCTCTCTGTCTCGAGCAAGCAGGCTTGCAGAACCTTGTCTTCGTCATGGACACTCTGAACTCCTCTCTGTCTCGAGCAAGCAGGCTTGCAGAACCTTGTCTTCGTCACGGACACCCTGAACGCCTCTCTGTCTCGAGCAAGCAGGCTTGCAGAACCTTGTCTTCGTCACGGACACTCTGATACGCCTCTCTGTCTCGAGCAAGCAGGCGTGCATTTTCCATAGACATACACATTCTTCGATGTCGCTGAACCATCGTCTTCTTGGACTTCCTCTTCTTCTCCCACCCGCACCCTGACATAATGAAATTAATAGTTCCAGATAATGGAATACTTCCATATTTTGCGGGTTATTTGTGTGCAGGTTAATCTGTAAAGAAACAGAGAGTACAGACATGGGTAGGTTCATGAATCACTGACCTGACTTAATGAAAATGTTTTACAAATTGGAAAACATGACAGCGAGAAAAAAAAAAGTATATATTTGTGAGACACCAGAAGTCACAAACGCAAACATAGAATACGTAAAATAAATCTAGTTTCTAAAAAAAATGCAACAGTAATTTCAAATAATTTGATTTTCAAAGCTGGTTAAATTTTGCCGGCCTCAGTAATCGATTTTTCTAATATTCAACAAATCAACGAGAGGATTTTTCGAATCACATTAGAAATAAGGAGCTTTCGAACCGAGAGCCTGCCGAGTCTTGTCACAGGTTACGAGTGCTCTATATTGTTGCACACGAGTAATTCTAGTGAGTTTCTCTCGTTGAGTTCATCTCTTGCGTTTAGCTTGGTTTCATTCAATGACGTACTTAAGCTGATTGAATGAAACAGATATGGATGGAAATTTTGAATCAAATATCCATCTCTGCAATATCGGTACAGTCTTGTTAAGCTATTGTCATTAAAAACTTTAGGAATCTGTGTTTCCGAAGCTCAAGAGGTGGACAAAGAATAGTAACACCATAACCCTCTATTAACGTAGTAAGAGACGATCAAGGATGTTTGGTGATAGAGTTGGCTGTTCCATTGGTTGTTCAGATTGACCCAGAAGCCATGCTGAAGTTGGATATGTCTTGCCAGAAGGCAAAGAAACATAGAAAAACGTAAATAACGATACAACTAACTGTACTTAATGTACTACACCTATTGATCCAGCTGGAGTTTGAGAAGAAAGCGACAGAAATAGAAGACTCAACTCTAAGTTGGTGTGTCTGGTTACAAGTAAAGGAGTACCATTTTTATGATGAAAATCATTTATAGTCAGTGCTAATTGGAATGTGAACAACGAATTGTACTTGAAATCTAGTTAGATGCTTCCATCACTGACTGCTTTCTTGTTATGAAAGTCATTTATGAAATCTGCATTGCAATAAACTCCATACTGTCTACTTTTACAAATCCACCGGTACTTGCTTTAACACACAGATCCATAAGTACTTATCTTAACACACAGTTCCATAAGTACTTATTTTAACACACAGATCCATAAGTACTTATTTGAACACACATATCCATAAGTACTTATTTTAACACACAGATCCATAAGTACTTATTTTAACACACAGATCCATAAGTACTTATTTTAACACACACACATTCAAAAGTACTAACTTTTAAAACATACCCAAAAAATGTGGGTTGTTTTAAGCATACAAACCCAAAATATTAACTTTAACGTACACACACCCAAAAGTACATATTTTAGCACAAATATTTACGGTGCTCAATTTAACACAGATCATAAATAATGACGGCTCCTACTTTAACACACACATTAACGACCCCTACTTTAGCCTAAATATTAGCGACGTCTATTTCAACACAAAAACTGACAGTTAAAACAAAGATTAGCAGTGTCTATTTTAATAGAAAAAAATAACGGTACCTACTTTAACACAAAACTTACCGGTGCCTACTTTAGCATAATTAATACGTCTACTTTAGAACAATTAATGTCGCCTACTTGAGCACATACATTAATGGCGTCTAATTATAATTATCACATAAATTAATAACGTCTCCTTTAATACAAGAAGTAATGGCTCCTATTTAAACACCGCATTTAATGGCATCTACATTAACATATAAACTAATTGCGCCTACTGTAAAACAAACAGATAACAGTACTTACTTTAGCACAACCGACTCCTCGGTATCTACTTTAGCACAATTTATCCACCAGTACCTTCTCTAGTACACAAATCCTTGAACTTCGTACGAAAGTAAAAAAAAAAAATTTTCCTACTCAATGTAGGCGACAATAAATATATTTATAATATTCTAACACCATTTTCTAAGTCATATCATCAGTTATTTGAAGTCGTAAAATGTACGCAGACCTATTTTTCGGCATCTGTTATTAGCTACATTTCCGTCTAATTTGATTGGTCGCTGTCTAATCACGTGATAATACGCCATTTTAAACTATTATTTGAGTTCCCAGTTTCCGGAGAATTAGTTTATTATATAGCTAATGTCTAAGGTGAGTTGTCTTATGCTGTTTTATGGCCACTACGATTAGGTCTGTTGTCGAGGTAACGAGTTAGACGATAAGTGTTATTATGTTTCGTCAGATGGTCTGGTTAAACTAGGCCGGAAGAGTTATTTCGTTTCATTGCCGTTTTGTCATCAGTGTCCGGGGATATATGAATTAATAAATGTAATATATCACAGTCTATCTAAATGATGGAAAGTTGCTATACAGTTGCTACACAGTTGCTACACAGTTGCTATACAGTTGCTATACAGTTGCTACATAGTTGCTACACAGTTGCTATACAGTTGCTACACAGTTGCTACACAGTTGCTATACAGTTGCTATACAGTTGCTATACAGTTGCTACACAGTTGCTACACAGTTGCTACACAGTTGCTATACAGTTGCTATACAGTTGCTACACAGTTGCTACACAGTTGCTATACAGTTGCTACACAGTTGCTACATAGTTGCTACACAGTTGCTACACAGTTGCTGCACAGTTGCTGCACAGTTGCTGCACAGTTGCTACACAGTTGCTACACAGATGCTATACAGTTGCTACATAGTTGCTACACAGTTGCTATACAGTTGCTACACAGTTGCTACACAGTTGCTATACAGTTGCTACATAGTTGCTACACAGTTGCTACACAGTTGCTATACAGTTGCTACATAGTTGCTACATAGTTGCTACACAGTTGCTACACAGTTGCTACACAGTTGCTACACAGTTGCTACACAGTTGCTACACAGTTGCTACACAGTTGCTACACAGTTGCTACACAGTTGCTACACAGTTGCTATACAGTTGCTACATAGTTGCTACACAGTTGCTACATAGTTTGTACATAGTTGCTACACAGCTGCTACATAGTTGGTACATAGTTTCTACACAGGGTGATAACAATTGATGGTTTGACGTCTTGGATAGTTTAAAGTATAAGATGAGGTTCTGGATTAAAAAATATGATGATGATGGGATTCCTCCTTCGCAAGCGAAGATAAACATAGCATAAAAAAACAACAACATACGAGACGAAAAATGATGAAGAAACAAAACATTGGTGGTTGTCTATTTTAGTTTAGGTTTGTGAGTTTATGAATGCCCGAGGACTTAGATTCGTGCCAGGAAAGATCTATTGTAGTGCGTGCATGAGAGCAGAGGTTCCCGAATAGGAGGGTTTTCAGATATTTCCTTCCGTTTCTGTTTTCCGTTTCCGTTTTTGTAAATTGATCGCAGTGTTCTTTCTTTCTCAAATTTTGATATAAAAAAATAAATGAGGAATTGAAGCAAAGTTGAAGGTAATATAAACCGGAGGAAGGGAACACGGTTGGGGGATAATATAAACTGGAGGAAGGGAACACGATGGGGGGGGGGGGGGGTAATATAAACCGGAGGAAGGAAACACAGTTGGGGATAATATAAACTGCAGGAAGGGAACACGATGGGGGGGGGGGGGTAATATAAACCGGAGGAAGGGAACACGATTGGGGAATAATATAAAATGGAGGACGGGAACACGGTTGGGGATAATATAAACTGGAGGAAGGGAACACGATTGGGGGGGGGTAATATAAACCGGAGGAAGGAAACACAGTTGGGGGATAATATAAACTGGAGGAAGGGAACACGGTTGGGGGGTAATATAAACTAGAGGAAGGGAACACGGTTGGGGATAATATAAAATGGAGGAAGGGAACACGGTTGGGGGGGGGGGTAATATAAACCGGAGGAAGGGACCACGGTTGGGGGGTAATATAAACCGGAGGAAGGGAACACGGTTGGGGGATAATATAAACTGGAGGAAGGGAACACGATTGGGGGGGGGGTAATATAAACCGGAGGAAGGAAACACAGTTGGGGGATAATATAAACTGGAGGAAGGGAACACGGTTGGGGGGTAATATAAACTGGAGGAAGGGAACACGGTTGGGGATAATATAAAATGGAGGAAGGGAACACGGTTGGGGGGTAATATAAACTGGAGGAAGGGAACAATGTAGGGGGTAATATAAAATGGAGGACGGGAACCGGGCTGGGGATAATATAGACTGGAGGAAGGGAACCAGGTTGGAGGTAATATAAACTGGAGGAAGGAAACACGGTTGGGGATAATATAAACTGAAGGAAAGGAACAAGGTTGGGGGTAATGAAGGAAGATTTAGATTTATATTTAGTTTTAAAATAATTTAATGTTTTTAAAATTATTTCCCATTACTTCTTCTTTCGTTCACTTGAAACATGTCTATATCTGTAATTCTGTCTCCTTAATAAAACTCACTGTCTTTTGTAGTTCATTCAGTGTCCCATAGAGCTTTGATTCCAGTGTTGTTTCCTCTGGCCAATATGTCTGCCTCAGCGTTTCATGCACAGAACACGATTGAAGTATATATTTGGCACTCTGTGCTGCCTGTCCACATGTACACATGGCCGTGTTGCCAATCTTGAACTTTGTATACATGTGACTGCGGAGTCGGTTGTGTCCTGTTCTGAGATGTAAAATTATAACTTGTTCTGATCTGTTCATAATGTGATAGTCATCTTGTGTTTGTGTTTGTGGCCTTCTTATTGACTTGATCATCTTTTTTTCTGATGGTAGGTGATTGGTATATCTGGTTGGTCTTCGGCAGCACCTTCCTTAGCCAGTTAGTCTGCTTTTTCATTTCCTGGTATTCCACAGTGAGAGGGTATCCACTGCATGGTTACCCTATACTGGTATGACAATTCGCTAAGTAGTTTTTTCAAGTATGTTAGTTTTCCAGACTGGAGATCTTGAAGCACTGACCTTGCAACTGTCAGGAATACCACAGGCTGTAGGCCAGAGTTGGAGTTCATCAGTTTTTTAGCTGCCACACTAATTGCCTGGATTTCTGCATCATAATTATTTTAGAATTTTCCTGTCTTGTTCTGATTGTATCTCTAGGCTTGTGTGGATATTCTATATATACACCTGCACCTCCATTCCTCACATATTTCTGTGCTGACCCATCTGTGTATACTCTGACCCATATATCTTGTGGATATTCCTCATCCAGGAAACCGAAGGTGGCTATCCTTCGCTGCACACTGTATTTTTTCCATAAACCCCATTGTAGAAACTTTTACCACAATATTTCATTCATTTTGTCTTTGTAATTTGGATTTCGAACCCTGGTCGCCTGATTGATCGGGGTTGAGTCTGTACATTATTTAGGCAGTAACAAAATATTAAATACAATATGTCGCTTTGAACCAAGTACAACCCTAAACAAATTCTGTGAGATGATCCCAATCAGGGTCACTTATTTTGGCTGATCCGATGTTCTCCATGCTTTTTATTCTTTGACCATACAAACGTACATTCAAAGTGACCAATGGTCGTTCGTCTCAGACAAACGTCATAATGCCGTTATTGGGATCTACGTTCAGGAGTATTTCAGAAACAAACTTGATCGAACCACTACGCACTGAAAAGATGGAGAGACAACTACATACAAAACATCCGCCCAGCGAAGCACTTTTGCCCTATCGGCAGAAAAAGGCCTTCCGCATGACGCATCACTACTATAAAGGTAAAGGTAGGTCCCATGGCATCTGCCGTCGGGGATGAAGATAACTCTTCATGTACTAAGCCGCAGCAACTATTAGGTGGGGTGGCCAGTTCCCATCCTTGCTGTTTTTTTACCTTCCCTAACTCATGCGTCAGGTACTCATTTACAGCTGAGTCGACTGGAGGAGTGGTCGAGTCAAGTGAGAAATCACATCCCGGATTTTTATAAATGTCCGGACGTGGTTTCGAACCTGGCACGCTGTAACCAGATGATAGCAAGCAAGTTCACTATCCACTAGGCTACCGCGCTCCTCTACTATAGGCTACTAAAATGTCGCCAGCCAATGAAACAATCAATATAGCCTCTTGTCGTGACGCATAATAAGGCGTGGTAAATGCACTTGTCTGTCGATATGTCAAAAAGCCTCCGGTGAGCGGATGTGTACTATTTAGTTGTCCTTCCTTATCTTCAATTCGCCGTGGTCGAACCCAGTCTATTGTCAAGTGAAACAGTCTGTGTGAATACAAATCACATGTCCCCTGTGGCGAGCTGTTCCTGAAAACAAATATTTCCAACATTGATATATTGTTTGTCAGAGCCTTCCCATCTCCATAGCAATAAGTAACACAGCTGGAATAAGATCTCTGTCATCAGGGTTTGCTTTTCCTGACCACGGCCACCAGAGGGAGTAACAGTCAGTCTGATAAATGAACTGATATAGAGTACCTTATTTGCGTACGTTCTTTTTTAAACACAGTAGTGCAGTTATAAGCAAGAATGTTTTGTAATCTAGGGTTAAAAGTGTTGCGTCTTTCATGAGAGAAGACACGTTATGTCATGTCTTCATTACTTGAGCACCTGTGTGGCAAGCAGAGACTCATTACTTGAGCACCTGTGTGGCAAGCAGAGACTCATTACTCGGGGCTTCTGTGTGGCAAGTAGAGACTCATTACTTGGGGCACCTGTGTGGCAATCAGATACTCATTACTTGGGCACCTGTGTGGCAAGTATAGACTCATTACTTGGGGAACTGTGTGGCAATCAGATACTCATTACTTGGGCACCTGTGTGGCAAGCAGAGATGCATTACTTGGGGCTTCTGTGTGGCAAGCAGAGACTCATTACTTGGGGGTTTCTGTGTGGCACGTAGAGACTCATTACTTTGGGCACCTGTGTGGAAATCAGAGACTCATTACTTGGGCACCTGTGTGGCAAGTAGAGACTCATTACTTGGAACTTCCGTGTGGCAAGTATAGACTCATTACTTGGGGCACCTGTGTGGCAATCAGATACTCATTACTTGGGGCACCTGTGTGGCAATCAGATACTCATTACTTGGGCACCTGTGTGGCAAGCAGAGACTCATTACTTGGGGCACCTGTGTGAAAAGCAGAGACTCATTACTCGGGGCACCTGTGTTGCAAGCAGATACTCATTATTTGGGGCATCTGTATGGCAATCAGAGACTGGAATCTTAGTTCCGAACGCAAAGAGTAGGGTTACTTTCTTCTCTCCAGACATGTTGTAGGAGACGACTAAGGAAAGTTGGGGAATGTGCTGACAACCTGTCAAAAAGTCATTATCGTTTGCTTGGATTTTTTACATTTTTCTTCTGTCAAATGATGCCCAATAATGATGGAAAAATGTAGGCCAGTGAAAATTACGCATGTGTCCCTTTGTGCCAGACTCCTAAGTGAATGTGAATGCTAGATGTGCCATCACTGCAGTTGGGCCAATAGATCTGACGGAATAATGATGAACTAGTTGGCCCAGGCGTACATGCCGCACTTATAACAGCACGTGAAGATCCTTGGGTACTACCACACTGAAATGTCTCCCTTCACAAACTAAACATGCATCTATTTATTTGAGTGTCACCTCGACTACCTAACATAGAAGCGCATTTGTCAGTAAGACTGTGGGATGTTAAATGCCTACTTGCTCATAAATAAAGGGATTATTTCATCATCATTAGATGTTATGGCGTTAAGTGTTATCTCTTCATGACGTGCAGCTTCGATATACTGGGCACGCTACAGTTCTTAAACATAAATTGTGGGCACGCTACAGTTCTTAAACATAAATTGTGGGCACGCTACCGTTCTTAAACATAAATTGTGGGCACGCTACCGTTCTTAAACATAAATTGTGGGCACGCTATCGTTCTTAAACATAAATTGTGGGCACGCTACCGTTCTTAAACATAAATTGTGGACACGCTACCGTTCTTAAACATAAATTGCTCTATTTTTTAGAGACCATTCGTAAAGCCGCTACACGGACTGTTTCATATTTTAAAATATGTTCTTCAATTAATGCCTTTTCTGTATTTTCCTTTTTTGTTATTCTAAGTTCGTTCAGATGAAGATCTTCGATCAAACATCAGGCGTTGTTTTTATCATCCTTATATTAGTAGTGGTAGGCATTTGTAAGACATATTTAATTATTTGTACTTCTGGATGAGGCTTTAATTTCTACGTCAATGTTTAAATTCAGGACACACATATGAGGGCAGTTGGGGGACCGGTAAAATCACCGTTTTGTAGTGTGTTTTTTGGTATTATTTTTGGAGAAATATTTAAGGTCTGGAAAGGGGGGCGGTGTGGTTACTTAATATTTTACTTGTTTCTTGTCTTATATTGGTTATGATCTACTCGTAGTATCTATCCATGTATTTTTATTATTTAGCCCCGTTCATCTAAGATTTTGCTAAATATCGCGGCTGTGTATTTTATATGCTTATATTTAATCCATATTCTTTACTTGTTTTACCTGCTTTAATTGCTAGATCGATAAGCCTTTGTAGCTCCTGTTCACTTTCTTCTTAGAGGTTTGTATCATCAACATCATCTACATATAGCAGATTGTTTATTATTTTACCACTGATTTTAAACCCTAGCATTCGTTCTATAGGTTTAAAAAACATTCTCTGATGTGATATTAAATAGGCTGGATGATAAAATACATCAATTGTACTTACGCAGTTAACACAGGTTTTATAATAGTTTCACTCAAGACTAGACGGACTATCACTGAAACTAGTGGGTAATGATGTGCACGCAAGACAACATATAAATTACAATACACAAAACATATTCAACGTTTCAACCAAACGGTCTTTATCAAGATAAGCACAAAACATCAAAAGACGACAAATAGAAATTATCAGAACACATAATGGTATCCAATGGAAAATGTGGAACATCATTTTCATGTTGGACTCTGTCAAAGTCCGTGATGTGTCAAAGTCCGTGATGTGTCAAAGTCCGTGATGTGTCAAAGTCCGTGATGTGTCAAAGTCCGTGATGTGTCAAAGTCCGTGATGTGTCAAAGTCCGTGATTTGTCAAAGTCCGTGATGTGTCAAAGTCCGTGATGTGTCAAAGTCCGTGATGTGTCAAAGTCCGTGATGTGTCAAAGTCCGTGATGTGTCAAAGTCCGTGATGTGTCAAAGTCCGTGATGTGTCAAAGTCCGTGATGTGTCAAAGTCCGTGATGTGTCAAAGTCCGTGATGTGTCAAAGTCCGTGATGTGTCAAAGTCCGTGATGTGTCAAAGTCCGTGATGTGTCAAAGTCCGTGATGTGTCAAAGTCCGTGATGTGTCAAAGTCCGTGATGTGTCAAAGTGCGTGATGTGTCAAAGTCCGTGATGTGGTATATGAAGCAGATATAGATAGTTTTTTCTCTCTATGTATTTAGATATAAATAATAAGATACTAGGCTAAGTATAACATCTCTAGTTCCTTCGTTTTTCCTAAAACCAAAAAATCACCTACCTCGAGTATTTGTGATACATGGCTACTAGTCACTCAACCACGGAGTCTACAGATCACCAATTTGGCTAAATCGCTCGCTGTTTATTAACTCTTTATCGCCGTAAGGATATCCATACGCTGTCATAATGTATTTAAAAGTAACTATACAATTGAATTTTATCTAACAACATTGATTGGAGAATGACACATTTCTAATCTCCACGTCGCTGATGATATCGATCTGATGGCGACAACAGAAGCAGAACTACAAGAGTTTACAAGTTTGGAGTTATCTGGGGAAAAAATGGTATGGAGATCAATGCAGATAAGAGTACAATTTTGGTGAATAGAAGTACTCACTTAGTTATAAACAATATAACAGTCGAAAGTTGGAGGAGGTTTCTATGTTTACTTATCTGGAAGTACAGATTAGCGGCGATGGTGATTCAACAGCTGAAGTTAAGAAACAAGTGGCGATGGTCATGGTCGCCATGACAAGATTAACCACCATTTGGAAGAGTGGGATCACAATCCGTGTTAAGATCAACTTATATGCAACTGTGGTTTCGCCAATATTTCGATGTGGTTATGTGACCTGGATTTTAACAGAAGATTCATAGAGAAGAATTCATGCGTTTGAAAACAAATGTTATAGACGTGTGTTGGGTATCTGTTATCGAGACCAATGTTTTTGTACATGGTTAAATTCATTAGCTGGGGCAACAAAAACACTGTTGACAATCGTGAATCTTCATAATGGTACACTACGTGATGAGACATACCTCATGACAAAAGATGTTCTTGAAGGAACGGTGTATCGAATAAGAACACAAGGTGGCCAGAAGAAGACACGGCTGGATAATATTAAAGAATGGACAGGGTGTGAAGTTTTCAAACTCTTCAGGATGGTAGAGGATGGAGATGCGTGTGATCTTTCTGCACCAAAGGTCTCATTGTGGCAATTATGCGACCCTCTGATGGGTTATATGTTTATTATTATTATTATTATTATTATTATTATTATTATTATTATTATTATTATTATTATTATTATTATTATTATTATTATTATTATTATTATTATTATTATTATTATTATTATTATTACTACTACTACTACTACCACCACCACTACTACTACTACTACTATTACTATTATTATTATTATTATTATTACTATTATTATTATTATTATTATTACTATTATTATTATTATTATTATTATTATTATTATCATTATTATTATACAACTGAGATTTTAGTGGCTTATTGGTAGAATAGGACTGTTTAAATAGTTATTTTTGAAGCTTCACGGAATGAATGAGTTAAACCAGATGGCAAGAGATTGATAACAGGAGACAAGAAATCCGGAAGATGAAACAACTTCTACTCGTATCCACCAAAAGAATGTTTACAGAACTATCTCTGGAGACGAACAGAATAACTAACCATCAATAGAGTAATCTCGTATATTTCCCTTCGCATAGAAGATAAATCACGAGGCTAGTCTCATATTTCAGAAGTGTAATAGAAAACCACGCTGTTTTAAAATGCAGATGTGATGAATCACTTCCGTGCGACGTATGACACTGTAAGGATAACTGCAATTACATGGCGTTTCTAGGACTAGTCACGCGTTATTGAAAGTACTAAATTTATGGTTTTTCCTGGTTGTTATTCCTCTCGTGTTCTCGTGTAAAAACTCTCGTAAGTTTGAACTTGATAGCGAGTAATGATTTATGTTAGTGTTAACATGAGAACTTGCTGTTGTTCGTCCATCATATGATGATGATGATGTACATTTGTTACATCCACTTTTATATATCAGTTACGTCATTGACTATGAGTTTGTAGATGGTTAATAAGTCATATTCGGACCACAAATTATCTTGGACAGTTTGGGCATGGAATGACCACTGTAGACGATTATTTGTACATCTGTGACTTTCTAGCAACTCTCTACTGTTGAGCCGCTCCATTTCTCTTCTCACAAGATTCTGCGACTTTTTAAACTGCATTTCTCTACCATAGAGATGCCATGTATCTCTCTACCACAGACACGCCATGTACCTCTCTACCACAGACATGCCATGTATCTCTCTACCACAGACATGCCATGTACCTCTCTACCACAGACATGCCATGTACCTCTCTACCACAGACATGCCATGTATCTCTCTACCACAGACATGCCATGTACCTCTCTACCACAGACATGCCATGTATCTCTCTACCACAGACATGCCATGTATCTCTCTACCACAGACATGCCATGTATCTCTCTACCACAGACATGCCATGTATCTCTCTACCCCAGACATGCCATGTATCTCTCTACCACAGACATGCCATGTATCTCTCTACCACAGACATGCCATGTATCTCTCTACCCCAGACATGCCATGTATCTCTCTACCCCAGACATGCCATGTACCTCTCTACCACAGATGCCATGTATCTCTCTACCACAGACATGCCATGTATCTCTCTACCACAGACATGCCATGTATCTCTCTACCACAGACATGCCCTGTATCTCTCTACCACAGACATGCCCTGTATCTCTCTACCACAGACATGCCCTGTATCTCTCTACCACAGACATGTCATGTATCTCTCTACCACAGACATGCCATGTATCTCTCTACCACAGACATGCCATGTATCTCTCTACCACAGACATGCCATGTATCTCTCTACCACAGACATGCCATGTACCTCTCTACCACAGACATGCCATGTACCTCTCTACCACAGACATGCCCTGTATCTCTCTACCACAGACATGCCCTGTATCTCTCTACCACAGACATGCCCTGTATCTCTCTACCACAGACATGCCCTGTATCTCTCTACCACAGACATGCCCTGTATCTCTCTACCACAGACATGCCATGTATCTCTCTACCACAGACATGCCATGTATCACTCCATCAGTCATGCCCCGTGTCTCTCTACCACAGACATGCCATGTATCTCTCTACCACAGACATGCCATGTATCACTCCATCAGTCATGCCCCGTGTCTCTCTACCACAGACATGCCCTGTATCTCTCCATCAGTCATGCCCCGTGTCTCTCTACTACAGACATGCCCTGTATCTCTCTACCACAGACATGCCATGTATCTCTCTACCACAGACATGCCATGTATCTCTCTACCACAGACATGCCATGTATCTCTCTACCACAGACATGCCATGTATCTCTCTACCACAGACATGCCATGTATCTCTCTACCACAGACATGCCATGTATCTCTCTACCACAGACATGCCATGTATCTCTCTACCACAGACATGCCCTGTATCTCTCTACCACAGACATGCCCTGTATCTCTCTACCACAGACATGCCCTGTATCTCTCTACCACAGACATGTCATGTATCTCTCTACCACAGACATGCCATGTATCTCTCTACCACAGACATGCCATGTATCTCTCTACCACAGACATGCCATGTATCTCTCTACCACAGACATGCCATGTATCTCTCTACCACAGACATGCCCTGTATCTCTCTACCACAGACATGCCATGTATCTCTCTACCACAGACATGCCCTGTATCTCTCTACCACAGACATGCCCTGTATCTCTCTACCACAGACATGCCATGTATCTCTCTACCACAGACATGCCCTGTATCTCTCTACCACAGACATGCCCTGTATCTCTCTACCACAGACATGCCCTGTATCTCTCTACCACAGACATGCCATGTATCTCTCTACCACAGACATGCCATGTATCTCTCTACCACAGACATGCCATGTATCTCTCTACCACAGACATGCCCTGTATCTCTCTACTACAGACATGCCCTGTATCTCTCTACCACAGACATGCCATGTATCTCTCTACCACAGACATGCCATGTATCTCTCTACCACAGACATGCCATGTATCTCTCTACCACAGACATGCCCTGTATCTCTCCATCAGTCATGCCCCGTGTCTCTCTACCACAGACATGCCCTGTATCTCTCCATCAGTCATGCCCCGTGTCTCTCTACCACAGACATGCCCTGTATCTCTCTACCACAGACATACCATGTATCTCTCTACCACAGACATGCCATGTATCTCTCTACCACAGACATACCATGTATCTCTCTACCACAGACATGCCATGTATCACTCCATCAGTCATGCCCCGTGTCTCTCTACCACAGACATGCCCTGTATCTCTCCATCAGTCATGCCCCGTGTCTCTCTACCCCAGACATGCCATGTATCTCTCTACCCCAGACATGCCATGTATCTCTCTACCACAGACATGCCATGTATCTCTCTACCCCAGACATGCCATGTATCTCTCTACCACAGACATGCCATGTATCTCTCTACCCCAGACATGCCATGTATCTCTCTACCCCAGACATGCCATGTATCTCTCTACCCCAGACATGCCATGTATCTCTCTACCCCAGACATGCCATGTATCTCTCTACCCCAGACATGCCCCGTGTCTCTCTACCACAGACATGCCCTGTATCTCTCCATCAGTCATGCCCCGTGTCTCTCTACCACAGACATGCCCTGTATCTCTCCATCAGTCATGCCCCGTGTCTCTCTACCACAGACATGCCCTGTATCTCTCTACCACAGACATACCATGTATCTCTCTACCACAGACATGCCATGTATCTCTCTACCACAGACATACCATGTATCTCTCTACCACAGACATGCCATGTATCACTCCATCAGTCATGCCCCGTGTCTCTCTACCACAGACATGCCCTGTATCTCTCCATCAGTCATGCCCCGTGTCTCTCTACCACAGACATGCCCTGTATCTCTCCATCAGTCATGCCCCGTGTCTCTCTACCCCAGACATGCCATGTATCTCTCTACCACAGACATGCCATGTATCACTCCATCAGTCATGCCCCGTGTCTCTCTACCACAGACATGCCCTGTATCTCTCCATCAGTCATGCCCCGTGTCTCTCTACCACAGACATGCCATGTATCTCTCTACTACAGACATGCCATGTACCTCTCTACCACAGACATGCCATGTATCACTCCATCAGTCATGCCCCGTGTCTCTCTACCACAGACATGCCCTGTATCTCTCCATCACAGTCATGCCCCGTGTCTCTCTATAACAGACAGCCATGTATCTCTCTACTACAGACATGCCATGTATCTCTCTACCACAGACATGCCCTGTATGTCTCTACCACAGACATGCCCCGTGTATCTCCACTACAGACACGCCCTATATCTCTCCACCACAGACACGCACTGTGTCTCTCCACCACAGACACGCCCTGTATCTCTCCACCACAGACACGCCCAATATATCTCCACCACAGACACGCCCTGTGCCTCTCCACCACAGATAACCCTGTGTCTCTCCACCACAGACACGCCCTGTATCTCTACACCACAAACACGCCCTGTATCTCTCTACCATAGACACGCCCAATATCTCTCCACCACAGACACACCCTGTGTCTCCCCACCACAGACACGCCCTGTATCTCCCCACCACTATACTATGTATCTCCACAAACCAATAGCCATATACAATATTTTCCAATTTGCACAAAATATTCCACATTCTTTCAAACATTTTTTTGCGGTGTGTACCAATCAATTCCACTTTTTGCTAATTGGTTTCTCTGTGTGTATTTGTTCCAAACATATTAAGTATTTAACTTGAAGACCGCCGTCTGGGACTTATCGTACAGTCAATTTACTCTGATTATCTCGTATATAGATCAATAGTTTACCAGGTCGTAGCATTGTATCGTTTTATTTGTTTGGGAAAACATTTTCAGGACACACAATTGTTCACTTTAGCCGTTTGACTTCATCTTTCTGCATTCGTGGAAGTTTACACTCGTTGCTTAGCAACGAGGAAACATGGCGCGTGTTTTGTTGTTGGTAAAGTGAAAGTTCTGTTCAAAATAGTTCTAGTCAATATAAAATGGAATTAACTCTTTATCAACGCAAAGTTGATTACATAATCCCTTTATCCCACCATAGTAACCGTAAGCCGATAAAACGTATTTTAAAATAATGTAATAATAAAATCCGTTACTTTTTTGGGTCGTAGGGGTGTCGTCAACACAAAAAAGCCCGCCAAACATTCATATACTCGGACATACGGACGAGTGGGGAAAAATCACACCATGACCATTCCTTATGTTATCAATCCATTATTTTCTGTGTTCACCTCTTCACTGTTCACTATTATCTTGCTTGCTCTGACTTCTGTCCAAAACCAATAAATTATACAAACCAAGAACCCCATACAATATTTTTTCAATTTGCCGCGCATGGCCAGCGCCCGTTGTTGACAAAGCGAAAGTTGCGTTGAAAACCCGTGCTAGTCAATATAAATTGGAATTAACTCTTTATCCGCGATAAGGTGCTCTAAGGGATAATATTTTAAAGCAAAGTGTGTCTCATTACATGTCTAAACCACACAAACGTATGCCATTTCACCAATGTTAACAATGGTTTCTCTCTAGAGATAAATAGAGATAGAATAGAAAATAGAACTAGAATAGAAAATAGAGCTAGAATAGAAAATAGAGCTAGAATAGAAAATAGAGCTCTATTTGCAAGTGTATTTTTTGTTTTGGGTCAGATACATTTCGTGTATGTAATACTTGGGTGCAGGACTTGTATTAAAACACTTGCAACCTTGAAGGAGAGAAGGCAAACACAAAAATATTGGATTGATAACATCAAAAAAATATCTGGGCATGATTTGTTTCTACACTCCTCCGAATCAGTGCAGGATTTACGTATAAACTATACAAGCTATAGCTTAGGGCCACCACTTTCTTGGGGGCACCCAAAAAAACATATTTGGCACTGACATATAATATCCGGACTTATAAAGGGCTCCCATATCTCAAATAGCTCAGGGCCTTAGCAGTTCTAAATCCGGCGCTGCTCCGAATGACTGATGATAGAACAAATTCGGAGGGAGTTTTGTGCTGGTGTCTCCAGTGTGGCACCCAACAGCCTTGTCGGGTTATGGCTTTTATTATAACCTTGTTTATGTATCTGCAGTGAGCTTTCACATTCATACAAAAAATAGTACTAGTGATTTGTATAGATTGTTCTTGATAGAAACACTTGTGTTTCCGTATCACAATACAAGGTAGATTCAAAAAATTTCTGGGATTGATAGATTTATATAGAAATAAGTAACAATAGAATTAGTAACACTACATTTCCTTCAAAGTTTCCTTCATTTCTTTCATCAACTACTTTTGTCAGAAGGCATAAAGCTGCTGGATGCATTCGCGGAACCCATTCTGTTACACTTCCCTCAGCTGTTGTGTAACATTGGCGATAACGACATCTGTATACATGAATCGCCGTCCTTTCAGCACCGATATAGAAGAGAGAACAAGAAAATAATGAGTCGGTCCAACGTCGGGAGAATATGAATCTGATCCTTGGTAATTACACTATGCTTTACAAGGTACTGCTTTACGAGTATGGATCAATGTGCTGGCGCATTTATTGCAGCGTAACCCAACTTTTAGTTCTCTATTTTTCTGGTAGTATTCTTCTGATTACATCTCTTAGACGACGGATGATATCAACGGATTTAAATATCATTTGAAAAAAAAATTTATCTCTACTGAAAACAGCACTAAGACTGAAAGGACAACGATTCAAGGATGCAGATAACGTTATCACCAATGCAACAACATATCTGAGAAAGGTGTCATAATATGTTCCACGAAAGTTTTCAGAAGCGGTATGCACGTTGAAAAAGTGTGTAGTTGCCAAAGATAACTACTGTGAAGAAAATGTAGTGTAGATATTTCGATTTTTACTATTTTATAAATAATCATCTAATTCCAGGAACTTTTTGAAGCATCCTCGTACAACCTTTCTATGGCAGCCATTGCCATTTTGCCCATTGGTATAGATAGTTCTAAATATTTTATAAGGTGAAAGAAAAGCTTGCAGCAAGATATACTGAGTGAAGCTCAGTCGATATGACACTCTTTTCTCGTTTAAAGAATCTAAGCTCAAGCCTCGTAACTGCTACTCTCTAACCGAATCGGTTGTAAAAATGGGTACCAGACTTTCGCATTTATTAAAAGGTAAAGTCATAAAGAAAGAGTAATCCCACCACATATCAAAGAATCGTGAGGCATATGTGCTGTGAATTGGAAATTGCCTCACACACATACAGCAAAGTGTGCTCTGAGACCAGCATGCCCTTGATTGCTATCTCCCGTAGACTGTCCTAATATATCCATGCTGTATGTTTCCGGTTAGGTAGTTGTATGTAGACTAAGTATGGCTTGTGAGAAAAGGACGCATGTCTTTGCTCTACCGATATTATGGACAGGGTGAGTGTTTTTACATTTTAATTTAACATATGACATAAAAAACAGTCCTTACTGAACGTTGAACCTTGGACTTCCGGGATGTGAGACCAAATATTACAATTATAACTAATTTAGTGATTAATCTATAACAAATTATAACCCCCATCCCTAATCTAAAAACTAATTCCAAATAAATGTTCCATTTCAATTAACATACTTTAATTTTAATTACAAATTCTATAAATCACACTGCAAAGGTTAGGTAATACCTCGAAACTGGAACAAAGGTCACAGTGAAGACTTAAACCGTAGTTGTTCCGTTCCATCAACAGAGATATCAATATATAATCAATATCTGAGCAGTACCATGCCAGTCTCCAATAACAATCTTCTTTATTTAAACTTTCGTTTTGATGACCGTTTACCAGGTAACATTTTGTCAGAAGACAATATTTTAAAATTTAATAAATAAAGGATTCAAAATGATATCAAATACAATTATAAATAAAGGTCATATAGGCGTTAAGGTTAGTGCTTACTGTATCAGCCATTTGCAAATGGGTAGTCACTATGTGGCGTTAATTATAATAAATCTTAAAACTAAATCGGAAGCTTATGAAACAAAGTTTTTCAATTTGTGTGCACAAATTGTATGAAACTGTTAGTTTCCAGGGTTCTAATTTTATATCACTGTAACACAAAAACTATAGCACATTTTAAATCGCTGTAACACAAAAACTATAGCACATTTTAAATCGATGTAACATAAAAGCTATAATCCATTTACACAATTTAACTTGTATAGTAAAATAGAAGTTCTGCAGCTTACTTTTGAAACTAATATTTTTTAAGTATGGAAAAAATGATTTTTTCGATAATTCTGGGTCTAGGACTAGTCCCTTAAATATATAGAAATCACGTTCAACATATAGAAATAACTTTTTACATATCGAAATCACTTTCAGCATTCTAACATCATATCCAAATGATAGACACAATCCTACAGGGTTGCCATATTGTCGTTAAGTGGGAATAAATAGACAAATCTTACCAGTGTTTATTAATTTTCACCATAAGAAATGTTTTGGTCAATTTTTGTGTGTATATGTTTTGTCAATATTGATGAAAAGTTTGACGGCGAGGCACAGTGGGAGTCTACTATGGCCAACGTACCAGGTTCAAATCCTGCAGCAGACATTCTTGTTTCCAACTTTTCATAAAGCAATCACAAACTCAAAGTTAATCGTAACTTATGCCAAGACACCATAGATGTTCGTTGAAGTCAACCGTTGTTGAGGAGACGGCACTTGATGTTAATGATGAATACCAACAAAATCACTGCAGGTAAAAAACGCTGGATTTATGATTACATTCTCAACAAGATAGGCTGCTCATTTTTTGCTGAAGGACAAAATTCAAAGTTTCATTACGCAAACAAACCATGTTTTTGGTAGAATTGTGTCTCACGAGAATACAGCCAAAATATAACCAAAAATATAATACAGCTTAATTTCTTACATGCTATTAGAATTAGCCTGTATGGCATCACTGGGCCTGGACTTCTAGTTCTGGGTGCAAGAACTAGAACCACAGTCGTCGTTTTAGGCATGTCGTACGAGGTGATTACGGAAAATATGGAAATAGACTGACAACCTGTTGCCTGTGACAAATTCATTACTCTCACATTTTGTCTAAATTTCTTAGTTATTTCCGTTATCAAGCAATCACCGCGGATGTGAACAGATGCATTTTGGGGGCATTACAACTTTGTCATTTTATGGTAGACCTCTAGATGACGGGGAACTCTAATTGTCATCACTGCGGATGGGTCATTGAAACTGACAGAAATTTATTAAATAGTCGACCCAGAAGCATATTCAGTGCTCCTGACAAGACACGGTTGTCCTCAACCCAGAAGCATCTTCAGTGCTCCTGACAACACACGGTTGTCCTCAACCCAGAAGCATATTCAGTGCTCCTGACAACACACGGTTGTCCTCAACCCAGAAGCATATTCAGTGCTCCTGACAAGACACGGTTGTCCTCAACCCAGAAGCATATTCAGTACTCCTGACAAGACACGGTTGTCCTCAACCCAGAAGCATATTCAGTGCTCCTGACAAGACACGGTTGTCCTCAACCCAGAAGCATATTCAGTGCTCCTGACAAGACACGGTTGTCCTCAACCCAGAAGCATATTCAGTACTCCTGACAAGACACGGTTGTCCTCAACCCAGAAGCATATTCAGTACTCCTGACAAGACACGGTTGTCCTCAACCCAGAAGCATATTCATTACTCCTGACAAGACACGGTTGTCCTCAACCCAGAAGCATATTCAGTACTCCTGACAAGACACGGTTGTCCTCAACCCAGAAGCATATTCAGTACTCCTGACAAAACACGGTTGTCCTCAACCCAGAAGCATATTCAGTACTCCTGACAAGACACGGTTGTCCTCAACCCAGAAGCATATTCAGTGCTCCTGACAGGACATGGTTGTCCTGGGATATTGGAGCACTGAAATGTCTCCTATTGTGGACTAAACATTTATCCATACCCCCCCCCCACTTACAAAACGATGCCTCTGAGAGAACATTGTATGATTATGGGTGGTGCCTCAGTTACACAACTGAAGAAAATCTGCTTTTTTCAGAAAGACTGCGGGCTGTCTAGAGCTTTGCTCACTGCTTTCATCATTATCGTCATTAGAATTTGGGCTTTTTAATTGCATTTCACATGCTGAAGTTGGATGTGTCACACTTAAAGTGCAAATATCACAGTCTAACTGTAAACCATTACACAACTTGTTCCGATCCCCGGACTACATCTTCTAATCTGCAGGAATTTGAGAATTAACGTAAAATCAGATCGTTCGCAGAATTCCCAATTATTTTTATTATCTATGGAGTTTGTATACCCCCCCCCATTAAAAAAACACCACACACACACATACAATTTAGAAGTTTAGCCATTTTGTACCTTAAATTTGACCAAGAATAGTTCCAACTACATGGCAACCTTGGTGTACTTATTAGTAAATACGCCCCAGAATTCAATACACTCACAAAACGTGACAAAAAAAACTATTCATTTTTATTTTGAAAAAGTCATTTTCTCTTACACAGATATACCCCAAGGCTATAAATCTTAGTCGGTAAGTAACGGCTGGAGTTATTTTCTTCGTACATGGGGGTTGTTCCTGCCATTTAATTCGTGATTCTAGACCAGTTTGTCTGAGAAAATTGTTCTGTCTTGAAACGTGACCGTTTATTATTGTGGGTTTTCGTTGGCTTAAAAAAAAATTAGTTAAATAAATTATGAGAAATAAAAATAAATAATATATAAGAAATGAATAAATTTGTTTGGTAATTCCTCCACGTCTGCTTGAAAATTTATTGATGCAACGTAAAACTAGATTTTACGGGGGTATGTTAAAGTTTTCAGCGTTTATTGACTGTAAAAATAGAGGTTGTGTGTCGCGTGCTCACGCGTTTACTAGATGGCAGTTTGTGATTGGAAATTTTAAGTCAGTGTGAGAACTGCAAGCGGTTGTAGGATGGCGGATTGTTGGTAAGGCATTGTTGATTTTAATTCGAGGTGTTTTTAATTGTGAATTTGAGGTGATATACTATTTCATTTATCAGACCAAAATAATGTCTGGAATTTGTGATTATTTTTAGTCGATATTTCCGATGTTCGGTTTGTTTAATTTAATTAAAGAGGTTTTACTTGCCGTGTTTTGTGAGGAAATTCCGTATTGTTTTAGAAAATATGTGATTTAGCGTAATAATTTTGTTTAGTGAATGTTTATAATACATAGTTCAAGGATAATTTTGTTTAGTGAATGTTTATAATACATAGTTCAAGGATAATTTTGTTTAGTGAATGTTTATAATACATAGTTCAAGGATAATTTTGCATGCTTTAGAAGGAAAAATTGTTTCGCTAGTGCAGTCGACGCGACGTGTGAAGGTTATATTTTGTAGTTTAATCCCTCCCCCACCCCACACAGAAATAGTAATATCTATTCCTGTCCTTGATTTGAACATACGCTGTGACGATTTCGAGACCGAAGTTCTAACCATTCAACCACACCATGTGTGATTACTTATATAAATTTGCAATTGTTATAGTATTGATACATTGGTGGTTGTTTTTATGCGCCCTGTGATTTGTGGATGAAACTTTAACTGTGGGATAGACCATGTCCTCCTCCACAATAATCCTCCGAGTTACCACATAATGTCACTTATTTTGGCTGATGAAGCTAATCACTGGGCACTTTGCGCATACTGTGTGACGCCGGGCAATTAAAACACGACAAAAAAATCTGATCAGCCAATATAATTTACACACTGCTAACACATTCTAAAGGTACCCAAAACTTAACATGGAAGTTGAGAAACAAGTGATTAAGAGCTTCTTTATACCAACACTATACTACCAATGACAGATTTAGCAATTGACATCTAGATATAGGAGAAAAGTCGAAAGTTGCGAAATGAAATGTCTAAGAAAGGCTATTGGAGTCACCAGACTCGAAAAAATGTGCAGGGAGAACATCAGAAAGATAATAGGTCGAATATATCACGCATCGAATTCATGAAGAAACAACAGATGAAGTGGTTTAGATCTCTTATGAGGATGAACGATCAACTTCTCATAATAGCTTATAACAATATAGAGTCAGGATATAGAACCAAGGGCGGACCAAGAAAAAGGTTGATAGACAACATCAAGACTATCCTGAATAAACATGACTACACCTCAACCAGAGCAACTCACCTGGCTCTGGAACGCAGACTACATCTCCTTCACAAACCCCTACGCTCAACGGCAAGTGTGGAAGCTGTGACAACACCACCATCTGAAAATAGACAATAGACAATAAAAATTATTACGATGAAATCTCGAGTGAAATGTTAAAGGAAGCAGATGATAACACGTTGAAACATCTACAGACACTAATGAATGATATATAGATGAATTAACATCTCCCCCCCCCCCTTTATTTCAAAAATATGAGAAGATCGAATAATTTTTAAACTTCCAAAATCAGGAGATCTAACAGACAAACAACTGAATCAGGAGATCTAACAGACTAACAACTAAATCAGGAGATCTAACAGACAAACAACTGAATCAGGAGATCTAACAGACAAACAACTGAATCAGGAGATCTAACGGACAAACAACTGGCGGGCAATAACTATATTGTCCATACCAGACAAACTCTTCTGTAGAATCTTAATAGAGAGATTAAAATATAGTAGTTGACAAAAAAACAACTCAGAGAAGAACAAGAACTCTTGTATTGACCACATCTTTACATTAAGAATTATCATAGAAGCATCTCTAGAGATGCAATCAGAACTAATAATAAGATTTGTGGACTTTCAAAAAGCTTCTGATTGCCTATACTTTACTACACTCTGGAAAGTACTGAAAATATACAGCTTAAGATCAAACTTTTCATATCTTGTGTGATCCCTGTACTAGCCTATACATGCGAAAGCTGGAAACTCACTCAAGACATAGAAAAAAAAAGTCAATAATTTTGAGAATAAATGTCTCCGAAAATCCTGAACATAGATTGGAAAAACATTCTCACAAATGAACCAATAAGAGACATGTCAAAACAAGAATATGTGTCAACTATTATTACAAGAAGATGTTGGCAGTATTTAGGGCATGTTCTTAGATCAGACGAGAATAGACTTATCCACCAAGCTCTGTCATGTTCTGTGACAGGAAAACGAAAACGTGGAATACCCAGGACAACACTACGATGAACAATCAAGAACGAGATAATGACAATGAGTATTAAAAACCACACAAGAACTACAACAACTTGCAGCGAACTGCAAAAAATGGAGAGACATGACTGCCGACCTTGGCGCCAAAGAAACACACAAATTAATATAAACGCTGTCTGGGATTAGCGCCGAGTTATTCTAGACAAGGAATTAGATGAAAGCGGCATCAATATGACGTAAATCTCTCTAATTCTTACATAATCTCTGATCAAGCCTGTAGATAAGGGGTCGGGGTAGGATTTGTAGTGTTCAACCCTCCTCCACACTCTCGTCATCATTTTGACATCTAAAAACATACACTTTATACAACAGAACTACTAAAACAAATGATACAATCCTTCACATTAATTACATACACATACAATCTTTTACATCAATTACATACAGATACAATCCTTTACATCAATTACATACCATACAATCCTTTACATCAATTACATACATACACAATCCTATATATCAATTACATACAGATACAATCCTTCACATTAATTACATACAGATACAATCCTTTACATAAATTACAAACAGATACAATCATTTACATCTATTACATACAGATACAATCCCTTACATCTATTACATACAGATACAATCCCTTACATCTATTACATACATATACAATCCCTTACATCTATTACATACAGATGTAATCCCTTACATCTATTACATACATATACAATCCCTTACATCTATTACATACAGATGCAATCCCTTACATCTATTACATACAGATACAATCCCTTACATCTATTACATACAGATACAATCCCTTCATTTTAATAGATTTCCTAAAACATGATCATATAAATATCTACTTGACAGGCTTTACTTCTGATTAGGAACAATGTTCATATTTAGCAAATTCGTAAGAGGATCATTACCTCCTCTAGCAAACTCGTAAGAGGAATCGTTACATCTAACAAACTCGTAAGAGGAATAGTTACCTCTAACAAACTCATAAGAGGAATTGTTACCTCTAACAAACTCATAAGAGGAATAGTTACCTCTAACAAACTCGTAAGAGGAATCGTTACCTCTAACAAACTCGTAAGAGGAATAGTTACCTCTAACAAACTCGCAAGAGGAATAGTTACCTGTAACAAAGTTATAGGTGAAAGGTTCCTTTCCATTAGCCTCCTCAACCTAGCAAAGTTGTAAGAGAGAACACTTTAAGATAAGCGTTACCTAGTAGAATGTTTATATGAAGTCGTCTACCTTTAGACAAGTAGTAGTAGAACCGCTGCCCCCTCTAACAAAATCGGGGAGAACCACTGTCCCCAACAAGGTCGTGTGAGAACCTTTGCCACCACACGTTCGTGGGAGAATAGCTTCCTTCAAGAAATCGTAAGAGAATTGCTGCCTCCAAAAAGTCGTTGGAATTCTGCTTCTTTCCTCCCCGAAACCTCTAAAATAATTCGTAAACAAAACTATCCTCTTTCAGCAAAACTATCCTCTTCCAGCAAAACTATCCTCTTCCAGCAAAAGTCGTAGAAAACTACGCCCTACTAGCAGATTCGCAAGAGACCCCCCACCCTTTCTAGCCAACGTCGTAAAAAACCTTCCATTCTATAAAATTCATAAGAAAACCTCCCTTTTCTATTAAATTCTTTTAAAAAACTACCCCGTTATAGAAAATTCGTAAGAAAATTGCACCCTCTTAGAAAGTTCGTAAAAAACCACCCATACTAGCAAAAGTCGTTAGTAAACCTTCCTTTCTAGTAAAAGTCGTAAGAAAACCTTCCATTCTTGCAAATCCATAAGAATAACCCCCATCTAGCAAATTCGGAAGAAAACCTCCCTTTCTCGCACATTCGCAAGAAAACTACCCACTTCTAGAAAATTCGCAAGTAAATTACCCCCTCTTAGAAATTTGGTAAAAAACCATCACATTCTAGCAAAAGTCGTAAGAAAACCTTCCCTTCTAGAAATTTCGTAAGACAACGTCCTCTTCTAGCAAAAGTCTTAGGAAAACCTCCCGGTCTAGCAAAAATCGGTAGAAAACCTCCCGGCCTAGCAGAAGTCGTAAGAAAACCTTCCCTTCTAGAAATATCATAAGAAAGAAAACGTCCTCTTCTAGCAAAAGTCTTAAGAAAATCTCCTGGTCACGCCAAAGTAGTAAGAAGACACCCTCTTCTAGCAAATTTGTAAAAAAAACTGCTACCTCTAAGAGAGTTGCAGGAAAAATTCCCATACCGGACTGCACGCCGTGAGCTGACAACAGTATGAGACGAAACGCCGAAGTAGAAACTCTCTGTCCACGTTTTCCTCTTAATCCACCTCAACTTATTAACTAATGAAAATGAATTTGTGAATATTATCATTGGGGAGAAAATGATCTTGTAAATAAAATTGTCATATTTTAGGAAGAAAATGACAATTTTGTATTTAGGAAAAAAATGAATTTGTCAATTTTATAGTTAGGAAGAACATGATATTGTTAATATTTTTTTAGGAAGAAAATGAATTTGTACATTTCTTAATTAGGACGAAATTGAATTTGTCAGTTTATTAGTAAAGAAAAACATGAAATTAGTAATATTTTAGTTAAAAATACAATGCATTTGTCAATATTTTTAATAATAAGAAGATTTGTGAGTCAATATTTTAGTTGAAAGAACATAAATTTGTCAAGATTTTTAATAAGGAATACAAAGATTTTGTCAATATTTTAGAAAGGAAGAAAATGAATGTGGAAATATATTAGTTAGTAAAAAAATGAATGTGTAAATATTTTAATTAGGAAGAAATGAATGTGTCAATACATTAGTTAGGAAGAAAATTAATGTGTTAATCTTTTTGATAGGAAGAAAATTAATGTGTCAATATTTTAGTTGAGAAGAAACTGAAGTTGTCGAGATTTTAATTAGGAAGAAAATGCGGTATATGTTAATAGTTATGTATTTATAATATTTGGGAGGAAAACCAATTTGTCAAGATTTTCATTAGGATGGGAAAAAATTATTATGTCAAAATTTTAACTTAGAGGAAAATGAATTTGTCAATATTTTAATTAGGTAGAAAATGAATTTGTCAATATTTTAGTAAAAATTAAATTTGTCAAAATTTTAATTCGGAAGACAATGAATGTTTAAATATTTTAATTAGAAAGAAAATGAATGGTCAATATTTTAATTGAGAAGAAAATAAGCGTGTTTAGATTTTAATTAGAAAGAAAATGGGTTTGTCATTATTTTAGTTAAGAAGAAAATGCATTTGTCAATAATTTAGTTAGGAAGATAAAGGAAGTAATGAATTATCAATATTTAAGTTTGTAAAAAAATGGATTTGTCAATTATTTGATTAGAAAGAAAATAAGTTTATCAATATTTTATTTAGGAAGAAAATTAGAATGTCAGATTAAGTTTCATATTATACAGTATTTAAGAACATGATATATCTCTTCCTCATTTCACTCAAATTCTGAACACTTTCTCTCTGTAGTAAGAGCACAAACATTTCATTTCTCCAGCTAGTAGGCCCACATGACCATTTCTCCAGCTAGTAGGCCCACATGACCATTTCTCCAGCTAGTAGGCCCACATGACCATTTCTCCAGCTAGTAGGCCCACATGACCATTTCTCCAGCTAGTACATGAACACTTCGTTTCTCCAGTTACTACATGCAAAATTCCTTTCTTTAGTCAGAAATTAAAGCCGTGAAATTATAATCATTAAATTGTCAGTATTGTCTTCATCTCATCACGTACTGTCTCCACATTGAAGATTAGCTGTAAAGGATCTCTTCTTCCCTCGCCTTGGTGGTGCACGCTGCTAAACTGTATCCTCACGATCTCATGATGATTCCCCCAAGTGCATCTCTGCCTTGCTCTTGTTACACGCCGCTTGTCTTCAAAGTAAAGTCTTCAACAAGCTCTCGTTTTTAATATGTCCAAAATAATTTTCTCAATTTTTTATTTTCTTCAATAATGTTTTTTTATGTGACATGCTGTTAGATACGCTTTGTATCTTTTCTTCTCTTTCCATGGCGTTCTACGTATTCTTCTATATATTCACATCTCAAAGGCATCAATTCTGTCTTCTATTTGTTTGTTCATTGTCCATATTTCAGAACCATACATTAATATAGAATAAATATAGCATTTCCAAATTCTCATTTTTATTATCGTATCATACTTATATATTATTAGTATCTTAGTAGACACCAGAAAACATGATGATTCAAATTGCGAGGCCAGTAGGTGCCGTCTGATCGGACATGATTCAAATCTCGTTTACTGCATTATGATTTACCTGTAATAAAGATGCTATAAATCATAATGCATAAATATGATGCTAGTCATATTTATGCATTATAAATATTAAATATGATGCATCATAAATATTAAATATGATGCCAATGCGTCTGTATTACAATATTAATTTATCTATGTCACAGCTGAAGCAACTTTGTTTTAAGTTTTTGTGTTATTTATCTTTACAATTAGGCCTAATTGATCCTTGTAGTTCTAAGCCTTCTGACACGTGCTGATGTTAGAATTTTTGTGGTTACGGAGGAATTTAAATACTTGCGCAGTGGGTGTGAGGGTTGTTGCTGCTGTCTGTGTGCCCTCTATCGGTACATATTCATAGTAGCTTGGGAATATAGACGCTGAAAGTCTTGACTACAATCGCATCTTTTTTATCGATGCTGCGTGGTCGAAGAGGGGAAACACGTTGGCTCAAGTAAAGAGGTGATTAGGTGATATCTGAGCTAACCTGGTTCAAATTCCGACTTCAGCATTATGATTATTTGTATCTTGGAAAGTTGGTAAAATATCTGATTCAGAAAGATGGGAACAATCCACCATGTTTTGACCATATTTAAATTGGTAAAATATCTGATTCAGGAGGTGGGAACAAATCACCATGTTTTGACCATATTGAAATTGGTAAAATATCTGATTCAGGAGGTGGGAACAATCTACCATATTTTGACTATACTAGTCAATCCCCTCCCTGCAACACATGAACTGGTGAAATACAGTATTGTCAGTTTTGTGTGTTTTTTTTACTATACTGAAATTGGTAAAATATCTGAATCAGGAAGGTGGGAACAATCCACCATGTTTTGAAGGTGGGAACAATCCACCATGTTTTGAAGGTGGGAACAATCCACCATGTTTTGAAGGTGGGAACAATCCACCATGTTTTGAAGGTGGGAACAATCCACCATGTTTTGAAGGTGGGGACAATCCACCATGTTTTGACTATACTGTTTTTCTAAGCAATTAGCTCTGAATATTGATTTCTACACTGTTTGGATGAACAATTGACTGCAACCTTAATTAAATTCGCTATTTGTACGTTCGAAACGTCGTCAAGACACAACAGCCCAGCTATTGGTGGTGTGATACATAACTATTAACGATTTCCGGAAGTACTGGTAGCTGGATTACAAGAACCGCGACATCCACTATTTTTTATTGCTGAACTAACCTCCGCGATTAAAAGTTGGTCTCGCCATAAGAGGTATATTTTACTTGAGCAAAGAGCGGTACAGATCATGTCCAGAACGGTCAAGATACCAGGTTGAAACCCCGACACATACACTTTGTATATCAGACCGTTAAGAAACAGTGACAACCATCTGCACGTAGTTATATTGATATTATGAAAGAAAAACTGGTAACAATCGTGAAACTTCGAAAACTCCGGTTCTAACAATCGTAAAACAACGAAAATTCCGATGTTAATAATCGTGAAACTTCGAAAACTCCGGTGTTAATAATCGTAAAAATTCGGAAACTCTGGTGTTAACAAATCGTAAAACTTCGAAAACTCTGGTTTAACAATCGTAAAACTTCGAAAACTCCGGTGTTAACAATCGTGAAACTTCGAAAACTCCGATGTCACGGGCACGTGATTAGACAATTCACGATGACAAATCCTGTTCTTCCAGGTACAGTGAAAGGTGGAAGAAGATCAGGTAACGAAGAGAAGTAACAGCTGGATAACATCAAGAACTAATCACAGAGTAAAGTTTCTAAACTTATCAGGATGGTAGGGGATAGAGATATGTGATCTCTATGCACCCATCGCCCGTGTGTTGTCCGGGCCCGAAAGGGGAGCAAAGAATAGCAACACTGTTTACCATCCATGCATGTCGTACGAGGCGACGAAGGAGGTTATGGGATGGAGTTGGCTGTCCCATCCCATATAGGTTCAGTGACCCAAAGCAATGCTGAAGTCAGATGTGTCAAACCGAAAGGCGCAGATCTCGCAGCAATGCTATAATCTATGACACAATGCATTCCATTCTCCGGACTACATCCTGCTGATCTGCAGGAGTTTGAGAACGAACGCAGAAGAAGAAGATGCACCAAATGTCTTAATGTGATACCCCACCGACCCAGACGGATTATTCGTTTTATTATTTTTATTATTATTATTATTATTATTATTATTATTATTACAATTATTATTATTATTATTATTATTATTATTATTATTATTATTATTATTATTATTACAATTATTATTATTATTATTATTATTACTATTATTATTATTATTATTAATTATTAATTATTATTATTATTATTATTTTTACTATTATTATTACTATTATTATTATTATTATTACTATTATTATTACTATTATTATTATTATTAATATTATTATTAATATTAATATTAATATTATTATTATTATTACTATTATTATTATTATTACTATTATTATTATTATTATTATTATTATTACAATTATTATTATTATTATTATTATTATTTTATATTTATATTTTCTAGAAAATCAATACAGCAACAACATAAAATAACTTGATCTTTTCGCCCTCAATAAGATGTTATACGAAGTATCATTATTAGTAATCTGAAATATTTTAATAGAAATATATTTCCGTGGCAGCATTTCTCCTCATACTGAATTAATTCTTTCACTCTAGAAAAAAGTTTAACGAGAACATAGAGAAGAAAAGATGAAAGCATTGATAATTTGAGTGTTGCCATACAAAATTTGCGCATTCATCAGAAAATAGCTAGCACAAACAAATCTCACCAACAAATTAACTATCAAAAGACATACTCTTTGAAATAATCTTTTTTGGATGGTTCTATCAAAGGCTTTGAGAACACATGCAGAAACATTAAGGATTGTTGAAGAGAATACCAGAAGATAATGCCGAGAGAAAACAGGCTGGAGAAAGGATGTATTATATGAGAAAGTCCTCTAGATTCTGATATTTCGGTCCATTTCATCCAATATAACACTGGCTCAACGTATATCCGTTCTGTTGATTATATAATAATAATAATAATAATAATAATAATTAATAATTAATAATTAATAATTAATTAATAATAATAATAAAATGAACCCCATAACCTATCGGGGTCCTAGGTGTGTCAAATTGAGACATTTGATGCAGAAATATCTCCATCCATCTCTATCTTCTACCATCCTGATGAGTTTGGAAGCTTGACTCTGTCTAGTCCGTGCTTTTGTCCAGCCACGTCTTTTACTTTCCACCTCGTCTCCTTCACTTTCCATCTCGTCTTCTACACCTTCCACCTGGACTTCTACACCTTCCACCTGGTCTTCTACACCTTCCACCTGTTCTTCTACACCTTCCATCTGGTCTTCTACACCTTCCACCTGGTCTTCTACACCTTCCACCGTACCTAAAAGAACGTGTTTTGTCAATCTCATCACATGCCCGTATCGCCGGAGTTTACTAAGTATCACGTTTGCTATCAGTGACTCTTACTGACCCTCTAATACATTAATTGTATCATTCATAAACACATTTAAACTTAAAAATCATATTAGTGTCTCGAAATAACAATTCTGGCCGTTTGTTTTAACACAGGGTGGTGTCCAACTCCTCTCCGAAACTTCCACAATGAAATGGCCACAGAAACATAGTGATATTTCGCAATTTTACATGAAGCCTCTCTGTGGATTAGATCCTACCGGAAAGTCTATTAGGGCCATTGCTTTGTTACAAGTATATTAGAGGGAGTTTGAGAACGTTCGTTAAGAAAGATAATGTGGGACAGAATAGTCGAGAGAAAATATGAGATAGAGTAATCGAGAGAAGATGTGGGATAGAATGATTGAGAGGCAGAGAGTCACAGAATGTGTATACAGAAAAAAGGATGTCTTCTGTTTTTAAAGTACACAGTACTTCTTATGGTGATGTACGCTTCTTTCAACCGTGGAAGTTAGACCAATTAGACCAATTTGATTATATCAGAGTTTTTTTGTTATCACAATCCAATTTGATTATATCAGAGTACTTTGCTATCAAAGTGTTTTGCTTTCAAAGTCCAATATGATTACCGGTATATCACCATTTTTCTGCTATCACAATCCAATTTGATTATATCAGATGTTTTTTGTTATCACAATCCAATTTGATTATATCAAGAGTTTTATTTGTTATCACAATCCAATTTGATTATATCAGATGTTTTTTTGTTATCACAATCCAATTTGATTATATCAAGAGTTTTATTTGTTATCACAATCCAATTTGATTATATCCGAGTTTTTTGTTATAAAAAAGTGGAGGTTGCCTATGAACCATGATATAAAGCATCGTGTTATCCGGACTACATCCTGCTAATCTGCGGGAGTTTGGGGACGAACGTAGAAGAGGTCGAGATTGTGAGTCTCTGAACTACAACCTCCGAGGTTATTGTAATAATCACGTGCTGTTTACTGACGTAGGCGACCAACCATCTATCTCCACAATTTCATATTTCCAGTATCTCTTACCCGTTTCTTTAATGACTATCTTCCATACCACGATGTCAGACTAACTAATATTTCCTCTCGTTGTCCCTCGATCTACTATCGTTGTCCCTCGATCTACTATCGTTGTCCCTCGATCTACTATCGTTATCCCTCGATCTACTATCGTTGTCCCTCGATCTACTATCGTTATCCCTCGATCTACTATCGTTGTCCCTCGATCTACTATCGTTGTCCCTCGATCTATTTTGCTTGTTGTAACTATGTTCTTCATTCTTCTTTACATATACATAGTAAATAAATATATAATATAGAAGCACCAATGATTTATCAATATTGAAAAAATCATTAAGTAAGCAGGATTTGAACAGGATCCGTCCAGATGGCATCCAATTGTCTCGCAAGTCGAGTAAACACATCTTTTGTCTTCGATCACAGCACATGCTTAAACCAGATGCGCTTTTAGTCAATACTTTCAACGTGCATATTCCCAAACTACTACGAATATGAACCGGTCGATCGACAAACAAACAAAAACAACACACACGCTACACATATATGTAACCTCCTCGAGAATCACAAACATTTAACATTAGTATGTGACAGCACACCCCAATACGACAATGACCAAATGTGGCCTACTTGTAAACAAAATTAGTACATAAACATAAACATAAACATAAACATACACATACACATACACATAAACATACACATAAACATACACATAAACATACACATAAACATACACATAAACATACTCATAAACAATGTTACTTCAGATGAGACATGTGTAAATGAGTAATATAATATGGAAACACAGAGGGTTTATTAATACATTTAAAAAATCATGCAGCAAACGGGATTTGAACCAGATCCACTCAGATGGCACCAAATCGCCTCGCAATTCGAGTAAAACGTCTTCCATCTACGAACACACCTAAAGATATGCGAAAAGACAACACACACAAAATAAAGATGATCAACCTCATAAGTCTGTAGTTTTAAAGATGTATGTAATATGTGTCTGATGTCTGTAATATATGTCTGATGTCTGTAATATATGTCTGGTGTCTGTAATATATGTCTGATGTCTGTAATATATGTCTGATGTCTATAATATATGTCTGGTGTCTGTAATATATGTCTGGTGTCTGTAATATATGTCTGGTGTCTGTAATATATGTCTGGTGTCTGAAATATATGCCTGGAGCCTGTAATATATGTCTGATGTCTGTAATATATGTATTTTCGATATGTCTTTAAGATAGTGACTATCTGGTTTGGTGGATAGATGGATAGATATTGGATGGATAGATTGTATGTATAGATTGGATGCATACATTGGATTGATAGATTGAATAGATGGATGGATGGATGGATGGATGGATGGGTCGATTAGACGGGTCGATTAGATGGATATATGGATATATGGATGGATGGGTCCATTAGACAGACGGGTCGATTAGATGGATATATGGATGGATAGATTAAATATCATGAGTTCTGTGTTCAAGATCATCAAAGATGAAAAGTAGAATATCTACGCTCTGATCTTCCTTGAATGTTGTAAAAGGCGACTAGATGACTGTAGGGGTAAGGTTTACTGCCCCATTATACAGTGACTAAGAAGACATGCTGAAGTCGCATGTGTCAGACCAAAAATCGCAGATATCACAATCAAGCTGTAAACTAACAGAATTCGTGACATTCTCCGGACTGTATCCTGCTAATCTGCGTAAGTTTTAGAATTAATACACAAGAATAATAATTCCAATTTATCTAGAACTGTCTGTTCCAGAATATTCCATCGGTTTCACTCATCTTACACCATTACTAATTTGGCTGGGAAAAGCCAAACCTATTTGTTTTCATGACATTTGACATTGCCTGTTACCTGAAGACACGTTTCCACTTAATCTGGTCAATTCTTGAAATTCTGAACATGTGATCTTGCGGATAATTGTTTCAAAGTCTCAAAGGTTAAAGGTTACATCACTAATTGTCTTATGAATCATTTTTTTTTATTGTCACGCCCCAGGTGTATGGTGCGCTACCGTTCTACACGTGCCGTTAAGTCTATCGGTGGGAGTTTTTTTGTTTATTTTCAAGACCGGATGTATCACCTCGATGTATTATACCACGGTCATCTAGAGACAAGTAGGACTGAATCTGGGTATTTTCTACGTCGCAGCAGCAGGCAGCTGTAAACAAACATTGTTAGAATTTCCAGCACAGTAATATTCTATAGTACTTACGTAGTACACAGGTTTTTGAAAGTTTCACTTCAACACGAGGTACTATCACTAAGATTAAGTGGTTAGGAGGTGTAAACAAGAAAACATACAAATTACAATGAACAAGACATTTTCAACGTTTCGAATCGTTAGGTCTTTCTCAAGAATATATAAACAAACAGGGAAAAACAATTAAAACTGTAAAAACAATGTTACCATAACAAATGCACTAGATACACTATTGATATGTAAACAATAAGAAGCTCAAGATGACAATGATGTATGTGGTAACCTGACGGGATATAACGGATAACAAATTATTATCCAATACATCATGGATATCAATACAATAAGGACCATCCAACACAAATTTAAACAAATGAATGCTTGGAGTTAAGTACAAAAGGTTTGAGGGGACAACTAAAAAATAAATCGATTTTCAAGAGCGTACCTAGATCTCTCATCCATGGTGCAGGATCTGAGGGTGACCTGGATATCAGGGGCATAATGATGGCCATCACCATTTAAATAAATGGCGATAGGTGTAAGTTCTCTGTGTAATATGGCATAAAGATGCCTACAGAAACGGTCACTCAATCGTAAGCCCGTTTCACCTACATACTTCTTGTCACGTTTTCATATGATAACATAAATAACATTATGGGATTCACGTGTAAAGGTATCATCGATTGTTAAAGTGGCCTTAGGAAATGAAATAGAGCGTATTTGAACTACATATGGACATGTATAGAAACGACGGCGTTTGCAACGAATAGTGCCAAAGTGAGCAGGAACATAAGACCTGAGATGACTGTAGATCAAGATGTCATTATGAATTGTTGCCATGTCTATAGGCAACCAAAGAAAAGTCTTGGAAAGCGGCACGAGTTTCAGAATCAGAGCGGAGAAGGGAATAATGTTTGAACAAGATTTGAAGTATAGTAGAGATATGAGGATGAAAAGTAAAGATAAAGTAATATTCTATGTTTATCAATGTTACTGATGAATATTTCTCATATCAATTCATTGTATATCAATTCATTGAGTCAATAGCTAGAAAATGCACGATCGTATATACTGTTTAAAAATGCAACTTTTGCGGAGTTAATTCTATAAAAAATATTCGCTGATAGGACATCATTCAACATATCACCTGTGTCCATCTTGTCATTAACTTCTCGTGGTTACCTGAATTGTACTCCTTCCCCATGATGTGTGTGATCATGAAAGAGATCAATGTCAAAACAAAATTTTTGACACAATAACTTGTGACAGATTCAAGCGAATCCCGTGAAAATTACTGAACACAAAACTCTCTGCCAAAATTACTGAATGCCTATAAAAGGGTGAGGATCCTTGAATAAATTTCAGTTGAGGATTCAATTAGCAAGTATGGTTCATCTCACTACAGAAAGATAGATGATGATTGGACGCTACAGACTGGACAATCACAAAGTGTAGTGGCCAGACAATTTAATGTGTTTAGAAGCACCATTAGTGATTCCTTGAACATACTGTGTGGATGACTCTTTGTAGCTCAGATTGGCCTTGTGAGTCACATCCGTCATCACTGTGGATCGTAGATTATACTTTTTCTAGCACATCAATGGAAAACACATCTTCTAGCACATCAGTGGAAAACACATCTTCTAGCACATCAGTGGAAAACACATCTTCTAGCACATCAGTGGAAAACACATCTTCTAGCACATCAGTGGAAAACACATCTTCTAGCACATCAGTGGAAAACACATCTTCTAGCACATCAGTGGAAAACACATCTTCTAGCACATCAGTGGAAAACACATCTTCTAGCACATCAGTGGAAAACACATCTTCTAGCACATCAGTGGAAAACACATCTTCTAGCACATCAGTGGAAAACACATCTTCTAGCACATCAGTGGAAAACACATCTTCTAGCACATCAGTGGAAAACACATCTTCTAGCACATCAGTGGAAAACACATCTTCTAGCACATCAGTGGAAAACACATGTTCTAGCACATCAGTGGAAAACACATCTTCTAGCACATCAGTGGAAAACACATCTTCTAGCACATCAATGGAATACACATGTTCTAGCACATCAATGGAAAACACATCTTCTAGCACATCCTAACGTTTGGAAAGACGGAATCTAGCCTATTACTTTTCTGAACATTACTTTGGAAAACTGGGCATTAAAAGCAGCAATAACAATAACAACAGTAGCAAGATTAACAACACTTGAAGTACACTTGAATACACGGTACTACACTTGAATACACGGTACTACACTTGAATACACGGTACTACACTTGAATACACGGTACTACACTTGAATACACCGTACTACACTTGAAATATCTAGTAAACATAGTAATGTTACTGTTGCTATTATTAGATATTAGGTATGTTGATTATCCTCTTCGCACACCGGACAAGTCCATAGGTGCTCAGATCTTCGCTTCAGTAAATCTCTCAGGGTATAACGGCTGATTGTTCCGGTTCTCTGCTGGTTCACTGCTCTTTTTGAAATCTTTGTCAGGGGTTCTCTACGGGCCACACCCATCCTCTCTCCCAATTCGCGCATTCTCGATATTGACTCATGCTCGTTCATCTCAAAATCCTCTGATCGTGAGGTTTCACGAAGAGCAATAAGTATGTCTGCTCGGTCCATAGGCTGACCGTCTGTTGTGGTGGCGAGGCTAGCTAATTGGTCGGGCTGTTAGTTTTCCTCCACGCCCGCGTGTCCGGGGACAAAAATAAGCGTGAGTCTTCGTAGTGATGACCGCATTTCTGCTCTCTTAAATGACTCCGTCCATTCCCTACGTACATCACCTGTTTTGACTTTCCGAATCATATCCAGAGTCACTTAGTATGCACGCATGGGAATAGGCTTGCGATTCCAGCCAGTTACTATTGTTAGCCAGTTACTATTGTTACTACTGTTGCTATTGTTACTATGGGTATCTAGTGCTTCTGCAGTGGTAACATTGTTTACTGTTTTCATTGCTTTTCACTGTTTGTTTTATATATTCTTATCCTGGTGACATGCTGTTCTGCTAACCCTATCACTGCTTTTCTTCTCAGTAACAGGTGGTCCCAGTTGTGCTAAATTCTTTCCCTAATAACTATCCCCCTGTGATGATATATTTCTTGTCCTACAAAACTAATTGTTCTCAAAGTACCTGCACTGTTTTATTATTAACATCACAAAATATATACCCCATGTGGAAGAGATGTTTGACACTACAAAATGTATACCACATGGATGAGATGTTTGACACTACAAAATGTATACCACATAGATGAGATGTTTCTATCTATCTATCTATACGCTGTGTCCCTTGTTTGCCTTGCAGCGTCAGGGGTGGAAGAGTTCTCTGGAGATGGCCTTCTTGTGCGCTGTTTGTAAGCTTGTTCCTGTGGCTTCTTTGATTTCTGTGATCCATCTTTTACATGGTCTGCCTCTGGCTTTATAGCCGTTATGTCTATGTGTCATGGCCATTTGTGGCATGCTATATGTCGGTAGTCTGGAAGCGTGTGAAAACCACTTGATCTGCTGTCTCTGATGAGATGTTTGACACTACAAAATGTATACCACATGGATGAGATGTTTGACACATACTGGCTCTTGGAGGTTTCACAACGAAATTGTTTTTAGCAATGAGTGGATAGGAAGGAAAACAAAAACAATGAATTATCCCAATATTATGCAGTGTAGTTTTGTTTACAATCAATTGGATTCAAATATCTTCTGTCATTGTTTTGTTTACAATTTTAACAGTTGATTCTCTTTAAAGTCAGATGTCTTTTTTTCATGGATCTTTGACATTTTTATGATGATACATGATTTGTGTGATATCTGCATTTGTTAAAATATAATAAAAATCAATTTTTTGCTAAAAAAATTATTTTTATAAATATTATTTTTGCATTGTTACAAAGTGTACTTTTAAAAATGTAGATTCACTTTAGTTTTCTGATAGATTCACTTTAGTTTTCTTATAGATTCACTTTAGTTTTCTTATAGATTCACTTTAGTTTTCTGATAGATTCACTTTAGTTTTCTGATAGATTCACTTTAGTTTTCTGATAGATTCACTTTAGTTTTCTGATAGATTCATTTTAGTTTTCTGAAATTAAATTGTCCGTTTGATATCGCTTTATTATATTTCTGCATTTAGTTTTTGTAAACTGCGATGAAGCGCATTGCCGTTTGGTTAGGACTCCGTTCTCAGACCCTTGAGGTCCCGGGTGCCATGACAAAGCGGCCTTTATTTCCACAGCCCATAGAAAGCCTCCCTGCACTCTTTCAAAATAAAAAAGGAAGTAACGAACGTTTTTATAAAAAGAAAACATTCCCCTTTCCTTCCAGAAACACATTCTAGAGAAAAGGGTACCACTATCATAGAAACAGTAATATACAACTTTTCCAAATTTTAAAACATATTATGCATGCCTGAACCTAATACACTTGAAATATCTAGTAAACATATTTTTATCATGGAAAACCTTAAATGGATTAATACAGGGTTAGGTTAGCATATCTTTAGCAGTCAGAAGGAGGAACGAACGAACGAGTGTGTAGCATATAACGGGCTAGGAAGAATGGAGCACACCTGAGTATGGAGTACACTGAAGTCAATCTTCGATGCCATTTGAGCCATTTCGAAAAAAATGTGTTTATAATCAAAATACGGGGAAATGTTTTTCTAATTAAACTTCTCAAAATGTTTTTCTAATTAAACTTCTGAAAAACAGTAAAAAATATCGATGTTTAACATATGCAAAAGAAATTGGAGAATCATGAATATTGGAGAAGTTATGTCATGAAAGTAGCCTCCAAGTGGGAGATATTTATTGATTAGTATATATAGATTCTTAGAGAATATAGATTCTTTACAGTTTAGATGTTGACTTCTAGGGACATATGCTGAAAGAGAGAGACAGAGAGTGAAAGAGAAAGAGAGAGAGAGAAAGAGAGAGACAGAGAGAGGCTGGAAAATGTAATAAGCGGAACAGGCAGAGAGTTAAAACCGTGGGAGCTGTGGAGTTTTTCAGAAATGATAAATTACATGATTTGTAAGAAAAGCACCATCATGAAGAGGCGAGATATGGAAACATCATGAAGAGGCGAGATATGGAAACATCATAAAGAGGCGAGATATGGAAACATCATGAAGAGGCGAGATATGGAAACATCATAAAGAGGCGAGATATGGAAACATCATAAAGAGGCGAGATATGGAAACATCATGAAGAGGCGAGATATGGAAACATCATGAAGAGGCGAGATATGGAAACATCATGAAGATGCAGGATTTTAGCTGTTTCCTCTACTACTGACGTTGCTTCTAAAAGACGTAAAAAAGATGCTTATTTCAGCTTTAGATAATTATTTCCTATGTGTGTCGTCCAGCACTCTCAGTAGTTGTGGCATGGATTGACTTACAGAAGGCCTTTGATAAGAAATGGAAAGAAGTATAGCTTTAAAAATTGCGAAACTACAAGATAAGTGGTAATATGTATAGATGGACGAACAGCTTTCTCCACAATAGAAGATGCAGAGTACAAGTAAATGGCAAAAAAAGTAAGAAGGTACTACTACGCCATGGAGTGCCTCAAGGAGGAGTTCTATCACTCACTCTTTTTCTTACATTTATCAATCATCTAATTGGAGAAATACCCTGTGGAACTAGAGCGGCACTATATGGCAGTTATATGGTGTACACATGAGAGCGATGTGGTTGCCACAAAAATGCTTCAAAGAGCAGTGGACATTTTGACCAATTGGGCTGACCAATGGTGTGTAAGTATCAATATAGAGGCCAGCCACAACTCTTTTTACACTGCCATCAAAACAAAGAGCAGGAAATATCTATGTAAATAGAACTTTCTTGAAAGTAGATGACTAACCCACATATCTTGGTGTAATATTCGATGCCAAAATGACATGAAAACAGCATATCAGCAAAGTAGAAACAAAGGCCAGAAGGAAGCTATACTAAGGAAACTGCGTGGGACAACTTGAGGAACTAATGAAGGAATTCTCAAATATGTATATCAACAAGCTATTCGATCACACATAGAATATGGTTCTACAGCATGGAGTTCAGCATCAAACACCACACTACAGAACTTGGATAGAGTACAGAACCAAGCACTTAGAATCGTTACAGGCGCAATGAGATTCACACCAATTGTAGAAATGCAGAATATCGAAGGGATGCAGTCAATGAAAGAGCGGAGATTACTAAAATTATAATTCATGGAGAAAAGTTCTTTTCCTACCATAGTCACCAAATGAAGGAAAGATTCCAGAGAATGACGGCTTAAAAGAAGCAGATTTATATACCAGACCAAGCGTCTACGTAGACAAGTATAGGATCTTTCAGAGGTAACAATACCACAGATAGCTCAACCGGTACACATCCCATGAGAAAAACAGACATACCTACAACTGACCATTCAAACAACAACTGGTGTGTATGAAGATGAACCACTTTAACTGACCTTGTTTTGCAAATGACATGCAATCTTAAACTCTACTCATCAACAAACACAAGATATAACCAACAAACTATGCACACTCGCACATCAAATTGGCCTCCAGATCAACACATCTAAATTTTAAAAAATCATGGAACTTATCATTTCAACAAATAACATCTCAGTAAACAGCCAAATACTGGGAAAAGTCTCCAACTTTAATTACTTGTGTAGCCGAATGTTTGTTGACGGAGACTATGAAAGAAATAAATACACGCATAGCATTTGCAGACTTTAACCTTTAGCGCACAGCCGTAGAGTCCACTCGACAACAGTTTACACTAAACTAATTAATATCTGGAAATCAAAAGTTCTAGGAAAAAACACCAAGCTAAAGCTGTTAAACTCATGTATTGTCTTAGTATTAAAGTATGAAAGTGAAAGCTGGAAATCAACTCAAACAATAGACCAAAAATTAAACAGCTTCGAAACCAAATGTCTCCAGAAACTGATGAACATAAAATGAAACGATTTCATCACAAATAATGATTTAAGAAACAAAACACACCAAGAATATGTTTCAAATGCCATAAGAAAACGCAGATGGAAATACTTGGGTCACGTTTTAAGACTAGATAAAAACAAAATAAACCAACAAGCCCTTATGTGGACACATCGGGGTAAAAGAAAAAGAGGAAGGCCTAAAGCAACCTTAAAAAACACCATACTTAAAGAAGGGGAAATAATAGGCTGCAAGACCATACAAAAACTAAAACTGCAGGCGGCGGACCGCAACGCATGGAGAATCACAACCTCTGCCCTATGTACCGCCTGTGTACGAAAGGAACAAACTAACTGAGATAAACAGCAGAATAACCTGCATAAAAGGGTAGCAGCTCTCAGCTTCCTCGATGACGCTTACCCAAGTGATCTATGGACCAGAGTGTATACGGATGGATCAGTACAGAATGCAGTAATTTGTTGTTTGTTAGATGGGGGATTAAGCCTCTTAGCTGAGGCACGACCCTTTCAACCTAAGACAGAAGTCTATTTTGGTTATATCAGGCCGTATTAGCTTTTATCTAAATGTGACCTAATGGTCTGGGTTTTTGGAAAGCCGTGCGTGCTATTGCTATGTATTATCTATATTGCTAGGTGGAGTTGATGTTTATTTGTGGCCAAGATGCCATTTATCTAAGTGTGACCTATGGTCTGGGCGAATTGAGAACCGTGCGCGCTATTATTGCAATAGAATGTTATGTTGCTAGTTGTATAAACTTTATTTCCGGTGGTATTGCCTTTTTATTTAAGAGTGACACTAATGCCTGGGGGAGTTTGAAAAACCATGCGTGCGATTATGCAAAAATTGTCCATATTGCCAGTCGTATCCTGTGGTGAGCGTTCATCGGTTGTTATTTGTTGAAAGCTGTGGAGAGAGGCCTGTGGAAAGACTGATGACAAACAATGACTTATTTGGTTTAGATTTTTAAATTAGGGCTTTAGTCCTGGTTATAAATTGTTTAATTAGTTTTAGCCTATCTGGTGGTACATCATGGCCCAGAACCTTTTCTAATTTATATGGAATTTTATTGTTTTGGTAGTAATCTTTTAGGTCTTGCCTATGATGGTTGTATTTATGACAGTGGAGTAGGAAATGATCTATTGTATTTTCCTCTTCACAGTCTTCACATATTGGTTCGAGTATATAATGTAATGATTTTCCCAATCTAAGTCGTAGTAGTTTCCTATTGGCAGGGATTTTCAGCTCTTCCTTTATTTGAGTGGTCCTAGTGGGTCCTTTTAGCATTGCATGTGCATGTCTTCCGTTTGCACTGTTGTCCCATTTTTCTGTCCATTCCTTAATTATTGTGTCCTTTATTATGCTTCTGGTTTCCGATCTGCCAAGTCCTACCTGGATTTCTGTTTCTTTGTGTTCGCCCTTTCTTGGCTTCCTTGTCCGCTGCTTCATTTCCTGGTATTCCGACATGGGCTGGAATCCACATTACATTAACCCTCATACCAACGTGAACTAGGTTTGTTGTTATGCGTAGTATATCTTCTACTATATCTGGCCTTTGGCTGTCATGTTTATTTTGAATAGCCTGGACTGATGATAATGAATCAGTCAGGATTGTTAAATTTTTAGGTGGGTTATCATTTATTATTTCTAGTGCTTTTAGAATTGCAACTAGTTCAGCTGTGAATATTGATGTATGTTCTGATAATTTAAAGCTCTTATTGATATTCTTGTCTGGTATGACTATTCCTGCACCAGTTGGGCCTTCCTCTCCTTTGGACCCATCTGTGAATACTTTTAGACTATTTATTGTTCTATCATTTATGTGGTTTATTGCTCTATTTTTAGCTGAATCTCTATTTTGGTGTTTTTTCCCTATATAAGATAAGGAAATGTCAGTTGCTGGTGATATTAATTCCCAAGGGGGTATTATTGCTTTATATTGGTTTTGATTACATATTAAATCTTTAAGCTCTGGTATTTGGTCAAGCTCTGCATTTGATCGCCAACCTGCTGGTGTTCGGTAGCTTTCAATTGAGAACTTGCCTGTGTTATCAAAGCTATTGAATGATTTATATGCAGGATGTGTGGTATCATTTCCTATTTTAGACCAGTAGCTAAGTCTCAGTTCTTTCCTTCTTAGGGATAATGGCATTATTCCTAGAGCTACTTGAACTGCTTCAGCAGATGTTCCCCTGGTCGCCCTAGCTATTGTTGAGAGAGCCTTATTTTGAATTATATCTATTTTAGAGATATTGGCTGGTGCTGTCGACTCATACACAATGCTGGCATATTCTAATTTACCTCGTATAAAGGCTTTATAGAATGTCGTCATTGTCTTAGTCGACGCTCCCCATCCGCTACCACTCATGTACCTAAGCATGTTTAGGGCTCCTCTGCTTCTGTCTACTATATAGTTTATATGTTTATGCCATCTGAGGCTTTGATCTAATACCATTCCCAAGAATTTGGTGGTTGGTGAGAATGTAATTGGTTCGTTATTTATAAAAATATCCTTTATTTTATTTGTTTGAGCACCATTTATGCTGAATAGCATTCCTACTGTCTTGCTAGCATTAATTTTGAAACCCCATTTTGCCATCCAGCTTGTTACTTCATTTATTTGTCTTTGTATTCCTACTTTTAGATAACTGATGTTATTGCCTGAGCGCCAAATTGCGGCATCGTCTGCAAATTGTGACAGGCTGTTCTTGATATCTGAGAATTCTTCTCCTAAATCATTAACCATTATTGTGAATATTGTTGGAGATATTACAGACCCCTGCGGGATGCCATTTTCCTGTTCATAGGAGTCTGATAAGTCATTATTTATTAGTACTTTAAATTGTCTATCTTGCATGAAGTTTTTAATGTAGTTGTATGCTCTACCATCTATACCTATGTTCTTAATTTTAAATAGGGCTCCTTCTCTCCAGCACTCGTCGTATGCTCTTGCTACGTCGAGAAAGACAGCCGCTGTTTTTTCACCTTTTAGGAAACCCTGTTTTACTTCATGCTCTAGTTTTAGTATTTGGTCAACCGTGCTTCGGCGACTCCGGAAGCCCGCTTGGGTTGGACTATATATATTATGTTTATTTAGGTGAAATACTACTCTTTTATTTATTATTGTCTCTAATATTTTACCTAGGTGAGAAGTTAGTGATATTGGTCTATATGCGCTTACTTCTTTAGCTTCTTTATCTGGCTTTAGTATTGGTATTATGGTGGCAGACTTCCATGCCTTTGGTATGGTGCCAGATTCCCATACGTTATTGAAAAGGTGAGTTATTATCATTAATATATTTGTAGGTACTTTTTTAAGTATTGCATAGCTTAGGATGTCAGGACCTGAAGCTGTGTTTGATTTCTCACCTATTGCTTTAATTACTTCCCCTATTGTTATATCTGCATTTATATATGATGATTCTGCATTATTTATTGGTTTAGTGTTTAGTTCCTGCAGAGTTGTCTGCCGTCTATTTATCTCATTTAGGTTTAGGTTGTTATTAGCACTAACTGAGTAAAAGTATTCGGCCAGTGCATTAGCCTTCTCTTTATCAGTTTGTGCTGTATTTAATGCTGGCATTATGCTACGTTTGGATTTGCCTCCACTGATAGCTTTCAGTTTATTCCATACTTCTGATGATGGCGTTCTGAAACTTATGGTTTCACAGAAAGTTCTCCAGTGGAGTTGTTTAGCTTTAAAGATTAGTTTATTTGTTTGATTTCTTATTTCTTTATAGTTTAGTATATTCTCTTCTGATCTCTTATATCTAGCTAGTTTTAGTGCTTTATCTCTAATTTTAATCTGCTCATCCAGTTTAGGGTTCCACCATGGTACTGGGTTTTTAGGTTTATGTCTATTAGTTCTTGTTATATTTACTGGTTTAATATTATTAGGCATGTTTTCATTTGGTATATATTTTACTGCTACTTTGAGTAGTTCATTTGTGAGTTCCTCAGCAAATTCTTCTACATTGTTGGTATTAATATTATTTATTCCTACTGTCATTAGCTCTGTTGTTAGTGCCTCCCAGTTGGCTTTTCTATAGTTAAATGTTGGTTTTTGGTTTACTTCACTGAGAGTACATTTAGCTCTAATATTAATTTCAATTGGTAGATGGTCAGATCCACTAGCATTTAGTGTCTGCCACCTGGTAGTGAATAGGTTAGTTGTTACAATGCTCAAGTCTATGGCTGAGTCTTTGCCATTTACTATTGGACTAATTCTGGTTATAGAACCATCATTTAGTATGACTAGGTTATTATTATCACACAAATCTGCTATAAGTTCCCCTGTCTTGTCTGACTTATGACTGCCCCACATTGTGTGGTGGGCATTGAAATCACCGACAATAAGGGTTCTCCTAGTTAGTTTTGATGTTAGCACTTCTATATCGTTGCTGGTTAGTATTCCTTTAGGGTTATATATGTTAATTATTTTAGTTCCTACTGGTTTGCTGTCTATGGTTACACTTATTCCTTCTATGTTAGTTGAGTTAAATCTTTCCCAGTCTACTATTTTATATGATTCGTTAATAATGAAGGCAACCCCTCCACCTTTGGAGTTGCGATCATTTCTTACTATTTTATGGCCTGGGAAGTTTAATTTTTGGCTAATATTTAGGTATGTTTCCTGTAGAGCATAGATTACTCTCTCCGACTGATATTTAGTCATTAGAGGAGCTATATTCTGTCTCACACTGGTAACATTCCATTGAATGACCTTTATTTGATTTTTATCCATTATGGTTTTATTGCTAATTGTTATTAGGCTCTGTAATTTAAGTTTACTTATTGGTGTTTGATGGTTTTAGTAGGAGTGCGTTTGGAGGTTGCTGCCCGAGCCAGTGTTCTAGTTCTTCTTCTGCCTGTCCGTTGTTCCTCTTCCTGGCGGTTCTCTACTATTAGTTTTAGTATGTTCCTAACTTCTCTTAGTTCCTTTGTGATCGTATCCTTCCACTCTTCTTCCTTTTCATGTTGTTCCTTCCTTTGTCTCCTTTCCTCATTTTCTAGTTGTCTCTCAGTTTCTATTCGTTTGAGAAGTTCTTCATTGTCCTTCTTTAATGCATTGAGACTGTTGATTCCTTCCTGGATCCTTTCCAGTATAACTTTGTCTAAATGGTCCGTTTCAGCTTTTTGTCTTTCCTCCTTTGTTCCTTCAGCCTTCCGGCTGTTCTGAAGTGTACTAGGTTCCTGACTATGGCAGCGTTTCTTTGGCACTTTTGGTGTTTTATTATCGTTTAATTTTTGTTGTTTGACATGTTTATGTCTTAGTTCATTTTTAATTTTTTGGTATGCAGGGCATCCTAAATATTTTGCACTATGGCTGCCAGAGCAGTTAGTACACTTTCTGTTATTATTTGCTGTTTTATAATCTTTGTCGTTTAATGCAACAGGGCATTGGTGAACTGAGTGGGGTCCTGAGCAGTATCTACACCTGGTACTGTTCCTGCATGTTGCCTTCGTGTGGCAAAATTGCTGGCACTTGGAACACTGAAGTACATCTGGGATGTACACTTGTGTTCTCAGGACCCCACCAAAGAGCACCAAATGTTGCGGAACGACATTTCCCTTATTAATGACCATGACCACTCTGCATGGTTTTTGATTTTTATAAAGTCTTTTGACTTTTATTATGTCCGCTTTCGGATTCTCTATTTTTAATCTGTTTAATAATTCCTGGTCATTAATTCTGGTGTCTATGCCTTTAATGACCAGTTGCCTAGTCTCATTTAATATTTGAATTTTAATTTTAATTTGGCGAGCCAGTGTTGTAGTTATACTTTTATGTTTATTAATTTTGTCTATCACTGCCTCTGTGTGGTTGTTAGGGTTTAGAGTTACAATAACACCTCTTCTGATTTTTTGGATATATTGTATTGATTTCTTATTGACTATGTTGTTCAGAAGTTCTAGTATACTATTATCTGGTAGGGAGGTTAGTGCTACTTCCTGCCCTGCTATTTGCTTTATTATGATTTTTATTTTATTTTTAGGATGTAGCTTGTTTAGGACTAGTTCTATGGCTGCCTTCTGGTTGCTGCCATGTGGTTCTGTTACATAGGTTTTTTATTTAAATTACTTTTAGTAATACTGGCGTAACTCTTACTTTCCATTATTTATTTATTTGGTAGTTTAAAAGGTTTTATGTTATGTTAATGCTAAAGGTAGTTTAATTTAATTTAATTAAGGATTAAAAATGTCTGACCTGAATTTAGTGGTTCCTTTGTTGTATGTGACGTCCACGTGGTGAATTGATGAATAAACACAAATAACTAAACTGGAGCGTTGATTCTCAGAATGAATTGATATGCTTCTGGTGATATAGTTGCACTGTCTAAGAAGTACACAATTTTGCGTGGAACTAAATCACAAAGTTGGTGGACTTTGGATATATAATGCAGAAGTTAGAGCAAAAATTGTGCGACGCGCTTTGAATATGACAGAATGCAGTAAGAAATGGGAGAAGTGGTATATATGTCGAATACCCAGATGGCACCACTGATACCATCTGTTTACCAGCGGGGAATTACTGTAGCAACTATGAATCTGAAGTCAAAGCTATTTGTGCAGCTGCAGAGAAACTGTTAACATTGGACATGACTTCAGATCCTATTGTAATACTTACAGATGCAAGGTCAGTACTAGAGGCATTACAATCAAATAAACTACCAGAGTTAAAAGAGGTATTGTCCATAGTGCAAAATAGGTGTAGAATTATACTACAATGGGTTACATCACACTGTGGAATAACAGGAAATGAGAGAGCTGATCAACTCGCCATGGAGGGTTCTACCATGCAACAACCGGATGTACCAATCAGCTATCACCAAAAGAAATCCACGATAAAGGCACAACGAAAGCCTAACTTATCTTCACGGGACGATTACCATCAATTTAAAAGACAAGAAAAGGTAATCATATTTCGACTCAAAACTGAACACAATAGACTAAATAGCCATATGTATACACATTTTAAAATTGGAACAACAACAAAGTGTATATGCAGGCAAGCCAACCAGACCTCAGAATATATCTTTTAAGAATGTGCAAACTATGACACATTAAGGTGTACACCGATGAATGTTAAACTTTATGGTACAAAACCAGAAATGGAATACACTGTCAAATTTACACAAGAAACAACACTGCAAATATAGACATTATTAGTGAACGAAAGAAGAAGAGAAAAAATAAGACGGCATTGATGAAAGTAAAATATAAGATTGACAAAATTAGATTTAGGTTTGTGCATATATTTTATTTGTTTATTGAAATGACGCTAAGATACTGAGGTCGGTGGCTTCCCGGTGTGGGTAGAATTATGGTAATGTGACCCAGGAGAAAGAATTTATCTTATGCATTATGTAAATTAAACTCCGCCATCTTAGCAATGTGGTTTCCGCCTTATCGTACAATTATTTGTGCGCTGTCAGAATTGATAATTATATCTTGTGCATTTTTTAAGTTGAGACTTATCTCTGCAAATTCTGTGAGCTATCTTTGAATGTATACGTTTCTATACCATTATTTTCGCTATCTTTGAATTTATATGTTTCTATACAATTATTTTCGCTATCTTTGAAGTTAGACTTGTATATACCGTCCATGTATTGTCGGAGTCTGAAAATGGAGCAAGTAATAACAACACTGTGTATCTTTCATCTTGGGTAAAATGGCGTGAGCAAATGGACAGCTGAATCAGCAAAAAATCTGCCATGCATGTCGTAGGAAGCGACTATGGAGTAGAGTAGAGACTGTCCCATCCCATATAATATAGTCACAGAGACTTGGAAGACATAATGCTGTCAAATGTGTCAAAAAGAAAGACGCAAAAACCGCAGCAAAGCTGTAAACCGTGACAAAACGCATTCCGTTCTCTGGACTTCTTTCTACTAATCTGCAGGAGTTTGAGAACGAACGCAGAAAAACATGAAGAACATTTTTCTATAGAATTCTTTGCTCTGTTCATGAAGTTATGTCATAGGTGTGCATTTGTTCGCGATGTTCGAAAAATAAGATTCACAGCCAGTCCTACTTCTATATCTATCTATCTCTGTCTATCTGTCTGGTTGTCTGTCTGACTGGCTGGCTTGCTGTGCCTTTCTGAATCTGTTTCTGTTTGCTTCCTGTCTGTCTGTCTGTCTGTCTGTCTGTCTAACCATCCCTACATTCATCCATCCTATGTATCCTATCTACCCCGTTTTTTCAACACCGAATACATGGCATAAACCATAGCGCTCCAGTTCGAGCTTTGTGATGCTACTGCTGTGTAATTCGTGCATGTTGTTGAGACCCATAGTCATACCCTCTTTGATGGTTGTCCAAGACACTAGATTGGGTCACCGTAGATATTTAGTGTTGAAACTGTTTCTTTAGTGCCGCCTGTTTACGATAACAACTTGTGAGAATGTTGATTAAACCTGACTTCTCTGCCTCATGCTTATCTTATTCTATAAATTTACGAGCAATATAATTCACGTATTCTTTTGTTATTCTTCAGCGTTGATTCTCAAACTTCCATTGAATCACTCTTGCAGCACTACAATAGTCATACTAGATTTCCAGCAGCTAGTAGTCCGGAGAATTCTCACCGCATAACAATATTCCCAATGGCGCCACAATCTACGTGAATGTAATTTATGCACATGCAATTTATTTAGGGAGCTAGTAGTTAGGAACAAATAGTTGGTGATATATATTATCAAGGTAAAAAGAACTACTAATTGTCTGTGCTTTCATAAACCAAGTTTTTAACAAAATATAAAAGTCAAGTTTCCTGATGTGCTGTCTTGACCCAAATTTCTAGCAAGTAATAAAAGTCTGGTTTTCCTGATGTGCTGTCTTAACCCAAATTTCTAGCAAGTAATAAAAGTCTAGTTTTCCTGATGTGCTGTCAACGACCACGTGTCAAGCAAGCAAAAAAAGTAAAATTTTCCTGATGTGTTGTTAATAGATCAAATTTCTAGCACATGAGAATAATAAGGTTAAGCTTTTTTTGAAGCCTATTGAGGAATGCAGTGCTAGGCTTCCATTGGAAGTTAACCAACGGCATACCTGACATAAAACTGTCAGCATCAAGCACGCCACCTTTACTTTCCCAGAAGATGTGGTACCCATTTCCTTAGACTGGCTCGACCTTGGAGCCGTTCGTGATGTAAAAATATTTCCAGTTGAGCTAGTAAATGAACCTTGAATAACCCGAACATAAAGCCATTCACTAACAACTGAGCTACCCCGGCTCTAATTTTCAAGTACACATTTCACAATTATTCATTTAGTTTCTATCACTCCCCTCACCCCTCCCCCTCCTGGATCTACTTCTGTGGTTATATTAAGTAAAATTGTAACTCTTATTGTGAGATATGCCTCCTTCAACCGTTCGTCTAATTAGGTTATATCAGAGCTTTTGACCATCAAAATGTCCACAAAATAAAAGCTAAACTGACCATGTCAAAAAGGTTCCCAGACCCAGAACACACTATGTAGCTATGCCCACTTTTCGATAACTTAATAGAACGTGGCCCCAAGAGATAGATCCAGGAAAAACGTAATACAATTTTGCTAATACTTGATAACACACATAATGACACACACAAATCGACGTTTCGACCAAAAGGCCTTTATCAAGACAGACACTTGAAACAAAATTAAAACATATAACAGAAAGCGAACAGTAATAACATCGACGGTCATATTGATATGAGTAGTATGGATTGGCAAGAGATAGACAGATATGGAGGCGAAGATGTGGGGCAACCGTGAAGACCTCCTGCCGACGACTGATTTCATGGGGAAGTCCTGTCTCTGTAGACTTCTGAGCATAGGAAATTGATTACAGAAGAAGAACCAAAAAAATAGTTGATGTCGCGGTTCTGGTAATCCATTCACCACAAATATATATAAAATACTTTTTCATCAACAAAAATAAAATTAAATAAATTCCCGATTCCGTAACACTGGCAACTTTGATATCAGTCAATCGGACATGACAAAATGAATTCTAAAGATTGTGCAGTCTTTGACTTCAAATATTTGCCACAAACACATTAATATTCATTATGCCATGAAAACTGTTTTAGCCGAACGCAGTGTCACAATCTTGCGGCTCTGTCCACAACTTGAAGACCACGAAAAATACCGTAAATTGAAGATCATTGGTTGGCTTAACAAACATTAGATTACACTGACTATTGATTTGTTGAACATTTTATCATATCGATTTTCGCAGCTTTGAATACAAGCAGGGATAAACGAGCATATTTGTTTTCTGAATAGAGGCGTCTACTTTGCAGGATTTTGTTTAAATCGAATGTTTCAATCTGCTTTTGAAGTTGATTGGAGCATTCTTTTTGTGTTACGGATTCTGTAATCATTTACCCTCTTGGTGTTTGCTTTTAGCTTGTCTGACATGTTTATATGAAATCGTCTATAGCAATTTTGTTATGTAGTTAGTTTTTCTAAGAAGAATTGATTCCGAATTTATGGACTAAAGCGTAATTTTAAATAGATATAAAATTAGGAGGACTAGCTGCGAATCTTATTTTTCGAACATCGCAAACAAATTCACGCCGATGGTATAGCTTCTTAAACGGCGCAAATAATTGCATAGATATATGAAACACACCACTACAAACCTCATCGGAAAACACAAGTTTTCCTAAAAAAACTTCCTTTTTGCTATATAAGTGTTTATATAAGGGCATGATAGTAAAGATACACAGAATATTTCATAAATTTTCAAGTCCAATTGTTCATTTCCAGGTGACCGTTTTTTCAACATCACAAATCGTTTGAAATACCAGGTCCGAAAATACGTGTTCAGTAAGGAAAGGGGGAAGTAAACTTTAAAAAATATATATAATTCGTCCATTTTCATTGCAACTCCCACTTTTTCATTAGATTTCTGATGATCTTTTTTGCTGAATATTGCCGAAGTGGGAACGGGTTACCCTCCTTATAGCTAAGTGCCTAACACTAAAAGTTATATTCTGATTTCTTATTTTGAACACCCCAAATCCTTTTATCCCCGGCCTAATGGAACACGTCATAGCTGAAGTGGGCAACATACCGACTGCTTGCTAAATGCTGATATCCTAACCAATTTAATTGGCGCCGCCATACAGATTAACTCTTTTTTCTTCGTAAGTTTGACCACCACGCCTTAATGGTTTGGATACCTCGCCGTAATATATTTAGAAGTAAATATACACATGTAGATTATAGTGGCTTACCGGCACAAATGATTTACCTGACTTTTTTTACGACTTCTCCGAGATAAGGAGTTTAAAATTACTCTATGCACTGTCTCCAAGCTCAAAAAATATTATTTCACAGGCTATCTCAGCTAAACTGTAAAGTATAGTGCTATGTAGGAATAAGGAAGAAATTATTGCGTCAATCCTTTTTTATTACTATCTGAAAACATAGTCACCGACAACATTAGGTATTCTGCATTAGGACTTCAAACGTGACACTTCTAGAAAAGTTCATCTTCTATATGATATGTCCTTTACAGGAATTTGTTCACACTGCCACTCTGTAAGCCTCACAGTTCTGTTGAAGATGTTCCAGCCTCTTCCGGTGTCATATTCACAAGTCTTCTATATTTTTCGTCTACTGTAGTCTTGATCTGTCTCTTATTCTCTTAGCTGAAACTGAAAAAAAAACTTGAAACAGAGTAATGAAACATCACTGGTAACATACACAAATCGACGTTTCGATCGAAATGATGTTATCAAGAACACAACATAAAACACGAAGAGTAGAAAGCGACACAGTCCACTTTCAATTAATAATGATGGACCGAATAACTCCGGAAATGTGGGAAGTTTTTCTTGGAACCTGGAACACATTCCTGGAACCGGACTCTCGAAGAATAAATTAACCCTGAAATGTAGAGAACATTTTCACCGTGTGGTCACATCTACTACAATGTGAGAATCAGCCTCGCGGATATAGAAAGGTTGTCAACCTCTAAATTCTAGACATCAAGTTTGAGAAGTATTAAGTATGTTGATTATTCTCTGCTAGACATCAAGTTTGAGAAGTATTAAGTATGTTGATTATTCTCTTCTAGACATCAAGTTTGAGAAGTATTAAGTATGTTGATTATTCTCTGCTAGACATCAAGTTTGAGAAGTATTAAGTATGTTGATTATCCTCTTCTAGACATCAAGTTTGAGAAGTATTAAGTATGTTGATACCCACACCAGATATGCCAGTAGGCTCAGATCTCCACTTCAGTAAATCACTCAAGGTATAACGGCTGATGGTTCCGGTTCTATGTTGGTTCAGTGCAAGTTTGAGAAGTGACTACTACCATCTTACTTTAAATTTCAGTCTGTTTTCTAGGCCACCAAATTTAAATTGAACCGTCTTTATAAACCACCGTAGACGGATGTGTCGGACCATTAGCACAAATAAAACGGCGAAATAGTGCATCTATATTCTCTGGACTAACTCCTGCTAGAAATATAGTAGGACTATTGCCCTGTTGTAAGAGAGAACCAGCGGGATTTTGAGAGTGAACGAAGTATTATACTGTAAATCTTTGGGGTAGAAATCGCAATCTTCGCAGCTGCTACTTTGCAAGTGCTCTATTATGACATGTTGAGTTCTTATTTTGCGTTCTCAAAATTCCTGCAGATTAGTATGACCTAGTCTTGCGAAATGCGTTGTGTCAGGGTTTACAGTTTCGTTCCGATATCTGTCGCTTTTTCGTCTGACACATCTGACTTCAGCATGAGCTTGAAGCTAAGAAGCTATGTTCCATGAATGGTATACTTGGCCGTTGGAATGCCACTTCGTTGAGGAAGGAGGGGTACATACGAGAAACACGAAGTATTAAGTCAAATCTCTACACCAGTTTTGGCATTTTTAATCTTCGTTATATATATATATATAAATTTTTTGGAGTTCTTGCCTTTGCCTTTGCCTTAGCTATTCTACATTTTACTTCTTTAGTACATCTTCTATCTGATGTTATTCGTGCATCACATGATGATGATGACCATTTGTTACATCCACGTTTTATAATTCAGTTAAAGTTATGTCCATGACGATGCGTTCGTAGATGGCTAATACGCTATATTCTGGCTGCAAATGTCCTTGGACAGTTCGGACATGGAATAATCACTGTAAATGGTTTTCAGTCTACCCATAACTTCCTAGCTACTCTCCACCGTTGAGCTGTTACATTTATCCTCTTGTCACAAGATGCTGTGCCTGTTTTGATTGAAGTACGCAATGTAGCTCTATTTTTGAGTAAGTTCTGCCCTTGTATCGGTCTGTTTCACTTTCTCAAAAGCTTTCAGTGAGGTCTTTAACGAATCCTTGTAGCTCTTCTTTTGGCCACCATGAGAGCGTATGCCTTTAAGCAATTCACAACAGAGAAGTATATCAGGCAGGCGATGGTCTGCCATACGTACCAGATAATCTACCCAACGAATCTGCGTCTGCATAATCTGCACATTTGTCCATCTATTGTTATAAATGCACGCAAAATATTTCCGCATGTTGACTTGCTCCAAATTTGTCCCATCTGCTTTGATGTTGCAATGAAAACTTTTAATAAATTATGTATCCACTTAAACTTTTTTGAAGTTAAACACAATTATATCGATCGACCGCTCTAATGTTGATGTTACAACTCACCGTTTCTTGTGTGGCTGGTGCTTTGTGACTAATGAGGCTGAGTTCATTTAGACAACAATCGATGGCCTGTTGTTAGACAGCTCACTCATTGTCTCCGTTTTATAACCGTATTTTGCTAATTCTGTTTACATGTTTCTATGGTAACTGTGGGCGCATTATTTTTCTGACGGATTTATCATTGTTGCTTTTATGATGCCCGTGATAAAAACGTTTATCTTATCGTCCTCATCATCGCCATCATCATCATCTCCATCGTCATCCTCATCACCATCCTCATTGCCATCATCATCATCTTATTCATCATCATCATCGCCATCATCTTCATCATCATCATTATCTTCTTCATCATCTTCACCATCATCATTATCACCTTCTTCATCTTTAGATAGTGGTGGAGCGGACAGAGAGGGAGAAGCGGACAGAATTGGAGGTGCGGACATAGGGTGGAGGTGGTGCGAACAGAGAAGAAAGAGTGGACAGAGGGGGTGGAGCGGACATAGAAGGAGAGCTGACAGAGGGGGAGAGGTAGACAGAGGGAGAGGGGCGAACAAAAGGGGAGGAGTGGTCAAAGGTGTAGAGTGGACAGAGGGAGAGGAGCCGTCAGAAAATGGATAATGAATACTGAGAAAGTATTTTTTTTAAAAACAACTTAAATTACTGCTGTTTTTAACTCCAAAATGTGAAGATAAATCTGAAAGGATTCGAACAAAGTCCATTCAGATTTCTCCTATTAGCTTAGCAATATGAGTTAACATATTTTTCCAATTCGACAACACCGCATCTCTTCAGAAAGGACATACTATTTTAGTCAAGTCTTTCAATGTGTATATGTCTGAAGATAGAAATCGTTGGAGGACTGAGTTCTGAGGCCTCATATGTTGTACCTCTACGGCCCTGACTGGTTCTGGGTTTATGGATGGGAATCTCGTTGCTATAAACAGAGTGGGACTGGTTGATCGACATATACGCAAGAACAATAACATGCACTGCACAAGAGTGTACAATTCTCGCTGTTGTTTGCTTCAAATACATTTCCATCTATTCTATTGTTTTTTCTGTGCATTTGCTGTAAGGTGTCGCAGAATAGAATAACGATCGGTTTTCGGACTATGGCACGTTTTGATAAGCAGTAATATTATGACTCCTAAGAACGTTGGTAACTCCTTCAATCCACATTGATCTTCGTCTTCCTCTTGCTATTTCTATCATCATGCTGTATGCCCCAGTTGCTGACCAATATTTGTTGATTCTGATTAAGTGTTTATACCATATCAGTCTCTTGTTTTATTAATATATTTGACAACTGATGTTGTTTCATCACTTCTTGTAATCTCTTCATTCCTCGCATTATCTTTTCTTTCTCTATTTACTACTTTTCTTGAAAATCTCATTTGACGTGTAGTAATATTTTTTCTTTAGTTAGTGTCCAGGTCTGACATTGACATAATGTTGGTAAGAAGATTAGTTTATAATTTGTCCTTTGGTTTCCATCATGAGAGGAGCACGGGGCCTAGTAGATAGTGAGCTTACTTACTGTCAACCAGGTCACAGCGTCATATGTTCGAAACCACTTCCGGATACACAATTCCGGCTCGTGATTTCTTTCCTGACAGGAGAATTCTCCAGTTGACCCATCAGTAAATGGGTACCCGACGCATGAGTTTGGAAAAGTAAATACAGCAAGGAAGGAAACTGGAGACACACCATGTAACATTTTCTTTGCCTTAGTACATGAAGCGTTATCTCATCCCCTACGGCATGGAATCTATCTTTAACTTTCCATCCTGATAGATTTATTTTAAGATTTGTGTAGTAGTTGGTGTTTTGAATTCTTGTTGTGATCTATCTTCCATCATTCCTTTGAATTTTTGTTTCGACTCTGGCGATTAATCCGTCCTCTGTAAAAATTATTCTCAAGATATGTTTGAGTGAATATTCCCAAATAAAAACATAAAATATAATATAAAATTATTCCCAAGATATGTTTGAGTGAATATTCCCAAATAAAAATATAACAATATTCCCAAGGCTTGAACAAATAACATAATTCGAAAGCAAAAATAAATTATTAGCATTAAATGTTTGTGGTGACAGAAATCGTCAAAGATACTTGAGAACTATGCTCCACAGTGAGCGATTTGTGAATCCTATATTCCTGCAGTCATTCCTCATTGGTGCGAGTTTCCTTACGGAGTATGACACCATGACATAGAAGCAGTTTGCAATCAATTATTGCAAACGTTCGATATTTATACCGTGTGCTTGATTTCACTAGAAATATTTTCCCTCTCGTTTTTCTAACGATTGTCTGGTAAAGTCAGGACCAGCTTATGAATTATTATATTTAAATCAGACATGAAGCGCAGCGTTCTCAGGCGGGAGCGGCCGGACTATTGAACGACAGGTCTCGGGTTATTTACAGTTCTCGGAGGAGAACTAAACCACAGGTTACGTGAGTTATCGGATGCCACGTAGGCATTTATCATGGATCCTAGGCCAGAATTATACGTAACGTCGCGTTATTTACCGAAACATTATGTAGTTATAATAATTGGCAATTTTAAAGCAAGAACCAGAACACAAGAAATACATCTTTGAAGTCAATATCCACCCGTTTTGCACGGTTGTGGGTTGCGTTATCTGTCGTTTATTTGTATAAATTTTTCTGCTAACCCGTTTGTCGTGTTTTACGGTGGTTTTCAATTTCGATTCATTTTCTTGCAATAATTTTTAGAAGTGGTTCTCAAAATATTATTTACAAAACTACCCCTCAAGCGTTAAACAAAACTTCATTTTCAGATGAATCTCTGTGCCTTGGGTGTTGTACGGACGTACTAGAATTTCAAGAGTGTCACTAAATTAAGTCAGCAAATCTCCAATTTTTTTTTAACTACCTGCCCCCCCCCCTCCTTTCCACCTTATTGAAAACTGTCAAAAGCTCAGGTAGCCTCACCTGCTGCTCAATCATGTCAACTTAATTAAACCTCTTGCCCCTAAACAATTTAATCCTCCTGCCTCCAAACAATTTGTTTAGCAGAAAAAGTTCGACAAAAATACTTTTTAAAAAAAGAAGTTTTTTTTTAAAACTATGAAAATTTATAAAACTAAACGTGTATACAAAAATAGTATTGCTGACACCAACTTTTGCCAACTTCTCCCGCTTCTCCCACTCCTATTTTGTCAATAGCTGTCAAACTGCTGCATAACTCCCCTCCCCCAATCGTCGACGTATTTTATTGATAACCTCCCTCCCCTCCCCCCCCCCCCCAAAGAAATATTCATTACAAATGCAGGCATTTAGGCATTCGTAATGTTCAGAAAGCAATAGAAAACTATTAAATGTAGTAGGCATATGTGATGATTTCGACAAATTGATAGAGATTCAATTTGAGGGGGGGGGGGGTGTGTTGGAGGAGGTAACTGAAACAATGCAGCAATGATAATTAGCGTGATAATAATATATATTCAGATACGCACTCGAATTATTTCTTTTAAGAGCACCGCGTGCTAGCAGTCACAATTATTGTTTTAGGACTGGCAAGTCGTGTAATTTGGACTGGTGAGTCGGGTCCAACTTGTGGGCCATATGTTATTGACCCCTTCCATAGAGGATACAAGTTCCCCATAGGCCAGGACAAAGGGCGCAAATATCACAACCAAGCTGTAAACCAAGTTGTAACTCAATTCCCTTCTCCGGACTACATTCAACTAATCTTGAGGGAATTGAGAGCAGTCGTGCAAGAAGAAAAATAAGTCTAACAAATGAGGCAAGCGTGCTGTGCGAGCAAGCTGATAAATGGGTTGTGACGCAAAGCCCGACATAACAGTGATATGGTCACGAACATCCACCATTCAGTAAATTAGTAAAATACTGAATGTATACATATCACTGTCGAATCGAATGTGTCGAACTATTTGGAAAAGTAAAAACACAACGCGTCTTTTGTCTTTATCTTGGTCAAAATCTGGTAGCACGATGTCCTACTGCTAAAGAGGTCTAGAGGAATTTCGAGAGTAAAAAAAATTTGAATTAAAAAAAGAGAACGCACATACTTTATAGAAACTTACTATCTATGAGACATGTTCTTCACAGAACGTTGTCATCAGTGCCACACTGTAAGCCTCTCGGTTCTATCCAACCTTTTCCAGATGGTTTGCGCTCACAAGGTCTTCAATATCCTGTTTTCATCGTAGTCTTGGTCTGCCTAATGCTCTCTTACCTGGAAACCCCCTCCCCTAATCTTTCTAAACCATTGTGTATTTCTAAATATGTTAGTTTGACTCATTAAAACTATCCAAAAAACGCATTCTTCTTCTATAATCATGTTTTTTTTACCTCTGCGTGGGTTCATCTTGCTGTCCATGATATTCGCACCTTATAAGACCTTCTATATCTATTGCTATTTTCTTTTCCATTGTGGATGTCATTGCCCACGTCTTACAGCCATACGTAGAAAATCACTACTGTCAAATGATAGTGGAGTTGATTACGATAGTCTAAGTAGGACATACAACCAACAGTATGTCCTCTATAGGACTTCTTTTTCAATAGTTGTTGAACTGTTATGCGATAATTATATATCTCAGTAACTTTGACAGTATAATGTGAAACATAAACATCGTTCCAGCCCCGATATAGTTAATTGGTCAAGGGACCTCGTTCGCTAAGAAGATTTTCACCTGTGTGATTGATTTTAGTTCTCTCAAGACTGCGCGAGATTAGTTTAAACATCGAAACAGCCCGTAATGAGATATACCAAGATATACCAAGATATAACAGAGATATTAATAGATATACCAAGAGATTACTAAATCAGAATCGACCTGGAACTGTTGGACACTACACTCCGATGGATTTATCGGAGCATCTATTGACGTGTTCAGTGTGCGTTGATGATAACTTGCAATCATAACTTATAACTCAAACTGAGATGACACTTTGTTGTATTCAAGGACAACATCAGTCTTTCAATTGAGAAACTAACTTGTTAGGAATTTACTAAACCAACTGTTAAATATAAAAACCTTTGACATTATGTGGAAACCGAAGCAGCACAGTGGTTATAAATGTGTTCTAGAGAATGATTCCAAGGTTAGCCTGTTTACGAGAAATAACTCTACATTGGACAACCCAGTCCCAAAGGATGGGTTAAAAAATAAATTATGAGAACCGATTTTTTTTCCGTTTGGATTGTAAAGAATTATGTCATATAATGTTATTATTTTCTCTGTGCAAATATTTTAGTATATTTTATTGTATTTTTTTGTCTGTGAGAGAGGTTTTCTGCAAAGCTTTCTGTGATAATCGGAATGCAAGAAGGAAGAAATCTTTTTTTTTTTACATACATAAATGAAAATATAAACGGGGAGAGAATGGTATATCGTGTTACTTCCCTTGGAACACTAAACAAATTCTGACGTGACGTCTTACGTCCCTTTGAACGCCAAATGAATCTGTTGTTATCTATCAAAATCACGCATGGCTTATAGAAGTTTTCTTGATATAATACCTCTACATGATGTTTCACATAACAGTAGCTCTATTGATAGACACAAATAATTCACAAATCGACGTTTCGATCAAGAGTCCTTTATCAAAAGCATTCATTTGTTGTGAATGTTCTTGAGAAAGGTCTCTTGGGCAAAACGTCGGTTCGTGTGTGTTATTGTGTATTTCCTGCAGTTAGTAAAACTTCAATACCCTGTACCAAGTTTCGATTGTTGGATTTCAGTTTTGCTACAGTGACTACATATTATCGATCTATTGATAGAAAGTCGCCTTGCTATAATGGCATTTTATCATGTGCATCCTTTATCTTCTTCTTCTTCAGCTTTCATTCTCATACTCCCTCAGGATATACATTGTATAAGAACAATGGCTCTACTAGATTTCTAACAGGAAGTAGTCCAGAGAATGGAAATGCGATGTGTCACAGTTTTATTTGCCCAAATGGCCTGACACATCCGTCTTCGGCATTTGCATCCTATATAATACCGGATGTCTATCAAATGATTGCGCACTCATTTACATTTGTGTTGACATTACAACAAAGGAATAGTGAGTAATTATTGCTGATCTGACTGACATCAGTGCACAGCGACTCCATTTATCTTGTTGTTTCTCAGCTTTTTGTTGTAAAACCTTGTTGGATTCAATGATTTTCCGGCTATGTCACGTGTGGTCCCTTGATATGCAGTAATATTGTGACGTCTCAGAATATTGGTAACTCCTTCAATCCATCTGATTCTTGTTCTTCCTCTGCCTCTTGCTGTTTCCGTTTTCATGTTGTATGCTCTTGCTGCTGACTAATAAGGTTCATTCATGAAGACTTTATAGACACTCTATATAAGAAAAATATTTTTTAAATACAATCCATTGAAGTTACGATCAATTGTGCCGTTGTATACTTTTGTACCGTAACGTGGAAAGCGTGTTTCTGTTTTTATTTCTTTTTCATTTAATAGTTATACGATATCCGGTCTCGCTCTGTGACGGGATGGTACAGAACACTTTGTGACGGCCAATGTACCGAATTCGGTCACCACCACAGGCAATTGAGCATCCGAAATGTTCAGAAAGCAATGGCAACCTACTGAACATTTTTATATTACCTAGAAAATTACTATAGCCAAAAAATGCCGGATTGATGGCTACGACCTGAATAGGATTCATTCATTCATTGGAACCATGCCACCTGGCGTCGGCGATCATGTCTCTCCACAGTCCTGTGTTTGTTATAATCATGCCAGGCTTTCAAGCCATCCAACATTTTCTCACGTTGTCTTTCTCTGTCTCTCTTACCCTCGATCTTTCCCGTTGTTACGATGTTCTGCAGCCCACCTCTTATCATGACAGACCCAGAAACTGTGATTGTCGTCTTCTAATACAGTTAATAAGTTCTCTATTTGAGTTGACCAGTTGTAGAATTATAACATTATTCTTTTTAGCTGTCCATAATATTTTCAACAGTCTTCTATAAAACCACATCTCTGTAGCCTCCAGATGTTTTCTTGCAATATCTTCAATTATCCATGCTTCACTACCATATAAAAGTATGGGCTCTGTGTAGCATTTTAGTATATTCTTTCTTACTTCTATTGATAGAATTATTACACAATAAGTTCCTCATCTTCTGGAATGCTGCATTTGCCTGTGCTATTCGACTTTTTATCTCAGTGACACATCTACCATCTGAAGTAATAATTATGTCCAAATATTTAAATTTGTCTACTTGTTTAAGAACTGTCCCGTTGACCCTCATGTTACATTTAGAAGGGCTAGATGTTTTAGATGTAACCATTACTTCTGTTTTCTTGGTGTTCAAGCTGAGACCTTTGTTTGCGCTTTCTTCAATTATAGTTGTAATCAATTGTTGTAGTTATTTTTCACTCTGAATAGGATACACTACCAATATACGAGTTTATCGCTTCTTGGTTGTGTTCCTGGGGCACTCTACACCTTGTCAGATATCCTCTGGCAGTTTGGTAATTTATTTTGTGAGTGTTATGTTCAGGTAATCTTTGACATTCTGATGCCATCTTCTTCGTGGCATACCTTTCTTTCGTTTCCGTGGCATCGTCTTGTCCATTATGGTCGTTTATAGGCTGTAATGTAGTTTTATATGGCTAAAATATTGCAATTTTCTAGAGAGTACCATGTTGTTTAGTCAGTTTTCTTTTACTCACAATTCTTTCAGAATATCCGTGTTGGTAATCGTGTTAGTTCATGGTAATCTGAGAATTCTTCTGTAACATTGTGTTTCTTCTTCTTCTTCTTCTTCATCGTTCATTCTCAAACTCCCACTGCATAACTCTTGATTAGATTAGATTTCCAGAAAGATGTAGTCCAAAGAATGGAAATGCGATGTGTCGCCGTTTTATTTGCGCCAGTGGCCCGACACATCCGTCTTCGGCGGACACATTATGTTTCAAATGCTGTAATTTAGTTTTTCACTTTATTGGTGATTGTCCAAGATTCACTGCCATATATTGCAACTGGCAATAAGCAGGATCTACGGAAAGTTAGTTTTACACAACAAAAACCACACATGTAACACAACAACACGTGGGTTGCCGCGGTATAAATGGGAAATCACAATAGCAACACCATGATCTACCATGCATGTTATAAGAGGCAAGTAAGGTGGTATGGTAGCGGTGTTGGCTGTCACACCCCTCAGGTCAAACTAAATCAAAATTTGTGCTGATATATTGATCTCTTCCGAAAGTCGCAGCTATAATATCACAGCTGTAAACCTTTACAGAACACTTTCCGTTATCCGGATTAATATACACAGTAGTCGAAGAAGAAGAAAAGGAAAAACACGCAGCACACTAAACAACTCGTACACACACGGAGAAAAAATATTGAGATGTTACCGCCCTTCATTTCTCCAATATTTGCTGAATCAAATATCTAAAAGCCCCATTTACGCTACTTATTTTCCAATATAAAAGCCCCATTTACGCTACTTATTTTCCAATATAAAAGCCACTTCTATAGAGAATTATTATTTCAAAGTGTCAATCCGTGACTTCAATATTTGCCCCCGAGGTTCTTGCAACGTGGCACACTGTACGCCGACATTTCTGGCTTCTTCTAAACAATATATAATTGTTCACGTTCCAGGATTTTTTTGTCGTGTGTGGTTATATTTTAATATCACTAATTGAAGAACTCTAGCTTTTTTTTTATTTTGACTAAATGAAAGATGTCTTGATAGCACCGATATAATAGTTAATGAAATTAAAATTATCAGGTGACATACTGACTGGCGTAGGCGATCATGGATCTACACAACATTCTTTTTGCAGTATCTTTTATTAGGATGATTGTTAGCTTTGTTTGCTGTGTCTGTCTTTCTGTCTGTCCGTCCGTCCGTTGTTATCTGTTGTTATCCATTCATTCATCCATCCATCCATCCACCCACCTATACAATGTGACCCGTGTTTGCTTTGCGCGGTCAGGGGTACACTTGAGATGTCCTTCTTGTGTGCTGTTTGTAAGCTTATTCCTGTGGTTTCTTTGATTTCTGTGGTCCATCTTTTACATGGTCTGCCGCTGGCTTTATAACCGTGATGTATATATTTTATGGCCATCTGTTACATGCGTCTGTTGGCATCTGAAAGTGTGTGAAAACCACTTGTGATGTGTTCCAATATTAGTATCGTTTTGGTTATCTGTCTGATATTATCGTTTCTAATTCTATCTCTTAATGACACTCCGGAATTCTTCGTAGACACGTCATTTCTACTGTCACTATTTTTCTTTTGTCTTGTGCTGTCATTGTCCAGGTTTGGCATTGATAGCATAATGATGGGATGTGGGATTATTAACCCTTTATAAATTTAAGCATTTTCATGATAAAAATGTCTAATGAATATTTCAAGTGCATAAGTTCAGATATACATAATATGTAAAACAAAAAAAGAAATAGTTTTATTTTAATATTTATATGGGCGTGGTGCCCATTTCCCCATAATGTCTTTTGGATGGAAATTAGATTATTTTTTATAAAATCTGAATGCAGAAATAAAGGAATGGGGTACCAGTATTGAATTTTTCATTTAAAAAAACTAACTAAGTAAAGCTAAATAAGAAAGATATATCTTGTAAATTTGTGTGTAAGCACACTTTTTTCACAATTTTTGGAGAAAAAGCTGTTTTTACAAATTTAAATATATGCAGAATATCATAAAAAGATGTATCGCGTTGAATGTTTCAAAGATCCATTTACAAACATTAGGCTTTACAGGCAAACAACTGTGAAAATTATGAGCACAGAAAAAGATCAAAAGTCTAATCGATTTTCTGTTAAAAAAATATACACTGTAATATAGTGTTCAATAGCCCCCATCCTGTATGTAACTCTTTCAGCACCGCCTGGTTAGCTAATCTACATGTTCATGGTACTCTCAGCACCCCTGATGAGTTTATGATACTCTAGCACCCCTACTAGTTCATGGTACTTCAAAGCACCACCTGGTTAGTTCATGGTACTTCAAAGCACCACCTGGTTAGTTCATGGTACTTCAAAGCACCACCTGGTTAGTTCATGGTACTTCAAAGCACCACCTGGTTAGTTCATGGTACTTCAAAGCACCACCTGGTTAGTTCATGGTACTTCAAAGCACCACCTGGTTAGTTCATGGTACTTCAAAGCACCACCTGGTTAGTTCATGGTACTTCAAAGCACCACCTGGTTAGTTCATGGTACTTCAAAGCACCACCTGGTTAGTTCATGGTACTTCAAAGCACCACCTGGTTAGTTCGTGGTACTCTTATTTTACATTCTCATCATTATGATATGTAATAGTATTTTACTAGCTTGAGATATCTAAGCGATAGTTCTATAGTTAGTGAATAGTTGTAGGTTGCCATTTTTTGGTAAAGGAATATAAACTGATCTGTTCCAGTCCTTTGGTCATATACTAGTTTTCCAGATCTTGCAACATAGTCTATAGTATATAAGGATACTTTCTTCTCCACCTGCCTGGATGATTTCTGTTGTTATTTCATCGCATCCTGGGGATTTGACTTTTTTAAAATTGTGTATTGAGTTCCTGACCTCCTCTTGTGTTGGCTCTGGTCCTTGATCTTCGTTGCTAAGTATGTTGAATATCTTCTGTGTTACTATGTGTAGTTTCTGTGTATATTTCTTGACAGTGCTCTCTTTCTATATATGGAGAATATTCTTGTGCTCCGTTAAAGTATTACCTTTGTTTTCGATGTATCATACCGAGTCATGTTGTTGTTTTCGATGTATCATACCGAGTCATGTTGTTGTTTTCGATGTATCATACCGAGTCATGTTGTTGTTTTCGATGTATCATACCGAGTCATGTTGTTGTTTTCGATGTATAATACCGAGTCATGTTGTTTTGGATGACCTTTTTGCGTTTTATCTTAAACTTTTATACCAGAAGTTCATGGTCTGCGTTACAGTCAGCTCCGGATAGTGTTTTACAAGAAAATATACATGATCTCCATCGCTGTTGTATTATGATGTAGTCGATTTGATTCTCACCTACTCAATCCGGAGACTTTCACGTGAATAATCTGCTAGGGTGTTGTGTGAAGAAGGTGTTTGTGATAGCAAGTTTGTTTTTTAAACAGAATGTTATGAAACGTTCATTTCTATTTTCAAGACCGAATCCACCATAACAAATTTTTTTTGGTACTCTAGCCTTTTATATTTATCAATTTAAATAAAAAAATCATCCAGTGACTTCGTGGCGACAGCAAACAGTAGTGTAAATAGTCTTGTGTCTTCGTGGCGGTAACTAACTGTAGTGTAAATGGTCTTGTGTCTTCGTGGCGGTAACTAACTGTAGTGTAAATAGGCTAGTGACTTCGTGGCGACAGCTAACTGTAGTGTAAATAGGCTAGTGCCTTCGTGGCGACAGCTAACTGTAGTGTAAATAGTCTTGTGTCTTCGTGGCGGCAGCTAAATGTAGTGTAAATAGGCTAGTGACTTCGTGGCGACAGCTAACAGTAGTGTAAATAAGCTTAAGAAATTCTCTTTAACAATTTTCCTACAAATAGAAAAGCTTGCAAGGAATGAACGTTTTCATATTTTATTTAATTTTCAGGCATAGATAAATATATTTATTTTCTCAACTGTAGATTTAAGTTTTTTAATCACCAAATAGCCGCTAACATTTATAACAGTTATTATTTGTATGTTAAGTAACGATGGTATTAAAAACTTGACCTTGTGATACAACAATTTCGCCATGGACTACTTACAATACATGGACACACAACGGTGGCGTTGATTGGCTGATATAGATGCGTGTTTCTTGATTGGCTGATATATGCCTGTGAAGATGACTAATCAGAAGGAGGGCGTGACTCCTGATGACTACAGTGAGGAGTTTAACGAGATGTGGAATGTTGTCTACAAGCTTCAAGCTGCTCTGGAACCGGTAGGAATCTTTGTGTATTGTGTTTTTGTTGTTGTTGTATTTACCAGTTTTTCTTATGAACGCAATGGTCTACTATAGCAGTGCTCTGGTCTGTTAAGATAATAGATTATTGCTACCTTGGTGTGTGTATGTGTATGTGCAACGGAATGTGTGTTGTTGTGACCTTGATGTTGTGTTACTACAAGTATTTCGTTGTGACCTTGGTAAGTTCTTGTGACTTTTGTAAGTTACGATCCTGGTGCATTGGTTGTCACTATGACTATGGTGAGTAGTTTTGACCTTGATGCTTTGTTATGACCTTGGTGTGCTATGACAATTCTTTCGTTGTGACCTTGGTGTGTTATGACAATTATTTCGTTGTGACCTTGGTGTGTTATGACAATTTTTTCGTTGTGACCTTGGTAAGTTGTGATTTTTGTAGGTCACGATACTGGTGCATTGTCACTGTGACTTTAGTGAGTAGTTTTAACCTTGGTGATTTTTTGTGACCTTCGCGCTTCATTGTGACATTAGCACTTTTTGTGACTTTACTTCTTTTCGTACCTTGCTGCTTTTAGTGACGTTGGTGAGTCGTTGTGACCTTGGTTCTTTGTTGAGAACTTTGTGAGTCGTTGTGACCTTAGTGAGTAATTATGACCTTGGCGATTCGTGACATTGGTGAGTCGTTATACCATACTGCTATGTTATGACCTTAGTGTATGTTGTGACCTTAGTAAGTCGGCGTGTCCATGGTGTATTGTTGTGACCTTGGTCAGTGGTGGTGTCCTTCGTAGATCTTGGTGAGCTGTAACCTTGGTGCTTCATTCTGACCGTTATCTGCTGTAGCTGTATTGGTAACGCCAGGCTAGACGAAATGGACGTAGCGTCTATAGCATCATAAGTACACTCATAAATTCCATCTAATCTTCTATTCTTTCACATGGTTCATTCTCAAACTCCCGCTGCACTCTTCTTGTAGCAGGACGATGTTCCTACTAGATTTCCAGCAGGATATTGAACAGAGAATGAAAATTCTTTGTATTGCCGTTTTACTCGAATAATGGCCCAACACATTCAACTTCAGCGATTTTTTGCATTCTATATCCTAATGATATCCTCTCTATATTTATCTCCACTGTACTTAATCTATCTATCTCTTCCATGTCTCGTCCTTATAGTCTATTCCTCTTAGTTCCTTCTTATTAGTTCCTTCATATTAGTCCATTTCTTAATTCTTCACTCTTAGTTCATTCTTTAGTTTCACCCACTTAATTCCATTCTCATAAGTCCTACTTCTTAGTTCATTTCTTAGTTCCGTCCTCTTAGTGTGTTTCTCTTAGTGCCTTCCTCATAATTCATTTCTTTAGTCCCTTTGTTTTTAGTTCCTTCCTCTTATTTCATTCCTTTAGTCCCTTCTTCTTTAGTTCCTTCCTCTCAGTTCATTCCTTTAGTCCCTTCTTCTTTAGTCCCTTCTTCTTTAGTTCCTTTCTCTTAGTTCCTTCCTCTTAGTTCATTCCTCTTAGTTCCTTCCTCTTAGTTCCTTCCTTTTAGTTCCTTCCTCTCGTTCATATAAATATTTATCTTGCTGATTCTTATCTTGGTAGGGAGAATTTTATCCTATTCAAGATGTGGAAATCAACACAGCATGTTTTGGCTGTAATAATTTTCTTGGCAGTATTTACGTTTAGTTGTTTGTCATTGTTGTTTGCACATTCCGGATGCACAATTACCTGCTACGGGATTCGAAACCTGGTACATTGAACGTCAATGGCGAGCTCTGTACTACACATCCACAGAGCCGGACTAGAGAAGTTTATAGGCTGTGAAAATAGAGGTTTAGAAATCGGAGCGAAATCTCCAGTCGCCACGACATCCCCAGTCGCCACGACATCCCCAGTCGCCACGATATTCCCAGAAACAACAACATTTTCATTCTTCACATCCCCAGTCGCCATGACCACAACATCCCCACATCGCTTCGATTTTTACCTTCAAAAGTTAAAAATGTCAAATCTTAATCCACGATTTTAACAAAAGGTCTCTCAATTGTGAGGCTGAAGCTCTAACCCTAACTACTCGATCACGAGTTTCACATTTCCAATGCATTTTCAACATTCCGCCGCTTCATATTTCTCTCTTTCTCTGTCACTCCTCCTTTCTCTACTTTTCTCATCCCACAAATATGTTTTCAAATCTTCTATCTACTGAAATGAAATGTGTGAGACGTATGATTGGAGTTAGCTTGAGAGACAAAATCAGGAATGAAAAACTAAGGAAACAATTAGGGATCACGTCAACAATAGAATACATCCAGAAACAAGTTAAATGGTACGGCCACATAACCAGACAGAAAGAGCACAGTATTATAAAAAAAAAAAACATTTAACAAACGATACGAAAACAGTCGACCTCGTATCGGACGCCCTCGTAAAAGGTGGATAGATAGTGTATTATAGACACTCGGAAATATAACAGCGGAAGAGGCAAATAGAAGGGCAAAAGACCGTACACTCACTCTCCCCTCAACATCGAAAGGTACATGAGGACAGATAGACAAAGATGAAGAAATTTTCTATCCTACGTAACTTCGATTCTACTACATACATCCTAGATTCATTCTTTTTTTCCTCTCTTCCTCTATCCCACAGTATACCTTTGATTCCTCATCAATCTTTCCAACACTCACATTTCTTTTGTCCACTGAATTTCTACCCCATATTCCATATCCCTTTTGTATTTGTCTACCCCAGGCTCCACGTGACTATTTTCTTCTCTTTCGCCCATATAACAGTAGATCTGAAACTTTGTTTAGCAGGTGGATCATTTTAGCACATTACCTGTCAGCTGCATCTATCACTCTAATTTACCTCCCAGCTGCATCTATCACTCTAATTTACCTCCCAGCTGCATCTATCACTCTAATTTACCTCCAAAGCTACATCTATCAGTCTAATTTACCTTCCAGCTGCATCTATCACTCCAATTTACATCACAGCTGCATCTATCACTCCAATTTACATCACAGCTGCATCTATCACTCTAATTTACATCACAGTTGTGTCTATCACTCTAATTTACCTCCCAGCTGCATCTATCACTCTAATTTAACTCCCAGCTGCATCTATCACTCTAATTTACATCCCAGCTGCATCTATCACTCTAGTTAACCTCCAACTACATCTATCATTCTAATTTACCTCCCAGCTGAATCTATCACTGTAATTTACTTTCCAGCTGCATCTATCACTCTAATTTACCTCCCAGCTGCATCTATCACTGTAATTTACTTTCCAGCTGCATCTATCACTCTAATTTACCTCCCAGCTGCATCTATCACTCTAATTTACCTCCCAGCTGCAACTATTACTCTAATTTAACTCCCAGCTGCATCTATCACTCTAATTTACCTCCAAAGCTACATCTATCAGTCTAATTTACCTCCCAGCTGCATCTATCACTCCAATTTACATCACAGCTGCATCTATCACCCCTATTTACATCACAGCTGCATCTATCACTCTAATTTACATCACAGTTGTGTCTATCACTCTAATTTACCTCCCAGCTGCATCTATCACTCTAATTTACCTCCAACTCTATCACTCTAATTTAACTCCCAGCTGCATCTATCACTCTAATTTACATCCCAGCTGCATCTATCACTGTAATTTACTTTCCAGCTGCATCTATCACTCTAATTTACCTCCCAGCTGAATCTATCATTGTAATTTACTTTCCAGCTGCATCAATCACTCTATTTTACCTTCCAGCTGCATATATCATTCTAATTTACATCCCAGCTGCACTTTCTGTTAGGGATCACGATACTGAGTCCCACAATGACATTCAGTGGTCAGTGTTTTATAGTTGCCAAGTAATAGTAAAGCACGGTTTCCCTGATAGCCCCCTCCCCCGACCCTAAAGAAAAAAATACAAGTACGACATATTTAATAGGAAGACTCAGATATCACAATCAAGTTTTAAACCATGACACTGCTTACTCCGATTCTGGGGAATACATCCTGGGCACTACATTACGGGGACTACATTACGGGGACTACATCCAGGGGACTACATCCTGGGGACTACATCCTGGGAAATACATCCTGGGGACCCACCCTGGGGACTACATCCTGGGGACTACATCTTGGAGACTACATCTTGCGAAATACATCCTGGGAACTACATCTTGGGGACTACATCTTACGGAATACATCCTGGGGTCTACATCTTGGGGACTACATCCTAGTGACTACATCTTGGGTATATATCCTGGGACAGAGTCTTCCCACTTACCTTGGCCTAAGCTGCTGGAGGTCATGACTTGCAGGAGTAACAAATTAAAGTAGAAGAGGAAGAAGCGTCACAACTGTCTCTTATCTCGACTTATTCATAACTTGTTTAGCTTAAGTGACGTGTACTTATCCCACCCTCTTCTCATAAGCCAATCATATCTACTCCAGGGTCTTTACCCGTCATTCCCAAACACTCAATTTTTGTCACGATTTTCTTTAAAGTTTCTGCAGTATTCCAGCATGCATCGGGTAATTTTCTAACTATAAATATTTATCATAGGCTCCATATATTTACAATTGTCATCCCGTTAGCACACAAACAAAAAGGTCCTGACGATACTGCAAATAAAAAAACAGAAATACAGTATTAACAGAAAAAAGGCGAACAAATATGCTATTTTGAACATCTTAAATGATCTTATAAAGACCTTACACGAGGGTAGGGTTGAGGAGAGGCGAACAAGAGGTAGGCAGAGATACATGTTGAAGAAAAACAACATGAGATGTACATTATACAGTCTAGCAGAGTGCACTACCAATACAAGAGATAAGGGATGATTGAGATACGTTGCAGTCAGTTTTCTCTACAGAGACGGTACCTGATGTTCATGTTATATGATTAGGTAATACATGGATAATATTAGGTAACAGATGGATAATCTTAGGTAACAGATGGAAAATATTAAGTAATAGATTGATGAAATTAGGTAATAGATTGATACTATTAGGTAATAGATTTATGATATTAGGTAATAGATTGATGATATTAGGTAATAAATGCATAATGTTAGGTGATAGATGGATAATATTAGGTAATAGACGGGTAGTATTAGGTAGCATGACTTGGTAATCTTGAAGTTGTCACGTGTACTGTGTGGCCAAACTTAGGGCGACGTCATATCTTAATAGTTGTAAAAATATAAAAAAATTATGAAACATTTTGATGCATTACAAATAATTGGTAAAACTACCTACCGAAATGACAAAAAAGTAGTGGATATATCTGCTGCTTATACAACAAGAAGATCAAGTATGGGAATGAAGTTATAGGTGGGGACAACTGTTTTGACGTGGCTTACGTAACCACACCCACGAACAAGGATTCTATCAGGTTCTCAGAATATGCTGCGCAAGATAGGAAAGTTCACAATACGAAAGAAGTGTGTCAATCTTAGTAAGAACGAAAATATCACTTAGATCTACTGTCCATGTCACGTTGGAGTCAGAGGTAACGATAGAGCTGAGACATAGGCGGAGGGTAATGCTGACGTAAAGACAAAATAAAATACAGAGCTGAATTAATTAGAGCATTTATGTGTAGACTTCTTGGAGGCTGGTAGCAAGACAGTCACGAACATTTATGTACTGGAAAGAACAGGCAATACCACAATATTGTATATGCTCATTCTGCGAACATGTGGATGAGACACACTCGTAGGATGGATGGAAGATGGTAGAATATAGAAGGATCTCCTTTTTCGAGAATTACAATTTGAGAAAAGATATCATGGTGAACCACTACTTCTTTCAAAGATATATGCAAGGGCAACGTGCATGATACAGTCATTGATGCGAAATCGTGAGACAATGATGACATATATCGTCTTGCATGAAAGAGAAAGATCAGGAATGGTATAGACAAATGAGAACATGATATCAGCTAGTTCAAGGGCTGCACGTCGAAAAAGACAACAGCAGCATACGATGATACATGTGGACATGTGATTTATTGTACATATTGTGGAAGACTCTTTGCAGATAGGATTCGTCTTGTGAGCTACATCTATCATCGCCATGTATTGTAGCTTATATTTTTATATAGTACAACAGTAGTACTATCGCCTGGATGGACGGAAAGTTGTCTACTAAGTAAGTTGTGTGTTGTACCTCAACATCGACATGGACTGTAGATTATGTGTCTTATATACCAACTGGGGAGACCGAAATGGGTCTACTACTATGGGGGAACATGAAAAAAAAACACGGCGAGGATGATGATAGAGGCAATGTCAGATAATTCTAAAAAATATGGCTAACCAGAGGAGATGGAAAGTATCCCTTTGAAAAGATCACAAGAACACACAACCAACAACTCTCTAAGAACCAACAACTCTCTAAGAACCATCAACTCTCTAAGAACCAACCACTCTCTAAGAACCAACAACTCTCTAAGAACCAACAACTCTCTAAGAACCAACAACTCCCTAAAAACCAACAACTCCCTAAGAACCAACAACTCCCTAAGAACCAACAACTCTCTAAGAACCAACAACTCCCTAAGAACCAACAACTCCCTAAGAACCAATAACTCCCTAAGAACCAACAACTCCCTAAGAACCAACAACTCTCTAAGAACCAACAACTCTCTAAGAACCAACAACTCTCTAAGAACCAACAACTCTCTAAGAACCAACAACTCCCTAAGAACCAACAACTCCCTAAGAACCATCAACTCCCTAAGAACCAACAACCCCCTAAGAACCAACAACTCCCTAAGAACCAACAACTCCCTAAGAACCAACAACCCCCTAAGAACCAACAACTCCCTAAGAACCAACAACTCCCTAAGAACCAACAACTCCCTAAGAACCAACAACTCCCTAAGAACCAACAACTCCCTAAGTACCAACAACTCCTAAGAACCAACAACTCCCTAAGAACCAACAACTCCCTAAGAACCAACAACTCCCTAAGAACCAACAACTCCCTAAGAACCAACAACTACCTAAGAACCAACAACTCTCTAAGAACCAACAACTCTCTAAGAACCAACAACTCTCTAAGAACCAACAACTCTCTAAGAACCAACAACTCTCTAAGAACCAACAACTCCCTAAGAACCAACAACTCCCTAAGAACCAACAACTCCCTAAGAACCAACAACTCCCTAAGAACCAACAACTCTCTAAGAACCAACAACTCTCTAAGAACCAACAACTCTCTAAGAACCAACAACTCTCTAAGAACCAACAACTCTCTAAGAACCAACAACTCTCTAAGAACCAACAACTCTCTAAGAACCAACAACTCCCTAAGACACTGAGCAGTTAGACGTCTGGTGGAATGTAAAGCAGAACACTATTTTAGCATGCTCCAAGTGTCGCCATGTTTGATTATATCAAGAATCAACAACCGTTTTATCAAACGAAAGGGAAGTAATCACGAAATATGTGCTTTGCTAAATATTCAGATAAAGAAATACTAGAAACTGACAAGGATGTCTATGTTTGGTTCTTGGATTGGTTGGATGGCTGGCTAGTTGGTTTATTGGTTTGCTTGTTGGTATGGCTGGCTAGTTGGTCAGTTGGCTGGATGGCTGGCTGACTGGGTAGTTGGTTGGTTGATTGGCTGACTTACTGACTAGTTATTTGGTTGGTTGGTGGACTGGTTAGTTGGTTAGTTCGTTCGATAGCTGGCTAGTTCCAGTGTTTTTTGGGCTCATGTCCATTTACCCACAAAGATGTCACTTCTAGACATTCATAAATAGGAAGAACTGGCAACATACACAACCTTTAGTGAAATCACAGAGGTCGTGGTGGCTGGATTACCAGAACTGTGACTTCTAGTTTTTTATGGTTGTAAAGCTATAATATAACCAAATTGAACAAACGTCTACGGTTGAGAGTAGCGCACCTCGCCATGAGATGTCCATTTCACATAACCAAACTAACTATAGACGACCCAGCATTTTCTGCATGTAGCCTTCTTCTTCTTCTTCTGCGTTCAGCATCTGTGGTCATGCTATATTGTCAGGCCTGTCGTCAAGACGAAGTCCACTGTCTTCTTCAGGTCAGAGCGGCTGCCCCATAGCTTTTTGCCTCAAGTCTGTATCCTCTGGCCAGGTCTGCTGTCTCTGCTCTTTGTATGTTGGGCAGTCCTGAAGTATGTGTTCCGGATTCTGGGTTCCGGATCCACATGGACATTCATCTGTGTATGAGATCCTCAATCGGTAAAGGTGACCCAACAGTCTGTTCTAAGGCGAAATATCGTGGTCTGTTGATATCTTTGGAGGAGATGTATTGCATCATGTTCGTATTCCTCTTCCATTTGTTTACAGACTTTTTGAAAGATGTTCTAGCACTAATAAAGGAAATAAAAAATCAAACAAATAAAGCCTTCTCGCTGAAGACCTTACTTGAGGGTAGAGTCAGATATATAAATGGGAGAAAAACATAATGAGATGGACCGGTTAAAGTTTAGCAGAGTTCACCACCAAAACAAGATTCAGAAAATGTTGGTGATACTTTGCAGCCAGCCGTCGCTGTGGATATGTCACTTGATGATGATAATGGGAATGGGTGATTTTCTATGGTATATTACATTCAATGACCGACTCTGTAGCCAAGTTAGCGGGTGTCGCTAGAGTAAATGATCAATGAGAAGATACAGAGCTGCCATAATTATGGCAGTCACATGGATACACTACACACTTAGGTAGAGGACGCTGAAATACCCATAATTCCTATAAGATCGTAGTGCTGCCCACTGGAAGCTACCACCAAAAATTACTTCACTCACATCCGCTCTCAGTCACTTGGACGTGTGTAGAAAAATCGTGCCCAGATTATTCTTTGATGTACATCCAGGATTTTCTTTGTTAGCCTCTTCTTCTTCTTCTTCAACCATGTGACAGTGTATATGTTCAGAGAATGCTAGAAATGGTTGTGACCGCGGGGAGAGCGGATCAAGTGCAATCTCTCTGGAACTATTCGAAGAGCCCCTAACACAGAACTCACTGGAACACAGGGCTTATGTAGATTTAGAAAGCTGATAGAATGACATGATGAGCACTTTTGAGAATGCTCCAAGTGCAGTAACGCTGGTTTTAATCAATAATCAAGAATCTACCACAGAAGTGGGTAACATTTTCTGAATCGGCGAGCCGGGTTCAGCTTTTTTTCGTTGCGTATGAGAACAAAAGTATTTTTATTCACTTGCTGCTGCACATAGTTCTTCATCTTCTGCTTTCATTCTCAAACTCCTACAGATTAGTAGAGTGTAGTCCAGAATGCGGATTACGTTGTATCATGGTTTATAACTTTACCGTGGTACATGCGTTTTTCAGCCGGACACATTCGACTTAACACCGCTACTGGGTCAATTGGACCCTCTATGGGATGGGACCGACAAAAAACCCACATACGTCGCCTCTTATAACGTTCTTGGTTGCAAATCCGGTGGTCCATGGGCTCATGCCCTTTGACCAAACGTGCTTGGTAGGTTATGGTGTTCTCACTCTATGCTCCCCTTTAAGCGCCCATCAACACACCGACATAGTGTCCTCTAATCTCTGGGCTCAATTTTTTCAGTAATTGTAGATTATCCCGACCGGCCAGAAAAAAATGGTTTTCACAGACCTGATTTTAAACACGGCCGTATCTGTCTCACCACGGAATCTGTCTCATCTACTAGAATCTTCGCCTGTAGTAGTTACATTCTTATCTCAGGCGTCCATCCTGGAGTCTGTAAAGTGTATCTCTCTCTAACCTTTCTCTACACTTTACATCTACCGACCACTTCTATATGAACCATGCGGAATCCCCACCAAGCTAGCTCTTGTGTCAACTCTCTCATGCGTGGTGCTGGCTTGTTTTCGATTTTCCCTCATCATCACCGGCATGAAAGTGAGCGATGAAAAAACAAAAACACTCACCCTTAAAGAGAGTCGATAGTTTCATGGCTCTACGCAAGTTTAGGAATTCTTGCACTCTTCCGTTATTTTTAGCATGGACTCTGTATTCTGAGATGCATAATTCCTTATTTTAGTCTAATTTATAGACATTTAGAATGGTCTGTATATTCAGAGTTTTAAAGTTTCTAATCTTGGACTCTAATTTATAGTATTTTTATAGTGGAGTGTAATTTAGAATTTCAAGTTAAGTCCATGTGATGTTGATGAATAGTGTTTCCTTAGAGTAGACGGTCATTTATAGTTTTAGTAATATTAGTTTAGTACATAGTTTAGAAGTTCATTTATAGCTTCAACAGAGTATTTATCATTTATATCTGTTTTATAGATAGGTGTCAGTGTATAGTTAAATATACATTGTTATCAATTATACTTCAATATAGTGTATGTCAATGTAGAAGAGGGAGCCGCGTAGTGCAGTAGTAGCGCACTGACTTCGCATATGAGTTGTCCTGGGTTCATTCCCCAGTTGGTCCTGGGTTCATTCCCCAGTTGAGGCGGAAATGTTTATCAGATCGCAATGACGCCCGGGTCGACCCAGCCTTAAATGGGTACTGGATTAATCCGGTAAGTAAAGACTGCGAGGGAGAGGAGATGGCTACCGCCCTCATTTGCAGAGCCTATGAAATGTGAGATTGCTAATATATCACACCCCTACGGCATTAATAAAAGCTATAGGTTACTTTACTAGTACTATGTCAATGTTTAGTGTCTACTTAAATATGGTGGATCTCAGTGCAGAGTTTATGTTTCAATATAGTGTATGTCAATGTCATTTCTACTTCATTAGAGTTGACACTGTTGTAGTATCTACTACACTAGATTGGGACACTGATGTAGTTTCTACTTCAATAGAATGGGACATCAATGTAGAGTTCTTGTTTCAATAGACTGGGACACTAATATAGTTTCTACTACACTAGACTGGGACACTGATGTAGTTTCTACTTCAATAGATTGGGACTCCAATGTAGAGTTTCTACTGAACTACAGTGTTCTACAATATAATGTTTTCAACACCCTAGAGTGAGTGCAAATTTAAAATTTCCAATTCTTCTTCAACGTTCATTCTCAAACTTCCGCTGGATCTCTCTTGTAGCAGGACCACGATGCTACTAGATTTCCATCAAGATTTAGTCCAGAGAATGGAAATCCGTTGTGTCGCCGTTTTATTTGCGCTAATGGACCGACACATCCGTCTTTGCGGGGAATTTTAATTTCAGTAAGACGAGTTTGTTATAGAGTATCTAGGGAGTTGGCGCTACTGTAAAGTTTCAAATTCCATAGATTGGACGCTATTGTTAAAGCAAAAACATAGAATGATTCAATCATATCCTATGCAGGACAATTTTTCAACTGCCATTGTCTATTCTTGATTCTTGATTAGAACAATTTTTCAACTGCCATTGTCTATTCTTGATTCTTGATTAGAACAACTTTTCAACTGCCATTGTCTATTCTTGATTCTTGATTAGAACAACTTTTCAACTGCCATTGTCTATTCTTGATTCTTGATTAGAACAATTTTTCAACTGCCATTGTCTATTCTTGATTCTTGATTAGAACAACTTTTCAACTGCCATTGTCTATTCTTGATTAGAGACTAGTATCACTGCGCAAGGGGTATTCCCATAAACGCTCTGCTTGACGTTCCGTCGGGTATCTAAAAGTATACAAGCTCAGTGTCTCCTTTAGATGTTGGATGTGGGTTCTTCTGGTCTTTCCAGTAAGGACGCACTTTCTCACCTTTTCTCTGGTCACTCTCATTTCTATCATTCTCTGAACAAGTAGATTGTCTCCTTCAGAATCCTCTTCATCAGTTTTTAATGTATCCATATCTGCCCTAATAAAATCTGTTTGGTCTCCTCTCATCACTTTGCCATTCACTATGTCGGTACCCTACACTGTGTATCGGCACTGTCGGTACCCTACACTGTGTATCGGCACTGTCGGTACCCTACACTGTGTATCGGCACTGTCGGTACCCTACACTGTGTATCGGCACTGTCGGTATCCTACACTGTGTATCGGCACTGTCGGTACCCTACACTGTGTATCGGCACTGTCGGTACCCTACACTGTGTATCGGCACTGTCGGTACCCTACACTGTGTATCGGCACTGTCGGTACCCTACACTGTGTATCGGCACTGTCGGTACCCTACACTGTGTATCGGCACTGTCGGTACCCTACACTGTGTATCGGCACTGTCGGTACCCTACATTGTGTATCGGCACTGTCGGTACCCTACACTGTGTATCGGCACTGTCGTTATCTCTGACTGACTCCATGTATGGATAGTTTCACTACTCTCTTTTCTTTCCATACTGTTGTATATATAGATATGTAAATGTAGGCATCGCTTTTACGGTTCTCCAACTTTGCCAGAGAAAGGTTAGCGGCTCGATCTACGCGCGATTTTGAAACTTCGACTAGGTTCTAATTCGTTGGAACTGTTTATTTGATTTACCTCTTTATTCTGTAGGCAGACACACAAATGTTTGTATTGTAGATATGTGTCTAATTATAAATATTACAAAAGATTCGAATAAATAGGTGGCTCTAATGACGATTGTGTGGATGTAGATACAAAGTGACCAATAGGTCTTCTAAAGTCGGATGTTTCTAACCGATAATCGTGGATATCGCAACACAGCTGCATATTTTGATACAGCACGTTCCGTTCTCCGTCTGGTAATTTGCAGGAGTTTGAGAATGAACGAGGAAGAAAAATTAAGATTCTCATCATCAAGTGCCGTCTCCGTAACGAGGTTGGCTGCAATTAACCTTCAACATCATGCCTCTTGCTATGTCGGGTCACTCTGCTAGATTGTAACATGTCCATCTCGTGATGTTTCTTTCTCACTTGTATCTCTGTCCTCTTCTTGCTCGCCTGCCCTCGTCTCTACCCTCAAGTAATGTCCTCAAGTAATGTCCTCAAGTAATGTCTTCAACAAGATGTCATGTCTTTTAATATATCCAAAATATTTTACTTGTTTAATCTTTACTTCTTGTAACAGTTCATTTCTGATATAAAGTGATATTAGAGCCACTGTGTTGGTTTTCTGCTCTTTCCATGAAGTCCTCCGTATACTTCTAATATAGTAAGTAAAGTAACCCATAGTATTTATTAATGCCGTAGGGGTGTGAAATGTTAGCGATCTCACATTTCAGAAGCGCTGCAAATGAGGGCGGTAGCCATCGCCTCTCCCTCGCAGTCTTTACTTTCCGGATTACTCCGGTACCCATTTAAGGTCGACCCTGGAGCCGTTGCAAACCTGAAAAACATTTTCGCCTCAACTGGGGAATGAACCCAGGATCACTCATATGCGAAGCCAGTGCGCTAACCACTATGATACGCGACTCCCATATTTCTATATATTAACATCTCAAAGGCGATCTCTAAAAAGAGTATATGTCGAATAATTTAAGGAGCTCATAGATGTAAAGATACGTGCCAGATATATCGAACATAAGCTCCATTTGTTTCTCAGAGAATGTTGAGTTTATGAGTTCTGGTTATCACCAGTGCACACTGGCAAGTCAATAGATAACACTACCCCCACCTCAATAATCCACACATCAGAGTTTATCGGCTCACTTTTCCTGTCCGCGGATATTTTATCTGTCTTCTGGAATATATGTTATTTATCCAGGCTGTTCATATCTTTGCTGAAAGTCTTCCAACAATATTGTAGAACTGCAGTAAAACTATACAATTATGTGTAGTAATCGAAAAAAATCAAGATTAAGTTATTATTTGTCATTCATTTGATTTGTATTTTGTTTTCTTGATAAAGGCCATTTGGCTGAGACCTCGAATCCGTCTATTTTGTGAGTGGTTAACTGTATAATTCCATATAACTTAGTCTTGTCTTATAAGATGTAAAATCGAACACTTTCTATCACGAAAATAAATGTGAATGTATCACCAGTGATAAAACCCTAGATCAAACCCACGTCTCCCGTGGAAGTCTCAATAATGGCCCTCTAGATCACATCGTAGTAGATAACTAGCCTCTTGTGGAAGACTCAGTAATGGCCCTCTAGATCAAATCGTAGTAGATAACTAGCCTCTTGTGGAAGACTCAATAATGTCCCTCTAGATCAAATCCTAGTAGATAACTAGCCTCTTGTGGAAGACTCAAAAATGTCCATCTAGATCAAATCCTAGTAGATAACTAGCCTCTTGTGGAAGACTTAAAAATGTCCCTCTAGATCAAATCCTTGTAGATAACTAGCCTCTTGTGGAAGACTCAAACATGTCCCTCTAGATCACATCCTTGTAGATAACTAGCCTCTTGTGGAAGACTCAAAAATGTCCCTCTAGATCAAATCCTTGTAGATAACTAGCCTCTTGTGGAAGACTCAAAAATGTCCCTCTAGATCAAATCCTTGTAGATAACTAGCCTCTTGTGGAAGACTCAAAAATGTCCCTCTAGATCAAATCCTTGTAGATAACTAGACTCTTGTGGAAGACTCAAAAATGTCCCTCTAGATCAAATCCTTGTAGATAACTAGCCTCTTGTGGAAGACTCAAAAATGTCCCTCTAGATCAAATCCTTGTAGATAACTAGCCTCTTGTGGAAGACTCAAAAATGTCCCTCTAGATCAAATCCTTGTAGATAACTAGCCTCTTGTGGAAGACTCAAAAATGTCCCTCTAGATCAAATCCTTGTAGATAACTAGCCTCTTGTGGAAGACTCAAAAATGTCCCTCTAGATCAAATCCTTGTAGATAACTAGCCTCTTGTGGAAGACTCAAAAATGTCCCTCTAGATCAAATCCTTGTAGATAACTAGCCTCTTGTGGAAGACTCAAAAATGTCCCTCTAGATCAAATCCTTGTAGATAACTAGCCTCTTGTGGAAGACTCAAAAATGTCCCTCTAGATCAAATCCTTGTAGATAACTAGCCTCTTGTGGAAGACTCAAAAATGTCCCTCTAGATCAAATCCTTGTAGATAACTAGCCTCTTGTGGAAGACTCAAAAATGTCCCTCTAGATCAAATCCTTGTAGATAACTAGCCTCTTGTGGAAGACTCAAAAATGTCCCTCTAGATCAAATCCTTGTAGATAACTAGCCTCTTGTGGAAGACTCAAAAATGTCCCTCTAAATCAAATCCTTGTAGATAACTAGCCTCTTGTGGAAGACTCAAAAATGTCCCTCTAGATCAAATCCTTGTAGATAACTAGCCTCTTGTGGAAGACTCAAAAATGTCCCTCTAGATCAAATCCTTGTAGATAACTAGCCTCTTGTGGAAGACTCAAAAATGTCCCTCTAGATCAAATCCTTGTAGATAACTAGCCTCTTGTGGAAGACTCAAAAATGTCCCTCTAGATCAAATCCTTGTAGATAACTAGCCTCTTGTGGAAGACTCAAACATGTCCCTCTAGATCACATCCTTGTAGATAACTAGCCTCTTGTGGAAGACTCAAAAATGTCCCTCTAGATCAAATCCTTGTAGATAACTAGCCTCTTGTGGAAGACTCAAAAATGTCCCTCTAGATCAAATCCTTGTAGATAACTAGCCTCTTGTGGAAGACTCAAAAATGTCCCTCTAGATCAAATCCTAGTAGATAACTAGCCTCTTGTGGAAGACTCAAAAATGTCCCTCTAGATCAAATCCTAGTAGATAACTAGCCTCTTGTGGAAGATTAAAAAATGTCCCTCTAGATCAAATCCTAGTAGATAACTAGCCTCTTGTGGAAGATTAAAAAATTTCCCTCTAGATCAAATCCTAGTAGATAACTAGCCTCTTGTGGAAGACTCAAAAATGTCCCTCTAGATCAAATCCTTGTAGATAACTAGCCTCTTGTGGAAGACTCAAAAATGTCCCTCTAGATCAAATCCTAGTAGATAACTTGCCTCTTGTGGAACTCAGTAATGTCCCTCTAGATCAAATCCTTGTAGATAACTAGCCTCTTGTGGAAGACTCAAAAATGTCCCTCTAGATCAAATCCTTGTAGATAACTAGCCTCTTGTGGAAGACTCAAAAATGTCCCTCTAGATCAAATCCTTGTAGATAACTAGCCTCTTGTGGAAGACTCAAAAATGTCCCTCTAGATCAAATCCTTGTAGATAACTAGCCTCTTGTGGAAGATTAAAAAATGTCCCTCTAGATCAAATCCTAGTAGATAACTAGCCTCTTGTGGAAGATTAAAAAATGTCCCTCTAGATCAAATCCTAGTAGATAACTAGCCTCTTGTGGAAGACTCAAAAATGTCCCTCTATATCAAATCCTTGTAGATAACTAGCCTCTTGTGGAAGACTCAAAAATCTCCCTCTAGATCAAATCCTAGTAGATAACTAGCCTCTTGTGGAAGACTCAAAAATGTCCCTCTAGATCAAATCCTAGTAGATAACTAGCCTCTTGTGGAAGATTAAAAAATGTCCCTCTAGATCAAATCCTAGTAGATAACTAGCCTCTTGTGGAAGACTCAAAAATGTCCCTCTAGATCAAATCCTTGTAGATAACTAGCCTCTTGTGGAACTCAGTAATGGCCCCCTTTAATTCAAATCCTAGTAGATAACTAGCCTCTTGTGGAAGACTCACAATACTTCATCAATTACATTTAACCAACTTGATAATGAAGTTTCTACACAAAATATTTCGTTCAACTGAGAGTTGCACACAACTGAGAGTTGCACACAACTGAGAGTTGCACACAACTGAGAGTTGCACACAACTGAGAGTTGCACACAACTGAGAGTTGCACACAACTGAGATTTGCACACAACTGAGAGTTGCACACAACTGAGAGTTGCACACAACTGAGAGTTGCACACAACTGAGAGTTGCACACAACTGAGATTTGCACACAACTGAGAGTTGCACACAACTGAGAGTTGCACACAACTGAGAGTTGCACACAACTGAGAGTTGCACACAACTGAGAGTTGCACACAACTGAGAGTTGCACACAACTGAGAGTTGCACACAACTGAGAGTTGCACACAACTGAGAGTTGCACACAACTGAGAGTTGCACACAACTGAGAGTTGCACACAACTGAGAGTTGCACACAACTGAGAGTTGCACACAACTGAGAGTTGCAAACAACTGAGAGTTGCACACAACTGAGAGTTGCAAACAACACTGAGAGTTGCAAACAACACTGAGAGTTGCAAACAACTGAGAGTTGCAAACAACTGAGAGTTGCAAACAACTGAGAGTTGCAAACAACTGAGAGTTGCACACAACTGAGAGTTGCACACAACTGAGAGTTGCAAACAACTGAGAGTTGCACACAACTGAGAGTTGCACACAACTGAGAGTTGCAAACAACTGAGAGTTGCAAACAACTGAGAGTTGCAAACAACTGAGAGTTGCACACAACTGAGAGTTGCACACAACTGAGAGTTGCAAACAACTGAGAGTTGCACACAACTGAGAGTTGCACACAACTGAGAGTTGCACACAACTGAGAGTTGCACACAACTGAGAGTTGCACACAACACTGAGAGTTGCAATCTTCAGTGTGTGAATTTATGTTCGGAAGAATCCCCCCACACCAAACAACCCCACCTCTTCCCGCAGCCCATATTAAAAACCAAAATGTAGATTACTATAGTTCAACCCCACTATCTATATTTTTTAAACTACTGCTAAAAAAACTACTATTATTGAGAAAACTACTATTGTTAAAAAAAATTTTTAAAGATATTTATTTTAACAAATACTGTTTAAAAAACTACTATTGTTTTCTAATTTAAAAAGCTATTGTTTAAAAAATGACTGTTGGTTTTTTTAAAACTATGATTGTTTTAAGAAACTACTATTGCTTTAAAAATCCACTATTGTGTTTTTGTGTTGAAAAAACGACTATTATTAAAAAATATTATAATGTAAAAACTATTATTGTTTAAAAGCTATTACTGTTAAAAAGCTATTACTGTTAAAAAGCTATTACTGTTAAAAAGCTATTACTGTTAAAAAGCTATTACTGTTGTAAAGGTAAAAAACTAATATTGTTGAAAAACTGATATTGTTTTAGAAATCTGTATTGCTATGGTCAAGAATGACCATGATTCATATTTCTGGATAGCGTCTGTACATATAGTCGTTTAGTGCTTTGGCTGTCAAAACGATGCATCCAGTTTTGTGAATGTATTACTTTGATTCTTGATTAGGGACCAGCATCAAAGCACTGTGGGCATTCCCATAAATGCTCTGATTACCATTCGGTCAGGCATATAAAAGTATATAATTTCAGTGTTCCAGTCAGCTGTTGGTTGTGAATTCTACTGGTTTTTCCAGTCAGGAAACACATTTCTCCCCTCTCCTCTGGTCACGCCTACTTCTATCATCCTCTATACATGTACATTGTATAAGTTAGTATCCTCGTCATCGTTTTTTAGCCTATCCATAACTGCTATAATTAATGCAGCCCAATCTCTTCTCATAACTTTGTCATCCACTATAGCTGTATACGCCAATGTGTGAGCTCTTTCGTTACCCTGACTCCCCCATGACTAGGGTGTTATCTTATAGAAGATAACAATGCATATGGATAACATCTCTTCAATCTAAGCCGTGATTAATAATATATATAAATATATGCTCGCTCATGAGAAAACACTCTTCTGAATTGTTTCTAAATCATTTCTATTTTCGTGTGATTTTCGCAGGTTCACTTTGTGTATACTGAAAACTAATGAAAATTACGAGCAAAAATTAAATAAATCACTTTAGAAGGCTATTTTCAATGAGCCCATAAGTCTTATATTTCCTATTTGTTACTGCTAAGCTCAGTTGTAAAAAATATTGTTTTAATTCATCATTAAACAGCAGGCAACTCGTCCCAGGCAGTCATGAAATACTGTGCACATAGGATTAGCTGTTAGTAAATCTGTTATAATGACATAATAAAATAAACTGCTGTTGCAGTGGAAGCTTTACGATATGTTCATAGTCAGGAGTATTAACTCTGAGATACTAGCTTTATCCCACGTCTTTCCAGAAAAAAATAAAATTATGTGAATTTGTGGAACTGATAAACTTGAACTAGACCTCAAGTCTGCTTTGAAATGTGTTGTTCGATTACGCCACGTTAGGTGATATGCCAGATTTCAAGAAAAGTTGCTAATGTGCTAATGTTAAACGTGTGTGATCAAACATGCATCGATACTGGGATTTATGCAGATAGAACTGGTCACAAAAATATGGAATATCGATACAATAATAACAGACTTGTTCGAGTACAGGTAGGTATCGTCTTCAAAACTTGTACTTGATTATTTTCTTGAGCTTCTTCTTCTGTGTCAATGATTTTCAACCTGGGTCATGTTGATTACTTGGGGACTACAGCGATTTGCTTAGGTCCATATAGATTTTTTTTTTTACATTGAGAGACCACGGACGCGATAAGACGGTGGTTGCATAAAAGCGGATATTTTGAGCGTTATCTTCGATGGTATGTTGATCTGATGTGTCCGTTCGAAAGACACAGATATCGCAGCGAAGGTTTAAACCATTAAACAAAGCATCTGTTCTTTGCACTACATCCTGATAATCTACAGGAGTTTCAGAACGAACGTATGCAAAATAAGCGTAATGAAGCTGTAATATCCCTAGGATATTGGGTTCAGTACTTGCCTTGTGCTAAAGAGGTCAGGGGTTCAAACCCCGAATCGTGACGTCATGTTTACCAATCATTTTTTCAATATTTCTTTGGAGATTATCGTTGAGACTAGAGTTATGAGCTATGAGTTATACTCCTGGCAGAGACGGCGTGCAGTTTCCTTAACTGACGGAGTACATATTGGAATACATGAGTACAATGAAGTCACTCCTCAACACCTTTTGTAGCCTCGATGAAAGTTGACAACTATTTTTTCTATTACCCTTGACGGGGGTGGGGGAGGAGGAGCCATGTAAGCAGATGTGTCTCGAAAACAAGGCCACATGCGACAAATGTTAAAAGCCACGTATCTAATTGACGTATCATTTGTAGAACGTTGTCCTGACTGCCTCTCTGTAAGCGTCTCGCTTATGTGCGAGCTATGTTTGTTTATTCATATGTATTCTTTTTACCTGTGTCCTGGAAATTTTATTATTGTAGAAAGTATTTTACCTGTGTCTGTGGGATGTTATCATTATAGAAACTGCCTTACCTGTGTTTGTGGTATTTTATCATTATAGAAAATGTCTTACCTGTGCATTTGGAATTTTAGCGTTGTAGAAAACATTTTACCTGTGTATTTTAGATTTTATCATTGTGTAAAATGTTTTTACCTGTGTCTTTGGAATTCTATCATTGTAGGAAATGTTTTACCTGCGTTTAGGATTTTATCATTGCGAGAGATGTTTTTACCTGTGTCCTTATTGTTGTGTGAAATGTTTTATATCTCTATTTCATCTCCCATCATGTCTCTCTCTTGCTCTCTCTCTTGCTCTCGCTTGCTCTCTCTCTTGCTCTCTCTTGCTCTCTCTTGCTCTCACTCTCTTGCTCTCTCTCTTGCTCTCTCTCTTGCTCTCTCTCTTGCTCTCTCTTGCTCTCTCTTGCTCTCTGTTGCTCTCTCTCTTGCTCTCTCTTGCTCTCTCTCTTGCTCTCTCTCTTGCTCTCTCTCTCTTGCTCTCTCTCTTGCTCTCTCTCTTGCTCTCTCTTGCTCTCTCTCTCTTGCTCTCTCTCTTGCTCTCTCTCTTGCTCTCTCTTGCTCTCTCTCTTGCTCTCTCTCTTGCTCTCTCTTGCTCTCTCTCTTGCTCTCTCTTGCTATCTCTCTCTTGCTCTCTCTCTTGCTCTCGTGCTCTCTCTCTATTGCTCTCTCTATTGCTCTCTCTCTTTATCTCTCTCTTGCTCTCTATTGCTCTCTCTCTTGCTCTTTCTCTCTTGCTCTCTCTCTCTCTTGCTCTCTCTCTTGCTCTCTCTCTTGCTCTCTCTCTTGCTCTCTCTTGCTCTCTCTTGCTCTCTCTCTTGCTCTCTCTCTTGCTCTCTCTCTTGCTCTCTCTCTCTCTTGCTCTCTCTCTCTTGCTCTCTCTCTTGCTCTCTCTCTCTTGCTCTCTCTCTCTTGCTCTCTCTCTATTGCTCTCTCTCTCGCTCTCTCTCTCTCGATCTCTCTCTTGCTCTCTCTCTTGCTCTCTCTCTATTGCTCTCTCTCTCTTGCTCTCTCTCTCGCTCTCTCTATCTCTCTCTATCTCTCTCTTGCTCTCTCTCTCTCTTGCTCTCTCTCTCTTGCTCTCTCTCTCTTGCTCTCTCTCTTGCTCTCTCTCTTGCTCTCTCTCTCTCTTGCTCTCTCTCTCTTGCTCTCTCTCTTGCTCTCTCTATTGCTCTCTCTCTGTTGCTCTCTCTCTTGCTCTCTCTCTCTTGCTCTCTCTCTCTCTCTCTTGCTCTCTCTCTCTTGCTCTCTCTACTATTCTATGATTCTCACATTTTCAAAGAATCTGTGTCAAGAGAAGTAAAAGGTAATACGCCGCAAGGTGCGCAGCTGCTGAGATCTGCTCTTTCTGAACAAATATTGAATGAACGAGAGATTGCAGCAAAACTATACACCGTATGTTAAATAGACATGAGAACAACGCTGTTGTTGTTCGTCCATCACAAGTAATGATGATCTTTTGTTACATCCACTTTCAAGTAATGATGACTATTTGTTACATCCACTTTCAAGTAATGATGACTATTAGTTACATCCACTTTCAAGTAATGATGACTATTTGTTACATCCACTTTCAAGCAATGATGACTATTTGTTACATCTACTTTATGAAATTCATTTACCGCTCTGTTCTTGATTAACTATGTGTTGATGGCTTGTACGCTCTATTATGGCCGCAAATTGAACATGAATCGCACTTGCGATTTGGATTTTAGTGAGAAAGAGTTAATGAAGAATAGCATGTAAAATTGGTTAAATATCAACAGTTGTTCGATATACAAATATACGAAAACAACGTTTCGATCAAAAGGTCATTGTTAGTCCCTTAAAATAAGACTTTTAATTGAAATGCAAATTATTTGTATTTGTTCTAAGTAAAATTTGTGTTTAACCTATTGTATTCTTTAATACATATTTTCTCTGAGAAAGCTAAGATAACACTCTACATGACTGATAACTACGTTTCCATATGACTTATAACTGTCCATTTCAATATGACTGATAACTACGTTTCTATATGACTTATAACTGTCCATTTCAATATGACTGATAACTGTTCATTTCTATATGACTGATAACTGTCCATTTCAATATGACTGATAACTGTTCATTTCTATATGACTGATAACTGTCCATTTCTATATGACTGATAACTGTATTTTTCAACGTGACTGATAACTGTACGTTTCTACGTCACTGATAACTGTATGTTTCTACGTGACTGATAACTGTATGTTTCTACGTGATTGATAACTGTATGTTTCTGCGTGACTGATAACTATACGTTTCTACGTGACTGATAACTGTACATTGAAATTAGATCAGACATTTCATAAGAAGTGGTCATCCAAATGTCTTGGGGGGACATTGGTGGAGGGGTAGATTTATGGAAAAATGATGCGGAATTGTGTAACTTGAGTGAGGAAGCTGAGGTAACGAATTGATTTTCAACGCATATAGGATTCACTTAATTGTACTAAGATTTTCACATATGTACTCACATCACTCAATGAAGCGGCATCGTAACACACAATTTCTCACTGATATAATGAACGGGAAATAGCTTAACCATTAAGCCACGGTAACACACAACTTCTCAACGATAAGATGAAAGGGAAGTAGCTTAGCCATTAAGCTATGGTAACACACAACTTCTCAATGATAAGATGAAAGGGAAATAGCTTAACCATTAAGCCACGGTAACACACAACTTCTGACTGATATTTTTTTTTTTAAACACGAAAATTCAATGTCGCTATGCAAAACACTTTTTTTTGTTCAATTCCTGAAAAATCCAAATTACGATCTCATCAGCCTCTCATTTTCTGTACATAGGCTTGCCCCAGTTAGGCTAATGAGATAGCATCACAACCAATCCGTGATTGCCCCAGGACAAGTCTTTAGTTCAACATTGATCTCCTGGTTATCGTTAGAGAACACTCGCTTCCCTGAATAGAGATGAATGGGTGAGAACTTTCATCATCTTGGAAGCGAGCAATAACATAGTTTTGTTCAAGTATTGGTAATGCTAATTGCGGATATAATTATGATCGTTTAGTCATTACTATCAATATTATCATTATTACCGCCTTGTTGTCATAGCAACCACAATCAACTCCGTGATGAGCGCTTTTAATTATCTGAAAATATTGTCATTATCATTAAACACATTTTGCTGAGTCCCAAATGTGAAGTAGAGAATAGTGATATTGAACTTGTCATTCATGACGTAGGAGACGACAAAGGATTTTTTTTATTTTGAGGTGGGGGAGAGGTGGTCGGCTGCCCCATCTCATACAAGTGCACAGTAACATAAAATCTGAGATAACGTCGGTCTCCAGGTGCACATTAACATAAAATCTGAGATAACGTCGGTCTCCAGGTGCACAGTAACATAAAATCTGAGATAACGTCGGTCTCCAGGTGCACAGTAACATAAAATCTGAGATAACGTCGGTCTCCAGGTGCACAGTAACATACAATCTGAGATAACGTCGGTCTCCAGGTGCACAGTAACATAAAATCTGAGATAACGTCGGTCTCCAGGTGCACAGTAACATAAAAGCTGAGCTACAGTCGTATACCTCTGACAAAAAGGTTCAAATATCACACATAAGCTGTAAAGCTAATGCGATTTAATTCCTTCAATCAATTGTCCTGTATCCGGATATTCTGTTTAGATATGTCTCAGGATACTCTGTTTAGATTTGTCAGGATATGTTTAGATTTGTGTCAGTATACTTTGTTTAAATTTAAGTTAGGATATTCTGTTTAGATATATGTCAGGATATTCTGGTTAGATATGTGTCAGTATGTGGCAGGATACTCTGTTTATATATGTGTCAGTATGTGGCAGGATACTCTGTTTATATATGTGTCAGTATGTGGCAGGATACTCTGTTTATATATGTGTCAGTATGTGGCAGGATACTCTGTTTATATATGTGTCAGTATGTGACAGGATACTCTGTTTATATATGTGTCAGTATGTGGCAGGATACTCTGTTTAGATATGTGTCAGTATTTGGCAGGATACTCTGTTTAGATTTGTGTCAGTATGTGTCAGGATACTCTGTTTAGATATGTGTCAGGATACTCTGTTTAGATATGTGTCAGGATACTCTGTTTATATATGTGTCAGTATGTGGCAGGATACTCTGTTTAGATATGTGTCAGTATTTGGCAGGATACTCTGTTTAGATTTGTGTCAGTATGTGTCAGGATACTCTGTTTAGATATGTGTCAGGATACTCTGTTTAGATTTGTGTCAGTATGTATCAGGATACTCTGTTTAGATGTGTGTCAGTATGTGTCAAGATACTGTTTAGATATGTGTCAGTATGTGGCAGGATACTCTATTTAGATATGTGTCAGTATGTATCAGGATACTCTATTTAGATTTATGTCAGTATGTGTCAGGATACTCTGTTTAGATGTGCGTCAGTATGAGGCTGGATACTCTGTTTAGATTTGTGTCAGTATGTGTCAGGATACTCTGTTTAGATATGTGTCAGGATACTCTGTTTAGATTTGTGTCAGGATACTCTGTTTAGATTTATGTCAGGATACTCTGTTTAGATCTGTGTCAGGATTTTCTATTTAGATTTGTGTCAGGATACTATGTTTAGATATGTGTCATGCTACTCTGTTTAGATATGTGCCAGGATACTCTGTTTAGATATGTGTCAGTATGTGTCAGGATACTCTGTTTAGATATGTGTCAGTATGTGTCAGGATACTCTGTTTAGATATGTGTCAGTATGTGACAGGATACTCTGTTTAGATATGTGTCAGTATGTGTCAGGATACTCTGTTTAGATATGTGTCAGGATACTCTGTTTAGATATGTGTCAGTATGTGGCAGGATACTCTGTTTAGATATGAGTCAGTATGTGTCAGGATACTCTATTTAGATTTGTGTCAGGATACTCTGTTTAGATATGTGTCAGGATACTCTGTTTAGATATGTGTCCGGATACTCTGTTTAGATATGTGTCAGGATACTCTGTTTAGATTTGTGTCAGGATACTCTGTTTAGATATGTGTCAGGATACTCTGTTTAGATATGTGTCAGGATACTCTGTTTAGATTTATGTCAGGATACTCTGTTTAGATTTATGTCAGGATACTCTGTATAGAGTATATATTTGTTTAGTTGCTATTTATATACTTAGAATCACCATGACTATTTTTATCATGTGATTCCAAGTATATAAATAGCAACCAACAGAAAGTCAAACAATAATCACAGCACGTAAATAATAGATGTCCATCTTAATTTATCGAATAGTTCTTCTATACTGCCAAGCGATCACGATACTGCACCCTTGTGATAGTAACAGGTATGTTAAAAAAACCTACAGGGGAGTTAGGAAAAGATATATACGTTGTGAAAAGATAATGAAGTATGGTGTCAAATAATTTCTATTCACACACAAACGAAATAGCAACAGTAGATAATTAACTTTCTCAGACATGGACTGACCTGTCGCAGATGTCTAGTGACATCCTAGGTCAGACACATGATGGTAGTTAACCGAAATTGTTTACAAGAATTTGTGAGTGTGGATGTGTGGGTATCGAATATGGCTGGTGTACTGATTTAGAAGTGTAATTTAAACAGTCGATTATTTTTACAACTGTGCAACGAATAGGATTAGCAGAACGATACTCTGTTATTTCACACTGAAGTGAGATGGTTGTCGAGAGTTGAATGAACAGAACGGTGCTCTGTTATTTCACACTGAAGTGAGATGGTTGTCGATGTTTGGATGAACAGAAAGATGCTCTGTTATTTCACACTGAAGTGAGATGGTTGTCGAGAGTTGAATGAACAGAACGATGCTCTGTTATTTCACACTGAAATGAGATGGTTGTCGAGAGTTGGATGAACAGAACGATATTCTGTTATTTCACACTGAAGTGAGATGGTTGTCGAGAGTCGAGAATTGGATGAACAGAACGATGCGCTGTTATTTCACACTGAAGTGAGATGGTTGTCGAGAGTTGGATGAACAGAACGATGCTCTGTTATTTCACACTGAAGTGAGATGGTTGTCGAGAGTTGGATGAACAGAACGATATTCTGCTATTTCACACTAAATTTTTCAGGGTCATAGAGACATCACAACAAAAATCTCTCCAAACATCTCTATCCACAGATATTCGGATTAGAGTAGAAAAGAAACATCCAGACCATTCCTTGATGTTATCAATCCATCTTGTCCGCCTATTCTCATTATACCCTCGACAGTTCCTTGCAAAATAATTTTAGTTCGTCTCCAAACTAAATAAGTTTATTTGTTAACCACTGTCAAAATTTGTTCTTCATAACCTTCAAGTGTGTTTATTTGCTGCTGGAAAAATGTATTGGTCTTGTGTTCTATGTAGCTAATTCTTAACAAATGTCTGTAGAACTTACATTCCTAATCCTGAATCAAATAATAACATTTGATGGTAACGTAAGCACATGAAATAATACCTGAAGTTGAATCAAGATAAAGGGTGTATTCAGATGCCAAAAGTGATTAAGGTCTAGGTCATAACACAACGAAACATATTTGAACTTGACTACATATGATGTAAACATTGTACATAATTGTTAATGATTAAAGAGCGTGTGTGTTGCCTAGGTAATAACGGCGAGTAAAGAATAGCAATATGACTTGCCATGCATGTCGTAAGAGGCGACTAAAAATGTTTGGGAGTACAGTTGGTTGTCCAACAATATTAGTCAGTGACCAAAAAGTAATCCTGATACCGGATGTCAGGACAAAAGCGCAGATAAATCAGGCACACTGTGAAGCATGATACAGCGTATTTTGCTCTCTAGACTACATCCTTCGTCAGAGTTTGGGAGTGGTAAAGACACCCACCCAACATCTTGCTTCCACGCTTTGGGATAAAGTGAAACTCTTTCTAGTCAAGTAGTGCTTCATAAATCAGTATATGAGTGTAAATCCACAATGATGAATGTTTACCTGACGTTAGGAAGCTCTGTGAATGTTCAGCTAAATTTTCTAATATTGCTTACACATGATACCTCCAGAATTTAATGAACTATGCCAGGAGTCTAGCGCAGATTACCTTTGAACGGGGAAATTTAAAATCATATCTGGAAAATTATGAAATTGAAATTCAAAATGTTCTGCCACGTTTGAAGACAAAACAATGTTATTTATGGCATGTGTTTGATACAATTTGCTTCAAAATATATTTTATATTTTACTATGTTTTATATATAATTTAAACAATTTAATGTGTGTACAAAAACGGTATTGATGAAGTCAACTTTTATCGGTCCCCTTCCCCCTTGCTCCCTTATCAAAATCAAGCTGTTAATTTAAAACCCCCTTCCCTCCCACCCCCCCCCCCCCCAAATCTCCTTATTACTGACGTAAGTTTTCTTTTTTTTTTAAATCTTAAATTGAACAAACAATAGACCGCAGTAATATTGTGCATAAATGATACAAGTAAATACAGACAAAATACGTAAAAAAACAATGTTAAATAGCAATTTTGCGAGGAATTACACACATAATCGACGTTTCGATAAGAAAAGATTTTATCAGAATAGGGATAAATAAATACTGAATAGAAACCACCAAATCAAGAATATGCTACATGTCAGTCATGTGGGAGCAACAGATTAGGAATCCAAGGAAAAGACAAAGATAGACGAGAACGATGAGAATGTGAGTGGATACATGTGTAGAAATGGTACCTATTATGTGTTTGTTTGACCCTATCTTGACACAGAACTTTTCAGTCGAAACTTTGATTATATGTATTGTTCCACGTAAAAATCATACAGAACAATTTAGATATATTTTTTGTCTTTATTAACTTTTAAAATCTCATTAAAGACTAAAAGATTTGTGAATCCATGCGGCAGGCAAGACAGATACAAGAAAGCCAAATAACTGCTAAACTTGAGTGTTCTTATCAAAATAAAGGTGTTTTTCTCTTTGTTTACTTTTCTGCTGGTTCGTCTCCTGTCACGTGCCAGTTGGTAAAAGTAAATATTTATTTACACTTCTGTTACCTGGCACTTCCTGCAAAAGAACGTAATAGTTGAAAACTTGACTGTAAAAATGGATTTTGAAACTTTACCTGTGTGTGGGGTAGATGGAGCGTGGGTCTCTGTGGGTGATAGAGTTAGTGTGTGGGTGGGCGAAATGTGATTGATAAAGAAGGTTTGAGGTACAGGGAGTGAATGAAATATTGATAGTTGTTCTAGTGGTCCACATGCTGCTTGGTCTAGTGGTCCACTTGTTGGTTTGTCTAGTGGTCCACTAGTTGGTTTATCTAGTGGGTCCACTTGTTGGTTTGTCTAGTGGCACACTGAAATTGGTATAGTGGCTCCTTAGTGATTAGTTTAGGTGTCCACTGGTGGTTAGTTTAGTGGGCCACTGGTGTTTTGTCTAGTGGTACACTTGTAGTTTGTCTAGTGGTACACTTGTAGTTTGTCTAGTGGTACACTTGTAGTGTGTCTAGTGGTACACTTGTAGTGTGTCTAGTGGTACACTTGTAGTGTGTCTAGTGGTACACTTGTAGTGTGTCTAGTGGTACACTTGTAGTGTGTCTAGTGGTACACTTGTAGTTTGTCTAGTGGTACACTTGTATTGTATCTAGTGGTGCACTGGTGGTGGATCAAGTGATATACTGTACACGGTAATAAGCTCTCAACAGTGTATCAGTTGAGAGCTTAAGGCATTACACATGGGTTCTTATTTGCGAGGCTAAATAAACTCCGACATGTACACGTCGTAGCGCCAGTTATTTCAAGCTGTTTTTATTAAGACCGTCTATAAATATTTGAAGTGACTAACTTTTTGTCTGTTTTTAAAACGTGTAGTTTTTTTCTGAGCTACTGAGTAACGTGCTCTGAACAGAACTCTCGTCAAGTAGAATGTTACTGTGTTGTGCTGTAAAAGGCAGTGGTTCTCAACCTGTGTTTACATGTTTGTCCCGAGACATTATTATATGTCTCCTCTTATGCTTAAATAGAAAACAGATTGTTGACTACGGATCAGCAATATTAAGGTTTATCGATCTTGATTTTTTATAAAGAACCAGCATCCCAGATTCATTCCTATAAGTGCTCTGCTTGTCATTTCGTTGGCCATGTATCATCTGGAGATCGAAGATCACAAGTAAACACATCAAACTGTGACTATTCAATGCAAGTGTGATTTCATTCTTGACATATGTATGGATAATGGATATATAATGCAATAATGGATAAGAAGTTAGTTCCCTTCGAGAATAGATGCCTCAGAAAAATGACAAACACTAATTGGAAAGACTTAAAATCAAACGACATACTAAGAGAGGAAACAAAACAAGAATATGTGACGAACATCATCAGAAACGCTGTTGGACATACATCGGTCACATACTTAGAATGAAGGAAGACATAATTCCACAAGAAGTCTTCATGTGGACACCAGACGTGAAAAGAAAACAGAGAAAAACCAAAAACAACGTTCAGAAGAACATTTATGAATGAATTAAAATCAACAGGCATAAATGCACATGACCTGCAATCCTTGGCAACTGACCGATAGGCATGGAGAACTATGACATCCGCCCTATGACTGACTGGCTGACTATATAAGCACAATGTAGTTTCGGAGAGGATTCGGGCGATACCAAGTAAAATTCTGCCTATAGAAATTCCAACATGGAGTATCGGTCTTTCTAACATTATTTTGCAATGTGCAGTCGAGGGTAGAAGGAGAAGAGGTGATAATGAATCCTGGATTGATAGCAACACAAAATGGTCTTGACATGATTTTTATACTCTTCCGAAGAGCTGAGAATAGAGATGTTTGGAGGACTATCTGTGCTGATGTCTCCAGTTACTACCCTGATGTCTACAGTGTGGCACCCCTACAACTCTGACGTCTCCAGTGTGACACCCCTACGACGCGGACGGGTTATGGGTCTTATTATCTAAATTTTGTGCCACAGCCCGATATTGGTTGTAGGTTATTATGATCTTCACAAAGAGAACTCACATCAACTCTTTTCTACTGACCACTCCCATTCATATCACTGTGTCATATCATATGATGACCTTTTTCACCTCTCAAGAGGATCAATGTAAATGTGGTCGCTTTTTCAAATGGAATATGAGCTGCTCAGATGGAATATGATCTGCTCAAATGGAATATGATCTGCTCAAATGGAATATGATCTGCTCAAATGGAATATGATCTGCTCAAATGGAATATGATCTGCTCAAATGGAATATGATCTGCTCAAATGAAATATGATCTGCTCAAATAGAATATTTTCTGCACAAATGGAATATTTTCTGCTCAAATGGAATATTTTCTGCTCAAATGGAATATAGCTCCTCAAATGGAATATGATCTGCTCAAATACAATATGAGCTCCTCAAATGGAATATGATTGTTTCCGCTAACCCCTTTACGGCTCTGGTAATTAGTTCCGTTGGAAACTAATGCGATTGGAAAGAAGCAGAGCTGTTGAATACACCGTGAACTGCTTTAGGGTCTTTCCTTCGGATTTCTGCAGGGACTTACTGTATATATTGTCTCTTTCAGCTTTGTAGCCTATCCATATCTACCAGAATTAACTCATCCCTAACTCATCATTTATTTGTCAGCCATATCTCTTCTCATTTATTTGTCATCCCTAACTCATCATTTATTTGTCAGCCCTATCTCTTCTCATTTATTTGTCAGCCCTATCTCTTCTCCTTTATTTGTCATCCTTATCTCTTATCATTTATTTGTCATCCCTATCTCTTCTCCTTTATTTGTCATCCCTATCTCTTCTCCTTTATTTGTCATCCTTATCTCTTATCATTTATTTGTCATCCCTATCTCTTCTCCTTTATTTGTCATCCCTATCTCTTATCATTTATTTGTCAGCCCTATCTCTTATCATTTATTTGTCATCCCTAACTCATCATTTATTTGTCAGCACTATCTCTTCTCATTTATTTGTCAGCCCTATCTCTTATCATTTAATTGTCAGCTCTATCTCTTATCATTTATTTGTCATCCCTATCTCTTCTCCTTTATTTGTCATCCTTATCTCTTATCATTTATTTGTCATCCTTATCTCTTATCATTTATTTGTCATCCCTATCTCTTCTCCTTTATTTGTCATCCTTATCTCTTATCATTTATTTGTCATCCCTATCTCTTCTCCTTTATTTGTCATCCCTATCTCTTCCCCTTTATTTGTCATCCTTATCTCTTATCATTTATTTGTCATCCATATCTCTTCTCATTTATTTGTCAGCCCTATATCTTCATATTAATTTGTCATCCCTATCTCTTCTCATTTATTTGTCATCAATATCTCTTATCATTTATTTCTCATCCACTGTTATCCGTCTATTATAAGTGATGGTGAACATTTGTTACATCTACTTTTGAAATTCAGTTAGGCTAATAAGCCCTACTCTGGCCACAAATGTCCATAGACTGTTCAGGCATCGAATGATCACTGTAGGTGGTTTTTGCTCTGTCCGTGACTTTCTGGCTACTCTTCGCTGTGGAATTACTGCATTTTATTTTATTGCTCTGTTTAGTTCAAGTTTTTCGCTAGCATCTTTTTTTATTTAAAAACCTTTAAGTGACTTCTTTAATGAGAACTTGTAGTGCTTCTTTTCGCCACCCTGAGAAGTATCTTTGGCTGGCGATGATTTGAAATATATACCACATGACCTGCCCAATGGATCTGCATCGGAAAAGCGTCAATGCTATCAGATCTATCAAGAACATTGATATCCGGAGCCGTGTCTTGCTATCTCTATCTATCTATCTATCTATCTATATGCTGTGTCCCTTGTTTGCCTTGCGGCGTCAGGGGTGGAAGAGTTCTCTGGAGATGGCCTTCCTGTGTACTGTTTGTAAGCTTGTTCCTGTGGCTTCTTTGATTTCTGTGGCCCATCTTTTACATGGTCTGCCTCTGGCTTTATAACCATTATGTCTATGTGTCATGGCCATTTGTGGCATGCTATATGTCCTTAAATAAAGATCAGGCAAATAAAATACTTTGGACACATTAAAAGACATGATACCTTATTGAAGACCTTACTTGAGGATAAAGTCAAAGGGAAGCGAGCAAGAGGTAGGCAGAGATATAAGTGGGAGAGTAACATCACACGATAACAGGTTACAGTCTAGCAGAGTGCACCACCAAGACAAGAGACAGGAGATGTTGGAGATACGTTGCATCCAACCTTCGTTGCGGAGACGGCACTTAATGATCATGATGATGATATGTCCTTAGTCTGGAAGCGTGTGAAAACCACTTGATCTGTTGTCTTTTGATGCGTTCCAATACTGGTATTGTTTTGGTTATCTGTCTGATGTTATCGTTTCTAATTATATCTCTTAATGACACTCCGAGTATTCTTCGTAGACATGTCATTTCTGTTGTCCCTATTTTTCTTTTGTCTTGTGCTGTCATTGTCCAGGTTTGGCACTGGTATAACAGTGATGGTTTAATAATAGTCTTGTATAATGCAACTTTAGTGTCAATGTTTACATTTTTGTTCTTGAAAATACGTGTCATCTGTCCTAGGATCTGGTATGTTGTGCTGCATCTATTTCTTGCTATCTGATGTTCATAATTTTACTCAGACAAGTTGTCTGAAAGTGAATGAGCCTCCTCATATGTCTATACACAGTATCACCAGCGTATAACATCAATAGAAAGTACCACAAATCTGTAAACTTTCAGCTTATTCTGTAGGTTAATGCCATTTCTATGCCACAAACTCATGACATTCACTATAACTTTACTCGCCAAGGAATCAACTCTTTCGATGCCTCTGACTCCCTCATGGCCAACTAAAGAGCGGACTCGGCTGATAAAGCTATTTTAGTAATATATAGATATCCATAGCTATAGAATTATTGATGTTTTCCAAGTAACATCATTCAAGCAGATATCTTCCTGTGGCCTCCAAAACAGATCGACACCTGCAAGTCTTTTTGACAACCCTGCGGCCATATAGCCCATGATGCAAATTACATCTGTAAAGGACTAAGTACACATACGCAAACACCTCGTACAATGAAAGCAATACACTAAGCCTTTTAGTATTTTTTTAATTGCAAAAACAAAACCAAAAAAAATTCGTCTCAGTTCAAGAATGTCGGTCGCTTTTAGATCTTTGCAATTATTCTGAATATACGGGTCATTTTTTTTTTCTAGCCATAAAATTGCTCTCTTCCAAACTTTAAATTTCAAAATAAGTCTATTTTTATCATCAATGTTATACGTTTTCATTAATTTAAGTTTGGATGACTGACGGAAAGATAACCCAGGCCTGACTACATAAATATGTGAGGAAGGAGTTGTGTTTTCCTGATGTTATTTATATCCCCTGTCGGATGCATCTGAATCATGGTGTAAGAAGATAAGTGAGATGTCTTAATATTCTGTTGTGCTTTTAGAGAAATCCTTGCGTTATCTGCATCTCTGTGCTTTCTTCTGATAGTGCGGTCATTAATTTCAATAAATGTATAAACATTTCTGACATTTTCATATCACAGATACGTTTTCCAGAATTCTAGAATTTAGTTCATTATTTTAAAATAATACAAGGAACAATATTTGCAAACAATACAAAACTAAACTAAACACATTTCAAACAGAGACTGTGAAGATAAGCAGGACACTAGACCAGTTAAATGTATCTGTCAATGGTACAAAACTTAAGTTCATGTTAATGTTCAAATATTAATGAAGCGTTTTTATATATGATGGCAAATTCGATAGAAAGATCCAAAAAAGATGTCAAAACTCTAATACTTTGACTTAACAGATGTCACCAATACTACACCACCCAGCAACCTGTATGGCTACAAAACAACAATTGATAAACACATTTTTTATACCAAATATATGCTACCAATGTCAATCATAGCCCTTGACGCCGGCACTAACGAAAAATATCACAGTATGTTTGTTTGTTTGTTTGTTCGCTCCATTGTAACCATAACGGATATCCGTGCGATTTCCGCCGGGAGCGTGATTACATTGTGCCACCGTTATGCGCCTTGTAGGCCTAGCACATCCGATTTCGGCATGCCTTGACAATTCGGGTGGGCTACCCTTAGCCTGTGACAGCCTCTATATCTGTCTCCAAGCACGCGTAGTGGAGACTCTTCGCCCACGCGATTTTTTGCTCTCGTCTGACTCGAACGAGGTGTTCCACTGTCTATGAACTTGCCTCGTGTAATTGGACGTGCTGTGCCTGTGCCCATTGGGTACTGAACCGTTTCTCATCCGTGAGCCTGGTTCCTTAAGGGGAAGAACTCAACAGAGGAGTTGGACCCTGGCTCTTTCGCCCTCTTAGCCGAGGTGTCATTCACCGACATCGTGTACCCCTTGTCCAAGTTCGAGTCTCACACCATGCGTTTGAGAGCAAGGCGTTCTCGAGCTGAGCGTCCTTGTCCCAATAGCGCCTGAGCCCATCAGGTACTGAACCCTTTCTCTCTTCAAGTGTATTTCCGGTGTAGGAAAACCTGACAGTAGAGTTGGGCCAGGGCTAAATCTGAGCGCATCGAGTACGGAACCCTTTCCCTTCGCGAGCATATTTCCGGTTTAGGAAGGCTCGACATTAGAGTTGGGTTAGGTCTTCTTGCTTTACCAAACGCCAATGGATGGGTCTGGGTCTCTGCCTGTAAGGAACACAGGTAACTAGAAGCTCGTCTCGAGCTGACGGAGCTTGTAGTTCCCTTTCCTAGGGACTTTTCACTTTCTATTTGCAGTTCGCGCTGCCCTCTAGCGCTGTTCTGCCCTTTCATTGTTTCATTGTACTCGGTATGAAATCTATTTGTCTCTCGCCATGCATCTATCTTTACGTGCATTTTACATTGGCCGCCCCTCCAATGTTCGGACTGGACTGACTTGCTTCACTGTATGTCGACAGTGTCGCTATATGTGGTGATGCTGGTGGTGTCGGAGATATTGTCTGTCTCTTGTGCAGTCAAATCTCTTTCCATCTGCTACCTCCACATTCTCGGACACGATCCCCAAATGATTTGGCCAGAATCAGCTCGAGCTGCTGTATTTCTGTTTCCAGGGTGCACCGCGTGGAGGTACATTTGGGATCTTGGTTATCTGCTAACCCTGGGTCCGCCTAGAGCAATGCGTTCCCTTTGCACCCCATCACAGTATGTGAAATTAGATGTTTGAGGAAAGCTATAAATTTAACTACAACAGACCGACGGAGAAATGAAGATATCAGAGAAGGTTAAAAAGAAAAAGGTTAAAAAAAAGGTTAAAATATCTCAATACTACACGGAGAAACCGAAAACCAGGTGGTTTGGTCATGTCATGAGAATGGAACCAAATGAATCAACCCTCCGTATATACAACATCAGAAGATCGGGCTGCAAGACACGGGAAAGACCAAGAAGTAGATGGGTGGAGACAATCAAAGAAACTTTAGAGACACCTGTTTACCATGGATAATACGTCCGAATGACAAAAGAAAGACTTCAACCACGACCACCCCCCCCCCCCTCTTACGACGCTTAGCGGCAGATAAATGAATGGTTTGTTTTAAAAGTAATAGTTCGTGCATCTTTTGGTCACGAACTTTGGGTCACATTGGTTGGCGACCTGACATTTAGTCAAGCAGTCAGTAAGTCAGTCATTCTTTAGGTCTGTTAAGATGGTTGGTGAGTCAACAGTCAGTAGATTGTTTGGTAAGTTAAGTCAGTAGATTGTTTGATCAGTCACCAGTCAGCAGATTGTTTGGTAGGTTACCAGTCAGTCGATTGTTTGGTCAGTCAACAGTCAGTAGATTGTTTGGTAGGTTATCAGTCAGTCGATTGTTTGGTAGGTTACCAGTCAGTAGATTGTTTGGTAGGTTACCAGTCAGTCGATTGTTTGGTAGGTTACCAGTCAGTCGATTGTTTGGTAGGTTACCAGTCAGTCGATTGTTTGGTAGGTTACCAGTTAGTAGATTGTTTGGTAGGTTACCAGTCAGTAGATTGTTTGGTAGGTTACCAGTCAATCGATTGTTTGGTAGGTTACCAGTCAGTCGATTGTTTGGTAGGTTACCAGTTAGTCGATTGTTTGGTAGGTTACCAGTTAGTCGATTGTTTGGTAGGTTACCAGTCAGTAGATTATTTGGTAGGTTACCAGTCAGTCGATTGTTTGGTAGGTTACCAGTCAGTCGATTGTTTGGTAGGTTACCAGTCAGTCGATTGTTTGGTAGGTTACCAGTCAGTCGATTGTTTGGTAGGTTACCAGTCAGTCGATTGTTTGGTAGGTTACCAGTTAGTCGATTGTTTGGTAGGTTACCAGTCAGTCGATTGTTTGGTAGGTTACCAGTTAGTCGATTGTTTGGTCAATCACAAGTCTTTAAATTGTTTGATCAGTCACCAGTCAGTAGATTGTTTGGTAGGTTACCAGTCAGTCGATTGTTTGGTCAGTCAACAGTCAGTAGATTGTTTGGTAGGTTATCAGTCAGTCGATTGTTTGGTAGGTTACCAGTCAGTAGATTGTTTGGTAGGTTACCAGTCAGTCGATTGTTTGGTAGGTTACCAGTCAGTCGATTGTTTGGTAGGTTACCAGTCAGTCGATTGTTTGGTAGGTTACCAGTTAGTCGATTGTTTGGTAGGTTACCAGTCAGTAGATTGTTTGGTAGGTTACCAGTTAGTCGATTGTTTGGTAGGTTACCAGTCAGTCGATTGTTTGGTAGGTTACCAGTCAGTCGATTGTTTGGTAGGTTACCAGTTAGTCGATTGTTTGGTAGGTTACCAGTTAGTCGATTGTTTGGTAGGTTACCAGTCAGTAGATTGTTTGGTAGGTTACCAGTCAGTCGATTGTTTGGTAGGTTACCAGTCAGTCGATTGTTTGGTAGGTTACCAGTCAGTCGATTGTTTGGTAGGTTACCAGTCAGTCGATTGTTTGGTAGGTTACCAGTTAGTCGATTGTTTGGTAGGTTACCAGTCAGTCGATTGTTTGGTAGGTTACCAGTTAGTCGATTGTTTGGTAGGTTACCAGTCAGTCGATTGTTTGGTAGGTTACCAGTCAGTCGATTGTTTGGTAGGTTACCAGTCAGTCCATTGTTTGGTAGGTTACCAGTTAGTCGATTGTTTGGTAGGTTACCAGTCAGTCGATTGTTTGGTAGGTTACCAGTCAGTCGATTGCTTGGTAGGTTACCAGTCAATCGATTGTTTGGTAGGTTACCAGTTAGTCGATTGTTTGGTAGGTTACCAGTCAGTCGATTGTTTGGTAGGTTACCAGTCAGTCGATTGTTTGGTAGGTTACCAGTCAGTCGATTGTTTGGTAGGTTACCAGTCAGTCGATTGTTTGGTAGGTTACCAGTCAGTCGATTGTTTGGTAGGTTACCAGTCAGTCGATTGTTTGGTAGGTTACCAGTCAGTCGATTGTTTGGTAGGTTACCAGTTAGTCGATTGTTTGGTAGGTTACCAGTCAGTCGATTGTTTGGTAGGTTACCAGTCAGTCGATTGTTTGGTAGGTTACCAGTCAGTCGATTGTTTGGTAGGTTACCAGTCAGTCGATTGTTTGGTAGGTTACCAGTCAGTCGATTGTTTGGTAGGTTACCAGTCAGTCGATTGTTTGGTAGGTTACCAGTCAGTCGATTGTTTGGTAGGTTACCAGTCAGTCGATTGTTTGGTAGGTTACCAGTCAGTCGATTGTTTGGTAGGTTACCAGTCAGTCGATTGTTTGGTAGGTTACCAGTCAGTCGATTGTTTGGTAGGTTACCAGTTAGTCGATTGTTTGGTAGGTTACCAGTTAGTCGATTGTTTGGTAGGTTACCAGTCAGTCGATTGTTTGGTAGGTTACCAGTCAGTCGATTGTTTGGTAGGTTACCAGTTAGTCGATTGTTTGGTAGGTTACCAGTTAGTCGATTGTTTGGTAGGTTACCAGTTAGTCGATTGTTTGGTAGGTTACCAGTTAGTCGATTGTTTGGTAGGTTACCAGTTAGTCGATTGTTTGGTAGGTTACCAGTTAGTCGATTGTTTGGTAGGTTACCAGTCAGTCGATTGTTTGGTAGGTTACCAGTCAGTCGATTGTTTGGTAGGTTACCAGTCAGTCGATTGTTTGGTAGGTTACCAGTCAGTCGATTGTTTGGTAGGTTACCAGTTAGTCGATTGTTTGGTAGGTTACCAGTCAGTCGATTGTTTGGTAGGTTACCAGTTAGTCGATTGTTTGGTAGGTTACCAGTCAGTCGATTGTTTGGTAGGTTACCAGTCAGTTGATTGTTTGGTAGGTTACCAGTCAGTCGATTGTTTGGTAGGTTACCAGTTAGTCGATTGTTTGGTAGGTTACCAGTCAGTCGATTGTTTGGTAGGTTACCAGTCAGTCGATTGTTTGGTAGGTTACCAGTTAGTCGATTGTTTGGTAGGTTACCAGTCAGTCGATTGTTTGGTAGGTTACCAGTTAGTCGATTGTTTGGTAGGTTACCAGTTAGTCGATTGTTTGGTAGGTTACCAGTCAGTCGATTGTTTGGTAGGTTACCAGTCAGTCGATTGTTTGGTAGGTTACCAGTTAGTCGATTGTGTGGTAGGTTACCAGTTAGTCGATTGTTTGGTAGGTTACCAGTTAGTCGATTGTTTGGTAGGTTACCAGTCAGTCGTTTGTTTGGTAGGTTACCAGTCAGTCGATTGTTTGGTAGGTTACCAGTCAGTCGATTGTTTGGTAGGTTACCAGTCAGTCGATTGTTTGGTAGGTTACCAGTCAGTCGATTGTTTGGTAGGTTACCAGTCAGTCGATTGTTTGGTAGGTTACCAGTCAGTCGATTGTTTGGTAGGTTACCAGTCAGTCGATTGTTTGGTAGGTTACCAGTCAGTCGATTGTTTGGTAGGTTACCAGTTAGTCGATTGTTTGGTAGGTTACCAGTCAGTCGATTGTTTGGTAGGTTACCAGTCAGTCGATTGTTTGGTAGGTTACCAGTCAGTCGATTGTTTGGTAGGTTACCAGTCAGTCGATTGTTTGGTAGGTTACCAGTCAGTCGATTGTTTGGTAGGTTACCTGTCAGTCGATTGTTTGGTAGGTTACCAGTCAGTCGATTGTTTGGTAGGTTACCAGTCAGTCGATTGTTTGGTAGGTTACCAGTCAGTCGATTGTTTGGTAGGTTACCAGTCAGTCGATTGTTTGGTAGGTTACCAGTTAGTCGATTGTTTGGTAGGTTACCAGTTAGTCGATTGTTTGGTAGGTTACCAGTCAGTAGATTGTTTGGTAGGTTACCAGTCAGTCGATTGTTTGGTAGGTTACCAGTCAGTCGATTGTTTGGTAGGTTACCAGTCAGTCGATTGTTTGGTAGGTTACCAGTCAGTCGATTGTTTGGTAGGTTACCAGTTAGTCGATTGTTTGGTAGGTTACCAGTCAGTCGATTGTTTGGTAGGTTACCAGTTAGTCGATTGTTTGGTAGGTTACCAGTCAGTCGATTGTTTGGTAGGTTACCAGTCAGTCGATTGTTTGGTAGGTTACCAGTCAGTCCATTGTTTGGTAGGTTACCAGTTAGTCGATTGTTTGGTAGGTTACCAGTCAGTCGATTGTTTGGTAGGTTACCAGTCAGTCGATTGCTTGGTAGGTTACCAGTCAATCGATTGTTTGGTAGGTTACCAGTTAGTCGATTGTTTGGTAGGTTACCAGTCAGTCGATTGTTTGGTAGGTTACCAGTCAGTCGATTGTTTGGTAGGTTACCAGTCAGTCGATTGTTTGGTAGGTTACCAGTCAGTCGATTGTTTGGTAGGTTACCAGTCAGTCGATTGTTTGGTAGGTTACCAGTCAGTCGATTGTTTGGTAGGTTACCAGTTAGTCGATTGTTTGGTAGGTTACCAGTTAGTCGATTGTTTGGTAGGTTACCAGTCAGTCGATTGTTTGGTAGGTTACCAGTCAGTAGATTGTTTGGTAGGTTACCAGTCAGTCGATTGTTTGGTAGGTTACCAGTCAGTCGATTGTTTGGTAGGTTACCAGTCAGTCGATTGTTTGGTAGGTTACCAGTCAGTCGATTGTTTGGTAGGTTACCAGTCAGTCGATTGTTTGGTAGGTTACCAGTCAGTCGATTGTTTGGTAGGTTACCAGTCAGTCGATTGTTTGGTAGGTTACCAGTCAGTCGATTGTTTGGTAGGTTACCAGTTAGTCGATTGTTTGGTAGGTTACCAGTTAGTCGATTGTTTGGTAGGTTACCAGTCAGTCGATTGTTTGGTAGGTTACCAGTCAGTCGATTGTTTGGTAGGTTACCAGTTAGTCGATTGTTTGGTAGGTTACCAGTTAGTCGATTGTTTGGTAGGTTACCAGTTAGTCGATTGTTTGGTAGGTTACCAGTTAGTCGATTGTTTGGTAGGTTACCAGTTAGTCGATTGTTTGGTAGGTTACCAGTTAGTCGATTGTTTGGTAGGTTACCAGTCAGTCGATTGTTTGGTAGGTTACCAGTCAGTCGATTGTTTGGTAGGTTACCAGTCAGTCGATTGTTTGGTAGGTTACCAGTCAGTCGATTGTTTGGTAGGTTACCAGTTAGTCGATTGTTTGGTAGGTTACCAGTCAGTCGATTGTTTGGTAGGTTACCAGTTAGTCGATTGTTTGGTAGGTTACCAGTCAGTCGATTGTTTGGTAGGTTACCAGTCAGTTGATTGTTTGGTAGGTTACCAGTCAGTCGATTGTTTGGTAGGTTACCAGTTAGTCGATTGTTTGGTAGGTTACCAGTCAGTCGATTGTTTGGTAGGTTACCAGTCAGTCGATTGTTTGGTAGGTTACCAGTTAGTCGATTGTTTGGTAGGTTACCAGTCAGTCGATTGTTTGGTAGGTTACCAGTTAGTCGATTGTTTGGTAGGTTACCAGTTAGTCGATTGTTTGGTAGGTTACCAGTCAGTCGATTGTTTGGTAGGTTACCAGTCAGTCGATTGTTTGGTAGGTTACCAGTTAGTCGATTGTGTGGTAGGTTACCAGTTAGTCGATTGTTTGGTAGGTTACCAGTTAGTCGATTGTTTGGTAGGTTACCAGTCAGTCGTTTGTTTGGTAGGTTACCAGTCAGTCGATTGTTTGGTAGGTTACCAGTCAGTCGATTGTTTGGTAGGTTACCAGTCAGTCGATTGTTTGGTAGGTTACCAGTCAGTCGATTGTTTGGTAGGTTACCAGTCAGTCGATTGTTTGGTAGGTTACCAGTCAGTCGATTGTTTGGTAGGTTACCAGTCAGTCGATTGTTTGGTAGGTTACCAGTCAGTCGATTGTTTGGTAGGTTACCAGTTAGTCGATTGTTTGGTAGGTTACCAGTCAGTCGATTGTTTGGTAGGTTACCAGTCAGTCGATTGTTTGGTAGGTTACCAGTCAGTCGATTGTTTGGTAGGTTACCAGTCAGTCGATTGTTTGGTAGGTTACCAGTCAGTCGATTGTTTGGTAGGTTACCTGTCAGTCGATTGTTTGGTAGGTTACCAGTCAGTCGATTGTTTGGTAGGTTACCAGTCAGTCGATTGTTTGGTAGGTTACCAGTCAGTCGATTGTTTGGTAGGTTACCAGTCAGTCGATTGTTTGGTGAGTAGTTTTTCGATTGACGATCGGTCAATCACTCAGTTTGTCTTTCTGATGGTTAAGAGAATGATGAGTCATTTTTCGTTTGGAGTCGGTCGGTGTAGTGGCCAATTAAGTTATAAGTCAGCACGACTGTATATACGTCATCCTAAAGATGAGGCTTTTTGTAGTGACCATCTAAAATATAAAACCTACCGCTTAATTAGAAATCCAACCTTTTTAATGACCAATTTGACTATATCCGTGATTCGTATTGTATGTGCGCAAAGTATAATCATTGTGACTATGAAAATGACGGGAAGAGTTTAAATAATCATTAAGAAGGCTGGTTTTCCAATTGACCAGTAGGTCTTATATAGTAGATGGTCATGGTTTGAGCTGAAGACATCGATTTCATCAGTAGATTAAAAGTTATTTTAATCACTGGAAACACACAGGAAAACACACAAATATACGTTTTTATACCAAAAGACCTTCATCAAGAACACTATACGAATACAAAACGGCACTTTCCAGGATGGCTCCCAGTTAACTTTTGTTACATGATCGTGGACTGTGACATTCTGTACTCATGTGTTACGTTGTGTTGTTCTATAAAGGCAATGTAACAGAAACGTCGATCTGTGTGTATTATCCTACGTGTTTCCATTGATTATATATCAAAAACTAACATTATAATAAATTTTTTTGGGTTAAAGTTTTAATGTTTTTGTGTTGATATTTCCAAAGTGAGATCCCCATAATACTGACATATTATAAAGTGATATGATACAGCAGACATTCCAGTGCATTTCTGATGTTCTACCTATGACCACACCGTCCATTTTTGATGTCATATATCTGACCATACCGTCCATTTCGGATGTAATTATTCTGACCATACTTCTATTCATTATGTCCTACTCTGACCACGCTGTCAGTTTATGATGTTCTACCTCTGACCACACCGTTCTATTTATGAGGGTCTACCTCTGACCACACGGCCCATTACTGATGTCATACTAATGACCACACCGTCCATTTATGATGTCATACCTCTGACCACATCGTCCATTTCAAATAGGACCGTACATACATCCTCAGAAAGAGGAGAGGGAGATTTACCTGTTTAAAATCAATCTCATTCTCCCTCCATCCTGACCCTGCATCTTCTCCACGAAGGTTGCGTTTTCGCCCACTTTGAGAAACCCTGGATTATCGGAATATAACTAGAGTTAGCAACTAGCATAATTGTTAGATATTTTTGGTAACCCATCTGGTTTGTGAGGACAACTGTTCTGGAATGGCTTCATTGTTCGTTACAACGTGACTTGTACTTTGTCCTAATTCCACGTCACTGAAGCGAGCAGGAAATCTAATATATTTCATCTCTTTTATAGCCACGTATTATTGAAAGAAATAAGAGAATCCTATGTTACAAGGGAAAGAGAAATATTGGAAGAAATAAGAGAACCATATGTTACAAGGGGAAGAGAAATATTGGAAGAAATGTGAGAACCGTGTGTTACAAGGATAAGAGAAATATTGGAATAATGATCGTTCATCTTTCATGCAGCCGGGATTGGTTATAAATCTCTCAAAGACATCTGATTATGCACCTAACCGTTATTGATAGAAATAATTAGATCCATGTAAACCCAGTATGGTATCACACTAAATGTCAATGGCAAACAATGTCACGAGTATCTGACATACATATCATTTAAGAAATCATCTTCAACAGGTAACGATATCAAACGTGCTGGGAAGTTGTAATACTAGACATGCCTATATCTAATAAAATCAAGAATCTGCGTCTTGAAGTGATAAAAATATATGTTACACAATAATTAGTATCCCAACAAAGATCAAAAGATTTCATTCGTTTATAAAAACTGGACATGATGTACAAATATAGCGTATATATTTATTGGGTTTAATTAATTGTAAGATCATATGCAAAAAGCATCAAGCTGATACGTTAGATTGATAATCCGATAAAGACATATGTTTTAGAGCAAAGGTTTTTGTTTGCAATTGACGTTTTCGGCAAAAACACTGGTTATCTCTTGAAGCTACGTCGTTACGTGCTATTATTAGTCCTCTTGGCAGAAACAGGTGACATCTTGTAGAGGGGACGAGTACACACTGAGACATCCGAGTACAGTAATGTCAATCTTTCTATCTACACTTTGTTATCTTACTCTTTTGTATGTCTCTATCTCACCTGTCATGCTTCCACATCTTTTCTTCCCTCATTACCTATCTGCTATTGTCCTCATTATAACCCTATTTGTCTCCATGTAAGACTTCTTTATTGTGGTCATTTGTGTGTCCTGATGAATGCTTTATAGTCGAAACGTCGTCTGTCTCTGTATCTCGTTGTTAAGTTGTTTTATGTTTTATTTTGGTAACACACCTACCTATTTTTGTATTTCTTGACATTTTGCCCTGTGTTACCCCAGCCACCTACTTCCTGTTTAGGGTTGTTACCCTACACTGGTTGATTTATCCCTATTATTTCTTCACACTTTTTATTCTTCTGTTCTTTACCATCCCTCCTATTGGTCTTCTCACTCTAATACGTTAGATTGTTAATCCGATATTGACACACGTTTGAGGACAAAGCTAGTGAAACGTAATATAACTCATTTACTTTATTCACTAACATGGTGGAGCGCTTGAATGGCTGGAACGCGTCTTATAACCATGAGGCAGAGGTTTCGAACTACAGATGGTAATGGATGTTATTTTTCAGAGGTAAAATAAAAAAAATATTGCTATGTGATTGTCCTTATACGTCAACAATTAGGGCTGATTGGAGTCTGAAGAAATCTGAATTATTCTCAAACTTTGTCCTGCCACTTTCGAATAGATTACAATCGAAGACTGATATGTTGCGACAATAAAACGGTGACACAAAACATTTCTATTCTCTAGAGAACGTCCTGCTGGAAAATCTGTAGGACCATTGCCCAGCAGCAAGTAAGATCCAGAGGTTGCGTGAACATGAACGCTAAAGAAGAAGAAGAGGAAAAGATTTAATAGGTCAAGGCCATTCCCCCTCACATTCTCTCCAACCACCACTCAGATACAACTTCTGTTAAAACGGGGGGGGGGGGGCTGGTACTTCGAGAAAATGTGTCTCTATGTTTATGAGATTTGGTAATATTTTCCCATAAAGCTCTGTGCAATCTATTCGGACGGTGGAGGGGGGCAGTAGCATAAAATAGTGGCATGACAAAAGTTGACGCCAACAATACTATTTTATACACCAATTAAATTGTCTGAATTTGCAGGGAAAATTTTTTATAAAATATCTTAAATAAAACGGTTTTTAAAAAATACTTTTACTGTTATAATTTGTTTTTAAGAGGTGTGGGTGAAAGGGGAGAGATATAAATTATTTGTGTTTGCCCTAATTAAGCGAGGGGCTCTCTGAATTATTAACAGCTGTTGACAAAAAGAGCGGGGTCAAAAATTAGCACACAAATGTTGACGTAATTTATGGACAGCCCCTATACACGTCGTGGTGACTAATTAAGTAAAACTGTCCGTATTTCCACTGTCTATAGAAAGCCGCATTAATCGAGCTAGTTGTAAATGGGTACCAGACGCATGAATTAGGAAAGGTAAACACAGCAATTTATGGAATTTGCCATCCCCACCTAATAGTTGCTGCAGCTAAATAATTGAGCTATCTTCATCCCCGACGGCAAGTTGCAGTCATGAGACCTACCTTGACCTTTACCTCATGCATATGTTCAACGCGTCACATGACTCATCCTTAACGACAAAAACGTGCCCAAACGTAACCAACATTTCTACTCTTTCATTAAGTATAGATATTTTTAACGGATTTATCTCCGTAGCATACTGGTTAAAGCGTTCGCCTTCTGTCCAAGAGTTCTTGGGTTCGATACAAGAGATCAACTTCATGTTTGCAATTGACGTTTTCGGAAAATCACTGGTTATCTCTTGAAGCTACATCGTTACGTGCTATGATTAGTACTCTTGGCAGAAACAGGGGACTTCTTTCAGAGGGGACGAGTACACACTGAGACATCCGAGTACAAAATGTAAACCCTTCTATCTACACTTTGTTATCTTACTCTTTTGTATGTCTTTATTTCAGTATATTATTTCTTCACACTTTTTATTCTTCTGTTCATTACCATCCCTCCTATTGGTCTTCTCACATTCCGTACTCTCACATTATTTCCTTTTACAATCTTTTACTCCACTCTTTTCATCCCAGTTTTATGTTCCTTTATTATTTCATTCTATTTCAGTCTCATCTCTCTCCCTATTCTGATATCCTTCTTCCGTTCTCACGGCTTTTTCCCCTGACACCCAACCCCCGAATCGAGGTCACCTTCCCTGCCGCTGAGATTTGGTTTAGTTCAGTCAAAATTAGAAACTAGCACTGGTATTGTCATCGCTTGCAATCAGCTTGATCTCAATTTTGACACCCCATACAATCAGCCGGACCACAGTTTATCCATCCTATACAATCATCAGGACCACAGTCTTGCCATCCCATATAACCAGCAGGACGAAAGTCTTGCCATCTCACATAACCAGCAGGATCACATCTTGCCATCCCACCTAACCAGAACGATCACAGTTTTGCTCAAGCAAGTGCATATGCTAGCAGCGATTGATCACATTGTGTCATCAACCAATAAAATTTAGATGGGCCAAGATCAGCCAGGAACGAAGTAGTCAAAAGCAATACCCAGGAGCGACACAAATTAATTAAGTTTATATAAGGTAGATTTTACCCAGGTCGTCGATATTCCTAGTTTCGGCCGTGGCCAAGATAGTAGCCAACAATCACACTTTTTGTGTGGATCTGCGCGTTAGGTTATTCTGGAGATGATGATGATGAAGTTATCACTTTAGGTTTGAGAAGGTAGCATTAGACACATGATGATGATGAAATAATCCCGTAGCTGTGATCAGGTAGCTCTTGACAGCCCCTAGGCTTTCTGACAAAAGCACATGTTCTTCTCAGTTGTGTAACTGAGGTGACATCCTGACACATAGAAGGTCTCAAAATCTTGGTTGGGTAAAGGGTTGTTTATGGATGTATATTTAATCCCCGAATGGAGGCATTCAAGTGCGCCAGTAACCAAGGATTACCATGTCCTGCCAGTGCCAGTATCCCAGGATTACCATGTCCTGCCTGGAGCACAGCACATACTTCTAGACCAATTATCTCATCATTCTTCTGTCAGATTAGTTGAACCTTCCGCACTGGAGGCGCATTTGGCATTTCCAGTCACCAAGGAATCTTCCACAAAAAAAGACAAAAGCGCAATGTCTGCTAACATGCATCTTTTTGTCATCCATGAGATTATTTGATAGAAGACAAAAAGTAAAGCATTAACAAGATGAAAGACAACGATAATTGTTTTCACAAGTGACAGGTTGTCGGTCTTATCGCCCAACTTTCATTATTCACCTCCTACGAAATTTCTGGAAAGAAGACAGTGACCTTATTCTTTGCACCCGGAGCTGGAACTTCAATACCGGGTTACCACACGAGCGACGGAGAACTATTGGGAAGAATAATAGGCAATTCTATATCATCATCTGTCAAACTATCACTCACTCAAACCCAATTTTTTTTAAATCGATTAAATGGCATAAACTTACATATTTTATCATCTACGATCCATCAATATCTGGGTCATTTTATAAAATGTCTTGTTAGGGCCGACAACTAAAAAACAACTGTCAACAAAGGGAGACAAATAATGGTTATTAACCTAATATAGAATTTACGAATTTTGAATGTCAAAAATGTGATGTATTTTTCTAAGGAATGTGACACAGTACAGTCTATGTTAAATATTAAATATAACAACTTAGACGAATGGGGTCAAAAACATTTTTAACAAATATTTACAATTTCTAGGTTGAGTATACTGGAGTGTTTATTTGGTTATTGTTATCTGCGTAGGTCTTAGTGATCGGATTACCTGAACTGCGACCTACACTATCTTTTTGATGGTTAAAAGTTGTGATATAGCAAAAATGGACTACAGCTGACGATTAATATCAACGTACCTCACCATAAAAGGTAATGCTTAGTGGATCTAAATGGATCATATAGAGAGAGGTCGTGGCGGCAGGATTGTTAGAACTGCGAGCACTATGTTTGATTACAGCCCTGATTTAACTAGACTAGGCTAACGTCCATGGTTTAGAGGAGCTTACCTTACTAAAAGAGTTACGTATTATTTTAACTCCCTCTTCACACAGTTGTAATTCGAGGTCAATGGTGGCAACACTACATGAATTGCGTCCTCCACTATTTTTGCATGGTCATATCAAGTCCTTCTTGAAAATATTCATGCGGTAAGATTCAAACAGCGCCACTGATCTTGTTTAATGTGACTCATTCTTGTTCTTTATTTCTTTTCGATTTCTACCACTTTATGCCTTGCAGCGTTTCTGGTAGGAGAGTTCTTTGGAGATGATCTTTTTGTGTTTCATATATGTTTGTTTTTGTTCATTCTTTTATTTCTGTAATCCATATTTTGGACGTTCTTCCCCTGGCTTTGTATCCATCGTGTCTCTATATCAATGCTTTTTGGAGGGCACTATCTGATGGCAGTCTGGAAGCATGTGAAAATCACTTAATCTGTTGTCTTCTGGTGTAATCCAGGATTGGCATTGTGTTTCTTAGTCTTCTGATGTTTTCATTTTTAATTCTGTCTCTTATTGTTACTCCGAAAATTCTACGTAAACACGTCATTTCTGTTCGAACAAGTTTTCTTTTGGTTTTTGTTGTTAGTGTCCACGTTTGACATTGGTAGCATAGTGATGGTATGATGATCGCTTTATTATTTTAACTGATATCAATGCGTATAATTTGAGTCGACAACAAATAAACAGCGCGAAGCAAAATATGACAAGTTAAGAGAAGTAATCGATAATATGTACTCACTGCAACAAATCTGAAATCCAACAGACAAAGCTTGGAATAAGGTAATGAAAGTTGTGCTAATCACTGGAAACACACATAATATCACATATAAATCGACATTCGACCACATGACCTTTCTCAGAACACAAGATAACCAAACAGCAATAATAAAGAGCGGCGGTACTTTTGACGTGCACGTTCACATGGAATAGCTAAATTAGCCATTACCTGGCAGAGGTAGAGTAAAAATTCATATATGTGCTTGGATATCCACAGGCAAAAGAGCCAGGGGTAGACAAAAAGAAACACTCAGAAGAACAACACTTAGAGATAGTAAAATAACCAATATTCATACTATTCAAGAACTGCACAGAATAGCTTTGAACAGACAGAATTGGAGAGATCTGACCTCTGCCCTATGCGCTAACTTCAGCGAAAATGAAAATGAATGAATGAATGAATGAATGAATATATGCGCTGTGTAACAAACAATAAAACAACAAATTGAATGGCATGATAGCAAATCTAAATATAGAAATGAAGTATATTTGTTAGTTAAAGACGGATGTGTGAACAAGTATCGATACAACATTTCTGTTTCTTCACAGATTATGCCACCAGATCATGGTTCAGATCGGATATGTCCGAAATCGGATACGGATTCATGCCCCTCAGGTTAGTACTTTAAATACTTCTGCTGTCTTCACTTTATCTGGTTGCTAGTCCCCATCGAGGCCAGAACCTTGAAGTGGTGATGGGGCTTAGTTCAGCCATCAGAGGCTGGAAACTAAGACTGGTCGGGCACTCCCACTCGAGCAGGACCATAGTCCGGCCCAAGTAAGCAGAGTGCTGAAGACGGAGGCAACCAGCCAAAAGGCGCACAGATAATCAGGTTGCCACGCATAAAACACAATGGAAACTCTATGGGACACTGTATGAACTACAAAAGACAGTGAGTTTTATTAAGGAGACAGAATTACAGATATAGACATGTTTCAAGTGAACGAAAGAAGAAGAAATCTGGTTGCTAGTGTTTTAGGAAGTAAAATTGTTGCAGGCCTCATATATCCTTATGATTTTCATGTAGCTTCTTGCATGCAGCAGCAGCCGCGTGTCGGTAACGGATTTAACTTCTCCAAACAAGGTGAGGATCATCGAGGACATTCGGCCCAGAGGTAAATACAGATCTTGTCCGCCAAGAAGCAACCAGTTTTAATATTTCTTTTAACATTTATTTAAAACCTAAGCATTGATTTATGTTAGTTACATCATTGTTATCATGTTAGTTACATCATTGTTATCAGGTTAGTTACATCATTGTTATCATGTTAGTTACATCATTGTTATCATGTTAGTTACACCATTGTTATCATGTTAGTTACATCATTGTTATCATGTTAGTTACACCATTGTTATCATGTTAGTTACATCATTGTTATCATGTTAGTTACACCATTGTTATCATGTTAGTTACATCATTGTTATCATGTTAGTTACACCATTGTTATCATGTTAGTTACACCATTGTTATCATGTTAGTTACATCATTGTTATAATGTTAGTTACACCATTGTTATCATGTTAGTTACATCATTGTTATCATGTTAGTTACATCATTGTTATCATGTTAGTTACACCATTGTTATCATGTTAGTTACATCATTGTTATCATGTTAGTTACATCATTGTTATCATGTTAGTTACATCATTGTTATCATGTTAGTTACATCATTGTTATCATGTTAGTTACATCATTGTTATCATGTTAGTTACATCATTGTTATCGTGTTAGGTACGTTATTATCATGGTAATTATATAATTTTTATCATGTTAAGTACATCATTCTTATGTTAATTACTGATTTGTAATGTTAGTTACATTATTTTTATCGCAGAAGTTAGGTATGCTTGCGGTCAACATTCTTCTTATGCTCTTTCCCTCCTCAACTGTCCCATAAGCATTCTCATTCCAAGATTTTCCCAAAAACTTTCCCACAAAAATTGTTATTCCAAGACTGCCCTTATCAAATGTCCCACAAACATTATAATTCCATAATCCCCCCCCCCCAACATAACTTCCTACCACAACTGCACCTCTCAACCCCCCCCCCCCCCCACAGAACCTCATACAAGAACTCTCCCTCTCAACTGCCTCTCACAGAACCACCTTCCATAACCCCCCCCCCCCTCGAAATATCCCACAAAAAAATCAAGTTACCTTACAACAATCTTAACCATCAACATACTTCTCTCTAATAAGTTATAAAAGTCACGACACAATCATAAAACACCTTCAATACACAACAATAATCTTTTCTCCGCATGTCTAAAACTATTACTTTATCCAAGTAATATTTCATGTTCATTTCATAAAATGGAAACTTACATCAAATTTAACAAAATCAATAATATTCCTCAAATTTGAACTCAATAAGTGTCCGATAGAGACAATATATAATTGTTTATATACTTTGTAAGTTTAAATTTTACAAAGGCTAGGATGTCAATTGTATGATAATCCGTTAAATTTTACAAAGGCTAGGATGTCAACTGTATGATAATCCGTTACATTTTACAAAGGCTAGGATGTCAACTGTATGATAATCCGTTAAATTTTACAAAGGCTAGGATGTCAACTGTATGATAATCCGTTAAATTTTACAAAGGCTAGGATGTAAACTGTATGATAATCCGTTAAATTTTACAAAGGCTAGGATGTCAACTGTATGATAAAGACAGTATGATAATCCGTCTGTGTGTGTATGGTATTTTCAACTTAAGTTACTCAAAAATCCATTCTCTGACAAATAAAAACGGATAATTTGTTTACGGAATTGAAAGTAAATGAAGCGTGTAGACATTAAACATGACTGTTTCTTCAGAGTAAACATACTGCAACGTGCAACAAATTTGATATAGAAAAGTAGGAGTTAGCGATAGTTGTTTCCTTAGGTACGAGTTTTATTCTGTATTCATGTATGACTCAGAAACATGGACAATGATCAAAGAAATCGAAGACAGTATTGATGCCTTTGAGATGTGGATATATAGAAGAATAGAGAGCTCCATGTAAAGAGAAAACAAAAAAACAAAAAAGAGATTCTAGCAACTCTTCCTATGAAGAAAGAACTATTAAAGGAAATGATGATCAAACAAATAAAGTATTTTTGGACATATGACAGGAAATGGCACCTTGCTGAAGATATTGTCTATTGTCTTTCCCCAGGTGGTTTGTGATCCACTCTTGCCGTTAAGCGTAAGGGTGATTGGAGCTCGAGCTTGCGTTCTAAAGCCAGATGTGTGACCTCGGCTGTGCTATGACGTGTCTGTTCAGGGTGTCCCTGACGTTTTCTATCCATCTTTTCCGTGGTCTTCATCTGGCTTTGTACCCTGATCTCATTTGGTTATATGCCTGTATCGGGCAACTTTTCGTGATGCATTCTCATAATGTGGCCAAACCACTTGATCTGTTCTCTCTCTATGTAATATGTACAAGATATTATACCTATTCTTTCCCTGATATACTCATTTCACAATATATCAAGCCTGGTGACCTCGGCAACCGGCAGAACCCTGTTTAGCAAGTTTTCTTTTACGTTCATTTCTTTCAGGATGGTCACATTAGTTATTTTTTTAATCCATGGTATTCTAAGGATATTTCTGTTTTTAATTCGCTGTTGTTAATACTGATTAAGAACCTGCTAGTGGTTTTATCTGTATGTAAACTGTAGTCAATATGTCTGAAACTGAAGATCTAATTGGAATGTATTATTAATAAACAATCAAACATGATTTTTCAAATGTTCTCTTGCCGTCCAATTTGAATGATTCCTGCATATTCTGTGACCCACAATACTAATATAATTATTATCATTATATACTATATTTACCGCTGAATACAAATATGTTGGGTCATTGTCGCTAATAGAACGGCGACATATCGCATTTCAATCACAAGGCAACACACAAAAATCATCACAGATAATTTTATATGGGTTTTGTAGTATTTGGTTAGCTGATTTCAAATCTGTCTTTAGTTTTTTTCTACCACGTAACATTTTTTTGTAATAGCTAATTATAATATCTTTCAACAGTGGTTATGACCACAAATCGAGTACAATGTTTTATTTAGATTGGTATCGATACTTTATTACTGGCTGTTACAATTTTGTTCAGTTTCGGGTCACGTGATTTAGTATCGATGCTACCATTTTTGTGTATTCGATAGGATAGTAAATCCATTTATACACGTGTGGTGTTTGCTTAAAGTAATTACGACAAGTATATTATGAGATTTCGTTGTTTTGTACTTTCTTTTATTTTAAAGGTTGCAAAAACCTTGCATTTGTGTACTTGATAACTTATTTTGTGTACTTATTAACTTATTATCATGCCTAGAAGATGCATCAATCATCCAAACTGTTTCTGTTTTGTGTGTGGTTCATTTGTGACGAAATCACAGCGGCGCACAATTTCAGATGATCTAAAGAAGATATATATATTGTATTTTGGCTGTCCACTGGGTGATCAGGATAAATCTTGGGCTCCACATATCATATGTACCAGTTGTTCAAGCGGACTACGTGACTGGCTAAATGGCCGCAAGGCAGCTATGCCATTTGCAATTCCAATGTTATGGAGGGAACCGCGAGACCATGTCAATGATTGCTACTTTTGTCTGGTGAACACAAATGGATTATCTGCTAAAAATAAACAGAACATTGTATATCCTAGCTTAGATTCTGCCATCAGGCCTGTTCCACATGACGAGTCATTGCCTATTCCTTTACCTCCTTCTGGTGGACTCGTATCTATGCAAGATGGGGAGGAATGCAGTGAAAACACAGCTGTTCACAATGCAGACTCAACTGATCCAGATTATACTGTTGATGAATGTTTAGAACCTAAGACTTTTACACAGGCAGAGCTGAATGATCTTATTCGTGATCTAAATCTGTCTAAAGATAAAGCAGAACTTCTTGCTTCAAGGCTTAAGCAAAAGCATTTGCTTGCAAGGGACGTTAACATAATTTATTATAGAAAACGAAATCTCAACATGACGACGTTCTTCAATGTTGACGGCTCATTGAGTTATTGTCAGGACATCGATGGTCTCTTCAACAGTTTATCACAAGTGCATGATCCATCAGAATGGCGTCTCTTCATTGATTCCTCGCGAAGAAGCTTAAAGGCAGTTCTTTTGCACAATGGAAATTTAAAACCAAGCATACCAGTTGCACATTCTGTTTATCTGAAAGAATCTTATTACAACATGAACAGTTTGCTTGAAGTTATCCATTATAAAACACACCAGTGGAACATCTGTGGTGATCTAAAGGTCATTGGCATGTTGATGGGCATGCAAGGAGGATTCACTAAATACTGCTGTTTCCTATGCCTATGGGATAGTCGAGCAACAGCGGAACATTATGTCAAACGTGTCTGGGAGCCCAGGCATATCTATACGCCAGGAGCAAGCAGTGTCCAAAATATGCCCCTTGTTGATCCACAGAAAATATTTCTGCCACCTCTCCATATTAAGCTAGGACTAATGAAAACCCTTGTGAAGACCATGGGTAAGACAAACTCAGAAGGTTTTCAGTACCTTGTTAATAAATTCCCAAACATCACTGCTGCAAAAATGAAGGAAGGGATATTTATAGGTCCACAAATCAGATCTGTTTTACAAGATGAAGGTTTCCAACAGTCTCTGTCAGGAGCTGAGCTAGAAGCCTGGGAGGCATTCAAGTGGGTCTGTGAAAACTTTCTTGGTAATCATAAGTCCCCTACGTACAGGGAAGGAGTTCAGCGTCTAATAGATTCTTACCAGAACCTTGGCTGTCGCATGTCATTAAAAGTGCACTTCTTGCACTCCCATGTAGATTTCTTCCCAGAAAATCTTGGTATGGTGAGTGAAGAGCAAGGAGAACGTTTTCACCAGGACATTCAGTTAATGGAGCGCCGTTATCAAGGTTTGTGGAATGAGAGTATGATGGCCGACTTCTGCTGGATGCTATTCCGTGATAATCCAGGCGAAGAATATAACAGAAAATCAAATTCCAAGCATTTTTGAAGAAACATTCTACATATCTATGCTGTGATGTGAGTATATTTGATTTAGTCTAGAAGATGTGAATCATTTGCTTAATTGATGTTTGCGATTCTCGAAAAAATACAGCCAAGTTCAGTGAAAACTAACATCACTCATAACTTTAAAACTTGACGTGATAGAAAAAAACTGATACCAGATCTGAAATCAGCGCCAAAAAATCCTTTAGAAAAGTGTATTTTGGTTTCAGATGATTAAATAAAGTTTTATTTTGTTGCCTTGTGGACTGCATTCTGGTGGAAATCTGGTAGGACCATTGTCCTGCTATAGGTAGACTTTTAGTGGGAGTTTGAGAATGAACTCTGAAGAAGAAGAATAAAATATCTTTATTTACACAATCTAGAAACATGTCATCAGTTGTTAACCACAGACAACGTTATAATACAAGTTTATATTGTTAACAAAGTGATGTTTAAGTGACGTCTACTAATGTTCACAAAGTGATGTTTTAGCGACGTCTACTAATGTTCACAAAGTGAGGATGAAGTGACGCCTACTAATGTTCACAAAGTGATGTTTTAGCGACACCTACTAATGTTCACAAAGTGATGTTTTAGCGACGTCTACCAATGTTCACAAATTGAGGATGAAGTGACGCCTACTAATATTCACAAATTGATATTTTAGCGACGCCTACTAATGTTCACAAAGTGATGTTTTAGCGATGTCTACTAATGTTCACAAAGTGAGAGTGAAGCAAGTAATCCAACTAACGTTCGTTTTAAATATAAATATGTATCCATTCTATCGAAAATATATCTTTCTAAATCCGTGGTTCAGCTACTCAGCAATCCGTGTTACAGCTACTCAGCAATCTGTGGTACAGCTACTCAGCAATCTGTGCTCCTAATTATATCCATATTAAAGTAGCTGCCTCCTTTGACTTCTGCTTTTACAGTCTCAAAACATTCATTCTCTTTATCATTTTCCACAATACATCCATTCTTTTAATGATTTCCCAGAAAACAGCTATTCTCTTATCCAATCCTCAGAAAACATTCATTCTCTTTATCATTTTCCAGAAAACATTCATTCTCTTAATCAATTTCCAGAAAACATTCATTCTCTTAATCATTTCCCAGAAAACATTCATTCTCTTAATCATTTTCCAAAAAACATTCATTCTCTTAATCATTTTCCAGAAAACATTCATTCTCTTAATAATTTTCCAGAAAACATTCATTCTCTTAATCATTTTCCAGAAAACATTCATTCTTTTAATCATTTTCCAGAAAAAAATCAATTCTCTTAATCATTTCCCATAAAAAATACATTGCATCAACCATTTCCAGGAAAACATATTCTCTTATTCTCTTTCCCGGAAAAAAAATCACATTTCTTTTATTTCATATTCTAGAAAAAAAATCCATATTCTTTCTTTCTATCCTAGAAAAAAAACATCCATCCTCTTCATTTTTTTTTAAACATCCACTCATGTTTTGAATTTTGTATGTAAAAAAAAAATTCAAAATTAATAAATAAAATAATTCTAGTCAGACACGTCCACTTAAAACATTGACATTGGGTCAAATGACATTGGGTCAAATTGACCGCTGAACGACCAACCATCTTAAAACATTACTGCGATACTTTTGAATCACGTACTGATAGTATGTAATTAATTTGTGTAGTGACTGACCGATAATCGATACTGACCAGCATGCTAATTCTATTTTGATGGACATTCGAAGTCAGAGAATAGCCTCAAACATAAACCAGATCCTTCTTTTCTCCTCAAACACATGCCAGATGCTCATTTTTCTAGTGATATAAATATATAAAGGGAAATTCCACAGATTGGAGTGTCTTATTGTTCAGACTTTGACAATGTCATTTATAGACAATACTTTCCAACAATGATAACAATACCTTCCTGTAATAAGTGCCTATAGCAACCCAGCACTGAGCCTCGTCGTTGAGATGGGTAAGTCAGCCAGATTCATTCCACTCTATCCAATAGGACTCTTCAATTATGCAGGGTTGACATGTGCCGAAGACGATTTATACTGGTAGAAAGTCACTTATGAAACAGTTACTGAAGGAGATTGTTATCAGTAGAAAGTTACTTAGGAAACAGTTACTGAAGGAGATTATTATCATTAGAAAGTTACTTATGAGACAGTTACTGAAGGTGATTGTTATCAGTAGAAATTTACTTATGAAACAGTTACTGAAGGAGATTGTTATCATTAGAAAGTTACTTGTGAAAGTTACTGAAGGAGATTGTTATCATTAGACAGTCACGAATGAACATTTGAAAAACGATTATCCATATGTAATAAGTGCATCGTCTTTTGCGTTCGTTCTCAAACCCCTGCATATTAGCAGGATGTGGTCCGGAGAGTGGAATGCGTTGTATCATGCTTTACAGTTGGGTTGCGATATCTGCACTTTTCGGCATGACCTATCCGACTTCAGTATAGTGTCTACATTATTATCACCATCGTCGTGATATGAATGTTTTAATTATAGCTTTCAATATTTTGCAGGTCACATGCTGGCTCAATGCATGTCAGGGAGTAACGGATATTACTGCAAGCAATGCTCGGAAAGTACCTTCCAACCAAATGAAAACTGGATTAGTGACAAATGCCGACTGCGGTGAGTCTACTGTGTGTGTGTTTCTTTTCTGGTGTCTGTAGTTGTGCTGTCCTGTTCTGTTAAAGGTAAAGATAGATCCCATAGCAGAAACCTGCCGTCGGGGATGAAGCTAATTCTTCATGTACTAAGCCGGAGCCACTATTAGGTGGGGTGGCCAGTTCCCTTCTTTGCCGTTTTTTTTTACCTTTCCTAACTAATGCGCCAGGTACCCATTTAGTGCTGGATAGAATGAAGGAGCGGTCGTGTCAGCGGTCATAGACTGAGGCTGGTTCCATCACCTCCATGTCCATGTAGCAGACAAAGTGGAACATATCCTGCAAGACTTCATTACACTAAACAAGTTAAGGGAGGAGCACTGGCACACAGAGAAAGCTGTACGGGAGGTGTGAGGAGCTTTCAATACAACAGCATCTGTTAAGAAAACCGGACTTGATGTGTATACATTATATGTTAAACTTCCAACGAGAAGAGATTTTCAACTATATTACGTGCTCCACGTGTATACAGAATACAGCTCTCATAATGCATGCCATGTCACATATTAAAAGTATGAACACTTGCAGGACATGGGCATGTATAGGGACATGATTCCCTGTCAAAAACGTGCATGACATATACGCTGACATGATTCCCTATCAAAAAATATTGCAGGGTACAGTTGAGTGGAAGAAACACAAGGGAACAAATAATATCATGGGCAGACAATATCAAATGTTGCATAGAACAAGATTCTTTCACACTCATCCGCAACGTTGAAGATAAAAGGGCTTGAGGACACTGGGTTCACTCATATCAACTAGTCATCTACGACCGTGACTGGTTATGTCTAATAATGGATGGATGTCACCTCCAGAGTCATTTCCTTATTTCTTTCCCTACTTTTATATTCCGTTCCATGAGTCCGCTTCTGATCTTCCTCTCTGTCTTCTCGCTGTTAATTTATACAAACGATTCCACCTCTTGCAATGATATTTCATCTAGTGCAGAAGTAGACAAGATCCGACCTCCTAGTCCATTTTTTTGGACCCGCAAAGTTTAGTTTTTTTTAAATACTATATATATTGGCCTGTGAGCTTAGAAAACACAATTCGTCACCCGCAAGGGAATAATACGCACCCTTTTTGTTTTTATTTTTTGTTGATTTGGCTCAAATCAACAACAAAAAACAACTGGTTTCAACCCGCCAACCTAAAAGGTTTTCCATCTCTAACCTAATGTAAACTGGTTTCCCTTTTCTGCATTTATTTTCATACTATTTCTACACTCCCTCTATAATCAAACCTATCTTCCATCCATCCATCCATGCATCCATCCATCCTTAAACCTATAACCCATTAGAGTCGCAATGGTACTACATTGGATGTGTCAGCACATAGCCCTTTATCGGTTTCTAACTCAAGAGATGCGGAGGAGTGTGGAAAAAATCATGACATGTCTCGTCCCTGATATTATCTGCCCCTTATTTTCTTAACCACTTCTGCTTCTTCCTCCCTGTACTGCATCCTGTAATATTGTTTCTTTTAAATAGGAAATCATGCCGGCATACATGTACAAATCGTGCCAAGTTTTCGACAGTTTACTACTGAAAGTACGAGATAGTAAGCCAGGTCCTCTATTTTTCCTCAAACACAAACCAGATACAACTGTTTCTTGTGAACCTGCGACATTCTCTACTTTAGAATGTCTTACTTGCGTATTTCTCACTGGCACATTTGCCTTATCCTCTATATATGAAAGGCGTTAAATTCGTAAAATGAGTTTAATTGGTGAGGTGGGTTGACTTCATCTATAACACTTGTATTCTAATGCTTGTATCCGTCTCCTTGGCCGTCACGGACGTTCTCTGTACCTCTGTACCACTATATATATATATATATATATATATATATATATATATATATATATATATATATATATATATATATATATATATATAGTCATATGGAGAAACAATAATCCTTTCAGTCATCCGTCTCGGTCACGCTTCATTAATCCATTAATCCCATCCCTGACGTAATAACAATAACGGGGTAATACATTAGAACTTCCACATATTAAATTATAACTAACAAACTGTGCCAGGTTTCTGGTTTGGTTTTTCCACCATGCCAAATGTATTTATTATTTTTTAATCTATTTTCAGAGCGTGTCCCACGAACACTTATGTAATTATTTATACATTTATAACGATTTCTATTTGGGATTCTTTTCCTTAGTGGAATTTGATTAGAATACCATACCACATCAATTTCTCGTGTCAAACACATTCAAGAAGTTTCGAGTGTATTAAACCAAATTATATTTACAGATATGTTAGACAAGTTTAGAAAATACATTTGTTTCCAAATCGATCTTTGTCTTCAATTTCTTGCTCTTAATTGTCGTTTAGAATTTGTTATGAGGTACACTCAGCAGCGAAAAACTTCACCATTGTTATGAGGTACACTCAGCAGCGAAAAACTTCACCATTGTTATGTCGATTTCTATAATGGAACTGAACGGTGTTTATAGAACACCTTCCACCTTCATCTCTTATATTTATCATCTTTTTATCTTTTCTGAGACTAGAAATTTTCTCTTGTAATGATGTGTCTATAACAAGGGGCAAAATGAAAAATAAATTTACAACTATTAGAGGCTATATTTTCCAGTGGTAATATATGGTTGTGAGGCGTGGACAATGACATCCGAAACGGAAAATAAAATACCGGAATTCGACATAAAATGTTATAGAAATATCCAAGAATATAATTGACAGAAAGACAAAACAACGAAGACGTACGCAAAGTCCTGAACATAGAAGACGACTGGCTTCTCAAAACAATTTTCTTTTAAACATGCAAGCTAACATATTTCGGACACATAGACCGACACAATGGTTTAGAAAATTTAATCATGGAAGGAAATGTTCTAGGAAAGATAACAAAAGACAGACCAAGACTATGGACACAGGATATCGAATAACTTCTGAACATCACATTGAAAGAGACTGGACACGTTGCACAGAACCAAGAAGCTTACAGAATGGCAGTGAGGACAACGTTCTGTAAAGGACATGTCACATAGATATATAAAATAATATAAAGGGGAAACGGCTGCAGTAATGATATGTGGGAAAATATACACAGCTACGGAAGAAGAAGGTTTCCACTTCAAGAAATGCACACTTCTCTGAGAGTTGAAATGTTATTGGTATGAAAGTTGTGTCGATCTCCATGAATTACAAGCAATTAACTCTTACTCCCTCCCTGTGTGCAATTGGGTGGTTTCTCCGGAGCTTTATTTCATGCCCATAAGACTCCAACTCCTGTAGTGTGAATTATTTTTGGTTGCCTTTTCGCAATATGCAGTGTTGGAGTCGAGTTCCGGACCCTTCATTGTATAGTTGGAGCCATGAGCTCAGGACCATTCCATGTAGAGGTGGGGTCATAAGCTCAGGACCATTGCATGTAGAGTTTGAATCGAGGTCAGGACCTTTGCATCTAGATTTGGAGTCTAGCTCAAGATCTATCCATGTAGAGTTGGAGTCATCAACTCTGTACCCTTCCATGTAGAGTTGGAGTCATCAACTCTGTGCCCTTCCATGTAGAGATGGAGTCATCAACTCTGTACCCTTCCATGTAGAGATGGAGTCACCAACTCTGTACCCTTCCATGTAGAGATGGAGTCATCAACTCTGTACACTTCCATGTAGAGATGGAGTCATCAACTCTGTACCCTTCAATGTAGAGACGGAGTCACCAACTCTGTACCCTTCAATGTAAAGACGGAGTCACCAACTCTGTACCCTTCCATGTAGAGATGGAGTCATCAACTCTGTACCCTTCAATGTAGAGACGGAGTCACCAACTCTGTACCCTTCCATGTAAAGACGGAGTCACCAACTCTGTACCCTTCCATGTAGAGTTGGAGTCATCAACGTAGGATCCTTCCTTCTCTTATGCCCTACATAATTTCCTGTCACAGTTATCCATAGTGGCACATCTTTGTGCCATTGGTGAGTCAGCTATTCATTCCTCGTCATCAATTAATTCCTCGTCATCAATTATTCAATTATTCAGAGATAACATGTTTGACTGATTCTATACTCTTCCAGGAAATTGTCACGTTCCACACAAAATAGATTTTCATCACAATACGGTACCGTCTGTTCATAGCCCAAGCACCACTATACGCTAGGACGGCGGTCAGAACCGTAGCTCATCTGTTCCCCTCTGTACTGGCTGATTCTCTAAATGCTTCACTACAAAGGAAAACGTAAATTCAGAAATACCGTGGAGCTTCCACAAGAGAATAGTCTGGCTATATTGGCATGTCATTTACTCAGAGTTTACTGTTGCACTACGGTTGGTCTGATAGATCAATTGTGAGACCTTTAGACATTCGTCATGCGTAGATATAAAATAAGGCTCTGATCAAATCATACCACTCATCAAAACTAGAGGTCGTGGTGACTGGATTACCAGAACCGCGATCTCCATTATGTGTCATGGTGTAATGCTCTGATATAACCAAGTTGGACCATGGTTGAAATGAAGTAAATTTTACACTGTAAGAAGTAAATTTTACTTAATCAAACTAACCGCCATGATATACATAGGAAGTAATCGATAATAGGTTGTAATTCCTGGGCATCCTAACGTATTGCCAGTGTGATGCCGGAACCCCAAAGGATAGCAAAGAATAGCATCACTTTTTTACACTCCTACATGTCGTACGAGGCAACAAGGAGGCGTTTGATTGGAGCTGGCTGCTCCATTCTATATAGGGTTAAAGTGACTCAGAAATAATGCTGAAATCGTATGTTTCAGAACGAAAGGCGCAGATATCACAGCAAAGTTGTAAAACATGACACATGGCAGTCTGTTCTCCGGAAAATATTCTTCTAATATGCAAGAATTTGAGAGCAACCCTGCAGGAGAAGAAACAGATAACCTGCATGTGGCTGGTAAACAGAGCCAGTAACGAAGTACATTAATTTGTATTTAATTTTCACACGGTATTAAATATCTGCTCGCATATATGTTTTGATGAAGTTAATTGTATGTTAATTTTTTTTATCCAATTTCGTTGGTTTCTGCCCAATTAAAATTTTTTTTATCAAATCTCTACAACTGTCATTTTTTTCTACCGATATCGATATTGTAATCTCGTCATGACATCTATGTGTCATGTATGTTACGTTATGTTATGTTCCTCCAGGGACATAGGCGGCGCTTAGGGCAGAAACCATAGCTTTCCATTTCTGTTTTTGTGTTGCCAGGACTTTCAGTTCTTGGGTGTTGTTTAGGTTCATTGACATACCTTCTCTATTAATGGTTCTTCGTAGAGTTTCTCTAGGTCTCCCTCTTCTTCTTACTCCCGGTGGCACACAGTTTAGTGATTGCTGGGGAATTCTTAGACTGTTCATTCTGAGAGCATGGCTGATGTAAGTCCAACGCCTTTGTCTAATGAAGGAAGATATATAGGTTTGTTTGCTTTCCTCTCTTATAGTAGTGTTAGATTTAAAGTCATTCCACTTAACGTTCAGAATGGTACGTACGCATTTGTTTTCAAAGGAGTCTTGTCTCTTATATGTGGCTTTTGTGACTTTCCAACTTTCGCATCCATATGATAGAATAGGGATGATGTTGGAGTTAAACAACCTGAGTTTTGTGGTGTTTCTTAGTGTGTTTGACCTCCAGATGTTACGTAGTTTCTTGAAAGCACCCGCTGCAAGGGCAATACGGTGTACAATTTCTTTTGATGAGTTTCCATCCAGTGCTAAATTGGTGCCTAAATATGTAAAATTGTTGACTTTTAATAATGGAACATTTTGAATTTCTATGTCATCGTTGGATCTCGTGATATCTAGTATATGAGTTTTTGATGTGTTGATTTTCAGGCCTATCTGATGAGTCATATATGGCAGCAACTAACTCAGATCTCTCTTATAACTGCCACGATTCTGATCAATTTTACGTAAATACGTAAGGCAAATCTGATTATTTTTGTGCCTTATTGCCTGGCGAAACACATCATAAATAAATAAACAGTGAAAATCATGGAAATAATCAGTGTGGCCTTACGCAGTGACACAATCGCCAAATAAGATATACCGGTAGAATTGTTAAAAAAGCATATTTTAAGCCATGTTTTCAGTCATTTTCGTGCATTTAATTGGTCGACGTTGAGGAACGACACACGCGAGACACAAGTATATAAATAGTGATCTTCGAAAAGTTTGGCAATAATGAAAATAGTCACCTATGAATCCTTTTTTTATTCTGCTGCTAGGTCTTACTTGACAATTGTCACGGCTGTACAAGAGGCCTGTCATAACGAAGGTCGCGAAATAATTCTCATCTGCTAGAAAATTGGTTAATTTGTTGATTTTTTCTACAACATTCATTAAGTGAAAGTTAGTATAGAATCAGCGCCATAGTGCGAGATTTTGTCACAGAATAAACAGAATGCGTTGGTTAAAGCGTGACCATAAACTATACTATAAGACTTCTCAACAGAATGTAAACGTGACCTAAAGAACTCATTTTTAATTAATGTATTTCTGTATATGGTCGACCTTGTCAGTTTTTGGCAAGCGACTCTATATAAATAGTGACTAACGAAAACACAAGAATAATCAAAAACGTCACGAATGAAGTCCTGTTTATGTTCTGCTGAGAGGTCTATACCGAAGCGGGGTTATGTATGTGTGGACCTTCTCATTTTCTGGTGCTGGTCCGACTAATAGTGTTTTTTTGTTTTTGTTTTTTTGCAAACTACGAGCAACTATCGTAGCCGAAGTTTACGTTGCCGTTGGAAGTCAAACCTGAGTTTCCTGTGTCGGGTGACGAGTGATGTATCTACTAAGAAGCTGGAGGTCAATATGGCTATTATTATTGTGTAAATACATATCAGGGTCACCCGTGTCATTCGTTAGTTATACACATCTGTTGTCTAATCTGGAATCATTCTTCAAAAGTAACTTCACATGATTATATTTTGTCATGTTTTGTATACTTTGTCTCAATAGTCAATGAAAATCACTGGACAAAAAAATGTATCAGGTTAAAAGGATGATTCTCAATCTAGCCCGCACGTTTTATATTATTGATGGTTTATGATCAGTCCTGCATTGAAACGTCGACCATGAGGCCCTTAGAAGTAAGGCAATTTGTCTCGCGATTGCCCCTTCGAAATTGGTCCACACCTGAGAAAAATAGCCCAATATAATAGCGGCTCTAGCTGTCACTGTTTCTGAAACCCATATGGGGGCAATCCGAGTACAATGAGATCAATCATCTACGACTTTTGAATCATATTTGAAGCCCGGACTTGATTGTGTAAACTTTGGTCATATCATTCATCTATTGCGAAATCAAACAACGCTATAACCTCTGACCTGAAGTTTAGATTTCCAAGGAAATCAAACAACGCTATAACCTCTGACCTGAAGTATAGATTTCCAAGGAAATCAAACAACGCTATAACCTCTGACCTGAAGTATAGATTTCCAAGGAAATCAAACAACGCTATAACCTCTGACCTCAAGTATAGATTTCCAAGGAAATCAAACAACGCTATAACCTCTGACCTGAAGTATAGATTTCCAAGGAAATCAAACAACGCTATAACCTCTGACCTGAAGTATAGATTTCCAAGGAAATCAAATAACGCTATAACCTCTGACCTCAAGTATAGATTTCCAAGGAAATCAAACAACGCTATAACCTCTGACCTCAAGTATAGATTTCCAAGGAAATCAAACAACGCTATAACCTCTGACCTCAAGTATAGATTTCCAAGGAAATCAACACATAAATTTAAAAAATCAACAGGAGCATATTTCGTAAAAATTCAAACATCTGGACAGCATAAATCCGGACAGCATGCGAAAATCTTACGGTTATAAACTTTATTTATCTTCAATTCATGTCAAGAAATATTCACTAGAAATAGGCATACTGGGAGTCATTAAAATTAATGAGTTTAATTTTTAGCGGAATTTTTTTCTTTATCATGAAACTGTTTTATTTATAAATTTAGCACACATTTTTATCTATTAATTTGTTTTAACTCTTTCGTATGCGTAGATTATTTTATGTTTTGTTCTTAAATATATTTGTGTTATTTTATAATTAATATTAAATTTTTGTTTTGTGAATTAATAATCTGAAAAAGATACACCTAATAATCATACAATTATAATTATAATAATAATAAATAAAAAATAATAATAGTAATATAAATGTATATATATATAATATTACTAGTAATAATAATAATAATAATAATAGTAATAATAATACTATTAATAATAATTATACTAGTAATAATAATAATAATAGTAATAATAATTATAATAATAGTGATAATAGTAATAAGATTTTGCTGGGACAAGAGAGAGCGAAGAAACACAACACTACTACGAATCACACAAATAGAAAAAAGGTGACTAAGAAATTTTTGGATTGGAGTCCGCTGTCCCCATCCCATACAGGGTAAAAGTGACCAATAATCCACGCTGAAGTCGGATGTGTCATGATGAAGGGAGTAAGTATGCCACTACGCTGTAAGTCATAACACAACACATTTTGTTCTCTGAACCACTTCCTTGTAATATGCATGACTTTGAGAACAAACGTGGAAGAGAAGACTGGATGAATACATTCGATAACGAACAAATCGTCGCTTTGACCCAGTGAACTTTATTCAAATTTCAACATATCACACAACGAGTAAAGGATGGCACTAACTTATGATCACACCACAATTCTGAGTAAAATCTTCAACTTTCATTTTGCTACAGTTCTTTCGAGTATCGATGTTCTGCGGACTACATCCTATTTACCAGCAGGAGTATCAAAACACATGTAGAAGAAATAAGCATGTTCGTACCAGTGATTCATTTCTCAATACATGTAAGAGAAACAAAATTACGTGGTCGATTGAGCTGACAGAATGGGAGAAAGGAAAAACATCGGCTATCGTCCTGAGAACTACTTTATCTGTCGTACACAACCTCGTGATTGCTTGCGGATTAATATCACTGATCGTAGTCTAGACCACTGATTCTCAATCCGTTTAGCCCGTCAACCCCTTGTTAGGCACATTTTCTCCTGTGGTCCCCGAAACCTAAAATAAAATTCTTGATAATATCTATTACTTATTATTATCATGGCCTTGAGGTTAGATCGTTGGTCTCAAAACTGTGAGGTCCAAGGTTCTATTCCGAGTAAGATTGAGCTTTTTTCTCTGTCGAAGAGTACATTTACAAAAACCCGATATACATGACGTGGTGACAGCATGGCCATGCGGTCTTTATCCCACAAGTCACTTGAAAACTCCATGTAACCCCCCCCCCCTCCCAACGGGAAAAATGAAATATTGACAGTATTATATTAAAAAAATGCATAATACCTGAATACCTGATACAGATCTTACTTGATGGTAGAGTTGAAGCGAGACGGGCACGACGTAGACAGAGATAAAAGTGGTAGGGAAACATAATGAGATGGGCAGATACAGTCTGTCAGAGTGCACCACCAAGGCAAGAGGCAGAATATGCTGGAGGTTAGAATGTAACCAACCATTGTTACTGAGACGGAACATCATGACGATGATTCCATATATGTTGCTACATTTTTATGGAATATTTACTATTCGATAACACACCCTCCCCCCCCCCCGCCGACCCTCCCAGCGGATCTAGTTTCCCACTTAAGGAATGTGTAACCTCCACCCCTCCCACTACACAGTTCTGTGTTGCCCATTTGAAGGGTATTTGGCATCTCTTCTGCCCCCTTGAAGTATGTGGCCACTCCCCCAGTAGATGGGTATGCCTGCTCCTCAAACTAATTGGGTCTGTGCCCCCCCCCCACAAACACACATACACTAGACGAGTTCTTCCAATTTCAATTTTTTTTTTCCATGGCCCTTCTGGAAATCCCATATGCCCTAAAATGAGAACCACCGACCATAACAGAGTTTAAAGAACATGAGATATTATTTCTGTCCTTCTCTTGGTGTGATTTATCGTTGTTTTTGGTTCTAAATTGATATAGGGAGAAACAAGGGTTTCTAAACTTATTAGTATTGAAGACACGTACTCAGTCGTCAGGAATTTGTGTGATTCAAACAGGGCTTCTCAGTCTGTCGTAGATGTGGTGGTCTTCTTATGTAATAAAAAATATTCTCTGGCAGTGTTGGGTTGGGTACAAAATAAAGTAGTTATTTTTAATTTACCCCAACTTAATTGAGTTCAAGGATTGAAGAGAAATGAAGATTGGTTTACTAAAAGTGGACAAGAGGCGTGGACAATTTGTGGACAATTTGACGATAAAAGTGGACAATTTGACGAAAGAGTGTGAAGGGAAAACGAGGAAAGGGTCCAGTGATGTAATGTCTCCGTTACTTCTGCATCCGATCAAATAGATTATAGATTGACAGGTTTAGCCACCAGTAGGAAGGTTTGTCTAATACACGATCAACTGCAACTAGTATACGTTGTTGATTTTTTCAGGCGATTCAGAATATATATATATTATTGATTACAAATTCGATGTTTTTAATTTATATCAGAGATGGGCAGCTTTTTTATTTCCGCGGGCTGGATTGAGGTTTCTTTTTATTGTTGTGTGGAGTCTTAAGCTGCTTCTTACTATATTCATGGAAGGTAAACAATGATGCCATTCTTTGATCACATTTTGATCCCGGCAACACACAATCGACTCCGAGTAGTGTTTTCTGAGCTTGAAGGTCAATGAGACTTTATAAACAGCCTAGTCGGTCAGAAAAAAACAGGTATTTCACAGTGCATCAAACAATCAACATGGAAGTAAAGAAACAAATAATTAAAAGCATCTTTATACCCACATTATGGTACCAATGCCAGACTTGGCAACTGACGTCTACACATAAGAGAAAGATCGAAATTTGTGACATGAAATGTCCACGGAAGACTATTGGAGTCTCCAGCCTCGACAAAATGCGCAGTGAGAACATCAGAAAGATAATAGGTATACCATCATGCTTCGAATATATAGAAAAACAGCAAATAAAATGGTTTTGACATCTTATGAGGATGAACGATTCACTTTCCATAAGAGCTTACAAAAAGATGGAATCAGGATACAGAGTCACGGCAGACCTGGGAAAATATGGATAGACAACATCAAGACCATACTGAAAATAAATATGACGACTCCTCAATCAGAGCAACTCAAATGATGCTGGAACTCCGACTATTTCTCTTTCACAAATCCTTACGTTCTTCGGAAAGTGTGTAAGCTACAACAACTCCACCTGGAGATAGACAATAGACAATCAGACGTTTCTTACAGGTAGCCATGATAGTGTCATTCGCCCCCAGACCCAGGAGACCAGTGTTTCAATTCCATTTGTTATTCGTGGTGTAAAATAAAAATTACTCCTGTGTCTCACCTGACCATCAAGTAGTAGGGTACCATATCTAAACTTTGGGAATGTCTAGGAATACTGGTAACTCTACTAAACAATCGCGATAAGCGACATCAGTCAGGCAGTTTCTGGATAGCAACTGACTAAGCAGCTGAGCACTTATGGGAAACCGTTTGATATGACGCTGGTTTATTACGCAGCTTACCTTTGACATCTTACGGGCGCCAGACATCAATGATGTAGAACATCAGATAAACATATTCGTCCAGCAGCAAATAAACAAACTTGCAGGTTATCAAGAACCACTTTTAGCAGCGGTGAGTGAAACGACGTAAACTTGATGGCTTGAACATGTAACGAGGTACGAATTCATTTTTCTAAAATTATTTTCAATGAACAGTTAAGGAAAAATGAGAAGAAAGTATTTGATTCACAACATTAATGAACTATTCAGTGCGTGAGTTTTCTACTCTTGTCCCAATGTCTGAGGACAGAGGTGTTTGGAGGACTTTTTTTAATGTCAATATCTGGAATGTGGCACCCCCCCCCCCCCCCACTGAACTTATGCGTTAAGAATCTTCTCGTCTAGATAAATGGAGAGCTCTTGAAGGAAGACACACAACCGTCATATCTTGGAGTCACATTTGACAGTAGGCCTACATGGAAGGAACACATCAACAAAGCAACAACAACGACCAGAATAAAGTTAGCCATTCTGAGAAAACTAAGTGGAACCAAATGGAGAGCAATTGGGAAAATATTTAGTAAAGTTTACCTGCAGGTCATACAATCACGCCTGGAGTGTGGGTCTACGCGTGTGGGTGCGCGTGCGCGTGCCCCTACTCACAGGAAGCCCCTACTCACTGGATTTAAAGCCCATATACGTAATAAGCTAAATTATTCTCATTATTATCTCATTATTCTGCAATTTCTACGTCGCTGTTCAAAATTATTTGTGTATGATTGTTCTTGTTTGAATCTCATATTTGTTATGTTTCCCTCTCAAGAAGGATCATGTTGCTTACATTTAGACACAATCTAGGCTTTTAACAATACTTAAACCCCATCATTGACATCCTCATTTGCGACGAACCACTATTAATTTCACAATGTCTGCAAACGTTCTGTTTATTGTCAATATCTCATTTATAAACGTCTACCTTGTCAATTGTTTAAAGAATTCGATTTGTTGAGATGTTTGTGTAATACTTAGAGTTTAAGAAAAAGGAATAGACGATATGTCTAACACGAGAATAAAATGTGGTTTTTTTAAAGATATTCTGGAAAGCAGACAAATCGATATTAACTTGATTTTATAATGTGCGTTGTGTGGGTTTATGTGTGATTGTGAGTGTGCCTGTTTGAGTGTGTATATGGTTGTCTCAGTGTGAGTGTTTGCCTTTATATCGATGTTGTTAGATTCTAAGTAAAAATGTTAAAATTTGGGATAACCGATGCAAGGAAATGTTAACAATCCGAATTTTAGATAGAATACGTTAGCAGATCCTGTTGTTAGATATTGCCACTCAGTAACAATAAAAAAGATATATCTATCCATATGTCATTCTATCAATCAATTAAAAAGTCTATCTATATGTCATTCTATCAATCAATTAAAAAGTCTATCTATATGTCATTCTATCAATCAATTAAAAAGTCTATCTATATGTCATTCTATCAATCAATTAAAAAGTATATCTATATATCAATCTATCAATCTATTTACATATCCATATCCACGAGGAAGCGATCGGGCTGAGTTAATTAGGACAGTTATGGATACAGTAAAGTTAACCCATAACATGGATTAACTGCCGCAGAGGTGTTGAGATGTTAGCGATCTACATTTCAGTGGCTCTGCTATATGAGAGAGGTAGCCATCTCCTATCCTTCGCAGTCTTTACTGCCATGATTAATTCGGTACCCAATTAAGGCCGTTCTGTAATGTATGGTTAATCATGTAAAATCTACATATGGAAATGGAGCCGCGTTAGCTCAGTGGTTAGCGCACTGGCTTCGCATATGAGTGGTCCTGGGTTCATTCCCCAGCTGAGGCGGAAATGTTTTCAGATCGCAACGGCTCCCAGGTCGACCCAGCCTTAAATGGGTACCGGATTAATCCGGGAAGTAAAGACTGCGAGGGAGAGGAGATGGCTACCGCCCTCATATGCAGAGCCTGTGAAATGTGAGATCGCTAACATCTCACACCCCTACGGCATTAATAAAATGCTAAGGGTTACTTTACTTTTTTTACTTACATATGGAAATGTACTGTATAGTTACAGTACAAAACGATTTAGGGTATTCCGAAAGAGACAATGTACATGTTCAGGGAATGATAGAAATGGAAGTTACCTGGGCAGATGAGAGAAATTGCTTCCACACTGGGATGACCAGAAGAATTTATAACCAACAACTGACTGGTGCACTGAACGTATACTTTTAGATGGCTGACGGACTAGTATGCAGAGGATTTATAGGAATGCCCTTCTGCAGTAATGATGATTAATGCTCAAGAATCTCTACCGAGGGCGGATGTGTTCGGCCATTAATTCGAATAAAACTACGACACAACTAATTTCTATTCTCTGGTCTACATCCTGCTAAAAATCTAGTAAGAGCATTGTCCTGCTACAAGAAACATCCAGCGGGAGTTTAAGAATGAAAGCTGAAGAAAAGAAACACCAAGAATCAATCAAGTCCTGCTGAACCGTGCTCTTCCATATCTACCACCGCACAACAATATACTTCCAGTAGATGATGATAGTAGTAGTATTCGATACGGTGAGGCTTTTCTTCAAGAGAAAAAATCTTTCCAATAAAATCCATTTCACAACCTCCTTCATCGCCACCTACAACATGCATGGCAGGTAACAGTACTGCTACTCTGTGATCTCCTTACGTCTCTCGGCAATACAAGGTGTAATATATACTATTCATGACACCATGACCCTACCCCCTCCTCCCCAGGGAAGGAAGGGACTTCAAGAAATATTACAAAAACCACACCTGAATCTACACCCTTAAGGCTGAGTCGACCCGAGAGCCATTCTGTAATGTACGGTTAATCATGTACATCTGTGTATGTAAATGTACTTTATGGTTACAGTACAAATCGATAGTGGAGCGCATAGCCGTGTAGTTAGACACCATTCTCAGTCCCTTGAGGCCCCATGTTCAATCCACGGTTGGGACAGGATTTTTTCTTTCGGAGGTACAATCAAAATCCTTCCTGTATATGTCGTGGCGTCTGCTATCGTAAAGCGGCCTTTATTTCCAGTCCATAGAAAGCTCCCTGCACTCATTCACAGGAAAACATGCAGTAGCGAAAGTACAAATCGATTAAGAGAATTCTGCAAGAGACAATGCACCTGTTCAGAGAATGATAGAAAGTGTCCTACTGGAGACTGACAGAATATCATCATTATTTTTCATCCATTAAGATCATATAAATCCACCAGGAGATAATCATGTCACAGATTACAAACAGTGTCTCTTGGCTTGCCATTAAATGCAGCCATCCGTAGAATGAGAAATTACCCATTTTGCATCATTAACCAGAACTCTGGCGCCTCTTGTGTTCCTACATTTCTTGATCGCTGCCCTTGTCCACTGTCCGTGGATAATTTGATTGCTTTTCTTGGATTCACGAGATGTCAGAAAACAAAAATGTCTCTTCCGTTCTTGTCGTGTTTTTTTTGTTATTTTTTATCTTCTACATTGGTTTTGCATTGCTTGCGCTAGCTAACGTCTCTGGTTCAAGTTTGAATGTTCTATAAATCGCCCCTCGAACTTGTCTTTTTAAAATATTTTTACCTACTTAATATTGCAATGCACTTCTGTTTCCCAATGCTGCCTTTTATTTTTATTTTTTATTAGCAATTTTATATGCACAGGTTCGTTACAGTGTATCCATTTTTCTTCTTTAACTCCTTCATTCTTTAACTCCTTCATTCTTTAACTCCTTCATTCTTCCTGAACTCCTTCATTTAACATTTTCATTCTTCTTTAACTCATTCATTCTTTAACTCCTTCATTCTTTAACTCCTTCATTCTTTAACTCCTTCATTCTTCTTTAACTCCTTAATTCTTCTTTAACTCCTTCATTCTTTAACTCCTTCATTTAACATCTTCATTCTTCTTTAACTCATTCATTCCTCTTTAGTCCTTTCATTCTTTTTTAGCTTCTTCACTCTTTAACTCCATCATTCTTCTTTACTCAATTTTTTAACTCAATATACCGTGGTGATACAGCCCTGCTTGCTCATAGTGAATCAAACTTGTGAAGTGAGGCGTTGACATTTCTCGTGATTTTCAATGGTTAATTCTTTAAATTTAAGAATAAGTACGAATCCATCACCCTGGATTTTATAATTTTTTTCTTTTTATACATTTCGTAAGCTAACGGACCAGAGCGCTAATCCAAATCACGCCAATTTAACTTTTCCCACTCTTTTCTTTACTTTTTTCCGTTGCATTTGGGTCACCAGCGAATGAAAAGCCACAAAAGAGTCGTGTTAGCCTCCGCAGTGACCTGCAATTGGGTAACCATCAGGTCTATTAACTAACGAAAGGTCACAGTTTATCATCGTTTCTTGTTGCCTTAAGATGAATATTTTTCATATAACTTTCCTTGTGTTATATAAAAGGCAAGTTCACCAGTAGGCTTCACCAAAACGGAGATCAATTCATTTCTCATGGGGCCATTTCTGGACTCCCGTGGATACTTTATACAATGTTATGACCCGAATGCATTTTTTAAAGAGAAAATAAAGAATTTTGCCTTTTTAAAAATCGGCCCCAAAATTCTCAATTCACTGGCTGCGTCAAAGATTATGCGTTGTGATGTATTTTAAGTATACACCGGTGGCACCCGCCGCAGGGAGATTTCCCTGCCTGGTCCTTGCTGACGATAAGAGAGATTGTACGGCAATGAATGAATGGCGGATCCCGTTGAGAGAAGTGAGGAATAAATGAGATAGAAGGAATAAATATAAATATAGATATAAATATAAATATAGATATAAATGATGAGTGAGCGAGCATGTTGAGGGATAAGTCTAATGTAAAATAATGAATATAAAGATGTAAACGGTGAACTGAACGAATTCTGGATACAGATACGAGATGAAGTGTTTGTAGATGTAATTATGAGATGAAGGTTTGTATATGTAATTGTGACACGGAGGGTTTGTATATGTAATTGTGAGATGGAGGATTTGTAGATGTAATTGTGAGATGAAGGGTTTGTAGATGTAATTGTGAGATGAAGGTTTGTATATGTAATTGTGACACGGAGGGTTTGTATATGTAATTGTGAGATGGAGGATTTGTAGATGTAATTGTGAGATGAAGGGTTTGTAGATGTAATTGTGAGATGGAGGATTTGTAGATGTAATTGTGAGATGAAGGGTTTGTAGATGTAATTGTGAGATGAAGGGTTTGTAGATGTAATTGTGAGATGGAGGGTTTGTAGATGTAATTGTGAGATGAAGGGTTTGTAGATGTAATTGTGAGATGGAGGATTTGTAGATGTAATTGTGAGATGAAGGGTTTGTAGATGTAATTGTGAGATGAAGGGTTTGTAGATGTAATTGTGAGATGGAGGGTTTGTAGATGTAATTGTGAGATGAAGGGTTTGTAGATGTAATTGTGAGATGGAGGGTTTGTAGATGTAATTGTGAGATGAAGGGTTTGTAGATGTAATTGTGAGATGAAGGGTTTGTAGATGTAATTGTGAGATGGAGGATTTGTAGATGTAATTGTGAGATGAAGGGTTTGTAGATGTAATTGTGAGATGAAGGGTTTGTAGATGTAATTGTGAGATGAAGGGTTTGTAGATGTAATTGTGAGATGGAGGATTTGTAGATGTAATTGTGAGATGAAGGGTTTGTAGATGTAATATTGATATGTAGGGTTTGTATATATATAATAATAATACGATGACGGTTTATAGATTTAAGTGTGAGATGAAGGGTTTGTAGATATAATAACGAGATAACGATTTGTAGATGTCATAATGAGATGGTGTATTTGTACATATTGTCATAAGATGGGTTTTTTTGTTTAGATAAATCATGAGATGGTTGGGTTTGTAGTTATAATCATGAGATGGTTGGGTTTGTAGTCATAATCGTGAGATGTGTAGGTTTGTAGTTATAAGCATGAGATGTGTGAGTTTGTAGTTATAATCATGAGATGTGTGCGTTTATAGTTATAATCATGAGATGGGCGGGTTTGCAGTTATAATCATGAGATGTGTGGGTTTGTAGTTATAATCATGAGATGTGTGGGTTTATAGTTATAATCATGAGATGTGTGGGTTTATAGTTATAATCATGAGATGGGTGGGCTTGTAGTTATAATCATGAGATGGTTGGGCTTGTAGTTATAATCATGAGATGGTTGGGTTTGTAGTTATAATCATGAGATGGTTGGGCTTGTAGTTATAATCATGAGATGGTTGGGCTTGTAGTTATAATCATGAGATGCTTGGGTTTGTAGTTATAATCATGAGATGGTTGGGCTTGTAGTTATAATCATGAGATGGTTGGGTTTGTAGTTATAATCATGAGATGTGTGGGTTTATTGTTATACTCATGAGATGGGTAGGCTTGTAGTTATAATCATGAGATGGTTGGGTTTTTAGTTTTAATCATGAGATGGTTGGGTTTTTAGTTATAATCATGAGATGGTTGGTTTGTAGTTATAATCATGAGATGTGAGGGTTTATTGTTATAATCATGAGATTGATGGGTATGTAGTTATAATCATGAGATGGTTGGGTATGTGGTTATAATCATGAGATGTGTGGGTATGTAGTTATAATCATGAGATGTGTGGGTTTGTAGTTATAATCATGAGATGCGTTGGTTTGTAGTTATAATCATGAGATGTGTGGGTTTATAGTTATAATCATGAGATGGGTGGGTTTGTAGTAATAATCATGAGATGATTGGGTTTGATGTTATAATCATGAGATGCGTGGGTTTGTAGTTATAATCATGAGATGTGTGGGTTTATAGTTATAATCATGAGATCTGTGGGTTTGTAGTTATAATCATGAAATTGGTGGGTTTGTAGTTATAATCATGAGATTGGTGGGTTTGTAGTTATAATCATGAGATGGTTGTTTATAGTTATAATCATGAAATGGAGGCTTGCAAATTTATATTGACACAAATTGCAGATATACTGAAGCTAACAAGGACAATGAAAGAAAACATGCAATAAAATAAAATAAAAATAAAATAAAGTAAAGTAAAGTAAAGTAAAGTAAAGTAAAGTAAAGTAAAGTAAAGTAAAGTAAAGTAAAGTAAAGTAAAGTAAAGTAAAGTAAAGTAAAGTAAAGTAAAGTAAAGTAAAGTAAAGTAAAGTAAAGTAAAGTAAAGTAAAGTAAAAACATAAAAAAGCCGCTTGGTTTAATCAGCAAGAGTGTCACCTTGTGTTTCCTTGGAGGCTCTTTTATCAAATGTGCTTCGGATGTACACATTTTTCCGATCCTAATTTATAATTCACACCAATATATAGACCCAAACTCATAGACAATAGACCCACAGTCACAGACAATATGTAGACCCACAGTCACAGACAATATGCAGACCCACAGTCACAGACAAAATATATATATATAGACCAAAATCACAGACAATATGTAGACCCACAGTCACAGACAATATGTAGACCCACACTCGCAGACAATATATAGACCCACACTCACAGACAATATATAGACCCACAGTCACAGACAATATGTAGACCCACAGTCACATACAATATATATATATATATATATATATATATATATATATATATATATATATATATATAGACCAAAATCACAGACAATATGTAGACCCACAGTCACAGACAATATGTAGACCCACACTCGCAGACAATATATAGACCCACACTCACAGACAATATATAGACCCACACTCACAGACAATATATAGACCCACAGTCACAGGCAATATGTAGACCCATATTTACACAGACAATATGTAGACCCACAGTCACAGACAATATGTAGACCCACACTCACAGACAATATATAGACCCACAGTCACAGGCAATATGTAGACCCAAATTTACACAGACAATATGTAGACCCAATCTCACATATTTCAAAATCAACAGCGCCGCATTTTTATTTGGTTCTCATACTCCTGTAGATAAGAAGGATGTATCCGGAGAAGAGAATGTGTTGTGTCAGAATTTGCAGCTTGCCTGCGACATCTCGGTATTTCGGCTTGAAGAATCAGACTCTAACAATACTTATAAAAAATATACTATTCATATTGCTAGCGCTAAGTATACTTTTGTACGAATGTGAAAGTTGGGACGCTCAGCGAAAACAAGGAAAGGCGGATTCGGGTTTTTTAATACAAGTGCTACGAAAGTTTGTTAAGAATTAACCATATAGAATACAAGACGAATATATTTGTCTGTCAGCAAATACACAAAATTTGCAGATTATCAAGAACAACATTTGAGTGGTTTGGACATGTAACGAGACACGACTCACTTTCTACAATTATTTTGCAAGAAACAGTGGAAGGTGGAAGGAGGAAAAGAAGAAAGAAAATCCTGAATTGATAACAAGAAATGCTCTGGGCGTGATTTTTCTATACTCCCCCTTATAGCTGAGGATAGAGTTGTTAGGAGAGGGTTTTTTGCTGAAATATCCAGTGTGTCACCCCTAAGACTCTGACGTGTTCTCTGCTAATGTATCCAGTGTGGCACCCCTGGCGGGTTATGTGCTGATGTATCCACTGTGGCACCCCTGGCGGGTTATGTGCTGATGTATCCAGTGTGGCACCCCTGACGGGTTATGTGCTGATGTATCCAGTGTGGCACCCCTGACGGGTTATGTGCTGATGTATCCAGTGTGGCACCCCTGACGGGTTATGTGCTGATGTATCCAGTCTGGCACCCCTGACGGGTTATGTGCTGATGTATCCAGTGTGGCACCCCTGACGGGTTATGTGCTGATGTATCCAGTGTGGCACCCCTGACGGGTTATGTGCTGATGTATCCAGTGTGGCACACCTGACGGATTATGTGCTGATGTATCCAGTGTGGCACCCCTGACGGGTTATGTGCTGATGTATCCAGTGTGGCACCCCTGACGGGTTATGTGCATTGTGGCGCCACCACGACACGACGGGTTATGGGTCTTATTATTATTATATTATTATTATTACTTACGGATCATTTTGATCTCCCTCTGTCCACGAGATTGGGCATCCAATTCCACCCCAAAACTTCCTCGGTCACCTCGCACAACATACATATCAGATTACATAGATACTATTCTTTGCTCCCCTTTACAACCCTGCTACACACGAGTATCTTAACAATATTAAAACTATTATATCAAATGAGAAACATCATCTTCTGTGACAAAAATTATAGCAAACTCAAACCCAGAAACACTGACAGAACAATAGAATGGATTGAATATAAACCCAGAAACATTGACAGAACAATAGAATGGATGGAATATAAACCCAGAAACATTGACAGAACTATAGAATGCATTGAATATAAACCCAGAAACATTAACAGAACAATAGAACGGATTTAATATAAATACATGAAACACTGACAAAACAATAGAATGGATTGCATATAAACCCAGAAACACTGATAGAACAATAGAATGAGTTTAATATAAACAAATTTTATAATTTATGTGCCAAATATTGAAACGAAATCCACTAAGAAATTAGATGCATACCTGAGATGTAAAAGATAAATAATTTTACATTTCTGGTAGAATTTCCATCAAAGCTTTTTATTTTCTGAGTCGCATAAGTGCTATCCATTTCTCCCTGGCGCCCTGACAATCTCACCGTACTTAACGCGTCAGCTAGTTTTATTATTACTGCTGAGCGCTTAAACAAAGATCTCATGCAGAGACAGATTAGGAAAGATTACTTATTCAAAGATGTCCTTCTGATGCCAACTGTGCGTCTATTACGACGGTACTCACAGAATATACTCAATAATCTAATGCATTATTGTGTATGTTATTTATTGTGTAACATGGTGCGTTCACATCGTACAGCATTTAGTGCATTTGATATTATTTTATTTAGTGTGGAATGTATTAGTTTACATAACATAAGATGGGCAAGATACAGTCTGTCAAAGTACGCCAACACAACAAGAGATAGAGGTTATTTTCATGGTCCATTCCAGCCAACTTTCGTTGAGAAGACTCTACTTTATGTTGATGATGATGATGATGATGATGATAAATGGAGTACTGAATATTAAATGAACAGAAAGGTTCTGACAACAATGCGTATGAGAAAAAGAACTATTAGAGGAAAACATTTAATAAATGAAGTCTTTTCGGACATATTAAAAGACATGATACATTGTTAAAGGCCTTACTTGAAAGTAGATTTGAGGGGAATCTTGCAAGAGATAGACAGGGATACAAGTGGGGGGGGGGCATCATGAGATGGACAGGTTGCAGCCTAGTAGAGTGGGGTTACCAATGCAATAAACAGGATATTTGATGGTCTTATACAGCCTACCCTCGTTGCGGAGACTACACTTTATTATGCTGATGATGATGATTATGGAGCACTCTCTACCTAACAGCTTGACTGCCACACCTTTTATCATTTTACCATTCAGCAGCAGCAGGAGATTAGCCCCTGACAACGTTTTAAGCCCTCGTGAGTGGTTCGATGGTAACTTGTTATCCACAGTATCAAGAATCTGTTCTTCTCATCAGAGAATTTCCAATAAAAAAAACAGCTTGCAAAGCGTGTCGAACTCGCGAGATGAGTTCTGGAATTGTACAGATTTTGTGCGAGAGAATGTATAGGAAAAAAAAATTGAGGGTGTAGATATAACAATATTATTGGGGAATACATATATATATATCTTTAGTTAAGTCCAGAATAGAAAGAACACATGCGATGTAATCCATCATCCGTGGATAAATAAATATATCTGCATTCGATTAGTCAATCAGTTACATGTTAGGAGCATCATCCAATGAGGTCAGGGGGTATCCATGGATTAACGGCTCGGTTGTTTCTTTCTTTCTGGTGGAGATTTTCATGTTCTTTTTCTATGAGAAACTTGTTTTGAAATGATGTAATCCTTCATTCTACTAGGAGGGGATGGGTGGAGCCCGGCTTGGAAACCTACAAACCCCCCCCCCCCTACTTGAGTAGTAGTTAGGCCATTTTTTATTGTTAAACAATTCTGGAGGGGTGGGGGGGGGGCAAAATGTCACCTTAGACGTCTGGTTCACAAACGAAATGTTGATCCCCCATTGGGATTATCCTTTGACCTAGATATGTAATCTGAACGATAATCTCGACAGACATTTTGCTGCTAGTTTTAGAACAGTAACGCATCTCTGCAGCATCGTCTCAGCGGATAAACCATTTACCTTCTGATTCACCGGGTCGTGGTTTATACACCGGACAGTAACGTTTTGTTTACAAACATGTTTTTTTTTTAGAGACAACTGTGAAGTATGACTTTAAGTTGTAGAGTAACAATCAGTTTTAGATTGAGAACAAGCCCCATCAGACTAAAACAACACATGTACAGGAAATGTATGTGCTCCTGTAAACAATCTCCAGCGATGTGTGCTCCTGTAAACAATCTCCAGCGATGTGTGCCCCTGTAAACAATCTCCAGAGTTATGTGCCTCTGTAAACAGTCTCAAGAGTTGTGTGCCCCTGTAAACAATCTTCAGCGATGTGTGCCCCTGTAAACAATCTCCAGAGTTATGTGCCCCTATAAACAATCTCCAGAGTTATGTGCCCCTGTAAACAATCTCCAGAGTTATATGCCCCTGTAAACAATTTCCAGCGATGTGTGCCCCTGTAAACAATCTCCAGAGTTATGTGCCCCTGTAAACAATCTCCAGCGATGTGTGCCCCTGTAAAAAAAATCTCCAGCTGTATGTGCCCCTAATGGACAATCTCCAGAAAATAAAAAAACATATTGTACAGAACAGCCCTCTGTATCGAACCACACGATAAAAAACTATGACCATCTTTGATTTTTATTTTGTCCATCACAAATGATAATAATTTCTTACATTTACTTTTGAAATTCAGTTAGATTTATGTCCTGGATTATGAGTTCGTAGATGACTAATAAACCATATTCTGTCCACAAATGTCCTTTGGACAGTTCGGCATAGGATGACCACTGTAGATGGTGTTGGTCTACCCGTGATGTTCTAGCTACTCTCCGCTGTTGAGCTCCTGAATTCTCTTTTCACAGATGCTTTTGTGACTAGCGAAACATGTAGCTCTATTTTGTGTTAGTTCTTCCCATGTAAGTTGATCTATTTCAAAGGATTTCAGCGAGGTCTTTAACCAATCCACATGGCGCTTCTTGTGACCATCTTGATAACGTATGCCTTTCTACAACTCAACATAGAGAATCTTTGGTAAGCGGTAATCTGGTATACGTACCAGAATACCTGTCCAAAAAATATGTGCCTGCATCAGAATAGTGTAAATGCTAGGGAAACCAGATCTGTCAAGGACAGCTGTATGCTGAATCTTGTCTTGCCATGTGATGTTCATAAATTTTTATGAAAGTGATTGATCTTCCTTACACGTCGTCTATACACAGTCAATGATTCACCAGCGTCTACTGGAAGTGCCACTGTTCTGTAAAAATTATCGGTATGACCATATGCTACAGTTCTGACAGACAAGCTCTACATCCATGTCTCGGGGATGTTGGCCACAGTTCAGTTCGTTGAAGAAATCCATATCTGCGTCTGATTCCAACAGGAACATGAGAAGAAACTTATAAACACGACAGAAATTTTTTTTAAAAACACTGAGTAACGATAGACAGAACTTGATGAGATAAATGAAATAAGAAGAAAACAGAGCTCAAGAAATTCAAAGCGAGAGATTGGCATCAACATTGACTCACAGAAAACTTCTGAAGAAATAAACCAAAAATCTACAAGAAATATCAAAAGGACAATATTAAACATTAAGAATGTTATGTATATAATTGGCAGAAGTAAGAAACTGAAGACGTTATATGCAAAGGAATTATGATGGAGTTGCGTAATAGTATGAAAACGATTACAGAACAAATATAAAAAAAGTGAAGTGGTCTTTTCAAAGGAAAAGACGGCAATGCGATTAGTAAGACCAAAGAATAGACGAATCGAAGAAACATTTCTAATTAGCTTATAATAGAACACAAGCAAAGCACATCCAACTTACGCTTACAGCGATTCCACAACTAGGGTTTTCTTCGCAAGATCTGGAGTTTTGATCGCCGTCTGGGGTGCTGGGGTTATTTTAGCTACATTTCTCTTAATATGGGGCGTTTTAATGAGTGAAAATCCTAAGAATTGGGCCGAAATAATGGTGGGGGATGGGGTGATCTCTATCAGTAACAATTTTCAAAAATAGGTCACCAAAATTCTCATGGAAACTATAGAACTGAACACGAAAATTGGCGAAGAACTTTTTTTAAGGCATACTCGCTAACGACTTCGCCTTATTTATATTGATTTATACAGTCTGGGGGTTTCTGTGTCTTTTTTACAGCGCGATTTGGTGCTGTTTCCAATACGTCAGTCGTAACACTGCACACTTGTAACATAAAGAAAGAAGTTTGTGGATACATGCAGAAACGTAAGTTTTTACAGAAAAAAGATGTTGAGAATGCAATAAAACTCATATAAGATCAAACAAACAGCTTCCTCAGACAGTGTTGCAACAGAGATCATTAAAATATATTTGTAAAGTATTTCAAAGAATTGATGTGAAATCCTGAAGGTGACAAAAACAATTTGAACGTGAACATTTTGTCTATGTTGATGCCAACAGTGAAATTAAGTTAAGCAATGATTACATAAATCTTAAGTTAGTAAGTAATAAGATCTACAAATCGACGTTTCGACCAAAACAATCTTTATCAAGAACAAATAATAAGCATACAACGAGTAAGAACTGTACTATCCACGTTCACATAATAATGGCTATAAGGATCAGTGAACATTGATACCACCGAAGACTGCTGTATCTGTGACAGTGACACAACAATGACACAACAATGACACAACACCTCTCTATTCTCCGGAGTACATCCTGGTGAAAATCTAGTAGGACCATTGCCTTGCTACAAGAGAGATCCAGTGGGAGTTTGGGAATGAATGCTTAAGAAGAAAAATGATCAATAAATTATGTCACTTTGAGTTTACATGGTTCCATGATGCAGCAAGGAAAGATGCTTTTAGGTTTTTGGTTAATCAGACAACAACAAATTTTACAAATTCACGTCATGAGTATGAGGAAGAAGAAAAACATGGAAAGTGATGTGGCTTACTCGTCGATTGTGTTCTTGATTATGCCTGTTTGGTCGAAAAGTCGATGTGTGTGTGTAATCATGTATGTTACCGTGATTAGTGCAACTTTGCATCGAAGACGGATGTGTCGGTCATTGGTGCAAATAAAACGGCGACATAACGTATTTCCATTCTCTGGACTACATCCTGCTGGAAATCTAGTAGGAACATCGACCTGCTACAAGAGAGATGCAGCGGGAGTTTGAGATTGAACGACGATGATGAAGAAGAAGAAACACAACTATATTACATGTTTCAAGTTTTACCTTTGGATTACAGTTTTGCTGCAGTGATTACCTATTATCTGAGTAAGAAGGACCGTGGTCGAGTCGAGGTTCCCCATATTCCACTTGTGTGAATCTTCTTCTTCTGTGTTCACTCTCTGATAACCAGGGCGACAGTTCGTGTTGTTTATATCGGGGAGTGTGAAGTACGTTGTGTTGCTGGTTTCACAGAGAATTTTAGTTATTTCGTTCCTTCCGTCCCAGCACATCCATTTTCGGCATACGAATCTTCTGACACTCCTACTTGTTATTATGTCGTAATCTAAAGCAGTTTTCTCAGCGTGGGTAATATGCTCCCACACCCCCATCCTCGTGAGGCTGCTGAAATTTGATAGGGATTTGAAGAAAAATCTGGTAATCGGGGTCCATGGACCCGCTTAGGAAGGGGCACAGAAAGAAAAATCGGGGACCATGGATGGACTTTAGAAAGGGGGACAGAAAGATACTTCGGGGTCTATGGATCCGCTTAGGAAGGGGCACGTAAAAATAAATCGGGGTTCATTGATCCAGTTAGGGAACGGCACAGAAAGATAAATCGGGGTTCATGGATCCGCGTAGGAAGGGGCATAGAAAGATAAATTACTTTTTCTTCGTTCTAAAATTCCTGCAGATTAGCAGGATGTAATCGGGAGAGCAGAATTAGTTCTGTTATGATGTACAACTTTGTTGTTATTTATGCGCCTTTCGACCTGAAACATCCGACATCAGCATGACTTTTAGGACACCCTCTAAAATTTACTGTTAAGTAAGTCACGGGAGATAAAAGAAAATGATAATCACACACTTCAAGAAGGGAATATGTCGTTGAAAAGTTTACTTGACTGAAATATTTTCGTTCTAACGCATCCGATTTTAGCATACTATTTGTGGGTCGTATATCATACCATTTAAGATTTTCCATGATACATATATGTTTATTGAATATTTCATGTGTATTATGTTTAGATATGCGTAATATGTTTTAAAAGAAAATTGAAAATCATTATTTTTATAAGCGTGATACCCATTTCTCTATAATGTGTTTGTAGTTGGAACGCCTGGTCTACGATATAAGATCTTCTAGCTAATACGAAATCAAACCTTCTTAATTGTTGATTTGGCTATTCCATGGTGTCTGATCCCTGGTGTAATGATTAAGAAAAGGTTGCGGGAGTCTGATGCCTGACGTAATGATTAAGAAAAGGTTGCGGGAGTCTGATGCCTGGCGTAATGATTAAGAAAAGGTGCGGGAGTCTGATGCCTGGTGTAATGAATAAGAAAAGGTTGCGGGAGTCTGATCCCTGGCAAAGTGGTTAAGAGGTCGCGGCCGTCTCATCCCTGACATAGTGGTTAAGAAGAAGTCGCGACAGTCTGATCCCTGGCATAGTGACTAAGAAGAGGTTGCGGGAATCTGATCCCTGGCGTAGTGGTTAAGAAGAGGCTGCGGGTTCGAATCCCGCTCACTTCGTCTTTTTATAAAGGGAATTATCCCGGAGAAACCTGAAGATTAACGCTTGAAGCCACGGAGTTCAGTGCTATGATTTATACTCTCAGCAGGCAGCGTGCCATTTCGTTGAAAGGGGAAGAGTACATATGGGATAATCCGAGTATAATGAAGTCAGTCCTCTACACATTTTCAACCTTTTTGTTTGATCATTATGGTTATATTATGTTTGTCCATCACAAGTGATGATGCCCATTTGTTACATCCACTTTTTAAATACAGTTATAGTTAAAAGTAAAGGTATGTCCCATGGCAGCAACCTGCCGTCAGGGATGAAGATAACTCTTTATGTACTAAGCCGCAGCAACTATTAGGTGGGAAAGTTATAGTTATGTCCTTGATTAATTGGTGGATGGCTAGTAAGTCATATTCTGGTGGCAAATAAAAAAAATTACACTGATGCTTTGTGTAACAGATAATGAAAATGAAGATAATAGTAAACGAGTCATTTTGGAAGGTTTGACTTCCCATCAGCAGAAAGATCTTATATTTTCCAAAGCTAAAACCCATGCAGGCGATTCTAAAGAGATAAACATGAATGAAGATATCAGACGGTTTCCCTTCATTTCCAGACCTTCTTTATTCCTTCTCACACTGCAACAGGTTTCTCTGAGTCAGGATCAGACTCCCCAGGTATCCGAGGATTCACAAAGAAACAAATTTAATGTACTATTTTTTTTCAATGCTATGATTATCTTTGCTTGCGAAGGAGGAACACCGTCATCCTCAGTATGTCATAGTTACATTATTTTTAACTCTCCTTTCCACCCCGGCACCATTTTCAAACTGTTGACATCATTCCTTGAATCCGCCCATCTGATGCTTGGGTCCGAATGGGGAGCTAGAATAGCGATACTGCTACCTTTCATTAATCTTAATGGTCGATTAAGAAGGCTATAGGGTGGTGTCTAAATGTGTAACAACTTCCAGTTCTTAGTTAATAATTGTGGCTTGTGGTCGAATTTTGATTTTATCCATTGCCATTATTTAATTTTATTAGGATTTTATTTTCGCTGCAAGAGATGTAATAGACAAATTTCCGTCTTTCCAGATGATAGTATTGTTGTTGTACCCTAAGAAATGTAATCTACGATCCATGGTGATGATGGATGTTGCTCACAAGATCAATCTGAGCCACAAAGTTTTTCTCAGCATGTACATGGAATCACAGGCTCGCTTGTACCATCGTGTGCTGTTGTGTGTCTTCTTCGTGAACCCTGGAACTAACTTATATCACTTTCTCATTTGGCTTTATACCATTCATAATTTTGCCCCTCCATACAACACGATCCATGGCATCATGCAACCATGATTCCTGCATTATGCATATCGCACACAGCTTTGTAACGAGGTAGAGCTCGCCCTTGCTATATTTTCCTGGATTGTAATTATCCATAAAGTAGATTTTTCGGTATTATACCGTCGTGCATCATCCTAGTATGTTCCAGCTATCTCCCATCCTCCTAGTGTGTTCCAGCTATCTCCCATCCTCCTAGTGTGTTCCAGCTATCTCCCATCCTCCTAGTGTGTCCCAGACATCTGAGTCTACGCAGATTGAGCACAGGAAATATGGTATTGATTGCTAATTTACTCAAGGGATGCAACACGTAATATACAACTGACTGAAAATGTCAAGAGTTATCTCTTCTTTCCTCTGACGTTCTATATACACACAAATTGTCCTCACTACCATTATCTATCTTACTACCACATTTCACTCGGATATGCATTCATTTCTACTTGTGGTTTTTTATGTCTGTATGTTATGTCCGTATCTTGAAAAAGGCCTATTGGTCCGAAACGTCGACTTTGTCCTGTGTATTGTCATTTGTAAATTATATTCTGTGTTTTGTTTTGTTGTATGTACCATATTTACATCCGTTAGTGATAGTGTGTAGTGTTTTAGTCGTCATTCAGTAGGACTTCATTACCTGTATTATTTACCATTATCTGTAAGATTAATACGATTATGTGCGTGTTCATGTCACACACTGGCATTGGGTCAAAGGGCATGAGCACATAGACCGCTGAATCATCAACGAAACAACCAATCTAGTATGATATTCAAGATGTCTTCGATATAATGATCCCACCCAGTTCTTAATCTGCCTCCTGTTCTCCTGCTGCAATCTCTCCATTCATGTTTAAACTTTCTCAAACATAATTTATAAAATTAGCGAAAACGCCCCCGGGAGCGGTGGGAGACAAGGTAAGCGATATATAGTCATGTGGCGGCAGGAATGATACAAAGTCATGGAACAGAATATCTTTATGAAACAATACACACATTAAACTGCACAAAAAGTACTTACTACTCTTGTATGTACAGTAAGAGGAGCACACAATTTTGATTTTTTTAAAGTCACCAAGAATCCCACGAAACGTAAAATGACATATTTTAGCGGAGTTCTAACAAATCTTTTCGAAAGAGCGGTGGCAGGAAATAGTTTGAAAAACATTGGCCTAATCCACTGTGTCTTTTTTTTTTAATGCAATATAGCTTCAAAAAGTTATTGGACCTAATGAATTTATATAGAAATAAGTAACAATAGAATTATCTACAGTACATTTCCTTAAATTAGTTTCATTCGGCAATTAAACTCTTCTGTCAATGTGTGCATACAACTGCTTGAAACATAAGTGTAACATTCTGTGACATTTTTCTCTGCTGTCTTATCGCATTAGTTATAACTACATCTGCATCCTTGAATCGATGTCCTTTCATTGCCGATTTCGGTCAAGAGAACAAGGAAATTCAGTTCGTGTAATGTAGGCTGTTCCAAAATAATCAAATTGTATTTGTCAAGGTACTGCTTTTCCAGTAGGTATCGATATGCCGGCTCATGGTCATGCAGTATAATACAACTGTATATTTTCCATTTTTCGTGTCGTATCCGATTATATTTCAGTGCGGTATCCCCATATGCTTTATTAAGCAATGTTAGTGTCTCTGGGGTGATTTCTCAAGCAAAACACATGCTGCTCTTTTTACATTGTTCAATCAAGGACATTTTCAACGCCGACGATGCAACTGGCACAACACACAAACATTTGCATTTTCTCTTTGAGAGTATATGTGAATGTCGCGTCTGCCATGTACTTTCTTATGGACCAAAGGGCATGAGCCCATGGACCGCTGGATCAGCAACCAACCAACCAACCATGTCCTTTCTTCAAGGATATTTCCAACTTCTAAACATATAATTTCCATAATAAAATCTCTCATTCAAACATTAGTCTACTACTCCGAGAAATGTTGAAGCTACAACGGAATGTACAAAACATGTTTGCTTGCTTTGTTTTTGTGATAGTTTTGAAGAGCCAATATATTTCTATATTCAGTTCTTTACGGTCATCTTTGTTGTAGCGTCTCTCTGTCCATTACTTTTCTAAAGCATTTCATGTGAAAACAATTATCAGGAACGGTAATTTAGAACTTTGCCTCTTTGCATAGCCAACTCGTCGAATTAGCTCATGGCTCAAACGCTAACCATCCACATTGTACTGGCGATACTATCTAATGTTTTAGTAACGCCTAAAAGTTCAATAACAAGTGCATTAATCGCAGCAAATTATCAGTAACAAATTATATTCAGTTTTTCCGAAGTACGTCCTGCGGTCGAGCAGGAGTTTATGACGATGAAAAAGAAGTAAGTAGCATAAGTGGCTATCCATGAATTACTTCAAATTTTTGTATTTATTGATTGATTTTTGTTTGTGTGTGCCAATTTTTGCCCTCTTTCTCCTCCATACCAATAATTCAGTGACCCTTGACTCTAATTAGTTATATTAGTTGTTGTTTTTTCATTCATTCACAAACTCCCATGGAATGTTTCTTGTAACAGGATTTTCCTACTAGATTTCCAGCAGGATAGTCTAGATAACGGAAAAGCGGTGTGTCACTGTTTGTTTTGCGCTAATGACCCGATACATTGGACATCGGCGTTGCTTAATAATATAAAATACATTTACCCACCTATCACCAAAATAGTCAATAGAAATAGAGAGGTAAAAAAAACTACATAATTTATGTCACATTCTGGAAAAAAGGATAAAATTGGCGCATAAATCTCAAATGATTACATTTGATGACCAAATGAACGCATGAAATAATTTATCCGTCCACGATCTTTCAGCGCCGGATATGGTGTATAAAACAGAAACCAGTGCTTTTCAGTTCCAGCGATGTAATGCTACTCTGTGTAATTTTGTTCATGTTGTTGAGACCTATAGTCACACCCTCTTTGGTGATGTTTCTTCGATGGTATTCTTATCTTGGTCATTCATTTTTTCCGATTTTTAAATATTTTTTTGGGTTGCCATCTGGACCCATTTTATTGCTTGTAGTGGAGTCTGTTTTAATTCATTCTAAGTAAATGTCATAGTGAACTGGGAATCGAACCTGTTCTTAAAGGTTGGAAATCCAGTGTACTGTCCACTACACCACTCCACTCCTCCTGTATGTACTGACATCTTGTTATCTCTTCTATCAACAGAAGAGAATGCAGAAAAGTTAACATGAGATATGCAGATTTTGGTAGCACGGTCAGAGATGCTGTCTGCGCATGTATGGAAGGATATCACTTTCCTAATGAGGATCAGAGAGCCTGCGTTCCAAATAAGGAGTGTCCGAAGGGAACTGCTCCAGGAATATACGGTCAGTAGCATTAATCTTAGATACATAATCAGATACATTAATCTTAGTTTAGATACATAACTTGACGTTAGTCATGAGACTTGACTTTATATTTAAAACTAAACTTTTAAAATACTTTATACTTTTTTATAACATGACTTCAGACATGAAACTTGTCTTTACAAATAAAACGTTTTTTTTCTTTGAAGATGACTATAAATATAAATCGACTTGAAACTTGACGTTAGACAGGAAAAGACTTTAAACATGGCATTTGTCTTTGGACATTAAGCTTGTCTTCGCACATGAAACTTTACTTCAGATATGAAACTTGACTTCAGACATGAAACGAGTCTTTACACATGACAAAACTATATATATATCACTATATCAATAAACCTATAACCCTTCAGAGTTGTAGGGGTACCACATTGGATGCTTCAGCACACAGAGTCCTCCAGCGAATTCTATCCTCAGCGATGCGGATGAGTGTGGAAATATCTAGCCCTGTCCATTCCTTGATGTTGTCTGTCCATGTCTTTATTTGTCCTCCTCTGCTTCTTCCACCCTCGACAGTTCCCTGCAGTATTTTTTGTGACAAGGAATCGTGCCTGCATACATGTCCGAACCATGCTAGTTTTCGTCGTTTCACTATTGAAAGCAATGGCTCCTGGACACCTGCAAACATCTCTACTTTATTTCTTACGTACACATTGGTCTTATGTTCCCTATAGGAAATTATATATATTATATATATATATATATATATATATATATATATATATATATATATATATATATATATATATATATATATATATATATATATATATATATATATATATATATATATATATATATATATATATATATATATATATATATATATATATATATATATATATATATATATATATATATATATATATATATAATTAAAAGAAAATTGCTCGATAATTCGTTTAAGCAGATAAGTTTGTTGGTTAAAAGTAATATATATAAGATATGAACCAGCCTCATAGCGCACGATTTCCCATTAGTGTTCAGCTGCCTAATCAGTGGTTGACTAGAAACCGTCTGACTAACGTCACCTACTGCACTTGTTCAGTAGCGATGGCGCCATTCCTCGACTTTCCCAGAGCATGAGTCTTGATATCCTACTTCCTGGTGGCTGGGTGAGCCACATGATCAGTTTTTAATTCAAAACCACGAATAACGAGTGAACTCAAAACCCGGGTCAGCTGGACGGCGGGCAAATTTTTTAACATGACACTACCGCAGCTAGCGAAAGATTACCTTATTAGTAATAATATCAAGTAATATCTCCGCAACGAAGACTTGTTGCAACGGAGCTCTACATTCTCTGTCTCTTGCCTTGATGGTGCACTCTGACAGACTGTATTATCCATCTCATGATTTGTCCCTCGTCAACCCTGGACACTACTTTCAAGTAAGGTCTCGAACAAAAATGACATGTCTTTTGATATGTTGAAAATATTTTGTTTGATTTCTATTTTCTTACATATCTCCTTTATTCATTCAAGGGGCTGTCATAAACTCTTTATTCGTTTTCTTCTCTTTCCATGAAGTTATCCCTATTATTCTATATGTCCCCATCTCAAAGGTATCAATTCTCTCTTCTAGCTGTTCATTATCCAAATTTTTGAGTCATACATGATTGTAGAATAGATGTATCATTTTATAATTCTATTGTTTAGTTTGTTTCTGATGTGTCTGGGGTTTTTTTTCCACTCCCGTTTGTGCTAAAAATCCCCACCGGATCTCTCTTACAGCAGGACGACGATCGTTTCTAGATTTCCAGCACAGAGTATAGTCTAGAGAACGGAGATCTATTGCCGTCTTCAGCGTTGGTAACTAGTACGCTGAGTGTTGTTATCACTTCCACTGAGCTGTGGACATCTGTAGCTATATCGCTAGCAAATAATCCAGCACTACAAGACAACTGGATCTCGTACGTACGCGCTGGTCAACAAGCTCATTGCTAAGCAAGGGATAAATGTTCCAGTGTTGGGTAACAACCCTAAACAGGAATCAGATGGCTGGAGTAACACCGGGCAAATGTCAAGATAAACAAAAATAGGTAGATGTGTTACCAAAATAAAACATAACACAACCTGACAACGAGATACAGGGATTGTGCATGCTCGTTCTCTATCCAGTCTTGCGTCACTATTGACGTAGCCACAGGCTCCCACTGTTAAGAGATGATAGTATTTTCCTCATGTCAGTAAAGGTACTTGTAGCCATTTCCATCGCCTTTTAACTTCTGTTTCACACCTACCATCATTTGTGATTATGTGTCCGATATATTGGTAATGATTTGACTTGTATCTCCATATTGGATTTTATGTTCAATTAATTCTAAACATTATCAACATCAGGTACTTGTGAGCTGTGTTTACCAAAGGCCATGTACTCAGATACGATCGGAAGGATAAAAGAATGCAAACCCCTTACAAAGTAAGCTTAACGTTGATTCACTTGACCATGTGCAATTATGACAATCAATAAAAAGTAATACTGTTAGTAAAACTGTGAAAATATTACTTACGTAGAAAACTGGTGATGAAGTTTTACTTCACGTAAAGTTTCACTTCACAACCTATTTTCTACGCACGAACCATGTGCAATTATGGGTACTTAGAAGAATGTATCCTCCAAATAAAAAATTGATCTCCCAAATGGGTTTCCGTAGACAACGTCACTGCAGGAAAAGTCTTATAATTTAGGTCAAAGCCAAAAAGGGCGACCTGTGTGGCTTATCACTGGTGTTGTGTAACATCGAGAATCGTGTGCACATTTCAATTGAGGCGTGCGGCTTCCATGTTGAGTACAAAGAGATGGCAGGATAGTGCTAGAGAACAGCGTCATGTGCAAATACGAGAATGAAGAAAGCGCTATATGGAATTTAAACAAAAAAATTATTCAGCTCGAGAATAAGCTTTTAGTTATCTCCAAGAAGAATGTCTCTTGGAAAAGAAAAAGGCCCCCTGTGCTCCTAGAAATGTGTAGAGGCTCAGACTTGGATGAGGTGTTCACTATATCGGTGAATTATACCTAAGAGGGCGAACAAACCCGGGCCAACTTTATATATGTTTCCTATACCGGAACCATGTTCACAAATGAGAAAATGCTCAGTATCCGGTGGGCACAGGGACAATGCGTATAATTACGCGAAACAGGTTCAAAGGCAGCGGAACAACTTGCGTAAGATAGACGTAGTCGACCCAAGCTTAAATTCCAGATTACTGCCTCCTCGAAGACTGCCACTCAACGGGAATGTTTTGGTCTGTAAAGACAAAGAAGGAGGGCACTGTTATAAACCGTTATAAACGGTCACGACGTAGAGTCGATACACATCCATCGCCTGGCGACAGATAGGAAGGCTATCACAGGCTAGAGATGCTCACCCGAATTAAAAGTATATTAAAACTGATATTCTGGTCCGAAAGACGCAAAACTACCTGTCAAACTGGCAGCACAACGTACTTGACCTTCCCCATGGGAATTCACATGTACTCTCGTGTAGTTTATCAGAGATCGGACATAGAAGATGAAAGACTAGAATTGTGCGTAGCAAATCTTTTAGAGCTGTACAGCCGTGACTCTCGCTGATAGAAGAGCTACCAGCTCAATCAAAACAGGCCTTCATTTGTGACTATCTATGTATTGTCTTTTCTCTGTTTTTACTGTCACGCTCGCAGGATTCAATGACGTTCAATTTTCGGGCAATGGACACGGTTTGTCCCTTGATATGCAGTTATATTGTGACGTCTGTGAACTTTTGCAACTCATTCAATCCACCCTCTTTTTGGTCTTCCTCTTTTTGGTCTTTTTGCTGTTTCCATTTTCATGTTGTATGCTCTTGCTACTGAGTTATATACGTACATTGTCATTAAGTGACCGAACCATTTCAGTCTCTGTTTTCCAATATTTTTTACCACAGACGTTGCTCCGGCAGTTCTTGTAATGTCTTCATTTTAGGTATTGTGTTCAAGAGAGTCACTGCCCAGTGCGCTAATTCTAAACTACTTCACTTAAATTGACCGATGCCATTGATCATTGGCCACTTTTCTTATACTTTATACCAATCCAGCCAATGAAAAGCAAGGAAAATTCCGTATGTACCATGATATGTGACATTTTATAAATCCAGCCATGATCGTCTGAGATTTAGAAGACCTCCGCACAAAAAGTAAATACGCCTGTATTAGTTATATTTGTTATTAATCTCATGATTTTCATGGGCCACTTTATATATGCTCGGAATCGCCGTGGCTAGTTTTTGCATGCGATTCAAAATATATAAATAGCGACCATTGAAAAACACGACAATTATCAAAAATAAAACGAATTATGGCTTGTTTGCTTTCTTTACAGAGGTTTTCTATACCGCGGACGGTCATGGTTAAGCGTAGTGAACAAGTCTAAGGAAAATACTTGGTTTAGTGAAAAGTTTGCAAGAAAGTAGATGATAATTCTAGTAATATTATCATTAGATGTAAAGAGGGTGAGCGTTAGCATAGACCGAAACCAATAATCAGTATAAGTACTAATGTGGAAATATTGCAAAACAGCCTTCGAAAATGATTCATTAGAATTTTCCTGTAATTTTCATTAGTCACTAAATTATGCTGTGTGTCGACAGCCAATGAAAATCACGAGGAAAATCTTGAGTAATTTTAGAAGGCAGTTCTCCAACTAGCCAATAGATTTTCAAAGTTCGATGGCCACAAAGTGTCCATTCTCGCCGAGTCGTGCGTCTATACAATTCTATAGACTCACCTGGAATCATCCATACAAAGTGATTTTATTTGACCTTCATGTGATTTTTGTTGGTCACTGTGTGGACATTCATTGAACATTAGGGGAAAGTCAAATAGTGTCACCTTAGAGGGATGATTCCCGATGAGTCATAAGACTGTATTGACGAGGAACTCCAGACATAATAATATAGCCCAGTGATTATTACATTTTTGTGGCCCGTGAATTTCTTTTTGAGACAAAATTTTTTTGGACCGCCCCCCCCCCCACCACAATGTTATCTTGATGTTTTTAAGTTATATCCGCAGAAATCTTGTTTATTGTTTGAGCATTTACCTTCCCGTGGTCCCTCCTGTCATAATTTCAGTTTTTCTTTCCGTAGCCCCACTTCAAATTTTCCTGGCCACCAACGGGATAATATGATCCTGATTTGTTGATTTATTGATTGATTATTTGATTGATTGATTGATTGATTGATTGATTGATTGATTGATTGATTGATTGATTGATTGATTGATTGATTGATTAGTGACGTTCATATAATATTACCACTGAAATGTTTCGCAGCTGCGAGAAACAGAACAGATGCACACTCCTAAAAAGTAATGGCGAAGCAGATACGGTTTGCGGGGAGGTTGTCAGAGGTTTGTCAATGTGTATGTGTTCTATCACCATAAATTACATGCAACAAAGCTTTTATTCCCTGATGATGTGGATGCTGTGGTACCTTTAGCTGTGAACATATAGCTCTTGACACATGATAAGTTAGCTAGTTAGTTAGTTAGTCGTTGGATCATCATCACTGCACTACAGACAAGTCCATATGTGCTCAGATCTCTCCTTGAGTGTAGCCGCCATTACACGTTGACTGACGGTCCCAGTACGCAGTTGATTGATAATCATTCTTTCTTGCCCACGAAACCGCTCCTTTCTAGTGACACCACATTTCAAATCAAATTTCTTTTTTCTAGTCATGGAAAAAGAGTCATTGTCACTTATACAGTCATTTGTTCGTGCGTTTTCCGTAGGGTGTTCAAAATGCCTGCTCCATTCATCGCTCCACCAACAGCCGTAGTGTGCGGCCAAACTATTTGCTCTCTCATTACATCCGGACTCCCGCATGTCCCGGCACAAAAATGAAAGTATAAGTCTTGTAATCACGTGAAATAACGACTACACTCATGAAAAGTCCAGCTCTGATGCACGTATTTCGTCGCACCGGCGAAGATCTTTCAAGTGATGTTGACGGTGTCACACACAAGCACAAATCGATATGTCCGCCATTTTGACCAGAAGATAATGAAGTAATCTCTTTAACTATAAGCAGGTAGCTCTTGACACATGATGATGATGAAGTAACTGCTTTAGAGTGAGCATGTAGCTCTAGACAGGCATATCCACTCGGACAAAAGCACAGGCTCTTCATAGTATTGGTATGGAGGTGACATAAGGTTTCTCAAAGCCATGTTTGGATAAAAGGGGGTGGGTCTGCGTTATGGATGCATGTTTAGACTCCCTGAAGGTTAGAATTCCATTATGACAGTTTCCCAAGATTACCAAGTCCTTCCAGGATCACATCACGCATATCTGAGCCAACTATCTCATTCTTTGCACAATGGAATTTAGAAGTCTGAGCCCCGGATGCCACAAGAGTAGCACGCTGAACTAGAAGTCCAGACCCCGAATGCCACACGGATAGCACCGTGAGCTGGAAGCACATGCCCAGGGTTGCCACACGGGCGAAAACTCTGTAGACAATGTTCAAATAGACAAAATAAAAGTAATGTCCTAACATTTCTTTTATATCCAAAAGGCTCTGACAAGTAAATGTTTTCAATGCAACTTCTTCTTCTGCGTTCGTTCAGAAATTCTTCGTTCTCTTCTTCTTTTTCTGCGTTCGTTCTCAAACTCCTACAGATTAGCAGGATGTAGTCCGGAGAACGGAATGCGTTGTGTCATGGTTTACAGCATTGCTGCGAAATCTGCGCCTTTCGGCCTGACACATTCGACTTCAGCATGGCACTGGTTCACTGACCCTATATGGGATGGGACAGCCAACTCCATCCCATAACCTCCTTAGTCGCCTATTACGACATGCGTGGAAGGTAAACAGTATTGCTATTCTTGCTCCCCTTTCGGGCCCCGGCAACACACGGGCGTAAATTCTTCGTTCAAGTAGCGATATTCGCCTTTTGACTTAATGAATGGCTTCTGGCTTATTTTGACTTACTAGATGTGACAGACAGCTAACTTTATCACCAACACTCCTTATTAGTCTCTTATAACATGCATGACAGGTCAAAATATTTATTTTCTTCCCTTTCATCCCCTGCAACCAACTGTGTATCAGTGTGTGTGTGTGTGTGTGTGTGTGTGTGTGCGTGCGTGCGTGCGTGCGTGCGTGCGTGCGTGCGTTCGTTGATATTACTGGAATTACAATAATTCTGACCTGCCATGGATATCAATACGAAACGAATAAGGATGTTTGTTGGTTAAATTGGTTACGTAATGCGCAATAGACAACAAGCGCTCTATTGGTTGTAATTTCTGAGGTTGCTATCATTAAACAAGAATTCTCACCAACTTAGTAAAGTCGTTTATTCGGATCTGATTATTATCCTCATCGTAATCCTCAATAATAATCATCTCTATCTTCATCTAACTCACACATGATCCTTGACCTTTGACACTAGAAGAACATGATCACACCGTGTGAAATAAGATGTTTCTAGGAAAATTATAAATGACACCAGGAGACACCGACGGAGAAATGAAGATGCCAACAAAGATATAAAGACCATCTCAAGTCAAGACTACATCAAGAGACAGCAAACAAAGTTTTTGGCTACGTCGTGGGAAGGAACCTACGCAACCAGTCTTTCGTGCATATAACAGCAGAAGATCGGGCTACAAGGCACGAGAAAAGCCAATAAGTAGATGAGTGGAGACATTCAAAGAAACATTAAAGAGATACGGGCTGAACATGGCCATTGCGACCCAAATGGTCAAAGCCATATACGTTCCCTCCCATCACGATGCTCAAGGGCACAAGTGGGAATGACAATACATATATTTTTGATCAAAGTCTATGAGCCCATGGACCGAAGGATCAGCAATCATCTGCACTATTTACATCGCCGCCATTTTCATAATTCAACAGCGTGACCTTCATCATCGTAAACATTGATATTATACTAATGTCTTGTATAATTTCCATATCTACAATTATTTCAGACTTGAATACCTGTGAAGAACTTCATCCCCGTACATCTTCCATATCCAACTCCCTAACTATCGCAGTTGCTGCGGGTGCTGCCATCCTTTTCTTCATCATCATCCTCGTTGTGTTCATCTTTTTCCTGCGCCGACAACGACTGCGTAGCATAATGAACAGAAGAGTGTTATCAGAACTGGAAATGGAGCAGTTGCAGCAAAAGATTATTAAGGAAACTGACAGATCTCCAGATTTTTGTAAGAAAGGTAAAAACATTTGTTACTTCTTCATGATGCGTAATATCTGTAAAGTGCGCAATTTTAATATAGTGCGCAATTATTTGTTCCTATTCGTACTGCACGATAAGTCCTCATCGATGGGTTTTTCAACTAGATCTGGAGTTTTTGACAGTCTATGGTGTGCCTGGGTTTAGTTGAACAAACTTTGGTTACTTAGTGTTGAGTTATTTCATTAAGGGGCACACCATTCTTAACTATTATCATAAAGAGATCACTATGTCTTATGGAAGTGGTGGAATTTCGCGCGAAAATGGGCGAATTTTTAAAAAAAATTTTAGGCATTATTGCTGCTAATGTCCTGACCTTTTTTTCAATTGTATTATATATTTTTAGAATATATTTGTGTTTTGACTGGGGGAGCTTGGATTATTTCTAAAACATCAGTGGTAACAATGTATGTCGTTATCCATCATATACGTTTCAGTTAGACGGTTTATATATATATATATATATATCAATCACATATTTTATCATAATTCTGTTGTTGTTTTTTCTGAAGAAGGTCTTATACTGAAACGACGATCTGTATTGTCCTTATTCTTGTCACTATGCTATCTTACCATTTTTAGTATGTAAAATATGCGTTGATGTATTTTTATTCTTGATTAGAAGCCAGCACCTTGTCACACAGGATATCCACCACAAGTCCTCCGTTCACTGTTTCATCAGCCATCCAAGAGTATGCAGACAGAAGCCTTCCATTCACTGGAAGCGACCACAAGAACACGCTATTACATCCGTACTTTTAAAAACAATATGACGTTTTGACTTATTTTAAACGAATTGATTTTTTCTCTAATTTTTTTCTATAAAGTAACTATTTTGCTTACGTTTTTTAAAGGAACTTTTCCTGTGGAATTTAACCTTCCTAAGTGTTGTTTTAAAATAATTGTTTTTATTTATTTGGTTTCAGTTCTATCCACATCCTGCAGCTTTATCGAGGAGAGAATCGATCGTCAAATCTGGGCACTTGCTCAAGAAATTTTTAGAACTTCCACCAAGCAAGGACATTTTGAGCAGATTGTACTCAGATATAAAGGTATGTGTTGAGATGATTGTTTGCTGGTCCAACTGTCCACGGGTTCTTGCCTTTTGGCCCAAATGTTTTTGTTTAGATTATGTTTTAATTAAACAGATTCTTTTTCTTTTTTTTTTCTCTCATTCGCGAGTAATGTCTATATCTGCAGTGTTGTTTCTTGTATAAATTAGACAGTGTATTCCATTTCTTGTTTTGTATCATAAAGTTTAGCATTCATCGGTGTATCAGAAGGCCAGTATGTACATCTTAATGTGTCATAGTTTGCACATTCTTAAAGGATATGTTCTGAAGTCTGGTTGGCTTGTCCACATGTACACTTTGCTGATGTGTCAATTTGAAATTGTGTATACATGTGGCTGTCTATTTGATTATGTTCAGTTCTAACTCGAAATATAATGACTTATATGAAATATGACACTGTCTGTTTAGTAGATGATAACCGTCCCGTTAAGGTAAGTTACGTCTTTGTTGTATCTTTATCCTGGATTTCTTTTGGGGATATCTGATTTATACATCAGATTGTTGCTTGTTAGAACCTTCCCTGGCCAGTTGATCAGCTCTCTCATTTCCTGCTATTCCACAGTTGATGAGTCGTCACAGGATTAGCACCATGATGGGGTAATGTAGATATAGACATTTTATATGCAGTAATGCATAACATTTTGGGTGTTGCTGTGGCATTTTTTAATAAATGTTGCTGATTTCGGCACCTTTATTTGCTAGGCAAGACTGTGGTCCTGCCCGAATGTAGGAGGGCCCGGCCAGTCTTAGTTTCCAACCTGTAGTCATGATTATGTAGTCATGATTATGTAGTCATGAGAACGGAATGCGTTGTCATGGTTTACAGCATTACTTTGATATCTGCGCCTTCATCCAGAACAGGGCCGTAGATACGGTCTACTCAAGGCGGGGGTTTACTAAAAGTTTTTCATGTGTCAGATCTTATTTTTGATGAAAAATTTGATGACGTTTTTATCACATCGCTAAGGAAGAGGGTTCACCTTTTAACCAAGCTCCTGGTACTACAAGTCATGTTCCGATTTGCTTGGGGCGGGGGGGGGGGTGAACAGGATTATATCAACCTAAAATCCCTATCTACGGGTCTGGACCTGACACATCCGACTTCAGCATGGCTTCTAAGTCACTTACCCTCTATGGGGTATGAGAACCAACTTTACCTCATAACCTCCTTAGTCGCCTCTTACGACATGTATGGACATGCTTTATAAAAGTACACTCTACTTTTGTGTCCATCATTCCCGTATGTTAACAGGAAGTTGTCCAAGATACTAATTTGTATTGTGTTGTCGCTTATATCTTGGCTGCGATACATGTGCCGTTGATCCAAAGCTTTCAACTCAGCATACATTTTGGGGATCCCTGAGCTTCTTAGAAACAGAGAACATAATATTGAAGCATCGAAGATTTATTAGTAAAAAAAATACATAATGCGACAAACAATATTTGAACCAGGTCGCTGAGATGGCACCTACTCACTTCGCAACTTGAGTCAACACATTTTCTGTATTTGACCACACAGCATCTCTAAAAAAAGATGTGATTTTAGTCGAAACTTCCAACCTGTATATTCTCAAGTTACTATGAATATGAACGGTCGACTGACACACAGTAACAACAACAACACACACTGAACGGGTATGTAAGATCCCCGGGAACCACAAACATATAATATTAGTACGTATCTGAAGGCGTCAATACTAAAACGACAAAATAAACAAGACATAAAGAACACATAAACATAAGCAATGTTACTTTAGATGTGACCTAGATAAATTAATGACATAATACTGAGAAATAGAGTAGAGCCATTCCCACACCATTCCCTCCTGAGTTGTCTCTTGCAACATACAAAGCATTGAAAAATCGACTTGTCATTCCGTCACCTTGACATTGGAAAATGAGTAGATATAAGAAAGGAAATCTTGTGAGAAATCCAAATAGAACTGGAAAGGGAATTCCCGATTCACCCCCCCCCCACACTACCTCCAGAACAGAGGAATTGGTTTACATGAGGTTCCGGTGTAGAAATCGTAACATAGCGTAAAGAAGCCTTCATTCGTGACGTGTTTATTACTGTCGTGTTTTTCATTCGTCACTACATGGTGTCGCCCGCAAAAAACAGCTACGACCGACCAACGACATTCACAAAAATAATCACAAATCCACCTCTAGATGATGTTTACTTTCTCTAGAGAGATCGTATAGTACTGTAGAAGGTCACAGTTTCAGAACTTATCAGTATTGACAAGATTTCTCCATCTGAGAAATTCTCACTAATCAGAGCCTGCATTTATAGTTCGTCCATCACATGATGATGATGACCATTTGTTACATCCACTTTCGAAATTCAGTTAGAGTTATGTCCTTGACTATGAGTTCGATGATGGCTAATAAAGCTCTATTCTGGCCGCAAATATTCGGTTCGGGCATTGGATTACCACTGCATATGGTTTCTGGTCTACACGTGACATTTTAGCTACTTTGCGGTTGCGCTGCTGCATTTCTCCTTTATTCACAAGATGCTGCACCAATTAAAATCGCAGAGCTTCATGTAGCTATATTTTGTGAAAGTTCTTCCCATGTACGTCTTGGCCATGTAACGGTTTTCAGTGAGGACTGTAAATATTCAATAAAATCCCTCTATGAAATAAATACGCACTTTATATTAGAAATAATACATCACGTTGACATATCCATTCTATAGACTCTGTAAAAACGTCTAGATATTATCCAAAGACTATGACAATATTTAAAAAACTTGAAAACTCAGTAGCCTAACAAAACATCAAAGATAATATAGTGCAATGTGACGTAGAACTCTGAACGTCTGCCTTAATCTACTTGAGCCAGAATCCCATTGTCAGTTTCAAGGAAAGTGTGCTGACCAAGTCAATTGAAGGTGAAAATGTATATATTCTTGCTTTCCCACTCTTCTCCATGTCTCCCTAATGTGCTTATCCTGTTAAAACTTCATCTGCCCGGCCAAGCCGTTAATGTGTACTTTTTAGCATATCTTCTTTGACCCTCTTCAACATCATTATGCAATGGATGATCTATATGTGCATGTATGCATATATATGAACAAGACTATATTATCTACATCTTAGTTGGTTATTCCAGCAAGAACATGTCTAACCCATCTTAGTCGCATCTTACAATATGCATAGAAAGTAAGTTGTAGTATTCCTTGCTCCCCTTTTAGTCCCAAGCAACATACGGATAAGTATCTTATTTCTGTTTGCTTTTTTAGATCAGTTTACACGCCATCTCCACAGCAAAAGTTGGAAGCAATAGATCTCTAACCTTTCTGTCTTCTGTCTTGGTGGTACACTATGCTAAATTCTTATTTATCGATATCCCGATGTTTCCCTCTCACATATATTTGCCTGTCTCTTGTCTTGGTGGTATACTCTGATAAACTGTAATACGTCTATCTCTTGGAGCCTGCCTCTTACTTGACCACTTTCATTTTTTTATCTCCAGTAAGATTTTCAACAAGGTATCATGCTGGTTTATATTCCAAAAACACTGTAATTCCTTTCGCTTTTATTTCCCTTGCTATTTTTCTCTTGATTCCTAATATTTATAAAACCTTCCTTTGCTTTCCCTTTCTTGAAAATCGTTATATATTGCAGTTTGATACCCTTAAGCTATTTGGTATTAATACAAATCATTCATTTATTTAGATTTGAGTGATGGTGGCCATTGTTTTGCCATTCCATGTGCTTTTATGCGCAGTTGTTCTATTTCGATCTCATTCCCCATATTTTTAATTCTCTTCTCTATGACAAAACTTGTGTGTACGTTCGTCATTGTTACCTTGGATGTCTCTGCTGTTAAATGTGTGCCGTATAAAGCATTTCTTATAGTGCCCTTATATTTACTGTTTGTTTTGTATTTTCTTGATAAAGACCTTAGGTTGAAACTGTCTTGTATATTATGTTTTTTTCCCATACCCGTACCCAATAAGTCTAATAGTCTGTTTGTTCACTGTATTACTTAACGGATATGTGTTTTACGTAAGTACATTTGTTATATAGTTTTACCGCAGTCTCATTATTATCGTTTGAAATTATTGACTTATTTACAATGTTGCCATTAAAAATTATGAATATTTTTGCAGATAGTCAAGCAAAGTACACCGTTAATGGTTATCTTCAGGAATGGATAATGTGGAGAGGTGAGACTAGAGACACAGTCTCTGAACTGTTCCGCTGTCTCCGTCACATCAAGAGAGATGACATTGTCAACGAGATATGCATGTCCGTGAGGACTGATAGTGGTACGTTATTCCTTATCTTATACTATCTTCATGAATATTATAAATATATGTATCATTATATCAGTGGTATACAGGATACGGTCTGAGAGCCAAATCCGAAACGTACAGCCATTTTTCTGGCCTGTGAGGCTGACCTAATTGCACGATGTGCACATCTCTCTAAGTTTTGGAAACACTGTTTAGAGCTCCGTATAACGAAAACAAAAGTGAAAGAAATTAAATTGGGATTTGTTTAGATGCTAATATTTTCCTAATTTCATTGAAAATATTTTCAGCCATTCTAATCCTCCTTTCAACTTCTATTTTACATCTCACATACTGTGTGATTTGTGTAGATGTTAATATTTTCTTCTTGCCATTGAATGGACTTTTAGCCATTCCTATTCTCTTTTTTAACTTCTGTTTCACATCTGCCATCATTTGGGATTATGTGTTCAAGACATAGACGTGACTTTATAGTAAACATATTCTAGTCTTTGTAAGTTTTATTTAAATGGTCACTCTAAATCTCCCAATGAATCTTTTTTGTAGCAGGACAGATGGTCCAACTACATTTCCAGAAGGATTTAGTCATGATAATGGAGATTCGTTGTGTCACCGTTTTATTTATGTCAATGACCTTAAACATCCGTCACCAACATAATTTGAATGTTAAACATTTGTTTCTCTTCTATTTTGCTAATATTCATAGTTTTTTAATGATAATATCTAAAGCAATGTTTCAATCATATCCCATGTATGTAACAAACTGGGAGTTGATAACTTCGCCCATTCGTTGTGTGGAATCTATTAGTGAAGGTGACCTAGTATTGCTCAACACATTTCACAAATGAACGTTATTATTCAACAATCAAATGAACGTTATTATTCAACAATGTTTATGCACTGATTTCTGCAATAGTCTTGGAAAAACTGGGTCCTCTTCTTCAGTTTTCTTTCTCAAACACCCGCTGAAACTCTCTTTTATAGCAGGACAATGGTCCTATTAGATTTCCATCAGAATATATTTCCAGAGAATGGAAATGTGTTGTGTCACTGTATTATTTGCGCCAGTGACCCGACACATCCGTCTTCAGTGGGGGGGAACTGGGTCTGAAACTTTTGAAATGTTGCAATCAGCTTTTGAAGAATCCATGTCAATCTAAAATATTTCAGTGATATTTCCATTACAAAAATTGGCAGAGATAGTTTGAAGATGAGGCAGCTCATCATCTCTCACGTCGACCTGATCATGCTGCACGTTTAAGAAATCATAACGTGACATTCAGATAGAAACTTGCGTGATCATAACGTGACATTCAGATAGACACTTGCGTGATCATAACGTGACATTCAGATAGACACTTGCGTGATCATAACGTGACATTCAGATAGACACTTGCGTGATCATAACGTGACATTCAGATAGACACTTGCGTGATCATGCTGCACGTTTAAGAAATCATAACGTGACATTCAGATAGACACTTGACTTTTTAGAGAGGTTGCCGATGACATTTCAATATCAATTGATTTGACTTTCAGAGAGGTTTCTGAGGATATTGCACTATCAGTCAATCTGATTTTCAGATAGATCGATCAAGATTTTTTAAGACACACAGCATGTCATTTCTTCTACAACCTCCATGCTCACTTTATCTTAATGTGACTATTTCTTGTTCCAGCTATGTAAGAGAATAATCAAGTGTTTTTTGATCCGATGAGATTGAGAAGATTTAAACAAACACGACAAAAACGATGACTATTCCGAAAAGTGTCTACCCAGAGATACTTCATTCAGTGACAGTAACGCTGGAATATCTGTATACAGTCACATGGGAACTACTCTGAATAAGATTGAATTAACTAGTCTGTAAGTCTACTCCACCCGGTTCTTTCCTTGGAGATTGGTCTGAATTTCTTTTTTTTTTAGAAATCAGTGCCGATCCGAAATTAAATATAATTTATGACGTCACTCTGCCGCTACATTCCTAGTTACAATGTGGCTGCTGTAATTGTACTGAATTTTCTTTTACCCGATAAAGTAATTGTTACCGTTGCAAGGAGTGTTTCCAGATGCTAAGATATAAATGTTTGACAAGCTATGATCTTAACCTACGACACTGTTGGAAGTACTACCTGGAACTGCACTGTTAATAAACACCATCAGTGGATTCAGCTGGTGGAGTAAATAATGAACACTGTGTTGGTGTTAAGTATTTAGCGTCAGGGCAATAATCAATAAAAACACCAACCGAACAGTATTATTCTCGCATTTAACTTAAATGTCGTCTCACATCCCGGAAAAAATGTAGACTTGTCTACCAGGAAATAATCAACATTGCCAAGAATATCTGTCCTGAAACTTAAGGAACTACCTTTGAAAAGTTATTGTAAAAAACTTACCTTAATCTTTCTAAATCGTTGTTGACACACTCTGGACAAGTCCATGGGTGCTCGCTCTCTGCCAGCACATGACAAAGAGTTTACATGCTGATAGTTCTTGTTTCTCACTGTTACACACAAAACTTAAAATCTCCATATTCTGCTCGCCGCGATGGCAGTTCTAAATTCTTTTAAGTTACAATATCGTATCTCCTTCCAGTCTAGTCTCCTCATTAAGAAAATGTTCACGAAAATAACTCAATATTTCATTCTTGTCCATAACTAATTCCTCTAGTATAGAGCTTTCGGTACGAATGTGTCTGCTCTTTCATTGCAAGGGAATCTTGCATGTTCTGAAGAATAGTGCCTGTTCAGGAGAATAAATATTCAGAAGAACAGAATATGCAATGTATACCATCCACTCATGCTTGAACCACCAGTTATCGATCTTTCTAAGTACGTACTGCGAGTGTATAACTATCACCATGCTGTGAGTGTATAACTATCACCATGCTGTGAGTGTGTAACTATCACCGTGCTGTGAGTGTGCAATTATCACCGTGCTGTGAGTGTGTAACTATCACAGTTTCAAAAGTATTTGTGTTAGAAATTCATTTTAGTGCTGCTGTAACTGACCCAATTTCCATGATCATGCCGGAAGTTGTTGCCGAACATGTTCCTTTCTGCTAAGATACAATTCTACCCCTAGTTCTGACAGTAAAGCCCACACCCTGACTTTTTACCGGGAATCATAGAATCGTCAGTGTATATAACGACATCATCATCTGTGGTGTTATCACAGAGCAACTGTTGTATTTCAAATTCCACTTCCCCATTGTACCAATTTCTACACTGACTGTACACAGTGATAATGACCTGCACATAGTTTGTCTATATCCTCGCCAGTATTTAACCACATATCTTCTCTTAACTAGAGAGACCGATGTGGTTGCCACAACCATAGTTCGTTCTACTAGCGCAATTCATGACATTCCCTTCATGACAATCCCTTCATGACATCCCCTTCATGACAGTCCTTTCATGCATCTAGAACCCCTGAGATCCATAATGTACCCGTGGAATGAATACTTGTTGTCACTGACAACTCGCATGTCTTGTCGGTTAAAAAATGTAACGATTGTATGACACCATGTCTAACATGTTATCTTATTACGTTACCAAACATGATATCAACTTATGTCATTGCATAACAAATCCCCACCACGGGCACTTGTGAATCTGCGCCGTTCAGAAAGCAATGGCAAACTACTGATGTATTTTTAATGTATTGCCTAGAAAATCACAAACGCCAAAAATGCTATGTTAATGGCTACGTCCAGAATAGAATACGCTACGTAAAAATTGTATAACAAACACCATATAAAGTTATGTTATTGTACAGCAAACAACATATAAAGTTATGTTATTGTACAGCAAGCAACATATAAAGTTTTGTTATTGTACAGCACGCAACATATAAAGTTATGTTATTGTACAGCAAGCAGCATATAAAGTTATGTTATTGTACAGCAAGCAGCATATAAAGTTATGTTATTGTACAGCAAGCAGCATATAAAGTTATGTTATTGTACAGCAAACAACATATAAAGTTTTGTTATTGTACAGCAAGCAACATATAAAGTTATGTTATTGTACAGCAAGCAGCATATAAAGTTATGTTATTGTACAGCGAACACCATATAAAGTTATGTTATTGTACAGCAAGCAACATATAAAGTTATGTTATTGTACAGCAAGCACCATATAAAGTTATATTATTGTATAACACACAACATATAAAAGTTGGTTATGTTATTTATACTTCATACATTAATGTTCACAGAGTACCATAAGCAATGCCCGGATGTCCGTTCCTGCAACAATCTTACATTCAGAGATGAATGCATGTTTGCATTCTGTCCATGTGTCCATGACAACAGAGGCCATGAATCTTCATCTTCAGTTCTTGGATCTGTAGTCGTTGAAAGGGATATAGCTGAAGCCGGGGCAAAACTCCTGGCTATTGCAACTGATGACCTTGATCAAGATGACGGGGTTAATCACGGAACTGTAGGCATTCAAACGCCGTGTTCACTCTGCAGTAGTCATCCTTCACCAAGTGCACCAGAAATAGATGATGTTACCAATGGGTTCCCTTCTATGGATCACGTTAAATATAGCAGACATTACTCACAGCCTGTTCAGGCGACTTCATGAGCAATCTTAATATATGTGAATGCAGACGGTGTAGATTTTAGCCCGTCTCGGTGTACAGCTGAGAATGGGATCATTTGGATGCGAAAACAATTTAGATAGATGAATCATTTTGAAAGTAGAAGTTTAAAGATGTGTCTGTGTGCATGTGTAAGTTTATATTTAGGAGATTCCTCTGTGAAAAGTGAACAGCGAGTTTGGAGGTTGGTTGATTGGTTGCTGATTCAACGGTCCATGGGCTCATGCTCTTTGACCCAATGCCATTGTGTGATATATGCATGTGTTTGTGAGCTGTTGTTGTGTTCAATAATGTGTTTCATTTATCTGGCCCTGAAGGGAGAAGCATTTCATGTTGACATCCAGCGCTGGGCATTCAAAAAGGTGGTGGTCAACAGTTTCATATGGATGAGTGCACAGCCGGCACCCTTGAGTGTGTTGTGGTTGTATTCTGTTCAGGTGATTGTTAAGCTGTACATGTTGTGTGCGCAGTCTGAAGATGATACTCTGGTATTTCCTTCCCAGGAGGTTGATGTCTTTAGGAAGCGAGTTTGGAAAGTGTAATGAGCCTGCCAGTTTGGATATGAAAGTTTAGTATGGAATTCACTTTGAGTTTGAAAAATAAAATAGTAACTAATTTAAACGCGAAACTGCAGGATATTAATTTACCTGATATATATATATATATATATATATATACTCGTATATATAAAATGATGATGATGTTAGAACAGCGAAGACGTACAGGTTTGCCGCTCTTTGACCATATTACAAGTGGTTTAGTTTTACTTTTGGCAATCAGATTAGTGTTTCTCTAAATTTCTTATAATTGAAACGTTTTCCATATATGTTTTGTTTTGATTTTTTTTTTGGGTGCAAATGCCAAATAAATATTTCACTCAATGATGTGGCTGCATGGCACAATGTGGCTGGAGGGTACAATGCCATGAGCTGGACAGTTTTCTACACCAGAGGGAACTTTCCCATGATTAATTTGCAATCTCGAGGCATGCTGTGGATAAGAGTGTTCATCCACTTTTAATATGTACTTAATGCGCAAAACTGAAATCCAACAAGTAAATCAAGAAATAGGGTAATGAAGTTTTTCTAATCATTCAAGACACACATAATAACACACACACAAAAACGTTTCCAGCAAAAAGCCTTTATCAAGACACACATTAAAACAAAATTAAAACATACAACTCAACAGAAAACGAACAGTAAGGATATGGAAGTTCACATAGGCATGTGTAATATTGACTGGTATGGAATGTGTAATATAGAACGATCATCCAGTTTTCCGTGCATGGATCTTCAGAAAAGTTCACTTTCAGTTACATGTCTGAAATATATTTCAGAGTCCACGCACAATGCTCCCACGCACAGATTATCAGTCTCTGGACCTAAATAAAGCCATCAAACGCAGTCTTATCAGTAATGTGCGCTTACAATTTGTAATAATACTTACGTAGAACACACGTTTATGTTTTACGATGAACGCACAAACTATCGGACTATAGACAACCCACCATCTTTTCATAATTTTACAGGGAGTGTAGGTCTCCAGCAGACTTCAGTACAGTGAACATCATGGGGTATATTATTCAGTGGCGTAGCATCCATAGATGCCCAAATGCTCGGCATCCCCTCCCATGATTAAACAACTTTATTAGCTCATACAAAATTAGTTATTTTTTTACTATTATCATTATTAAATATGCAAATTTAAAAAAAATATTTAGCTGATTCACAACTTAAAAGTAATAAGAAATGATTCTACAAGGCATACAGGGGTATAAAGATAAAATAAAACAGAAAGAAAGACTATAATCTTTACAGATAGATAATCACAGGTGTATTCTTGTTGTGAGAGGTAGCTGTCCTGGACGCCGGCACAGCCTACCTAGCGTATGTTTCCAATAAGAGCTGCAATTTTCATTGGCTGCAGAAAACATGACCTTTGATCTTTAATAGCGATTGCTTTATCCTCAGACGCTGGCTTCAGACCAATCATATTCTTAGAAATCATTTATGATGGTGTGTATTTCTCAGAACCTTGAAAAGGATATTCCCTATATGTTACAATATTTTAAAATAAATAACATAAATAGCTCCTAGTAAAAGGTCAACCTGGCATACCTGATCTGCAACATCCACTATTTTTTATGATTGTAAAGCTCTAATATAACCAAATTTGCCGAACTTCCATGGTTGAAAGAGGCGTACTTCACCATAAGAGGGTACAATTTACTTAATCAATACAATATGCTATCTGTGCGTAAGCCATAAGCTAGTAGTTCATGCTGTGTAATTAGTATACGAGATTAAATTTAAATATTACATCAAAACATTTCCCCAGATTATATTAAATTGTTTAATAAAACAGTATCCATTCTTTATTAACGTGTATGAGAGGATAGAAAGCATTTACCTCCTAAAGAACTCACGGCATATTTTGTTGTAAATTGACTAGACTCAATCTATCAGGAAGTAACAAAACTACTCCGTTTAGTGTTAACTATAGCTACCAGTACAGCCAGCAGGGAAAGAAGTATGATCACCCTGAAGAGAATAAAAACATATCTCATAAATTTCATGAATATCAATTGTCTGTTATGTTTGAATTCCTTTGCAATTGAGAAGCTATTAAGTGCTTTAATTAGAGTCATCATTTAATGAGAGGACACTGAATATTTTCGAAGAAAAGAATAATAGACGAATTGGGCTGAATTACAAGATTATATATGGTGTGTATTTTTTTTATTTTTTTTTAAGTCGTTAATATTTCATATAGGGCCTTAAATGCGTTTTTCTGGTCGGAGAAAAAAGGGATAGTTTCCTTTCTACTAAAACAAAGCCACTGGGCTTCCCCACGCTAAAAATTACTCTAATATAATTACCAAAAAGTCGGAGATAAAACGATCAGGTGTGTGACATAGGTCAAACAATTACGAAAGTCACTAGACGTTTCAAAAAACATATTGCCACTAATAGAAAGATGCTAAAACATTTATAATAAAAATGAATATAGGCGAAAACTATCGATGTTTCTATCTAAAATCTTCGTCGAAGCAAACAAATAATACTAAGAAAACACATAATAATATGAATACAAAAGTTTATAAAAATATTTCAGTATTATATCTTTGTTAGAAAACTCGACAGAGAGATCGTTAACAGATGCCAGAGAGCCAATGTTATGACTTCCCAGATGTCGCCAATACTCAAATCTGCATGGCTATAAAACAATTGATAAACAGTATGTTTATACCAACTCTGTGTTACCAATGCCAGTTATGTCCATTGACAAAGACACTAGCGAAAACGATCCCAGTGTGTGAAATGAGCTGTTTCAGGGAGATATAAATGTCACCAGAAGAGACAGACGGAAAAATTAAGATTACAGGAAAGAAATAAAGATCTTCTCAGTCAAGACTACATTGAGAAACAGCAAACTACGTTGTTTGTGATCACATCATGAAAATGGAACCAACGCAATTAGCACTTCGTGCATACAACAGAAGACCGGGCTACAGTGCACGAGGAAGAACAAGAAAATTAGATGATTGACGACAAAGAAACCTTAATGAGAACCTGGCTGACCATGGCCTACGAAACCCAAATAACGAAAGACAGACAATTCCAACACCCCACCCCCACGATGCTTAACGACACAGGTGGAAATGACGATATGTATATTTATATAGGTCTATGTTTGTTCTGATGAAGATCATAGATCGAAACGTTAATAGTTTTCGTCGGTATTCTTTTTCTTATAATTGTTTCAATTATTTTTTTGTATTAGTAATAGTAGGTATTTGTAACACCTAATGTCAGATTATTATTTACTGAAGATCATGGGATATCATCTATAGACTGCTGGGCCACCGTTCCCGACTAAGGATCTCATACGCAAATGAATGTCGATGTGGATTCAAATCCTAGAACACATACTCCAGGACTGTCCAATATATGAAGAGTAGACATGACTGGTCTGGCCATACAACGTCGAGCCACAAGCTATGTGGTAGCTTCTGTGATCTAGACAAGACAGTGAACTTCGTCGTATCGACAGGTTTGACAATCTAGCAAGACCACAGATGCTAAAAGCAGAGAAATAATATTGGATAGATTATCCAACTCCTAAACTCCTAGTCATCTTTTGTGACATATGTGGCAGCATTAGTATTCGTTGCTCTTCTTTTTGCGCCCTATGAAGACATTTAATATATAAAATATATGTCGATTTAATAACGACGAAAATTTGCATAATTTAGACATGTGTGTCGACATGATTCCTTGTCAAAAACAATACTACAGGGAATCGTCAAAGCTGCAAGAAGCAGAGGAGGGCAAATAAAAACATGGACAGACAACATCATGGATTGGACAGGGCAATATTTATCCTCACTCAACTGCATTGTTGTAGATAGAAATTGCTGGGAGACTGTGAGTGTTTATGCATCCCATGTACCCTCTGACGCTGACGGGTGTCATGATTACACATCCTGTTTCCCAACCTTTTTTTTTATTACCATGCCCCACCCAAGTCTTTCTCAAATTCGTATGCCTCCATGTAACATATACATATTTTTTCAATATGAAAAAAATTGAATTATTCCCAAAAATGTTGGGAATAATAGCCTAAAAAATTGAAAAAATGTTGGAAATAATAGCCTAATCTTTCCCCTCCCTCCCCCCCCCCACTCCTAAACAATTACAGCCTGTGGGGCGTGGGTCTAACGTTAGGAAACACTGATCTAGATAGATGCTGGTCGTACGTACATATATTTGACCAATATCACCGGACAATTCATTTCAAGAAACGTTATGGAATCTGATGAGTTAACGCGTCAGGAAACAAGCAGAGAAAATGTGTATCTAGGCAGACATGGCAAGAACGTGAGAAAAGAGAGAGTAACGGAATATGTCTGTTTGTAAATCATTAACTGGTGACCGACGCACTCATTTGTGATAACTGCACATGAATATATACACATTCTGAGTAATTTCAATTTACAAAGATGTCTCCCTGGCTAATGTAGAGGTGTTGAAAGAGATAAATGCGAAACGGACCTTAATCAAGAATATAAGAAAAAGGCAATCTTCTTTTTTTGGCCACTTCATGAGACAGGCAGGTTTAGAGAACATAATCACAACAGGCAAGATTGAAGGCACCAGAGACAGAGGGCGACAACGTGAGAAAATATTAGACAGTTTGACAACCTGGCACGGCAAAGAAACAACAACGACTTTGATACATAATACTATGGAGTGCCATGACCGCTTACGCCACCCGGCATGGCACCTGATGATGATCTCCCTGGCATACTGCCAAACCATTCGATTTGAGGTCAAGACGTGCATTATAAAGGATCGAGGTACATATCTATCTATAAACAAGTAATACGTCAGGGTTATAGGAGTACCTCATTGGATGCATTAACACACAGTCATCTTCATTGTTTATATCTTCAACAATGTGGACGAGTGAAGCAATATCGTGTATTGTCCAGTCATTGATGTCTGTCCATTCTTTTATTTGATTCCTTCCACCTACGACCGTCCGTTCCGTGTTGTTTTTAACAAGAGATCATGTCTGTATACAAATCCAAACCATGCAAGTTCTCATCTTATCACTATTTAAAGCAATCATGGAGGAGATGGGCGCCACCAACTAAACCTTTCGCCTATTGAAATACTTCAGCGTAGTACATATGGGGTAATCAGAATACAAAGAAGTAATTACTTTATCCCTTTTGATCTTTCTTTTTAATACATTATTGTATAATGGAAGGTATATAATAATTCAGTTTGTTAACTATTTTTGTTCTTCATTTGCTTTGATACAGAAGCTCTTTTTTTTTATTTTTGAGGATACACATGTGATAACTGAATATTTGTTGACCTGAAAATCATTTCTCTTTTTGTGCGGATTTAGACAGTGGATCGTGTTGTTGTGGCATGGGAAGATTATGCATGGTATAAAGACAAAGATGGTTGAAAAGGGTCTGTGATTCCTTGTACATTTTGTGGAGTTTAGTTTCAAAGGACACAATCATATACACTGATAGATGTCAGTAGAGAAACAAATAGGGCCTAAGTGCGGATGAAGTTTTGTTGTATACACAATTGGCAAGAAGGCATATGAGAAATCATCTGTCAGTTCCACTACAACATTGATAATTTAAATAGAAGCTGTGATGGAATAATGTGATGGTTGGTGAATTAAATGTCCACTCACAAGGTGATACTCTGACTCCCGAAGTTGCCTGTGTTAGAAATGTTAATGTTAAGAAAAGATTGAGTCCAGTTACTGGACAACTCGGCTGTTCAAAGTGTTACGTGGATATACTGACCTTGACCTGGTCATCCGAGTGTCAGAAGTAACGAAAGAGCTGACTCATTGGTGGGAGATTTGTGTTTGATGGCAGTATTGAAATGAGACTATTATTATTAGGTGCCGTCTTCGCAACGAATGTTGGAAAAGATAAAGAGTGCCTACGTAATAAGGGCTGTTATTGATTTGCTACAGAACAAAAAAGTCGACATACACAAATGGGGACGACTGTGAGAAACTTAGAGCTCAAGGTTCGAACCCTACTTGTGGCGTTCTGCGTACAAAATGCATTTTTTTTAGATACCTGAGGATTATCGCTTAAGGCTACATAGTTACCTGCAATGAGAAGTAATCTCGACAGACAGCGCGTTGCTTCACGTAGCACATATGGGACAACCCGAGTACAGTGTCGACTCGGTAGCAAAGTTACTAGTGTGTTCAACTCATAAACTCATCTCGTTGAATTAGTCACGGTGAACTATAGAGAAGGTGAGATAACACATTTGTAAACATCTGAGGCCTGTCTTAACCTATCGAGGATACTTCAAAACGTGTACGGGATGTTCGTTGTTGTTGTTGTAATAATCCTTGACTCGATTGGTCGATTCTAAGCGACTTGAGTACACAGTTTGAATGTCTTGATAAAATCGCATCTTTTTTTGGAGGTGCGGTTAGTCAAGCACGGAAAAACCGTTTACTATAGTTGCCAGGCTATTTGGTGCCGTCATAACGGACTGGTTCAATCCCCCTTGGTATAAAGAATTTTTAACCTATCGACAACAGCACATCACAATACAGCCCTTTTTCACGTCACTGCTAGAGGCTACTTCGTTCTTTTCATTGATTGGCGACACCTGAGTAGTCTCTCGAAGTGATAAGCAAAAAGATAGTGTTCTGGCGTATTTCTGTTGATAAGTAAGAAAAAGCCGCAGATGTTTACATTTTGTTGTATCGCCTTCTACAGAGCTCGCTGGGAATTAGTTCGTGGTTCGAACGACGATCTCTTACATTGTACTGGCGATACAATCTGATGTATTAGAGTGCGTCAAAATTCAACACAATGTTGAATGTTCTGTACATGGTACGCTTAAATGCTATGAAGTCAATTATCTACGCATTTTCAACCAAATTTCAATTCTATAATAATGTTGTGGCAGTAAATTAAAAGAACAACAATTTATTGAACCCACAGTTTTCCCGCAAGAAAGATACAAATTGTATGTGCCACTTCCAATTTTTGCAGAGTTGTGTGCTAAATTTACATTCCAGTTCATTTGTAATTAAAACTAATTTTTTCAGCATTTTATTTCTTTTATCAACCATTTATAAATTCGTGTCTGTTGATAGGCCCTACTGTACAAGGGAATATAGTGGGCACGTTGTCTATCGCAAAACTATGATTATTGTTCATCGAGGAATATTCGTATGTGCCCCCACCCTGGGGGGTGGGGATATTACATTTTAATTTATGATATTTTTGTTATTGAAGATTGCAGAATTTCTTATATTTTTGCTGATACAAATTGCTGCTTTTTGGTGAAATGTTTTGATTTATTTTTAAGATATAATTGATGATTTTCCTGCATTTAAACTGATAATCTTAAAAGTGTGATAGAAATTAGAACAGCCATTGCTTGTGTGGTGCCGGGGGACACTGTTTACCTTCCATGCAAAATGACTAAGAATCCGTAAAAATGACTAAGGAAGTTATGTGATGGAGTTTGCTGTTATCCCATATAGAGTCAACGTGACTCCAAAAGGTAGGAGTCAGGCCAAAAGGTAGTACATCATATCTGTATACAATTACAACGCATTACGTTCTCTGGACTAGTTAGTTAGTCGTCTGATCATCACTGCAAACTGGACACGTCCATAGTTGCTCCGATCTCTCCCTGAGTGTATCCGCCATTACAATTCTGCTACAGAGGACAGTACCAGTTCTCTGCTGGTTGACCATCATTCTTCTGCGCCCTTCAAAATGTTCACATTTAGCAACACCGCATTTCAAACCCTGATCTTTAATCCTGGACATTGAAAAGTAATCATCATCCACATTAATCTCACTCTCGCGTGCTATATCCCTTATGAAATTCAAAACATCAGCACAATCCATTGCCCCCACGCGCATGTTGCCAGTTGATCTGCTCTTTAATTGCCTCGAACACCCACATGTCCAGCACACTCACAAAAATAAATGCAGCTACTTTCAAACTCGCCTTTCTCAAGCCACTGTTCGCGAACTAGACCTTCTTGTACCTACTTAATCATACTCATAGTCACTCAAGATGCAGACCCGTGTTACATTCTGTGTGCATACCCACTGAAATGTCCTGGTCACCGCCATAATCTCCAAATGCTCCCCATTTAGTTTCAGGACGCACTCTTCTTGATTTCTTCCCTGCCTTTACACCAGGGTGTCATCAGTGTAAGACATCGTTCTGCCAGCACCTGTGATTTGATTGCTAGTGATGTGCACTGTGTACATATTGAGAAGCACATGAGATAGAGGCGATCCCTGTGGCAGACCAGGGCTAATAACCATTGGTGCCGATACCCAGTTACCACACTTAAGAACTACTATTCTTTGCATCAGTGCCGTACCAACTCACTGCTAGACAAACGGATTTTTCTGCAAGATTTAACAGTTAATCTGCAGGAGTTTGAGATTGAATACAGAAGATGAACCATTGCATTTTTCTGTAACCAATATTGGTGTTAAGCATGTCAAGTGTACTGCACTTGCCATCGTTGTGCAGATGAACAACGTCATAATGCAGGTTTAAGGATGGTCACTCTACTATTGACATGCACCAAGGAGAAACAATGTTCTATCAGATTTTTTTTCTGGGAGTGGGTGAAACCTATAAAAACCCATCATGGAATGAAGTGTCCAGTGAGTACACTGAATCAGTACAGTGATGAATGCCTGTCAATTCAGCAAGTAGAAAAATGGCATAGGAATTTGATCGTTAACAGTCTGTGACAGTACTCGTGTAATTATCAAACATCTGACAGCATGACATCCGGATGTACGATCATTTTATGAATGGAATAGCAAACTGAGCAGTTACGGGAATATCCCAAGTGACATAATCCTGCTTCATACCATTATGATGAATCTCTATAATTAGACACTCTCTATTCTCTCTGTCTATTCTCAGGTAATGATGGTTGATAGTATCTGCACTTGCTTAGCATAGGGGTGGGAGCTACAGTTGTCATTCTAAGGCCATATATTTGCCTTGAGTTTATGTTTAAAGATTATCTTGATGCTTTCTTGATCCACCGTTTTCTTGGTCTACCTTTGGCTTTATGTCCAGATATTTTTTTTGCGATATGTTCTTATTGGTACTCGCTTCATTCTCTTAAAGTGACCAAACCATTTTACTGCTATGTTTCGATATTATACCAACTCTTTTTCTAATTTTATTTCTTATTTTATCTAATTTAGTAACCAGTGCAGCATTTCTCGGACACTTCATTTCACATGTAACGCGATTTTCTTTTGCTGTGAAACTGTAAAAGATCATGTATGGAATTCGTAAGAACTCCCTAATCTCTATAATTAGAATATCAACAATTGGAAAATCTCTAATTTAAAACAATTGGGAATTCTCTTAGCTCATAAATTAGCAACTCTAATCTCAACAAAAATTTAGAATGTCTCTGGGGTATCTCAAAATCTCTTATTTGTCAGCTTTGATGATTATTTTGTATCTATGATAACCTAAGAAAAACAGGAAACTGTCCATATTAAAAGAGTTTACCCACAGCCTTCTTTCTGTCTCGTGTAGAATTGTATGACTGTTTTGTTGATGCAGATTTTTTTTCAGTGTTATTTTCAGCTAGTTATTTTCGAAATTTATTCATGTAAATCATAAAAGTTAGTTCTATTCTGCTATTTGACAGGCATAATCCAGTATTGCATTCTAACACTCGAGTGGCTACATCAACTGATGGTTATATGTCCGATATAATCTCCACAAATAGTGGCTACATCAACTGGTTATATCTCCACAAATGGTGGCTACATCAACTGATGGTTATATCTCCACAAATGGTGGCTACATCAACTGATAGTTATATGTCCGATATAATCTCCACAAATAGTGGCTACATCAACTGATGGTTATATCTCCACAAATAGTGGCTACATCAACTGATGGTTATATGTCCGATATAATCTCCACAAATAGTGGCTACATCAACTGATGGTTATATGTCCGATATAATCTGGTAGTTATATCTCTGACATAATATCCAAAAATATGAGAGCAGTTTTTATGGTAATACCTCAGCAAATCCTTACTACTCAATGATCACAAATACTACAATAGAATATGTTTAGCTTACCAGCATGACATGTGGGTCTAATGTTAGTGGCTTAATAAGAAAAAGAGTTAAACATTGCCAACTTAAGAATGGTAATTAGAGTTTAGTTATGACACCAGCTATGGCACTGAGTTATGATACTAAGTTATGGTTATATCGAGTTATGATTATATCGAGTTATGGTTATATCGAGTTATGGTTATATCGAGTTATCATTATATCGAGTTATGGTTATATCGAGTTATGGTTATATCGAGTTATGATTATTGAGTTACAAGTGCTAGTTATTTTCGAAATTTATTCATGTAAACCATAATTAATTATGTTCATTTTATCTTGTTATATTATGCATTTCTCTTCGCCACTTGATTTCCATATCATCTTGTATCATTCTTGCGGATTTGTTTTTTTGTATCGGTTCTTATAACGTGTAACCATAAAAATATATTATAGATAATTATATTGAAATTGCATTCTGTCATATCTGCTTAGTGAAGCGAAGGGCCGAATAGCTAGAATGCCGGCCTCAGAACCATAAGGCAATTACATTCAAAGATTTTTATCTTTTGAAAATAAATTATATTTTTAATCCTTCCAGTAAGAATCGTGGACACAGTAAGTAATGTTTGTGATAGCCTGGGGTGTGAAGTTTCCAAACTCATTAACCCAACCTGTCAAAACCCATTTACAACAAGAAATGAACATTAACTCCTTTGTAACAACAGGCAGAAACAGTAACTCTTTGTAAACAAACTTTTATCAAATATAAAGAAAATGTTAACAAATCTCACTGAATAATTGGTCAAATATTGGAACACAATTTTAGTGGATTTTTGGAATAGCAAAACATGTTTTATTTTAGACTTCATTAAACAAAATTGTGAACAAATGAAATATCCATGTAACAAAAGTCGATGCCATTGTATTTATTTCAAGATAAGAACAGTTGTACCCAGCTCAAGTCTGCATCCTCATAGGTGCAAAATAAATATCAGCAACAGGAGGACATGATAAATGTTTAACATATCAGGAATCAATTTCGCAATTGACATAAATGGTATCCCGACCAATATAAGCTCTAAGCTCCGTAGCTCATGTACATGCAATTAACACTCTGCGGAAGATCCAGGACCAATTATGTAAAAAAAAACATTTTTTTAAAGATTCAGATGTGATATCCATATGCAGATTTGCAATTACATGAACCACCATCTGATCCAAGCATGCAGAACAAATTTCAGGAGCACATAGATCTTGCCCCAAGGTGGACTGTGTACCTCAATCATCAAACAGCCAAAATGTCACACAAATATGAAAGACCATGTGTTGCAGTGGGCAAAAAGCTGAGATTACAGTAGCACACAATCAACTGCCATGTATGCTGTAAGAGATAAGGAGATTCGGCCAGGGGGAGTTGGTTACTACATCCTAAAGACTGACATTGAACCTCAATGTTGCAGACGGAAAGGTGCAACTATCGCAGCCAATCTGTAACATGGTAGAGAATTGTTCAAACTACATCATACTAATAAGCAGGAGTGAGAGGGAGAGCATCTTTAAAAGGGAGGACATCTTACTGGGAGGAGACACAGACATTAGAGTTGAAATGTGTGTAGAAATTAAGAAATATGAAATGCAACTACGGGTATCTGATGTGTTGAATCTATGACACTATCAATGACCTGAAATGTCATAGATCATGAATCATAGTTTACTGATAGACTAGATTAGATCCTCAAAGAGAGAAATAGATTACTATTATGAAAACTTCATATTGCCATTTGTCTGGACAGAGTGCACATCTAAGCACGAATATTGAAGGTAGATTATTTTTGTTTCTTTACTATGTGCATGCAATGTGGGGGTTTCTCAATTTTCGTAGACCACACAGCAATTATGAGACTGTATGGCTTGAATACAGCCAAAGACCACACATCAACTATGAGACTACATGGCTTGAATACAGCTAAAGACCACACAGTAAATATGAGAATGTATTAGGTTCTCCAGACTGCATCACATCAATTAAAAAAGATTGTTATTTGCAGATATGCTCGAAATGAATTTGCAATTTCTTTGCCTCTGATTTCAATTTTCCTTTAAAGTTTGTGCTTCATTGGTAAAGCATTGAAAGATCTAAAGAACACAAAGAATGAAAGTAACTCTATGTCTTGTTTACTATATCTCATCACCATCACTACAGAACTGTTAGTCCCTGGCATTGGCTGATCTGATCTTCTGGAAAAGGTAGGAGGATGACTTGAACAATAAGAAAGTGACATTTCAGATCATGGATATAGAAGAGACAATGATAAAAGACAACTAGAAAATGTCAGCAACTTTGAACATCTCAGGTAGAACACAACTTGACATATTTGTTAAAAAATGTGGATGTCCACATAAATGAAGAAATACTTTAAAATAACTTGAAGTACAAAAACTCTCCGAAAACTCTGGCACGAACAAACATGGGAACATTAAACTCATACTGAGGGGTAACGTCACAACTTACATAGGTAGAACCGCACATAATTAATATAATTATTGCAAACACTAAATGCCTGTCCAAAAGAGCATAAATCTATATAACTTAGTAACTGGTAACATAGTCAAAAGACCACTCAATTCACAATGGTTCATAAGTGATTGGATCTCATTCCCTCAGTGTGTAGCGGCTGACCCACACCCACCCTGTGCTGGTTTACCAATCTCTTTGATGACCTGCAGAGTTCTTGTTTAGCCACACCCCTCTTCATGCATGATGTTCATGCAAGCTGCTCAAGATAGCAGATTCACAAACATTTGTTTACATCTAAGAGTATAAAATCTCCAAGAAGTCACATGCATAGAAAGTTAATGTCACAGACCTGTCGACTGTGTACATTTCAATGCTACAGAGAAGAGAGGGAGAAAATTGGGCCCACTAAGACTATTCTTCACAACCTAGGCATAACGGGGGATGGTGTATGTGAGTAGATAACTTCAAAGTACGTAGCACAACTGGCTTATGACCTCAAGGAGTCTGTGACTATGAAAAACTCAAAAAGTGAATGATACATCTCATTAAAGCTATTTTTGCTGGTGATTGACTGAATATTTTCATGATTATAAACCAACATCACAATTGGGGGGGGGGGGGGGGCGCTGCGGTAGCATTCCCATAAATGCTCAGTTTTCTGATCTATCAGCCATATCTAAGGGTGTATTAAAAACCTCAGTATAGGAGTCAGTTTTTGGTTTTGAGTTCATGAGTTTTATTACCAGAGAAACATCACTTTCTTCACTCCCATTTCTACCATTCTCTGAACATGAACACTGTATCATTCATCCCCCCTCTTCATCACCTTGTAGGTTCATCCATAACTGTCCTAACTCAGCTCAGCTCTGCCTCATATCACTGAACCATTCCATTATAGCACTGCTCGCCAATGTATCAGCTCTATCATTACCTGTGACTCCTGCATGACCCGGTCAGTAAATCCATGTGATACTTTGAATCAATCCACTCTTATCATGAACTTTCATTTTTGCATATCAAACTCTGATAGTCAATGTGGATGCATCATCCGACAAGTCTGAGTCATTGTCAAAAACTCAGTGACAGCAGCTCATACTTGGTTGATGATACAACTACCAACATAAACAGTGATTCTATCAAACACTCACAGCATGCTGCTCAAGAAAAAGTTCATGATAAGTTAGTGAGTTACACTTGTTCACAACGCTACAAGTATCATATGGATTTTGAAGCCATTCTGTCAAATTGTCTGTGTGTTGGAGGTAATGATAGAACTGATGCAAGAAGAAACAAAGAGTTGAGTTTAATTAGATCAGTTATGGATACACTACAAGTGATGATGGAGGCTGCTGAAAGATGTTCATGCTCAGCTCACAGAATTATAGAAACAAGAATCAAGCACATCAAATTATCTATTTATTGAACAATGTGTATGCCATAAATGTACAAGGTAAATATTATATCTCTCTCATGAAAACACTTATGTAACTCTTTTGAAAGCAAAAATAAAATTATGCAATCTCATCCGAAAAACCAACATTGTTGTTATGACCCCTAACAATGGGCAAACATCAAAGCCAATGAATTCGCCCATTGACTATTATGTCCCCCTGACTATTGTAATTTAAAATACCTACCCATTCCTTTTCCCCACCACCCACCCCCCCTAAGAAACGTGATATGACCTATCAAAAGCTCCAACTGCTAATTCATTAATATATATATATAATCTAAGTTGATTTATTACAAGATTAGAAAATGTACATCAGCAGTCGTGTTATAAATAAAGTAAAGCAATTATTAAGTATCATATTCATTCATATATATATATATATATATATATATATATATATATATTCAATATATATTAATGAATGTGTTTATATTGGTAATGTGGTAATGTGTGTGTGTACATATATCACACACACATTGTCAAGTAGGGCATGCAACAAAATTGTCACAAACATGTATCTCATGGTTGAGACTAAGTTTCTATGGAAACATACCTTTTCATATCAATCCTTTCCTAGCACCAATAACAATAATAGTAAACCAATAACCAGTGGGTGTGTCACATATTGCAGCCATCAACACAATAAGACCATCAATAATCCTGATCCTGAGCTGCACGCATGTGGAGAAATACAACCCCTCTCACTATTATAATCTTTAGAAAGTGAAATATATCTTGTTGCATGTTCAAAGTGAGCAAGCTTACACAGTGAGGCAGGGAAGTTACTTTAAACAAGGAAATAACCACATCTCTTCTAAATGTGTGAGGCATCTAGCACATACTTCACTACAGCATGTTATGCAGTACATTTCAGCATAATATGAGGCGTGTTCAAATGTAAATTGCCAGTGCTTCGTCAACTATATCAGCACTCGAGGACCATGCAGATGTCCTCACTGACATAATCACCACACACCGATGAACAAATTCTCATTCTCTTTGTATGCTTCGTATTGTGTGCAATAAGTCATGTCTGGTGTTGTAATAAATCCATCCAAACTGAACCAGGATTCTTGACGGATTGGGCAAGAATCTTTCGGAAAGGGTAAACAGTAAGAAATGATCATATGCTCTTGCATGGAAAGTATAGGAAGTTCTGTCACATCCAGTCTACAGCCGCAATCTACCGTTATGCAACTCATTTATTTGGACCCTTAAGAAAAACTCTAATGGGACAATGATTTCCGTCGCATGAAGTGAAGATGTCATGACTGCGATGCATGAAGTGAAGATGTCATGACTGCGATGCATGAAGTGAAGATGTCATGACTGCGATGACCACATGATTCAATTAGCAAATGAAGGAAGCCATTCCCAGATGGAATTCACTGTCTACCCAAACAATAGGACATATGTTTTAATGTCTAAGTTGACTTCTGCTGACTACAGGAGTATACATGATACTTAATAATTGCTTTACTTTATTATAAACACAATTGCTGATGTACATTTTCTAATCTTGTAATAAACCCATTTAGATGGATATCATTTGAACATGCCCCCCATATATAAGGGGCATCTTTCTGAAGCAAACACAAGCTATACCAAATGTTGTTTTATGACTGAAGAGTTGACTTCTAGTATCATGACCAAGAAACCAAAAAAAAGGATAGAAGCAAGCTGCAACTGCAAACTGATACCTGTAAGATAGGACTATGAACTTGTATACCTAACAAGCATTAAAATGGGTACCAGATGCCAAAAGTAAACAAAGACTAAGAGAGACTTTGCAGAATAACCATCAAAGAGAGTATGACTATGGGTCTCAACAATATGCAAGTAGCATCACATCACTTAAACTTGAGAACTGTGGTTTCTGCCCGATGCCCCATATTCAGCGCTAAAGGAACATAGACAGATACCTAAATCTTTGACAGAGAACCCGACAAAAGTAGGAACAAAATAATGCATAATTGACAAGAAATAATATACCATATTGGGATACCGATTTGCATCTGTTGAATCTGGGCGCACGTTCAACCGTAAACACATGCACACACAAAATTACAAACATTTCTGTAACAAGTAAACACTGCATCGTTCATGTCTGTGGTAACTGCCCTATCATTGAAGAGTCAATGTTCGCATCCTGACTGTCATTACTCCAGTGCTGTACAACATTTAGGGTGTGGTCACCATTCATTGAATTATTACTATGAACCGGTTCCATCAACTGGTTATCATCTTCAGCAATGACATGTTCATCCCCAACACCAACTTCTAACACATCATCATCATCATCACTCTGTTGCTCCAAGTCAGCGTTTTGTGAAGCATGCTCACTTAATTCACTCGAATTTGAATTATTAACCGCATCTGTTATATTTTCTTCTGGAGTTATCATCCCTGAGATTTGCATCTCATTACTGTTGGGCCCACTAACGTATGGGCTACTTAACCGATCTGCAATATCGGCATTTGGAACAATTGGTTCATGACTATTCAATGTATGCACATTTTCACTTCCAAGTCCATTATGGCCAAGTTCAATCATCAAACCACCATTAGCTTCGATACTGTTTGTGTTATTGATCTCCTGAATATCGCCATTGAGGCCATTTAAATCTGGGCTGAAATACGAAGAACTACCAGACCAGACCGAGTTGGAGCCATTCACATTTGAAGAAGTATAACTTCTGCTACTCTCACTACTGCTGTGAAACTCAAAACTACTGCTGTTACCAATGCTACTACTGCTGCTACTACTACTACTACTCTGTGACCTACTTTCACTGCTACTACTACTACTACTATCACTCTCCTCGCCATTTTCACAGCCTTGATTGTTGCCTTGAAATTCTTCTGAATTATCATTAATTCTGACTTGATCACGAGAATGTATGGAATCACTCTCAGGAGGATTTAAAATACTGTCGTCATTGTTCTGCACAAAGCTGTAGTTTGAATACGTTCGAGATGTTGAAACATACGGAGAATCTGAAGATGTGTACGGGTAACTAATATGATCATACATATGACTTGCATAAGGTCCACGACGAAGTCCTGTAAACTGTGCATGATCACAGAGTGATTTATCAGTGTTTCCACACTCCTGGCAAACATCCCGGACATCGAGATCTTCACCAATCACAATATTTGGAGTCTGCCTGTTGTCTCCTTTTGTAAAAAGAATCAGAGGCCTGCGGAAACCTGAAATAAAAAGAGTACATTTTTAAAATATTACAATCTTTGTTCTTTATGTTGAGAGACTATGTTTGATAGCAAGCCTAAAATTTAATATCTCCTTCTTCTTATGGTCTATGCCGTATGGCATTAGTTATTATGTCTTTCCATGACCTTCTGTTTCATGTGCTGTCAATCATTTTAGATACTGGTGTTCTCCCATGCTACAATGTCAAGCATCTTCTCTCTTGGTCTTCCCCTATCCTTCTAGCACTTCAACTTGCCTGTTGTTACAATGTGTTTCATCTTTCATCTTCTCGTGATGTACCCCAAAAATATGGACTATCTCTTTCTGATGCGGGTAAGCAGCTCTCTTTTTTAATTAACTTCTTTCAAGATATTTACATTACATTTTTTTATATGTCCATGGTGTTCTGAACATTCTTCTATAAAACCACATCTCTGCTGCCTCTGAATACTTCACTATTCTGCTGATTGTCCAAGATTCACTTTCATACATCCGAATTAGTTCTTATAACTTCAAATAACTCTCTCACCTTAACTGACAAACATATATATAACATAACTTCAAAAAGTTCCAGGAATTAGTGTATTATATAGAAATAGGTAATAATAGAATTATGTACACTACATTTCCTTCAAACTAGTTCCTTTCGGCAACTACAAACTTGTGCAAACAAGCATACAGCTTCTGGAAATATTCATGAAACTCGTTCTTTGATACCTTTCCCTGATGTTGTGTTACATTGGTGACGTCATCTGCATCCTTGAATTGCTGTCCTGTCAATGCTGATTTCAGTCTAGCAAACAAAGAACAAATCAGCCAATGCAAGGTCGGAAGAATATGGAGGCTGTTACAAAGTAGTCCCATTGAGCTTTCTAAGGCACAGATTTACCAATAGGGATCGATGTGCTGCATATTGTTATGTAGCATAATCAGTTTGTTCTCCATTTTCTGGTTGTTTTCTTTTGAGTGTATCTCTTATGTGGCTCACAAATACATACAATTCTGCTGCATAGATTATTACAATCTTGTGAGGAATAATATGAGTGATCCATGTCGCAGTGGCTTCAACCCTGACCTAATAAACCCAATGACTACCCTTTCAGCTAACTCAAACTGGACAGCAATGACCTAACACATCCAATGGCTACCCCTTAGCTAACTCTGACTGGACATTCCTTGTCTAGCACACCCAATGGCTACCCTTCAGCTTACTCAAACTGGATAACCATAATCTAGTACACCTGATTACTAGAGAGGAAATAAAGACACAGTAAAACAGTTTTTCTCAACTCTTTATGGTCACTATCAGTTTGGGAAGTAAAACTAACACACAGCATCAACTCACCTTTTGATTTGGTAACAGGGACACCAATGACCTCACATTTGATAAATCCAATGGACAACAGGTAATGCTTGAAACCCTCTGGTTTTAATTTTATAGATAGATACTTTGCAAAGAGATCAGGCTGTGGAATGAAGTAACATGAAACAGTTTCATCAACAAACACAGCATGATGATAGTGGTAGAGTTTTACTTCCAGCAGTAGATTATTGCTTCTCTGGCAATCTTTTTGATAATGGAAGGTTTTTGCAAGTCATAGATGCCCTTCTTTTCCCCTATTTGTTCTTAAACTCATTCCAACAGGACAATGGTGGTACAATATTTCCAGCAGGAAATTGCTGTGTAACTGGTTTATTTGTGGCAATGGAACAACACATCCAACTTCAGCATTGGTAACAACCAGTAGTACATTCAATGTTTTTAACCATTTTCCATTGAATAAAATTTACTATTGTCAGATCTTGTTGCAATTTCTTACTTTTGCCTTACATCAAATAATCCCAATGAATAACAAAAAGATGCATGCCAGCAGACATTGCACCTTTGTGGCAGGCTCCTTGGTGACAGATGTTAAATGTGACATCACTGTGATTGGGTCAACAAACCTGGCAGAATGATTATGGGATAGTTGACAAAGACGTATGTGCCTTGCCTCTGGCAGGACATGATAATCCTGGGATACGGATGCACTGAAATGCCTTCCTTCTGTGACTAAACATGAATCCATAACATCCTCCCCCCCCCCCCCCCCCCCAACACACACATCCATGACATTGAGACAGTATATACATTCGGATGTCACTTCAGTTACACAACTCAGTAGAAGATATGCTTTTCTCAGAAACGCTATGGGCTATCAAGAGCTACCTATTAACAGCTAAAGGGGTTATTTCATCATATCATTTAGCCGTGGAAAGTTGGGGGATAGGCTGACAGCTTGTCACCTGTGAAAAAATCATCATTATCACATCTTGTCTCAATTCCTTTCTTTTATGAAATAATCACCATGGATGACGAAGAGATGTACGTCAGCAGACATTGCAACTTTATCCTTTTGTGGCAGACTCCTAGATGACAAGGAATGATATGCCATCACTGCAAATGGATCAACAAATCTGACAAAATGATGAGATTGTTGGCCCAGATGTGTGTGCTGTGCCTCTAGTGGGATGTGGTAATCCTGAGATGCTGTTGCACTGGAATGCCTCCCTTCGGAGACTAAACATGCATCCATAAACCTCCCTTACATATCAATGCCTTTGAGACCTTATACAAGTTTGAGTGCCACCTAAATTGAACAAGTGAGAAGAACATGTGATTTTCAATGTGTACACCCTAGCAATAACACAGCAGCAGCTCAATGGAATAGGTAGAGCACTGTCCTTTGTGGACGATATCCTGATACACAGAAAGGGAAGAGTCAGACCAGAAAATGTCAGATCACTGCAAAATGAGCTAGACTGTATCGCCTCCTGATGTGATGATTCCGAGGCACTGATAAACCAAAGAAAGGCAGTGGTGACATGGTTCTCACAACAATCACATCGTAAAGTCGGCGATATTGATGGCAGAGATGAGAGGGTACAATGTAAATATGGACCTCACCCTTACAATACATGAGTGAAATTTGACTGTAGTCTGTGCTTTCAAGAACACGATCCTGTTATCATAAAGGTCAGCAAAGGTCTTTTAGCCCAGAGAGTAATGGCAGCGGCTAATACTAAACAATCATAGTTCGTAATCCTATATGAGGATCTTGTCCTCCCTGTCATTGAATATGCAGGTGTCACTATCACAGCTAGACACACACAAATTGAGAGACTGGAAAAAAATTGAAAATGTAGTGTTGTGGATCATCCTTAGCTGCACAAGAGATACACCCTGTGTGACTATGAGATTTCTCCTTTACTTTCCAAGCATATCTCACAGAATTGATATGTGCCATGCCCATGCATACCTCAGAGTGAGTTCTGACACAGACCACCCACTACATAGTGAGCTCCCTCATGTGAAGGGAAGCAAGCTCAAGAGAGGCAAATCGTGGATGGGTCATGTCGAGGATGCCGCTAAACAGAGTTGTGCTCCGGAAGGTATAACACCTGGTGAGGAATAGATACTTATTCATATGGTATTTCAGGGAGCATTCAAGACTGTCATTATACTCAAGAGAGAGCGCGCAGGGACATAGCCCTGTGAGCGTAGATGCTGAGGTCAAGACACTCATCTGCAAATGTGCCTATGACACGTCATTTACATTGACATTTCGGTCATCAGCCACCAGCGATGTGCATGGACCTTTACTGTCAAATCCCAGGCTCTGTGGAGCCTTTACCGCAACAACAAGCAGTCTAATGATGGAAGTATTTGCCTTGCCGCAGGCATTAAACTGACTGGAATCACAAGCTTATTCCCATGCGCGCATTCTAAGTGAATCAATGAAAAAAGATTCAGATAGCCAAAGCAGGCAATGTACGTAGGGGATAGGTGAGTCACTGGAGAGAGTTAAAATGAAGGTCTCACTAGGAAAATTATTCTTATCTTTGTCCCCTGACACGTAGGTGTGGAGGGAAACGAACAGGCCAATCAGACATACTCATTGCTCTTCAGGAGTCCGCACTATCAGATGGTTTTGAGATAAATGAGCATAAGTCAATATCAAGAATGGGAGTGAGGATAGGCGTGGCCCGTAGAGAACACCTAACAAAGATTTCAAAAAGGACAGTGAACTAACAGAACCAGAACTATTAGCCATTATATCCTGAGAGATTTACTGAAGTGGAGATCTAAGAATCTATGGACATGTCCAGTATGCGAAGATGATAGTCAACATACCTAATACATTTATCTATTTCTTTTCTCCTTGAAAAAAGATTTTTAATGGCCTACATTTCTTCTAAAAGTTTTCCTATATGCTGGGATCTGACAAACAATTCTTGAATTAGAGATGGGGTTTAGTGCAGCCAACAGAGGTTGAAAACTAAGAAACTAAGATTGATCGGGCCACACCCTACTTCGAGCAGAACCACAGTACTACGCAAGCAAGCACAGGTGCTGAAGCTGGAGATACCAGGCCATGAGACACACCAGCAACCATGGTATCATGCAACATGACTAGATAACATGTCTTCAGTACAAGCAGTTTTGGAAGATGAAAAACTGTACACACAAATCACTTGAGGACCATTTTTATGTCTGCAACTCTGGATTTTGTTAGCGAATGTTAAATTCGGTGTTCTACACCTTTTGACGTGTATGCTCATTCACTCGCTGCAACTTATAGTGAACCTTGCTAATGATACACTCCACAAAACATATATTTAGTTAGTTAGTTATTCCTCTAGGGCCAAAGATGACACATAGGGCGGATGTCACAGGTTTCCATGTCTCGTGTTTATTGCAATTTGTTTTAGGTCTTCATTTTTTTATACTAATGGTGAAGCGTTCTCTTGCAATAGTTCTACGTAAGGTTTCTCTTGGTCTTCCTCGTTTTCTCTTGCCCTTTGGTGACCACATCAAAGCTTGACAGGGGAGTCTTTTGGTATCCATTCGCAGCGCAAGTCTGATGTAATTCCAGCTACCCCTTCTAATATAGGTGGATACATATTCTTAAAAATATATTTGGAGATTAAAAACTAAGCTAATTTTTCTTTGACTTTGTACTAAGCTCAAACTTACCGATAACTTTGCACGTTTTCTGTAGGTTGACCATGGTTGAGGTTCAAGGATCAATCTTCCACCTGGGCGCAATTGCCGAAATATTTTCTTAAAGAACAGCTTCAGACCATCATCTCCATTGTTCAGGTGTATCCATTTGGTTATGGACAGTGCCAGAATTGTATCAAACTCTTCCTTCTGTAAGTTCAAAACCTCTTCGCTGCCAGGGACATAATTTCCCTATTTGGAAAATAAATAAATCAACCTATATTTTCATTAAATTCACTTTTTTAACAATTGGCCTACAAAACAGAAGAGAAAAATAAATCTGATGTCTATACCTGCAGCACATCCACACAAGTGCACAGTACTTTTCAGCTGCATGGTAATTTCACTGTAGTTATAAGAAAATTTGAATTCATATCTAATGGAGGGACTGACTGAACCAGAAATTTAATGGAAGTTGTATTAAAAAAATAAGAGATAATAGCATTTCTAGGAGAGAAATATGTATCTTATATGTAGGGGATTCCCTGGTGCAGTGGTTGAGTTATTCACTTTGTGCCCACAAGGTCACAAGTTTGAATCCTGACTCATCCTCTTTTTTTTACAAAGTAACAATTTTTTGGATTATCTATTTGTAAATACCCGGTAGCTTTTTTGTGTATTCATTCTTAAACTCCCACTGAATCTCTCTTATAGCAAGATTTCCAGCATGATATAGTCCAGATAAACTTATTTTCGCCAACAGCCTGACACACCCGACTTTAGCGATGGATTATCATTTGAAGCTATGGAGTTATGTGCTATGAGTTGTACTATCAGCAGGCGGAGTGCCACTTCAGTGAGAGGGACATAGTGTAGTAACCAGAGTACAATGAAAGTCAATCCTCTACGCCTTTCCCTAGCTTATGTATAGCTTCACAGACACTGCTTGCTTGACAGTGTCCACACTCCTAGGAAAGTCTTGGCTGTCTATCCCTAGCTTATGTATATCTTCACAAACACTGCATGTTTGACAGTGTCCATACTCCCAGGCAAGTCTTGGCATTCTGTCCCTAGCTTATGTATGGCTTCACAGGCACAGCATGTTTGACAGTGTCCATACTCCCAGGCAAGCCTTGGCTGTCTGTCCCTAGCTTATGTATAGCGATTTTATAGTGCTAAACATTTTTTTAGACAGGATGGCAAGTTTACAAGTTATTGCCGAAAAGTAAAGATCATGCTCCCAAAGCCACAAGACATCCGTGGTAATAAGCCGTAGGTGTAACCTTCGATAAGTTACCATGTTCTTCCGACAGACCAACGTTGTGCTTGAACTAGTTACTGCGTGGGTGAGCAGAACAATAACGAAACCTGTCGCAAGGGTCAGAGTTGTGCCCTGATGTCGACATCTGTTTCGGTATCATTAGACTCGAAACACCATCGAGTCAGATGGCTGCTAGAACAGAGGGTGGAGCACTTATGGGAATTCCCCACGTGCTGTGAGGCCAGTTTCTAATCAAGAAGCTGGAGTATCCCGATTCCTGCACTTGATGCTCTCTGATAATACACACCCTAACTACGCACTTTTTCGTGAGAACATTCGCTCTTATAATAGCACTCTTTCTTTTATGTCAATGGTGGCAAAAATTATGGATTGTCAAGGTCAATATGTTTTAAAAGCTCATGTGCAAACTTATCACTGAACTTCTCATATACAACCACCATATAATAAAGATCCACAGTTCGCTCAGTTATATATTTTGGGCAGTACTCAAGCAACAGGCGTTCGGCAAGAGCTCGCAGTAAATGATACATGCAAAAGATAAATTCTTGATCTATCCATTTTTTTTGTCAACACAATAGACTAGTACAGACATATCAATTAATGCATGATATGCTTCTCAAACTGGAAGAGAAATCACAATAGTAAACATGTTCTTTAAGCGTGATCGTCAATCTGATCAATGTTGCTACAATGAATCAATATCTAACGAGGTTGCCTTGGTTTTCGTCAACTAAGATGGAAAACCACCTTTTATCCATGACATTCACATTTATCAACATGGAAAATCCATACTAGTTGACACTTATGCATATAGCAGCTCAGAGTAGCCAATACAAATGAAAAATACGTAACAGTATGTGAAACAAGAATACAGACTTCCAAACAGTCTACTTCAAGGCCATGCTTGGTTATTATTTAACTAAAGTGTTTAGATCACAGGTATCAACCTTTTTAGGTTTGGTTCAGTAAAATGTAGCCCATACCTTCTTTAAACCATTTACTTAAATAGTCCAATTTGGTTATATCAGAACAGAGGGCTCAATTGAGCTTTTCTATGTGGTATGGGGCTAAAAATATGGTTTTTTTTAATCCTTTGGATTCTTATCAAAGCACTGAATGCAGCTGTAAGTTTTCTGGCTGAGAGTTCTCACATGGTTAATGACAAAACACCTACAGTGATTCTATCAGACTCCTAGATTATGCTGCACGTGAAAGGAAAATCATAAGAAAACAGAGTGGGACACTCCTCGTGTGTGACATCTAGAGCATTACATGGATATACCATTCTTGTCATGCAGGAATTAGAAGAAACAAATGAACTGACACTAATTAGGTAAAGCTATAGGGAATGGCAAAGTGATAGGATGAGACCAGGCTGAATTAATTAAGAGCACATGGATACACTACAAAATGATGCAGATACTGAGGAAACAATGTAGTACATGTTCATAGAATGATAGAAATTGAATGACCAGGGGGGGAGGGAAGAAAGTATGTCACCACAGGAATGACCACAAGAATCCATAAGTAACAAATGACTGGGACACTGAGCTCACATACTTTTAGATGGCTGACAGAATAGCAAGCTCAGCATTTATGGGAATACTTCTTGTGCAGTGATGTTGGTTTCTAATAGATGGCTGACAATAGTAAACACAGCATTTATGGGAATACCCTTGTGCAGTGATGTTGGTTCTCAAACCCAAGATTTTCTGGGTATGAAAGATCTCTTGAAAAACCTATTTCACGTAAGCAAATCGATCAAAAATTCTGAGGTTCAAAACAAACAGTCTTTTGAAGCTCTAAGATTTCCTGAGCTCTGGGACCAGTAAGGCTACTTACTTATCCGATCCCTGGGGTTGCGAGCTTTCACTTTTTCTTCCCTGTGCCAAGTGGTGATAGGTGCTTGTATTCTTCAGCTGTGTTGTGTCTGTATAAAGGGTGTCAGTGATGCAAGGGTTTGGTGGTAACAGTTGTTTTCATAGGTCTTTTAGTGCAGGGCATTCAATAAGGTAGTGTTTTACTGTTTCCTCCTCGTCTGTTGCAGTGGTTACACTATGTTGTATGGTCTGCAGTAATTCTTGTAGGCATTTGTTATGTTGTACATTTGTTCGCAGCCTAAATATTGTGGTTTGATATTTGCGGTGTAGTCTGTCATGTGGATTTGGTTGGTCTGCATATAGCACGCTTCCTTTTGAACCAGTGGCCCATCCATTATTGTTTACAGTTGTGGATAATGTGTCTAGCTGATCTAAGGTTGTTGGAAATTCCTGGTTGGGGCATAATTGCTCCCTTTTTTTGCCAGTTTATTGGCACTTTCAGTCCTGCTGATACCCGTGTATCCTGGTATTCACTTTAGTGTAGTATTGATGCCATATGATGTATGTTTGTAACTTGTATGTTACTTATGGTCTTCTTTGTTGTTGGATTCCAGTTTTCAAGGGCTTGTAGAGACAGAGAAACTGTGAATATTATTATGTTCTTTGTAAGTTTTGTATCATTTTTATATTTGGTGGTGATGTATGAGAGTGTTGATCCACTGGCTCTGTTGAGGAGTGTAGATGAGGAATCTTGTAATTATTAGGCTGCTGATATTGCATATTCCTCTTCTGTTTCACATGGTGTTTCTGTCCTTGTATCCTGTGGCAGATATGTGTGCATTAAAATCTCCCATAATTAGTTCTCTTGGCATCTGTAGTGCTGATGTCTATATTTCGTGGAGTTATGTGGGCAATATGCAGTGAACAATTAAGTGTAGACCAAGGTACCATATATTTATTTCTTGCATATCATTTTTTTTTTATGTTTATGACTTCTTGCATGTCAATTCTTATGAGTGTTGCAATGCCTCTGCATTTCTGACATTTACATGTATGCATGGTGTAGCCTGGTATTGAGTGTTCTTTCTATGCTAGTAGTGTTTCCTGCAGTAGTGCGATGTATCATGTTTGTGTAGTGTTATATTCATTCCAGGGGTCTTATTTCTGAACTCAAAATCCAAACACATTAAGTTTTAGTATGTCCCTTGTGGCTGATTTTTTCCTCAAGGCAGGCGGGGGAAGAAGCGAACTGCCCAGGGTTGAACCTTTATGAGGCGACATCCGAGCTCATGATATTTTGTGTTTAAGCAATTTCATGTTGTGGTTATTTTTTTCTGGAGCCTGCTTTCAAACCAAGAGGGCAGATCCAACAAAGTAGAGCCTGGGAACAGTAACACCATTTTTCAACTGGTATAATTCTGCTTTGTCTAGTCTCTTCCCAGACTCACATTTATGGGTAAGGATCTGAAACGTGCTTTATAACTCTCCATTCCCCGCCACATAGTCTGCCAGCACACAAGACATGTGCCATGTCTGCCAAATTTGGAAAGACATGGATCATCATGTCATGAATCAGATGGTTTCACCTAAGATTTCCCCTTCACCATTTGGTTTCTGGATATCAATTGAATATACCCTTGTATGTGGTCCTGGGTTCAATTCACATTTGGGACAGGATTTTTTCTTTTGGAGGTACAATCAAAATGCTTTCTGTACATGTCACGGCATCTGCTATGGCAAAGCGGCCTTTATTTCCACAGCCCATAAAAAGCATCCCTGCACTACTTAAGGGAAAACATGCAGCAACAAAAGTTGGACATACATCATTAAATCAATGAGATCTTTATAATTCAGGTCACAGGACCTAGGTTCTATGATGAAGTGCAATGCCACAAGTTGGACAGCCCTCTACTCCACGAGGACATTACGACATAAAAACATATAACTGTAAAAATAGATTTATGATGAGGTTGTCACACAACAAATAAACCCCACTATATAGCCATGTCATCATCTCGAAATATAATGTTGCATGGTGGTTGACACCCTACCTTCTGCATGCTGGTAGGAGGGTCTGGCCAGTCTTTGTTTCCAGCCTCTGGTGACTGGACTAAGTCCCATCTCTATGACAAGAAGCTGACCTCAATGGGGTCAGTAAGCCTACATACAGGCTTATAATCATGTCTTAAATCAGCTGTGTGGGCCAGAAACATTTCATGCAATGTCATATTTGGCCCACACCCTGGTTTACGTCTACAGAACAAAGTAAAATAGCTGACACTCACCTGCAAGAATAAAACGTTGTTAGGAAAACTGGCTGATAATCCCATCAGTGGATGAGCTTCTAGTGGGCCTCTTGTCATCTCAAACACTCTAGGGCACCTGAATGAATCATTCCTTCGCAAACTCAACATGTGCCTGATATTCTGTCGAGCTGCCTGAATAAGTTTTGCATCAATGTCCATACCTAGAATTTTGTGTGGTTGAAATTGCTCTGCTACTGCCAAAGTAATATGACCGACATTGCTACCAATGTCTAGGACATCTTTTCCCTTAAACCAAGCAATATCAAAGTACTGGAGACGAGGATCTGGCACATGATCTTTGTTTCTGTAGCCATAATATCTATTGTAATTTCCCATTGTAAATTTAGGTTTTTCGGGAAATTTCTTTGGTTCATTCATGCCAACTTTACCTTTCCCACCGCTCAATTGCCGCCTGAACTTTCTTTCTGGACTTGTGCTAAGTGACCTCGATCTTGATCTTCTGCCAATAGATGGAACAAGCTTAGCCGCAGTCGGCACACAGTCTGCTTTGGTTTCCATATTTTCACTTACACCTTCAGGAATAACTTGAGATTCTGGCTGAATTATTGATGTGTTTGCAATGGTTTCTTCGGCCGAAGTATTTATGCACAACTGAGTAGCCACAGCAAGTCCTGCTTCTGCAGTTCCAAATTGATTATCATCGTTCTTTTTCTTCTTTGATCTGTGTCGTTTCTTAACTGTGGAATTCAGCATTTTGTCAATAACTCTCTGATCATGTTTTCCTTCTAAATTTAGAGGATCCTCTATGTTTGGTGGCACTTTGACATAAACAATTTTCCTAAAATCTGGCGTTGGAAGAGGAGAACTTTCTGGAGTTTTCAGATTCAAGAGTCTTCCTTCCTCGCTGTGAGCAAGGCCATTGAGATTTAAAGGATCATTTGCATCTCCTCCCATTAACTCCCATTTTGGCATGTGGTCCCTTCTAGGTCTGATATCAACAGGTGGAAGCCGCTTCCTCTTGAATGAGACATCTTTATCATGAGATCTTCCAATATTTGAACTCAGAGAAAGTCTTCTCTTCCTGAACTTGGGAGGCTGTTCTGGTAATCCTTCAATCTTCAAATTCTTCTCTAATATAGCATGCTTTCTAGTCAATTCCCTCATTTCCTTAGAAACGGAATTACTCCTGGCAAACGGGACTCTACCTTGATTATTCCAATTTGCACGATTTCGTAACTTTTTTCTGCGGTCAATTTTTTTCAGTGGTACTGGTTCAGACTCATAGTTCCTATCCGCTTCCTCTTTCATAGCAACATCAAGTTTTCTATCATCCTTTGAAGCTATTGGAGACATTTTGTTACTAATCTCCGTAGCATCGGTTTCTCGCAAGATCATACTAACATCTTGTATAAGGTTGGGACAACTGTTTGACTTTGAGGTGCTTGCTTCGATTAAAAACGTTTGAGCAACGTTTGCTAATTCTAATTCAGGACAGCACAGCTGTTTCTGTTCACAGATAGATTCTGGTGGATCCGCAGAAACTACCTTATCCATAACTAGTGTTCGCTTTTAAATGTTTGAACATAACAAGTTGGTGCGAAAGAACGTAAATTGAACGACAGAAGAGAGCCTCGGAGGTAAATAGCTGACAGCGCCGCCTGGTAGCCCTTTTATTTTCACGAGCTCTCCATGTAAACAAGAGTTGAAAATAATTTATTTCGGTTATATAATCCAAGCCTATGCACACAAAAACTACTTAACTGATACATAAACGCATCTATGTTGTTAATCGTTTTCACAAAACTCATGAACTAATCCACAAAAGAATATATTTTGCATAATTTGTGAGGAAAGTTGACCACCACATCTACTCGAAGCTTCCTTTCTGCACAATGTTCGACGCATGCGCACAGCGAATGCATTATGGGTTATTAACTTCCGGGAGGGCTACCTCTCCGTCCCAAGCAGATACTCATGAATCAAGTTTTAAACGTCAAACTGTCCCTCTGTTGCCATGGGCCAAAGTGCAACAAAGAATTTTTTTTAATGTTACCTACCAGTAAAAGCAATATATGAGAAGTGAACGTTAGGGGCTCAAATTCCCTCCTTTAGAAAACATAACAGAATATTTAGTACTAAAAACCCCCCTCTATTTTTAGCTATACCTCCCCCACCCAAAAAAACTTCCAAAAATGTTATTCACTTTGTGTGTGTGGAGAGGGACGAGACATCCCCTTACCAAGTGACATCTAATCTACGACCCTGCTGTCATAGATGTCGTAAGAGGCGCCAAAGAATGTGTTGGGAAAGGTGGGGGATGGATTCATCGCAAAAATCATCTTGAATTTTTGGGGATAAAAGTTCCTGTGGCAGGTAACCACTCTAAACAGTAAATGGGTGGCTGAGGTGACACATGCCAAATATCAATATTAACAAAAATATAGGCATAGGGCCTAAGTGTTACCAAAATAAGTTGTTAAAACAATCTAACAACCAGACAGTGGCAGACGACGTTTCGACTAAAAAGCCTTCATCAGGACAAACAAAATACTACAGTAAACAAATATTATATAGAGACGCACATGGTGGTGGTAGGAAGGAAATAAGAGGGCAGAAGGACAATAACGAGGGGACGACGGAGAAAGCAAGAAAGCAAAGATAGGACAGCATGACGGAAAAAGGGGCTGTGAGAAGAAGATGAAAATGGTAAGTAAGGAGGGGAGAGTGCACAGAAAAAGTGAAAAAGATCAGCTTTAATGCAAATAAAATAAAAAATATAAATGTAATTAGCTCGATAGTGGTCTGCAGTGTAAAAGGAACTTCAGACATCAGGTTAAATAGCAAATAGTAGCATGTTACCACACGTCCAATGAGCAGAGGCGAGAAAGACTATCTTCGACAATTAGAGACAATAAAATCAAACGGACACAGGTCGGATCAACAAAGACAGGGAGTTAAGAGAACGCGCTGTAAACACGAACCTAATCGTACGAAAGTGGCGTTGTAGCCAAGAGGGGTAGGTATCAGTAATCATGACTCGAACAAAATGACCTATAATGACAAATAAACATAGAGAGAAAGGGGTTGAGAGAAGTAAGGAAAACAAAACGGGAATAAATAAAGAGGCGAGAAAGAAGAAGATAAGTGAAAGTGCAGTTCAAAGTGGGCCCCAAACTAAAACGGAGATATGTCACACAAGGAAGGAATGCGGAGATGGGAGGGGACGATGGGACAGCTTAAGAGGTGGAGTCATCACGGAAAAGTGCGTCGTAAGAAAGTATCAAAAAGAGGACGATAAAGGAAGACAGTGCCGAAGAAAAGTCATTAGTGTAGAGGGAGAATAAAGAGACAGGAAACAAAGGACGTGGCGGAAGGAAGCAGACCCGGAGCTACATTCAAGGTATGGGAAATGTATAGGACAGCGCAAAAGAGGGATGGAGTGTCAAGTCAACATAGATGACTAATTGGTGTCATGGGACCTCTATGTCGTGGTCATTGGAGGTCGGTGTGGCAGAAGTCCCCAAGAAACATAACGGAAGATGGACCAAGGACACAACTGCAGCGTCAAGTACCTTTTAAGACAGTGTGTTGGGAAATCTGATCGGTCGCATAAACCGAAGATGATATAAGAATGAATCAGCCGCACGTCGCAACCCCTATGTGGGTATTGCTCGCACTGTTCACTGGCTCATCTATAAGGAACAACGCTCAACAGACAGAACCTCGAACCACCAATATAAGATCCCATAGTGTGGACCAAGTACCGTGGGGAGGAAAATGTCAGATGAAACGAGGTTCATGTCTATGTGAGACCAATCCGTTTGCAAGCCTTGCTCGTACTCCACGCTGGCTCCATAGAAAGACATAGTTGGGACCATTGCCTCCGAGCTATTCTAGTAATGTGTAGCAGGCCGCCTGTTGGCGCTGCAGCCATAGAATAGTCGCACAAAAAGGGGGGGGGGAGTAAGTCGCAGTCAGTCATACAATCAGTCATTACCCCTACATCAACCGAGCATGTCGAGACTGTATGACTGACTGCGACTTACCCCCCCCCCCCCCTTTAGGATACACTTTTCAGCGGCTGCTAAAATTATAGTGCATTTTCTTCTTCATCTTTCGTTCACTTGAAACATGTCTATATTAATCAATCAATAAACCCGTAACCCTTCCAGCGAATTCTATCCTCAGCGATGCAGATGTTATGTTATGTTATGTTTCTCCAGGGACATAGGCGGCGCGTAGGGCAGAAACCATAGCTTTCTATTACTGTCTTTGTGCTGCCAGGTCTTTCAATTGTTGCGTGTTGTTTAGGTTCATTGACATGCCTTCTCTATTAATGGTTCTTCGTAGATTTTCTCTAGGTCATCCTCTTCTTCTTACTCCAGGTGGCACCCAATATAGTGACTGCTGGGGAATTCTTAGGCTGTTCATTCTGAGAACATGGCCGATGTAAGTCCAACGCCTTTTTCTAATGAAGGAATATATATATATATATAGGATGCAGATGAGCGTGGAAATATATTGCCCTGTCCATTCCTTGATAGTGTCTGTCCATGCCTTAATTTCCCCCTCTGCTTCTTCCACCCTCGGCAGTTCCCTGCAGTATTGTTTTTGACAAGGAATCGTGCCGGCATACATGTTCGAACCATGCTAGCTTTCGTCGTTTCACTATTGAAAGCAATGGCTCCTGAACACCTGCACACCACATCTCTACTTTATTTCTTACGTGCACAAACATGTTTTAACATGTATATGTATGTAATTCTGTCTCCTAAATAACAACTCAGTCTTTTGTAGTTCATAGAGTGTCCCACAGAGCTTTGATTCCAGTGTTATTTCCACTGGCCAATAAGTGTGCCTCAGCGTTTCGTGCACAGAACACTCTTGCCGTATATGTTTGGCACTCTGTTCTGCCTGCCCACATGTACTCATAGCCGTGTTGTCAATCTTGAACTTTGTGTACATGTAACTATGGAGTCTGTTGTGCCCCGTTCTTATGCGTAGAATTACAACTTGTTCCGATCTGTTCCTAATGTGATAGTCATCTTGTGTTGATGTTTGTGGCTTTCTTATTGACTTCAGCATCTATTTTTTCTAATGATACGTCCTCCAGTCCTCAATGTTAGATTCCTACCCTACCCCCCTCCCTAGAATACACTTTCTAGCGGCTGATAAATTTATGGTGCAGATTTTGCTATATTCATGTTCATGTTGCCGTTCCTTCTGATTTCACTGAACCCAGCCTCAGTTACTTGACTGCAACTTACTCAGTTGACTTTCTTAAAGTTCCAAGATGGCTTTACAGCGATCTGTGTCATTTGTAGTGTGGATATAGTTATTATGATTGGTCGGTGATCACTGCCCACATCCTCTATGACGTTTATGGTGATATTGTCTGCTATGTCAGATGAAACAAATGTCAGATCGGGTCGGGTGGTCGAATTGTATAAGAGCTTTTGGGTTAATTTGACCCTATATGTGATGGGACGGCCAGCTCTATCCCATAACCTACCTAGTCACCTCTTACGACATGTATGGAAAGTAAACAGCGTTGCTATTCTTTGCTCCCCTTTCGGGCATCGGCAACACACGTGCGGGGGCTTTCTTAACTGAGGTAGTTGCAATTGTCTTATTTCGTCTTTCTCTGCCCCATTAAAATAAATACTATCTACGGACTTCTCTCCAACTAACACAGGCTATCTACGGACTTCTCTCCAACTAACACAGGCTATCTACGGACTTCTCTCCAACTAACAAATACTATCTACGGACTTCTCTACAACTAACACAGGCTATCTACGGACTTCTCTCCAACTAACACAGGCTATCTACGGACTTCTCTCCAACTAACACAGGCTATCTACGGACTTCTCTACAACTAACACAGACTATCTACGGACTTCTCTCCAACTAACACAGGCTATCTACGGACTTCTCTCCAACTAACAAATACTATCTACGGACTTCTCTACAACTAACACAGGCTATCTACGGACTTCTCTCCAACTAACACAGGCTATCTACGGACTTCTCTACAACACAGACTATCTACGGACTTCTCTCCAACTAACACAGACTATCTACGGACTTCTCTCCAACTAACACAGGCTATCTACGGACTTATCTCCAACTAACAAATACTATCTACGGACTTCTCTACAACTAACACAGGCTATCTACGGACTTCTCTCCAACTAACACAGGCTATCTACGGACTTCTCTCCAACTAACACAGACTATCTACGGACTTCTCTCCAACTAACACAGACTATCTACGGACTTCTCTCCAACTAACACAGGCTATCTACGGACTTCTCTCCAACTAACAAATACTATCTACGGACTTCTCTCCAACTAACACAGACTATCTACGGACTTCTCTTAAACTAACAAAGCTACTCTGGTGTGAGATGGTACCATATTAAGAACGCGAATAATAGCAAAACAAACACTTTGAAAATAGCAGGAAAATAGAAAAAGAGATAAATTACAGATATTGAAGCAAAATTTGAGAGTCATATCGAAAGTCGTGGTAACTGGACTACCAGAACTGCAATCTTCACATTTGCAAAGGTTACAGCTATGATATAACCTAACTGGAGTTAACATCTGCGGTTGAAAAAGCGTACACGTCATAAGAAGTTTTAAAAATAATTTCATCCAATAACGCCTTAGCGAGAGATATGAGAGATAAATCTGGAAATTGGAAACACAAATTGGGAACAACCCAACGTACTAGGGATGTGAGGGCTAGCAATGCAGGATACATAAGGAAAGTTACAGAAATAGAGGTAAGTTGTGTTGTTAATATTTAAGAACACTCCATACTAACCACAGCCGCAAAAATAGACGTCTCGCGAGATAAATAGTCTTCTTCGGAAGAAAAACAAAGAAAAAAAATGACATATAGCATGATAGGAAGAGTGGAACAAAGATCGAAAATAAAGCAGGCTAGAAGAAGAGAAATAAGGATGAGGGCAAGTACAAGTAACAAAAAGCTAACACGAGAAGAAAATAGAGCAAATGGCAAAGGAACGACTATGATAAAAGAAAAGAAATATTGAAATAAATCAAAATCTATTTATCTGAAAGCGAAATGTGTTTCACGTTCTCAAACTAAGTAGATAAAATGACGCCAAGACGGCGAGCACTGTCTTCTTTAATGAGAATGATAAACGTGTCCAAAACAGATATTTACGGTAAGCTACACTGCGGGACTTATGTGACATCTGACCGTACGGAAAGAATACGAACAAACATACTGCAATCTATGTGGATATGCGATTACAACATGGACGTGGCCACATACGCTTACAGCGTGGACATGGCCACATACGTTCACAGCGTGGATGTGATCAAAAGAAACACTAGACTACATTCTATTTCTACTCTCAGTTTTAACATTAAGACGTCTTAGGATACTGTAAAAACAACAGATCAAGTGGTTTTCACACACTTCCAGACTACCAACAGATATCATGCCACAAATAGCCATGACACGTAGACATCACGGCTATAAAGCCAAAGGCAGACCACATAGAAGATGGATCACAGAAATCGAATAAACCACAGGAACAATCTTACAAGAACTTAGGCCATCTCCAGAGAACTCTTCTACCCCTAACGCCGCAAGACAAACAAGGGCCACAGTGTATAGATAGATAGATAGATATATGGATGGATAGATATATATCTGATGACAATCGGTTTTAGGGCTATGGCACCCTTAGTCGCTTGCTATGCAGTAATATCGTGACGTTTCTGAACGTTAATAACTCCGTTAACCTACCTTCTTCTTCTTCTTGGTATTCCTCTTTCTGTTTCCATTCACATGGTACATGCTATTGCTGGTGACCAGTATAGGTTCATTCGCATTAAGTGGCAGAAGAATTTAAGTCTTTTTTTTTCAATATTGACCACAGACGTTGTTCAAACAGTTCTTGTAATCTCCTCACATGATCTCTTCTTGTTCTGTTTTCTTCTTTTCTTAGACATCCCATTTCAGACGTAGTAAGCTCTCTATTTTGTCCTTTAGTTAACTTCCATATCCGACAGTGATAACATAACATTACTATGAAACTTTAATGTATGATTTGCATTTTGATTTCCATCGGAATAGATTTGTGTTTTAAGATGGGATAAGTTCATAATTTACGTAGTAGGCTTTCTGAATTCGTGTCCTGATCTCTCGTCTGTTTTTCCATTGTCTGTAAATATGCTCCCAAGATATTTAAATTTCTGCACTGGACACACTAAACTCTTAGTGGACAGAGGGCAAAACCGCGGTTTTACCAGTCTACTTTTCAGCATGAATTTTTATTTCTTTCTCTGTCCTTTCCCCTTTTGTCTCCCGTTGCCCCCCTCCCCGTGCTTGGCAGTGCTGTTTGGTGTCCCCTTTTCTTTGGTTCTGCGTCTTTCATCTTTGGGAATTTCATAGTTTAGACTTGTTGAACGCATCGATGTGCACTTGGAATTGTGTTGCACTGGATCTGGTGTGGCTTTTTGATGATTTCCTGGTAGGAAGAGATCCATTTTGTTTATATTCGTTATGGTCTTTTTTTCTTAACTGTTGTTGTTGTCTTTAAAGGTCCCAATTGGACCGACACGTTGGCTGTTGTGTTTGTTCCTTTTATTTATTGTTATTTTTTATATTGATATAGTAACCTATTTACTTTATTTGCATTTACCATGAATTTTTATCTATGACTGATGTCATCAATTTTATTATGAATCATGTAATTATGACAGATTAAGCCTATGTCAGAGCATATACGCCAATAGTCAATGCGCAGTAAGAACGAGCACATGTACATCGGATAATTTCCAAATTCACTCGGGAGTAAGACAGGGATGTGTACTATCCCCCATATTGCTCATAACATACATAGATCACATCTGCAAAGTAGCAAAGACAACGGAGGAAAACAATTTGAAGGATAGCTTAAACGAATTGCTATTTGCAGACGACCAAGTACTAGTAGAATCATTAGAAGAGCAACTACAAAGACAAATAGACAGATTACATCAAACATGCCAAACCTTTAACATGAAGATAAATATAGAGAAGACCGAAGTAATGAAGATAGGAAGAAAAGAAAGAAACACCTACATATATAGGCCTATTGGAAACAATAGATTTAAGAGACAGAATTCACATACATAGGAAGCAATATAACAAACGACAAGAGCAGCATAGAAATGCACAATAAATGTAGTAAAGCATACCAAGCACTAGGACAAATGACACCAATATTCAGAAACAAAAATGTAGATTTAAACACCAAACTAACACTAATCAAAACAATTATTATACCAACGATGTGTTACCAATGCTAAACATAGACAACAACAGCATAAGATAAATGTAAACTTGTGACAGCTGATATGGCATGCTTGCGCAGAATCCTAGGAAAATCGCTAAGAGAAAGAGTGAGAAATGAAGACATTAGACAAAGAACAGGTACCACTTCAATATTGGAATATATTTAATTAAAGACAACAGATAAAATGGTTTACACACATCAGCAGATTACCATCAGACAGCATACCACAGCAAGCTATGCTACACTGATACAGTGAAGGCAGACCTAGAGGCCGACCACGAAAACGATGGACCACCAAAATAAAAGAGACAAACTCCACAATATACTCAGCTAACACGAGGGCCATCTCCAGAAAACCCTTCTACCCCTGACGCTGAAAGGCAACAAAAGGTTTAGCGAATAGATAGACAATATATATTATATACGTAAATGTTCGGCAATAAATTCTCTATATGTTTACAATGGTTAAAATGTATTTGATAATTTTTTTTTTTTAAACAGGTAGAAGTAGACTTTTTTTAAAAAAAGGGATAAAATTAGATAACAAATTTCACTTAAAACTTTATTTAAACTCATTCTACGCACTTATAGGTCGCCAAACTGCTATATCAATATACACTTGTCCGTCCATCCATCCATCTATCCTAATCTAATACCTATGAGTCTACCACAAAGTGCAATGTCGACTGACCTGCATCTCTTGATCATCATGGGGATTATTTAATAGAAGACAAAAGTAAGAGAATGAGACCAGATGTGAAGATGATTTTTTCACAGGTGACAGGTTGTCAGCCTATCCCCCTACTTTCCTTAAGTGTCTCCTACAACATATCTGGAAAGAAGACAGTGGCACTATTCGTACCTGAACTAGAACTCATGTATTCTTAATAAAGACCTTTTGATCGAAACTTTGATTTGTGTGTGTTTTCCTGTTTCCATTGATTAACAAAACCTCATAACCATTGTTTCCAAGTTCCTCTTGTCTAAATAGTAATAGATGTTCTGTTGATGTATAAGTTATTGGTAAGACATCCTATCCGGCTCTGTGGTGGCAAGGTATAGAGCCCGTTGGTGATGGCGAAGGTACCGGATTTGAATCCCACCATAGGCAATTGTGTATCCAGGTCATTTATAAATCAATGGCACACTGTGATATAGTCTCTCCAGAACTCAAGAATTGGGAGTGAGGATGGGCGTGGCCCGAATAGAACCCCTGACAAAGATTACAAAAAGAGTAGTTAGCCCACATTGAACCGGAATCATTAGCCGTTATACCCTGAGAGATTTACTGAAGATCAGAGCACCTATGGACATGTCCGGGGTGCGAAGATGATAATCAACATTCCTAATTCACTCCAGAACATTGTCTTCCTAATGAACTCCCTGAACCCTTCTCTGTCTAGGGCCATGCATTTTCCAACAACATATTCATGTTATCTTTAATGTTGTCAGTCAATCTTCTTCTTGGTCTGCCCTTTTCTCCTCCTCCCAGGTGCTCTGCTCTCCATTATTTGTCTTTATAAATAGCTGTGTCTCTTTATATGACGAAACAGGTGTAGTTTTCTTTTTGCTATTGTGTTTAGTACCAACACTCTGGCATCTTCAATGTGTTTATAATATCTGAGTTTCTCTTTTTTTTCTTTCCAAGATATTCTAAGTATCTTTCTGTAGCATTTTTACTGAAATTCATTGATCTTCTTTGCTGCTGTTTTACTTAAGGTCCATGTTTCACAGCCATATGTAGCAACCGGAAAAATAAAATTTTTTAGCATTAGCGATGGTAAACTACATAATATAAAGACTAGCAAGAACATCACTACCAGTACACACTACCAGTACACACTACCAGTACACACTACCAGTACACACTACCAGTACACACTACCAGTACATCCAAGAAATTCTGGGTGATGGCTGAATAGGATATTGCTTCCATTTTTTTTTTTAAATTAAAAAACATCCTATTCAGGATGTAATGATCAATCCAGCATCTTTTGATTGTAGTTACTTGAAGGCAATATTTATGTTCAGTATGTTGCCATTGTTTTCTAATTGGTCTGAATATAACAACTGCCTGTAGCAGAAATTGAACCAGTTGCTTGTTCATCAGAGATGTACTCGGTACCTCTCAGACACAATTAATGGTTGGTTAATTAGGTGGGTGATTAGTTAAATGGGTAGTTGGGTTGGTGGTTGGTTGAGCGAGTGGTTGGTTCATGTTCTTTGACTCAATACCATCATTTGAAATATACATGTGTTTGTGAGTCGCTGTTTTGTTCCATACAAGGTGTTCCACTTATCTGGCCTCGAAGGGAGAAGGATTTCTGACATCATCCAGCGCTGGACATTGTAAAAAGTGGTGGTTGTTAGTTCTGTAAGGATGAGTGCACAGTTGGCACCCTGGAGTGCGTTGTGGTTGTATTCTGTTCAAGGGATTGTTAAGCTGTACATGTGTGCACAATCGGAAGCTGGTACTCTGATTCTTCCTTCCCAGGAGATTGATATGACATAATTTATAAGACAAGAAAAATATGAATGAACATGCAATGCTTTTATTATGAAACAATTAGCAAATAGAAAATTGTCTCTCCTGTAGGACATGTAATAAAATAGTTGCTATATGCTGCAGAAATTTAAGTCCATAGGTAAGGGGGAGGCAGCTGGGGAAATGTATATTCCCACACCCTCCATTAGAAAATTAGAACATAACTTTTAGTGATAGGAACCTAGCCAAAAGGTGGATAACCATCCATCCTCCCCAATCCCATAACTATGTTCTACTTAAAGGTTATCAACAATATAATGAAAAAGGAAAATTCTAATGGAAATGGGTTATTTTTTTACAGAGAATCATGTCGGCGTACATCTCCAAACTATGCAAGCATCATTGTTTTACTATTGAAAGCTTTTATTGAAAGCTGCAATTCTTGAGAAACTGCACGCATCTATATTTTATTTTTTACTTATACATTGAGAATTCATCTATAACATATGTATGTGAAGGCCTGTATATATTTCTCCATGTCTGCAATGAGTGTTCAACTCTCACAATCATACAGCATAATAGAACATGACAACTAAATTAGGAACAACAGGGAAACTATAGAACATTTGCGATTAAATGATAACGGGGAAAAGTTAAATTAGGATAACAAGAAGTCAAAGAAGTACTTTAATATGTTGGCAAAATAATTGGATAAATTAAGGATGAAAAAAGAATTAAGTAAATTGAAGATGACAAAATAACTACATAAATTATTGATGAAAAGAGGGTTGAATAAGAAATTGGGTTGAAGAAAAATAAATCGGGATTGAAAAAAAACTAGATAAATTACGGATGAAAATGATGCATCTGTGGTAGTGTCAAAATCAACTCAGAAAGCAGCAAAAGGACAAGTTAAAATGAATGGCATCAACATTCAAGTGGGTGACAAAAGAGGCCAGTATGCTGTACAAGCAAGCTGATAAACAGGTTAGATGCACCTACTAGTGATATGGTTACAGATGTCCACCATTCAATGGAATGGGTAAAATGCTGAATATATACACATTGCTCATTGAATTTACATACATATCTGTGTAATCTGTATTTGTTTTGGACTTGATATATATTCAAGTGTGGTGATGGGAAGAAATGCATTCAGAATACTTGGCACATGTGGTATTTACTTTTTTGTGTGATGTCACTGATGGAGTTAGTAACAACGCTTTATCTGTCAGTGTGCTAAATGGACGGATCAGGTATGAATCATGTGTGCATCGCTATAATTTGTTTACAGTGAGCTAGACGTCTTCCACAGAAGGGTCATAGACATAAAAAATAAACATCAATCAAAATTATATTCACATATCTAGCATTCATACCCTTTGGCATCTGCTGGGGGAGAATGAGTTTCTATGGGTTTTCCAGGAGAACAATGATGTCAGTTCACATAATCATTAATGTACACACGACCACTTAGAAAAATGAAACTTTAAACACAGAACATCTTTTGAATCTTCTGAAGTAGTCAATTTAAAATTTGTTCAGGAGTTAACTCTTTGCGTCCCAAGTGATACATTGCTCAATACATACCTTGATTCTCAACAGTGCTTCGTGCATTGGTGGTCACCTTAAATTTCACTGCCCAAATACGCTATACATGTGCAAACCATGCAAGTTTTCATTGTTTAACTATTGAAAGCAGTGATTCTTATGAGGTTCTCTACTTTATTTCTTACGTACACATTTGTCTTACGCTCTCTATAGGAAATGTGCACATATTGTCTATATTATTTGTATTCGAAGGTTTAACCATGGTATAAAGCTGACCAAGGGTCTGTGGAAACTGGGGTAAACCATGATTTTCTAGATATATATAATGTCATGTTATGAAATCACAAACAGAGTCGATTGTTTCCAAAATCAGCAGAGATGTCTCTTACGGTAAATACCACGCCTTTATCTAGAAGTCCTGCCTGCTGATATCTTGCAGTCACGCATCTTGGCTGATGCAATTTATTATTCGTCACTTTGCATGAAATATGTGTTACCAAGCAATGAAAAGCATGGAACAAGTCACATATGTCAAATAACCATCTAACAGAAATACTCCTCTATGGTGAGATCAAGAAAAGCATGGGCTCTCAAAGTGGACATAGGAAAGACAGTTTCATTAAAGATCACACCGAAAGCCTTTGGCAGAAGCCATGACACATGTATAGGTTTCAACTTATATTTTCATGAATCCATATTTTAACAGTTTATTTCTGTATTTCAATTAAAATGTCCGTATCTATAAACAACAACAAAATCCCAAAAAACTTTTTTAGTTAAAAAAAATTTTTTTGGCCTCTAAATATGAGCATGTGAGATAAAAAAAACAAATGCATTTGTAATAATTACTAGGAAAATTAACACGTAGTGACCCTTTTTTTAAAATAAATATGTTTAAACAAAATATTTTTTTAATTTGGGGGGTTTTGGAGGGCTCAAAATTCATATTAATATGGAAAATCCGTACTAGTTACCATGTATGCACATGGGAAGATGCTACACAGTTACATGTGTTCTGTAATAAATACAGGCAAATCATGTGAAAAAAGGAGAAATGCAGCAGCTCAACAGTGGAGACTTCATGCTAGAAAGTTAAGGGCAGATCAAACACCATAAAAGTGATCATTCCATGCCCAAAATCTCAAAGGTCCTTTTGGGCACCATTAAGACTTATCAGCCACATGCAAACTCATAAAAAAGGACATAACTAACTGAATTTCATAAAGTAGATGTAACAAATAGTCACCATCATCATCATGATGTGATGGACAAACTACAAAATTTCACTCTTGAGCTTTGAATTAAAACCCCAATGGGATTCAAAGAGTCAACTGAATCATATTAATTATCATTAAATCTAAATTCAGAAAATAATAGCCGAATTTCTAAATACTGGATTAGAAAATTAAATAGGACACCAACATACATTTTTCATAAGAATAATAATAATTTACATATTTTTTGTTTCAAGAAAGGCTGGAGTCTGAATCTGTCAATTTACTGTATGAAAGGTCTTGGGTGTCGGACTGGCATGATTCTATAATCTCCTGGTTAACTGGTGACTGAGCAGTATTTGATTTGAAATTCTGAAAAAAGAGCAAGCAATTTAATGTATATTTCTGTTTTTAAGAAAAGTAATGATGATGTTATCATTTTAGTTGTAAGCACGTAGCTCTTCACAGCTCAGCCTTTCTGGAAAAAAAACATGGTTCCACAGTTGAGTAAATGAGGTGACATGAACTTGTATAAGGCTTGTTGTCTCAAAGGTATAGTTGTGTTGTATTGGGGAGGGGGGAGGAGGGGGTTTATGGATGCATGTTCAATCCACAAAGAGAAACATTCCAGAATCACGACTTATTTTTTTTTTTAAAAGTATATATTTCTTGGCTAACTATTTCATCATTCGTCTGTCAAATCTGTTGATCTATCATGGCACAACAAGCATTCCCTGCCACCTAGGAGTCTGCCACGAAGGACAAGGACAAACATGCAATGTTCACTGCCCTGCATCTCTTCATTGTCCATGGAAATCATTTGACAGAAGACAAAAATAAAGAAAGTGAGACAAAACATGCAGTGACAATGATTTTTTCACAGGTGACAGGCTGTCAGCCTATCCCCCAACTTCCCATAGTCACTAGTCTGGTAAGAAGATAGTGGTCCTATTCTTTGTACCCTGAACTAGAAGTATAGGTCCAATTGCCACTTGGGTGCAAGAAAATTGAAAGAAGGCAATTACTTCTGCATGTTTTTTAAAAATTTTGTTTCATTCACTCTCAAACTACCATCAGATCTCTCTCGTAGCAGGTCAATAGTCCTACTAGATCTCCAGTGCAAGATGCAGATCACAGAAAATACATTGTGTTGTTTTATTTGCGTAAATGGCCCGATATAGCCTACTTCAGCTGGACTTCTGTCTTTGATATAAAAATCCTGCATATATAAAATCCTGTTATAAGGGTGAAGTCCAGAGAAGGAAATGTCAAGGTTTACATCTTGACTTCAATATATAGACCTTTAGACATGACATCAGTCAACTAACAATCATCCATCATTCACATGACATCATAATTCTCATCATACATCATTCCTGCGCAGTTACATCAGATGTCATACAGGACCCATAGCAATTCTCTCAATATCATCAAGGGAGTCAACACCTTTCTTTAAAGACAGATAATTGGAACACAACAAAAACTTATATACACATGCATATATCACCACAATGGCATGAGCCCATGGACTGCTGGATCAGCAACCAATGCCCTTCACCTCTGTATTGGTGTTATTTTCAGTGTCTCTTTTAGTCTATTTCTATTTCTGTCTTTATTTTGTTTCATCTGTGTGTCCTTCCCACAATTGAGATCAGCTCCTTGTCAAGAAGATGGAGCATAAGTATGCCACCAGAAACACAAAATCTTGTCAGGCCCTCCTATACATAAGCAAGACTACAGTCTGTTCTAGCAAGTATAACTGCTGAAGATGGAGGCAAACAGTCAAGAGGTAAACCACCGCAATCAGGAAGTACTGAAGATGGAGGTAGTCAAGATGCACTAGCAAGAATTGATGAAGATAAAGGCAGTCAAGAGGTGCACCACCGCAATCAGGAAGTACTGAAGATGGAGGCAAACAGTCAAGAGGTACACCACCACAATCAGGAAGTGCTGAAGATGGAGGCAAACAGTCAAGAGGTACACCACCGCAATCAGGAAGTACTGAATATGGAGGCAGTCAAGATACACTAGCAAGAATTGATGAAGATGAAGGCAGTCAAGAGGAGCACCACTGCAATCAGGATGCAGTAGCAAGTAGAACTGCTGAAGATGGAGGCAAATAACTAAGAGGTGCAAAGAACAGAGATGAATTCTTCAGATATTAGCACCTCAGAAGATATCATAGCTAATCTGTGTCCGGCCATTGGCACAGTCAGGATGCTACACACCAATGCAAAGGAAATATTCTAATGTGTCCTACATATACCAATTTTCTTGTCCTATTTGTTGATAGAACTACCAGTATTAGTTGCAAGCATATTTCTCTTATTCTATATTATCCATGCCTTGTTGATCAGGCCTCAACAATGTTAGGCTTGGTCATGAGGTCCGCATGCCAGACAAGCATCTTCCTTCTTCTGCGACAGTTTTCTATGCTCAAAAGTCTACAAAGCAGGAGGATCGACTCCATGAATTCAATCATCAGTAGGAAGTCTTCATGGTTGCCTCACAGCTTTACCTCCAGATCTGTCTCTTGGGGCCATATTTTAGTCCTCAAGGAGTGGACATGTCTGCAGAATGCGTTCTGGAGTCTGGGCACGCTTTGATATGGATATTGATCAGTTTGGACAGCCTTTATTTAGTATCTTCCAAAGAGACTGATTTATGCTGAGCTGTGTTAAACTGTAGACATGAAAAAGTATTTTAATGACGATCTGAAGTCATCTCTCAAGCATTGCAACATGGAACCAAGGTTAGAGAATTGATAGCTCTTGACTGTTGAACCTGGCATGGTCAGAGGGGTACAGGTATTAAAAACGTTGAAAAGAGTATAGTATTCCTTCTTTCTAGACAATGGTAATATTGTTGTGATACAATATAATCTAAAATCCATAACAATGATAGATGTGATTCACAAGACTAACCTTTAGGTCTCTATAGGCGCCGATTCACGCCAATGAGTGTATACTCCATTGTGCTTATTGGTGAAAATCAGCTACATACGATATCGCCCGATTCCCGAGTACGGAACTTCACGAAGTAGTGATCCTGTGACGAATCAAACCCGCCAAACGAAGCTAGGAATACGTCACAGTTTAAAGGTCCAATTCCTTTACACATTACGATTGCAAGAAGAGAGAAAGCCGGCTGGTTTTGTCAACTCATTTCTGAACGACTTTGGCCATTTTGGTGCCATATTTTACTATCAAATTGAGTACCGCGTGGCATGGCGAAGTGATCGTGATTACATGTTTTAATTTTTTTTTTTTTTGTTTAATATGTTGTTATTTGATAAGAATGCTTGTGTATTCGTTCAAAAACACAAAAATAATATGTATCAGGGGTGCCACATGTGTGCATGGACAATAATTATGCTGTGTGTCGGCCTAGACTTAGATTTGGCAGGACGGACATTATATGCGATTTCTTCACGTTTTATTCCGTTTTTTTAGGCCATATTATATTAGTTTGGATATTAAACAATATATATACAACAAGTATAGGTATTTAGAAGGATTTTATCAATTTTTCCACACATTGCTCAAGTATTAGGGTCGCCATGAAGTTATATGTGCGATTTGAAAATGGTGTTTTGCGATTTTTTCCCGAATTTTCAACTTCACAACTTGCTCACAACTGTCATATCATACATACAACAACCAAAAAATCATTACTATGTTCACTATTCACTCCTTTATTTAGATATGCAAAAATTATTTTGATATCTTTTAAAACATAAAAGTTATCGCGTTTTCAAAACACCCACCATCAATAACACAAATTTTCTAAAAAAGAATTCAGGCCCCAGGGGAATATTGCATAATTTTAATTCAGGGCTCTAAAGGCTAATCTGAGAAACAAAGAATCTTCCCTGGTATGTGGTAGGAGAAATCACAGGCCTCTTCGTACCATCGTGTGCTGTTGTGTGTCTTCTTAGACATGCATCCCTTGAACAAGCTGCTATTCACTTTCTCCTTTGTTTTTTATACCATTCCTGATCCTTCCCCTCCATGCAACACAATATGGCATTCTGTTCTTATGATTCTGTATCAATGCAACTATTGTACAACACATTCTGGGCCACATACTGCTAATCTACAGGAGTTTGAAACTGAATGGAGAAGAAGAATAGGCTATGCCACCAATTGGTGCTGTATCCTGATGAACAAATGAGGAATGATTTAAAAAAGAAGCCATTTCACAAATGCATACACAAACATTCAAAATTACATCTGTTACTTCTGACACTTGGCTCTGCTCCAATGAAAGATCATCATTATTCTGGCTTGCTGTGGATGTCTTTACAACATCAGCATAGGATGGTGCTGCAGAAACTGATGCTTTCTGCCACGATGGAAGAACTGGGGATGTTGACGGTGCTGGAGGAAACTGACTTCTGTGAAGGAAGAAATATAACTTCATGTATTGTATGCAATCTATGTCATCATTATCAAACTCATAACCCACCAGGGCTGTAAGGATGTCACTCTGAAAACATCAAACACAAAAATTATGTTCAGTGCCGCTTGCATTACAAGATCACCAGATATCAATAACTATTGGCAGTAGACCACTTTGTAACTTGCACAATGCCGATGATATTGATCTCTTCTTGGCTGGTTCTGAATCTGAACTCCAGAAATTCACCTCAGAGTTGGAAGACGTTAGTTGAAAATTAGTCTGCTCTTTCATTACCTCTGACCTCAACAAGACCAAAGCGGTATATTCATGTAACACTTTGGACAACTGAGTTCTTCAGTAGTGCGATCCAATCCTTTCTTAGCATGCACATTTCTATCTTTCACAGCAAGCTCTTGGAGTCAGTATCACTGTGTGAGTTGATATTTCAGTCACCACCTGAGTGCAGTAGTCACCGCTTCTATTTTCATGCTTGATGTTGTGGTGGAGTAGGCAGATGATTTTTCATGCACCTTTATTCCATTCTTGTAGGCAACAAAATCCAACCCACACCTATTTGTTTCTCTGTTGACTGAGCCATCTGTAGAAGTGGGAAAAATGCAGACAGTAAAGCAATTTTTACTGGTACCCAGGGATAGCAAGACAAGAACACCATTAAAAAGGTGTTGAAATCTGTGAACAGAGAGATTAGGCTGAACTGATATGCCATTGGAAAACATTGGAGAGAAATCTACAAATATATGACAAGCCCACATCCCAAAGACAACATAGATTTTCTGGCAAACAAAGATCAGAGTATAATCTTCTGGCTTTGCACACAACATGCGCATCCTAACAATCACCTGAACAGAATACAACCACAACACAGTCCAGGGTGTTGGCTGTGCACTTATCCCTACGAAACGTGATCACAACCATTTTACATGTGTTGTAACTTCGCTGGATGATGTCAGAAAAATGCTTCTTCCTCTGAGGCCATATAAATGGAACACCTTATATGGAACACAACAACAGCTCATAAATATCATACAATGATATTGGATCAAAGGGCATAAGCCTATCAACCACAGGATCAGCCACCAACCAAACTACCGTTTCCCACACTGATTTAAAATTACTACATTGGCCCCTGAGCTCACAAATTATTACATCACAAACTATCTCAGGCAAGCTGTTAACTACATCACTAAAAGGTGATAAAGAGAAAGCGATCATGTAATATATATGATGTTACGACTGCAGCATGCTCGGAACGAGTAAAAACAGACTTGGGGAGTTTTTTTGGGCACATTTACGGCTGATATGAAAGGCGACAATATATTTTTTATCCCGTGATCTTGGAGCGACACTCCTGCTAGCCCAGACAAGGTTGCTCACCTCTGATCCACAGCTACAATCAACACTGGGAGGGTCGAGTGGATCTACTGTCCTAGCTACATCCAACTTCTTGGACATCAAGTGAATCTACTGCCCTACCTACATTCAATCTCTTGGGCATCGAGTGAATCTACTGTCCTAGTTAGATCCAACCTCTAGGGAATAGAGTAGATCTACTGCCCTAGCTACTTCTAATCTCTGGAGAATGGAGTGGATCTATTCTCCTTGCTACGTCTAATCCCTGAGTAGGAGTGGATCTACTGCCCTTGCTATTTCTAATCATCGGATCATGGAGTGGATCTACTGCCCTAACATACTGGTGTTATCATAATGACAGATAAGACACAAATGCAACTATAGGCAATGAATTAATAATGGTTAAAAGTAAATTGCAAAAGATAATGCTTCTTAGAGAGTGTTTATTGATGGCCCATGCATCCCTTAATGATAATAGCACAAAAACAGTAAAACTATTTTAACACTGGATGCATTTATGGATCCATCCTCCTACAGGAGCAACAAGTATGGGCAATTCATAGTTACAAATCTTACTTGTTCAACAAAAGACCCTTCAGTGAGGCAATGTCAGTTTTTAAATCAGAGATGCCTTTGATTTCTCCACTAGAAATTGTTGTCTGGAAATAAAACATAAATTGTGTACATTTGTTACCAGTGAGGAACTCATGGAAATAACTATGCCCAAATGATTATGATATAATGCTGTTAGCTGTGAGCAGGTACTCTTGCCATGTGATGATGATGAAGTAGTGCTGCTAGGTGTGAGCAGATAGCTCTTGACAGCCTGTCTGACAAATTCACAGGTTCTTCTCAGTTGTTTAGATGAGCTGACACCTGGATTCATATGAGGTTGCCTCGAAGGCATGGTTGTGTAAAGGAGGTTTGTGGGTGCTGGTTTAGTTCCCGAAGTGAGGCATTCTAGTGTGCCAGTATTACAGGGTTACGACATCTTGCCAGGAGCACAGTACACACTTCTAGGCCAACTTTTTCATCATTCTTCTATCAAATTTGTTGATCTAATAAGCAGTGATAGCACATCTAGCATTCCCCATCAACAAGGAGTCTGCTACAAAAGGACATAGTTGCAATGTCTGCTGAATTTGAATCATCCATGGGGATTATTTGATAGAAGGCAAAAGTAAGAAAATGAGACCAGATGTGATGATGATTTTTTCACAGGTGACAAGTTGTCAGACTATCCCCCAACTTTCCTTAGTCACCTCATACAACATTCCTCAGAAAAAGACAGTGGTCTTATTCTTTTTTTCTGAACTAGAAGTCCAGGCCCCGCTGTCACACAGGCGACAGACCCCCAACAGAGATAGAAAGGCCAGGTGGTGCTTATGATGGGTAAGACATACACTAAGAAGACCAACAGGAAGAACTGTACAACAGGTATTGTTCTGTAACCTAAGGGGAAAGAGGATGATTCTGGCATACACAGATGGATTTGAGAGCAGTCACCCAGTTATAAGAAAGTAGGACATCAGAGCTCAATGTAGCTTTAGGTAGCATTAAGATAGCTTCACTACTGAGTGAGTGCAGTAGGCAATGCTAGTCAGGCAGTTTCTGGTCAACCAATGAATAGGTGGCTAAGCAGTTATGGGAAACCATGCTATCGTGCAAAGGGTGGGGGGGGGTGTCCCTGCCTTTTGACTAAATTCCTAGTACTAAAAGGCATGTTCTAATATTCTAAAGGGGAAGTGGTGTGGTTGAACATTCCTCCGTATGTACAGGCTTAGATAGGGAGCGGCGTAGCACAGTGGTTAGCACACTGGCTTCGCATATGGGTGGTCCAGGGTTCATTCCCCAGTTGAGGCGGAAATGTTTTTTCAGATCGCAATGGCTCTTGGGTAGATTCAGCCTTAAATGGATACTAGATACTCTGAAATGTGAGATCGCTAACATCTCACACACCTACGGCATTAATAAATTCTATGAGTTACTTTACTTTTTTTACAGGCTTGGATGGGTGGGCAGCCAGCTGTGCATTCCCCATAAGGTTAGGTAGACAGAAATGATGCCTTTGAGATGTGGATATATAGAAGAACAGGGAGAACTTCATAGAATGAGTAGAAAACTATTTCAATAGAGTTCTAACGACACTTCTTAAAATAAATACAAATGAAACAAAATATTTTGGACATATTAAAAGACATTATACATTATTGAAGGCCTTGCTTGAAGGTAAAGTCAAGAGGAGGAGACTAAGAGGTAGGCAGAGATGCAAATTAGAGGACAAGATTATGAGATGGACAGGATATAGTCTAGCAGAGCCCACCAACATGGCAAGAGACAGAGGTTGTTGGTCTATTGAAGCCAACCTTCGATGCGAAACTTGCACTTGATGATGATGAACTAAATAAGTAACTTCACACACCATTGAATTATCTAGCTACATATCCTTTGCAGAAAGCTGTCATTACTACCCTGTAAGCTTTTCAGTTCTGTGCAAGCTGCCTGCCTCTTTCAGTGTCATGTTCAGAAGGTCTTCGATATCCTGTGTCTATCATAGTCTTGGTCTGCCTCTTGTTCTCTTTCCTGGAACTTTTCCCTGCATGATTAACCTTTCTAAACCATTGTGTCTTTCTATATGTCCAAAATATGCTAGCTTGTGTTTTTTTTGGGTGAAGTTTTGAGGAGCCAATCTTCTTCTATGTTCAGATCTTTGTGGATGTCTGGGTTGGATAGTTTTTCTGTCCATGATATTTCTAGAACTTTTATATAGCATTTAATTTCAAATGATATTTTTTTCCATTGTGGATGTCATTACCCATGACTCACAATCGCATGTTGCTACTGGAAAAATATAGTTTCTTATTAGTTGTTACTTTGTTTTATGTTTGAGCATTGCCACAGATTTTTCATCTGTTATTTTTTGTGTGCAGGGCAACTGCCAATCTCTTATAGCAGGACAATGGTCCAAAAAGATTTCCAACAGGATGTAGTCCAGAGAGGGAAATGCGTTGTGTAACTGTTGTATTTGTGGCAATGGCCTGACACATCCAACCTTGGCATTCCAAGAAAATAAACAATTACTATTACAACCACACAGTATAAGACATAAGAGAGACAAACTCATACTCCTCTAGCATTCTATCCTCATCATCTACGACGCCCAACAAGCCAGACTGTCAGCTTACCTGAGACTGCTGCTGATTCAGTGACTTTTGTATGCCAATCAATGTTGTTTTCAGCTCCGTCAAGGAATCTGCAACTGACTTCTCAATATCAGCTAATTGTTTCTCCATCTTCTCAAGTCGTCTTTCAGGACTAGACTTACCTAGTACAATCGGACGCACATATACCTGAAAAGTAATTGTTTCAAATAAATTATCAATTCTAGATAATGTGATATTCTGACATCTCAGCCAAGATGAGGAACTTGACTGAACCTAATCATGATTAAGGGTCAGTTCCTTCCATTTCTTCTTCTGTGATCAGTTACTGTCTTCTTCTGTTCTCAAATAAACAACATGGGTATTCCTGCGATTTGAGCCGGAGAGCGTGAAGTGCATTGTGCTGCTAGTTTTACAGCTGAGCTACATTATTTACACATTTCAGCCCAGAACATCCAGTTTCAGCATGATCAGTTACCTGCAGTTACATAGTTTATCCATCCATAAGCCCATAACCCATCAGAATCATAGGGGTACCACACTGGGTGTATCAACACAGAGTTATGGTCGTATGGGTACCACATTGGATGCATAAACAGAGTCAGGGTCGTATGGGTATGATACTGGATGCATAAACACAGAGTTAGGGTTGTAGGGGTACCACATTGGATGTATCAACACATCGATTCAGTGCTGTAGGGGTACCATATCTGATGTATCAACACATAGTCCTCCACTGCTGCCACTAAATTTTTGCCTCAGTTCAGTCCAGTGTGGCAGTGTCTTGTCTCGAAGTTCTTTGAAATCTATACAGTCTTGGAGTATGAATGTGTATCAAATGTATATCAATTAATCAAGTCTATGGCCCTCATAAGAGCACAGGGTGCAAACGACAACTGCACCTCTAATGGCAACCAACAACAGAACTGTTACTAATAGCAACCAAAAACTCCATTGTTTCTAACAGTAACCAATAATTGTACCATTTGTAGCTAATAACAGCATTGTTGCTAATGACAACCAATAAATTGCCCTGTTGCTAATGACAACCAATAAAATGCACCGTTGCTAATTACAAAATAACAAATTTACCATTACTAACTCAACCTACAACTTGATTTAAACATACCTGGAACAGCTGGTACAAAGCATAGGACACACTAGCGACAACAACTGTTGACATGGTGAGGTCTCTAGTCCGAGCCCAAATAGATCTTGGTGGAACTGAAATTTTTAAACAAGCAGGTTGTTACTTTTTTTTTTCTTCAACAATGTCCTTTTTCTTCTTCTGTATTCACTCTCTTATAACCACAAAGAATACATTGTGTGACTTCCGCCGGGAACGTGAAATATGTTGTACTGCTAGTTCCACAGTTGAACAGTGTTATTTGCACCTCTGTTGGCTCAATTTGTGGCCCAGCACATTCGTTTTCATCATGCCTTTAATTCAGTGAATGTGGGCTTTCCCTAGCCTGTGAAAATCTGCCTATCTGTTGACACGGATGTGTAATGATTCTTTGTAGAGATGACTGTCCTTCACGTCTACCTCGCACGAGGTGTTCCACAGTCAGTTAACTTGCCTCGTATAATTAGACGTTCTGTGACCATCGGGTACTGAACCGTTTCTCATCAACGAGCCTGGTTCTGGTTAAGGAAGAACTCAACAGAAGAGTTGAACCCAGGCTCTTTCGCCTTCTTAGTCAAGGTGTCGTTCACCACATCGTGAACCACTCGTCCAAGTCTGAGTCTCACCACGTGTTTGGGAGCTTGACATTAGAGTTGGGCCAGGGCAGATTTCTTTGCTGGGCGCCCACGAATGGGTCTGGGTCTCTGCCCATAAGGATCACAGGTAACTAGAAGCTTGTCTCAAGCTAACAGAGCTAGTAGTTCCAATTTCCTTGGAATGTTTTCCCTTTCTATTTGCACTTGGCACTGCGCTCTAGCACTCAGTATGTTGTCTGTTTATCTATTGCCATGCATCTACCTTTTCATGTCGTTTTCATTGTCCTCTCCTCCAATGCTCAGACCGGACTGACTAGTGTCACTGTGTGTCAACAGTGTCACTGCGTTTGTTGGCACAGTGATGTCTGAGATATTGACTGTCTCTTTTTCAGTCAATTCTCTTTCCATCTGTTGTCTCCACTTTAATGGACATAATCCCCAAAAGGTTTAGCTAGAATCAACATGAGCAGCTGTATTTCTGTTTCCAGGGTGCACCACAAGGAGGTACTGTTGGGATGCGGCTAAGCTGTAAACCATAACACAGCGTATTCTGTTCTCTGAACTAAATCCTGCTAATCTACAGGAGTTTGAGAATGACATAGAAGAAGAATTAAAGCTTCAAAGTATAGTTTCATAGCTGCTCTAAAATATCTATTCTCAACTGCTCCAAACTAAATAATCACTGCTGCTCTAAAATATATATTCTCTACAGCTCCAAACTAAATAATCACTGCTGCTAAAAAATATATATTCTCTACAGCTCCAAACTAAATAATCACTGCTGCTAAAAAATGTATATTCTCTACAGCTCCAAACTAAATAATCACTGCTGCTAAAAAATATATATTCTCTACAGCTCCAAACTAAATAATCACTGCTGCTAAAAAATATATATTCTCTACAGCTCCAAACTAAATAATCACTGCTGCTAAAAAATATATATTCTCTACAGCTCCAAGCTAAGTATTAACAGCTGTTATAACATATCTTAGAGAGAATGTTGACAATCTGGCATGACCATTTATTAATATATTGTTTTTAAATAAGGACATACAAACAAACATACTAGGAGCATAATAACCAGGAGGAGCTCGTGAATTCAAAGGGAGAAGACCAGACTGGTAGCCAGGTACTTGACCTTCATGTCCTGTTACTGTGTCAGGTGTCACATCCTTTACACCTGATCTCTGTATGGCCAAGCTAATTTCATCTGGAGTCAGACCTGGAGAAATGGGGAGTAAAAAATGTGCTGACATTTTAATATATACAGTATATTTCCTTTATATCGCATAGGATTATAACAAAATTCTCTGTTTAACAACACTGTCTGAGACCCCTTTCAAGTAGAAGGCTTCTTTTATAAGCATTGCAGTAAGTTGAAAGTTGAAGTGTCCTGGGTATGAAAGAAAGCTCAGAGAAACAACTCCACTGAATGTAGGAAGTAAGAGCAAATTCTGTGATCAATTGTTAACCTTTAGCACTCTGTGTTTACAATTACGTAATTTCTCTTCTGCCACTGAATTAATTTTTGGAAATGTTACGTAATAGTTGGTGGCTGTTTTGAAATCGTGATAACTTATTTGTTGTTAGAGATATTTAAATAATTTTTGCACATATAAATAAAGAATTGAATTCTGCATATATTAGTGTAGGTTTTGTTTGTGTGTGATATGAGACATGTAAGACAGTCTCAAAGATGATTTTCTTCAAAACCCCAGCAAATTTTGACCTGTACAGCGATATTAAATAAGTATGAAGTTTCCTATATTATTTTGCAATTATTCTGGAGTGGAAACCGTCAACATAGATCTAATTCTGGCATAATTTATGGTCAATTTGTTGTAATTTCAGGGATTAAAAGGATTAAACCTACATTTATGTCTTAAAATCCTTCTATAAACCTAGATCTAGTCCAGAAATGTATCGTTCAAACTTTGCTGATGTTTTAATATCAAATTAGATAAAGCAGAGTGATGTAACTGATTTTCAAGTGTGTAAATAACTTATCTCTCCATAAATAACCATATGAATCACAATCTATAATTATTTTAATGCAATTCGATAAAATAAAAGTCTATAAACCCCAATTCACCATCATGAAATTGTCAATATATTGCGAAAATATCGATATTTAAATGACATTTAACACATTTTTGCCACTAAAACTGCAAGAAAAGGTAGTCAATTTAATAAAATACCAGATTTATTAAATCTGGTAAAATGTACCTAGCAACGGCGGCAAATATACTTGCTGCTCGCTAACCAGAGAAGGGGAAATATCTGTGAATATAGTTGCTGCACGCGTCCTAAAGGTTAAACATCCAGTCCACTATTGGTCATGTATAGAGTGGTTTGTTTTAAGTCATCTTGGATTCCTGATACTACACAACAATTGATGATACGTCTATACTGCTAGTAAACAACTTATGCGATTAATTGTGAAACCAGTCCAATATTGGTCATGTATACATGTCTTTTCATCTCTCGCCATGCACACAGCGGTTTGATTTAGGTCATCGTGGGTTCCCCAAAACTTGATTGTTTCCCCAAAACCAGATTGTTGGCCTATGAACAGCAAAACTGGAACAATTCTGTAGTATGTGTTCTAGTGTTGCCATTCTGCAGATGCATTTTCAAATATTTTCTTGATTTTGACATTAGAATTGCCATAATTTCATATCTGTGATACAAGTTTTGTAAAAATAGAACTTATAATTTGTGACCATTGAGTTGAATGTTAGTTGGATCTTGAGAGCAATAGAACAATAGTTTTTATTGCTCACATAGACTCAAGACCACCCAAAAACACTGGATCTCTGACTTACTGAGTGGGGGAAAGGAAATGTTAACCAGTAAGAGAACTTACTACATCATTCTTCTTCAGTGTTTATTTTCAAACTCCTATTGCATCTTTCTTTCTTGCAGCAGGACAATGATCCTACTACATTTCAAACAGGATGTAGTCCAGATAATGGATATGTATTGTGTCACCATTTTATGTGCGCCAATGGCCTGACACATCTGTCTTCTGTGGATCTTGTATTAAAATGTTAAGACCTAGTACTTTGAAGAACTAAAGCATTATTCTCTTCTTCTCATTCGCATTTACAGGTTGCATGGTTCCTGGTGCACCTCTTGGCCTAGTATTTCTGACTTCATCACCTACACCTGTTTGGGCAAGACTATGGTTTTGCTAGTATCAAGGGATGGCCTGGCCAGTCTTTCGACTCTGTGTTGGCTGTACTAAGTGCCCATCTCCATGTCAAGGAGCTAGTCTCAATGATGTAAAGCATTATTATAATTTATGGAATCACCTGAACATTTTGTGTACCTTTGCTAAAACAAAGCTCACCTTTCTTTTCTAAAAATGCTTTCTTCTGGTACAAGGGGCTTGACACAACCTTTGGATTCTGTAGGAACTTGATCGCTGTATTAATCTGCAAGAAGATGTTTTGATCCACATGAATTACTAATGATTAGCTCTTACTTCCTATGTGAGATGGGGTGGTTTCTATGGAGTTTTGTTCATACCCAGAAGGCTCCAACTCTCAGCATTGTGCAATGATTTGAGAAGAAGCCTCTTACTCAGAGGGGTTAAAACCTAGAGGTTTTGTGACTTTTCTACATTTCCACGACATGCAGAGATGGAGTCATAAGTTTCAACTTTCTTGCCAGGCATCCCTTCCTGTCAAAGGTGTCCATAGCAATCCAACTATGGACCATAGTCATAGGGATTAGTGGGGCAGCCAGTAATGCATTCCCTGTCATCCAAGAGCACTCTCTAATTATGCATGGCTAACATGTTTACCTTATTTTGGGTTCTCCTATGGAATTATATATCCTATGCAACTGACCGACAGGCATGGAGAACTATGACATCCGCCCTACGTGCCAAATTTGGCAAAAGAGGAACTGACTCACTGAATGACTATGGAATTATGACGTCGTGCACAGAGTTGCTTTTCACTACAGGAACCACTGAGAGTATATTGTTACATAATGGATGGTCTGATAGGACAATAGTGAGACCCTCAGACTTCCGTATGTCATCTACTGGGAGTCTACTTTTGCATTATGGTTGTGATAACAACTTATTGCTGACATCATTTTTTGTTATTTCTCATTGACATTAGTTTTACTATTTATTAGTTATATTAGTACCAGTAACGGTACTACACTATAATAGTTGTTGTTGCTCCTTAGTTTATCTGATGAACCACTCTTGATTCTGCGATGCCAATCAGATTTGTCTTGTTCAAGCTCTCCCATACATTTATATCTATATTGAAGTGATGTCATATGAGAGTCTTTAAAATACTTCTTCTGTCCTCCGACCTTGCAGGAGTCAGTCTGCAGATCTGCATATAAAAACTTTTTTGGTACACGATGATCTTTCATGCTGACCATCTATCCTTCCCAGAGAGTCTTACCTTCTTCGACATTGTGAGCATGCTTACAGATTTAGATTTCATCAGTACTTCACTGCCCTTATTTTATCTCACTAATGGATGTTAAGTATTTTACAAAGGCAGATTAGGTGGAAATAGTCACGTCTTCTAGCATCTACATACATACTAATAAATATACATACACATTAACATATATAGATATATGCATCCATCAATACCCTGCATACATATGTTTTAACGTACAACTTAATGCTAAATACAGAAAATAGTTCATACCAGGTTTTCTCTTGGTCCTTCAGCTGGTGCCAGAATATCTTTGTTTCCATCTCCATTGAGCCGGCTTTCTGTAGATTCACTATCCATGTCAGTCTCTAGAAAAGATGTAAGCAACATTGTAGCAACAGTACCAATGAAGATACAGAACTATAGATATCAGATAACGACTGTGTGGCAACCGGAAGCCTACACTTCTAGTCCAAGGTGGAAAGAACATGGCCACTGTCTTCTTTCCAGGCCAAAAAAAACACCTTTCATTGTTCATTATCTTCCATCCTCCTAGTATGTTCCAACTACCTAAATCTGCACAGAAAATGCTGATGTATTGCCTGTTATTTTCAATACATCAGTGTTAGTGACTTTTTCCTGCTACCTAACTCTAAGAATTCTACCGCATGTGAAAGCTGTTTAGCCATCTCTCCTGGAGCATATATGTTGCCCATTTTTCACTGTTGTTGAGGGTCATGCTGATAAAACAGGCATGGTAAACCAGGAGTTTCGTTTTTAGCCAATTTTCTATTTACCCAGACCCTTTTTGTTAGTCTGTTCAGTGTTGTTGGTGCCCTGTCCATCCTGATGTTTAAACATATAGATATCTTTATTTTCTTCTGTCCTCTTAGGTGTCTTTATCCACTGAAGTGTGCCTGTCCACTGAGGTGTGCCTATCGAGGAGACATTATCGACTTGGTGTATGGTATCAAGTTCCCAGGTCAATCCTGAGAAAGCAAGAATGCTATGTGCTTACTGAACACATGTATAGAGAAGGCTGACCTGCCCAGAGTCTATTTCGATGTGCAAAACATTGAGCATTGTGACAGATTGCATTACAGTTTACCTTACAACCATCATGTCGAACAAACAATACAGCAATGTAAGTGAGAGAAGCTATGGTTGCTGCACGATTTGAGTAGTAACTATTGGTCCTCATTCTTCATCAATCATGTCTGTAGTTGACTACAGAATAGGAATCTTCATGCTCTCATCTTCAGAATGTGAGCCTAGAACATATGTTCCCAAACTTGTTCAGGCCACCACCCACTTTGCAAGACATAAATGTTGTAATGCCCCCATTAGGGCCTATATCAATTTTCCACATTCAATATTTTTATATAAATAACAACTAATGATACATTACTGCTTATATCATTAAATTTTGGGAAAAGTAGTGGCCAATATGTGCTTCATCTTGAACAGGAGTTATTGCTAAACCGATTTTGATGAAACATAGCCCATATGTAAAGATTGTAAAGTGTATGCATGAATAACATTATGCCCAATTTCATACAATGGTTTAAATTTAAAATTCTGAATATATATTAAGAAATTGTATTACATTATTAAGAATCTTAGAGATTCGGGAAATGGTAAAGCAAACTTGGAAGTCAATCAGATTATTGCTGATAACTCTGAGATATTGTTGTGTCTACCGATGGGTCTGTGCATCTAGGTATGAAGTCTGGCTGGGGCTTTACATCCAGTTATTGTGATAGTCATTGCCAAGAACAGCAGAGCATAAAGAACAACTACATCCAGTATGAAGATGGACTTTGAGGCTGCCCTCAAATAGACTGCTCTCTGGGACTTCAATCACCAAAGTAAAGCAGTTATTGTGTCAGACTCCCAGTCCATGCTGCGAGAGATCAAAAATGGTTGATATCGATAGTGTAGTCAATGGATTGAAAGAAAAGACTTGCATCACAGGTGCCAAAAGACAGGGTGTTGACAATAGGGGGGGGGGGATGTGCTGAAACTGCTTTATGAATAAGTGCTGGATGCAGACAATGCGATTGGTGAAACATCGATTCCAGGATTTGAAAAATTCGGCATTAACTTAAATTAAATATTAAGTTTGGTAGTAGGTAAGTAGGCCCTAGTAGAACTGGACGCCTGCAGGGAGGAACGAGAATATAATGATAATAATGTTTAACCAGCCACCATATGAATCATCAGTATGCATACCCTTCGTCATCTGTTAGGGGAGACGGTTCATAACCAATAAATAAACAAATGGGAGTGAAGCATCATCATGAGAAGAACAGTAGAGTAGTCCCTACAGAAGACTACCGTCACTGTCGTCAGGCTATAGACAGACGACACTCTCCACTGACTTACTTAGTAAGTTACTACCAATGACCAAGCAGCGTAAACCCGAAGTCCCTTGCAGCAATCTTCTATGAGGAGACGGTACTTGATGGTGAACAAAAACACATTAAAAAATTAGATAAGAATAAGACACAAGATTAGACCTGACAAAATGGATTTGCTAGAACAGCGGCAGCTTGTATCTATCGACTGTAACGTTTGCTTCTTCAACCTTTGATCACAACAAACAGACGAGTTCTCAACCCTGAATTTTTAAAAACAAATACAACTTTTGTCACGAAAGAAATAAAATGCAATTTATTATACCGCTAAGGCGCTATATAAGAAAATTTGTTACCGACCATGTATGCCGTAGGAGGTGACTAATGAGGTTTTGGGGTGGAATTAGCTGTTACATGTTATAGATAGTCGAAGTAGCTTAGAATTCATGGTGAAGTCGAATGTGTGTTAAAATCATCATCAGGTGCCGTCTGACGTAGGCGTTATGGATCTCACAACTTTCGTTGTCAGTATCTTTTAATACCGGGATCGTTGTTGCCTCTTTGCTATGCTACGATGTTAGACTTTCCATTTTTTTTACGCTTTGGTCCTCGATCTCTCTGGTCTTCTATCTTGCCGGTTGTAACTATGTTCTCCAGACCTCCTTGTCACATAACGATACAAAAAAAAGATTGCCATTTATCTGATATGATAGGCTAATCCCCGTCTGGTATTTGACTTTTTCAGCTTCCCCTCGTTAGTTTTTCCAGCTGTCCATTGTACTCTCAGCATTCTTCTATAGAACCATATATTTGTTTAATTTTCCACTATTCTCCTTATTTATTGACCAAGACTGGCTTCCATAGGCCTATGGTAGAATCGGTGTTATGTAGCTCGGAAGAACTATATTTATTACATCTAATGACATGATCATATTACAATGTAGACCCTCCTATAATCCCGTTATTCATTTTTAAGAATGATTCTTTTGCCTGATATATGCCTCTATTCTGTTTTTTTATAGAGCCTATCTGCAAAAATTGTTTCATCTGATGGGCATCTCTGTTCCCAAATGCTTGAATTGGTAAACCTGCTAGAATATTAAGTTATTCACTTCGATTGTGCCCGCTAGTGGATTTTGTTTCTTACAAACAACTATCACTTCTGAGTTCTATTATTTAAGAAAAGGTCAATTGACTTTACCTTTGCTACTATTAGGCCTATGTTGTTTAGTTCTTGTAGATCATTCTCACTTTTGACAATCATAAGCGTCATCAACATAGGCATATCTCGAGTTATTTATGTTTATGTCAACCCACTGAATGTACATATTATATAGGGCCTACATTCCATAAATAGGCTATCAATCTTTCGGAATATATAGGTCCCCTAATAATAATAAGACCCATAATCCACCAGTGTCCTAGGGGTACCACACTGGAGACATAGGCCCTAATCACAAAAAGCCGTTTAAACATCCCTATCCTCTGCCATTCGAAGGAGTGTAGAAAAATCATCATGTCCAGCCCATTCATTGGTTTTATAAATCCAGGGTTTTCCTTATCGCCTCTTCTTCTTCCAGCCTCGACTGTTCTTGAAAATAATTTTATAAAGTAAGTCATATCTCGTTACATGTCCAACCAAACATGTTTACGCCGTATCACCACTGCTAAAAGTGGTTCTTGTCAACCTACAATCTATTTTGCTACCGGACGAATAGGGACCTATAGGCCTATTTGTCATGTGCCCATAAAAATAATTATTAACAGACATCTGTTAACTGTGTACTCTCGCAATATATGTAGCTACCCTCGCAATATACTTTAACTGCAAATGGGGCCCTTTAAAAAAAGGTTAAAAAATATTTGTGTTGCCAGATAGGCCTATGTTTTTTTCTCCTAAATAAGACTTTTTAGTCCAACGTATATGCGTATGTTTTGTTCTTAGTACATTATTTGTACTATTGCTATGGCTTTCATTTACCAATGTCCACACATACTCTACAAACATGTAGGCCCTTTAGGCCTCTTATCTATAGGTCCTATATAGGTTATACATTACATATAGGTTCTAGAGGCATGTAGACCTATATGTTCTTTCTAAAAAATAGGTAGGATAACCAAACTGTCAGATGAAATGTTGCAGGGCAAATATGTGCCATGGACCTGGTTCAAATGCTATCTGCCATCTTCCAATTTTTTTCTAAACTCCTGGATACTTCCTAATTAAATTATTAATTTATCCTGAATAAAAGTTTGTCAAAAACTGATGTCTCGGGCCATCGCCACAAATAAAACGGTAATACAACGCATTTTCTGGACTACATCATGCTGGAAACCTAGTATGATCACTGTCCTGCTACAAGAGGTCCATAGGGAGTATGAGAATGAACGCTGAAGAAGAAGAAGAAGAATAAACGATTATTGATTGAAATGTAGCGCATCAATAAGGAGCAGCATTTTCAGCTTGCATGTTTTTCATCAACCAAATAGAGAACTGTAACTGATGGTCATCATATGTTTGTTTGTTTGTTTTGCGTTCGCTCCATTGTAACCATCACGGATATCCGTGCGATTTCCGCCGGGAGCGTGATTACGTTGTGCCACCGTTATGCGCCTTGTAGGCCTAGCACATCCGATTTCGGCATGCCTTGACAATTCGGGTAGGCTACCCTTAGCCTGTGACAGCCTCTATATCTGTTTCCAGGCACGCGTAGTGGCGACTCTTCGCCCAGACGATTTTTGTTCTCATCTGACTCGCACGAGGTGTTCTACTGTCTATGAACATGCCTCGTGCAATTGGACGTGCTGTGCCTGTGCCCATTGGGTACTGAACCGTTTCTCATCCGTGAGCCTGGTTCCTTAAGGGGAAGAACTCAACAGAGGAGTTGGACCCTGGCTCTTTCGCCCTCTTAGCCGAGGTGTCGTTCACCGACATCGTGTACCCCTTGTCCAAGTTCGAGTCTCACACCACGCGTTTGAGAGCAAGGCGTTCTCGAGCTGAGCGTCCTTGTCCCAATAGCGCCTGAGCCCATCGGGTACGGAACCCTTTCTCTTTGCAAGTGTACTTCCGTTATAGGAAACCTTGACAGTAGAGTTGGGCCAGGACTACCATCGTTGTCCCTTTCTTGCCTAAGCCCATCGGGTACAGAACCCTTTCTCTTCGCGAGCATATTTCCGGTTCAGGAAGGCTCGACATAAGAGTTGGGTTAGGTCTTCTTGCTTTACTAAACGCCAATGGATGGTTCTGGGTCTCTGCCTGTAAGGAACACAGGTAATTAGAAGCTCGTCTCGGGCTGACGGAGCTTGTAGTTCCCCTTTCCTAGGGACTTTTCACTTTCTATTTGCAGTTCGCGCTGCCCTCTAGCGCTGTTCTGCCCTTTTATTGTTTCATTGTACTCGGTATGAAATCTATTTGTCTCTCGCCATGCATCTACCTTCAACTGCATTTTACATTGTCCGCCCCTCCAATGTTCGGACTGGACTGACTAGCTTCACTGTATGTCGACAGTGTCGCTATATGTGGTGATGCTGGTGGTGTCGGAGATATTGTCTGTCTCTTGTGCAGTCAAATCTCTTTCCATCTGCTACCTCCACATTCTCGGACACGATCCCCAAATGATTTGGCCAGAATTAGCTCGAGCTACTGTATTTCTGTTTCCAGGGTGCACCGCGTGGAGGTACATTTGGGATCTTGGTTATCTGCTAACCCTGGGTCCGCCTAGAGCAATGCGTTCCCTTTGCACCCCTGGTCATCATATAATTGTGGATATACTCATGGGGAGAGTGGAGCACCACCTATGGACATACTTAAGGGGAGAGTAGAGCACCCCCTATGGATATACTCAAGGGGAGAGTGGAGCACCACCTATACTCAAGGGGAGAGTAGAGCACCACCTCTGGATATACTCAAGGGGAGAGTGGAGCCTATACTCAAGGGGAGAGTAGAGCACCACCTATGGATATACTCAAGGGGAGAGTGGAGCACCACCTATACTCAAGGGGAGAGTAGAGCACTGCCTATACTCAAGGGGAGAGTAAAGCACTGCCTATACTCAAGGGGAGAGTAGAGCACCACCTATGGATACACTCAAGGGGAGAGTGAGAACCACCTATAATCAAGGGGAGAGTAGAGCACCACCTATGTATATACTTAAGGGGAGAGTAGATCACCGACTATAATCAAGGGGAGAGTAGAGTACCACCTATGGATATACTTAAGGGGAGAGTAGAGCACTGCCTATACTCAAAGGGAGAGTAGAGCACCACCTATGGATATACTCAAGGGGAGAGTAGAGCACCACCTATGGATATACTCAAGGGGAGAATAGAGCACCCCCTATGGATATACTCAAGGGGAGAGTGGAGCACCACCTATACTCAGGGGGAGAGTAGAGCACCACCTATGGATATACTCAAGGGGAGAGTGGAGCACCACCTATGGACATACTTAAGGGGATTGTAGAGCACTGCCTATACTCAAGGGGAGAGTAGAGCACCACCTATGGATATACTCAAGGGGAGAGTGGAGCACCACCTATAATCAAGGGGAGAGTAGAGCACCATCTATGGATATACTTAAGGGGAGAGTAGATCACCGACTATAATCAGGGGGAGAGTAGAGCACCGCCTATGGATATACTTAAAGGGAGAGTAGAGCACTGCCTATACTCAAGGGGAGAGTAGAGCACCACCTATGGATATAATCAAGGGGAGAGTGGAGCACCACCTATAATCAAGTGGAGAGTAGAGCACCACCTATGGATATACTCAAGGGGAGAGTAGAGCACCACCTATGGATAGAGCTGTAGTTCCTTCTTTGGAACTCAATTATTCGTCTATTTCAATGATATCATAGACAAGCTAACCAACCACATCTCCAAATCGCACCATGCAAAAGTGTCAGTAGGCAGAGATCATAATCTATGACAGATAGTACCACCATTTGTAGAAACAGTACCCATTGGAGTACCTATTGCTGCATGCACAAGATCGCCATAACCTTTATGACATTCATCCCTCTCTTTGCCTCCTGAATCACATTTATGATATGCTTGTTGAATGAGAGACATCTATCATTGGTTATCCCCAGATATTTAAAAATCCTGTTCTCTTTCAATGAATGAACCCATGTAACTGACAGCTGGCAGAGTGTTGTTGCCTAGATTATTATCCAAGGAGTGCCAGACTACCTTTGCTTTCGAGGAATTAATCACAGCGTTGTGTGTTAAGCACCATATCGACAATTGATCTAGTCCACTCTGTACAAGGTAAGCGATATCTGTTCTGTCACTGCCCGTGTTGTATAGTAGGATATCTTCGCATATATTAGAATTCTACATGGCCCTGATGTTTGCAATTGAACAGTGTTTAAGGTGTACACATTAAACAGCACTGAAGACAGAGGAGATCCTTGTGGCAGGCCTTTGTACATCATAGTGGAAGAAAAAATATTAATATTGATCAGAGACTAGATCCCATTCCCCAACTTCATATGCAACAACAGACCATCACCTTTCAACTTGGAGCTGGCCACTGCAGACTACAGGACCACCTGTACCGGATCAGGGTGGCCCACATAAATGATTGTCCATGCGTAACAGGTAAACAGACAACTGAACATATACTCCAAGACTTTCAAGAATATAAAGAATTGTGAGGCATGGCATGGCATGGCCACACTGGACAACCGAGGCAAAAACTTTGGGGCAGTTACTCTAACTTTGAGAAGACTGGGAGCTTCGTCCTGGTGACTGGCCTGACAATCTAGAAAGACCCAAAAAATCCTGAAAACAGAAAAACATGAAGAGCATCACTGGAAAATATAAAAGAGGTAATTTCCGCATTTTTGTTCCATTTTCCATTTTTGGAGACCTTTTTTGAAAAATCTATTACAGTTGAAAAAGGGGATGGGTGGGTTACCAGCTTCCTTTTTCACTGCAGACCACTATTGAGCTAACTACATTTTAATTTTAGTTTATAGTGAGCTTGCTTCCTAGTACCAAGGAGCGAGGTAGCCTAGTTGATAGTGAACTTGCTTCATAGTACTAAGGAGTGAGGTAGCCTAGTTCATAGTGAACTTGATTACTATCACCAGGTTACATTATGCCTGGTTCGAAACCACGTCTGGATAAAAATAATCCGGGTTGTGATTTCTCATCTGACACAACCATTCCTCCAGTCAAACCAGCTGTAAATGGATACTTGACGCATGGGTTGGAGAAGGTAAACACAGCAAAAAAGAGAACTGGCCACCCTACCTAATAGTTGCGCTGCTTAGTACATGAAGAGTTATCTTCATCCCCGACAGCAGGTTGCTGCCATCGGATCTTCTTTTACCATTACCTATTACTAAATATCATGTTATGATTTTCTAAAGGGTGGGGATTTGAACCCCCAAACGCCGCCGAAGACGGATGTGTTGGACCATTGGTGCAAATAAAACGGCAACACAATGCATTTCCATTCTCTGGACTACATTCAACTGGAAATCTTGTAGGATCATTGTCCTGTTGCAAGAGAAATCCAGTGGGAGTTTGAGAATGAACGCTGAAGAAGAAGAACCCCCCAAACTCTCCAACCTACGGGGGTGCCTATTGAAGTATCTTTTGTGTAATGGTGTTGATCTGATAACTAACTAACTGATGCCATGAGTTATAAAACTCCCAATATGAGGCATTTCAATAAACAAAAACAATTACAATTGTAGAGTAGGACATGTGACTTATTTTATTTAAACAATCAGGAGCTTGATCAAACAGCATACATGGACATAAGAAATATGATGATGATGAAATAAACTCTTTAGCTGTGAGCAGGTAGCTCTTGGTAGACCATAGTATTTTAAACAAAAGTTGACAGCTATGACATCATGCAAAGATGAATAATATAAATACATTAGGAGGGGTAAAACCCTCTAGCACCATAGTAAAACATGCAATATATAGTAAATATTCTAGCAACAATGTAGTCAGTATTCTAGCAACAATATAGTAAGTATTCTAGTAACAAGTCAGTATTCTAGCAACAATGTAGTCAGTATTCTAGCAACAATGTAGTCAGTATTCTAGCAACAATGTAGTCAGTATTCTAGCAACAATATAGTAAGTATTCTAGTAACAATTTAGTAAGCATTTCTATTTGGATTACCAGAACTGCAACCTCTACTATTTTATCATTAAAAGCTCTAATAGAACCTAATTTGACCAAAATCTACGGTTAAAATAAGTGTACCTCACCACAAGTGGTACTTGTTATGTCAACATCAAGTGACATATCCTTTCCAGAATGTTAGTCTTCATCTTGGATACTCTGAACGCCTCTCTGTCCCAGGCAAGCAGGCATGCATTGGCCAGTGACATGCATACATTCTTCGATTTGCTGGTTCAATCTTCTTGGTCTTCCTCTTCTTTTCTCATCTGGCACTCTGCCCTCCAGAATCAGCTTTTGGATACCATCATGTTGCTTTAAGTGTTCAAAATACTGTAGCTTCCTTCTAATGATGGTATTTAGAAGCCACCCTTCATTTAACTTTAGTAATTTCAAAATTTCAATGTTTTTTTTCTCTGTCCATGATACGCATAGGATCTTTCTGTAGCACATCATTTCATATGAATTTATTATTTTGGATATTGTCTTGTTTAAAGTCCAAGTCTCACATCCATATGTTGTCACTGGGAAAACGAATGATCTTAAAATGGTTACTTTAGTGTCGTTATTACTACCTACTTTTCCACAGCTTACTCAGCTGTGTTAATTTGAGTATGTACCTTATATATAATAGAATACAAGTATTTCAATCCATGCTTTCCTATTTGTGGTATCAATTTGCAGCTACCCAATAAATGGCACAGTGGGCGTCTGTGTGGCCATGTAGATTGTGGTACAGATAGTGTGCGTCTTGGGCATCTGTGGCCGTGTAGAATGTGATACAGACAGTATAACTGTGCCACTGTGAGTTTATGTGGCCACATCAATTGTGATACAGCAGAAAAAATGGCAAACATCCTTGACCATAGGCAGCTTTGAGCATTGTGACCTGTATATAAGTTTGACAACCAGTTGTCTCATACAGCTGGCCTACTATACCAGAAGCGGTAAAAGTGGTAAGCCACTAGAAGTGGTAAAAACACAATGTATTAGTTACCAACGCTGAAATTCGGTGTGTCTGGCCATTGTGGCAAACACATTTCCTTTCTCTGGACTATGTTTCTGCTGGAAATCTAGTAGAAACATCCAGCTACAAGAAAGACAGAATGGGAGTTTGCATCATATGACAAATAAATATATGCAGCACAAGTCAAAGTTAAAGCTCAGTTTTCTCTGAATACATATACATTTAATCAATGCTCATATATATATATATTGGCAATGGCATATTGCAAAATAACACGGCTGAAAAACATATGGAAAAACAACAAAATAGAAACGAAAGTGCTAATGTTACGAACTTTTATTTTTCCGGTTGCAACATACGGCTGTGAAACATGGACTCTAAGTAAAACAGCGGCAAAGAAGATCAACGCCTTAAAGCTGAAATGCTACAGAAAGATACTTAGAATATCATGGAAGGATAAAATCAGAAACTCAGATATTATAAACACACTGAATATTCCAGAGTGTTGGTTACTAAACACAATAACAAAAAGAAAACTACGCCTGTTTGGTCATATAAAGAGACATAACTGTTTAGAAAGACAAATAATGGAGGGAAGAGTACCTGGGAAGAGGAGAAGGGGCAGACCAAGAAGACGATGGACTGACGACATTAAAGATAATATGAATACATCGCTAGAAAATGCAAGCCCGAACGCCCAAGACAGAGAGAGGTTCAGAGAGTTCATTGGGAAGACAACGTTCTGGAAGGAATACGTCACATGACACTCATATATATATATATATGAATATACATAATGTCCATACATGAATATTTTCTTTTCAAAGCACATGCAGTCTAAATATTTTCTTTACAAAAATATACTTTTGACTACTAATTGCAACTACTGACTGAACTAAGTAATCAGCATAAAGTAGCTATGCAGTGGATACCATCACACTGTGAAATACATGGAAGTGAGAAAGCAGATATTCTAGTTAAGGAGCGAGATGCTGATGATCAACCAGATGTGCCAATAACGTACCATAAAAAAAAAGAAGATCAAAGCAATTAGAATGCCAACTCCAACACAAGATGACTACCAAATTATGAACAGACCAGACCAAGTTGTCATTGTGCGCCTTAGAACAGGACACAACAGACACAGTAACCATATGTATACAAAGTTCAAGATTGGCAACATGGCCATGTGTACATGTGGATAGGCACCTCAGACAGCAGAGCTAATTCTGCAGGTATTGCCTGGAATATAAAATTCTCAGGTAAATACACTGGCCAAGAGAAACAACAGTGGAAGAAAAATCCTACATTCCTCATCACTTCAGACATAAGCATGTTCCAGGTGAACAAAAGCAGAAAAAATTACTCATTGAGGGATGTATAAGTTTTGGGAGGTCAGTAAGTACACATGCTAAGTTCTCAAATCTCCTCAAGCTAGGCTCCCTAGTATGGCTAAAATGAAAATAACTGGGGGAAATAACAGAGATTTGCTAATCTCACAGAAAAAAAACATGATGTTTCAACCATAAGGTCTTTATCAAGAACATGCAAAACAGTACATGATAAGTAAAGAGCAGAACTGTCCAGAATCACATAATGAAAGGACTAAATGAGCAAGGATTAACATTATCTACATCAGTGGTTCTTACTGTAGGCCACACAGCCTCCCCTTGAGGTCTGGGACTTGTAAGGGGGTGGGGCCACAGAGTCGTATAGGAGAGGGGAGCCATGGAGACCTGTAGGGGGGACACAGAGACTTGTGGGGGAGGGGCACAGAGACTTGTAAGGGGCAACAGAGACTTGTAGGCGGGCCACAGAGACTTGTAGGGGGTCATAGAGACATGTAGGGGAGACACAGAGACTTGTCGGTGAGTCACAGAGACTTATATGGGGACACAGAGACTTATAGGTGGGGCTATAGAGACTTGTAGATGGGGCCACCGAGACTTTTAGGGGGCCATGGAGACTATTTTGGGGTCACAGAGACTTGTAGGGGGTCATGGAGACTTGTAGAGGGTCAATGAAAAACATTTTGAAACAGAGAGTCACAGACTCGTACATAGGAGAGGGCAACAGAAATATAACAACTAGAACGATAAACAAGAATTATGACATTAAAATGTAAAAATACCTTTGTGATTTTCAAAGAAAAGCAGTCATTTTTGCATTAATTTATGGCAACAGGGGAATGGGGACAGAAGAAAATGTGTCCCAAAAAGGGGACAAGGGCCAAAAACATCTGAGAACACTGCTCTACAGCTTCTCAACTTTTAACCCGAGATAAGATAAGTGTTGCCCCATCACCACTTCAAACAAAAATGAGATTTAGCACCATGAGGTCAAATACATCTCCCACCCTTATGCAATAATATGTGACAACATTTACAGCGTAGGTAAAAGATTTTATCAAACAGGTTTGTATATGAAAATAGATCTATAGGTTCATGAAATAAGTTTTCTATGGGTCCACAAATGAGATCATAATGTAACGGGTACCAGCTGTGGTCCGGAGTCCTTCGTGGTAGTGGGTCAAACGGCCAGGATGCATGAACATCCAACCTTTTCTCGGTGATGTAATACTGCAATTGTAACGTAAAAAATGACACCCTCCACCCTGAAACATAGATAAATATTTGTTACTATAACAATTGATGCTACGTATAGGCCTCTCTCTATCTCTGTGAGTGTGTGTGAGCACATGCATGCGTGCGCTTGTGTGGATGTATAGATGATGATGATGAAATAATCCCTTTAGCTATGAGTAGGTAGCTCTTGACAACCTTCCTGACAAAAGCAGAGAATTCCTCCTCAGTTGAGTACATGAGGCAACACCTGGACTTGTATAAGTTTGCTATCTTAAAAGCATGTTAGGTGGTTTATGGATGCATGTTTAGTCCCCAAAGGGAGGCATTCCATTGATGCAATATTCGGGATATCAAAACATCCTGCCACAATCACAGCTATCTCATTTTTTTCTATCAACATTGTTGACCAATCTGCACATCTAGCATTCTTTGCCACCTCGTAGTCTACCACAGAAGAAGAAGATGATGGTGCCTCAGTTTATTGTATCCTGCGGTACATAATAACCTGAATTTATTAATAAATTTACCCAATTTATAAATTCATTTCAAGATGAAGATGATGTCAATGATGCTGAGAATGTACACATACAGAGAATGTTATAAATGGGAGTATCTAGAGGGTAGAGAAGGAAAAGTAATTTTTTTTTAATGTCCAGAAGGTCATACAATCAACATCTGACCAGGACACTGAGTCTACATACACTGGGATGGCTGCTGAAACTGAGGGCGGAGAAAATGGGAATGCCCCACGTGCTGTGAAGCTAGTTTCTAAACAATAACATTATAAACTGACCCCACTGCACGTCCTCTGCTATTATGCGATCATCTCCTTAACAGGTGAGGAGCCGGTAGCTTAGTTGATAGTGAGCTTGGTATCACCGGGTTACAGAGTTTTGTTTTTTTCATTTTCCTTTCCTTTTGCGCTGAAGTTAGCGCATAGGATAGAGGTCAGATCTCCCCAATTCTGTCTGTTCAAAGCTATTTAAAGCTGTAACACAAAGTTACAGAGTGCCAGGTTAGAAATCACGTCCGGAGAAAGAAATCCAGGTTGTGATTTCTCGCTTGACATGAACACTCCTCCAGTCGACTCAGTTGTAAATGAGTACCTGACACATGAGTTAGGGAAGGTAAAGACAGCAAGGAAGGGAACTAGCCAACACACCTAATAGTTGTTGTGGCTTAATACATGAAGAGTTATCTTCATCCCAGACGGCAGATGCCATGGGACCTACCTTTACCTTTACCGTAACAGGTTACTTAACAAATGTAACACAACATTTAGGTCTCAAACACAAGTACAGTCTATAAAACACAAACAAACCATACACCATCTATCTATGTGAAAAGTCATTTACAGAATTTTGACCTCACTGCTATTATGTAAGCCTCTCAGTTCTTTGTAGGCTGCCCAGCTCTTGTAGTGTCATTTTCAGAAGGTCTTCAATGTCATGTATTCATTGTAGTCTTGGTCTTTGAGCTTTTCCATCCATGATTAATCTTTCTAAACCATTGTGCATGACAAGTTACCCGTGAAGACATATAACCAAATGAGATCAGGGTAAAAAGCCAGAGGATTGATTGATTGAGAACCCCAGGAACTGAGAGTGATTAGCTCTTACTTACTATGTGCAGTGGGGTGGTTTTTCTGAGCTTTCTTTCATACCCAGGAGACTTCAGCTTTCGGCTTAGTGCAATGACTATTGAAGAAGTCTCCTACTCAAAGCGGATCTATAATTGTATATAATTGCTATAAAGCTTGCACAAGAGAGCTTCAATATAACAGCATGTCATCTGCTAAGGTTTTCTGTTGCCATTAGTTTGTTTATTTGTTTTGTTTTCGCTCCATTGTAACCATCACAGGTGTCCGTGCGATTTCCGCCGGGAGCGTGATTACGTTGTGCCGTTATGCGCCTTGTAGGCCTAGCACATCCGATTTCGGCATGCCTTGACAATTCGGGTGGGATACCCTTAGCCTGTGACAGCCTCTATATCTGTCTCCAGGCACGCGTAGTGGCGACTCTTCGCCCAGACGATTTTTGCTCTCGTCTGACTCGCACGAGGTGTTCCACTATCTATGAACTTGCCTCGTGTAATTGGACGTGCTGTGCCTGTGGGTACTGAACCGTTTCTCATCTCTGAGCCTGGTTCCTTAAGGGGAAGAACTCAACAGAGGAGTTGGACCCTGGCTCTTTCGCCCTCTTAGCCGAGGTGTCATTCACCAACATCGTGTACCCCTTGTCCAAGTTCGAGTCTCACACCACGCGTTTGAGAGCAAGGCGTTCTCGAGCTGAGCATCCTTGTCCCAATAGCGCCTGAGCCCATCAGGTACTGAACCCTTTCTCTCTTCAAGTGTACTTCCGGTATAGGAAACCTTGACAGTAGAGTTGGGCCAGGACTACCATCGTTGTCCCTTTCTTGCCTAAGCCCATCGGGTACAGAACCCTTTCTCTTCACGAGCATATTTCCGGTTTAGGAAGGCTCGACATTAGAGTTGGATTAGGTCTTCTTGCTTTACCAAACACCAATGAATGGGCCTGGGTCTCTGCCTGTAAGGAACACAGGTAACTAGAAGCTCGCATCGAGCTGACGGAGCTTGTAGTTCCCCTTTCCTAGGGACTTTTCACTTTCTATTTGCAGTTCGCGCTGCCCTCTAGCGCTGTTCTGCCCTTTCATTGTTTCATTGTACTCGGTATGAAATATATTTGTCTCTCGCCATGCATCTACCGTTACGTGCATTTTACATTGGCCGCCCCTCCAATGTTCGGACTGGACTGACTAGCTTCACTGTATGTCGACAGTGTCGCTATATGTGGTGATGCTGGTGGTGTCTGAGATATTGTCTGCCTCTTGTGCAGTCAAATCTCTTTCCATCTGCTACCTCCACATTCTCGGACACGATCCCCAAAAGATTTAGCCAGAATCAGCTCGAGCTGCTGTATTTCTGTTTCCAGGGTGCACCGCGTGGAGGTACATTTGGGATCTTTGTTATCTGCTAACCTGGGTCCGCCTAGAGCAATGCGTTCCCTTTGCACCCCGTTGCCATTAGTGAGACCAACAGAAGCAACCACATGCGTACAAAGCCAGAGGAAGACCATGAAAAAGATGGATAGAAAATGTCAGGCACATCTTGAACAAACATGGTCATAGCACAGCTGAGGCAACACATCTGGTCTTGGATCATAAGCTTGAGCTCCCATCACCCCCTATGCTTAACGGCAAGAGTGGATAACAGGCCATCTGGAGAAAGACAATAGACAACCATTGTCTCTTTATATGTCCAAAATATGTTAGCTTGCATTTTTTGATAGTTTTGAGGAGCCAGTCTGCTTCTGTTCAGATATTTCTGGACATCTGCATTGGTTTTACTTTCTGTTCATAATATTCTTTGGACCTTTCTATAACACTTAATTTCAAATGTCAATATTTTATTTTCCACTGTAGATGTCATTGCCCTCATCTCTCAACCATATGTTGCCACTGGATAAATAAGCTTCTTAATAGTTGTAACTTTGTTGTTCTGTTTGTCCCCTGCCATCGATTTTTCATCTGTGATGTTTTTGTGGGGCCATTGCAAATCTTTTTCTGATCCATACACCATACTGCAACAGATAAGAAGAGAAAACAGTAAAATGCCACCTTATTGAATGCCCTGCACTACAAGACCTGCTGAAACAATTATTACCACCAAAACCCTCCAAACTGTCTCTACACAGACACAACACAGTTGAAGAATACATATATCAACCATCACCTGGTACAGGGAAGAAAGAGCGAAGGCTCGCAACCCCAGAGATCAGATAAATAAGTAGTAACAAATGTAATACAAATACCTGAAAATCAATTCCAGGTCTGTTAAGAGCTATGTTTATTGTATATGTTGAAGCATCGTGGTGAGGTCTCAGGAATGGCTGCTCATCTGGTCTGTAGCGCACAATAAAATTCATGATGGCATGGGGCGGCTGTCATACAAAATAAACAATGAAAGTCATGATGCATAATGTGGCTTGTAATTTTTTTTAAAATAATGAAATTCATCATAGCTGTCATTAAAAGAAAAGAATGAAATTTGAGTATGATATTTGAGTATGATATTTGAGTATGATATTTGAGTATGATATTTGAGTATGATATTTGCGTATGATATTTGAGTATGATATTTGAGTATGATATTTGAGTATGATATTGAGTACAGTACATTTTGATTAGATAAATGCTTATATCAAGAAAAAATAATGGATGTCATGGTTCCGGGTAATCCTGCCAACACAGTGTCTGAAGTCTGTTTTGATTTTCATGACTTATGAACAATATATATATATCAAGTGACATATTTTTTCCAGAACGTTGTATTCGTCATGAATACTCTAAACACCTCTGTCCCAGGCAAGCAGGTCTGCATGGGCCAGAGACATGTTCATACATTCTTCATGTCACTGGTCCATCATTTTCTTGGTCTTCCTCTTCCTATCTTTCCAGGTACTCTACCCTCCAGAATCAGCCTTTTGATACCATCATGTTTCTTTAAGTGTCCAAAATACTTTTGCTTTGCTTCCTTCATATGATTGTATTTAAAAAGCCACCCTTCGTTTAGTTTCAATAATTTCAAAATTTCTATGTTCTTTTTATCTGTCCATGATATTCGTAGGATCTTTCTGCAGCACTTCATTTCCAATGAATTTATCTTTCTGGATATTGTTTTAATCAAAATCCAAGTCTCGCATCCATATGTTGTCACTTGGAAAACATATCTTAAAAGGGTTATTTTAGTTATAACAATGGAGATCTTATATCATTCTGTACAATGGAGAGATTTCCAGAACCTTATTTTATACCCAAAAGGCACCAATTCTTGTTCATGTCCAATGCTTTCGGAAAAAGGTCTCCTACTCAGAGGGGGGTAAAAAATATCTATAGATGAAGTGTTGTGGGGCTTTTTTAAGATGAAAGTCTTATTATATATGCATATTATCTTCTAAGGAGGGCTTAACGTTTCATTGTGGATGGGTCTGATGGGCGACTGAAGTTTAATCTGTTAGATTACTACCTTAGATCTCACTAATTTTTCACGTCACAGCTTATAAAACAACTCAAACGTGCGAGTTCCATAGCATGATGTATCATCAGTTGAGGTTATAATGTTGCACAGATTAAGAAGCAATGGACACAACTAAACAGTAAAATCAAGTAAAATCCAGACATTGTCTGGTACCTACATTGTGGTAATATCCAATGAACACTTTCTCTTGAAGGGGTCGAACAAACTCTCGAAGGAAATGCAACCAATGCCTCTCCAATCCAACTTGGTTCATGTGAATATCAACTGTTGGAACATTCTCATATCCACCGGATAGACGAGGATCCTATAAGCAAACAAACATTAAACTTTAATTTAGTGTCTTTAGTACTGGGGTGGGAAAAATATGGCTCAGGAGCTTAAATCCAGCAAACCAAGCCATTGTTAAAGGTCTCAAACCCCAGGCTGATTCTTCTTCTTCAGTGTTCATTCTCAAATTCTCGCTGCATTTCTTGCAGTAGAATAATGGTACTAGATTTCCAGCAGGATGTAGTCCACAGAATGGAAATGCGGTGCCACTGTTTTATTTGTGCCAATGTCCTGACACAACTATCTTCGGCTGTCAGATGATTCACAACTACAATATGCACTGCACCCGAGCAAAATAATAAGTGACAGATCATCTCAGCCAAGCTGTAAAGTATAATGGTTAAAGAATGACTTATAAGGAGAGATTTTACATGAAACCGTTGACATTTCTAAAGTGCAGTTTGGCGCTACAGTTTCATGTTCAACAGCGGAGGCAATACAAAATTTTCTTTGAAAGAAGCAGCAGTAACTCATTTTATGTTAGAAAAATGCATTCCATGGTTAGTGGCAACAACACTACCGTCTTTTGCAATTTCAAAGTACTAAAATATACTTGTTTTACCATTCCATCTATAATAGGCAACAACTGCAGCAAGACTGTAATCCGACAGGTATAGCTTGGAAACAGGATAATGAAGTTTTGCTAATCACTGGAAACAGAAAGAATAACACACACAAATTGATGTTTCGACCAAAAGGTCTTTATCAAGAACACAACACACAAATCCCTTTTAGCTGTTGTGTGATCGAGAACAGTGCAGTTCTTTATTTGTGCTTTCATCAGAGGAAACAAGTTATCAAATAAATCAGAATGCCACAGACACCAACATATGATCATTTCTGTGAAATTATCAATCAATCAATCGTCATGCTGAGTGACATAGGTGATCATGTTTCTCTTGTGTTGTTAATACGTTCAGTTGGTGACCTTTTCATGCCACAGTGACAACCAAAAATCATAAATTTCTCTCTTTGTCTTCCTGTCTCTTCTCCCCTTGATCTTTCTGTGATTACTAAATATTCAATTTTGCTTTTCTCATTACATGCCTTAAAAACTCTTGACTGTCTGTTTCTAATTTTTTCTATAATTTATCCTTTTACTCCAGCATCTCTGAGGACTTCTACATTAGTTTTCTTGGTTGTCTAGGGAATTTCTATCATGTGAAATTATGGGCAGACTAGAACAAGTTGCAATTCTGCATCTTAGACCAGGACACAATCAACTCCAAAATGACATGTACACATAATTCAAGATTGGCAACACAGATATATGGACACGTGACAGTTACCTCACACCACAAAATATATTCTTTTAAAGTGTTCTGAGCGTAAGATGGATAGAGAGACAGTGACTGTAGTCAAGATTGAAAAAATCTTGGTTTTATCCCAAAATAAGGGTCTATTTTTTTGTGGGAAGCGAAACAAAATTTATGCAATATTTTTCCCTTTTCTAATCAGTATATAATTACCGATCAGTGGTTCTGGGTCAAGATATTCATTTTAGGAGGGTCTCTCAGTGGATGATGTGCAAAGGAGGGACTCTCAGTGTGTATCACGAAAATCATTGAATCTAGCAGCAGTCCTTGCGACTGTAACAGAATTGTATATTTCTAACAAACTTACGATTACAGCAGCCATTTCATATCTAGTACTAAACAGGCAGTAAATCGTTGTCTTCTTCGTTAATTCTCAAACTACTCCAGATTAGCAGGATGTAGTCCAACGAACAGAATGCATTGTGTCATAGTTTACAGCAATGCTGCGATATCTGCGCCTTTTGGCCTGACACATTCGACTTTAGCATGGCTTTGGATCATATTGACCCTATATGGGTATAGACAGCCAACTCCATCCCATAACCTCCTTACTCGCCACTTACAACATGCATAGAAGGTAAACAGTGTTGGTATTCTTTACTCCCCTCTCAGGCCCTGGCAACACACTGGCGAGGCAGTAAATGATGTTACAAAATTGTGGATCAGCACAAATTTTATAAAAATGTGAAGGAAGATCTTTATTTTGTTATTGTACCAAAATCTCTGTTATGAGCAATACAGTGAGGTTTCTTGAAGAAATGGAATTACAGATATAGCCACATTTCAACTCCTCATTATCTGGAAAACCCCTAAAATGGTCAGTTTAAGCTGGCTCATTCTGTTAAAAACCGCTAAAACCACTTTTTTATAGTAACATGACGGCAGAGTAGGAATGCTCTTGTGATGATAAGGAGAAATAAGAAAATGATGGCATGTCATCTAAAAGAGGTTTATTGTTGTATGATATGTTGGTCTTTTAGGTCATTTGTGGGTACTTGAGAAAGAAAATATCTCAAACATCGCTATGACATGATATAGCACAACCTACAGTTGGCTGTCCTATCCTATAGAGGATCAAGTGACCCAGAAACATGCTAAAGTCAGATGTGTGAGGTTGAAAAGAAGCAGATATTGCAGCAAAGCTGTACGCCATGACACAATAACAGAGAACAGTCTGTTTCTGGACTACATCCTGCTAATCTGAAGGAGTTAGATAAAAAATGCAGTAGAAAGACTACCTAAAGGTTAAGGTAGATCCCATGGCAGTAACCTGTCATTGGGGATGAAGATAACTTTTCATATACTACCTACCAGATGGAGACTACCTACCAGTACTCAAATTGTACCTACCTCATTTTTGCCATTAGACCACTTTCCATAATTCTCAAATTCTGCTACAAACTCATCACAAAATGTGTCGCTGACGATAGGTAACCAGTAGACATCAGGGCATGGCTGCCAATATAAATATTTTTAAAAAAATAATGATGGTATGATCTACCTATTCTTTTGCTACAAAAAAGCAGTTCATTACCAGATTTTGTATATCTGTTTTTTTCATTCCCCATAATTTCACAGTGTTATGACATTCACTGAATCTCAACATGTATTTTACTTTGAGAGTACTGAGAGTACACAGCACACCTCATGTGTTTTTATCTAGTCAATCTTTAAGAGAAATTAAGCCTTGTTTGAGCATTTTCCTAAACCGAAACCAGACTCAGTCACGGCAATGATTAGCTTGGACACGGGACAATGGACCATTAATACATGTGACAAATTTACTGGCATTGGAACATCTACAACGAGATTGACATAGTCGACCCAAGTCTAAATTTCTGCTAACCATCTCCTCGGAAACTGACTTCCAGGGACACATTTTGGCCTGCAAAGTCCAAGTGTACAGTGGGTGAGAAACCATCATGGCATAGAACTGACACACTCACCACCTGGTAACAAATAGGAAGGCTGTCACAGACTAGGGAAGCTCACGTGAATAAAAATTATTATGAAAATGAATGTGCTAGGCAAACATGGCACAAATAAAACTCATAGTATATTGTACTTCATGTTCCCTAACGGAAATCACCCGGAATTTTATGTTGGTTATCAGAGAACAAATGCAGAAAGGGAAGGTCTTAATCTTCCATCTGTATGGAAGATAATTTATTTCACTTTTTTTATCAAATATTGATGTCTCTTGCTTTGGTGGTACACTCTGCTAGACTGTAACATGTCCATCTCATGATATTTCCATCCCACTAGTATCTCTGTCAAACATCATTCTACCATGACTCCGACGTACCTCTGCCATCACACAACTACCGGAAGTTGAATTTTTCTGTTGGTTAACGAGCAGATTTATGCTCATTTCAGATGGTACTACAATTCTTGTTCTTTCTCTTTTGAATTCATTCTAAAACTCCTTCAGGTTAGCACAATGTACCCCAGAGAGCTGAATGTGTTATGTCATGGTTTACAACTTGGCCGGAACATCTATTTCTTGGCCTGACATCCAAATTTTAGCACAATGTCTGGGTTATTTTGACCTATTGGGTGGGACAGCCAAATCCCCTTAATTATATCCTACAAAATGCATGGCAGGTCACAGTAATGCTATTCTTTGCTCCCTTTCAGGCCCTGTTAACACACAAGTGACACTGCACTATAAATCCTGCTCCTTTATTCAATACAAATATTGAATATCCTGCACCTTAATATTGGCTTTTAAAAAAAAACGCCTCGTTTTCCATTTGTGTTAGGTTATTGCAGGCTACATAATTCTATGTAATCCCCTTCTATATTGATGTACATTTCTTTGTCTCTATCTTGATAAAGACCTTTTGTTCGAAATATCCATTTGTTCTGTAGTAGGCTCTCTTCTTCAGAATTCATTCTCAAACTTCCACTTGATCTCTCTTATAGCAGGACAATAATCATACTAAATTTCCAGCAGAATATAGTTCAGAGAATGGAAATGCGTTTTATTTGCACCAATGGCCCAACACATCCATCTTTGAAAAACCAATTTAAAAATGTTCTTAAATATATTTACCTACCTTCTTGTTCTGCGATCAATTATTAAACACCCATCCCCATATTAGTCATGTATAGAGCAGTTTGTTGCAGGTCAACTTGGCTTCCCCAAAACTTGTTTTGCAGTGAAGCTCCTATAGGCCAGATTGTGAACAGCAAAATTGGGACAATCCTGTAGTGTGTGTTCTGATGTCTGTGTTGCTGCTTCACAGATGCAGGACACAGTATTGATCTACGTATGTGGTATATGTTTTTACTGCAGTCTCTCATTCACTCTTTAATTCCGGATATGTAAAATTAAGAGCTGCTTTTTATAAATGTAATCCTGGGAGGCAGCACAGCACACACTTCTGGGGCCAACTATCCCATCATTCTTATGTCAGATTTATTGACTCATCCGTGATGATAGGACATCTAGCATTTTCTGTCACCTAGCAGTCTGCCACAAAAGGACAAAGTTGCAATGTCTGCTGACCTGCATCTCTTTGTTATCCATGGAGATTATTTGATAGAAGACAAAAGTAAGGAAATTGAGACAAGCCATGTAGTGACAGTGATGTTTTTCATAGGTGTCATTTATCAGCCTTAGTTGCCTCCTAATGACATACCTGTAAAGAAAACAGTGACCATATTCTTTGCACCCTGAACTAGAAATCTAGGCCCCCAGTTGCCACATTGGCATTTTCCTCATTATAGAGTGCATTATTTTTTTACAGTGAATTCAGGGAGACACAACAAACACATAAGCTCACCATCTCAATGATAGCATTTTCCTCCAGTGATTTAGAATAATTGGGATGAATGTATCTGTTCTCCCAGTCCTGGAACCAACAACATAATAAATCAATTACTGCGATCTGATGGTTTCATTCCCAATGAACTATAAGCTTCTTCTTCTTCTTCTGCATTCAGTTTCATAAAATCAGCATGAATATAATATATGAGATTTTAGCTGGATTGACGCACATTGTGCCACAAGTTCAACACCAGAACTGGTTTATCCATGCCTTTCAGACCAGCAAATCTGTTTTCGGCATGAAATTATAGACTATTGTGTTTGTTTCCTTTGTATAGTAAAGATTTTCTACAGAGTTTTTAAATTTACTTTCCTGTTAAGTGGGCACACAAATTTAACAAAAACATTGTAACATTAACCTTTAGCAGCCAGATTAAAAAATACAAAATGTCTTCCTGCAACCAGATTCTTTTTTGAGAATTTGCGTTATTGATGGTGACTGTTTTGAAAATGTGATAATTTTTTGGTTGTTAGAGATATTTAAATAATATTTGCACATATAAATAAAGAATTGAATTCTGCATATATTGGTGTAATTTATGTACGTGTGTGTGTGATACCAGACGTATGAGAGTGGTAAAGACGTTTTTCACACAAACACATATATTTTATATAAAATAAAGAAAAAAAATAAGGTAAAAATAACGTACCTTACTTATAGAATTGCTTGGCAACACTGTACACCAAATCACGCACATCTGTTGTATTTATGTTATTTCATTGCGAAATTATCAAAATATTGTCGGGGGAACTGTATAAAACATGTAGATTTGCAGTAAAATCGTTCTTTGAGCTTATGCCCAGAGTCATTTTTGGTACCACTTCAACATATTCTATGTCAAATATCTACAAGTCCCCAAACCAACAGGGCATTCTGTATATTCACTGCTGTGAAACTAAATAACCCAATAATTCATGATTCAAGCCACGATTCAATGTTATTTTATTCAAAATACAATGATACAACGGTCTATAAACCCAATTCACCATCATGAAGATGTGGTCAGATTAATTGGTATAAAATGTGTTACTACTACCTAGACATTTTCACAACGATCATGTTGGACGTAGAAATGAACCGGCTTCAATTGCGCATGTTTCCCGAGTATGTGCATTAACCAATCAGGCTGGGGTGCATCTATTTAACACGATATCTCATTGGATGGAGTATGTCGCCAATGGCGCTAGCCGCCATTTTTTGTGTGTCGACAGGTGTTAATATAGGCGCGGTGAAGGTTAAACAAATATATCGTAACCAAGGGTGACAACTTAGAATACAAAATATGACATTGGGAAGCAATCAATTCAGAAATAGACATTAATTCGAAACGAGAATACAAAATGAAATGAAAGTACAATCCATTTTTGGGACCAGTATTTTTCTATTTTGTGAAAGGTTCATAATAACCACATTAGCAACAATCATAGAAGTCATTGTTGTGTGAATTAAAAATAACATCATATTGACATGTGCTTTTATCAACACAAGGTTATCTTTCTTTTTCTTTGGTTTGCTACTTGATGTCTACATCATCAGATAAGTCTTATGGATGAATTCCACCATTGCTTGAAGCTCTTGTTTGGTTCCATATATCTTTGCTTGCAGGGTTGTGCTGGTGGACCAGTACATCTCTTTCAATTATTCATACTGGGGATAGTTCTGAAGAATATGTTCAGAGGTCTGTTCATCTATTCCATAAGTTGTGTGGTACATAGTCGCATCCTATTCATGTGTTTGTTTTGTCTGCTGTGTCCTGTCCTCAGATGAAGTATGGTGACCTATCCCTGCCAATTTAGGAAATGGGAGGTGTCTTTTGCCATGCTAGGTTTATCTAAAAAAGTATGCTTTTGCAAATATAAAAACACAAATGTCTATGCATGCTTAACAGCAAAGAACCAGTACAGTGCAGTGCTTTGTAAGTCATTGATATGGTGGAAAATCAGTTTTATTTTTATTTTAGGAAAATAGAATGTGACGTGCCTATGAGCTTGAAAGTGGAGAAATTATAGCAACACTTTTACCTGCTATGCATGTTGTACGAGGCGACTAAGGTTTGGAGTGAAGTTAAATTTCATAAAGGGTCAAAGTGACCAAGAAGCCATGTTGAAGTTGGATGTGTCAGGCCGAAAGGTGTAGGTATTGCAGCGAAGCTATAAACCATGATGCAACACATTGTGATCTCTAGACTGCAGGAGTGTTAGAGCGAACACATAAGAAGAAGAAGATGATGACATTTTGAGGGATAATTAAACAATAGTGTAAAGTGTCCTTTCACTCCTCCACCTCCAAAAATAAACCTCAAAATCAAAGTGATTTTTTTAAAGCGAACACCCCCCCCCCCCCCACAAAGTCTATCTATGACCCTGGTGTTTGCAATGCTTTGAGAAGCAGCCTCCTACTCAGAAGTAGACAAATAAACACAATATTTACTAATTTTAGTATTTTCTATTTTCTAAGATATGTCAAATATGGTCTTTAATAGTCTTACAGCAAAGTAAAATTGTTACATGGGAAATATGTTTTTGAGAAAAGCGACAATAGTTACTAAACTAGATAAAATAAGAAATGAAGAAATTAGGACTCTACCAAGAAGAGAGGGAGAAAATATTTCCTACTGAGATGGCACTGCTTCCAGACTTGAGGGGTTCCATGGATGACCTGAAGCGAATCACACAATTCATTGAAGCTATTGGTGCTGTAACCTGATATCTGACTGAAGAACGATGAAGAAGAAGATCTCATGTATTGAGCATATCGAATGACAGCAAGTAAAATGTGTCGGTCATCTTATGACAATGAACCCAAACAAAATACCAATAAGAGCATATAACAAAAGAATATATGAATATAGAGCCAAAGGTAGATCAAGAAAACTGTGGATAGAAAACATTACAATAACCTTGAACAAATATGAACTCAAAGCAACCGAGGTGATGCATCTGGCCTTGGAACAACAACTGAGGCTCCAAACCCTATGCTTTACAACAAGTGTGGATAGGACCAACCATCATTCACCTGGGGGAAAGACAATAGATAGAGTGTTTTCTATTTTTTTAAATTAAGATTTTAAAACATTTCTATCAGTTAATGGGTGAAACTTGGAAACTGGGTAATACAGAGCTGCTGTTCACTGGAAACACAAATATATCCTTTGGATAATTTCCATAAAACACAGAACATAATTTACAGAACTTCCACTGCATGACACCAAAAGAAGAAAATTATGGCCATCTAAAACAGCTCTGATGGACCAGCTCTACAGCCCTATCTCAGGACTGGTGAACAAAGCACAGTTCATTATGAAATTCGTATCACTTTGGCTGGAAGAACGAGGTTAAAGAAGAAATGGAAACACATAGTTCACAAAAATTTCAACCAATAGACCTTTGCCAAGAACACAACATACCACATGATGAGTAAAGAATGGCACTGATGGACAACTTGTATTCCCTTAAGATTTCAACAACTACAGCAGCAGCACAACACCATCCACTCCCTTTTCTACATTTTACAGCAGATATTCTAGATAAAAAAATTACAATTTTTAAAAAATTACTTACCAAACGATTATTAAAAATTTCAAAAAGCTCATTATGCAAATGAGAAGTGTCAAACGTATCTGCAAACACCAGATGTCCCCATTGATCTTGATTAGTCAGGTGCATGAAGATCACCTGCAAGAAATACAAAGTTCTAAATAGTAATTACCTTAACAATGTTAAAACTAGCAAACAAATTCTGATTTAATTATCAACTATCTTTACAATTTAAATCTAGAAAATAGATCCTAATTTAGCTATCAAATATCTTAACGATGTAAAATCTAACAAACAGATCCTAATTAAGTTATCAACTATCTTAACGATGTAAAAGAATTATATGTATTACCTTATTATCAAGTCATTGTTCACACATTCCATACATTCACATTGTCAAATTCCTAATCATTTGCAGACATGATCAGCCAATATTTTATTAATTTTGATGAGTTTTCTTTGGTGTAAAATTTAATGTAAAATTTAACGAACATAATTTAATTTTTAATTATAAATTACCCTAATAACATCTAGCCCAACAGAGGTGATTTAAACTAGTCAGAGTAGAGCCTTAAACCCAGAATGGTCCTCCTTGTGTTACTTTTATGCCAATTCCTTGAAGTATAGATGGAGCTTAGTTCAGCCAACACAATCTGAAAACTAAGACTGGCCTAGTCCTCCTATAATCAGCCAAGAGGCACAGTCTGCCCTAGCCAGTAAGACTGTAGTCTGCCCTAGCAAGCAACAACAACAGTCTGCCCAGCACAGAGTGTTGGAGATGGAGGCAATCAACCAAATGATGTACACAAATCAAGATGCCACTCATATACCAAAGTGAACAAAAGAAGGATCCTTCTTGTGTTAATTATGACACTTAAATACATGAAATGCCCATGTGTTGCAGTTCGGAAAGGGAAGCAAAGAATGGCAACACTGTAATCTGCAAAGCATGTTATAAGAGACGACCACGGTCATTTTTGGGTGGAGTTGGCTTGTCCCATTTCATAGGATCAAAGTGACCTAGAAACCATGCTGAAGTTGGATGTGTCTGGCTGAAAGGTTCAGATATCACAGCTAAGCTGTGAAGCATGACACAAAGCATTTCATTCTTCAGACAACATCCTGCTGACCTGTAAGAGTTTGAGAACGAACACAGAAGAAGAAGAAGAACATGAAAAATTTAGAATTTCTAGTGCAAATATTTTATCCTGGTACAGCAACCACAAGTGATGTCTACCTAATTTATTTCTGTGACAATCAACTAACCTTCTGCCTTGCATCCTGACAAAAAGACATGTCAGGATCAACACTGATACTGAACGTGTAGGAATCCTTGAGCTCTGGCAAATGACGGCCTTGGATCAGTAAGATATTGGTGACGTAGGGTACATTCCAAAGACCCCTTGGTGGAATAAAAACAATTCAGTTTAACTTTAGATATAGTCAGAAGTTGAGATTTGCCTTTTGATGTTTTCAGTAACACCTCAATGCTTGCTATTTATATTATTCATTGACCCATTTACAACTGAAATAACTGTGTTTCTGTTTATGTGCTATTTATGTTTACAAGAAGGTCTAAAGGTCTTTGTAGCATGAATGCCTAATGGTACATACTTGTGTGGATTGTTGCCGTCTAAAAATTTACATATCTGTGCAATAAGTGTATTGCTATTGCCTATGTATATATCGGCCGGTCCTATGCATTGTAACTTGAGAATATACACGTTGGATGCCTTGATTAAAATTGCATTGTATTTAGGGCTGTGGATTGGTCGAGTATGGAAAACATGTTGACCAGCTGAATGGACTTGGTTCAAATCCCATCAGCTACCTTCTGATTATTTTTAATAATTCATCTATGCTTCTCATTTATATTTCAATTAAACAATGGTCCACTGAAGATGGATGAATCAGGTCAATTGTGCAAATACTGTGTCACCTCAGGAATCGATTTGCATCTGCGTCCTCCACAATCTAGTCAATGCCAGCAGCTCATAGAATTTCAGATCAAATGGTCAAGCACAACAATGGTCTTTGAAGACTATTGTCTTCAAAAGGCTAGAAGACTCTGCAGAGGTCCTGGCATTGCCAGAACTAACTGCAGTGGATCCAAAAACATCATCAATGGACCATTGGGAATTACTGGCGATGGGTTTGGTTTAGTTAAAGTCAGAAAGTTTTCTCATGCCAAGGTTGAAACATTAATTCGGTAAAAGAAAATTTGGTACACATTTTAAATAATGTTGCATTTCATTTTTTTTAACAGTATAGATAGATCTGTTGTTTATCATCTAAATAGCTACCTTCATGAAGCCCACCCCCTGGATGTGTCTGTGCCACCTCCAATTCTAAAATCCCCCCTTCCCCGGCAAGTCTCTGTGCCCACCGGGGGGGGGGGGGGGGGTGGCGGCTATATGAGCCATGTTGAAAACCACTGCTCTATAGTTTGTTAAAAGTGACACAACTGCAGATATAAGCACATTCCAGGTGAATAAAAGAACAAGTACCACCAAAAATCTAGAAGGACATCACCAATACTGTTTGAAGACTTCGAAAATATCATCAGGATGGTGTATACATGTTGCATTCACATGATATTATGGTTGTGAGTGCACCTATTGGCCAAGTATTGCAGACTTCAGCACTTGTGTTTGCTTGGGCAGGACTGTGGACCTTTTCAATAAAGGGATGGCTCAACCAATCTTAGTTTCCAGCCTCTGTTGGCTGAACTGAGTTCCATCTCCACTTCATGGAGTTGGCCTCGATGAGGATGGCATTTTTATAACATATAATGACCATTGCCCTGAAACAAAGTCCATCTCCACAGGAAAGCTTATTCAACTAACAACCAGTTGCCCACATGATACTTAATACTGTCTCTGATTGTCAACAAGTGGTCATCTTAACAGATCTGTTCTGCAAGCTCTGAATGGTGGTAAACTACAATACCTTATAGATAAACTAAACAATACATTAATCAAAGAGAGTATAACTGTACTTCAGTGGGTGCCATTACACTGCAGTGTCCCAGGAAATGAGAGGGCCAATGAGTTGGCCAAAAATGGAGGACAGTATATGCAGGAAGACAATAAATTCACATATCAAGAAAAGAAGAGTGCTATACAAACCATCAGAAGTGAACATAGCATGACAAAAGATGCCTACCACTGTCTAAATCGACATGGACAGACAGGTAACCATACTTCACCTGAGAACAAGACACAACAGATATAATAAACACATGTACAGGATGCGCCTGTATGCCACATCACTGTGAACTTATGGAATAGATGAACAGACCTCTAAACATATTCTGCAGAACTGTCCCCAGTATGAACAATAGAGATAGACGTACTGGCCCAATGGCACAACCCTGCAAGCAAAGATATATGGAACCAAAGAAGAGCTTCAGAAAATGCTGAAGTTCATCCATGACTTGTCTGAGTGTAGACATCAAGTAGCGGACAAAAGAAAGAAAGAATCATCAGGAAAAGGCTGTTTTTATCCCTTAAATTTATAAACATGTCTGATGATGATAATAAAGTACTCCCTTTATCTCTGTTGAACAGGTATTTCTTGACAGCCCATAACCTGTCTGGCAAAACCACAGTCCTCCTCAGTTGAGTAACCAAGGTGATACCCAGACTCTTTTAACCCTTTAGCTGCTATGGACAAGTTTACTTGTTCCTCTATCTTATAGTTATTAACGAGTTTACCCGTTTTTTTTGGTTATCTATCCTCTCATTGCTTTAGCAATTACACTCTGAAATCACGAAGCTCCAGTAAGTGTCAACCATCCCTATTCATGTGGTAGGTTTTTTCTGATGCCAATAAAAAAAGCAAGTACCATGAAAATTCTCTTATTTTTGTGATACAGGAGAAGGTTTCAGCATAAAGACATAGTCGTTGAGGAAAGAATTTAGCACAGCTGGGATCAGTTACTGAGAAGAGTTAAGAATGTAACAGCTAGAGAGTTAATGTTTGTTGTCTCAAAAGTATGATTGTGTTAGGGAGATTTATGGATGCTTGTTTACTTCCTAAAGAAAGGCATTCGAGTATACCAGAATCATCGTCCAGCCAGAAGTGCAGCACACATGTGTGGGCCAACTATCTCATCATTCTTATATGTCAGATTTGTTGACCCATGCATAGTGATACCACACCTAGCATTTCTCACCATGCAGGAGTCTATCACAAAAGAACAAAGGTGCAGTGTCCGCTTGGCATGCATCTCTTCACCATCATAGAGATCACTTGATACAAGACAACGTAAGAAATCGAGACAAAACATACAATGACAATGATTTTTTCACAGGTGACAGGTTATCACAATGACAATGATTTTTTTCACAGGTGACAGGTTGTCATCTTATCCCTCAATTTTTCTTAGTCACCTCCAATGAAATACCTGAAAGAAGACTACTCTTTTCAACCCGATTGAGAAGTCCATGCCATGGTTACCATACAGGCAAACAGAAATAAACACATATAGAAAACCAGAAAAAATAAATGAGAAAACACACATGTAGTTTCTGAGAATATTACTTACACTTTCTCATAGTTGACGATATCCATATAATCATCTGAACGAGCATAAAAACCTTCGTCACTAATGGCACCCCAAAAGTTGGACCAAAATTTTGATGGACGTTTCATCATGGGTGCCAAAATAGACCTGAGATGTATCCAGGAAAATTAACTCTTTAAACAAAATACAAGGCACCATATATTCTTATCAGCAATGATATATATATGATAAGTGATGTACCTCTTGTTTGTTTGTTCTTAAGCTCCAGCCAGTTAGCAGGTAGCAATCTGGAGAAATGGCATGTTTTGTCATGGTTTATAGCTTAGCACAGCTAAGGATGTGGCAGCCAATTTCACCACCAAAATTGTTCATAGTCACCTCTTATAACATGAATGGCAGGTCATAGTGTTGCCATTCTTTGTTCCCCTTTCTGGCCCCAGCAACAAACAAGCAATAATATAGATCATGTTGTAGTGGTTTTGATGATGATAATAGTGGTGGCAATGGTTGGGGTGGAAATGATGATGGTGAGGTGGTGGTGATGATGATGGTGGAGATATAAGTGAAGGTGGTGGTGATGATAGAGGTAGAAGTGATGATGGTGGTGATAATGGTTGTAGTGAATATGGTGATGGTTGGTATGATGATAGTGATGGTGAAAGTGATAGTGAAAGTGATAGTGGTGGAAATGGTGGTGGTGGAAGTGATGATGGTGATGGTAGTGATGGTGAAAGTGATGGTGGTGATGGTGGAAGTGATGGTGGTGGAAATGGTGATGATGGAGGTGATGGTAGTAGTGAAAGTGACAGCAGTGGTGGAAGTGGAAGCAATAGTGGTGGTGGGGTGAAAGTGACGGTTTGGTGAGGATGGAAGTGGTGAGGATGGAAGTGGTGATGGGGTGGAAGTGACGGTGGTGGTGTAGGTGGAAGTGATAGTGGTGGTGGGGGTGGAAGTGACGGTGGTGATTGGAGTGGAAGTAATGGTGGTGGTGGAAGTGATAGTGGTGGTGATGATGATAATAATGAAGATGATAAGATAAATGATTAAATATCTCACCTATTTTGTTTGATGAGATCCTTCAAACAGCTCGGTTTTGTTATCTGAACAACTGAGTCAACAGTTAACAAATACTGACAGCTCTTCTGTATACACTCCTTCCTGGAAACAGTGTTTGCATGCAAGAAATAGCCCAACATTAGTTACAGCCGTGTCATGATTTATGAACTGTTGACCTACAGGAAGAAGTACTTACAACTAATATCTCATTCATGACTGACATATCTTGTTCATTTATTTTAGAGACAATATATCCAATGTTCATTCTTCTACTCGATTCCAGATTCTGGATTAGAAACTAGCATCATAGCACACGGGTCACTCTCATAAGTGCTCCTCCATTCTCCATTCCAGCAGCCATCAAAGTATATATAGACTCAAAGTCTCAGTCAGGAGTTGATTACGCGATCTTCGGTTCTTTCCAAAAAAATTACATTTTCTTTCCACAACCCCTAATCACTCCCGTTTCAGTTATTATTTGTATGTTTGTTTTTTACTGACCTAGTTCAATTCTCGTTAGTCTCAAGAATATTTAATTTATCCTCTTGCTTCCTACTTGAATTTACTTGTATAAGTTATTACTTGAAGCAACAATGTACTGTCTCCATGTTATTTATGTTTACAAGAAGACCTATGGCCCTTGCAGTATGAATACAGATGTTATATGTTTGTGTTACTGAGAATACTTCAATACATGTACAGGATTTTCGTTGTTGTTGTAATAGTACTTGTCTCAATTGGTCCATTCTCAGTGACCTGAATACACAGTTTTAATGTCTTGACAAAATCGCATATTTTGGAGATGCAGTTAGTCAAGTACGGAAAAACCCATTTACTTGAGTTGCAAGGCGATTCGGTGCCATTAGAACTTACCTGGTTCAATTCCTGTTAGTCTCAAGAATTTTTAATTTATCCTCTTGCTTCCTACTGCTTTAATTGTCAGCTTTCATCTCTTCTCACTACTGTGCAGTCTATCACAGCGTTGCCTGCCAATGAGTCAGCTCTTTCGTTTCCTCTGATGCCAATGTGACTCGGTTAGCATAACCATGTAATGCTCTGGACAAATGAATTATTCAATAACACAACCCATTCCTTTCTCAGAATGCTTCTTTCTATCTTACACAAAATGCTTTGAGAGTCTGTGAGTATTACTGAATAGGTAGAAATATCTGTTATCAACCAACTTGGCGCTGTTTTAATGCCCTCTATCTCCATCCTCATGCTCGATGTGATAATGGAGTATGCAGATGACCTCTCAACAAACTTCAAGATATTTCTGTAGGCAACAAAACCCCAACCACATTTATGTGTATTTATGTTGACCAAGTTATCTGTGTATATAATTATTATCTTGTGGTTTCGAGTGTAGCTGGGCCAGCTCTTGCACTATATCTTCTGTCATGATACCAGTCCATTTTCAACACGCTTTATGTAATTGAATTATTACGTTAGTCAGTAATTTTTTCCCAATGTCTACCTCTATCCATTCACTGTCCTTTCATACTTCCATTTCATATACTCTTTGCAGTGTGTCTTCAGCTTCTGTCATCAATGACCTACTCCCGCTTGATTCTTTTTCCCAGCCTCATTCAGGTGTTGGAGTTGGTCAGTCTCTGGCATCCTTTGTGACAGGAAGGTTTCCTGAAGTTTTTACTAGGTCCCTAATTCTTCTACTTCTCCGTTAGCAAACTCTTGCTAGTTAGTAGAATGTAGTCTCGAAAACGAATGTGCTGTGTCATGGTTTACAGCGTGGTTATGATTTTTACATTTCAGCCAGACATATCAAACTTCTGCATGGTTTTTGGATCACTTTGACCTGTATGGGACAACAAACTCCACCACCAAATATCCTCCTTAGCCGTTTTTATCACATACATGGAAGGACACAATATTTACTCTTTTTTTTGCACCCAAGCAATCCAATCACTTGACCACACCAGCACTCCAATCACTTGAACACACCAGCACTCCAATCACTTGCCCATGACAGTTTGCTATCTTCTCATTCCATACCCAAAATATCAATACTGCTTCTTCTGCATTCATTCTCACACTCCTGCTGGTTAGCAGTCACATCAGTCTCTATCTTATCATCATACTCACATGCAAGAAAGGTAATGAAGTCCTACTGAATGACGACTAAAACACTACACTATCACTAACGGATGTAAATATGGTACATACAACAAAACAAAACACAGAATATAATCATACAAATGACAATACTTCAGTAGGACTTCATTACCTGTCTTCCACATGAGTATTATTTTCTATTATGTTCTACTAGCAGTACCACCTTCTATTGTTTACTATCTTATCATCACTGTAATAAATTATATGATTAGCCGTCCTTATCATATCTCCTGTTTAAGGCACTCCCACCAGGTGGCACATCCTGTACAGGATGTAGCAGTCATCACAGTCTTTTGAAACTCCTGCTGATCTAGAGCCAATCTTTCTGCTTCTGTGAGTATTGTATGGTCATTGATATCTTGAGTCCATCTTCTTCACTGCCTACCTCTTGTTCATTGCCTGGTATCATCCCTTCCATTATTGTATTTTCTAGGCTGACATGACATTTGATATGGCCAATATATTCTACTTTTATTTTCAAGAGAGAATCTTGTTTAGATAGTTTTCTTTTACTTTCAATTCTCTAAAGATGACCCCCATTGATGATTCTTGTGGTTCATGTTATTCTGGGGATTTTTTCTGTAACATTTTGTTTCAAATGCTGCAATTTTGTTTCTCACCTTAATTGTGATTGTCAAAGATATATATCTATATATTGCAACTGGGAATATGCAAGCTCTAAGGAAATTTAGCATTATGTGAACCTCAATAATGTAGTGTTAAGTCATTCACCACTCCACCATCAGACCCTGGTTTCGAGTTCAATCATTATTCATCATTTGAAATTTGTATTCATGGTTCACCAAAGAACAGAATAAGTAAGGTACCTGGACTCAAGATCTGGAAAGGTTGAGAATGCCAGAAATTTGTTCATGCATGAGGACAGTAGATAAGTTTTCAGTACGAAGAAGGTTTCTACCTTGAAAAAACAAAAGCATATATGCCCATTTTCGTATGTAATCTCCTCTTTTTGATGGAAATGTGATTACTTTTTTTTGCAAAAAACCGTTACGGGAGAAGTTTTACCCAACTTTTGGCTACATAACTAGCACTAAACATCTTGTTCTGATTTCCTAGGTGGTATTGAAGTCAGAAAAAGACATGGTTGGAGAATATATAGAACTGAACGGGTTGTAAAGTTTGCAAACTCATCAAGATGGTAGAGGATAGAGATGTTTGAAGATTTTTCAGCATCAAATGTCTCTTATGGATTTGATTTTATTCAAACACCACCTTATCTACGGGCTTGCCATGCATACTGGTGAGTTTTCATTTGACGGATTACAATTTTGTGACAGTTACAACTATTATGACAGATATATTAAAAACATAAACAATAAACACACACACAAAATTAAACACTTACACCGCATCGTTTCGTGCATGACCTTCCTGAACATTGTCTGAAGGGGAAATAACTCTCACACTCCTGTAATGTGACCCACTGTATTCTAGAAATATATTAACATCTTTTGTGTGGTAATTGACCTGTCAACAAATTAGGGGGAAAATTATATAGTAAATATTAAACAAGATGTTGTCAAATACTTGAACATACACGATTTGATCCTCAAAACTATAAAAATGCAAGTTAAAAAAATGCTCATAAACATTTACAGATCCATAATTGACATATAGTGTTTCTAAAAATGAGTGTTTCAGGAATTGAAAAACCCACAGAATACAAGCATGAATGAACTCATATTCTGTTTACTACACCTCACAACTTATTCATCCATCACAAATGATGATAACCATTTGTAACATTCATTTTTGAAATTCAGTTAAAGTTATGTCCTTGACTATGAGCTTGTAGATGACTAACAAGTCCTATTCTGGTTGTAAATGTCACGTGTGCATGAGATTTTTGTCAGTTTGTTCATGAGATGACCACTAGATGGTTATTGGTCTAACCCGTTACTTTCTAGCTACTCTCCGCTGGAGTTGCTCAGAACTACCACTAAAGAAAGCACTGCAGTGAATGCCTGCTACATTCTTAATAGCTGTGTCACATCCTATGCCTTAGATATCTCTGCGATACTACACGCTGCAGCCAATAACTGCTACATGCCAGAATACTTTGACTTCCATTTTCACTCAAACAAACATCTTTTGCCTTTAAAAACTGGTTGTTCTTACTCTTAACATTTGTTGTTTATTTCTGAGAAATACTGAGAATTTCAACAACTTTTAAACACAGTGTGGAAGAAGCTATCGTTCTTATTTATAGCCCGTTCAGAGACAGAAGAATGCAGTAATAATTATAATTGCAATCGGATCAATAACAAAACCGATCAAAGAGGCTCGGATTAGGTTTAGGTAGTTTTGATGCTGGTCATTTATACAGAAATTGTCTGAAACATCAAAGAGTAGTTGAAAAAAATGACATTATTTCAGAAGATAGAATACCTAGTTCATATATAGGGAGATATTTTATTGAATAGGCACAAAGTATGAAAGTTGTAGAAAGTAAACAATTCATAAATAACAAAATTATGAGGATGTATATTTTTTAATTTGTGTGTGTGTTTCTGATGCCATTGAGAAAAATATTCATAAAGTTAACATTTCTTGACATAAATGCATAAAATAAATTGTTTATTAACTACAACTAAATACCCTAACATAAAGTCTCTGAAAACGTGATCGGGACACATTAAACCATTAACAAATTAGGTCACTTGCAATATTTATTTTTTTAAAATTATAAGCTACTAATAATTTTTCTATTTTACAAATTGTTATTATACTTTTCAAAGACAATTTTCAACAATTTACGATTATATTGATTTTCTGTAACCTTTTTTTCTTTCTAATGATATAGGCCTACAATATGCACATCATTTATCAATACTATGATACATCATGATTCAATTTTAAAAACAAGTGATGACATTTTTCGGCTGCTAAACATTAATGTTGGCCAAACCTAAAAAATATCAAGTCCCATCCAGCCCTCTTCAGCATTTACCCTACTTCTTAAAAAGTATATTCTGCAGCATCTCATCTCGAAGGCAGATATTTTCTTTGCCATTGACTTGTTCAGTGATTGCAATAATACACAAATAAAACTAAGGAAAACATTTTTACTACACAAAAATAACATTATGGAAGACAGAAAAGAAAAAAATTATACACACATTATTGTGCAGATAAACATCCATCTTCTCTTTGGGATAATCAAGAGCTGCTACTCTCTGGAAGAACTCTCGTATAAATGGAGTTGCAGTTTCCACAAACAAGGCAATCATCACTGTTGGATAATTTGATTCCTGTGTGGAAAAAATGTGAAAATACTTTAGTGATACCGCTATCGTCTGCATATGGAAAAATACTTCAAGTACGAGGGTGATTCCTTAATTAAGGGCAAACTGCAAATATTTCCCTTATTAAATATTGAATATCTTTTTAGCTTCTGTAAAGGAAAGGCCAATTATCAGAGAGAATTTTGACACTGTCCGATAGATGGAGCAGCTTGTGTAATTGTAACAGACAAAGGAACAAAATGCCGATGCCCGTGGCTGTATGGACCGTAGAGGAGTAGCAAGAAATGTTTTTGTGGGCAGAGGGTGTGAAACCTCATGAAATTCACAAAAGAATGCTGCAACAGTATAGGGATTTGTCGAGCGGAAAGTATACAAGTGGGTAGATACATTTAAAATTTCATGTATATCAATCTGTGATGAGCAAAGTCCCGGTCGTCCAAGCAATACAGAGCCGTCGCAAGGCTTTTTCTCTAGAGAAGTTCTTCTTCTTCGTGATAATGTAGGCCCTCATACATCTGCTGCAACCCTTGTCACCATCAGAAGATTGAGATTTCAGATATTACAGCATCCCCCGTATAGTCCTGACCTAGCCCCCTCTGATTATCATGTGTTTGGACCCATGAAAAATGATTTGATGGAACAAACATTTGGGAACAGTGGCGAGATTAAAGAAGCGGTGCATTCCTGGCTGAAGGGACAATCAAAAACATATTGTTCCTAATGGAATAAAGAAGTTGGTGCAGCGGTATGAAAAGTGCATTCCCAAGGAGGGTGGTTATATACAAAGATTACATATAATTTGTATCTCTATATGAACTATGTATCTCCAAAAATTTAATTTTACCCTTTCTTAATGAATCGCCCTCATAACTGGATGGAGTACTGCTTCTTCGTCTTCTGTATTTCATGGTTTTCGGTCTTAGGTTTCAATATTAGGATAAAAAGAGATAAAAACTTGTGACACACTGTGGTTGTAGGACACAATACCACAAGTTGGACAGACTTCTACTCTGGAGAGGACTGTGTTGAACAATCTTACAATCTCGAGGCATGTTGTACAATTTTACAATCTTGAATTATGTTGTACAATCTTACAGTCTCGAAGTATATATTGTCCAATCTTACAATCTCAAAACATGGAATAAAATCTTACAAAATTGAGGCATGTTATACAACCGTACATCCTTGAGGCATGTTGTACAATATTACAATCTCAAGGCATGTTGTACAATATTACAATCTTAGGGCATGCTGTACAATCTTACAATCTCAAGACATGTTATACAATCTCATGTCATGTTGTAGATAAAAGGGTTGATTCCCTCCCAGCAGGCCAGGAATGGGTCTTCTTCACAGTGGAGACAACTCTGCATCAACCTCTGTAGTCTATTACTATGACTTGCATGGCAGGCAACAGTGCTTCCTACAACACATGGCAATGAGTGATAGGAATGAGTACTTACATATATATTATATTATATTCATGCATTGGGTTTGTATGGTGTACTCCCATACTCCTAATGGAGTGATTAGCAAAAATCAATACTTACATCTAAATCACATTCACACATTAGAATGTATGAATGCAACTGTATATTCCTAATGGAGTGATAAGTAAGAATTAGTACTTACATCTACAGATGATAAATCAAACAGATCCTCTTTGCAAGACTGGCATCCCGAACTAACTGTCCAACCATCAGCAAGGTAGCTGGACAAGTGGTAAAACACTGGCTGTAAGACATTACACAGATGAAGAAATTACTTCACAAATAATTTTGTCTTTACAGTTTGTACCTCGACCATGTTCCTCATGGCTAAATAACTAGCTTCACAGTTTGCACCCGACTATGTTTCCCATGGCTAAATAAATAGCTTGACAGTTTGTACCCACTCCATGTTCCCATGGCTAAATATCTAGCTTCACAGTTGTACCCCACCATGTTTCCCATGACTAAATAACTAGCTTGACATTTGAACCTCGACCATGTTCCCCGTGGCTAAATATCTAGCTTCAAAGTTTGTACCCCAACCATGTTCCCCATGGTTAAATAGCTAACAATCAGATGTCTTTCCCCTCTAAGAAGGCTTCTTCTCCATACCACTGAGTGTTGGAGCCATCTGGGTATAAAATACAGGTAAGGGTAAGCTGAGTTATGAACTAGAGTCATATCACATGGTTTCTACCATAAGTGTTCAGCTGCCTAGTCAAGTCAGTGATTGATCAGAAACCGTCTGATTACCACACTTGCTCAGCAGGAATGGTGCCATTCCTTCATGTTCCCAGAGAATGAGCCTTGGTACACATCTTCCTTGTGGTTGTGTGAACCACAGAAGTAAAACCATAAATCATGAGTGAACTCAAAACTCAGGCCTGCTAGTTGGCTGACAAGTAATTTAACATCACTCCAATGCATCTCCAAGGTATTAAATAAACTTCTAGAAAAACCTCTCCACTGCACAGAAGGGTACAAAAGCTGTATTACATGTAATTCCTGGGAATTTCTTCTTCTTCTGTGTTCATTCTCAAACTCGTGCTGGATCTCCCTTGTAGCAGGACTATGGTCCTACTAGATTTCCAGTAGGATGTAGTCCAGAGAATGAAAATGCGTTGTGTCGCTGTTTTATTTGCTGCAAGTGCCCGGCACATCCGTCTTCGGCAGGATTCTGGGAATTAAAACAAACAATAAAATGCTGCGTCGTCAAGTAGCGTAGGTGATCATGTTTCTCCACACTCCCTGTCTCATGTTATTACGTTTAGTCTGTGATATTCTCCTATGCCATGAGGACAACTAGTCCAGCTCTCCGACTTCTATATAAAATACATGTAGAGGATGACAGGTGTATATCCAGCTCACATTTATCACCACCATCAAGTCCATAACCCCTCTGGCTTGATATGGTGCCACTGACAAATGAACATAAAAATCTCACCATGTCTCTATTCTCAATGTCTTGCTTAAGCGTAGAGGAACTTAATCCTGATATTATCAAGGCATACTTTTTTGTCCACCTTCTTTCATCCTCAACTGTCCCAAGAGGAAATTCTTGGAAAAGGGAATCATGCCTCATCATGTGCTCACACCACGCAAGTTTGTGACATTTCACCATTGCCAGAAGATATTATTGTTGACCAGATATTCTGTAACATTTATATTCTTCTTATTCTTCATTGTACATTCTCAAACTTCTGTTGAATTTCTCTTGTAGCAGGACCATGGTCCTACTAGATTTCCAGCAGGATGTAGTCCAGAGAATAGAAATGCATTGTGTCGCCATTTTATTTGCACCAATGGCCCAACAAATCCGTCTTCGGCAGAATTTGTATTCAAAAGTATGTATTCTCTGCATTTATGTTGTAATTGTCCAATACTCACATCCGTACAAAAGAATAGGTATTATTAAAGTTGATCTTCACTGTTGTACTTATTCTACTTTTCTCTATGGGTTAAATCGGAATACTGCAGAAAGGGTCATTATTTCAAATATAATCTTGTTATGTCCACTAACTTTTTTGTTACAAACATAGTCCTTTGGCGATGGGGGGGATCCATTTGTTCTCAAACTCCCGCTGGATCTCTCTTGTAGCAGAATAATGGGCCTACTATATTTCCAGCAGGATGCAGTCCAGATAAAAGAAATGTGTTGTGTCACATTTTTATTTTTGTGAATGGCCCAATACATCCAACTTCGGAGGTGGTAACTAATACATTCAATGTTTTTACTACTTCCACTGAACGGTGTACATCTGTAACCATATCGCTAGTACGCCAGCCATACAAGAGATTACATACTGGTACCCATACTACAAGTTGGTCACCAACCTCAAAGGTAATCACTGCCAAATTTGCTTGACCTTTATGTCGCTGTATGCAATGCTATCAACAAAGCCACAGACACTCACAGATGATCTGTAAATTAGCTAGATTTATAACTAAGTTTACCTTGATTGGTCCATTTCCATGAATGACAATAGGTATTGTTCCAGTTCTACTGTTGTAAAGGTAACTGTGTGTTCCCTTGTATTTCAGAATGACTTCATCTGAAATAATTTACAAAAATGTGTTCTCTCCTTGATAATTCCGGTGGTTACTAAATGTTCAAGTTTTGCTCATCACGTGTTCTAAAAATACTGTCTGTTTCTAACTTTGCTATAATTTGTCTTTTTACTCCAGTATCTCTGAGGACTTCTGCATTAGTTTTCTCAGCTGTTGATGGATTTTTCATCATTCTTCTCATAAAGCACATCTCATTAGCCTCCAGATCACTGAGGTTTTTTTGGTTTACAGTCCATGCTTCACATCCATAAAGAAGATTTGGTTTGATAATATTGTATACATATACAGAATAAGTAAAAATTATTTGAAACAATTCTCCCTCTCCACTTCTTTATGACTGTAGTTTTACTTCTTCTTATGGCCCATGCCATGTGGCAATGGTTATCATGTCTTTTCATAGTCTTCTATTTCATGTTATCAATCAATTCTGATACCAATGTTCTCCCATGCCACAATGCCAGGTTGTCAAGCATCTTCTTTCTTGGTCTTCAGTTTGCCTGTTAATACAGTGTGTTCCATCTTTCTCATGATGTGTCCAAAAAATATGGACTGTCTTTTTCTAATGCTGGTAAACAGCTCTCTTTTTGAATTAACTTCTTTCAAAATATCTTCCTTACTCTTTTTATCTGTCCATGGTGTTCTTGATATTCTTCTATGTCAAACACCATGATGTTGATGGTCTTCCCAGCATACAGCAGACCAACCATGGAGCAATAGTAAACACCTATCACAATGTAGCAGGCATAACTTTAGTAAGAAGGGACAGGGGAAAGAGACATGTAGGGGGGTGCTTAATAAAAAAAATAAGGAGCTGATTTTGTGGTCACTTTGATGATTATTTTTTTAAGTTGTTGGAGGTGGATATAACTGAATTTTTCCTTGTTTTTTAGTGATAACTTTGATGATTATTTTTGTAAAATGTTGGAGGTGGGCTTAACTTAACTTTCCCTTGTTTTTACTGGTAACTGATGATTATTTTTGTAAGTTGATGGAGGTGGGTTCAAATGAACTTTTCCTTATTTTTTAGTAGGCCTATAAAATGTCATATCCTATTCTGGGAGCAAGGGAATTAAACTCTTTCCCTCCCTCTCCCCTTTTCAAAAATCTACTTGCCCTAGAGAATGACATGAGTATATAATGTGGTTTGCTTTTTGTGGAAGACCCACAGTACTTTAACTACAATTGAGGTTGACAACCTTTTTTGGGTTGGCAAGATGGATTGAGATTAAGCCAAAGAGCTTATTTAGTCTTTTGGAGCTCCAAAGAGTATTTTCTGAGTTTTGGGGCCAGCACATACAGTACTTTAAGATCGGCCTGGCAGCCACACAAAAATGATTTGACTGGATGGATTTGGCCAATGGGATGTATTTTGCTAACTGTTGATCAATACTAAAATATATATATATAAAAATAAAATAAAGAAATATTGTATCACATCCTATTCAGGATGTAGTAAACATTTTTGGCTATATCGATATTTTACAAAGTGTAAATACATTCAGTAGTGTGCAATTACCCTCAGAATTGATCCAGATGCACAATTGCCTGTGACAGGATTTGAACCCATACTTTGGGTGTGACAAAAATATTCTGTACCTCACATCCAGAGCCGAACTGATCTATACTAGTATACCAAACTGTCAGATGGGATATCCGACAAGGTGGAGAGTGTTGCAGTAACAAAACTAAGAAGAGATAATAACTCTGATAATGTATTATTGATGGATGTGGTTTATCCTTGATTTTGTCAATTCAGACAATAATATATTATCATAGTTATCTGATCCATATAAATATGTTTTTTCCCCCTCTAAGTAGGAGACTTCTTCTCAAAGTATTGCACGTCAATCAAATTTGGTTGCCTTCAGTGTATGAAATAATAATGACAACAGTTTCAGACTTGTGCTGTTTGATGTGTGCAGAGATGGCTGAAAAGTCGTCTTGGCATAGATTTCCCTGCTACATTTGGCACAAGTATGATCAGAATTGGGCATCTGTGTGTTTATTGTTGTGTCTTTTCAAGCAGCATGTTTAATCTGTGCCTCTGAAATTTGATGCTTCTCTGCAATGTTTCTTTGCTGGTGTTGATGTACCACACTGAGTAATTCTAAGCGACAGACTCCCAGGATGTGGCATCAATGTTGAAGCTCTTTAGAAACACCTTGAAGCGTTTCTTCTGTCCACTGGCCAGTGATTTTCCCTTGAGGAGCTCACCATATATCAGCTGTTTTGGGATGCATTTGCCATGCATGCACACATCATGTCATGCCTATCTCAGTTAGGTCTTCTTCAGCATTGTATGAAGGCTTTTAGGATGTTGACTCTAGTGATGACTTTGATATATGAAATAAATCTCTGGAGAAACCTCCCCATTTCACAAAAGGGTCAACAAGATCTATTCCATCCTGGGGATGGAAACAAACAAGACACACAGGAAATACTTTCATACTTACCTAAAGCAAAGTTCAAATTCTGGAAGATTTCAGCTCTCGAGTCCAGTTTCATGTTCCATTCATGCTGTGGAATTGACAGTTCATTGTTCTGTGCAGTTGCCATAACTAGATAGTTAGACAGGGTTTCTATAAAGTTATTGTGCACTGATATCACACATATGCACACTATTATAATATGTACTATTCATTGGCACAGTGTCACCACTAATGTAAATGAGTGCACAGTGACTTTGTAGAAACCCAGTATAATAACAGCAGCAGCAGAAGCAGCAGAAGCAACAACAACAATAATAATACTGATGTATTGGAAAGAACAGGCAATATCACATAATTTTTTATGCTCAATATGCACAGACTCAGATAGATTGGACATACTAGGAGGATGGAAGATGGCTGGGACACACTAAGAGGAAGATAGGTGGCTGGGACAAATTAGGAGGATGATAGGTGGCTGGGACACACTAGGAAGATAGAAGATGGTTGGGACACACTAGGAGGATGGAAGATGACTGGGACACACTAGGAGGAAGATAGGTGGCTGGGACAAATTAGGAGGATGATAGGTGGCTGGGACACACTAGGAAGATAGAAGATGGTTGGGACACACTAGGAGGATGTAAGACAGCAGAATACTGAAATATCTACTTCATAGAGAATTACAGCCTGGAAAAAGAACTCAGGGTCAACCTCTACTACTGTAAAAAGACATGCGAACACAGCATGCATTGTACGAGCACTGATATAGAATAATGGAAACAGGCTGCCATGGATCATATTGCATGGAGGGAAAAGATTAGGAATGGTATAAAGACAAAGGTGAAGGTGACAGCAGTTAGTTCAAGGGCTGCACATCTAAGAAGACACACAACAGAACACGATGGTACAAGTGGGGTCTGTGATTCCTTGTACATACTGTGGAAGGCCGTTTGTAGCTCAAATTGATCTTGTAAGGCACATCCATCATCGCAATTGATTGTTTATTATATTTCTTATAGCATAACAGCAATATTATTGTCTGGAAAGACAGAAAAGTGCCTACTAATATAACTATTATAATATAACTACTACAAGACCCATAACCCATCAGGGTCATAAGAGTACTACATTGGAGACATCAGTCTAAAAGCCCCCCCCCCCCCCCAATTAACTCTGTTCTCAACCATTCTAACAAGTGTACAAAGGTCATGCCTGAACTATTCCTTGATATTGATAAATCCAGTATTTTCTATGGCCGCCTCCTCACATTCCAGCTCTCAACTGTTCCTAGAAAAATAGCATTAGAAGGTGAGTATTGTCTCGTTACATGTCCAAACCAAGAAAATTTAAAGCACTTCACCACTATGACTACCAAGAGACAGAGAGAGAGAGAGAGAAAGAGAGAGACTGAGAGAGCTAATCTCAGTACAGCTTTTTATAATCTAAGTGGCTGATTTGTAAGTAGGGATGAGAGCAGAGCTGGGCAACCTTTGGTAATCAGTGGGTCAGATTGAGATTATGTAATGTGTTATGCATGAAAGAAGATTGTTAATGTTCTGGGGTTCCAGGTAGTGTATTCTGATCTCAGGTAGAATTTGAAATAAATTATAATGAATACTTTGCTAATCATTGGAAACAAACAGGAAAACATACATACATAGAAACATACATATTTCATCTGTTGGATTACATAATTAAACAAGAAGAGTTATCTGACAGCATGACACCTTATATAAGACAGACATAGTTGATCCCAGTCCAACTCCCCTGCCAACTACTCCCACCCTGGAAACTATCACCCATAGACATATTAGTCTCTAAAGTCCAAAGACACAGCAGGTGTAAATAGATGTGGCAAAGTTTAGCCAGTGGTAGACCAAAAGAAACACTCAGAAGAACAATACTTAGAGAAAGTAAAACAATCAATATCCATACTATTCAAGAACTGCATAGAACAGCTTTGAACAGACAGAATTGGAGAGATCTTACCTCTGCCCTATGCACTAACTTCAACACAAAAGGAAAATGAATGAATAGAATTAATACACACTTCACAGCTGTCGACAGATTGATGGGGCTGTCACGGGCTAGGGAAGTCCACCAGAACAAAAGAAATGTCAAATATGCAGCATAACATATTCACACTCTCCGGCACAAATCACATAAAAACTTGTACTGGTTATTTTTACTCTTTTTGTTCGTTCGTTCTCACACTCCTGCAGATTAGTAGATATAAATAACCAAAATATTGGAGAATGTCCGACAAAATGGACAGTGCAGCAGTAACCAGAGGATGACTTGTCCTAGTCATCTTGGTTATCAATAATTGTATGGTTGTGTTTTTCTTAACTGTTATTTGTTTCTTCAGAAAGGTCCTGATTGGACTGATATGTTAATAATTGCCCTTGTTCTATGTTTTATTGTTATTTATTATTGTTTTATATCGATAGTTAGGTATTCACAGTAACTTGTTTACTTTATTTAGGATTTGAAGATTAGCAGGATGTAATCTGTAGAATGGAAAGCATTGTGCCACAGTTTACAGCTTAGCTGTCATATCTGAGCCTTTTAGTCTGACACTCCAACTTCAGCATGGCTTCAGGGTCACTTTGACTGTCTACATGATGGGATAGCCAACTCCACCAGAAAACTTCCTTAATTGTCACTAACACACATGGCAGATAACTCTGTAACATACATGGCAGATAACTCAGTAATGTGTGCGCTTGCATCTATGGATCTCACCAATGGCCCACTAGACAAACCACCCATGCAACAGAAAACAGTAGATGACATGCTGTTATATTGAGGCTCTCTTATGGAAGCTTTGTAGTATGGCATCTATACAATTATAAAACCCCTCTTAGTAAAAGGCTCCTTCAATAGGCATTGCACTAAGCCAAAAGCTGAAGTCTCCTGGATTTGAAAGAAAGCTCAGAAAAACCACCCCACTGCACACAGGACATAAGAGCTAATTACTCGCAATTCCTGGGGTTCTCAAACATAACACTGTTGCTACACAATGCTCCTCAGGCCCCAACAACACACAGGTAGTGTTAATTATTTGAGTACAAATACAAACAGACAAACATATCCATACCCTGACTGCTCTATTGAGATAGAGATTGGTGTAGTAACGCTGATCATCATCTGTGTCGGCTACAGGTTGGTAGTTTAAAAGGTCGTAGATCTCTCTGGCATAACCAATGAAACCTGGAAAGCAATAATCTTACTTTCAAACACAAGAATATCTATCTATTTAAGCTAACTATCTTTCTTTATATATTCCTTCAGCTCCAAAACCAGTTTTGTTTAGTTCAAACGGTGTGATGCTACTGTGTGTAGTAATTGCATGTTTTGAGCTTCACATTTACATTCTCTTTGATGGTTGTTCTGAAAAGTGTTTCTCTTGGTCTTCCTCTCTTTCTTTTGCCATTTGGTACCCATTCCCATTTTAATGCTTGTCTATACTGAACAAGATATGCTACCAATTTATTTTGTTTAAGTCTTGGTTGGTTAGTCAGTTAATAGAACTCATAGGTGGTCAGTCTCTTTAACGCTTTACCTCCAGTGAATCTCCAAATTGGTAAAGTCTTTTGTCTTTAATTCACGGAGCTGGGAGTTCGAAATCAGGCAGTGACACATTGTTTATCAATGAATTTATCAGTGGTATCTGGAGACGATCACTTGAAGATAATGACAGAGCTGACAGACTGGCATCAAAAGCACAGGTGTCAGAACATATGACAATGGACAAGGGGGGGACACTGTGAATTTCCTGTGTCTGTTGGATGAAGACACCATGGTGAACAAGAATATTATAAAGAGGATGTATGAGTCTGAAATTGTGAAGATTTTGGAAGGGGATAGACAGATAAGACTAGGAAAATATACAATCAACATGCCATGGCAACTATCAGCACACATATACTTTGCCATCTGTTGAAAGAGATGGAGATTCTAAGGGTATGCTCGGAGTGTAGCGTTATTGACTCAGATAATCACTAATCACTATCGACTGAGTTACTTATTCTGTGTTGGTTCTCAAACTCCTACAGATTGTTAGGATGTAGTCCAGACAACAGAATGCATTACATCATGATTTACAGCATAGCAATGATTTTCATGTTTTCAGCATGACTTCTGGATCACTGACTCTGTATAGGATGGGACAGCCAAGCACAGCTCGTTAAAACCATCTTAGTCACCTTTAACAACATGCATGACAGGTCATAGTGTTGCTATTCTGTGCTCCCCTTTCTGGTCCCAGCAACACACAGGCGATAAGCTATAAATTTACATGTTTTTAGTGGCTATCTTAGAAACTGAACCATAAATTTGAAGAAAAAGCCAAGGTGGTATCAAATGAAGTAATCATATCATCATTATTAAGTGCTATCTCTTCAACGAAGGTTGGCTGCAACAGACCTCCAACATCCTGTCTCTTGTCTTGGTGGTGCACTCTGCTAGACTGCAAGCTGTCCATCTGGTATGTTACTCTCCCACTTGTATCTCTGCCTACCTCTTGATCGCCTCCCCTCGACTTTACCCTCAAGTAAGGTCTTCAACAAGGTGTCATGTTTTTAATGTGTCCAAAATATTTTATTTGCTTGATCTCTATTTCTTTTAATAATCTTTTCTTCATATTAAGTGTTTGTTAGAACCTCTTTGTTTGTTTTCTTCTCTTTCCATGATGGTCTCCCTATTCTTCTATATATCCACATCTCATAGGCATCAAATATGTCTTCTAATTGTTTGTTCATTGTCAATGTTTCTGAGCCATACATTAATATAGAATAGATGTAGTATTTTATAATTATCATTTTTAGCTTGTTTGTAATTTGTTTACATGTTAATTTCCTCATGTCATTGACAGTACTTTTAGCCATTTCTATTCTTAACTTCTGTTTCTCATATGCCATCATTTGTGACTATGTGTCCAAGATATTGATAATGTTCTACTTGTTGTAGTTTCTCTCCATGTATTTTTATGTTTAGTACCTGTTATTTTGTGACTTTGCTGATTATCATGCTTTCTATTTTTTGGATGTTTATTTACTAGTCTGTAGGAGGCTTCTTCTCAAAGCATTTGTACACTGCTGACAGTTGGAGTCATTTGTAGGAGGTAAAAGCATATGTACACTGCTGGAAGTTGAAGTATTTTGGGTACAGAAATAAACTCTGGAGAAGACCCCCCTCCCCATTGTATAAAAAGATATAAAAGCTTAATTGTTCATAATACTGGGGGATTGAAAGAAACATATATTGTTTCAACCTTTGTCATCACAGAGCTAAGTAGAATAAAGCCTATTTCATCCGTTTCATTTGTTATTCTTTCGCTACTTTGTGGGATTTGTCTTCCCATGAAATGATCCAAACCATGTTTTAACCCTTTATCTGCTACATTTATTTCTTCAGTAACTGATCCTAGCTGCGGTAAATTCTTTCACCAATGATTCCTTGCTGAATCCTTCTCTTCTCCTACAAAAATAATAGCTTTCACTCTACTTACTTTTTATTGGTACCAGAAAATTTATACCACCTGGATGGGATGGCTGACATGAACTGATACCTGGCAATTTCAGAGTGAAATATTTTTTAACAATCAGTGGATATATAACAAAAACAGATTAATTCGTTGTTAGCAGTCATAACCAGTAAACTGACTCGTAGCAGATAAAGGGTTAATAGTTACTTGTGCTTCACTATCTCTTCCTTGCTTCTTTTCAACCTATCATCATCACACCATATGTATGTTTCTATGTAAAGTGTGTTGCTTGCCATCTTTTATCCTGATGAAAGCATTCTAGTTAAAACATCATTTGTCTACGTGTCTCGTTATCAGTATGCTTTGTTTATAAATATTGGTAACACTTATACCTAATTATATTTATCTCCATTTTGTTGTTTGTTCCCTAAAACTGGAGGTTTATCTCTTTATGCATTCATTAAGCAGGTTCAACATTGGGACCCCCCCCCCCCAATCCATCATCAATTCACCAACTATAAATGCATCAGATACCAGTCTGTCTGCTCTCTCGTTATAATAACTGCATGCATATTCTTCAGACAGTAAAACTTTCAAATTAAACGTCTCTGTGATAAGAGAACTTACCGCCAGAATTTAAATATCTCTTCTCTGATTCTCTGACCATGGGATATCTGTCCTGTTTTGAAACAAGAAGCACATTGTCATTACATAATTTTGTTAATATCATACAGGTTTTTTTATGGTGATGATGATGAAATAATCCCTTTAGCTGTAAGCTAGTAAATTGTGACAACACATAGCCTATCCAACAAGAGTAAAGGTCCACCTCAATTGAGTAACCAAGTCAACACCAGGGGAGGTTTAATGAAAGCAGGTTTCGTCCCCGATAGGAGGCATTTTAGTGCTGCCTCCTAGGTCCCAGGATCACCACGTCCTGTCAGGAGTAGGACATGTACTTCTGAACCAACTATCTGATCATTCTTTTGCCAGATTTCTTGACCCAGCTGCAGTGATAGCACACTACCTAGGAATCTGCAATAAAAGGACAATGGTGCCATATCTGCTGACCAGCATCTCTTCATTCTCCATGGAGAACATTTGATAGAAGACAAAAAGTAAGAGATAAGACAAGATATGCTGTGACAATGAGGATTTTTTTTCACAGATGATAGGTTGTCAGCCTACCCATCAACTTTACTTAGTCTCCTCCAATGGCATGGCTGGAATGAAGACAGTGGTCCTATTCTTCGCACCCTGAACTAGAAGTCCAGTCCCAGGTTGCCACACAGGTGAAGTTTATTGATAATTAATAATTGCTGATTTCAACTTCATTGAAATAGTTACAATATCCATGACCTTGATCCACAATATCCATTAACATTGTCTATATTATTATTTACATTTAACCCACAATATCTATTAACAGTATCCACATTAGGCATAGACTTTGCAGTATCCATTAACTTTATCCACATTATCCATTAATTTTATCTACAATATCAATTAATTACATATTGTATATCGTCCTTTATAGGTGTCAAATTACTAGTAAGACTAACATTGTTTTAAAGTGAGAGCAAGACAGCTGCAGCCAATCTTAATTGCGGAGATGACGCTTGCTGATTAAGATGCACTACATATGAGCTATAGACTGTACACATGGTTGTAATTTTTGTTTCATTCATTCTCAAACTCTCATCGGATCTCTCTTGTACCCGGATGTTCCTACTAGATTTCTAGCAGGAAAATGTTTTGTGATGCCATTTTTATTTGCGTCAATGGTCCAACACATCCAACTTCAGTGTTGGTAGCCAGTTCGTTCAGTGTATTTAACTCTTCCACTGAACAATAGAAATCTATAACCTAATGCTAGAAATAGACCATCCATAAGAGAGAACTGGTTCCCGTACTTACACGTTGGTCACTATTCTAAAAGCTAACCACGTTCAAGAATGCTTGACATTTTTGCTGCTGTCACTATACTATTGAGTGGCTACAGACACCCATGAGTAGTTTTTAAAAACAGCTTGTTGCACCCTCTGACAAGTAACCCAGATGTCACAACAACAACATTGCCTAATTTATTAAAAAACTAAATTCTTCATACAAAGGAGACTTTTAAATGTTTTAAAATCGTAATTTAAAAAGTACCTACCTCTAAGTTTTTATCTGGCCAACAAGCATCCTCTGCAGCAAAAACTACCTTGGATTTAAACTGAAAGAATTTGTCCAAGATTGCTTCTTTTCCATCTGTGAACACTACATCGTAACTGTTAGAGAAGGAGGTATTATTTGAACTCTTCAGTGTGACAAGAAAACAGAAACCATAAATTGTTCAGGAATAAAAATATTTGTTTTTATGGTAGTAGAGTTAATAGTAAGCTCGCTTCACAAACCTAACTCAATGAACTAGGTGGTGTGAACGGCAACCATCCAGATTATACTGGTCACACAATAGGATGTATTAGTGACACCTCAAAATTCAACAATAGTTGAATAGCAATGTCCTGTACAGGCTTCGCTTAAATTATTTATTTCTTTTCAATGATTGGTTATGAACAGACTATTGCAAGCAGTAAAAGATCCAAAGAATATGAGCATGAATGAAATCATGGTCTGCTTACTAAACCTCACCAATCTTTCTTTCATACCCAGGAGGCTTAAGCTTTCAGCTTAGTGCAATATCTATTGATGAAGCCTTCTACTATATGTCATGAGACAAGCTGATAGTTTACCTAGATTACCCATTGCTTGTCTTTCATTAGACGAGGCGCTTCACTGTCAACAAGCTGGTCCTCGTGTAAGAAAACCATTCCATTACCACTCTTTGTGTCTCTATATCCCAGACATAATTTCTTCTGTATGAGCCTTTTGGGTAACGGCGACAGTCGAATTAGATTCAGGGTTGATACATCTTCCTAGATGAGGTGCTGCTTTGCCAAACACATCTGGGATCTGGAATTTGACCTGTGCATTTCTCATGCGCACTCGCCTCATCTGCTTGAGATGGTCTTCCAATCCATCGCAAGGCACGGTCATGTATTTTGACACCATTGTGTATATTACTCAAAGACATAGGTAAAATACGAATCTCAGGAGAGGGGCTTAGTGGATCCTTGGGTACTGAACCCAATTCTCTCTGTATGAGCCATATTGGGCAACGGCCGATAGTCGAATTGGGCTTGGTTTGTAGTGTCGTTTGAGACTTGCAACCACCCATTTTTGTTGCAGGCAGTGTCCAGAGTTTGAGTCTCAACATTTCTTCAGTCAAACAATTGAACAATGCACTCCCAGAGATTTATTCAATGCTTGTCCTGTGTGCAATGGGGAGCTGTATTCAAAGCTTTTTTCCATACCCAGGAGTGCATGCTCAAGTTGGTATATCAAATACTTGAGTCATGACTCCTACTTTGAATGGGGTTAAGTGTGATGGGACATGTGAGCTTCTGTGTGTTCTCAAACATGAACAGCACTTCTGCCAGTCGGTCTCGTGCTAGACTATTGTGGCTTCGTTGCCACTGAATTGATTCATACACTCACACTACGCTGCCCCCTAGGTTGTGTTTCCTTTTCCAGATTCAGTGTGTACTCATAAGATCTCCGTATTTAAGGGACATTCACCGCCCCTCCAAAGTTTCTGCTTTTTAAACCGGCCAAGATGGGATGCACAGATGCCTTGCATAACTGTGTGCTGACAGTGATGTTGGGATGTAATGGCATAGAGGTTTCACAGATATTTCCTGTCTCTCTGCAAGCAATTCTCATTTCATCTACAGCATGCACATCCACCAGTCTAAAAGTATTAGCAAGGAATACAGCAAGATCAGCTGTATTTCTGTTTCCAGAGTGCACCACGAGGAGGTACTTTTATGAACTTGGTTATCTCCTAACCCTGGGTCTGCACGAGAGCAATGCAAGACCTTTTGTACCTCTATAGGCCTATAAATTTGTTGCCATGGCATGGATGTGTTTGGGAGTTTATGGATACATGTTTGGTTCCAAAATAAATGCTTTTCAGTGCTGCAGTATCTCAGGATCGCCACGTCCTGAAAGAAGTGAAGAATATACGTCTGGACTAAAACTAATTCATTATTCTTCTGTCAGCTTTGTTGACCTATCTGCAGTGATGGTACATCTGGTATTCCTTGCCACCTAGGAGTCTGCCAATAAATTACAAAAGTGTAATATCCACTAATCTGCATCTTATTGTCATCCATAAAAACTATCTCATAAAAGACAAATTAATAAATGTAAATGAGACCTGCATTAAACCCATGACTAGGGGACACCAGGAAATCTACAACAAGAAACATTTACAACTAAAGATGAATGTTGAATAGATTGTCACGGAAAGAAAAGCCACAATATATAATCATGTCATATACTAGAAGCATACTGTTACATGGTGGTAGGTCTCGTAAGAACACTGGTAAGTTATATCTACTAGATGTAGACTGTTGTATAGTGGTAGATCTGGTAGGACACTGGTAAGTTATATCTACTAGATGTAGACTGTTGTATAGTGGTAGATCTGGTAGGACACTGGTAAGTCAAATCTACTAGAAGTAGACTGTTGTATAGTGGTAGATCTGGTAGGACACTGGTAAGTCATATCTACTAGAAGTAGACTGTTGTATAGTGGTAGGTCTGGTAGGTAAGTCATATCTACTAGAAGTAGACTGTTGTATAGTGGTAGATCTGGTAGGTAAGTTATATCTACTAGAAGTAGACTGTTGTATAGTGGTAGATCTGGTAGGTAAGTTATATCTACTAGAAGTAGACTGTTGTATAGTGGTAGATCTGGTAGGTAAGTTATATCTACTAGAAGTAGACTGTTGTATAGTGGTAGATCTGGTAGGTAAGTCATATCTACTAGATGTATACTGTTGTATAGTGGTAGATCTGGTAGGTAAGTTATATCTACTAGAAGTAGACTGTTGTATAGTGGTAGATCTGGTAGGACACTTGTAAGTCAAATCTACTAGAAGTATATGTTACATGGTGGGAGGTCTGGTAGGACACTGGTAAGTCATATCATTTACTAGATGTAAACTGTTGTATAGTGATAGATCTGGAAGGCCTCTAGTAAGACCCGTATACCTTCCTTGTGTGCAATATCTTTCAATAACTACACCTACCTGTCTGTAAACATAATGATGAGATTCTCAGTATTTTTGTACGGCCTCAGACCATCCTTCAGCAAATTTATTTTCTGCCCTCCTCCAGTTGTTTTCATAGTTCCTCCAAGCCACTCGGATCCAAGACCAAACACCTGATTGGTAAATTAATCATCAATGTATAGTCTTGCATCCATTTTTAGTTTCATATAAATTTATAAACAAAAATGGTCTTCTTCTTCTGTATTCTTTCTCAAACTCCTGGAGATTTTGCATGGTGTAAGGACATCATCCAGAGAACAGAATGCATTGCATCATGGTTTACAACTTAGTTGCAATATCTTCGTCTGTCAGCCTGACACATCTGACTTCAGCATAGATTGGGTGTCACTTTGATCCTATGTGGGCAGGGACAGCCAACTCAACCCTAGGGCTAGGCCTCCTTAGTCGCCTCTTATGACATTCACGGAAGGTAAACAGTGTTGCTATTCATTTCTCCCCTCTCTGGCCCCAGCAACACCAGGGCATTCAAAAAAATATTATTTGTTTGTAATAAAATTTGATTCGTGTGTTTCAGTCCCCTGGAATTATGAGCAATAGGTCTCTCTTATCCTTGTTTGTAATGGTGATGTTTTTCCAGCTTTTTTCATACACAGAAGAATTTAACAGTTCAGATCAGGCGGGAGGGGGGAGAGAAATCCTACACTATTCAAAGCAGTAGATATGAAAGGTACGGAGAGTGTGGCGGCCTCCATTATAAGAATGATGAACAAGGCAGTTGTGGTAGTCCCCAAAATGAGTCTCCGAAACTGTGGCAATCAATGTCTTTATTGTGTTGGATTATCACTCCATGATTGCATCATTCTGAATCAATGGCTATGTCATGAGTGGATGAAGTATGTTAATGGAGATTTTTCCCATGTCATGCTGGAGTTTAGGAAATTTGAAAGAGCTAACAGGCTGGCTTCATGAGCGCATGTATCATGACAGATGACAAGACAATAAATAAGATGGGAATTTTGAATTCCCTATTTGTGCAACTTTTAGATGAGCATGATTGACCTTTATTGCTGCTGTAGGTATCACTGTCGCCATAGCCACAGATAACCACTGCAGACAATAACGGCAAACAAAAAGTGAGGACGTGATGACCTAGGACACATATCTATTGTTATAAAAAACACATATTAAAATGGAGGAATGAGAATCAAATAAAACACCTAAGGTTTGTTGAAAGGGTTGACAAGCATAGAAGATTCAATTCCAACTGATATGATGATGATGATGTTCATCCGTCGTAATCGATGATGAACAAATCTCAACCAAAAAAATAATAATAATAACAAGTAATAAAAGATAAAGTTAATAGTTTGTTTTTAAATGACTAACAAGTACAATGTGAGCACAAAAAGTTCTTCTACACATATAGGCTGATATAGGCTTGTTATAAAAAAAAAAGATATAAAAAAATAACATATATTTATATAGATAGATAGATATAGTCTAGAGCAGTGTTTCCCCACCTTTGTGAGACTACGGCAAGGTTCAAACACATTTTATATACAAAATTGGAAGCATATCCTATTCAGGGCGTAGCAATCAACCCAGCATTTTTTGTCTGTGGTGATTTTCTAGGCAACATAAATATTGGGAGTCACAGGCTCACTCTGTACCACACAGCCACAAAGCCAGACAAAATTGGGAGTCACAGGCTCACTCTGTACCACACAGCCACAAAGCCAGACAAAATTGGGAGTCACAGGCTCACTCTGTACCACACAGCCACAAAGCCAGACAAAATTGGGAGTCACAGGCTCACTCTGTACCACACAGCCACAAAGCCAGACAAAATTGGGAGTCAGAAAACATTCTATATACTCATAAATAGCTTTATAAATAATTCAAGGAGAAGCTTTCATGGCCAGGTAGACGATGCAGAAGTCTGGTAGACATGTTGCCATGGCCAGGTATACATGTTCCAGCGGCCCGGTAGACAAGTTCCAGTGGCCTGGTAGACATGTGCCAGCTTCCCGGTAGACATGTTGCCGTTGCCTGGCAAAAAGTGTTGTGTCATGGTTTATAGTTTGGATAATTTTTTATTTTTTTTAAAGCGTTCATTCTCAAACTCCTGCTAGATCTCCCTTGTAGCAGGATCATGGTCATACTAGATTTCCAGCAGTATGTAGTCCAGAGAATGGAAATGCGTTGTGTCGCCGTTTTATTTGCGCCAATGGCCCGACATATCCGTCTTCGGTGTGTTTAGATATGATATCTTCATCTTTTTGCCTGGCACATCCAACTTCAGCATTCACTTTGACCCGCTATGCGATAGCAAACTACATCCCTAAACCTCCTTAGTTTCTTCGATATCCATGACAGGTAACAATGTTGCTTGTCTTTGCTCCCCTTTCATGCCCTAAAAACACACATTCAGTTCAACAGTCATTCTTCATACTTACTTCTTCTTCTTCTTCTGCGTTCGCTCTCATATAACCACAACGAATATATCGTGTGATTTCCGCTGGGGAGCGTGAAGTACGTTGTGCTGCAAGTTCCACTGTAGAACTGTGATTATTTGCACCCCGGTTGGCCACTTGTGGTCAGGACGTCCGAGGTCCAGCGCATCTGTTTTCATGATTCCTTTATTTCGGGTTTGGTCCCTATTCATACTTACTAAACATTTAGTTCAACAGTCATTCTTAATACTTACTTTAACTTCTAATCCATACTTCTTTGCAGATTGTATCATCTGACGGAAGCCATCATTCTCTTTAGTTGCTATGGTCACAACCAATAACTCTGAAGAATGCACACACAAAAATTATCAGTTTCAAGCAGATTACAACATTTTTTCAGATTTCAACCTCTGTCTGGTACATTGGTCCTGTTCTGTGGTGGAGAGGTGTGTTTACAAGTAAATCTTCCTCACACACTTTTTACAACACACAAAGAGCTGTTCATGGAATTCCAGGAAAGATTCATTTTTCAAGAAGTATAATATATAATGCAGTGGTATTAATCATATCAATGGGTCTGTGTGTCGTGGTAAGAAGTTATGCTATGCTATGTTGTATCTATGTTGAATTTCTTGTGCATTTTTGTTTTCCTTTGCTGAAATGAAGCTGTCTAGGTATGTAAACTCTTTCACCTGCTAAATGATGACAGGGCACCTATAGGTTTTCCCATAGTGTGTCAACGTTGATTCAGAAAACTAAAAGTAAACCGTTGACGTTTCTGGCCATTGATGAAAATATGTTTTTTTCTTCTAAAGCGATTAACCATACCTCGTTCTTTTCAATGTTTATCTTCATGTTAAATTTCTTGCATGTCACATGAAATCTATTTATATATTGTTGTTGTTCTGATGTTGATATTATTGATTGATCATTTGCATAAAAATTTGTTCTTCAAAGAATTCCATGTTGAAATCAGATGTGTTAAATTGACAAGCATAGAAATTACAGCTCAGCTGTAAATCATAACTCATTTTGCTATTCAGGCTGTATCCTACTAACCAACAGGGGTTTCTTCTTCTTCTTCAGCGTTCATTCTCAAACTCCTGCCGGATCTCTATTGCAGTAGGACAATGGCCCTATTAGATTTCCAGCAGGATATAGTCCAGAGAATGGAAATGCGTTGTGTCGCCGTTTTATTTGCGCGAATGGCCCGACACATATATCCGTCTTCGGCGGCAACAGGGGTTTAAGAAAGTTAGGTTGTCATCAGATTATCATCATGGCACTCCAGACAAGTTCATAGGTGCTTCAATCTCATATTCAGTATGTCCTTCAGTATGTGGTAACTGACTGTTTCGGATCTGTTTTGGTTGATAACTCTTCTTTTTATTCCTATATGTCGCTCGTTTCTTACATCAAAAAGAAATTATGTTCGTCCGTCGTAATCGACGATGACCAAAAACTCAACCATAATAATAATAACAATAAATAATAAAAGTTAATAGTGCGTTTTTAAATGACTAACAAGTCCAATGCACGCACAAAATGTTCTTTTACAGAATTGACAACAATAGAGGGTATCTGTGTGAGGTTGAGATGTTTTTTCTTTGTTACGTGTCCGCTTCTGTCTTACAGTATCTTGTCTGGATTCTTCCGCCGCTAGTGCTCCCGTTCTAATGCTGTAACGCCATGCTGCTCTATCCTGAGCGAGGCTCTCCCAAGCGCCTACGTCAATGTTAAGATGTTTCAAGGATGACTTGAGCGTGTCTTTGAAGCGCTTTTTCTGTCCACCAGCTTTTCGAAAATAAATACACCCATATATAATCCAATTGGTCTAACTCCTTGATTGTATTCAAAATATCAGCATATATTGAGAAATAAAACAAAAGATGTATAAATGAGTAGGCCCAACATGTTTTATCACCTGTAAAAAATTTTTATGTCACTGTGGCACAAAAAAATATCACCAGCTGAACTTATTAACAATACAAGAGACAGGAGAGTTGTGGAGAAACATGATTACCTACACAACTCAGCATGGCACTTGATTGATTGATACTCACCTGTTTTATCTTTGTAATCCCTATTCTCTCCTAAACAGATCCAAACCGCAGCACAAAACAATGAAATAATGAATAAGGTTGATTTTACTGTCATCTTTTATGTGGTTAACTGAAAAGTAGAAAAAATCATCCAACTCCTGAAAAGGAAGATAAGAAAGATTACATAGATTAAATCTTATTATGTGGGTGTCTGTGGCTATATCGATAGCAACATAGACAGTGGCAAAAGGTCAAGCAAGTTTGACCCCTGCTAGGTTTGAGATCAATGAGCAGTACAGGCAATAAGTTGCAACATCTACTAGTGATATGGTTACGGATGTCCACCATTCAGTGGAGGTGGTAATAACACTAAAGGTAGCAGTTACCGTCACAGATGTTAGATGTGTCTGGCCATTGGCACAAATAAAACAGTGACACAATGCATTTCCGATCTTTGGATTACATCCTGCTGGAAATCAAGTGGGACCATCCTGATAAAAGAGAGATCCAGGGGGAGTTTGAGAACAATAGCCCAAAAAACCTCCTTATTTGAGGCTCTTCTGTCAGTCATCAGGTTACAACAATAGCTTCAATTAGCTGTATCCTTTAGGATTACTGATTCCAAAGATATGGGGTGGAGGTAAAAATCCCCTCTCTTAGGTCAATGAACTGTATCATTCCTTTAATGTCATCAGGTCGCAACATCAATAGCTTCAATGAACTGTATAATTTCAATTTATGGGTTGGTTGTTCAGCACATGAGCATTCATAGCTCAATGTAAATGGGAATTTATTAGGGAAGAAAATGATGCTTTCAGTACGACCACTAGTAGTATGATGCACTAGTAGTATGATGCACTAGTAGTATGATGATGATGATGATGGTGATGACCACAGCAATAACATTACTGGAGACGTAGAGTGCTACAAGTGCTTGTTTTCTGACTGATTCTATGAGTATGCTTAAAAAGATTCAACCAAAATATCTATGCAAACAGTAATAGTAGTCAAGGATGAAGTATGCGCTGAAGAGTTACCATCATTTTTGTGCCTGGACGTGTGGGTATTAGGGAAAATAAAAGAGCAGGCAAACGTACCAGTGTGGCCACAATGACCAGTGGAGTTCAATAGACCCTTTTTGATATTTCGAATGTAATCACTGAGTTAGTTCAGTTGGAGGATGCAGTGTGTTTCTTCTTGTGTTCATGGCTAGAATGTAGGATCTAGCAATGACACATGGTTGCAAGAAAGAAGCAACATATAGCATACAAAAAGGTGCTTTCAACCAACACAGAACTGGAAAAGTTACTACATGCTGAAGAACATAATGACTATGAGATGGAAGCACCTATGGTTGTGTCTGGAGAGTAATGATGATGACTGACGACTAACTTCCCTTATTTCTCTTCCAACCCTTCTTCTATATGATGGTAATAAAAATTTGATGTGGTTCATTCTTTACAATTACGAAAAAGAAGACGGAACGATAAATAAAAGAAAATATAAATTATTTCCGTTGGATACGTTCGTTTGTTGTGATAATTTTTCCATTCGTCGTCTTTGGTGTTTTGTGTGTATCTAGATAAAGACCTTTTGGTTGAAACGTTGAATATGATTTGTATATTGTAATTTCTATGTTTTCTTGTGTGCACATCATTTTTCACTAGTTTTAGATATAGTCTGTCGTGTCTGATTGAAGCAATTATATAAACCTGTGTAATACGCAAGTACAATTGTTTGTTTATTGTCAAGACTCGCATCCATATGTTAGTTAGGAGTTATATAGCCCTAAAGAACTCTCTCACCTCTAATGACAATGATGTTATATTAAACAATATATTTTTCATTTTTCTGAATGTTGTTTTTACCTGCCCTATTCTGCTTCTTATTTCTGTTGAACTTCTTCCATCTGCTGTAATCTTTGTACCTAAAAATTTGAATTGCTGGACCTGTTTTAATACTATATCATTGAATGATATAGTATTAAAACAGGTCCACCAATTCAAATTTTCATTCACTTTGATCTTGCAAGGTGTGGTATTTTGTTTCTTTGAAATAACTATTACTTCTGTTTAGGAAGAGGCCTTACTATTTACTTTCTGTGACTACTAATTAAATCTACATTAATTAAATCTTGTTTCTTCTATAGACCATATAAAGTGGGAGGGGGACATCATGAGATCGACAAAATACAATCTGTCAGTGTGCACGACCAAAGTAAAAGACACTGAAATTGAATTGATGTTGGAGGTCCAGAGCCATCAACCTTCCACAGAAGTAGACAGACACACTATGATGATAAAATATAACGAAACGCTGAAAGTTTCCCTTGGTAATGTTTATTAGCTCTAGCACTACTCTTTTCTTAATATACTTGTGTATTTTGTAATAATGTTCCTTCTACTATTTCTCTCCAATAATGCACCTTACCTCGAAGTCTACGAATGGTAACCTGAAAAGAAAAGTCCAATCAATTTGACGTAGTTTCAAAAAATAACGCCAGTCTTCTGCTATAAAGTTATATAAATTTCGTTAATCTCAGTTTTCAGGAACTTAATTTCCATGCAGTAAACCAGCAATTAAAATGTAGTATATACCTCTTCTACTGACAATTCAAAAACATATGGTTCTCATATTGAAATTATAACCTAGATGTGAACGTGATGGAATGCACGATTCTTCTAGCAGACTCCTACATAGATACTTCTAGCAAGTGTTGCCAACTCGTTTCGTCGAAAAAGCACTAGCCTCATGCCTAATAAACACCAGAAAACTCTAAATAACTTTGACAAAAAGTACTAACTCTTTATTCATTAAAATATTACAAGATATCACATTACAATGTATTAAATCCCAGTAAGACAAATCTCCTTCAGTTTATGTAGCATTCTCCAGTTGTATTTATAAGTATCCTACAGGATGTACAATGATGATTATGTTAATACCAAAACAAACTTTCATAAATTTTCTGTATCATTTTTTTAAAGTGCAGAACACTTAGATCTTCTATGTTTTATGTTCATGCATGCGTAACTGTCACAAAAGTGTGCCACCTTACATAGTTTATTTAAATTATTGACAGCAGACAGAACAATGTTCAGATAGGGGATCTCAGTGGTGTAGGGGTTAAGCCATTCGATATGTGCTCGAGAGGTCTTGGGTTTGAATCCCGATCACGACGTATTTATTAAGTGAAATTTGTTTCGAGAACCCTGGGAATTATTGTTTGAAGCTACGGAATTACATGATTTGAGTCTTATTTATATTTGTACACAAAGTGTTGTTCAACTTTCTTATGTTTTTCTGTATTGGTTCTCTCAGTATCATTGAGTCTCCACACTGTTAAATATTTACAGCATGTATAATTACATTTAGCGTTGTCTCTTACAGCCATTTAAAAAAGCTGAGTGTAGAACAGTCTTGAATTGCCCAGTCCTTGATGCTGTCTGTTCATTATGCTCTTCCCTTGTTTGTTTCTCCACCTTCAAATGTGCCCTGTATTATGGTTTTTTATTTAACAAGAACTCACGTCGGCATACATAGGCCTATACAGACCGTGCAAGTAGGTTACTCGCCGTTTCACTATGGAAAATAATTTCTGGTAGACCTGTGTGCATTCCTATATTATTTTATGTATACATTTGTCTTATGCGCTCTATAGAAGATGTGCAGAATTCGCCTGTAACATTTGTTTTCAAAAGCCTGTAATCGTCTCTCCATGTTCGCAATGAGTATTCAACTCTTACAACCATACAGCACAACAGAAAGCATTAGGGAGTTATAAACTAATGTTTTATTTTCACTCTAATGCTGATGTTGCTTTTCTAAATTGAGTTTAGTCTTGACATTGCAGCTAAAGCCATCTCCAGCATGATCTTTAATTCTGTTTTGCATTTTCCATCGCTGCATATGTCGGATCTGAAGTATTTGAAAGTATTAACCTTCTCAAGTTTATGCCCATTCATAACGCTCATGTGTTAACCGGATCCTGGACATCTTCTGTGTTCACATAATTGGGACACTGTCTTCTTTCCATGAATTTCGTAGAGAGTGACTAAGGAAAGTTGGGGGAGGGGGGAACAGACCTGTCTCGTGTGAAAAAAAAACATCACTGCCATATCTTGTCACATTTTCTTAATTTATTCTTCTATCAAATAATCATCATGGAGGATGTCAAAGAGATAGAGACCAGCGGACATTGCGCTGTTGTCCTTCTGCGACAGACTCTTAGGTGATGGAAAATGCCGGCCCAAAAGAGTGTGATGTGCTATTGGCAGGGCGTGATAATCTTAGACTACTGGCCCACTGGAATGTCTTTATTCGTGAACTAAACATGCAGCATAACCCCACCGACCCCCTCCCCCGGTAAACATCCATACATGAGTATTTGAGACAACCTTACATGAGTCCGGGTGTCACCTGAGAAGTACTTATGCTTTTGTCAGAAAAGCTATTGACTGTCGAGAGCAACTTGTTCACAACTAAAGTAACTATTTCATCATCATGATGCACATTCATCAATAATGTTGGTCTATACTTCTATGTCTCTGTTGTCAACCAAGATCCTATTCTTCTCGGTGTTGATTTTATCTTTCTCCTAACACAATGTGAAAAATGTCATGTATCCTTCCGTTTGTTTCACAATATTCCTGTTATACTGATAAATATTACTGGACGCTATTTGGCCATTTGTAAAAATATATTTTCTTTCATGTGCTAGTATGTTACAGTAGAAGAATCTCAATGTGTGCCACGTAAGAAATGTAGAAAATAAAAAAAGGTAGAAAACTTTGAGAATGTATACTAGTTTTTGAATTCTAGACGGTTATATACAAGGGGGGTGAAAGAGGGGGGGGGGGTTCCAAAAGTGGCAACAAGTTGCCGACTCCCATTAAAATACACATTTTAAAACTTTAATATTTTTGACAATTGAAAAGACACGACATTTTGTTGAGGATATTACTTGAATGTAGAATTGAAGGACGAAGAGCAAGAGATGCAAGTGGAGGGAATGTACATAGTGTGAGGGGAACATCATGAGATTGACAGGATACAGTCTAGCAGAATTGGCTACCAAGGCAGACGATATTAACGGCCAGTTAATACAAACCTCTTTTGCGGAAAAGACACTTGATGATGTTGAATATAATGCTGCCTATCTCTTGTCGTCTTCCTTTTTCTATGTTTGCGTTCGTTCTCAAAATCCCGCTGGATATTTCGTGGAGCAGGACTGTGGTCCAACTACATTTCCAGCAGAATATAATCTAGAAGATGGATATGCATTGCCTCCGTTGTATTTGAGGGCAAATAAAGGCATGGACAGACATCAAGGAATGGAGAGGGCAAGATATTTCCACACTCATCCGCATCGCCGAGGATATAATTCGCTGGAGGACTCTCTGTGCTGAGGTATACAACCCTGAAAGGTTACTGGTTTATTGATTGATTGATTGATTGGCGCTAATTGCACAACACATCGGACACAGGATAATTCAATTTCCTATAGTCTTTAGTGGTGTATCGATCTGTGGTGTGAAATGACATTTTAAAGTGATGTGTAAAGTGAAGTTTTAAGAGGATTTGTAGAGTGCTGTTTAAGATGATTTGTAAAATAGAGTTTTAAAGTGATGTGTAAAGTGTATTTGCTACAGATTAATTACTCTTCCTTTGGAACTGTTTACTTCTGGTATAGTATTCCTAAGTGAATTTTATCTTTCTATCTCAACAGAGCACGCACAATGACGATCTGCTACCGTGACCGATCGATATGCAACAGTATACTTCTATAAATAGTAGATGATATATAAGATAATATAATAGATAATATAGTGCGTTTTTCTTCAAGTGAAAATTTGTCAAAAATTCATCTTTTATAACTATTTGATACTGTATAGGCCTATTCTCTAGTCTCCCACTTAGGCCTATGGGCTAAATATAAGTCTAATCTATGTCATGTCTCAATTTCTTACTTTTGTCTTCTATCAAATAATTCCCATTAATGACGAAGAGATGCAAAGTTATACGGACATTGCACCTTTGTCCTTCAGTGGTGGGACTCCTATGTGGTGTGAAATGGCAGACGTAGCAAGTATCACTGCAGATAGGCCTACAAAGCTGACCAAAGATTGATGAACTAGTTGGTCCAAAAGTATATGCCACACTCCTGACTAGAAGTGACGATCCTGGGATCCTGTCACACTCCTGATTAAAAGTGAGAATCTTGCCACACTCCTGATTAAAAGTGACGATCCTGGTATACTGCCATACTCCTGATTAAAAGTGACGATCTTGCCACGATCCTGGTATACTGCCACACTCCTGATTAAAAGTGACGATCCTTGTATACTGCCACACTCCAGATTAAAAGTGACGATCCTTGTATACTGCCACACTCCTGACTAGAAGTGACGATCTTGCCACACTCCTGATTTTTTTCTCTTTTACTAGATGCGTTGCCATCCCTGCGCTATGGAGACGGGGCTTGATGAAATCTAGTCATCTATTTTGTTTTTTATTTTGTTCTTTTCTGTTGTTTGTCTCTTGAAAAAGGTTCAATTTGAGCCGATACGTGGAGAATTGTCCTGTTTAGTTTTATTGTATGTTTTTTTATATATACTTTTTAAAATATATTTTTTATTAATAGGCAAGGTAAGTGTTTTAGTAACCTGTTTAATTCATTTTGCTTGACTATTTGTTCATTAGGTTACTGCGGCACCATCCACTTTGTCGGACACCCTCTGACCATTTGGTTATTTATATTGGTATACTGCCACACTCCTGATTAAAAGTGACGATCTTGCCACGATCCTGGTATACTGCCACACTCCTGATTAAAAGTGACGATTTTAGTATACTGCCACACTCCTGATTAAAAGTGACGATCCTGGTATACTGCGACACTCCTGACTAGAAGTGAGGATATTGCCATACTCCTGATTAAAAGTGAAATCCTAGGATGCTGCCACATTGGAATGTCTCCCCTACGGAACATGCATCCAAAAATCCTCCAACACAACTATATCTTTGTGACATCAAAAATACGAACTCGAGTATTACCAGTTACTTATTATCGATACGAACCAATCGAGACACGGACTACAAGTTCGTTGTTGTTGTAATAGTTATTGTCTTGATTGGTCTGGTCTCAGTGACTCGAATACACACCTTTTTGTGGGATGTGGTTGGTTAAGTACGGAAAACTTGTTTACTTCAGTTGCAAGGCAACTCGGTGCCGCTAGGATGGACCTGGTTAATTTCCCGTCAGCTGTAAGAATTATTTTCATTTATCCTCATGCTTCCTACTTGAATTTACTTGTATAAATTATTATTTGAAGCAACACTGTTCTGTCTTTATGTTATTTATGTTTACAAGAAGGCCTTTATGTCCTTGTAGTACAAATATGGATGGTCTATGTTTGTGTTCCTGAGGATACTTCAATGCATGACCGGGATGTTCGTTGTTGTAATAGTCATTGTGTCGATTGGGCCATTCGTGGTGACGAGTACACAGTTTGAATGTCTTGACGAGATCACATCTTTTTGGGGGATGGTTAAGTACGGAAAATATGTTTACTCGAGTTGCAAGGCGATTCGGTGCCGCTAGGATGGACCAGGTTCAATTCCTTTCTGCTGTAAGAGTTATTTTCATTTATCCTTATGCTTCCTACTTGAATTTACTTTCACAATCATAAACTTTTAAAATTCCGGAAAAGACGTTTATTTATCTGAATTAAGTTTCCTGCATGTTTTCCATGTTATTATTCTAGATTTTGTTTGCTATTGAGAATTTGGAAAATGAAAATTATCTCAATGTAACAGAACAAGAGATACATATCAAGTGCCGTGCCGACTGGCGTAGGTGATAATAGATCTCCACAACTCTATTTCCATTTCATCAGAATGTTGCTGACTATTTACCATGCCATGATGTCAGACTATTATTTTCTTACGCTATCTTCCTCGATTGATCTTGCATGTTATCTTACTTAAAATGCGATTAAAAAGAGAATCTTACATAAAATGCATATACATAAATGGAGAGAAACGCACAAGTCAGCGTTTCACAAATCTCGGACAGCGGATAATTCAATGCAGATGATGTATTTAATATGTGAATGAAAGTGGGAGAGAAACAGTTGTATGTCACTGATAAATTTGTTTTTTTAAAAATTGTATGTTCTGGTAAGTGGCATTTTTTAAACTATGTGTTATGATTCTTTAACCTCTATTTTCTCTCCATTTCTTTCTATCTATCTCTATTGAATTCTGCTTTATTTTCCACTGATTTTACAGATGTTTTCTATGCACCGTTTTCTTGGTCTAACGGGGCATTCTTTTGTTATATTCTCTTATTGATATTTGGATTCATTCTGATAAGGTGACCGAATTATTTTACTTGCCATCTTTCGATATGTTCAATGCATGATATTATACCACCTCTTTTCCTAAATTCATTTTATCTAGTTCAGTAACCATTGAAGCTTTTTTGTCAAAGACTTCATTTCACATGTAATGATTTTACTCTGCTTTCAGACTGTTAAAGACCATAAAAATTATATAACAGTTGAAAATATGTTACACACACAATCATCTTTCATATAAGAAAACCAAACTGGCTGTGTAGATATGTCAAACTGTGAACGAAAAGAAGATCTTCTATATTATACAAATTTAATTGTTAGGATGCTATATCAAACCAATTCTTCTTTATGGATGTGAAGCATTTGTCTGTAAACAAAAAAAAAACCCTCAATGATCTGGATATGTGGTTTTTTTAGAACAATGAAAATTTCATGGACAACCATAAAAGACTAATGTAGAAGATGCTGGACTAAAGAGACAAATTATAGCCAAAATGAGAAGCAGACAGTCAAGATTTTTTGAGGCACATTATGAGAAGAACAAAACTTGAACATTTAGTACCATAAGAAAGATAAATGGAAGAAGAGACAGAGGAAGACAAAGAGATACATTTCTGGAAGGGTTGTCATTGCGGTATGAGAGACTATCACTGAGCTTATTAACAACACAAGATAAACTGAGAGTTGTGGGGTAACATGATCACCTACGCCACTCTGCATGGAAATTTATTGACTGAATTTTCCGTAATTATCTCTTCATCAGAAACACCAGCACGGAAATCATACCAACACCCAATAACATTCTTATTTTGTATTTATTTTTCAACAGTAATGTTGTGCACATGTTTTTCAACACATTCTTTCTTAAAACAACAAAAGTATTTCTAAAAACCGTACACGTCTCGCCACAGACATACCGCTCGACTATCAACTTTTATCAATTTGTAGTACTGTGTCAGAATATACTCATATGTTTTGTTGAATACACCCAAAATTGACCGATACTTATCAGGACCACAAATATAAGTGTTTTTTTGGAGACATGTTAAAATATCAGCTATTGACTTTTGTTGGTTTGTAATGAGATTCACCGTATGAGAATGAATCCAAAACCAATAAGAGCATATAACAAAAGAATATCTGGATGTAAGCCAAAAGTAGACCAAGAAAACAGTGAATATAAAACATCAAGATAACCTTGAACAAACATGGAACAGGACACAACCAAGGTGCCACATCTGGTCTTTGAATGACAACTGAGGCTCCCAACCTACGATTAACATCCTGTGGATGCTATCAACTATTATTGATTGATAGTTGACTTGGAAAAGACAATAAACTATAGGTAATGAGCTTTTTAGAACAATTATGAAAATTCCATGGATAGCCACATCCAGCGAGATGTTGGCACATCGTCCTTTGACCCACAATAGTATTTATTATGCTAGGAAGTCTGTGGATTTTCCACCCACCATGGACAAGAGAATGACTGTCACACCACCAGTAAGGTAGGTTTGTATCTATGCACTGATCCAAGCTATTGCAGCCTAGATAAGGTTCACTGTGCTCATCTTCTGCCACCCATTGCTTACTGGCGATGCTGAGCTTCTGTAGGATGAAGGATTTATAGTTTTGAAAACTCTGATACAAAGGGGAGGTAGTTAATCTTTTGTGTTCCCTAGTACGAAATCTTGTCTATTTTTTCATCGGTGTGGGTGTTTGAACATTACAAATAACCAATTGTCCAGTTGTCTTCAGCTGTTTTCAATGATCTATTGTTAAGTGACTGTCTGGTGCTGTCTTCAGCTGTTTTCAATGATCTATTGTTAATTGACTGGTGCTGTCTTCAGCTGTTTTCAATGATCTATTGTTAAGTGACTCGTGCTGTCTTCAGCTGTTTTCAATGATCTATTATTAAGTGACTGCCCGGTGCTATCTTCAATGATCTATTGTTAATTGACTGGTGCTGTCTTCAGCTGTTTTCAATGATCTATTGTTAAATGACTGTCCGGTCCTGTTTTTATCTCTTTTCAATGATCAGGAGACTAAAGTAAAACTGCACCATATGGTCAGTAAATATTCTTCTTCTTCTTATTTCCTTCCTCTTTTACCCTTTACGGGTGTCAAGGGAGATACAATGTTCTTTTCTCGCTTTTCTGGCAGCTTCAGATAATGTTATTTGGTGTTCACGTAATGTCTCTTTGATGTTGTCGATCCAGCGTACTCTAGGTCTACCCTTGGCTCTTCTTTCTGCTTCTCCTCTCTTAATATATGCTTTATAAACTAATGAATCAAACATCATTCTTTCCAGATGACCAAACCATTGTATCTGTTGGTTTTGTATGTACTGTAGAATTGATATGGCACCCACTCTTTCCCTTATGACATCGTTTCTAATTCTGTGTCTTCTGTCACTCCTGTGGCTTTTCTCAGATATCTCATCTCTGTTGTAACCAGTTGTTACAGTAAATATTGAAGATAAAAATGTATAAAATGGGCTATTTCTTGTGAAATGGCTATCAGCAAATTGTCCTAGAGCTCGACAAAATTGTTGTGACAATAACAAGTATTTGTTTATAGTGAAATGCTTCAATGATCATTGTAGGAATTTATTGTAAATTTCTGTACGTAAGACACATGATGATGATCAAGGGTGCATTTGGTAGAGGCACAATTGAAAATTTTACACCCCCCCCCCTCATGTATTTACATTGCAACATAAAACTTAATCATGGGGGAAGCAGTCTGACCTCTATGATGCCTGCAAGTTTCCTCTGAGGACAATATCAAACAGTTTTTGTTAGGTAAAGTGCTAGAACTCTACTCAAACTACTTTCTTCTTCTACATTGCTCGTTCTCAAACTCCCACTGGATCTCTCTTAAAGCAGGACAATTGGTTCTATGAGATTTACAGCAGGATGTAGTCCAGATGACTAAAATGCACGGTGTCGCCGTTTTATTTGCGTCAATGGCTCAATGCATCCATCTTTGGCAGTAAAATTGCTTTCAATTCTGATGCATTCAATCAGCGGTTCCCAAGCTTTTTGGCCTCCTTTTCGGTCGAATTTCTTACTGTGATCCTGTCTCCTAAGTAAAATGTCATTGACTTCCTTTGAAGTCACCAAGGAAGCTTTATCAATGTAAATCTTGTTGTTTATCATTCAAATTGTTATCTTCTTGTGGCCATCTGGACAGGTCTTTGGCTCACAATTTCAAAAAAGTTCTCTGTACCCTCAGGGAGGCATAATTCCTCACATTAGAACAACTGCATGAAATTTAAAAAAACATCGTAAAATAAACAAGAATAAGTAAACATACTGATTTACAACTGTTAACTTCTCCAATAAAGTCTGTTAACATTCTGTTGTGAAAGATAGGAAGTGACAACACTGGAGATAAAACTAAATGCATTTCAAAATGTCTATATTTTACAGACTTCCGTACGAGTTACAAAACACAATCAAGTTAATAGAAGAGATAAAATTCGAGATATAGGCACATTCCAAGCGAACAAAAGAAAAAGAAGCATGGATACCCTTCGCCATCTGTTGATAGAGACAGAAACCCCTTTGGGGATGCATGAAGTATACCCAGTTCAGATAATCAATTATCATTAATATGGATTATTTATAGATTTATGTGCACTACATAAAGAGTGACTTGCCAATAGAAGACCTACCATCAGAAAATTCAATCAATCTTTTTGGGTCATGTTTCCGATTATTCCTGTGCACTTCATTAGTCGGCAATGGCAGGCGACGCGAAGCATATAAACAGTGACCAACAAAAATCACAGCAATAATCAAAAGTATCACATAAGAAATCTGATTCTGCTTTGTTTTTGCAATTAGATCTTCTTTGTCACGTTAAAAAAAGGCACATTACTGACACTACTGCCTTGAAGACAAAGTCGTCTTCTTCAACGAAAAGATTTCTCTCCCTAGTTTTCAACATATTTCCCTCCAAAACATTTTTTTTTATTAGAAACATATCGTCATAATTAAGTACTTGACTCAAACTTTCACACAAAATCATCTACCTACATTTTACATAATTTTATAAAAATCGACCTCAAGTAATAAATTGTATTGCCAGTTTGTCAGACACAAATTAAAATAAATTTCAGTACAATTGCAAATTGCTCGATACGAACAAATTTAGCCAAGTTAAAGGAAGGCTTACGAAACCTTCACGAAATTTATCACAACACATCACAAAATAAGTCACAAAACAGGTCCTATATCATTCACGATACATCAGAAAATACATAACACACACAATACATCACTTACACACAATACATCATATGATCTATTTCATTCTTTAATTCGCTTAAAGTATTCCTATATTTGTAAATTTGTCCCTTGCATAACTTCACCATTTTTTTAATCTCATATAGGGGTCCATTAGAACTTTCATTCAAATGTTGTTTCTATGAGCCAGTATTGTGTTGTTCTATGGGCCAGTATGCTGTGCCTATGAGCCAGTATGTTATTTCTATGTGCCAGTATGTTGTGTCTATGAGCCAATATTATGTTGTTTCTATGGGCCAGTGTGTTGTGTGTCTCACATCAGGATAACTCATACATATGCTAGTGTGTTGCCAGACTTCAGAGGGAAGCAAAGAATAGCAACATTAATGCCTACTATGCTACTATGCAAGTCATAAGAGGCGACTAAGGAAGTTTGACACATTGTTGACTAACCTAACTCACCTGTGTGGCTACTGAGGCCTGGACTTCTAGTTCATGGTGCAAAGAATAGGGTCACTATCTTCTTTCCAGGTATGTCGCAAGGGTTGACTAAGGAAAGTCAAAAATGCAGAAACATTATAGGGCAGCCAATGTCAGTGTTTCAATATTGGTAAATTTCGCTAAGATATGGTAATCCTATGAGTACACATTGAATCTGGAAACGGCAACACACGCTAGAGGGCAGAGCTGTGTACATGAAACGACATAGTGGCAATGAAGCAAAAATTGTTCAACACAAGTCCAACTGGCAAAGTGCTGGTCCTGCTCGAAAACATACAGAAGCCCAGATGTCCCACCACAATTGACCCCATTCAAAGTAGGAGTCATTACTCAGGTATTGGATATGCCTATTGGATGACCATTTGTTACATCCACCTTTGAAATTCAGTTACCAGTATTTTGGCCGCAAATGTCCTTGGATAGTTGTGGCATGGGATGACCACTGCAGATGGTTTTTGATCTACCTGTTGAGCTGCTGCATTTCTCCTCTTTTCACAATATGCTGCATCTCTGAGAGTGCACATTAGGCTTACACTACAGATCGATGATTGTTGCTACTTTCAATTTCTAAATACTGAACTAATTCCCTGACAATGCCTGATTCATTCCTGTTCTCTAAAATTCCATTAACAAAAATTACTCTAACATTCCATTAACAAAGATTACATAACACCATCTGAATCATAAGTAGATCCATTCTTACCAAGTTTTGAAGAAAACTGAAGGTCGTATTCACAGTGCCTATATGAAAGCTGATTTCTACATTCAGAAAACAACACTGGAAGGTTGTATTAATGGTAATCACATCAAAGCTAAATTTAGCATGTCTTTTTGCATGAAAACAGTGTTGACAACCACTCTACACAGGGCGGATATGAGCGGGTTGGGAGCATATATAAGTAGCAAGCGGATAGTGGCAGGGAAAGGGTTAATTAGTCCTTGTAGCGCTTATTTTGGCCACCTTGAAAATGTCTGCCCTTCTGTATCCCACCATAGAGAAATATTTTTGGCAGGCGATAATCTAGCATAATTACCAGACATCTGTACAATGAATCTGTGTCAGCATCAGAATAGTATCAAAGCTAGTGGTATCTAAAACAGTGGTATCAGGAATCTTGTCTTGCCGTCTGATGTTCATAACTTTTCTGAGACATGTTGTGTGAAAAATGGTAGAATATGCTCTCTGCATAAACACATCGAGTAGATGTGAGTAAAAAGTCAAGTTTCCCCATTATGGCACCATTAAGGTGTATGAGGAATACGTTGTTAACACTTTCCTGACCAATTTTGACGACTGTTGGATTTCCGGATCATCGAAACTGCTATTGTAGATCAGAAATACGGTAATACCCATTGCAATAATGTTACTAAAAATAGCGTTTCAGGGAAATTATGTTGTGTAAAAATGGCGGCACATGCGGAATACAGATATAGATATCGTAGATGAGTTTCTATCATGAAATATTGGAGATTTCGAAGGTGAGATTGTATGATATATAGAAATTAATGTAAATCTAGGCCTAGCATTATGATAAGTAGCATTTTGCACTTGACATAACTCTGGAGCTTTCAAATTCATTCAGAAACTGCAAACAGGCGTTACAACACATAGAAAGTTTCAAGGCTCTTTTGCGCTAGATCAATTTTATACTAATTTTTAAAGACGGCAATGTCAATGTATAAAGTTTTGCATGCACCCTCGGTAATGGCGGACAAGTGCGCTTTGGATTGCTGGTCAGCAAAGTGTTACGGCATGTGTTTCTCATGACGTAAAAGCATATCTATGGATGATGTGGTCAACAACAGGCCTGTCACTTTTACTCCCAGAAGATCTGGCACCCACTTTCCTTATGCAGGGTCAACCTAGTTGATGATTTTAAAATATTTCCAATTGAATGGGAAATTGAACCTTGGATTACCCGAACAGGAAGCGATTAACCTATGTTTGAAAAAAGTTCTGGAGAAACACTTTCATAGGAAACAAGAGCTTCATTGTTCAAGCAATACTATACCCATACATAATTGCACATCATCTAACAGTAATGAAAAATACACAAACATATTCACGAATTACACACACTGACAGGCATGCAGACATGCTTACAAAGCTAGCTCTCAAATTTGGACATAGAGAGCTGGCAAAGCATATCAAGAATTGAAATTTACAAACACTTGGTTGGAACTCATCATATTTGTCACTTCACTACTTCAAACATATTAATTCATCAGATCAGTATCTCAAATTTACTGTTTATTTAATTACTACTATAGTACTTGGCTGCTCACAATCAATTCATTCATCTAAAGTATGAATTCATCATATCAGTCATCTAAAGTATGAATTCATCAGTTCAGTGATATAAAGTATTAATTCATTAGTTCAGTGATATAAAGTATTAATTCATTCTGTAAACTGAAGTATGAATTCATTAGTTCAGTGATATTCTTCTTCTGCATTCGTTCTTAAACTCCTGCAGATTAGCAGGATCTTCATTGCTTCTTTGCGTTCGTTCTCAAACTCTTGCAGATTAGCAGGATGTAGTCCGGAGAACAGAATGCATTGTGTCATGGTTTACAGCATTGCTGTGATATCTGCGCCTTGCTGCCTGGCACATCTGACTTCAGCAGGGCTTTGGGTCACTGACCCTATATGGGATGGGGCAACCAATTCCATCCCATAACCTGCTATTCTTTGCTCCACTTTCGTGTCCTGACAACACACAAGAGGTTCAGTGATATAAAGTATGAATTTATTAATTCATTCTGTAATCTGAAGTATGAATTCATTAGTTCAGTGATATAAAGTATGAATTCATTAGTTCAGTGATATAAAGTATGAATTCACTAGTCCAGTAATCTAAAGTGTTAGACCCATAATCCCTGCCGAAGATGGATGTGTCGGGCCATTTGCACAAATAAAACGGCGACACAACGCATTTCCATCCTGCTGGAAATCTAGTAGGACCATGGTCCTGCTACAAGAGAATTCAGCAGGAGTTTGAGAATGAACGCTGAAGAAGAAGACCCATAATCTAAAGTAGGAATTTATTAGTCAGTAGCCTAAAGAATGAACTCATTAGTTCAGTAATCTACAGTATGAATTCATTAGTCCAGTAATCTAAAGTATAAAATAATCAATTCAGTAATCCAAAACATTAATTCAGCACTATAGTACATCAATTTTTTCAGTACTTCAAAGCATATTTCTAGTATTACAATATACACATTCATATCATAAGTACATCAAAGTATGAATTCACTTCAGTACTCTGAAGTATGAATTCATCAGTTTGGTATTCAACCGCACACATATTCATAATTTCAATAGGGAAATGTACAAATTCAGATAATTCATTGCAAATTAACTGCAGATAAAGGGGATGTCTATAAATTACATAAATATTTAAATTTGGGGAGAGGAGTTCTGAAAACTTTGAAAGTTATTGACGTTGGGGGGAGGGATTGACAAATATTGACTTCAACAAAACAAGTTTTCATACACCAAATGAGTTTTGCTAATTTAAAAAAAAGGTTAAATTTAAAAACATTAAAGTGTTTTCTCACACTCTCTATTATGCTAAAAATAAAAGGGGATAAAAAATGTGTTTACATAGTGGGTGTCTTCCCCCCCCCTCCTGATTCTTAACAAGGTGTTGACAGGAGAGAGTGGAAAAATGAAAATGTGTTAATTTATGGACAGCCCCTAATAAGAGAATACACTAACATTTCAATATATCTAAATTTATGGACAACCCCTAATAAGAGAACACACTAACATTTCAATATATCTAAATTTATGGACAACCCCTAATAAGAGAACACACTAACATTTCAATATATCTAAATTTATGGACAACCCCTAATAAGAGAACACACTAACATTTCAATATATCTAAATTTATGGACAATCCCTAATAAGAGAACACACTAACATTTCAATATATCTAAATTTATGGACAACCCCTAATAAGAGAATACACTAACATTTCAACATATCTATAAAAATGATGAAACAATTTTTTAAAATGTTTAACTAAAACAATTTATACAGAAATGAAGATCTATTGCACCAGTATTCCTGATATAAAAATTATAATAAGACCCACAACCGGTCACAGGTTGTATGGGTGTCATATTGAAGACATCAGGCACAAAATTTCCTCAAGCACCTCTACTGGGTCATTCAGGTGAGTGTAGAATAATTAATTTTTATACCAACAATCATGCTATCAATGCCAAACATGGTCTTTAACAGTCTTGCAGCAAAGGAAACTCGTCACATGTGAAATGAAGTGTCTAAGAAAAGCTGTAATGGTTACTAAACTAGTTAAAAAAAGAAATGAAGAAATTAGGAAAAGAGTAGGTAACATATACTGTACTGAGTATATCGACAGACAGCAAGTGAATGAATGAGGTCACCTCATGAGAATGAACCCAAACCAATACGAGCATGCAATAAAAGAATATCCAGATACAGAGACAAAGGAAGAAAATGCTGGATAGAAAACATCAAGATAACCTTGAACAAATATGGACTCAACACATCAAGGAGACATATCTGGCCATGGAACAACAACTGAAGCTTCCACCCCTAAGCTTAATGGCAAGTATGGATATGATCGATATTTATTCCCCTGGGGAAAGATAATTTGATGGTAACATTTATGGACAACCCCATACCAAGTACGTCACAAAGTCAAACTACGTCTCATTGAGGTGATTAGAGATTACCGGGTACTTAAGATAGAATCAAGGTGCGAACAGCTGTAGGCACACAGAGACATAAGTGGGAAGGAAACATCATGAGGTGGACAGGATACAGTCTAGCAGAGTGCACTAACATGACAAGAGACAGAAGATGTTGGAGGTCCACTGCAGCCAACCTTAGATGTGTGGAATGCACATGATGATGTTCAGAATATAGTTATAAAGGCAATGTTGCCTCCAAGATGTGTTGCTGCATGGTTAATCCCAAGGTGCAGCGTAGCAATTTAAAAACTGACTCTACCCGTTTTGGTTCCACTGCAAATAAATTTGAAGTCAACATGGAATCTGGTTACTTCAAATACCAAAACCTCAGATTTTTTAAGAAGAGATCCTAGGACCTGAGTCCCATTAACCTCTCAAAATACAATGACCTTCTTTTCAATCATTCAAACTCCTGGACTGCTAGAGTTTTTAAACATCATTGGGTGCATATGTCACGGACAATGATTTTTCCATTTGTATCTATCCTTGGATGTCAACAATTGAAGGGGTTTTGATATCCAAGGATAGACTAACCTTTTATTTGAGAGAAGAATCCAAACATCTGAAAATAAATAAACGCATGCTATAGACGGTGTTGGGTATAGAGAACACAAGATCTATGTGCCTGAGAATGATAGAATTAATGTAATAGCAGGTCAACAAGAACCACTCTTAACAATTATGAAACATCGCCAACTCCAGTGGGATCAGGACGTAATGAGACATTCCTTGATGACAAGAGGTGTTCTTCAAGGTACACTGGAGGGTGGAAGAAGACAAGGTGGTGAGAAGACATGGTTGGACAATATCAAGGACTGGATGAGGTATGGAAGCTTCCAAAGTCTACAGGATGGTAGAGGATAGAATTTGTTAGCACCAAATGTCTCAATGTAACACCCCTACGACCCTGACAGGTCATGGGTTTTGTTACTATTATTATATATCCTTGGATATGTGTTCAGCCTCATACCACGTGATTCTCCGTCTTTCTGTTCTCCCAGTATTCCTAGGTCTTCCTTGCTTCCACTCCCCTGAGAGTTTTATAACACTATCTTCTAGCTATATCCGTTACAAGTTTACTGAGCTCATGTCCAGTTGTCATAGATTCATACTACAATGGATACCAGTTCACTGTGGAATCCCTGGTAATGAAAGATGCAGACGAATTGGCAAAAACAGGAAGCAACCTCTCTCAGGCCCATGTAACTCACAGCTTCAAGAAAGTAAAGTCTCTGCTAAAAAAATACACACAACTTCAGTGGAGAGAACTAGACATTACCTCTTTGTGGACCAGAATACAACCAATAAATACGTAAAAACGACAAGTAGGTTTCATTTGGTCCACTATGAGTTATAAAAATTAATAAAAAGAAATGAATAGATCATGATATTTCAACTGAAAATGGGGCAGCCATCTGAAAGAACACTTACAGGTACACCGAATCGGTATCAGCAAATCTGTGGCCTGCATATGCAGCGCTAGACACATACTACAGAATTGTCCCAGTTTCACTGTTCACAAAATGACAAGCTGGCCCACCTGAGCTTTTCAAAACAAGCTGTGAGAAACCCAGACATGATCTAAAACAAACTGCTCTTTATTGCTGATCAATACTGGACTGGATGTTTAACAATTAATTGCTGAAGAAGATAGTGTTTACCACTTCTTAAATAACCATCTGCATTTTTTGTAGCGTTCTCAAAGACCATTTGTATCTTTTAGCAGGACAATGTCCTACTAGATTTCCAACAGGTTATAGTTCAGAAAACAAAGATGCTGAGTGTCATCATTTTATTTGCGCCCACGATCTAACATATCCAACTTCAGCATTGTATCTAATACAATTTTTATTTAACCATCTACCCTGAATCTTGTGACAACACTAGAGGTCAGCTTTGAGTGCAACTTATTTATCAGCATTGCCTACACTGTCTGCTGGCCTCTTTCATTAACTTTAATGCTATCCGTTGAATGTCAACCAACGTTGTTTAACCTTTCACCACACTGGGTCACTATTGACCTTGACACAGACACTGAGCACAGGAAACTGTAACACATTGAGGACCTTCTGCCGATGACTGAATTCATACAGTATCATACCATATTATTATAAGTCCATAACCTATTTAGGGTTGTAGGGTTCCTCCATCGATCTCTATCACATGTGATGAGGACAAGTGAGGAAAAATTATAATGCATCTAATCCCCAATGCTAGCCATGATTTTCTATCTTCCTCTACTCTCTCCACCCCCCGATGGTTCAAAGTAGTATCATTCTCGACAAGGAATGATGCCAGCACACATGCCCAAAGCATGCCGGCCCCGTCATTTCACCATTGAAAGCAATGGTCCCTGTGGTCCTGCATACATCTCTCCCTATTTCTGTCGTATACATTTGTCTTATGGCATATGCTGAATTCAACTGATCTCTATACACTGATGAGCACATGGAACTGATTGCAGAAGAATGAAAATAAACTTTACACATAATCCTACAAATCGAGTGTAGTACAAGTTTCTATGAATCCAAACATCTCAGATTAGCAATTTGTACAAATTAAATGTCCATTTCGATTCTGTACTAGTGAACTGAATGTAACAAATAGGTTTATTATAACACTAACTGCGCGTTGAAATATATGTCAGTTAAAAACATTTTTCGTAAAGAAACACAAAAATAAACAATTTAGTGACCCTATCTTTAATCTCAGGATTTTACTCAGGATGTTAAGTTGACCACACAATACCTAAAATGCAGTTTGTCACAAAAAAACTACAGGATTAAACACTATAATGGTAAAGTCCAGGAGGAAGTGAGCTATGAGCTAACATGATTGCACTCTGGGCAGACGTATAGCTGCTCTGTTTCCTCCAGAAAATGTTGAAGGGTATGTATGCTAATTGTTCCTGTGGCTCGTTGGTTGAATACACTCCTCATTTTACCTCATAGTATTCTAGTTGTATTATTTCAAAGTTTAGTATCGAATTATCTGAATCTCATCCTTGATGTCTTGTCAATACATGTGTCCACATCCAGCAGGACTTGTGAAGCAGTTTCAGTATGTCTTCCTCTGGAGGAACAGGAACACTGAAGAAGTCTCAATGATTCTAGAAGTTAGTGGAGTGCAGTGATTAGTTCATTGATCTCCAATCATGGCTACAAATGGTTTCATTTTGGATTACAATCTCCTCCGGGTATCAATCCAAGTCTCCCATGAAATGAGCATCACAGTCAAGGTAGTTTAGCATAAAAGCCACTCACCTGCTAAACAGGTGATCTGAGTTGATTTCGTGATTTTCAGTCCCCACATAATCCCCAATGTTAATATAATATAATGTAAACACAATCCTCAAGTAGTCCACCTAGGCACCAGAAAATGGGTACCAATGTTGATGATTTGGAAAGGTCCAGGAATTTCATCATTCCTCCTGAGTAAGGTCTGGTCAACCACTAACTGAGCACTTATGAGAACACCATGTGCTATGGCTCTGGTTCATAATTCGGCTTACCTCTACATTTTAGCATTAAAACAAATCCTGGGAAAATAAAATCTGTAGATGAGAGATTGACCACATTACTCGCAGCAAGTTGTTTGCTACAGAAAAAATATGGGTCTAACACTATATTTCTCATACACCTAAGAGATTTAAATGGGACTTAACTCTGTTTACCTACCCTTGATTCTGAGAGTTCTTGCCCTTATAAACATTGCGGGAGATTTTATATGATCATTACTACTGAGACTAGACAGAAGGCTTCTAGTAGACCACTGGCTAGGCAGCTGAACACTTATGGGAAGCTGTGTGCTATGACGCTGATTTATGACAATTATATTTACCTTTAGATAACAAGTACCCAAACAAGACCATCACAAGATAATGCGATATCAGGCCTATATTTCTCATTAACCTTCACCGAGCCGATATGATATCCAGCCGCCGAAAAGAAAAATGGCCGCGCGCGCTGATGGCGGGTAGTCCCTCCCAGCGAGATTATCGTGAGATTTACACGTACCACAGTACGTGCACATAGCTGGGGACATGCGCAATCGAAGCCGGTACATCCCCCACTTCCGACATGATCGTTTTTGAGAATGGCTGGCTATTCGTAAAAGTTTAAGAGCAATTAATCTGACCACATCTGTACACCGGTACGATGCCATGATGATGGATCGGTTTTACAGACCTTTATTTCATCGTATTTCGAATAAAATAACATTGAATCGTGGATTGAATCATGGATTATTAGGTTATTTAGTTTCACAGCAGTGAATATACAGAATGCCGTGCTGGTTTGGGGACTTGTACGTTTGATATCGAATATTTTGAAGTGGCAGAAAAAATAACTCTAGGCCTAAGCTCAAAGAACGATTTTACTGCAAATCTACATGTTTTATACAGTTCCCCCGGCTATATTTTGATAATTTCGCAGTGAAAGAACATAAATACAACAGATTTACGTGATTTAGTTGACAGTGTTGCCAAGGAATTCGATATGTAAGGTAAGTTATTTTTTTTCTTATTTTTTCCCTCTTTATTTGTTATAAAATATATGTTTTTTGTGAAAAACGTCTTTACCACTTTCTCATACGTCTGGTATCACACACACACGTACATAAATTACACCAATATATGCATAATTCAATTCTTTATTTATATGTGCAAATATTATTTAAATATCTCTAACAACCAAAAAATTATCACATTTTCAAAACAGTCACCATCAATAATGAAAATTTTCAAAAAAGAATCCGGTGGCAGGGAGACGTTTCGTATTTTTTAATCTGGCTTGCTAAAGGTTAACCAACATATATGATATCGGGTATCTATGGAAAATGTAGTTAGCATTATTTTCATTACAGTTACTTTCCCAAAATCTAGTACCCATTTCCATACTATTTTATGCAAAAAAAATATAGTTTTCTAATTTGTCATACTGTATTTTTTCCGTTAGTAAGTTACAGGAAGTATTTGAGTGGTTTTCTAATTTGATTAATTAAAATTGTTTGTTTCACATTTTGTTCCAAAGTTGTGTCACATCTCTGTTCCAAAGTTGTTTCACATATCTTTGTTCCAAAGGTTCTGTTCAAGGGAACAAAATTTCCGCAAACATAAATTCAATTTCCACTCTTGAGTTATTGAAGAGTACTGAATAACAACACTATCCATCTGTCATGAATGCCATAAGGAAATTTAGGAATGGAGTTGGCTGCAACACCTAATATGTTAAAGTGACCCAAAGGCCATGCTGAAGTCAGACTCGTTTGAGTGCAGATATTTACCAAGCTGTAAACCCTCACACAAGGAATTCTGTTCCCATGACAACAACCCACTAACCAGCAAGAGTTTGATATTAGTTTGAAAATATTCCATTCAGGAACCATAATTAGTGACAGCAATAGCAACATCATTCTATGATTTCTAGCTATTTTTCACAGTTCAGGCTTGCAACATTCCACCATTTTCACAGCTTCAAACTTGCACTTCCAACCATTTTCCATGGCTTCAGACTGCAACTTCCAACCATTTTCCATGGCTTCAGACAGACTACCAACCACTTCCCACAGCTTCAGACTGCAACTTGTTACTACCATACTTTATCTATCTATGGAATCCAACTACAGTTCTCAGCTTTCATCTACATGGTTCAAAATAATCTTGACAGCTTTCACCTGCATGTTCAAAATAATCTTGACACCTTTTATCTACATGTTAAAAAATAATCTTGACACCTTTTATCTACATGTTAAAAAATAATCTTGACACCATTTATCTACATGTTAAAAAATAATCTTGACAGCTTTCACCTGCATGTTCAAAGAGAAGAAATGCAGCAGCTCAACAGTGGAGAATAGCTAAATGTTACGGCAGATTAAACCATCTACAGTGGTCATCCCATGCCCGAACTGTCCAAGGACATTTGCGACAAGAATAAGTCTTATTAGCCATCAACTAACTCATAGTCAAGGACATAACTAACTGAAACTCATAAATTGGATGTAACAAATGGTCATCATCACTTGTGATGAACAAACAACACATGTTAAAAGTAATCTTGACAGATTTCATCTATGTTCTTCTTCTTCACAAATAATCATCATCATCATTTTCATGTGATTTCCAACAGGGAGCATGAGGTATGTTGTGCTGCCATCCGATTTGCACCATATAGGACTAGTACATCAGATTTCGGCAATATGTATTTTCAAAATAATCTTGACAGCTTCAAACTATAATTTTCATTTTCTTTCTGCAATTATTCTCAAACTCCTGCTGGCTAGCATGAAGTAACCAGAGGAACAGAATGTTGTGCCATAGTTAACAGTTTCTCTGCGATATCTGTACATTGTGGCAAAAAATAACTGACTTCAACATGGGTATTGAATTGCTTTTGACCAAAAGGATTTGACAGTGAGTTCCACTCCAAAACGTCCTAGTCAGATGCGCTTCAGGCCACAGTGATGCTCCCCTTAAGAGCCCTATGTGCCGTCTTTGGCCCTAGAGGAATAACTAACTAAGAGCCCTAAAACACATCCCTTTCCCAGAATGAATGACCCTGTAATGGTTTGACCATTTAATGAATGAACCCTTATTGGCCGGGGGCAAGAGCATATTACATAAAAATAACAAGTTGCAGAGGAAAACAAAGAAGAAGGTGGATTGAAGGAGTTACCAACATTCTGAGATGTCACAATATTACTATCAAGCGTCCAAGCATGCCATAGTAGGAAACCAATCCTCATTGAATCCTGCAAAGCCTTACAACAAAAGCAGAGAAAATATAATAGATAGATAGAATGACTTGTATCTATACCTGAGCCAACAGGCCACTGGATCAACAGCCAACTAACCAAACAATAACTGCCCATACAAGTTTATTTTTACATCTGTACAAACAATGTATTTTCTTGCTCGCTGCATATCTTATTCTAGAAGTAGCGACCAACACAGTATTTTTTGGCTGTAGTAATTTCTCACCCATTAATGTACATGACTACACACAACACTTGATAAACAGTATTTTTATTCAAATTCTATGTTACTAATGTCAAACATGGCCTATGACAAAAACACAAGCAGAAAAGATCACATGTGAAATGAGATATTTGAGGAAAGTTATAAATGTCACCAGAAGAAACCAATGGAGAAAAGAAGGTCTTCTAAAATCAAGACTACATCTAGAGACAAAATACCAGTTGGTTTAGCCAGATTATGAAAATGGAACCAATGCAACCGTTGTGCATACAATTGCAGAAGATCAGGCTTCAATGCACAAGGGAAGACCAGAACTAGATGGGTGGAGACAATCAAAGAAATATTAAATAGACATGGGCTGACCATGGCCAATGTGACCTAAAGACAGACAACTCCAAACACCTCCCCCCCCCATAACATTTAACAGCACAAGTAGAAAATAATAATAGATAGATAGTAATTTTCTAGGAAATACTTATGCTGAATTGACTGTTCCTGTTTATTGAACAGTCTGCCTAAAAGTCATATTGAACCCAGTATGAGACACTGTCTACGATTAAGAGAAACACTCACTTCCTTAGCCAAGGTGCCACATATATTTGACAACATAAATTTCATATGTAATTTTTTAAAATTTATCTTAGCTTTCAATGCAAAAAAGATTGATCTGTAGCATAAAACTTAATTACAATCTAATTTCTCTGCTACAAAAAATAGAATTTATCCACAACAGAAAACATAATTTATCTGCTACAGAAAATATCATTTATTCGCTACAGAAAACATCATTTATTCGCTACAGAAAACATCATTTATCTGTTACAGAAATCATCATTTATCTGCAAAAAAACATTTATCTGCTACAGAAAACATCATTTATTTGCACCAGAAATATGTTAAAATTAACCACACAAATCCTTTACCATACATAAATGTCATGCCACATTATAACAAGGGCATCATGCTTCTAACTTGAGCAGCAGAAGTATAGGAACGGCATGGAACAGTTACAAACAACTATAATCTATATCATTAATTATGTTGCCATTCAAAAGATTGCTCCTCTAATTTTCCAAAAATATTAATGAGACAGAAATGACACAACTGGACTCTCATCAAACACAACTGAAAACAACCTGCAATGATCACCACCCTCGTAATGAATTATTTTTCTTATAAAAGTCTTACGAAGTGGCCCTAATGTTGTGACCAATGATAGAAACCCCCAAATGATATTTGTACATGCTACCATGACCGTGATAAATGTAGATTTCTTCCAAGTACAGATCTGACATCATTGCAGAATCGCAAGGAATCCAACATCGGCAGCAAACATAAGAGAGCTGTATCTCTGGCATCGCTGAACCATGATTTAATTGGGATGGCATTATCTGTAATGTAGAAGCATATATGACTCAATGTTGAAATGGAAACACTGTATGTTATTAATTATAAATATGCTGTATGCTATGAACTATTCTTCTTCTTCTTCTTTCGTTCCCTTGAAACATGTCTATATCTGTAATTCTGTCTCCTGAGTAAAACTCATGGTCTTTTGTAGTTCACACAGTGGCCCATACAGCTTTGATTGCAGTATTGTTTCCTCTTGCCAATATGTCTGCCTAAGGATTTCATACTCAGAACACTTGAAGTATGTGTTTGGCACTCTGTGCTATCTGTCCACATGTACACATGGCTGTGTTGACAATCTTGAACTTTGTGTACATGTGACTGTGGAGTCTGTTGTGTCCCGTTCTGAGGCATAGAATTACAACTTGTTCTGATCTGTTCATAATGTGATAGTCATCTTGTGTTGGTGTTTGTGACTTTCTTATTGACTTGATCATCTGTTTTTTTTCGATAATAGGTGATTGGTACATCTGGTTGGTCTTCGGATGCACCTTCCTAAGCCAGTTGGTCTGCTTTTTCATTTCCTGGTATTCCACAGTGAGAGGGTATTCATTGCATGGTTACCCTATACTGGTAAGACAGTTCATTAATTTGTTTTTGTAAGTCTGTTAGTTTTCCAGACTGGAGAGCTTGAAGCACTGACCTTGCATCTGGTAGTAATACCACAGGCTGTGGGCCAAGCTTGGAGTTCAGCAGTTTTTCACTTGCCACCCTAATTGCCTGGATTTCTGCATTATAATTATTGCAGAATTTCCCTGTTGGTGTTCTGATCATATCTCTAGGCTTGTGTGGATATTCTATATATATACACCTGCACCTCCATTCCTCACTGCATTCTGTGCTGACCCGTCTGTGTATACTACGACCCATATGTCTTGTGGATATTCCTTGTCCAGGAAACTGATGGTGACTGTATTAATCTAGACAACACACAAGAAATAAGAAAACAAGCAACTTATAGACAAGGAACTCATTGTGCTTCAGATAGAAGATACAAAGACATATAAAAGGTCTCATTGAAAGACTCAACCACAATTATTAGGAAAATGTGGCATTGCACAAAGGTGCTGAATCTTTTGAGGGACAGACTAGAACAGAAGCAACACACACTTAAAGCAATGGTTGATGTAAAACGGCTGTGACAATTAACCTTATTTAAGCACACAATCTGCTACATAACCATCTAAAACATGAAAAGTTCATACATAATACTATCTATTTAGCTAATGTCTTTTCTCTGCTAATGTAGTGAGGCGTCGCAGGACTGAATGACAATCGGTTTTTGAGGTTCAGGTAACATTCAGAAAAACTACAATAGAATACACATAATTACTAACCTGGATACATCCGATACGCAACCGGTGAGTTATCTAAAATAAATATGCTGGATAGATCTGGATTGATTGCGGATAAATCCTTTGTGTAGCTCCCCATATCCAAGTTGCAATGCTGTGGATAACAAATAAAACGATGTGGTCATGAGCAAGCTTGCTACTTTTACTTTCTAATGATCCGATAGTAGGCACATTTTCATCTTCCCAGACGATAGTATTATTATTGTAGTCATTGATGAGGAAGTGTATACACGAATCGCTAAGGCAAGCAGCACTTCTGCAAATTTTACATAAATATGTGACATAGAAATGGCTTTAACCTACAGACTAAGCTGAAAGTTTACAGAGAAGTGGTACTTCCAGTGCTGTTATATGCTGATGAAACATGGACTGTGTGTAAATAACACGTGAGGAAACTGAATCACATTTACACAATTTGTCTCAGAAAAGTTATGAACATCAGATGGCAGACAAAATTCTGGATACAACTGTCTTTGACATATCTGATATCCCTAACATTTGACACTATTCTGATGCAGACACAGATTTATTGGGCACGTCATGCTGCAATACTATGTATGCCAAATCATCACCTGCCAAAGATACTTCTTTATGGTGAGTTGCTGAAAGGTATACATTCTCAAGGTGGCCACAAGAAGCGCTGCACGAACTTGTTAAAGACCTCACTGAAAAGTACCAAGATATGTGGGAAGAACTTGCACAAAATAGAGCTACAGTAAAAGAGTCGCAGCATCTTGTGAAAAGAGAAGAAATGCAGCAGCTCAACAGTGCAGAGTAGTTAGAATGGCACAGATAGATCAAAAATCATCTTTAGTTGTCATTCCATATGCGAACTGTCCAATGACATTTTCAGCCAGAATAGGGTTTATTAGCCATCATCGAACTCAGTCCAGGACATACATGAATTTCAAAAGCGGATGTAACAAATGGGTCGTCATCACTTGTGATGAACGAACAAAAAACAAAACATTGTGCTACAAGAAATATAATTTACAATCCATGACAATGATGGATGCGACTTACAAGACCAATCTCAGTCACAAAGTCGTCCACTGTACGTACAAGGAATCACAGGCACATGTGGAACTTTCAGTACAATAACCTAATAGTACAATAATTTCAAGTATTGTCTATTCTCTTTCCTCAGATGAATGATAGTTGATCGTATCCACACTTACTGTTAAGCATAGGGGTGAGAGCCTCAGTTGTTCCAAAGCCAAATGTGCAGCCTTGAGTCCATGTTTATTCAAGGTTATCTTGATGTTTTTCATCCACCAATTTCTTGATCCACCTTTGGATACTCTTTTTCCACATGCTCCCATTGATATTTGAACAGGGCCCATTCCCATAAGGAGACCAAAACACCATACCCTACCCATTAACTTCCGATACGTTCAATACAAGATATTATACCCAATCTCCTCATTTCCCACTTTATCTAGCATATTAACCATAGTAGCCTATCTCAGACATGTCATTTCACATGCAACAATTTTCCTCTGCTGCGAGACTGTCAAAGACTAAACCTTGAGTATAAGAATGTAGATCAAGGCAATTACAAAGGCCCTAAAATGGATCTTAGCAACAGTGATAATCAGGGCCGTTATTGTGTAGAATGGTCAACCCATGATCTGCAAAATTCAGAATGAATAGCTGAATCATGAGTGGATAGAGTATATTGGGGTTTCACATCTGCAGGGACCTACATGGATATTTTGTCTTGGTCATACTGGAGTGTCTATCAGATCTGTGAGGGTATTATCAGTTCTATGAGGACACTATAAGTTCTGTGAGGGCACTATCAGTTCTGTGATTCTAAAATTGCAATGCCCTATATGAAAACGCCATTGGTCCTACATCGGGCATGTCCTACGCGCAGACACCAACAGAATATACCACCAATCTCTTGAATGGATTCCTACAGGCAAAAGAGCAAGGGGTAGACCAAAAGAAACACTCAGAAGAACAATACTTAGAGAAAGTAAAACAACCAATATTCATACTATTCAAAAACTGCACAGAATAGCTTTGAACAGACAGAATTGGAGAGATCTGACCTCTGCCCTAACTTCAGCGCAAAAGGAAAATGAATGAATGAATGAATATAGGATATGCCAGCTTAGTAACAAAGTTGATAGTGAACTATCAGTTCCATGGGGGCACTATCAGTTCCATGGGGGCACTATCAGTTCTGTGAGGGCACATTAAGTTTTATGAGGGCACTATCAGTTCTGTGAGGGCACATTAAGTTTTATGGGGGCACTATCAGTTCTGTGAGGGCACATTAAGTTTTATGAGGGCACTATCAGTTCTGTGAGGGCACATTAAGTTTTATGAGGGTACTATCACATATGAAATGTGTAGAAATATAAAGAATGCAATGTTTTAGTCATCTCTAATATTCACTCTCAAATGCAAGGTGCATCATTGAAAGGTACCATTCACAAAATATACCACCAATGCACATAAAGTACAAGCAAATAACATTTTACTATTCATTTTTTTCAGGTAATAGAAACCTTCATATGGATATATTCACTGTTCAGACATCTTTAGGTTTGCTCACATGAGAAGAAAATTAGAGGGAGTATTGGTTTTTTCATTTTATTTACTTGGTCAACTACAGCATAAATCTTTAGAGCGGACTCACCTGCCTATAATATCGCCTCCGAAGTACATTTTTTCCTCCATCTAATTTATCAGCGACTGCGGCGCCATAAATTTCCATGCTTGCTGTAAAAATGACTAGTTCGTACCACTGGCTTACCTGTTGCAATGAGTTATAGGATCAAATATGGCAAATTTTGCAGCACAACTAAAAATTAAAACTACCGTATCTATATCTATACACTTTTTAACTCCTTGCAGAGCATAGGGCCCTCATCTTGTCCTATCTTTAACTATTGCTTCAAATTTCTCCCAAGACTTTGTGTCACTGAATCATAATTCTCTCCCCCCAGGTATTTCTTGATCTTATTTCTTAGTGGATTCCAGAACAATGCCTGTCTTACAATGATATCAATTGGTCATTGTTCTATCCATCTCTAGTACTGTTTCCTTATTTCTTTCTCCACTGAAGTACAGTTAGTATCTTACATAAGTTCCTTGATGGTGTTCTAATCATTACATTTCAAACTTTCTATGAGAACTGCAGGCTTTTAGTAAGCCATACTTTTTCATAACTGCCCAAACAGAAGTCTGATTTGTGCACAAAGTACAAAATTTGTAGAAGTAACATTGCTTGTGACATGAGCAACCCCAAGTTCTGGGGTTGCTTGTGAGGTCAATTCTTCTTCTTCCGTTCACTTGAAACATGTCTATATCTGTCATGAGGTCAATAAAATTATGTTCAAGGTTACAACCCAGTCGTAAGTATATTGTGTATTCGAGCCGTTCAGCAGAAAGTAATGGCAAGCTACTAAACATATTATATTTATTGCCTAGAAAATCACTACAGCCAAAATATGTTGGTTTTATCACTACATCCTGAATGGTAACACTGTTTACCATCCATATCCATGCATGTTATAAGAGATGACTAAGGTGGTTATGGAATGGAGCTGACTGTCCCATCTCATATAGGGTAAAAGTGACCCAGAAGCCAAGCTGAAGTCAGATATGTGAGATCGAAAGGCACAGATAATGCAGCAGAGCTGTAAACTATGACACAATGCATTTTGTTCTCCAGACTACCAATTTTTTTTAGAGGTGACGTGACTGTTGATATATGTCTCAGAAATATGGATAATGAACAACTAGAAGACAAATTGATGCCTTTAAGAGTAGCATAGAAGAATAGGGAAACTTACGCATGCGGTTGCGTCTATGGGTCTCACCAATGGCTCACTAGACAAACCAACCATGCAACAGAAAACCTTAGTAGATGACATGCCTTTATATTGAGGTTATCTTCTTATAGAAGCTTCATGGCACGTCATCTATACAATCCTGTAGTCGTAACCTTCGATAACAGTTACCATGTTGTTCCGACAGGCCGACGTAGTTATGGGCACGGCGTGGGTGGGCGGAACAACAAAGAAACCTGTCACAAGGGCCAGAGTTGTGCCCTGATGCCGACGTCTGTTTCGGCAACATTGGACTCGAAACACCATCGAGTCGGATGACTGCTGGAACAGAGGGTGGAGCGCTTATGGGAATGCCCCACATGCCATGAGGCCAGTTTCTAATCAAGAAGAATAGGGAAACTTTCATGGAATGAGAAGAAAACAAAGAAGCTCTGACAGCATTGAGTACGAAAAAAATAATTTTAAAGAAAATAAAGATCAAACAAATAAATTATTTTGATCATTAAAAGACATGACACCTTGTTGAAGACCTTGAGAGTAGTCTCGAGGAGAGGTGATCAAGGGAAAAAAACACAAGATGGACAGGTTAGTCTCGCAGCATGCATCACCAGAGCATGAGACTGAGGATGTTGGAGGTCCGTTTCAGCAAACCTTCGTTGCAGAGACAGCACTTGATAATGATGCAGATACAAAAAAACTATTTTTCATGGAATCTATTAGAAAATTTCAATACCAGTTTCAATCAGAAACAAATGTTCTTCACATTATGAGAATAAATAATAAAAAAACTGCAAGTCAAACCTGCAAATAAATCTTCTGCATTCGTTCTCAAACTCCTGCAGATTAGCAGGATGTAGTCCGGAGATAGATATGCATTGTGTCACTAACTGTTTACAGCCTTCAAGTGACATCTGTGCCTTTTGGTATATCTGACACATCTATAAGACAGGACAGCTAACTCCACCTCATAACTTCAGTTGTCTCTTATGACATGCATAGAAGGTAATGTGCGTTGCTATTTTTTGCTCCTCTTTCAGGCCCTGCAACACACTAGCAAAACCTGAAGAAGTAAACAGCAGGCCAAAAACAACACTTTTAATAAATACTTAAAGAAAACGTTTTAAAAAAACACAGATAAAGAAGCGAAAAATGGAGCAATATGCTTCCTTCAAAACGGGAAAATTTTCAAAAATTAATCTTTAGCATGCTTTGGTCAAGTGCATTGGACAACAGTTTACACTGTATAAGATAGCCACAGTCAAGTGCATAAGGCCTGTTGCTAGGTCCCCTGTAATCAATAAAAGAAACCATTTTCGTGTTTAAAAAAAAATACTTTGTTGTTTTTTTTGGGGGGTGAAAAAATGTCTTTACAACTTTCTCACACATCTGGTATAATACACACACAAACACAACTTACACCAATATATGCAGAATTCAATTCTTTATTTATATATACAAATATTATTTAAAAATCTCTAACAACAAAACATTTATCACATTTTCAAAACAGCCACCAACTATTACGCAACATTTTCAAAAAAGAATCCAGCTGTAGGAGAGAAATTACATAATTGTAAACAAAGCTTGCTAAAGGAGGTTAATTAAGATGCATGAAAGGGCACAATGTGAACCCAATTTTTTTCCATTCATTCTCAAACTACCATTGAATCTCTACTACAATAGGACAATGTTCCTACTAGATTTTCAGCAGGATGTAGACCAGAGAACATAAATGAGGTGTCATCATTTTATGTGTACCGATGGTCTAACACATCTGACACTGGCAGTATGATAATACAGGAATGATCAATGAGCTCAAATATTATATCTGCTTAATATAGATGCCATTGACATCTATAGTAGTATTGTGACCTATAGATAGCGATATAAATATGTACTAGGCAACCAAAATACTCACCATTTCCAGAAAGAAATCAACATGCGGCCGTTTGTATACAAAAAATCGAACTGGGTGCCTGTCTATTGTGACCTGAAAAATGAAAATGAACAACATTGTCATATAAATAAAAATGTGTACCACAAAAGAAGTCAGCTTGGTGGTAGAGTGCATAGTGAGCTTGTCACAAACTAGTAGAATTAGCTCACGGTTTGAAGGCTGTCATTCATGCTGTACTGGTGATGTAATTAGATATAATAGTAGTGACTGAAAAATATTACTATTTAAATTGCAAGGCCCTATATAGGATATGCCAGCTTAGTAGTGAAGTTAATAGTGAGCTCACTTTACAAGCCCAACTTGACGAATTGACTTGTAGTTCAAATGGCACAATTCACATTGTACTGGCAAACAATTTGGTTTATGTGTGACACCTAAAAACATAGCAATGGCTGAATTGCAATAAAAAGTACATGCTCAAGTTGGCGTGACCAATACATGAATCAAGAAACTCTAAATATGGGGAGATGTTTGCAATTGGACACATTGTATTGGCGGTTGTGAGTTTTCAACCATGAACAAGACTTCGGTATATCGGCCTCTTGCTGAATAATCAGAACTTCATTGTCACTTTAGCTATTCCCATACATAAAATAGAGAATAGAACAGAGAATGTGATACATTGCAGAATCACAGCTGAGTCCCTCTCAGTTTGGCTTCAGAAGGGGAACAAGCTGTACAGACGTACTTTTCACACAACTGAGTGAAAAAGCAACTGAATACAATCAAGATTTAAACACAGTATTTGTAGACCAGGAAAAGGCATTCGACAGAGTAGATAGAAACATTCTATGAGAAACCTTAGAAATTTATAACATCAGAGGACAACTGTTAGATAATATAAAAGCAATATATCATAATGCCAAAGCTCAGTAAGAGCAACAGATGGAATGACTGAACCTTTTGAAACCAGATCTGGAGTAAGACAAGGATGCGTCCTTTCAACATATACTTTTCAGCATATACATGGACAGAGTAATAAAAGAAGCTCACATCAACAAAGAGGAAAACGTTGCAAATAAACCTGATGAAGAACTTAATAATGAAACCAATGAACTATTATTTGCTGATGATCAAAGTTTAATATACAAAGATGAGGAAACTTTGCAAAAGCACATCAATGCATTGTTTTTAGCATGTCAGAAGTACAACATGAAAATTAATGTACAAAAAAACAAATTATGAAAATTAGCAAGTCTTCAACACCAATGAATATAACAATAGATAACACCAAAGTGAAACAAGCCAAAGAATTTAAATATCTAAGCAGCATTTTTTCCGAAGATGGAAGACTAGACAGAGAAATAGAAACAAGGTGCCAGAAATCAAACACAGTGATTTACCAACTTTCACCATTACTTCTTCACCCAAAGATCAAGATGGAAATTAAAAAATTAAATAATATACAATTTTTATATCAACACTGTGCTACCAATGTCAAACATGGTCTTTAACAGCTTCAGCAAAGAAAAATCGTCACATGTGAAATGAAGTGTCTGAGAAAAGCTGCAATGGTTACCAAACTAGAAAAAATAAGAAAAGAAATTAGGAAAAGAATTGGTATAATATCATGCATTGAACATATTGAGAGACAGCAAGTAAAGTGGTTCGGTCACACTATGAGAATGAAGCCAAACCAAATACCAATAAAAGCATATAACACAAGAATATCCGGACGTAAGGCCAAAGTTGACCAAGAAAATGGTGGATAGAAAACATCAAGATAGCCTTGAACAAACATGGACTAAATGCAACCTCTGCAACACATCTGGCCTTGGAATGTTAAGCTTAAGCTCCCACCACCACGCTTAACCTTTACAAAGCCTATATCAACCACGCCCGCCGAAAAACAAAATGGCGGCGCGCGGTTGACGACCCGCCCCATCCAACGAGAATATCGTGAGATTTACACGTACCACAGTCCATGCACATAGCTGGGGACATTTAAAAGCAATTAATCTGACCACATCTGCACACCGGTACGATACCATGATGGTGGATCGGTTTTATAGACCTTTATTTCATCGTATTTCGAATAAAATAACATTGAATCGTGGCTTGAATCATGAATGATTAGGTTATTTAGTTTCACAGCAGTGAATATACAGAATGCTGTGTTGGTTTGGGGACTTGTACTTTTGATATCGAATATGTTGAAGTGGCACAAAATATAACTCTAGGCCTAAGCTCAAAGAACTATTTTACTGCAAATCTACATGTTTTATACAGTTCCCCCGTTATATTTTGATAATTTCGCAATGAAAGAACATAAATACAACAGATTTGCATGATTTAGTTTACAGTGTTGCCAAGTAATTTGATATGTACGGTAAGATATTTTTGTTTACTTATTTTTTCCCTCTTTATTTGTTATAAAATATGTTTTTTGTGAAAAACGTCTTTACCACTTTCTCATACGTCTGGTATCACACACACACATACATAAATTACACCAATATATGCATAATTCAATTCTTTATTTATATGTGCAAATATTTTAAATATCTCTAACAATCAAAAAATTATCACATTTTCAAAACAGTCACCATCAATAATGCAAATTTTCAAAAAAGAATCAGGTGGCAGGGAGACGTTTCGTATTTTTTAATCTGGCTTGCTAAAGGTTAATGGCAAGTATGAATGCGATCAACAATCATTCACCTGGGGAAAGACAATAGACAATACATAAAATGCTGCCCTCCAGCATATGTGTCTTTTCCAGAGGCATTCAGTGTTTTAGCTACTGCTACACCAGTGACATCTACCCATATTGGGACATCGACCACCCCTCCAAAACATCTGCAATCCAGCTGCCCGAGCTATAATGTCTTACTGTGTATCTAACTGTGTCGGCTGAGAGAAGCCAGAGATATTGCTCGTCCTTTTTTGCAAACAATTCTCATTCCATCTATAGCCTCTATAAACTTTAAAATTGATAACAATCTCTCACCTTTAAAACAAAATCTGGTGGTGTTCCAGGTTTGACCTGCCGCAGAACACCGTCATGATGTGAATGTATCAATGTCTCATCCAAGTCCAAAACTAGAACCTTTCTCTTCATCATACCTGCAAGATAAGATAATGCTATATTAAATATTTACACTAATTAGAATTATAAACAAATATTGATTTATCTTCTTTTGTGAAGGGAGTTTGTTAAGCTATGTTGCTATTTATCGCATGGCTGCGATATCTCTGCTTTTTTAACCTGGCAGATCCATTTATTAAATAATATATTGGATTGCTAAAGCAAACATACACACGTTTCATAGATTACTCAAAGGCCTCTGACTGTGGGAAAACTATAGATATTATGGAACATAATGGAAAACGTAGGCTTCACACATCATCTCATATCATTATTTAAAATGCTGTATCAGGAACAACAGGCTTCTGTCTGCCTCAAGGGAGAAACATCCAATTGGTTTGAGGTCCAGACAGGGCTGAATTCTCTCACAACATGTTGAAAATATACACAGAAAACATCATGCAAAATGTATGACTAGACCCACATTATGAAGAGGTTTTAATCTTTTAATGTTGGAGGACATGATACTCTAGAAATCAGGTATGCAGATGACACCATCCATATACCAAGAAGCAATACAGTATTAGAACATGTGATTATGTCAGGCTGACAATGTTTTCCTCAATACAAAAAAGACAAAGCTAATGCATTATCAACAGAAATGGGCCTACAATAGTAATTGACAAAGAACAACTAGAAAATGCCAGCAACTGAATATCTCAGGTCAACTATCAACACAACAGAACATTACTCAGCAGAGATCAGAAAGAGATTAGCAATGGCTTACAAAAAACACCACAGATGAAAAATATCTGGCAATGGGAAAACCAAAAAAATTATAACTATTATGATGCAATATTTTCTCAGTGGCCACATATGGTTGTGAGATGTGGGTAATGAAATACGCAATGGAAAAGAAACTATTGGAATTTGAAATGAAATGCCATAGAAAGGTCATAAGAATATCAGCAACAGAAAGATGATCTAATGCAGACACATCCGTAAAGACCTGAACATAGAAGAAGACTGGTTCCTCAAAACTATCGAAGCTTGCAAATTTTTTATATTTTGGACATATAAAAAGGTACAATGGTTGTGAAAGATTAATCTTGGAGGGAAATTTTCCAGGAAAGAGAACAAGAAACAGACAAAGACTACAATGGACACACAATATCAAAGACTTTTTGAATATATGATACTAGAAGAGGCTACACAGCCTGTACAGAACTAGGAGGGTACAATGGCAGTGGGGAATGCTCTATAAAGAACATGTTACATAGAAGAATTTTATGATTCAGTGTTTTGGGAACAATAAGCACATATATCCTTCACCATTTGCTAAATGAGACTGTGTACATAGCAGAAGTGGGATGACGTCAATTCTTAAATACTTGTCTATCCTCTACACAAATTATTTGTTCAGGTGCAGTATCAAGACCACAAGCTATTTATTACATGACTAGATCAATATCTAGACTCACAATAAATAATTATATCAGATACTTAAAAACTGGCAAATGAGATTCTATACCAGTCTATCAAGCTGACACCAATTCATCTTGCAAACGACTTGCTCAAAATCGCATCTTTTGTGGATGTGGATTTAATGAGTTAGTAAACATGTTTGAGACAAACAACATATGTAATATATTTTTGTCAATTGAGGTGAGAAAAAGTTCTTAGAAGTTATATAAAACCAATTCTGATGTATGGAAGTGAATCTTGGACAATCAATTGGTGTTTGGTTTTATAGAAGAATATTAAGAACTTCATGGACAGTTGAAAAGTGTAATGGAGATATCTTGAAAGAAGTTATTAAAAAAGAGAGCAAATTGGTTACAAGAAATGATGAATATTATTGCAAAAGAAAGTCAAAACAAAGGGTGTGGTCTGAATAGCAGAAACACTGAAGTAATGGTAATATCAAAGATTACATGTCCTTTAGAATGCAACATCAAAGTAGATGGGATCAGTCTGAAGCAAGTCAGCATACTCAAATATTTAGGTACATTAATAACATCAGATAGAAATTGTATTGCGGAAGTCAAATGTAGAATTGCCCAAGCAAAGACAACATTTCATAAGATTAAGAACATCCTATGTTATATATCTTTGCTCTGTGAATTGAGGAGTGAAAAAGAGAGTTGTTAGAACATATAAAACCAATTCTTATATATGAAAGTGAATCTTGCTTACTTAGCAGAATAGTGAAACATTATATTGAAAAAAGCATAGATGTGGTTTTATAGAAGAATGTTAAGAACACTGTGTACAGAAAAAAAGCATAATGGACATATCTTGAAAGAAGTTAATTCAAAAAGATAGCTGCTTATCAGCATCAGAATGAGACAGTCCACGTTTTTGATACATCATGTGAAGAGGAAAGATGGAACACATTGTAACAACAGGCAAGTTGAAGAAAGAGTAAGTGGAGTAAAGCAAGACCAAGTGAGAAGATGCTGGCAACCTAGCATGGTGGCATGGGAGAACATTTGTATCGGAAATGATTGACAGCACACGAAATAGAAGGCTGTGGAAAGATATGATAATCAAAGCTACACAGCATGGACCATAAGAAGTAGTAATATGTTGCAAGACAGTTAGCTGAATGGACCAGGATCAAATCCCTATTTCCCTCATATGATGTTTTTTGACAATTCCTCATAACTTTCCATTTGTATTTCTCATTTATCAGATACATATTAAGTAGGAGATATCTCAAAACACAGCACACTGCTGAGAGCTGGAGTCTTCTGTATATTAGATAAGACTCTGGAGATCCTCCTCCCCCAACTACACAAAAGGATACAACAGATCTATTGTTCACAATTTCTGAGAATATAAATCAATAGTATAGTTAGGAAACATTGAGAAATTATAGAAAAACACATAGCAGATGAGATTTAAAGCTGTTCACAGTTGACACTGATTCACCTCGCAACTTCAGTCAACACATTTCATATTTTCTGAATGTGAACAATCAGCTGTGAGATGAATCAGTGTCAGCTGAATGGACAAACACGTAGATATGGAGGATAGGGGGCGGTCCAAACCTCCTCTTTCCCTTCGAAAATTAGAATATATAGTACTACGAATCAAGCAGAAATAGTAGGTTTAAACTCAGCACCCCCCCCCCCCCACAACCCTAAATCGCATGAAAAATGATCACAGGATCAAAAGACCAGGAGAAAATTGTATATTTTTAATATGCAACCCCCCCAACACACAGAAAACATATTTAATGACATAATTCAGATCCCATCAGCTATCTTCAGGGGTTTTTTTTCTGGGTATCGAAACAAACATATAAAACCAGATACTTACAAAGTCTGTGTTTTGAAAGCGGTGACAATGGGATAGCATCGTACTTCACAGTCTGGTATTGGACGACCTAGAAATATGTAAGAATGAATCAGTTAGTTGAAAGATTATCCTCACTGCACATCGAAATATTGCTCGGATCTCCTCAAGATATCCCTCAGCGTGTAGCGACTGACACCTACTCTGTGTTGATTTATCAGTCTCCTCTGGTTCTAGTATAAATATGTGTCAACTAGTACGGATTTTCTGTATTCATAAAGATTTCAGGTTCACAAATCACATTTTTTTTTTTAAAACCATCCCTTGGTGTGAAATTTCCTTATTATTATTATTATGCAGGCGTTTTTTCTCACATGCTCATATTGAGGGGCAAAAAAAATTTGAAAATTTGTGGGTTTTTTTTTGGGTGCTTAAATAGATGCTTTTATTGACATAGAGAAATAAATTGTTTAACATATGATTTATAAAACAATAAGTTGACAGCTATGTCAGTCTTCTTTACATGATATTCTTGTAGTGTGCTCACGGTTTCAGGTTCACAAGCAGCTGTTGCATTATGTTCCTCCAGGGCCAAAGGCGGCGCATAGGGCAGAAACCATAGCTTTCCATTTCTGTCTTTGTGTTGCCAGGTCTTTCAATTGTTGCGTGTTGTTTAGGTTCATTGACATGCCTTCTCTTTTAATGGTTCTTCGTAGAGTTTCTCTAGGTCTCCCTCTTCTTCTTACTCCAGGTGGCACCCAATATAGTGACTGCTGGGGAATTCTTAGGCTGTTCATTCTGAGAACATGGCCGATGTTAAGTCCAACGCCTTTGTCTAATGAAGTTGTTGCATTGGTCATCAAATCTCCCTAAGAGCATTCAGAACATCAGCTCAGTCCATTGTCCAGTCCCCATGACTGCCATAGTAAACCTAACTGTACATTCATTTCCTTGGACACCGGCACATACAAAATTCATTCTTATCAGATTAACTGATCATTGAGACGCTAAGAAATCATAGAATGAAGCAGCAATGGCATTGAGTGTAACAGACAAATGTACTGGACCCAACACTCAGAATCTTTCAATTGAGTTTTACTTGTTTAGATAGGTCAATTTGACAAAATTTGTGAGAATTATCCATAATTGGTGGGACTGCAGTTAATTTATTTACCAACTGGTGTTAATGGAAAACATAAAATATTCAGTTTTACAATTCAAACTCAGAATAAATCACATGAAGAAAATATAGTTAACAGTTTAAACAACAGACTAAATCTTCTTTTGGTCCATGCTGTATGGCATTAGTTATAATGTCTTTCCACTGTCTTCTATTTCGTGTGCTGTCAATTATTTCTGATAGCTATGTCGTCCCATGAAACAATGCTAGGTTGTCAAGCATCTTCTCTTTTTGGTCTTCCCCTACACCTTTCACTCTTCAACTTGCCTGCTTTTTACAATGTGTTCCATCTTTCCTCTTCTCATAATGTGCCCACAAAATATTGACTGTCTCCATGTAATTAAAAAAACAAATAGCAAACAAAGGCTAAATTTCAAAGAGTCAAGTTACAAGCCAGATGGAGCAAGCTGGAAAGGAAAAACCAAAAATACCAGGCGCTTAGGATAATGCTGGGAGCAATGAAATCAACACCCATAATAGAGATGCAGAAAATGGGAAGCACTTGACGAATGCAGAGAAACAAAGGTACGTACTAATACAAGCAGAAAAGTTTCAGTGTATCTCAAGTCATCCAATGAAGGACAGATTCCAAAATCTAGCAATGGAACGACTGAAAAGAAGCAGCTTTATCAATCAAGCTAAACGACTCTGTAGACAACTTACAGACCTGCCTGAAGTTGACAGACCCAGAACAGAAAAAATCCCTTGAAGTGAAAGGTATGGAATACCAATATGCATTCAGACCCACGTGAAAGGAATATTAAGCGAGAATGAACAGAACAGTGTGCTGCGAAGGATGGTCACCCTCAGTTTCCTGGACAAGGAATATCCACAAGACATATAGGTCAGAGTATACACAGATGGGTCAGCACAGAATGCAGTGAGGAATGGAGGTGCAGGTGTATATATAGAATATCCACACAAGCCTAGAGATACAATAATAACACAGACAGGGAAATTCTGCAATAATTATGATGCAGAAATCCAGGCAATTAGAGTAGCAACTGAGAAACTACTGAACTCAAACCTTGGCAGACAGCCCATGGTATTTCTAACAGATGCAAGATCAGTGCTTCAGGCTCTCCAGTCTGGAAAGTTACAGATTTACAAGAACTACTTAGTGACTATCTTATCAGTATAGGGTAACTATGCAGTGGATACCCTCTCACTATGGAATATCAGGAAATGAAAAAGCAGACCAACTGGCTAAGGAAGGTGCTGCTGAAGACCAACCAGATGTGCCAATCACCTACCATCATAAAAAAACAGAAGATCAAGTTAATAAGAAAGCCACAAACACCAACACAAGATGACTATCGCAACGCTGAGGAAGACATATTGGCCAGAGGAAACAACACTGGAATCAAAGCTCTATGGGCCACTATATGAACTAAAAGGCAGTGAGTTTTATTCTGGAGAAAGAATTATAGATATAGACATGTTTCAAGTGAATAAAAGACAAAAGAAAAATGAAGTGTCCAAAAACTGTGGACAGTCTCTTTCTGATGTGGGCTAGCAGCTCTCATTTTTTATTAACTTCTTTCAAGATATCTTCATTACACTGTTCATATGTCCATAACATTCTTCTACGAAATGAAATCTCTGCTCATCAATATAAGTTTTCACTTTTCTGCTGATTGTGTCCAAGGTTCACTTCCACACATAGGAATTGGTTGTATATAACTTACAAGAACTCTCTTTCTCACCTATCTTTGCAAATTAGATGGTCAAATTTTCATGTTATCAACATTCAGAAATTCATAGACTGGTTAGGCCTACTTCAATAAAGACTCTTTTCTTCTTTGGTTGTATTTCTAGCTGTCCATGGGCTCATTCCCTTTGACTCAACAATATATTATTCAAGAACATCTATTACTATTTAGTGCGTTCATAAATTGTTGTCACCAATATTGTATATTTTCTCCATAATTACTGAGCGTATAGGCTTCATATTTTGTATGAGTGCATTATTTCATAACCATGTTACGGATTTATGATTATTACCTAGATTGAACGAATTTATCGCAAATGTCATTTTTAAGGTAGTAATGAATTTATTTTATGTGAATAAGAAATTTTGCAGTAATTGCTGGCATAAGCATATCGTACATTTGTTGTAGCATGGGTAAAAATGAAGTATTCTGAATGTAATATTTTTTTTCTGTTGCATTGAGATTATATGTATTATTGTCTGGTTCTGTGGCAAAGTCGTACAGAGTTTGATTCCTACCACATGTATTTGAGCATTCAGATCAATCAGAAAACAATGACAAACTACTAAATGTATTTATATTGCCTAGAAAATCACTACAGCCAAAAAATGCTGGGTTGATGGCTACATCCTGAATAGCATACGCTACCAATTAGATATAAATTAAACAGTTAAATGTTTATATAATTGTATTATTGTTTACAATTGTCATTTTAAAATAAACTTAAACATGCATTGTACATACCATAATCATCTTTGTCCTAGTGTGAACATTATTATAAGTAGTAGTGTTGGCATTCTGAAATCTTATATCAAAACATTTTCTGAGTTCAATCTACAATGTGGCAAAAATTAGTATCCAGCATTTAATATTATCAGTCTAGGCCTCATGTTTTTCACCTCTTATCCTAACATCTTTTACCAGGTAGTTTGCTCTGCATGAATGTTTCAGAGAGAACTTCCTTTCTCAGCAAAAGATTAAATCGCATCTTATGTTTTTTCCTTTCTATGTTTGTTTGTTGTTCCTTTCTAGATACATTTTCAGTGTCTTTAATGTCAATGCTTCTTTGCAATTCAAAAGTCTATGGATTGCTCTCCTAATAATTTATTTATCAAAATTATCTACGTTTTTTCTTCCTCTTGTTTCTTGTTTTAAAAATTATGATTATCTTCACGTACCCACCTTGATAGTGTTTTGTAGTTTATACCCATGGCACATTGTGTCCTTGAGAGTTTAGAAATACTATGAAATAGAGTACTGCATTGCGCTTCTTGTGAAAAATATTTGTACAATCTCAGTCATACTTTTCAGTGTAACGAATATGACTTTCAAAGACATGATTATAATATAAATTGTAAATGCTGCTTTGATACGCTGTAATTATTTACAAAAACATGATATTTTGAAGACATCACAATAACAACATGTCAAATATGAGATACACTTTTTTTTAATGGAAAATGACGTTTTACTATTATTTTATTATATTCTACTAAGAAATCTTGATAAAAAACGCTTACTTAATGTTGCACACATGTAAATATGAATTTCCATTCTAAGATTGTGCAATTTGATGCATTCTATGCCTTTCGTAAGCAACTTGTCTTGTCAAAACAAGACAAAACATGAATTATATGCACACAAAAGACATTTGACGGCAATATAATTCAATCAATAATGATGTCTTTGTATTTCATTAAGCTTTTAATTGGCTAGCACATTCACACTTTGCCTGATAGACAATGAATAATTGGAGAGCAAAAAAAAACAATAAACAAATAAGACACAATTCTCCTCATTGACAAAATATATGGTAATTTGTACTGTAAGCCCGTCTAATTTTTAGGACTAAGTATCAATAACAAATTATTGCTACCTTAAAAACGACATTCGTAGCTACTGCTGCGATAAATCCGTTCAATCTAGATAATAATTAATCATAAATCTGTAATGTGGTTATGAAATAACGTACTCATGCAAAATATGAAAAGATTAGTAATTACAGATAATAAAGATACAAATAATAAATATTAAACAGATAACTTTGGTGGACAACTATTTATGAACACACTATATTAGACCGACTATACTTTTACTGTGTTACCACTTAACATAATATTACATTTTTTGTTCAAGAATTTTCACACGTCCTCTTTTCATTTCCTATAAATGGCTTCATCTATTTGGCAATAGCCTAAATACCAGCATTAATTACTCTGATCAACATCAAATTTGCCGTCTATGGTTTTTTTTATAAATTTTGGATAATTTTATTGTGATGGATAAAAAAAAAACATTGGTTTTCCTCAATCAGGTCAGCTTTTTTTATCTAGCACTACATTATGTTTCTTATAGGTGGGTAATTCCATGTCAACTCAATCAATAAAATGACGATTTCCACACATTTTATCAAAAGTGTTGTTTTTTTTCCTCTTTAAAAGTACAAATGATATAGAAAGCAAGTATTTTATTGTCACATGTATGGATATTTTCACACCACATGTTGCAAAATTCCTTAATCTATCTTGGAATATACAAATTCTGAAGATTTCACATGTATTTCACACACAAGATTTCACACTTACTAGTATTGCTAGTTTTTTGGGTTTTTTTAAGGTTTTAAATGATTCAAATGGCTTCAACTAGAAGGTCTTGCAGAAATAAGCCTAACATATTCTGCTACATCTGCGGTGAATACACCCTTGTTCCTAATAGGAATCCAGTCACAACTTCCATAAAGCAAGCTTACCATGCGTATTTTGGTATACAACTTGGTGACCAGGATAAAGCTCTGGCTGCTTACATGGGTGCAAGTCATGCACTGATTACCTGCGTCAGTGGATTAAAAGCAAGAAGAGCAGTCTGAAATTTGAATACCCATGGTTTGGAGAGAGCTCACAAACCATGTCTCTGACTGCTTTTTCTGCGCTATTGATGTGACTAGGATCAATAGAAAGAATTGAAAAGTCATCATGTATCCTGATCTTGAATTAGCACGTCGACCTGTAGCTCACTTTGATGAATGTCCAGTACCTGTCTATGCAGAACTCCCTGACATTAGTGATGAAGATTCTTCCAGTGTTCTAGAAGGTCAAGAGGATAATGAAGTAGAAGAGACTTTTAGCGATGATGCTCCACATTCTTTTTATGAAAATGAGCTTAACAATGGCATGAGCTTAATAATATGTTCTGCTTCACAATGGCAATCAGTTTGCTTCTGTACCCTTTGCTCACTCGGCTACACTGAAGGAGAAGTGTGCAGTGGTGAAGTATGTGCTGGCGAAAGTTTCTTACTATCAGCGCGAATGGTATATTTGTGTTGACTTGAAGATGGCGAATTTCCTATTGGGACAACAGTCTGGCTTTACAAAGTACCTCTTCTTTCTGTGCATGTGGGACAGATCTCAGCACTATACCAAGAAGGACTGGCCTGCACGAGAAGAATTAGTGCCAGGTAGATCAAAGAACATCGTCAACAATCCTCTGGTAGACAGAAACAAGATACTATTCCCACCGCTGCATATCAAGCTTGGCTTGATTAAACAGTTCACCAAAGCCCTGGACAAGGATGGTGGCTGCTTCACTTACTTGTGCCGCGCTTTTCCAGGATTAACCATAGAGAGGTTGAAAGGTGGCATTTTTTAATGGTCTTCAAGTTCGTCAGATCATCAGAGATCCTGAGTTTGAAAAATCAATGAACAAATTGGAATTGGAAGCATGGAAGGTCTTTGTTCTGGTTGTGAAGAATTGTTTGGGCAACACTAAAGCCAGTAACTAAGAAGAAGTTGTCAACAATATGCTGGCTGCTTTCAAAAATCTTGGATGTAACATGAGCATAAAAATGCATTACAGTATGTATTCTCACATATGGATCGGTTTCCCAAGAATCTTGGATCAATGAGTGATGAGCAGGGAGAGGTTCCATCAGAACATAAAAGAGATGGAGATCAGGTATCAAGGACGTTGGGATGCAGTAATGATGGCTGATTACAGCTGGACTCTGAAGAGAGATCCCTGCTGCTGAACACTCAAGAAAGTCGAAGAAATTGAAGTTTATGTTTTGCTCATTGATGATATAATTTACATGTCCTTACCTTTTTCAATGTCTGCTCTTCATTTATATAATTCCATGTTTGTAACATTTAATAAATACCCTCTGTTAAATACTTTTCATGTCCCGCCAAAGACGGATGTGTTGGGCCATTGGCGCAAATAAAACTGCGACACAACACATTTCCATTCTCTGGACTACACCCTGCTGGAAATCTAGTAGGACCATGGTCAGGCTACAAGGGAGATCCAGCAGGAGTTTGACAATGAACGCTGAAGAAGAAGAAATACTTTTCATGTGAGAAATGTTACACATAAATCAACTACTAATATCGTCAAAATGTAGTTATGAATAGAAGGCTATAATCAGAGAATATAATTTGTTTAAATCAATTTAGAAAAAACCCTGACCTGATTGAGAATAATGGATGTCATTTTTGGCATCAGTGGTGCAAAATGCTCCTAAATCTATTAAAAAATTATGGACAACTTCCAACTTGATTTTTTTTTGTAAACCAGTGTAATCTTCATCTACAATGGGTTGTGTTATTTTCATTAGGGACTTATTTACTAATTAACATAGTAGTTTATATGTTACACTAATTGAACTGCAGGTTTCATTTAGTAGCCTATAGCAAATAACGAACATAATTTATAGGCTAATGCAATTACTGCCAATTACTCACACTGCACACTGGTGAATGAATGACACTCCTCTTATTTGAATTCAGCTTTAACATCCCAAATTGCAGACAATAGACCCAGGTCTAGTAAACATAAAACTTATCATAACTATGGCCATAAGTAACTATCATCTTATAATTATATCATATATTGCCGTAAGTTGCTTTTGATTCTTCAGTGACCTTTGCTCTAGTTTTGAGGTATTACCTAACCTTTGTTGTGTGATTTGGCAAGCTTAGGTTAAGTACTTAGAGTACAGTTAGGATTAGAAATAATATTTTCTAATGTATGCGCACACCTCTCTCAGTGTGTAGTCCGCAGAAATAATGAGCGCGCAGTACAAATCATTGGAAGATTTTTTAAAATTGGAACAGAAACAGATTATGCATAATTTCGTCTGTGCCTAGAGTTGAACTCAGTGATTGTTGGGATGTGATGTCATGGCAGCCATTAATTTCATTAGCGTTACACGGAAATTCATGATGCTGACTAGCTAAAAATGTAAAGTGTGCTATTTATAGCACAGTGAAGAATAAAAAGCAACTTTTACCCATATATTTATATGCACATAATTACGGCTAAAGCCTAGCATGTCTTCACTGTGCTATAAATAGCACACTGTTTACATTTTTAACTAGCTGACATCATGGATCTCCGCAGAACATCAATTATTAGTAAGGTTAAAAAAATGTAACCATGTACAATGTGAATAAAACAAATAGTGAAATACTCACCTTATTCAGATTTCTGTGCAGGATACACTTTTTTAATTCCAGAAAAGAACTCCATGAAGACATCATTCGAACTAGCATGCTTTCTTCTCCATATATACTCACATAAATACGATGGAACCAGTCCAAAACACATTTATTACCACTGCTACGCAAATTTATAAAAGACGTAAGATCACATTTAACAACATGTGCCATGGCTACTGTTCCCTTCCGTCTGCTACTGTACATTACTGTGCATGTTGCCTTATATATCTTCCCACTATTGTATATAATAATAATTAACCCTAATTATAAATACATAACTGACTCTAATCCTAACCCCAAACGCTAATTCTAATACAATCATTTTTAATAAATATCCCTTTATTTTAAATACTAATTATATTCCAAATTCCATCATGCAATAGCGATACACATAGCAATCATACTGGAAAGGTCAGGAAATACCTCGAAAGTAGAACAAAGGGGCTCATTTATGGTTTCGTCCAGCATTGTAGTATTATATAAATTCCATGAAATTATAGATTTTGGTAAATGGGGGTTAAAAGGATTAGAATTAGTTTATATATTTTTTTAGCAGGGGGAGAAGTATTAGAATCAATGTTTAGAATTAATATCTAAGGCGTGAATCGATGATTTAGAGCACAACGCCGACAACGGTGGACAAAATCTAATTTTTACCGAACAAAGGTCACAGTGAAGACTTACTTAAACTAGGTTTGAGTCCATAATTACTAGTATGATATTATTTATTACAATTTTACACACTTCCTTCCACACACCAATTGATTCAATCACAATTGTGATAATCCCTTCCAGTTCCAATTTGTGTCAAATCAAGCACCAATTTCCTAAGTAAATTCCTTAGGTAGAAAGTTTTAAGTTTAAGTGACACCTTGCCTTACTAATACTTGGTTTAGCCTAGTTACTGACTGACTTACTAGTGCTTCTACTCTATCTAGTCCTACAGCAGCCTACACTTATTACTTCATTCAAATATGAAATATAGATAGGACTGATGAGAAGCACTGAATCATGAATGGAATGCAATGTGGACGACAGAAATTCTGAGAAATTAGTTAATTAGAAATCATAATCAAAATGCCTGGCATTCACAAATTCAATTATTTTGCTGCCTAAATCACTTTTGACAAGTTCAGTTATCTGAGTTTTAGGATGTTTGTAAAGCATTATGATTATCAAATGACAACACGCTAAAGTAAAGAAACGGTGACTAGTAACCAAAACCAAGTCAGCTTGCGCGTTAGTTACAGTCAGTCAGTTAACAAAATCAACGTAGAATCGTAATTAAAATAGTAAATACTTACAGCACGCACTTGACGTTTGAAAATGTAACATATAAAACTCCATATTTTGGCTGCTAGAACAAAGAAGCCGCGTAATCCCATAACAACGTATTTTATCATGATATTTTTACAGTCCTTTTCCTCCGTTAGATCTTCGACGAGTGGGTTTTAGCGGCGTCCTAGTCTCAGGATCATTTACGCCGCCATAAATATCCCATAACACCTTGCTACCGGTACCCTGCACGACTAAATTACACAACGTAGCAAATGTGTTCAAATAGTGGGGAAAAGATGCATTAAAATTCTAATCACAAATAGGATATATCAATACCAGTGAGCTAGCCAATTGTGTGGGTTTGTCTACCACACAAGCAATTAATAGTACACTAGTGTGGAATATAATTAATAAATAATAAGACTCACAATAAGGATCGTAGGGTGGGGGCCACATTGGAGACAACACAAATAATTTTTTTTAAATTGTGCTGAGAAAACCATTTGAATGTGTAGAGGAGTCGTGTCCGGATTATTCATTGACCTTGTCAATCCAGGATTTGCTCCAATCTATTCTTCTCCTTCAACCCTAAACTTTTTTTTATAAAATAGTTTTAGTAAAAAGTCAGCTGTGTCTCGCGACATGTCCAAATCATGCAAGTTTACGTTATTACATCACTGCCACAAGTTGTTCTTGATAACCTGTGTACGTGAATAATATAATTAAGAAGCATCGATGATTTATTATTATAGAAAAATAATCATAAGGCAGTAAACGATATTTGAACCAGGTCCGTTACGTTGACACATATTCCTCTCGCAACTTGAGTCAACACGTTTTCCTTATTCGACCAATTCGCACCCCTAAATGTTATGATGAAATAATCCATTTAGTTGTGAGCAGGTAGCTCTTGACACACGATGATGGTGGTGAAATGATCCATTTAGCTGTGAGCCAGTAGCTCTTAACAGCCCATAGCCTTTCTGATAAAAGCACCGGTGATTCTCAGTTATGTAACTGAGGGGACACCCGGATATACGGTTTCAAAAGTACAGATATATAAGCAGAGTTTATGGATGCATATTTAGTCCCCGAAAGGAGGCAGTCCAGTGCAACAGTATCCCATGATTATCACGCCATTTCAGGAGCAGAGCACACACTTCTGGGCCAACTATATAATTATTGGCCTGTCTGATTTGTTGAACCATCTGCGGTGACGGAAAATCTAGAATTCACCGTCAATGAAAGAACAAAGGTGCTATTTCCGGTGGCCTGCATCTCTTCGTCATCCATGGGGATTATTTGACAGAAGACAGACGTTAGAATTTGAGACAGTGCCGTAGATACATTTTCATTAGGGTGGGTTTTTTTTGGTCTATTGTCTATCTCCAGGTGGATGATGATCGGAATATCCACACTTGCCGTCAAGCGTCGTGGTGGTGGCTGGAAGCTTCAGTTGTATATCCAAGGCCAGTTGTGTCGCCTTGGCAATTTTGAAACCATATTTATTCAAAGTTATCTTGATATTGTCAATCAATCTTTCCTAGGTCTTCCCCTGGTCTTGTATCCAGATCTTCTCATGTTATACGTTCTTATCTGTAGTTGGTTATGGTTCATTCCCATAATGTGTGCAAACCATTTTTGTTTTGTTTTTCGTTTTACCTATACAAAAAGTACATTCGCCTGTTTTCGTGTGGAATTCAAATTTATTTTTTATTTATTTTTTAAATATATATTTTTTAGAAATATGATGGCTATTTTGTAAATCATTAGGTTTCTGCTTCGCAAGCGGAGAAAATCATGGCATGAAAAAACAATAAATGTGATGAACAATTAGAAGAATAAAAAATTATGATTCTCTAATTTGGTTTGTGAGTTCGTAGATGTCCGATTCCTGCCCGGAGTCTATTTGCAGTGCATGCAGGAGTGCGGGGGTTTGGGGTAGGAGAATTTTCGGATTTGTCCTTCTGCTTCCGTTGCTTGTAAATTGCTAGCAGTGTTCTTTCTTTTTCAAATTGAGTAATGCCAGCAGTGATCTGGGTGTGACAAACTGAGCAATCATGGGCTGTAGTATCCCAGGAGCTAGGATCAATGCTGCAGTGCTTGAGATAGTTTTTTTAGGTGATCCTTGAAGCGTTTTTCTGCCCTCAGCGTATTAGTACGTTTATCATCGTACAGATCCCCATAGAATAATCTCTTTAGAATGCGCTTGTCTGGCATATGGATGAAGTGGCCAGTCCAACGGAGCTGAGACTTAGTCAGCAGGGCATGGATACTTTTCCTACGGGACCTTTGAAGAATTTCAGTGTCTGGTACTCGATCCTGCCAATGTACTTCCATGTGGTTTTTTAGGCACCGAAGGTGGAAAGAGCTTAGCTGTCGAGGGACACGCTCGACACGGCACAATCAGTCCAGGATGACGCAGCATAAAGCAGATCCAGATATTTACACGAAAGCTCCCGAATACCGCACTGGCGCGAGCAATACGCAGGGCAACATTCTCGTCAATTGTCGCAGTTTGGGATAGGGTGCTGCTGAGATATACAAACTTATTGGCAGTATTGAGTTTTTGTTCCTTTACTGTGATTACTGATTCTGTGTAGGGGACACCTGGCGCTGGTTGAAACATTACTAATGTCTTCGTGGTGCTGATGGTGAGACCGAACGCATCACGGGCCCAAAAAAAGTGGTCCACGCTGTCCTGCCTGTCGTTCAGACTAGTAGCGTTTAGTGCACAATCGTCGGCGAACAAGAGATCGCGAACAATGTCTGTGTTAGTTTTGGTCATGGCCTTCAATCTACTAAGACTGAATAGCCCTTCATCAGCTCGACAGCGAAAGCAAATTCCTGAATTTTTATTCTGTATGCATAATTTAACATGGCAGATAATTATTTTGTAAATAATTAATAAGGGATAGTTTTAACCCACCTTTTAAAGTCATGTTCTGAATTATTGGGGGGGGGGGGGGGGTGGGGGGAAGGGACAAACTCCCCTCCTCTTATCCACGGACTTGAATTGAATTGTTACAAGTTGTGACAATTATATTTTTTCCATAGGTGACAGGTTGTAAGTATATTCTCTAACTTTCCTTAGTAGCCTCCTACAACATGCCTGGATAGAAAACAGTGGCCATATTTTATTTTTGCACTCTGACCTAGACGTCTGGGCCCTGGTTGTCACACGAGAAATTATCTGCAATGGATGTCAAATTTTCTGTCTCGTATCTGGGTGATAAATGAAAACGTTATTTTCCCCACTCATTGTTTCCTTCTCGTCCCACTTAAACCATTATTTGGTTTTTCCACCATAACCCGCATGTACTCTATATGTCTTTACTTAGAGCTGTTATTGTTGTCTTGCAGCAAGCATAACACTTGACAGACACAATAATACCAGTCAGACAGCAGTTTTACCAGTCGACACACTGTTTGATATTCCATAAATAATACTATAATATAGAAGCATTGGGGATACATTATTTATTTAAAAAAATCATAATGCAGCAAAAGGGATTTGAACCAGGTCTGCTCAGATGAGTACAGACGGACTGGATTTATAAATATTGGTTATATAAGACAGTGCCATGAATATGATCGATATAACCAACTATATCAGGTCTTATGCTGAAAGTTGTGCTTCGGCAAGAGGCTTAAATTCCCCATTTAACAAACACACAACAAGTGCCACGGATAGAATTGTGGAAAGTGTTGCGGTAGGGATTAGGGAAGGGTGAGTTCCCTATCGAAATACATTTTCTGGAAAATTGGAAAATCAACGGCTTTTATAGCCGTACTTCTTCATCTGTGGATGATTCTCAAACTCCTGCAGATACCCATAGAAGGAAATGCGTTATGTCATGGTTTACAGCTATGCTGAGTTATCTGTACCTTTCAGACGGACACATTCAACTTCAGCATGGCATATAACCCAATTTTACCCTCTATAGAATGCGACAGTCAACTCCATCCTTCAAGCCAACTTAATCGCCTCTTACAATATACCTGGCAAGTAAAATTGTCACTATTCTTTGCTCAACTAATGGGTCATTCAACCACCAGCGATAGTCAACGCATACTGTTGTAAGAGGTGGGCGAGGGAGCGGTTCATAATTTTTCTCCATGTTTTTACATTGCCGAGTCTTCTTCTTCTTCTTCTTCTGCGTTCATTCTCAAGCCTATGCAGATCCGTGGGATATAGTCTAGAGAACGAAATGCATTGTGTCATGGTTTACAGTTTAATTGTGATATCATCGCCTTTCGGCCTGGCACATTCGACTTCAGCATAGACATTCCCGGAGTGTTCATTGTGATGTTTTATTTACTTAGGGGATGGGGATATTTAATTCCTCAACCAGGACGGTAGATACGGCATCAGTAAGGAAGAGGGAGGTCTAACCTAAAAAAACCCCGTATTTCGTCCACTTTCGTATGAAATTATTTAATTATCAAGAGATGTAGAGCAACCCTTTTTTTTTTTTGAAAAGCACTAGAGGGAGGTGGTGTGAGGGTTACCCGTCTTTTGGAAACATTCTTAGTACTAAAAGTCATGTTTTAGTCATGTTTTAGTCATGTTTTAGTCATATTTTTAACAAAACATTCTGAAACAACGTCCCATTATAACCAAAATAGAATTCTGTCTCCGGTTGAACATTATCGTGCCATAGCAAGAAGTTTGAATCCTATATTTAACCAAAAAGATCATGTTATGATTTCCTAAGAGGGACGGGGATGTTTAAACCCTCCCCCTATCCCCTCCCCCTAACCTCCCTCATATCTAGGGGCTTGTCCGGAACTACTCCCACCAGCTCACCTCTATCGCAGGATTATTGCAGAAGACAAAGATGCCAAAGTGTCATTAAAATTTCATACATTCTGTCATACAACATTTATTCAGAATAAGAGGACCCACTTCATCAGTCTATACAATCTACTTACTATCATGCAAGCTGTCACCATGGCCAGTCCGTCATTTATATATAGGTTATACGAGAGGGATGTAGAGGAGAGATAGACGGAGGCGGACAGCGACATAAATGTATAAAGATAAGAGCTACACAAATGGGAAAGATATTGATTATTTATTATCATCAACCACGATTATTTAGATAATAAGGATATGCTAAAGCATTACAAAAACAGTCAGCTGCTAAAGATGCGTTGTCATTATTATCTCTTTTGAACTTCTTCCATCTGTCATCGTTGTTCCAAATTGTTTCTTTCTTTTCTTTTTGTGTTCATCGGCGTAGGAGGGTAATTTTAAGTACCTGATTACTCCATGCCACAAGGGTTGGCTCCTATCTGACTTCGGTAGACTTGGGACTTCTGTTTGGGTGTCCTTCCCATAGATAGAAAAAAATAATGACGGTGGAAACGGGATTTGAACCAGGTTCGTTCAGCTGACACATATTCGCCTCGTAACTTGTGTCAAAAGGTTTTCTGTGTTCTACAACACTGCATCCCTAAAATAGATGCTATTTTAGTCATGCCTTTCAACGTGTATATTCTGAAGCTATTGTGAATATGGACCGGTCGATCAACACACAGACAACAACAATACACACCGTCCATGTATATACAATGGTCCTCGAGAACCACAAGCATTTAACATTAGTACGTGTCATCATCAGATCAGACCGACTTACATATCAACCGACAGACAGACCGACAGACAGACCGACCGACAGACCGACCCAGACAGACCGACCCAGACAGACAGACAGACAGATAGAATCACAAGTAATTTATCTTTGCAGCTGGTGACATCATGACATATATATTTAAAAAAAATTCAGATCAGAGTGCAGGCAGAGGTCAGCTGTTGACAATGGAGAGAGATGAAGCCCGATCATAGAAGGAGTGATGAGAGCATTCGGGTTAACGAGAGAATACACCAGCATACAAATAATAATCTGTATGTTGTTCATCCTTCGCTTCATTCGCTTGATGATGATGACCATTTGTTACATCCACTTTTGAGTTATAATCCTACGTAGGTATATTCCTACAGAGTAGATTGGAGAGAGTTCAAAATGAGGCCACGAGAGCTGTCCTAGGATTCATAAGAGATGCACCTATCGTGGCCATGAGGTTTCTTCTAGACCTACCTAGCATCAAATCAAGACATAAAATAGCCCAGGTTAAAGAATACTTCAAGGTAGCCAATAATGATCATCACGTCTTACACCAATCTCTAAACAACACAAAAGGAAAGCGAATCAAGAGAGGAAGGTCCTGAATGGCAGAAGCAGAAGATACACTACTCACAGTTTGTGAGCTGGAGGAAGTGGGAAGAGGCTGTGAATGGGTGACATTTGGCAATGAGAGAAAATTATTGACAACAGTGGTGATACAGATGGGAAGAGAGTGCCGCGACTGGGCTGCCAACAAAACAGAGGAAATTATCCAAGAACTCATACTGCAGCACTCGAAGCCACATGATACAATAATTTACACAGACGGCTCAGTAATACAAGAAGCAAACAGGTGTGGTTGGAATTTCGCGGTCTACCACAACGGCAAGAAATTAGCTGAGAAGTCAGCTGCCTACCCCACTACAACATCTAGTATGAGAATGGAAATAGAAGCGGTGACAGCAGCTCTCACTTGGCTGGCGACGCAACCACCAACAGACTCAGTTATTCTATCGGACTCTCAAAGTATGCTGCGCAAGATAGAAAAGTGTATGATCAGAACTGAATGGGTCACTCTTCTCGACAATGCGCAGAGCATTACGTGGATTTACTGTCCTGGTCATGTTGGGGTCAGGGGAAACGAAAGAGCCGACGTATTGGCTGGTAAAGCTGTGGTGAACGGCACCAAGATAAGAAGAGACAGGATTGAATTGATTAAAGCAGTCATGGATACCCTACGAGAAGACGAGGAGAAAGTCGAACGTGACAATGTACATATTCAGAGAATAGTAGAAATGGGAGTGACTAGAGGTGATGGGAGAAAGTGCTCCCTCTCCGGAAAGATCAAAAGAACGCGAAATCAGCAACTGACTGGGACACTGAGCTTATACACTTTTAGATGGCTGACGGAATGTCAAGCAGAGCATATATGGGAATGCCCCCAGTGCTGTGACACTTGCTTCTGATCAAGAATCAAGAATCCTACACGAGGAATAGTTCACTGGCAGCGAAGCAGCCTCGTCGGGGAAAAGATACACCAAGCCAAATTATCAACTCGTCCCATCTCATATACCCACTCCGAGTAGAAGTCTTCTTCAATAGGCATTGCCCTAAGCCGAAAGCTTGTCTCCTTGATATAAAAGAAAGTTTAATGAAAATACCCCACTGCACATTGGAAATGAACGCAAGTTGCTCGCAATTCATGGGGATAGAAAAACAACAAGAACAATACCAAATTTCTAGTATTTCAGTTTTAATAAAAACATTATCTTAATCCAGCGTACATATTTACGGTGAAAGTTGATCACACTGTTACAGTGTAAGGGATGTAACTGTAGAACAGTTTTAGAAGAGCGCGTACTTATCTAAGGGAACTAATTTAATAGTAGCAGTAGCACCGTTCCGTCTTTTCCAGACGATAGTATTATTGCTGTGCTATAAGAAATATTTCAGTAAATATCTCAGTAAACAATCAAATACTGGAAAAAGTCTCCAACTTTAATTATTGGGCAGCCGAATGTTTTTATTTGTTGCCTCTAATATTTTATGGTAGTGTGTCCTGATATAACCTACTTGGACTGTCTGCTGGTTGAAAGAACACGCCTCTTCATAAGAGAGACAAACTCATTAACTACCTACTTACCTACCGAATGTTTGTTGACGGAGACTCAATGAAAGAAAGAAATAAACGCATATCAGTTGCAACTAGCACATTCATTAAAATAATATCTGGAAATCAAACGAGGTAGGAAGAAACATCAAGCTAAAGCTATTCTCAGTATTATCATATTATTATATAATATTATTATATTGTCTCAGTATTATGGAAGCGAAAGCTGGAAACCATCTCAAGCAACAGATCAAAAATTAAACAGTTTCGAAAACAAATGTCTCCGGAAACTGATGAACATAAATTGGAGCGATTTTGTCACAAATAGTGATTTAAAAAACAAAACACACCAAGAATATGGTTCAAGCATCATAAGAAAACGCAGATGTAAGATACATGAGTCACGTTTTAAGACTAGATGAAAACAAAATAAACCAAAAAGCCCGTATTTGGACAAAAGAGGGTAAAAGAAAACGAGGAAGGACTAAAGCAATATTAAAAAACACCACACTCCATAATAGAAGGAGAAATAACAGGCTGCAACGCCATACAAGAACTAAAACTACAAGCAGCGGACCGCAACACACGGAGAATCAAAACCTCTGCACTATGTGCCGCCTGCGGCACGGAATGAATAAACTAACTATACAAATATAATTGACGATCCACGGCGATGATGGTTGTGACTCACAAGACCAATTTGAACCACAGACTTCAACGGTGTGTATAAGGAATCACACACTCCGCTGTACCGTCGTGTGCTGACATCTATGTGAAGACATCTGCGTGTCTTCTTAGATATGTAGTCCTTGAATTGTGTGCTATCACTTTCTTCTTTGTCTTTATACCATTTCTGATATTTCCCCTCGACATAAAACAATTCATGACATCCTTGTTCCCATGATTCTGTATCAGCGCCTGTACCATTTCTGATATTTCCCCTCGACATAAAACAATTCATGACATCCTTGTTCCCATGATTCTGTATCAGCGCCTGTACCATTTCTGATATTTCCCCTCGACATAAAACAATTCATGACATCCTTGTTCCCATGATTCTGTATCAGCGCCTGTACCATTTCTGATATTTCACCTCGACATAACACAATTCATGACATCCTTGTTCCCATGATTCTGTATCAGCGCCTGTACTATGAGTATCGTATTTTGTAAATACAGAATTATCTTTGTGTCACTTTACCTTTTTTTTAAATTACCTCGTATTGTAAGGGAATCTCTGTTCAACCGCGGACATGTGTTCAATTTGGTTATATCAAGGCTATGACTACAATGGCGGTGGTTGTTAAGGGAATCATGCCACCACGACCTCCACGTTGAGAAATTACTTCATTTTGTGACAAAGATGAATGAAGCATTTATATCTAGTTTTATCCATGCAATGCTGACTAGGTCCCAACTCCGCTGAACTGGCCACATCGTCCGTATGCCAGACACGCGCCTTGCAAAGAGATTATTCTATGGGGAGCTGTGCGAAGGTAAACGTTCAAGTGGAGGGCAGAAAAAACGCTACAAGGATCACCTAAACAGCTCTATCAAGCACTGCAGCATCGATTCTAGCTCCTGGGAGACTATAGCACTTGATCGCTCAGCCTAACACACCCAGATCACTGCTGGCATCACGAAATTTGAAAAAGAAAGAACACTGCGGGCAATTCACAAGCGCAAGAAGCGGATGTACAAATCCGAAAATTCTTCCACCCCGAACCTTCAGCACTCCTGCATGCACTGCAATAGAACTTTCCGTGCACGAATCGGACTCATCGGGCATCTACGAACTCACAAACCAAATTAGTTAATTACCAAATTTAATTTTTTTTCCAACGCATTTAATGTTTTTCATGCCATGCTCATCTTCGCTTGCGAAGGAGGAACTGCATCAGACCAGAGATTAGTAACTATTTTTGGTCGGCGGTTCCGATTGATCTATTTTCGAATATTTCTGTGCAACTACTCAACTGTGGATAACAATTTTTTTTTAAATTTTGAAGATCCACAAAGTTTAGAAGCGGTTGCTGCTAATGCACACGCGAGCTCACTGTGACCTCATATTGTCAGTCTAAATTAGCAAGACGGGCCAGTAAAAAGAGCGTGGCGAGCCGGATTTTGTACAACCCTTATCTGTGCCACAGGCGATATAAAAACTATAAATCAATTGGAAAACAAACCTTCTTGATGACTCTGATTGTTCTAGTTGTTTTCATTGGTCACTATGATTATACTTTTAGTTGACAACCAATGAAAATCAAAGTAAATTGTCATTTGTTTGTTTTCACATACATTAGAGGCTTTCACATACATTATGCACCAACTACAGATTACACTGAAGAAGAAATAGAACAGTACTACGAAGATCTACAACAACTACTCAAACCAGTAAAATCAACAGATATTTTAATAGTCATGGGAGACATGAATGCAAAAATAGGAAAAGGAAGACATAAGAACATTGTAGGGCAATTCGGACTAGGGACAAGAAATGACAGAGGAGAAAGACTTATACAGTTCTGTGAGGAGAACAATATGATCATATGTAATACATTCTTTGAACATGAAAATAGAATATTATATACATGGAAAAGCCCTGGAGACAGAAAGAGGAACCAAATATATTACATTATGATTAACAATAGATTTAGAAATAGTGTCAAAACATCAAAACATACCCAGGTGCAGATATCAACTCTGATCATAATCCAGTGTTGTGCAATATAAATGTCAAACTTAAAAAGATAGTAAATAGAGGAGTCCAAGAACCACAGATAGACGCATCAGCACTAAAACAACAAGACATACAACAAAAATACCTTGTAGATGTAAGGAATAGATATGAACATCTAATGATAGAGTGCATGGAACAATACAGAAGGGAAAATCCAGAAGAGAAAATAGACAATAAATGGGAAAGCCTAAAGAAAAGTATTCAAACATCAAGTAAAAATTTACCAACAAGAAATACCAAGAACAAACAAACATGGATGACAGATGAAATATTAGAGAAAATGACAGAAAGAAAGAAAGCTAAAAATACAACAAAATACTCAAGTATAGACAAGGAGATACGTAACATGTGCAGAACAGCGAAAAAACAATGGCTAGAAACAAAATGCAGTGAAATAGAGGAGATGTCCATACAACAGAAGACAAAATTAATGCATAAGGAGATAAGGCTGATCACAAATAAGAAAAATCCTATAAATGGGGGTGGCTGCATTAAAGATAAAAATGGTAAAATTATATTTGATAAAACAGAAGCACTTACAAGATGGGCAGATTATGTAACAGAACTGTTTGACGACCAACGGAACAAAAAACCAACAATACACAACAATGATGGACCAGCAATACTGAAATCAGAAGTAGAACATGCAATAAATTCAATAAAATGTGGAAAAGCTGCAGGCTCTGACAACATAATAGCAGACATAATAAAAACTCTAAATGAATTTGGTGTAGATACTATCACAGAAATTTGCAATGACATATACGAAACAGGCCATATACCTAAAGACCTAACATCATCAATATTCATACCACTACCTAAGAAGCCCAGGGCTGTGGACTGTACAGAATATATAACAATAAGTCTAATGAGCCATCTAACTAAAATACTTCTCAAGATAATACATGAAAGAATTAAGAACAAGATAGACATGGAGGTCGGTGAAGAACAATTCGGTTTTACGAAAAACAAAGGAACCAGAGAAGCTATACTGAGTATCCGGCTAGTGATAGATAAATATATAGAAGTCCAAAAAAATATATATATTTGCTTCATAGACTACAGCAAGGCCTTTGACAGAGTCCAACATGAAAAATTAATCAAATGTCTTCAAGAAATAGGCATAGACGGAAAAGACATCAGGCTGATTAGAAATATATATTGGGAACAAACTGCATCAATAAGGTGTGAAAACAGTTACTCTCCATACATAGAAATAAGAAGAGGGGTAAGACAAGGGTGCATTTTATCACCAAGCCTATTTAATATCTACACAGAGAATATCTTAAAAAATATAGAAGAAATACCAGGACTCAAGATCAATGGGAAAATAATAAACAACATTAGATATGCAGATGACACTGTTCTTTTGGCAGAAAGTGAACATGAACTACAAAGATTAATAGATCAAGTCAATAAATCAAGTAATGAATATGGACTGGATATAAACATTCAAAAAACAAAAACCATGATAATCAGCAAAGACACAGAAGAACAGGAGGTAAACATAAACATACAGGGAGAGAAACTACAACAAGTAAAACAGTATCAATATCGTGGACACATAGTCACAAATGATGGCAGATGTGAAACAGAAGTTAAAAGGAGAATAGGAATGGCTAAAAGTACCTTCAATGACATGAGGAAATTATTAATATCTAAACAAATTACAAACAAGTTAAAAATGAGAATTATAAAATGCTACATCTATTCCATATTAATGTATGGCTCAGAAACATGGACACTAAATAAACAATTAGAAGACAAAATTGATGCCTTTGAGATGTGGGTATATAGAAGAATAGGGAGAACATCATGGAAAGAGAAGAAAACAAATAAAGAGGTGCTAAAGACACTTAATATGAAGAAAGAACTACTAAGAGAAATAAAGATCAGGCAAATAAAATACTTTGGACACATTAAAAGACATGACACCCTATTGAAGACCTTACTTGAGGGTAAAGTCAAAGGGAAGCGAGCAAGAGGTAGGCAGAGATACAAGTGGGAGAGTAACATTACACGATGGACAGGTTACAGTCTAGCAGAGTGCACCACCAAGACAAGAGACAGGAGATGTTGGAGATACGTTGCAGCCAACCTTCGTTGCGGAGACGGCACTTGATGATGATGATGAGAGGCTGTCGACAAATAAACGTCAACATTTTTATGGTAATTGTTAACTCCCTTCCCCTGTCAATAACTTGTCAAGAAAGCAGTCCCCAACTATGCTTAACTGTGTCAAAAAATAATCCCCCCCCCCCATTAAAAAAAACCACTGTGTACAGAATAGGTGCGACGTCTGTGCTTCGTCTTGTAAATATCAGTGGTGGGCAACCTCTTTGCATCGGAGTGCCTGAGTGAACGTTTTTCATGTGGTATAGAACACAAAAGCATTTTTTATCCAGTTCTTTTAACTTTAATTAGTATTTTTTTTAGCTCTGCGGCCATGCCATACAGTATTTCTAAATCACCCTGGCGAGCTTTAAAAATGGCATGGCAGGTCATATTTTCTCGCGGGCCATTTCGTGCACCACTGGTCTAGATCAAATCTGAAAGGATGCAACCACATATCTGCAGAGACACACACGCATATACAAGCGTATACGCACACCGGTGTACATGTATACAGCCACATATATGTAGACACGCACGTACAGATACACGCATATACTCACACCGGTGTACATGTATACACGGGTCTACTCATGTGATAATTATATGTACATTAATGACGTTACGCAACATGCACGCTGTTACCAATCTATCATATTACTCACACCAAGGGCGTACTGCCTGACGTTTCTGACTGGTCAACATGGCTGCAGCAACTACTACTGACTCAGTGTATGTCGTATTAGTGCCATTAGGTTATCTTTCTGTTTAGTAGTCAGCCTGTCATTCAGTAAGTCAGCCAGTCAGTCAGCCAGTTAATCAGTCAGCCAGCCAATCTGTCATTCAGCCAGACAGTCAGTCAATCAGTCAGTAAGTTTGTCGTCAGATCATTATCACTGCATCACGAACCAGTCCAGACGACGTGTGCTCAGTTCTCCTGCACACTGTGTGTCCCTCAGCACATCATTGTGATGGTGATCATTGTGATGGTGGGGGTGATCATTGTGTTGTTTGGCGGTGACCATTGTGATGTTTGGTGGTGACCATTGTGATGGTAGTTGTGACCATTGTGATGGGTGTGGTCATCATTGTGATGGTAGTTGTGACCATTGTGATGGGTGTGGTCATCATTGTGATGGTGGTGATCATCATTGTGATGGTGGGTGTGACCAATGTAATATGGTGGTGATTTGTGACCATTGTTATGGTGGGAATGGTGGTGGTGTCCATTATTGTTGTTATGGTGGTAGTAGTGACCATTGTGATGGTTGCTGCGTCGATGACGATTGTCATAGTGATGGTGTATGTGACTATGAAAGTGATGGTGATTTTTGTAAAGATGGTCATTATGGCAATGATCATGTCTGTAATGTTGGTCGTAGATGCAATGATCATGTCTGTAATGTTGGTCGTAGATGCAATGATCATGTCTGTAATGAAGGCAGTAGTGAAGTCTGCAATGATGGTCATGTTAGCAGTGGTGAAGTTTGTAATGGTGATCATGATAGCACTGGTCGTGTCTGTAATGATGGTCGTGGTGGCAATGGTCGTGTCTGTAATGATGGTCGTGGTGGCAATGGTCGTGTCTGTAATGATGGTCATGGTGGCAATGGTCGTGCCTCTAATGATGGTCATGATGGAAATGGTGAAATTTGTAATGATGGTATGGTGGCAATGGTGAAGTTTGGGATTTGTGAGAATATCGTTGATGGTAATATTTATACAACCCCTCAGAACATTGCTTGGATTTGACACCTGTTAGTTCACATTACCTGAAATATCTTCCATGGCCTGGTCTTATTGTGAAACATGCACTTGATAACATATTTCTCTGATCAGTGTTGCCATAGTGTCCATTTCATGACTAAATTTGACAAAATTTGGCCTCTTATATATGTCACTCGCTATTAAATTTATGTTTTTGTAAATTGTTTTAATATTTTGTCCCAGCTTGAGAAATGTTTACATTTTTACATATTTCTCTGTTGAAATTGTTGAAAATGTGGAACATTTGGTCACATTAGCAGGTAAATTTGTTAGTAGATATGTTGGAAAAATTACGTAATTGCTAACAAAGTATAGCCGGTAAACAGAATGCTATCTAACCATCTTGAAACAATTAGTTATTAGAACTATAACTTTTTATTGGATTTCAGTGAATTCAATCACGTTTTAACAATAATTACTAATTTCATCTAAAACTTATTATTGGAATTTATTTATTCAAATAGTTACATATTAGAATTATAACTTTTCAATTTTTGTCTAAGTGATAAAAATCCCACGGAGCAAGATTAGCAGCTGCGTATGTGCTTGCGAAATTCACTCGACAAGCTAGGTCAGTGCTACATGGGGTTTACAACCCATTTGACACCAGCAAATTACAACATCCTTGATGTTGCGCTACACATTTCTGTACACTGGACTACATTCTGCCGGAGATATATTAGAACCAGTGTCCTTCTAAAAGAGAGATCTAGTGGGAGTTTGAGAACGAACAACAAAACATCCCAACAAAGTAGTATTATGTTTTCTATAGTTGTTTTTTTTACATAATTTGTTTTGCAATCAGTTGCTATTTTTTTTATTTTTAAGTTCGGCTAAAGTTTAGCTGGCAACCGTGTCTCTGACCGTTAATAGTTGCATCAGTAGAACCCAACCTATGCGCTTTATTACAAGAGCAACATCACTAAACACAGCGTCCGCTACATCTATAAAATATCGTTACTAACCTATACCGAGCTGACACGCCAACGGTAACAGCTGTTTCTGTCGTGTCTGGTCACACGGCAATGAATAAAAAAAAATATGTATTTATAAATCAGTGATTCTTAATATGTATAGAATTGTACTCAACAATTTCACACATATTCAGCAATTGAAAGATAATTGTACCTATTCATAACAGATTTAAATAACTTTCATCTAGTCTTGTCTTTATTTATTCCATTCAGTGCAGTAGATACTGTGTGGCTTGAGGGAACAAATCTCCATACCACGGGGAAATACAACATATAAACTTATAGAAGATTAAGAAACAGACTGTAATCCCACGCCCAAGAGTGTAGATACTTCTTCTTCTGAGTTCATTTTCAAACTCCTGCAGATTAGCAGAATGTAGTCTGGAGAACGGAATACGCTGTGACATGGTTTACAGCATTGCTGCAATATCTGCGCATTTCGGCATGACACATCCGACTTCAGCATGGCTTTGGGTCACTGACCCTATATGGGATGGGACAGCCAACTCCATCCCCATAACCTTCTTAATCGCCTCTTACAACATACATGGAAGGTAAACAGTGTACTATTCTTTGCTCCCATCTCGGGTCAAACATGGGCGAGACTAGATATTTCAGTGATGAGAGAGCACCTAAAAAAAGGGCCCGTCATCAGTTTTCGTATATAATTCTTTTTTTTGGTGAAATTAGTTATGTCAGGCGTTTTACCCATCTATTGGATACACTCCCAGTATTAAAATTCATGTTCTTATTTGCTGGGGGGCGGGGGGGAATTGAACCACTATACTTCCCTCCCATTATCTACAGGCTTTAATTCCTCCCCTCTTTATGACAGGCCCACTTTGGTTGATTAGCAGGAAAGCGTTCTACAAATTGGAGATTCTTGAGTCTAACGGTAATTGAACTACGGATTGGACTAACGTATCTGCGGTTGAAAGCAGCGTTCCTCGCCGTAAATTCAACATTATTAATTTCACGCTACTTCACATCTCGTCAAAGTCGAAGAGATGTTTTTGCTTTCCTTTTTAACCACTTCCTTGATGTAGTATATCTACATAACATCTCCCATTCATGTCTGCGCCCCACTCGTACCTTCTATATCTACATAACATCTCCCATTCATGTCTGCGCCCCACTCGTACCTTCAATATCTACATAACATCTCCCATTCATGTCTTCGCCCCACTCGTACCTTCAATATCTACATAACATCTCCCATTCATGTCTGCGCCCCACTCGTACCTTCAATATCTACATAACATCTCCCATTCATGTCTGCGCCCCACTCGTACCTTCTATATCTACATAACATCTCCCATTCATGTCTGCGCCCCACTCGTACCTTCAATATCTACATAACATCTCCCATTCATGTCTGCGCCCCACTCGTACCTTCAATATCTACATAACATCTTCCATTCATGTATGCGCCCCACTCGTACCTTCAATATCTACATAACATCTCCCATTCATGTCTGCGCCCCACTCGTACCTTCAATATCTACTTCTAGCTGCTTTAAAAAAATGTGTGTTGGCCCAATTTTTGGTAGAAGGATCACTGATAACTCAGTGGTCACTGCACCGGCTTTCTAATTATTTATACTAGCTATATTTACACAATATACTCATTTGGGCGAGCCGGAAGGAGCATTTCTCGCGTTGTATAGGATGCCTTCATAAGTAGAAGTCAGACTAAAACATGCACACAAATCCTCCAATTTGACCATTTTAAAACAGGATCAACCACATAATCTACCTATACAGAAAGACAAAACACAGGTGTCACTGAAAGGGTCGGTTGGTAAACAAATGTAGACGAGAGTTACCCGTACATTATTTACTAAGTCTTTATCTAGTATAGTCTTGAGTGATAATTTCACACAGCATCACCCATCTTGGCTGATGTAGCATATAATTCACTTGAGATTTGCTTATGTTTAGTGTCGCGAACCAATAAAAATCACCGAAAAACTTGGATTTTTCAAGAAAGTAAATAAGAGCTGAAAATGGAGTACAACTTTTTTTCTCTCACTATATTCGTGAGAACTCATTCACAAAGGAAAATCCCCCCTCCCCCCAAAAAAATTATTATCCCTTTGTCTGACACGCGCTTGGTCCTTATTAAAATATCAAAATGCTGGCGGGTCCATATATTTTCGATATACAAAAATCGCCCGTGTGTTGCCGGATCCCGTGATGGGAAGAAAAAAATAGCAACACTGTTAATCTTCCATGCATGTCGTAAGAGGCGAATAAGGAGGTTACGGGATGGAATTGGCTGTCTTATCTCATATAGGGGCAGTGACCAAAAACCACGCTGAATCGGATGTGTTAGGCCGAAATGCGTAGATATCGCTATAATGCGGTAAACCATGACACAACGCATTCCGTTCTCCGGACTACATCCTGCTAATATGCAGGAGTTTGAGAATGAACGCAGAAGAAGAAGAATACACAAAAATAAAGAACTAAAATAACTACAAAATTACAAACGCTACAAATGTCTTTTTTTATTTTTGGCCTGCAAGACTTTACCAAGCTAATGATTATTTACTGCTACGTCGGTTTATATTCAATGGAGATTAAAAGGGAGTAGGTGAATGAAACTACGTTCATATATAAAAGACCCAAGCAGGGCCCGTATATACGGCTCCCTCGGGGGTGGGGAGGCTGTAATCTAAAAAATTGTTCGTGCGTTTTTGTGTGTCAAACCTACCTTATGATGAAAAATTGAACGACCATTTTGGGAAAAACAGTTATAGATTGTGTGTGTGTGTGTGTGGGTGGGGGGGGGGAAGGGGGATCGGCGTTGAGTCCACATTTTGGCAGTTTCTAGTACTAAAAGTCATTAGGGGAATGAACTCTCCCCCCCCCACCGAAAAAAAATAAGGGCCTGAATCCAAGGATCACAGCGTGAGAATCCCTGGTCATAACAAGTTGACAATCTACTAACAGTCTAACGACATCAAATTACGCGTGTTCAACATTTTACGAATACGTACAGTTTTGATGTGTTCTAATGTTGATAGTACTCACACTGTGTCTGGTATGTAGTAATCAAAATGTTGGATTCTACTTTCACATAGTATTAGAAATGTTGGATTCTACTTTCACATAGTATTAGAAATGTTGGATTCTACTTTCACATAATATTAGAAATGTTGGATTCTACTTTCACATAGTATTAGAAATGTTGGACTTAACATGTCTAAGTGTTTTAAATGTTGATTACAACTTTCATGTGTTGTTTAAAATGTTTGAGTTTCACTTTCATAAGGTTGTTCATGAACATGTTGGATGTTCATGAAATATATCCTACTTTTTTTAGAGTTGGTTCTCAAACTCCCGCTGGAACTCTCTTGTAGCAGAACAATGGTCCTACTAGAGTTTCCGTATTGTTTAATCCAGAGAACGTACTTTAATTTTAAAAGCATAGCATATTCTCCACACAGACATGAACATAGAAGAAGAGTAACTCCTAAGCAAGCGAACATATTTCTGACATATAAAGAGAAACAGTGGTTTAGAAAGATATAGCCATCGAGGGAAAAGCACCAGAAAAGAGAACAAGAGGCAGACCAAGACTGCAATGGACACAGGATATCGAGGACCTTCTGAACACGACACTGATATAGGCTGGGCGATTTCCACAGAATCAAGATGCTTACAGAGTGGCAGTGAGGGTAACGTTCTGTTAAAGACGCGTCACCAAGATAGATAGATAGCATATTAAAAATGTTGGATTTAATTTATATATAATATATATTAGGTAATGGAATTAAATTATATATAACATATTAGTCAATGGAATTAATTTATATATAACATATTAGGTAATGGAATTAAATTATATATAACATATTAGTCAATGGAATTAATTTATATATAACATATTAGGTAATGGAATTAAATTATATATAACATATTAGTCAATGGAATTAATTTATATATAACATATTAGGTAATGAAATTAATTTATATATAACATATTAGGTAATGGAATTAATTTATATATAACATATTAGGTAATGGAATTATTGAACATAGAGACTGTTAATAAATTACGTCAACAATGATTTTGGCAATTTTTAACCACTTCTTTGTTAGCAACTTTCAAAAATTATATACGACTTCCCCCCCCCCCAACCACGCTTAAACACGTACAATTTCTACCCTCTTTTATGACAACAATTGACACGCATAGATAACCCCTGCATATCCACGTAAAATTGTTCCCATTCGCACCCACCCCCCCCCCCCCCTCTCCATTCAGTTAGTTGAAAAAGTACGATACAACAACATGATTTGTTGAAATATTTTACATAATTTAGTCTTGAATGTTGGATACGGAACATAAAATGTTGGATACGAAGTATAAAATGTTGGATACAGAGCGGGAAACGTTGGATACGGAGCCTGCAACGATGGATACAGAGCTCGAAATGTTGGATACAGATCATAAAATGTTGGATACGAAGTATAAAATGTTGGATACAGAGCGGGAAACGTTGGATACGGAGCCTGCAACGATGGATACAGAGCTCGAAATGTTGGATACAGATCATAAAATGTTGGATACGGAGCTGGAAATGTTTATTACGGATCATAAAATGTTGGATACAGATCATAAAATGTTGGATACGGAGCCTGAAATGTTGGATACGGAGCCTGGAATGATGGATACAGAGCTCAAAATGTTGGATACAGATCATAAAATGTTGGATACGGAGCTTGAAATGTTGGATACGGATCATAAAATGTTGGATATGGATCATAAAATGTTGGATACGGATCATAAAATGTTGGATACGGAGCTTGAAATGTTGGATACGGATCATAAAGTGTTGGATATGGATCATAAAATGTTGGATACGGATCATAAAATGTTGGATACGGAGCTTGAAATGTTGGATACGGATCATAAAATGTTGGATATGGATCATAAAATGTTGGATACGGATCATAAAATGTTGAATACGGAGCTTGAAATGTTGGATACGGAGCCTGGAATGGTGAATACGGAGCATGGAATGTTAGATACAGAGCTTTAAATGTTGGATACGGAGTGGGAAATGTTAAATACAGAGCTTGAAATGTTAAACACTGAGAAAAAATGTAGGATATGGAGAGAGAGAGATGTTGGATATGGAGAAAGAGATGTTGGATATGAAGCAGGGAATTGTGGATGTTGAGCGTGAAATGTTGGATGTGCAGCATAATATATTGGATACAGAGCATGAAACGTTGGATACGGAGCATAAAATGTTGAATACGGAGCGTGACATGTAGGATACAGAGCATAAAATGTTGCATTCCAAGAAGAAAATGTTGGATGCGAAACATGAAATTTTGAATACAGAGCATGATATGTTGGATACGATCACTGAAATGTTGGATACGATCACTGAAATGTTGGATACGATCACTGAAATGTTGGATAGCACTTCAAATATTCATGAAAATCTTAGATGATGTTATTAAACAGTTTATGAAATGTTGGACTCTGCTGTGTGATAAAATGTTTTTTTCCAACATACCTTTTATCACATTATTTGATCACTCACTCACACGATCAATACCATTTTCTAACATAAGATCTATACCATTTTCTAACATAAGATCTATACCATTTTCTAACATAAGATCTATACCATTTTCTAACATAAGATCTATACCATTTTCTAACACAAGATATATACCATTTTCTAACACAAGATATATACCATCTTCCAGCCCTATCTTTATCATAGTTTGATCACTCACTCACAAGGTCTATACTATCTTTCAACACAAGATCTATACCATCTTCCAACCCTGTCTTTATCACACTGTTTGATCACTCACTCACAAGAACTATACCATCTTCTAGCCTTTTTTCTTATCACACTGTTTGATCACTCACAAGATCTATACCATCTTGTAGCTTTTTTTCTTATTACACAGTTTGATCACTCACTCACAAGATCTATACCATCTTCCAATCTTGTTTTTATCACACTGTTTGATCAACAACTTAATAGATCTATATTTTATTGATGTCCGACAGATTACAATTTTGGACAAAGCGAATCAATATAATCTACAATGAATACTCCCCGCTGTATCTGCTTCAATATTGAGAAGGACATTGATTAAAATATAAAGATTGAATAGACCCGAGCAAGATAAGTTTGTACATAACTTGGAAACTTTGTATGTAAGTTGGGGTTTTTTGTTGATGAAATTAAGTTCATTGAAGACATCGATGTCAGTGTATGACTCCGAAAGAAGAACGAAGAAGGTACAAGTGAAAGTGTGAAGAGATAGATAAAAGATAATAGATAAAAGATAAAACTCAGCAGATTAATATAAATAATAGACACGACTCGAGCCGAGAAAATATCTGAAAAGTACAAGATTAACTTCGTTGTACTCGGGTAACCCATATGTACTCAGTGCCTCTCAACGCAACGAAGTCGCCTGACATGAACACTATTAATATCACGTAACTCCGTAACTCCAAGCGATAATCTCCATTGATCTCCAAAGAAAAAAAAATAATTTTGTAAACAGGACTTGGCGAGCGGGATCCAATCAGAGATATATTGAACACAAAGGAAACGGCTTAACCACTAAACCAGGAAGTCCTTTAATCCGATAGATACAACGAGAATTTGTAGCGATCAAGGGTCACCGCGCCTCCCCCCCCTATTTTTAGGGAAATAGAGTATGTCACTAAGAGCTATAACACCCTGAGTCATGGTTGCTCCCATGATTGGGGAGATTGGTATACATTATTGGAACAGCCCCCCGTAATTATAAACATAATAGATATACAAAGATAAGTGATAAATAAACGCGGAATTGCAGCCGTTACACTCTGATTGTTTTATTGAAACAGAGATCGGAACAATTATGGACTTGACCGGTTTGTGCTGATGATAACCTACAGCCATAACCCATAGCACAATGAGAAGAGATAACTAACACCCCCCCTCCTCCCCCAACGTTGAAGCCAGGCATGTTGACACACTGGACTCCGGCGTTCCTTTACATAGGATACTAATTTTGGTTGTGGTGCTTCTAGGATTTCTTTGTAGCTTACCTACCTAACAGGAGTTAAGCTTGCAAAGTTTTCCCACTCTCAACCCTCCTACCCACTACCCCCAAAAGTGAAGGGGACAAAATTGTATTCGTGAGCACCCTCGTCCCCTCAGCACAATTGTGTTAATCTCCTGCTGGAAATGCAGTAAGGTCATAATAAGGTCATAGCCTTAGACGTTCTGTGGATACATTTCTGCTTTTCCGTGTATTGTGTTCTATGCTTGATGAAGGTTTTTTTGATAGAATCGTCAATTCTGTGAGCTTTCTTTTTTTCTTATAGCCTATGCTGTGTGGCTTTGATTACAATGTATGTTCACGACCTTCTGTTTCATGTACTGTCAACCATTTCCGATGACTCCCATGCCACAATGCTAAGCTGTCCAGCATCTTCTCTCTTGGTCTTCACCTACCCCTTTTGCTCTTCAACTTGTCTATTGTTATTATGTGTTCCATCTTTCCTCTTCTCATGATGTTTCCACAGAGTATTGACTGTCTCCATGTAATTTATTCTATCTACAAGCTCGTAACCCGTCAGGGTCTTAGAGGTACCACATTGATTCATCAGCACAAAAAGTCCTCCAGCGATTTCTGTCTTAACGATGCGGACAAAATATTATTGACTTTTTCTGAACCAACTTCTACCACTGACGACGGGTATGTCGGGTCATTAGCGCAAATTTAAAAAAAACGGTGACACAACGCATTTCCGTTCTCTGGACTACATCCCGCTGGAAATCTAGTAGAATTATTTTCCTGCTACAGGGGAGATCAAGTGGGAGTTTGAGAATGAAGGACTGAGAAGACGACTGAACTTCTTTCAAGATATCTGCATTACACTTTTTATCTCTGGCTATTTCATTTGTTATCTACTTCATAATGTGGCGCATTGCCGAGAGGTTAGAGATTTGATCTCACACCTATGAAGTCCAGGGTTCGATTTGTAAGGACTGTGGGTTTTTTTTTCTCGGAGTGTAAATTAAAAAAACTTACCCTGAACATGATATGACGATAGCAGAGGATGTGACATTTATGACACGAGCCCATCACAACCTCACCGTAACTCACTAACCGGAAAAAAATGCAGTATTGATTTTTTTTATTTCTACTTTTTTTGCAGTTATTAAATTTCTGCTGTATCGCATTCGCAATGATATTTGTATTATTTTTCCCTTCATATATAATGTATTTTTCTTGATAAAGGCTTTCATGTAGAGACGTGGATTTACTTAGTTTTATAAAGATCAAACTATATCTTTCGTTGGGTTTAGTTTAGTTTGTTTCGTAAATATGAAACTTGGTACGTTTACATTACAAACAATCATAAATAAATATAATTTGGGATTTTGAAAAGTCTTGCTAAACAGTTTGTTAGAAAATGATGCGCTATAGAGAGATTTCACCGTGCTTTGTGGTGTATGTTAATACCCGCTTGGCGTGTTTTATCCAGCTGTACATGTTTTTCTCGAGTAGGAATTAAACTAGCGAACCCTAGACTTGTCGGTTTACGAAGTCGTACAGCAGGATCAATAAAACAGTGGATATCTGTGGTTATCTCGATATCGACGCAAGACAGCGACAACAAGGCCAAGCGTGTGTGAGTTTGGTTAGATTTGAGCTTAGTTATCATCGTGGAAGTTGGAGAACTAGTTCTCTCGTACGGCTGACTTACTATACTAGCGATATGGTTACAGGAGTCCAGCGTTAGTGGAAATGGTAAAAACATTGAACGTATAAGTTAACATAGCTGAAGTCGGACGTTTCAGACCATTGTAGCAAGTAAAATGGTGACACAACGCATTCCGTTCTCTGGAATACGTCCTGCTGGAAATCTAGTAGGATCATTTTTCTGCTATAAAAGATATCTGATGGGAGAATGAGAACGAATGCAACATATATATATATTCAGAATCAATAAAATAGAATTAATAAAACAAAATCAATAAAATAAAATACATCGATAAAACAAAATCAATAATACAAAACCAATATAACGAAATCGATAACGCATAATCAATAAAACAATCAACAAAACAACGGAGTAACGCAACAAATATGTACTTCAATCTGAGAACTCTATGGAATTATGAATATGTTAATACACTCTGCTCTGGATGATAATGGTGATGATAATATTATATCAATATGTTTTCTCAAGCTGTGCTGGGTTATATTATAGTGATGATAATATTATATCAATATCAAGTGACATATTCTTTCCAGAATGTTGTCTTCATCGTGGATACTCTGAACGCCTCTCTGTCCCGGGCAAGCTTACATTGGCCAGAGGCATGTGTATACATTCTTCGATGTCGCTGTTCCATCGTTTGCTTGGTCGCCCTCTTCTTCTCCTACCCGGCAGTCCGCACTATAGAACTAACGTAGGTTGCCGTTTCTTTCGCGAGGAAAACCCATGATAATATTAAAAAAAATTATAACATAATTAAACCACAGCACTCACGTCACTAATCCCTTAAGCCAGAACATAGGCTAGGCTGATAAACGTTACTCACTCAACAACTGGTCGATGCTGGCCTCCAACAGCTGCTTTATAGCACAAGTAAATATGATTAACATTACACACTGAAACTACACACCCGCACAACTCCTAGGTACACACACAGCGAGAAGGTAAAAGGCCATCCTCGTCAATTAATTTACATGTAAAACCTATGTTACAACATTTCTCACGTTATGAGTCCGTTGAATGGTATGTGCATAGCCATTTTGTTACTGGTGACAAATATTGTGATTTGTTAAAGTGTGCACGTAATCATGTTTTAAATATTGGGCACGTAATCATTTATGTTTACTCTAGTGCACCTAATCACTTTGCTTAATATTGTGATCTTAAAAGACTTTGTAAAATCAATCGTCTGCACTTAATCATTTTTGTTAAATATTGTTCACTTAATCAGTTTGTTAAATAGTGTTAACTTAATCACTTTTCACTTTGTTAAATAGTGTTAACTTAATCACTTTTCACTTTGTTAAATAGTGTTAACTTAATCACTTTTCACTTTGTTAAATAGTGTTAACTTAATCACTTTTCACTTTGTTAAATAGTGTTCACTTAATCACTTTTCACTTTGTTAAATAGTGTTCACTTAATCACTTTTCACTTTGTTAAATAGTGTTAACTTAATCACTTTTCACTTTGTTAAATAGTGTTAACTTAATCACTTTTCACTTTGTTAAATAGTGTTCACTTAATCACTTTTCACTTTGTTAAATAGTGTTCACTTAATCACTGTGTTAATTACTGGCCACTTAATTGCTTTGATAAATATTGTCAATGTCTTGAGGACTCAGAGGTCTCGAGTTCAGATCACCAGTTTGAACAAGATTTTATCTTTCTGAGGTACAATAGAAAATCTTTCCAGTGCACGTCGTGGTGACCACTATAACAAAGTGGCCCTTTCCACCGTCTATAAAAATCATCAAGGTGTCCTAGTTACCGGGGAAAAATGCAATAACGAAAGTGTTTAGTGAGAACAGTGTAACTCGGTTGATTACTTGTTCTGTGATCAGTAAATTATAAAATGAAGCTAATTTTGAAACAAAAATCCATTCCCTTGGAAACCAAAAGGCACAATCATAAATTAAATTTTCATACCAACATTATGTTATCAATATCAGACATGGACACTAACTAAAGAACAAGAGATAAAGCTTACAATGTGGGAAATGAGATGTCTAAGAAAAGCAGTAAACAGAACAAGGAGAGATCAAGGAGAGATCTTGTGAGGAATGAAGAGATTACAAGAACTGTTGGAACAGCGCCTGTGGTCACATATGTTGAAAAACAGAGACAAATTGTTCGGCCACTTAATGAGAGTGAACCCTTATTGGCCAAATAGTAACGCAAAATGAGGTAAACAGGTTACTAAAACACTTACCTAGCCTATTAATAAAAATATATTTAAAAAAAACATACAATAAAACTAAACAGGACAATTCTCAACGTATCGGCTCAAATTGAACCTTTTTCAAGAGACAAACAACAGAAAACGACAAAATAAAAAACAAAATAGATGTCTATATTTCATCAAGCCCCGTCTCCATGCAGCATGAGCCAGGTATCCATGGAGAGTGACTTCTGCGCCGTATAATTGGTCTATTTGTTGATATTGCAACCAGTGGAAGTTTTTTTTCTTTTTATTTCTCCAGGGCCTGGAGTGTTGATTTTGAGTCTTAAGAAGATGACTGTATCTTCAGGTGGAGTAGTTGCGCTCCGTTCACGAATTCCACAATAATTCGATTCAGAGATTTCTCGATTGCTATTATCTTTGCTGTGTAGTTAGAGCAGATATCTCCGCAAGCACCAAACAATTTTGGGTAGTCTTGTGGGTCTGTGTTCGGGTATTTTATCATAGCTCTATTTCCAACATTTGTGGTAGCGTTGTGTGCGGATCCATCTGTGTATACGTGGATTATTTCTGATGGGTATGTATGGATTGTTTCTAGGGCAATGGTTTTCAGGAATGGGGTTACAGTATTCTTATCTGCCGAGCGGTCAGAGGGTTAGCTCCTTACGGTAGGAATTATTGTTTGTCTGCAGGGTAGTTCAATGTCTATCTTATACTTTTTATTTTCTGTTTGTTGGTATATTGTGTTTTTTGCATCCTTCTCTTACGTTATTGAGGAACAATGTCTTGAGTATTCTGTGTTTTCCCGGCCACTTTTTTTATCATTTTTCTATTTTCTTCTGTGGTGTCCACTCTCATGTATCTTTCAAACGTCTCTACTACCGCTCGTTCTCTTCTTAGGTGTAAGGGTTACATGTCTATGTTGATCTCACATGCATCAATTGGGGTGGTATTCATGGCACTGCATATAAATCGTAGTACGTTATTTTAGACTTTGTCAAATCTCTATATAAGGCTTTTGCTTGATATTGCCTGTACAGGAAATGTGTAGTCAATTGCTGATCGGACGTACCCAGTATATAATTGGCGCAGAGCGTGTACATCAGCTCTCCATTTGCATGAGGCGAAGTAATTTATTAGTTTTATCCTTGTTGTGGTTTTATTTTAGTGTATGTCTTCTTCCACCTCTGCAGTTAATCTACATGGGTCTTCTTTGTTGTACTGTATTTTGATTTCACTTATATCTTTGTAAAGTCCCTTAATTTATTTTTCCCATTCATGATTTCATTATCGTCTATTAACATTTGCCATTGCTTGGACTTCAGGCACACAGTCTTGTACAATTGCTTTTTACCTGTTAATTCATGTATTTGTGTATGTGTATCCCTTGTATTTCCATGATGTCTTTCTGCTTTACAACATTGTGCATTTAACCATTCCCTTTGGGTGTATTGCATTTATGTTTAATTTCTTGTTATATTATGTTTGCAATATATGTTTATCTTGTTATATTCTGTTTGCAATATATGTTTATCTTGTTATATTCTGAAATGTTAGCCTTTAACTTTCTTCTTTGTTTCATCAACTTTAAGATATCTTCTGTCATCGAATATTTCATTGCTAGATGTTTCTTATGTGGTAAGATCTATGCAGATGTTTGCTGTATAGATACTATTAACGTCATCCACTGTTCGCCGATGGTTTACATTTTCTCTATGGAGTTGTACTTGTTTTGTATTGCTATTGTACTGGTCCTGTAAATCTTTGTTCTTTGTTAATAGATTTACATTTCTGAATCTTTTGACCATAATTTAATTGATCTGATTGTGAGTCTTGTTATCTGGACTTCTTCATGTCCACAGTCGCCTAGGATGTTGATAGAACCATGTATGTTATTACTTCTGGCCCAGTCCACTAATATCTCACCGCCTTCATTTCTGATGCCGGTCAAAATCTACCAGTGACATCAATATCTTGTTCTTGCTCTATCTTTGCGTTCAAATATCTCCCGTCACAATGTTCACCTCGTGATGCTTGCACTGTCTCATAGCTGTGTTGAAATCTGTGTAGAATTGCTGTATCTGAACTTTCTGATGTTGGTTCATACACTCGAATAATTTTTTTTTTAAGTAACCTAATTAATATTTGATGCTCTTTCTGATTGCTTCCAATAGAACGGTGTTGTTAATGGATACCTTGACGTCATAAGACTAACCCCGCCTATTTGACATCATGTCAACTAACTCGACCAGCCTCATCATAGATTTAGACGAATGGGATAAGCTTATGATCGTATTTGGAGCGGCGCTCTTCCTACTGTTAGTTCTAATATGTTTGGTCTGTGTTCTCAGCCCATTCTGCTGTTTACACAAGTATTGTCCATTCCGGTACGACGATGAAGGTAAGTTTATATCGCATCTGTTACATCTTTCTTTATATGTTCATTATCATCAAGTTATCACCACAAAAAAAGGTTGGCTGTAACGAATCTTCAACTTCTGTCTCTTGCCTTGTGGTACACTCTACTAGATTGCAACCTGTCCATCACGAGATGGACATCCCCTCAACTCTACTCTTAAGTAAGGTCTTCAACAAGTTGTCATGCCTTTTAATCTGTCCAAAATACTTTATTTCTTTGTTATGTATTTCCTTTAATAGTTATTTTTTCACACGAAGTCTTGTTGGAACCTTTGTTTATTTTTCTCTCTTTCTATAAAAAGTTTTTTGTACTCTTCTTATTCACCTCTCAACAGTATCAATCCTTCTTTGTCCATGTTTCTGAGTCATACATTAATATAGAATAGATGTAGGATTTTATAATTATCATTTTTAGTATGTAATTTGTTCGATGTTAATATGTTTCTCATGTCATTGAAAGCACTTATCTGTTACTAACTTCTGTAAACGGTTCCCAAACTGTGCACGTCCATTAAACTTCACTATATTGATACTGTCTTAAATACATTATTTATTTATATTTAACTCTTTATCTCTACTCGGTTTTCCTACTCTGCTGTAATATAATTCATTTATGTCATTATTTTAAAAATGGGCATATTATAAACAACTTGCGATTGTAGCATGGGAGAAATCAGTATCGATAATGATTAACATCACACAAACAGAAGGTCGTGGAAAGTCATGATAACCAAACGTCACGCGTTATGAATTATAGCAAGTAGAATAAAACTGAGAATTCAAGTTCTGCTTAACTAGCAGTTTTAACGGCTTTTCGGAACGACTTTGTAGATCTAGGTTCAAAAGTATAAAAGGGGTTATAAAAAAATTTTTGACAGCGAGAATGTCATATTGAGTGCTCGCGATCACTTTTTGACTCGCTTGGTAGCACAAGCACATGTATTTATGAACAGGCTATTAGACACTTGGTAAAAGGGGGGGGGGGGGTAATGATGTTTTACTAATAAAAAAAAATTATTCGCCCATTATCGTGTATCATCCCCACATCACTATCACCTCATCAATCCTGTCTCTGCCGCCATTACATTCACAAACACTATTACCATCATTACCACCAATACCTACATAATCACCATTATCATCGTCATTATTATTATGAACATTATTATTTCCAATATCATCATTACCACCACCATCATTATCATCACCACTACTATAATTACTACAACCATTATCATCAGTACGATCGCACCATCTTCGTCAGGTAGCATCAATGTCAGAAATCCTTAGATCTGCACCAATTTTTTTTACAGAAAAAATTCAGCTGCAGCCAGTCTATGGTTCACTTTACGACCCGGACATTCCGTCAGGAAAGAAAAGTTACAGTATAAGAAGTCAAACTGGACCTTCATGGCAACGGATGGTCCCCTTGAGAGAATCTGAACTCTCTGATTGGTCAGATATGAGCGTTCCAGATATGATTGAGATGAAAAAAGTAAGGTTCTTGCTATCATTTCTGGGAATCCGCCGAAGATGAATGTGTAGGGCCATTGTCGCAAATGTAACGGCGAAACAACACAAATCCATTCTTTTGACCACATTCTGCTGGAAATCTAGTATGACCGTTGTCCTGCTACAAGAGAGATCCAGCGGGAGTTTGAGAATGGACGCTGAAGAAGGAAGAAGACAATTTATGGGATTCGCGCGCGCCTGTGTGGTGTGTGTGTACTACGTGGGTGTGTACTACGTGTGTATGTACTTAAGTCGGTGTGTTGTCTAACTCCTCATATTTGTTTGGTTTATGTTCTAAATTTCAAAAATATGTCAAGTCCTGCGGATAAGGGGAAAATTGGGGGGGGGGGAGGAGATTCAACACGAAATATTAAATTTATTCTTACTAATTTAATTTTCCATTTATTGTTAATAATGTCATTATTATCCGGCTCTGTGGATAATCAATTTATCATGAGATAATAAATTTATCTGTGAGCAGGTAGCTCTTACCAGCTCATAGCCTTTCTGACAAAAGCACAGGTTCTTGTTAGTTGTATAATTGAGGCGGCGCACGGCCTTATATAAGGTTGTCTCAAAGGCAAGGATGTACAAGGGGAGGTTTATAGATGCACGTATAGTCCCCGAAAGTAGGCATTCAAGTGCGCCAGTAACCCAGGATTACCAAGTCCTACTAGAGGCACAGCACGCACATCTGGACCAAATATCTCCTCATTCTTCTGTCAGATTTATTGACCCATCTGCAGTGATGGAACATCTAGGATCCCCCGTCACATCTGCAGTGATGGAACATCTAGGATTCCCCGTCACATAGGAGTCGGTCACAAAAGGATAAGCGTGCAACGTCCGCTGACCTGCATCTCGCCATCATCCATGGTGATTATTTGATAGAAGACAAAAGCAAGAAATTGAGACAAAGTGTGACAATTATCTTTTTTTTTCACAGGTGGCTTGTTGTCAGCACATACCTAGCTTTACTTACTCGCGTCACACAACATGCCTGGACATGGTGACGGTTTTCTATGCACACTGAACTAGAAGTCCAGGCCTAGGTTGTCATAAGGGCGCCGGTGTTGTGGTGGAGAGACACAAAGCGCGTCTCAGATGTTCAAGGTTCAATGTTCAATCTCCGCCTGTGGCAATTATGCATCCAGACTGTTCGGAAAGCAATGTCAACCTGCTGAACATATTTATATTGCATGAACAAACCCCAACATTAAAGTTATGCTGTGTTGATCGTTAGATCCTGATTAAGATATGTTATCAAGACGGTAGATAAGGAGGAAGATTGGGGGGGGGGGGGGTTAAACCCACGCTCGTAGAAAATCCAAACATGACTTACAGTACTCGAAATTTTGGCACAACGATTGTTGTATTCTAGCCACCACGATCTCCGAGTAAGTATTATCAAGACATGGCGCCTTGTTAAAGACATTACGTAAAGATAGAGTCTAGGAAATGCGAGCAAAAGATTCATGACCAATTCATGAAATGGACAGGGTAATCTATGAGAGTGCACCGCCAAAGCAAAAGACACAAATGTTAGAGGTTAGTTGCAACTAACCTTAGATGTGGAGACGGCATTTGACGATGATCTATCGTTTCGCTAAACCCTTTATTGCCTTTCAGCGTCAGGGGTAGGAGATAATGAAAGATGATGATGATGAAAGCACAAAAATAAAATTGCTGCGTCTCATAGATATAATATGTTTTAGTACATCTAGCTATAAAATAAAATTGCTGCGTCTCATAGATATAATATGTTTTAGTACATCTAGCTATAAAATAAAATTGCTGTGTCTTATAGATATAATGATTTCTAGTGCATCTAGCTAAAAAATCAAATTGCTGCGTCTCATAGATATAATGATTTCTAGTGCATCTAGCTAAAAAAATCAAATTGCTGCGTCTCATAGATATAATGATTTCTAGTGCATCTAGCTAAAAAAATCAAATTGCTGCGTCTCATAGATATAGGCCTAATCTGTTCTAGTACACCTAGCAATAAAATAAAACAAATGTTATATGTTTTTGCAGGAACGCAACTTTCGCGACCGGAAGTGGTCTAGAACAAGCGACTACAGCAGCTGTGCCAGTACAATAACATCGACAAACCAGTTAGACAGCATGCTGGCTTATGGGCTAACATTTGACCCATCCCGTGGTAAACTTCATATTCGGATCATACAGCTGGGCAACTTTATTGTCACAGACCCAGACGGGGCTATGGCACCTTACATCAAAGTTCGTGTATACAGAACACCGAAGTACTTTTTCACGTTTAAACTTAAGTAAGTGTGGCAGGCGAAATAGTTAGGGCGCAGCCATTACATAAACATTTTAGTGTACACGCCGTGACCTCCGTTATACCTGGTCTGAGTGCAGCATCACTACGTACGACCAATCTGATTTGTCCCATGATTTTTATTGATACTTTGTGCATCCAGCCAATTAACGGAAAGTGATAAAACAGGATTTGAACCAAGTCCACTCAGAGGACACATACTCGCCTTGCAACTTGAGTCAACACGTTCTCCGTCTTCGACCACGATCATGTGTGGTTATTATGATTTTCCTTTAATAATAAATCGCTGATGCTTCTATATTACATTATTTCTTCCTCCAGCCAAGCAAAATCACAGATTGGTCTTATGCAGTGACATAAAGTGGTGTAGCACTCCGGGTCGTTCTAACGTCACGGTGCACACGTGAGGGAGTGTATAGCACTTTTAATCAGCTTTACCCAAGTTTAAAATGATGTATCTCAGCAAATATATAACGCATGTAATTGAAAATGGGTGAATTTGAAATGTTAAAGATATTATGAATTATTTTTTCCCCCATTAAAATGCAGTCATTTGTTTCAATTTTCGTTTATATGAGATATAGATCAAAAGTCTACACATACCTCACACACACATATCTAATATGTTTACAGTAAATTATAAGACTTCATTTACACATGATTTATTTATCATACACTTGGCATGATTTAAGCGTGAAATTGCACGGTTTTGTATCCTTGAACACAAGACAGGCGGTGTTTAGAGGTTGTATCCGGTGTCACGCTCAAATTCTCAGTCAAAAGTCTTTAAACATAAATTATGCATCTACATGTAGTAGGAACAATGAATCTGCGAGTAAAGTTTATGACAGAGCAGATCACATGTACGATTCTTCAATAAAGCTACTCGATCATTTTAGAAATCATCTTCAACAGGTATTATATCCAAACATGATTAATATATTATTGTAATAGTAGACACGCCTATGCATAATCAACTGATAAAGTCTGTGTCTAAAGTGGTAAAATTTCTTTCTCGATACACAATAATTAGTGTGCGGACAAAGATCAAAGAATTTGTTTCGATAATAAAAAATAACTAGACATGACACACAAATATAAAGTATATATTTATTGAGTCTAACCAAATATAACATCATATGCACAACATGGCATGAATAAGTTAGACGGTTAATCAGATAATTACATTTGTGTTGAGGGTAGCCTAAAGCTAATCAAACGTGATTTAGTTGTGTGTTTGGTATTGGTGTGGGTGTAGGTGTGTGCTCGCGCGAGTGTGTGCAAGCAAGCCCGCAGATAAGGGGGAGGATTTAGTGCATTCAACTTAACCCCCCCCCCCTTTTTTTCTCATGTGAAATCATAACATGACTTTTAGCACTATAAATGTAGGGAAAAGTTGATTTAAATTCACCCTTCTCTCTCTTCCCCCTCCCTCTCCCCAAATTTTTCAATTATCACAAAAAGTCAGCCAGGCTTATCATGAAAAAGTGAAAACTGTACAGGACAAGATGGCGACTGAAATTTTTAGGTTTGTGTTTTAGGTAAACACGTCCCCCCCCCCCTTCCTAACTGAAAATGTTACTGCGGCCCCGTGTATATGCCTGCGGTCTATATGTTGACTGGCCTGAAAGAGAACAGAATATATTAACACAGACACAGCAAGAGGTCGACGGAGATACAAATGGGAAGGAAACATCATGAGATGGACATGGCAATCTAACAGAGTGCATTAGCAGGACAAGAAACCAGGTCCGTAGATAAGGGGGAAGAGGTTTGTGGTGCTCAACTCCCCCCTCCCCACCTTGGCAAATTGGAACATCATATTTAGCAATATGAACTTGGCTAAAAGGCTTGCCAAAAGCCACACAAAAAATACCTTCATTAGCGATTGCTCACAAAAAGGTCATCATCAAATTGTCATAACAAAGAAGAGCTGACACAAGAATCTCTTTTTTTCTTTAGGTAACACTCCCCCCCCCCTCCTTCCTATTGAGATCATATCAACGACCCTAAAAAACAGAAGATGGTGGAGCTTTGTTGCTGCCAACTTCTTATTGATGATGACACCAGGCTTGTAGATAGGGGGTGGTTTGAATTGTTCAACTTCCCCCCCCCCCCCACCCCTTTAGCAAATCGGAACATGACATTTAGTACTAAGAATTGGCCAAAAGGCGACAAAAATTCACCTGTATAGAGATTTTTCACAGAAAGGTCATTGAATTTTTAGCAAAGAGACGATTCTGACACACGAAAACGCACGAATGACCTTGTTTATGTAAGCCCCATCTCCATTCCCTTTAGGAGATCACATCTACGACCCTAGATGATCCATATACACTATTTATCCTAAAAGTGCGAGTCGATCGCGTCCTCTGTTAGGCAAGGTCCCTTCAAAAAATCCTGATAGTGTAGTTTACTGGATTACGGTTTATCTATCGACCCAAACCTCTTACATCACCACCAGCTGTTACTATCTATTTAGACGGATAATATCATTTGTGTTGTTCTCAAATTACGTCATCGGTTGCGCCCAAGTTGCTTTAGAGAAATCCGTTTACTAAACGCAGTATCACAATGGCAATGTATCACAGGGACCTTCGTCCCTTTTGCTTGAGATAAATATAAATTATTCTACATTTGGGTTATCGATTGTAGAAAAATCCAATCCAGTCAAGCGTGCAGATTCTCAAATAATGTCAGTTTTCTTGGCTAATGCGATGAATGATTGGTCCCTGTGTTTCGCCAGACTTGAATGAAAAAACACAACCGAATATGGATGTGGTGGACCATTGTTGCAAATAAAAAGGTAACACAATGCATTTTCGTTCTCTGAACTATGTCCTGCTGGAAATCTAGTAGGACCATTGCCTTACTACAAGAGAGAACCAGCAAGATGGATCAGCTAAGATAAGGGACTGTCTATAAACTATGTCAACATTTGTTTGGTAATTTTTACCCCTTTCCCATGTCAACAACTTGCATTTTCAGAGAATACAGATAATCCAGATACCCCCCGCTTAATTTGTTTTTAAAAAAAAACACACACAAAAAACAACTGATGTACACCCCTCCCTCAACCAATATATTTTTTTGCCGGATAGGTGTGAAAAGGACATCATAATTTAAACATTTTTTTTAAATTATTTTTTTTAAATTACACGATTTAACTGGTATATATACAAATACCGTTTTGTTGACGCCCGCCTATTTCAAATACCCTTTGTCAACAGCTGACATTTTCAGACACCCTACCACTTGTCAACAGCTGAACATCTGGCCAACATTTTCAGATACTCCCCCCCCCCCCATAATTTTAGACGTAATTATGGGGATGTCTTTATCTAATCCAATCCATAAGTGACGCTGCTGTTTGTGATCTACACGCAGCACTATCCTGAAGAAGGGCTTGCTCTAGACTACTAGAGTAATCAATGTTCTAAGCGTAGATGGGCAACGCCTATAGCTGTCTACCGTATAAGACAATTTAGCCAATAGAAAATGCGGCCTTTTAAAATGACTCATTTTACTATTTTACTATTTTTATTGACCAATGAAACCACGAGAAATAACGAATAAATCATTAAGAAGGTTGGATTTCCAATTAGTTTGCAGGTCTAATATTGTAGACAATGATGCTACAGTGTTGGATATTACGTCACGGGGATATTACGTCATTACCATCGGCAATGTTAGATGGGTGGGGGGGTCTAAAAATATTGAGAACCACTGACTTAACACAGGTATGTTTATCTTTTCTCAGAACCAGGGATCTTCCAAGAAACAACCTGGAATCAGAAAACCAAACCAAGATTCTGAGACGATCAGATAATCCTATATTTAATGAGAACTTCACCGTGGATGTTGACGATCATGACCTCGCTTCTTACACCATCAAGTTCCTCGTTTGTGATTTTGACAAGTTCTCCAGACATGTTATTATAGGTCAGAGCCTGTCTCATACTCACTACCGTAAATCTTGTGTATTATCCTTGCTACTGTAAGCATCTGTTCGTATCTCCTGCTGACCACTGAAAGTGACTACAAGCAATACTCAGATGACGCTTATTCGTGAGTAATCGCGTGATTTATCTAGATACAAAGGATGCTACGAAACCGTGCCTTATGTAAGCTTAAGAAACCGGAAGATCGAAAACTTGCTTGCAAATCGCGAGGTTCCGCATTTGGATCAGTCGCGTGTTTACGGACATAATATCGCGTTCTCGTAGTCGCTTGTAATCGCTTCCAGTGAACGGGGGCTTTAAAACTCCCACCATTCACCTGGAGTATCCCTGTAATATGCTCTGTTGTTTTCATTCATATCAGTTACGAGCGATTAGCTCTTACTTCCTATGTGAAAAAGGGGGGGGGGTTTCTCCAGAGCTGTGTTTAATGCAAAGAAGACTCCAACTCTCAGTGGTGTGTGCATTTCTTTGAGAAGAAGCCTCCCACTCAGAGGGGGTAATTCTGGGAGTTTTGTGACTTAGTTTTTCAGAAACATGCAGATTTGAAGTCATGATCTCAGCTCCCATACTAAACATCTTGTGAGAGGTGTCCAAAGCAACACAGCTCTAAATAGAACATAATCGGTGGGATGAGTGAGGCAGTCAGATATATATTTGCCGTCATACGAGGGGACTCTCCAATTGTGAGGGACTAACATGTTTGGGTGGTTCTGGGCTCACGCAAGAAATCGTTACATCCTGCACAGTGTTTTCTACCACACTCCATGTTCCAGCTGCGGCGGACCTTCAACATTTTGTCTCTGCTTGTATGTAGCACTCTACTCGACTTTATCCTATCCATTTTATGTTTCCCTTCCACTTGTATCTCTGCATATTTCTTACTCGCTGCCCCCCTCATCGAATGGGGAGAAAAGAATAGTAACACTGTGGCTGACATGCTAGTCGTTAGAAGCAACTAAGGAGGTTAAGTGTGTGGTCAAGCACCCCATGATATTTGCTACAATACAACCTGCTGAAGATCATCTCTGATCTGGCTATGTCGATGAGCCATCAACAAAAAGCTCAGATATGCTTGACTGTGTTTAGTTTTGATGTTGATGATCAGTGTGTAAGCCTAAAAATTTGTTCTCTCGCACGGCTATCCTACTACTAGCGATATGGTTAAAGCGTGACCTTCAGCTGAATATAGTTTGTGTAACGGTCACATGATACACTATGTATATACTTTGTGTAACGGTCACATGATACACTATGTATATACTTTGTGTAATAGCTAATTAAAATCAAGGGGATAGTCAAATGAGACATTTTAAAAGGCTGCAACTCCAATTAGCAAGCAGGTCTTATCAGGTCTTTAGATGCGGCTTCAGAAAAGGGAGGGGGAAGGGGGTTTAACCTAAATAGAAGGTCATTCACAAATTTTTATGACGAATCCCTCTTGTTCATTAGATTTTTTAATGATTTAGGTTGCAAGAAAAGATTATACGGGGTGGGGGCAGTTAACCGCATTGTACCTAAATTCTCAGTACTAAAAGTCATGTTCTGATTTCCTAAAGCGGGGGGGGGGGGGGGTCAAATCGAGGTTGACAGTTAAGACATTCACTGTTCAGTGGAAGTGTAAAAACAATGATAGTATTAGTTATCACTGTCGAAGTCTGATGTGTCATGCCAACGGCTAAATAAAGCCACGTGACAACGTATTTCTGTTCTCTGGACTACACCCTGCTGGAGATCCAGTAGGGCTACAAGAAAGATCAAGTGGGAGATTGAGAATGAACGATGAAGAAGAAGAAGAAGAAGAAGAAGATCTATATCAAGAAAGTCACGGCAAAGTTCGCACCGGAATAGAAGATTGCTCACCTCGTACCACCGAACCCTAATGACGCTGAGGTCGGAAAGGGGAGCAAAACTGTTTAATCTTCAATTAATGTCGTAAGAAGCGACTAAAGAGGTTATAGGATTGGGTTGTCTGTCATCACATATAGAATCGAAGTAACCTAGAAGTCATTCTGAAGTCGGATGTATCAGACCGAAAGGAGAACATAATCACAGCAAAGCTGTAAACTATGAAACAATGCATTCAGTTCTCTGGAGTATATCATGATAATCTGCTGGAGTTTCAGAACAAACGCAGCAGAAGAAGAAGATATTCAGCATTGTCAATTGTCTATCCCCAGGTGAATGATGGTTCATAGTATCTACATTTGCCGTTAAGGGTAGGGTGGGGGCTTCAGCTGTCGTTCCACAGCCATATGTGTCGCCTTGGTTGCATTAAATTCATGTTTGTTCAATGTTATCTTGACTTTTTCTATCCACCGTTTTCTTGGGATAACTTTGTCTTTATGTCCAGATATTCTTTTGTTATATGCTTGTATTGCTATTTAGTTTGGGTTTATTCTCATAAGGTGACGGAACCATTTTACTTGCTGTCTTTCTATATGTTGAATACATGATATTATACCGTTTTCCTAATTTCTTCATTTCTTATTTCATCTAGTGTGGTAACCATTTCAACCTTTCTCAGACACTTCATTTCACATTTAACGGTTTTCCTCTGCTGAGAGTCTGTTAAAAACCATATTTGACATTGGTAGCTGAGTGTTGATATAAAAATTGTAGATATTATCTGTGGTTTTTTTTAAATTTCCATCCTGATTTTGGGGGAAGAAGTAATGGTGAAAGTTGGTATGTCACTGCGTTTGCTTTCTAACACATTGTCTCTATTTCTCTGTCTAGTCTTCCATTTTCGAAAAAAAAAGCTTCCATTGTATTTCAATTCGTTGGCTTGTTTAGCTTTGGTGCTATCTATTGTTATATTTATTGGTGTTGCAGACTTGCTAATTTTCAGAAATCCTGTATAATGTACGTTCATTTTCATGTTGCACTTCTGACATGCTAATAGCAGTGCATTTAATGTGGTTTTGCAAACTTTCCTCATCTTCATATATTAGACTTTGATCATCGGCAAATAGCAGTTCGTTGATTTCATTATTAAGTTATTATGTTAGAATAATACATTATGGAATAACACACATTATTATATTGAAATAATACATTGTGGAATAACATACATTATTATATTGAAATAATACATTGTTGAATAACACACATTATTATGTTGTGTTATGGTATTTAAAATTGTATGTTTTCTCAACAGGGGAAGTCATCTGTGATCTATCTAAGCTGGTACTTGTATCCGGAAAGGAATCTATCTTCAATGATCAATTACTCATTCCACAAGACGTTAGTAACACTGTCTTTGTTTTTTGAAAAAGATCATAGAAAATCGAAAAGGCAAATTCACCATTGCTTTATTATTTAAACTATCCAAAAGCAGGATCAGACTGTGTAGATGATTGACTTAACTGTACTCGGGTCACCAGATATATATTACGCACCTGTCAACGCTGCCTGCCGAGATTCATGTCAAGCAAGCTGTAGCATCAAACAATAATCCCGGGATCTCCCAAAACAAATCCATTTTATAAAGAAGACGAGAAAGATTCGAACCCACGACCTCATGATCACATAGCGAACAACTTAGCCATTATACCAGAGAGTTCCCCAATGACATCATCGTAACGTCTTTTTTTTACAACATGGTTTTTTTTCTCGAAGATCCCAGTGGGCTATCTCTTAAAGCTACGGAGTTACGCGCTATGAGTGGTACTATTGGCAGGAAGCGTGTCATTAGTAATAATATTGGCACGTAGCGTGCCTTTTCAATGAGAAAAACGGAGTACATATTGGGTAACCCGAGTCTAATTCAGACTTTTGCCGTTTGAACTTTATCTACCCACCCTTTTCTCCTTCCTCTTCTTCTTCTTCTCTGCTTTTCCTTACCTTCTGCTACATGTAAACTACTTATTTTGGTACTTTATCAACAATTTATCTGCTCTTTTCTCTTATCTACGTGTGTGTACGTGTACGTGTGTGTACGTGTACGTGTGTGTGCGTGCGTGTGCGTGTGTGTGCGTGCGTGTGCGTGCGTGTGCGTGCGTGCGTGCGTGTGCGTGCGTGTGTGTGTGCGTGCGTGTGCGTGCGTGCGTGTGCGTGCGTGTGCGTGCGTGCGTGTGTGTGTGTGTGTGTCTTTCTAGCGATTTGTTGTACATTCCTGTGAGACATCACTTGGTTAATATTTAGTTTGCTTTAGTAAAATATACCTTTTAAAATGAGATAAGACCCTTTGAACCGCGTGTTGGCACACCAGGTTCCGTCTAACCAGTTGTAATTGGCGGATATATTTGTCAGTCTATTCCAAACCTCTTAAACTGTCTCAGCAATCGAAACGTTATGCAGGAGTCAGTTGGACGTAATGCCATGTCCACTGATTGTGATTGATTAATGCAAATATTAATCAACTGAAAACATCGCCATTTACAATCTCAAGTAGTGCAAATGTTTTACAGAATTTCGAGTGAACCTAATGCCCTAAACACCGAATAATGATTGGCTAAGACAATGTCAGTCATTTCAATACCTTCTTAAACAATTTCTCTAACAATACGCAGAGTTATAAAGCAATGTGGTTTATCAGTCGATTTCAAATTTACATTCCTCCTTCCACAATTTTACCGCTTGATGTTCGACTGTTTGGTAATTCCTTTATTAAAATCTTCTTTGTTTGTTGAGTACTGGATTCGACTAGGCCATCTCGGGATGCCTAGTCACGTCACTTTCAACCTAGTCCTAAGAAGGACTTTTTGGTTATATCGAGACGCTTGGTGCGGACAGGGAACTGACGAAAAGTTCTTGAGCCTTGGCGAAAATGACGAAAACACTGTCGAAAGTTTGCTGAAGCTTGCTTTTAATCCCGGGACGTACTGCGGATAAGAAGAGTCGTTTCTCTCTTGGAAGTTTCCAAGTCCACAGCAGGTTCCCACCTCAGCTGGAGATAGTCCGATCCTTGATAACTTAGCCAGATTGCTCTGTTGCCCGGGGTACTCCACGAGGAGGAGTATCAAGGTCTGAACCAGTATGATTCCTGGTCATGACGAGCGAAGCGAGCACAGGTTCTCGCTTCTTCGTCATAGTGTAACTTAATATACTCTGAATATCTCCAATTTAACCAATCATTTAACTTCGTCGACGTTAGCTCATACCTTTATACTTAACAATTGAGAACACTACGTATGGTTGCGCAACTCAAGCATTTTTCTTGTCCTACTCGGCTCAATACATCCACCTTCCTTCTACATAGACTCATTATTTATTTCACACTCAAGTTCCCCCACAAAGTTATCAAGGCATTAGTCGGTTTTCAACATAAAGCTTCATATAGATCAGGGGCCGGGAACCTTTTTGTCTGAAAGAGTCATGGACACCACATATTTTGAAAAGTAATTATGTGAGAGCCATAAATTATGTTTAAAACTAAAAATTCAAGTAAATGTGTGCATTTTGTGTAATTTCAACACTAAAAGTACAATTAGTACGTCTCTGAATTATTTTTAATAACATTGTTATGCTGTTGCTAATCAGTCATGAGTATTTCTTACCATTAATGCGACCTCTGATGCTGAACTGCAGTAGACTTGAGCTCATTTTTAGAATGAAATATTGATATGCAATTAATATATAGATCAAAGAAGTCTAAAGAAACATTTTTTTTATAATCGAACATTTGTCTGCGAGCCAGATGAATAGAGCCACATATGGCTGGCGAGCCATGGGTTCCCGACCCCTGATATAGATCATGGCAGTCGCATAACCTTGCATAAAATACCCACGTGCAGTTTATCTCCCTAAACAATACAGCACAGATCTACTTTACGTCACAGTTTAAGTGCACTCCATTTATCCACGTCACAGTTTCAGTGCACTCCATTTATCCACGTCACAGTTTCAGTGAACTCCATTTATCCACGTCACAGTTTCAGTGCACTCCATTTATCCACGTATAACTTTCTCCTTGAAGCACGTAATTATAATTCTAATAATCCAAAAGACACGAAATTTACAATTTATTTCTTATGTGATTTTCTCTGCTAATCTCATAATGATAGTGACACTGCTCTCTTTACTAACTATAATATCCAAATCCAGAATGACACAGATAAAAATCCTTTCGACAAATTACGAACCACTGGTATTCATACAACGCCAGACTACGCTCCACATTAACTGTCCTACGAAAACCTAGCATCTCATTTTCTGTATCTTTTTCTGTTTCTGGATCTTTTCTGTAAGTCTTAACTGGACGCCAGAAATTCTAAGACTCCTTAAAACTCAAGTATGTTTTTGCTAACAAACTAGTTTTTGCACTCCGTACTAGCTCAGTTCTCTAAACGCCAAGTCATCCTTCCACGTTTTTCTCTAAATTCCCTTCATGAATCCTGTCCCCTTGACCAACTTGTTTACCCTTGTCTACCTTGACAGTTGAATTCGTTCATCGTCAAATTGTTTTTGTCTCAAAATATGTTTGCTTAAATCAAAGTTACTAGCACAATGAGATATCTGGGTGTGTTTTTTGACAGAAGCCTGAGTTTCAGGGAACATGTTGACCACGTTATCATAAGGGCAGGCAAAGGCTTAGCAGCAATGAAGGTTATGGTTGCTGCTCAGTGTGAGCAGAGATTGTTATTTCTTTTGTACCAGGGTTTGGTTGTGGCTGTGGTGGAATATGTACTGGCAATTCTGACTCTTAGCCAAACTCAGATAAAAAAAACTGGATAGAATCCAGAATGCAACAATGCGTATCATACTGGGATGCACAAGAGACACATCGGCAGGAGCTATGCGATACCTACTTGACTGCCCAACAGCTGAGCATAGATTACAGTATTGCCGTACACGGGCGTACCTTCAAATATGCCGATAAGGAACACCCGTTGCATTCTGAAATACAGAAAGTTAAAGGCAGCAGACTCAAGAGAGGGAGGTCATGGATGGGTCGTGCTGAGGATGTCATACAAAGCGTGTGCAGATTACAGGATGTGGCAGCAGGTGCGGAATGGATAGGTCTACCCACATATTTCAAAACTTGTTTGAGAGTAGTAATATCACTTAGCAGGGAATGCAGAGAATGGTGTCCCACAGCTGTGGAGGAAGAAGTGCAGGCTTTAATCAGTGAGAATACCAAAGAGGGGGATGTGATTATATACACTGATGGATCTGTAATTAGGCATGTTCGCAGTGCTTGGGCCTTTAAAGCTCAGTGCGCAGGTAAAGCGATCAAGGAGGAAAGTGGTGCTTTTGCGGTCACTACGAGTAGTATGACCATGGAGACTATGACGGTGACCAAGGCATTTGAGTGGCTACGCACACAGAAGGTAACGCAGGTCTGCATCTTGAGTGACTCTATGAGTATGATTAAGAAGGTACAAGTGGGTCTCGTTCGCGAACAGTGGATTGAGGTCTTGAGAAAGGCGAGCTTGAAAGTGGTTACATTTATTTTCGTGCCGGGACATGTGGGCGTTCGAGGCAATGAAAGAGCGGATCAACTGGCATCGTGCGCGATTGTGGCACACGGCGATGGGGCAATGGATCGCGCTGACGTTTTGAACTCCTTAAGAGATATAACACGCGAGAGTGAGACTATTGTGGATGATGATTCCTTTTCAATGGCTAGGATTAAAGATCATGGATTGAAATGCGGTGTTGCTAGAGGTGAACATTTTGGAGGGCGTAGAAGAATGATGGTCAACCAGCATAGGACCGGTACTGTCAGCAGAAGTGTAATGACGGATACACTTAACGAGAGATCGGAGCAACTATGGACGTGTCCAGTTTGCAGTGATGATAATCCGACGACTAACTAACTAACTAACTAAAGTCAGTCTATTTAACAGGACAGGAGAATATTTTCCAACTTGTTTTCCTAAACCATCACTACATTAACTAACCCCTCCATGTTTTCTGGTGTTCGTTACTTTTTCATCTTCTTTTTTTGGCGATCATCACTCAGTCAGGCTGGGACTCCGGATTATATGATATAGGCTGCTGTATGCTTTAGAGTTTCCGCTATGCTTTACAGTTTCTCTTCAACACTGACCGGGGTGGGTCATGTCTTGTTTCTAAAGTCTGCATATTGGGGACATTCTTGTAAAGGCTTTGTTACTTGTAATTACTACTAACTTGTGTCAGATTGTTTATGGGTTTCCAGTCCCTGTAACTCTTCAATCTAATATAACTATCAATTGTCGAGTTGCATCCCTTTGTTCACTTTGTGATAAAATTCCCCTATTCACATTGTCTATTGTCTTTCCCCAGGTGAATGATTGTTGCTTGCATTCACACTTGCCGTTAAGCGTGGGGGTGGTATCTTAAGCTGTCGTTTCAAGGCCAGATGTGTCGCCGAGGTTGCATTTAGTCCATGTTTGTTCAAGGTTATCTTAATGTTTTCTATCCACCGTTTTCTTGGTCTACCTTTGGCTTTACGCCCGGATATTCTTGTATTATATGCTCTTATTGGTATTCGGTTTGGCTTCATTCTCATAAGGTGACCGAATCATTTTACTTGATACCTCTCAATATGTTCGATACATGATATTATACCAACTCTTTTCCTAATTTCTTCATTTCTTATTTGATCTAGTTTGGTAACCATTGCAGCTTTCCTCAGACACTTCATTTCACATGTGACGATTTTTCTTTGCTGCGAAGCTGTTAAAGACAATGTTTGACATTGATAGCACAGTGTTGGTATAAAAATTGTAGATATTATTTGTTTTTTAATTTCCATCTTGATCTTTGGATGAAGAAGTAATGGTGAAAGTTGGTATGTCACTGTGTTTGCTTTCTGGCACCTTGTTTCTATTTCTCTGTCTAGTCTTCCATCTTCGGAAAAAATGCTGCCTAGATATTTAAATTCTTTGGCTTGTTTCACTTTGGTGTTATCTATTGTTATATTCATTGGTGTTGAAGACTTGCTAATTTTCATTACTTCTGTTTTTTGTACATTAATTTTCATGTTGTACTTCTGACATGCTAACAGCAATGCATTGATGTGCTTTTGCAAAGTTTCCTCATCTTTGTATATTAAATTTTGTTCATCAGCAAATAATAGTTCATTGATTTCATTATTAAGTTCTTCATCAGGTTTATTTGCAATGTTTTCCTCTTTGTTGATATGAGCTTCTTTTATTATTCTGTCCATGTATATGCTGAAAAGTAGGGGTGAAAGTACGCATCCTTGTCTTACTCCAGATCTGGTTTCAAACGGTTCAGTTATTCCATCTGTTGTTCTTACTAAGCTTTGACATTTTTGATATATCGCTTTTATATTATCTAACAGTTGTCCTCTGATGTTATACATTTCTAAGGTTTTCTATAGAATCTTTCTATCTACTCTGTCGAATGCCTTTTCCTGGTCTACAAATACTGTGTTTAAATCTTGATTGTATTCAATTGATTTTTCACTAAGTTGTCTCAGTGTGAAAAGTGCGTCTGTACAGCTTGCTCCCCTTCTGAAGCCAAACTGAGAGGGGCTCAACTGTGGTAATTCACATTGTAATTCTAATAAATTGTTCCTCGTCGCACGTGAGATTCCTGGCCTGAGAGGGGAGCTAAGAATAGCGATATTGTTACAACTCATGTGACAATAGACGACAAAGGTGGGTTTGGGATGAAATTGATTTTTCCATTCCATAGAGTCAAAGTGACGCATACGCTTTGCTGAAGTCGAACGTCTCAGGCCTAAAAGTGTAGATATCACAGCGAAGCTGTAAATTATGATACATTACGTTCTCTGGACTACATCCTACTAATCTGCAGGAGTTTGAGAACGAACAAACAAGAAAATGAAATATGCCACTTACATTCACTTAAGTTCGCCTATGTTTGAAACATGTCAGAGTGTGCCATTGTATCACCAACTGCACTCTTTATAAGACCTCCAGCGGCATTACCAGAACCACGACATCCACTATTTTTTAAGGTTGTAATAGGCCTATAACTAAATATATATATAACTCTGATATAACTACATGTGACTAATCCTCGCGGTTTCAAGACTTGTATCTCCTCATAACAAGTACATTGTACTGAAGAAAGAGTCGTCAGTTATATAATCTTTTGAAATCATTGGGGATCATCCTTCTAATGCGCCGTAATATTACCATTCCGTGGTTTTCATTGGCTGTTGACACAATGTGTGTATACACAAAATAAGCAATACAAATCTGGCCAAGTCACATTGCATCACTTTACATATATGCTTTCCAATGAGTTAAAGGACTTTATGACTGACGAACGACTCGCACCAAAATGCTGGCACTTGCTCAATGGTTTATGTATGGGTTCCAGTTAGTTAGTTAGTAGTCGGGTCATCATCACCGCAAACTGGACACGTTCAGTGGGTTCTAGTGTCACCATCAAAGAAATTCACTAAAATATTCAGTTTGGTGATTAATGCTAACCAGTTTCCACACGGCGTTATGATTAAATTTTTAAGTATACCATCTCATGTAGTTTCAATACAAACTAAATGAATGCATACTACGGGTCTACTTTATTCATGTAGTAATTTCACACTGCTACTTTCTCCTGAAGTCGGGCGAACAAAATGTTTAAAATAATTATATATGAACACCCCTCTAAAGTGACGCGTCCATGCGTTACGGATGTTAAAAAGTAAAGTACCATTACAAATATTTGATATCTTTATTTCTTGAAAGTAACTCACTCCTCGTGATTTTCTATTCTTATTCTTCTTTGTATGGTTCATTTTCAAACTCCCGCTAGATCTCTCTTCGCAGCAGGACAATAAACCTACTAAATTTCCAGTAGGATGTAGTCCAGGGAATGGAAATACGTTGTGTCGTCATTTTATTTACGACAATGACCTGACACATCCGTCTTCGGCTGATGGTCTATTATTTTTACAATGTTTTCCTTCCTCTCTCGTGGTCTCTACTACGTTAAACTATTTATTCTTCCTCTGTGTCGTTCTCACACTCCTACTGGTTAGCAAGATGTAGTCCAGAGAATGGAATGCGCTGTATCATGGTTTACAGCTTAACTGTGATACATGTGCCATTCGACCTGACACTTCCGACTTCATCATGGCTTCTGGGTCAATTTCACCCTATATGAGATGGGACATTCAGCAGCACCCCAAAACCTCCTTAGTCACCTCTTACAACATGCATTAAAGGTAAACAGTGTTGCTATCCTTTGCAACTCTTTCAGTCCCCGGAAACTCTTCTCATATCTTGTGATTCCCCATTACTTATAATTATTCTCATTTCTTGTGGTCTTACATTACTTGTAGTTATTCTCATTTCGTGTGGTCCTTCATTGCTTATAACTACTCTCATTTCGTGTGATTCTCCATTAGTTATAGCTATTCTCATTTCGTGTGATTCTCCATTAGTTATAACTACTCTCATTCCGTGTAATTCTCCATTAGTTATAGCTATTCTCACTTATTGTGTTCATCCATTACATGTAATTATCTTAATTTTTGTGTGGTCCTCAATTACTTGTAGTCATTCACATTTCTTGTGGTCCTCCATTACTTGTAGTCATTCACATTTCTTGTGGTCCTCCATTACTTGTAGTTATTCACATTTCTTGTGGTCCTCCATTACTTGTAGTTATTCACATTTCTTGTGGTCCTCCATTACTTGTAGTCATTCACATTTCTTGTGGTCCTCCATTACTTGTAGTCATTCACATTTCTTGTGGTCCTCCATTACTTGTAGTTATTCACATTTCTTGTGGTCCTCCATTACTTGTAGTTATTCACATTTCTTGTGGTCCTCCATTACTTGTAGTCATTCACATTTCTTTGGGTTTTTTTCCATTTCTTGTAATTCCATCTCATGTGGTCGGTCATCCATTAGTTTCAAAACTTCTCACACGGACAAGTCCTTACAAATTTCTTCTTCATTGCATCCAGGAAAACCTTGGAGAGATACGGGTTGCTCTCATGTATCTACCAACAGCGGAGAAGCTGAGTGTTACCCTCCTCAACGTCAGAGGTCTGTTTAACCCAGAAAAAAAGAGTACAGGTACATATTTTATTTTGTCACATTTGTCTTGTGATTGTCTGATTAGACGGAGGGACACTCTGGGCATCCCGTACGGGTTCAACCTCTTGCAGAAGATGGTGAAGGGTATGTAACCTGCTGATTCAGCGCTGTAGATATGATTTCAGTAAGGAGAGAATTTTACTTTTAAAACTAGGTTATTCGTCCATTTTGTGTGTAATTTCCCTCTTTTATGATATAAAATTTCGGTGTGTAATTCTTTTTTTATGTAACTTTTCCGAGTGCAATTCCCTTTTTTGAATGTAACCGGTGTGTACATTTTTTTGGGGTAACATGTGATGACCTTTTGGCAAAACATTTCAGAAGGGAGGGGGATTTTACTCACATTTTGTCTACATTCCTAGTACTAAAAGTCTTCATCTTGTTTGCTAAAAGGAGGGGGGGGGGGGTGGTGGTGAAACCCGTAGATAAGAGGGAGGTTATAATTGAAGGTGGTGAAATCCCCCCCCCCCAAGCTCACAATTTGTAATAAATATAATTTACAAACATAGACAAGGGAAATCATTAAACATGTGGTGGCGTCAACTTATACTGTACAGCAGAGTAATTCCAATGTCAATGCTGAAATCGGATGTGTCAGGCGGAAAGTCTCGGATATTGCAATTAAGCTATAACTCATGAAACGATGCATTTCGTTCTCGAGATTACATCCTGCTATTCTCCAGGAGGTTGAGAACGAACTCGTAATAATAAGACACACGAATAACTCGTAATAATAAAACACACACATAACTCGTAATAATAAGACACACGTATAACTCCTAACAATGCAGCTACTAAATTATTTGTAAATGTTTTGTTTCCCCTAACACGCAGAGACCTATATAAAAATTACATTAATGTATGATGGGAGACCACTCAAGAAAACCAAAACATCATCCAAGGGAAATGATCCAAGTCCATCCTTCAATGAAACATTTATTTTCGATGTACCGGCATATCAGCTCGACAGGGTCTACCTGAGTTTAGCAGTAATCGGGGTCGATAAGGTACGTACTTCTTAATTAGTTAGTTAGTCACTAGAACATCATCATTGCACATAGGTGTCTAAAGGTGCTCAGGTCTATAGGTGCTCAGGACCATAGGTGTCCATAGTTTATCAGTCCACAGGTGTGTATAGGTGTTCAGGTCCATATGTATTCATTCGTCTTCTGCGTTCAGGAATCTTTTGTTCTTGCTAGATCTTCAGGCCAGTCCCTAGGACGAAGCTACCAGTCTTCTCCAGGTGAGAGCGTCTGTTTCAAAGTTGTTGCCTCAGTAGCAGAGATGAGTTTGCTTTGGTGGGCTCTTTCAAGGTTAGATTGAGGGGCCTGGCTTCGCTCTTCCCCGGTTGTTGCTGGTAGGAGCGACGCCACATCGATAGGTTAGATTGTCGCAAGACCATATTCCTGATGGTGTATGGTGTCCTAATTTTCCCTGATACCTGCGCCGTAGGCTGACACTCTCCATCTTTGACAGGTCAGGGTGTATTTTCTGTCTGAGTCCCCCCCCCCATATCCTTTCCACATCCCTGTAGTTCCTGCAAGGCTTCTGTTTGGTATGTTTGTCAGGGTTATTTTACCTGTTTCAATAGATTTTATGTGGTTCTTTTCACGTTTGTGTTTTCCAGCTGAGGATTCTGCTTCATCTAGCCTACCAGGGAGAACCATCTGCCCGGGGTTTGATGCCAGAATTCCCCTTTCCTGAGATAACTGTTGCCCTGAATTCATTATCCTTCCTTATTCTCTGTCCATTATTTCCATCCATGACTTCTCCCTAAACCTGCCTAACCTCACTATCCATACTCAAGCCTTCCTCCCACCCTCACCCTCTTGGCCTGTTCCTGGCGTAGTGCAAGTGCAGTGACTCTATGCCAGAAACATGTGCTAATAGCGATTCACATTCGCTTGATGCTGCCCATCACTGGACACATGGAGTGTTGTAGTTGGGATATCAGCTCCACCTGATATTCCGCCCCATCCTGGTAGGCAGAAACACCAGTTTGCTCTGCGACTGCTTATTCGACAGAGAGATTCTGGCTTATATCGCAGGTGTCCTGCTTGAGGAAAGCCACAGGGGTCACCAGGCTTGATAGATTGCGAAATGAATATATCAGGGAAAGAATAGGTATAATATCTTGTACAGATTACATAGAGAGAGAACAGATGAAGTGGTTTGGCCACATTTGATACATGAGAATGCATCACGAAAAGTTGACCGTACAAGCAGATAACTAAATGAGATCAGGGTACGACGCCAGAGGAAGACCACGGAACATATGGATAGAAAACGTCAGGGACATCCTGAACAGACACAGTCACAGCACAGCCGAGGCCACACATCTGGCTTTAGAACACAAGCTCGAGTTCCAATCACCCCTACGCTTAACGGCAAGAGTGGATTACAAACCACATAGGGAAAGACAATACACAATCGCAGCTGACCTCTATATCTAGAGGCGTTTCCAATATCCGCCACATGTGGACGCTCCTGGTAGGGATCGAAAGCGCATCCCCCCTCCCAATGTCAGGGGTTCAAACACTCACTCCCCTCTTTATTTTAGAAGAATAGAATATCATATTTAGCGCTAAGAAGTAAGTTTACTTCGGAGGTCATGGTAACTGGAATACCAGAACCACTATTTTTGATGGATGTAAAGCTATTATCTAACCAAATATGACTAACGTCCGTGGTTGAATGAGCGTACCTCAACATAAGAGGTAGGCCTACATTTTACTTAACCAAGTTTTTAAAAAATAGGGCAACCTTACGTTTTCCCTTTACAATAAAAGGCTTTTGAAAACAAGTGCTACAGATTTTTGTTAAGTATTTGCTATATAGAACACACGACAAATATATTTGTCCGGCACAAGTACACAAACTTGCAGGATATCGAAAACCACTTTTAGAAGTGGCGAAACGGCGTAAACTTTGGTTTGGACATATAACGAGACAATACTAGCTTTCTAAAATTATTTACAAGGAACAATTGAAAGATGAAAGGAGGGAAGAGAAAATCCAGGATTGATAACATCAAGGAATGGTCAGGGCGTGATTTTTCTACACTCCGAATGGCTGAGGATAGTGTTGTTTGTAGAGCTGTTTGTGCTGATGTATCCAGTGAGGCACCCTACTTCCCTAACGAGTTGTGGGTTTTATTATTACTATTACAACAAAACTACCAGAAATATTGTCGTTTTATGCGGGTTGAAAGGACGACTTTGCAAGAGGCGAGGGAGGTCATTTAAAGAAGTTTTCCGCTTTTGTGGTGAAACTTTTTTAGGGGAAAACATTATATTCCCAGTAGTTTTATCATAAATAATACTCACGTGGAAGACAGGTAATGAAGTCCTTCTGAATGCCGACTAAAACACTACACACTATCACTAACGGATGTAAATATGGTACATATAACAAAACAAAACACAGAATATAATCTACAAATGACAATACACAGGACAAAGTCGACGTTTCGGACCAATAGGCATTTTTCAAGATACGGACATAACATACAAACATTAAAAAAAAATACAAGTAGAAATGAATGCATATCCGAGTGAAATGTGGTAGTGGTTTGGTTTGGACATATAACGAGACAATACTAGCTTTCTAAATTTATTTACAAGGAACAATTGAAAGATGAAAGGAGGGAAGAGAAAATCCAGGATTGATAACATCAAGGAATGGTCAGGGCGTGATTTTTCTACACAGTAAACTCATTTATTGTGGATTTCACTACCACATTTCACTCGGATACGCATTCATTTCTACTTGTGGTTTTTTTTTAATGTTTGTATGTTATGTCCGTATCTTGAAAAAGGCCTATTGGTCCGAAACGTCGACTTTGTCCTGTGTATTATCATTTGTAGATTATATTCTGTATTTTGTTTTGTTATATGTACCATATTTACATCCGTTAGTGATGGTGTGTAGTGTTTTAGTCGTCATTCAGTAGGACTTCATTACCTGTCTCCTCCACGTGAGTATTATTTTCCATTATGTTTTACTAGCAGTACCACCTTCAATTGATTAGTTTTATCATAGGCGGTTTGGTACTGGGACGAGTAGTAGTTTACCACCAGGGTTGTAGGTAGTCTTCGATAATAAGTTTGCCTAAAAGTTTGCCTAAAATAAATATTATTTCTTTGTTTTAGCTAGAATTTTTGTATGATCTTTCTAAGGAGGGGCGATTTACCTTAACACAATCAACAATCTGCTCATTTTCTTGCATAACTCATTTATTTATTTTTTAAAACAGCTTTTGTGACGTTTTTTCGGGAAATCGTAAGGGAGTTTTGGAAAATCCTAGCACTAAAAGTATGTTCTGATTTTCCTTTTTTTTAAAAGGAGAGAGGAAGGGGGTTGAACACGAAAATCTCCCGCCCTTTATCTACGGGTTTGATGTATGGTAAGAGCCACAAGCTGGATAGTCTTCTACTACGGAGGGAACTTTGAGATAACTTTCTTAAGATTTTGAGGAATTACTACAGACAAAATGGTTGATTTCAATTCAGCAGTCAGTCAATGAAAATGTCTTCATCAGGAATTATCAAACAACATCGAGTGAGTTAGCAAATTCTATTTACAATCTCCTTTGTCACCGTTTATAACATGTATGGCAGGCGACAGTTTTATGTCTCGCTTTCAAGCCCCTATAACACATGGACCTTGGATTTTTTGTTTTTTTTTTGGTTCTCAAACTCCCACTGGATCTCTTATAGCAGAGCATTGTCTCGACTAAATTTCCAGCAGGATATAGTCCAGAGTACGGAATTGAGTTGCGTCGCCGTTTTATTTGTCTCAATCGCCAGACACTTAAGATAACGGCACGGTAAGTAATTCACTCAGTGCTTTACTACTTTCACAAAACGGTGGGTGTCTGTCGCTATATCGCAAGTAGACCGGCAGTACACGATAACTGGTTCCCGTACTGTAAAACCTAAAAGCTAAGAGGATATCCATAAAATATGTCAACAATTAGGAGGTGAGGGGGTCTGTAAAATGTTGACAGTAGTTGACAAGGGGGAGGGGAGGTTGACATAAAAATGGTTTCTATACACCAATTAAATTTTGTAAATTAGAAAAATGCTTTTGCTAATTTAAAAAATGGGTTTTGCGCACTTTTTTTTTGTTGCTAAAAAATTATTTTAGAGACGAAGAAGGGGGCAGGGGCATTTCTTAAACCTAATTAATCAGGGAAGGGAAGTCTCTAGATTCTTGACAAGTTGTTGACGGGGAAGATGGTAAATGGGATCAAAAATTGCTAAAGAAGTGTTGACATAAATTTATGGACAGCCTCTAGCCATTTTCACAGTTGTAGGTATCGTTATCGACATATAACAACAGCTGTAGGTACCACTATCGACATATAGCAACAGCTGTAGGTACCACTATCGACATATAGCAACAGCTGTAGGTACCACTATCGGCATATAACAACAGCTGTAGGTACCACTATCGACATATAGCAACAGCTGTAGGTACCACTATCGGCATATAGCAACAGCTGTAGGTACCACTATCGGCATATAACAACAGCTGTAGGTACCACTATCGGCATATAGCAACAGCTGTAGGTACCACTATCGGCATATATTTAAGCTCACTAATATTTTATTTGACATGATTTACGTGTCGCTGTTAACCATAATATATGTTCATCTTTATCATAAAAGGATAAAGAAGATGGCCGACATTTGATTGGACGATTATACATTGGAGTCAACTTTGATGAAAATGCAAGAGCTCAATGGCTGGAGATGGTTCAGAACGCGCGCAAACAAGTAGCCTGTTGGCACAGGCTACAGAGCTGAGTCCACGCTGGACCAGCAGATGTTATTATTATTTGCAGAACTGTTTTGTTTATATATATTTCATGTTCTGTATATACCTGGCCCTATAATAGGATTCGTTTGTTTTCAGAATTGTTTTGTATATAAACATATGTTATGTATATACCTTATTCCTATAAATATGATGTTTGTTTATCGTTTATTTTGTATACAGTGTAATCCCTTTACAGCGAACTAACCGAATACTTTTATAACAAAGTTTCCCTCTATTACACCATTTAAGATTGTGCATGATAAAACTATGTTTACTGAATATTTCAAGTGTATTAGGTTCCAGTATCCATAAAACATAAGCCTATGCCTAATATGTTTTAACAATTTGGAGAAGTTGTATATTAATGTTTCTATAGGCGTGGTACCCTTTTCTATACAACGTGATTTTTGGAGGAAAGAAAAGTATTTTTAAAAGAACTTAATGCGGAAATAAACTAAAATTGTATCAGTACTGAATATTTCATTTTAGAGAACTAGCTAAATTGAGACTAAATAAGAAAAATATATCTTGTAAAAATATACACAAAATTTGTATTTATAAAATGTGTGGGCAAACATTGATTTTACAAATGCAAATACCTGGTATATGCAAAATATCATACAAATCATGAATCATCTTGACCATTTCAATGATTTAATCGAAACAAATCTGGTTTTAAAGAACCGTTAAAATTGTGAACAAAAATAACGAAGATATATGAGTAATTGCTTTGTTGTTAAAATTAAATATTTTTAAAAAAAACTTACAGTGTAGTATAGGGTAAACAGCAATGCTAAAATTAGGCACGGGCGATCGGAACAGCTATCCAGACTCAATAAAAGCAATATCCATGGATGCTACACCCAAAATTAAGAGAATTATTTTAAAGAGAGGGAATGCGCACGCCCAGGGCACTAAAAATTCTAGTACAAATGTTGTTTGTGCTGATTGCCAACACGTTTTCAATCTCAACTCTGTTTGAATGCAGTAATGGTATTGCCGTTCCATTTAGACAGTTCAAAACATGGTCAAGCTTTGGACTGTTTGAGGAGTGGGTTGTGTTCTGTTCGAGATATGAATAACGCTTTGGACCACGCCTGACACTGATCTTAGAGCTTGTAGACCAGCGGTCGGCAACCTACGGCCCGATAATCCTTAAACAAAAATTGTAACTACTGACCCGCTGTCTTATTTTACTCACTTGTGCCGTGAAGAGTTGTGAGGAGCCGAAGTCTATGTTCTATTGCCAAATGTGTTGCTGTAACCCAATTAGTTTGTAAAATATTTATGATGTTGCTGATCCATTTACGTATTGATCGTTCTCTTTCCCTCATCTCGGATATTATGCTGTTATACTTTCTCTACGGGAGGCAATCAGGCTTCATTCTCATTAAATATCCAAACCGTTTGATTTAATTTCTGTTGGTGTAGTTATTGACTTGTTAAAAACACTTCAAAATTTCCAATTAATTCCAATGAACCTCGGTTATTACATACATATTATGTAGGTCCAAACCAATTTGCTATAAAGGGATACCACTGTATAATGTTGTGATATATATCATGGCAGACCAAATGTGCCATAGCCCGAAAATAGGATCGTTATTCAATTCTACAACAACTTACAGCAGAAGCAGATGAAAGACACATTTATACATAGGTGCAATGATCCTTTGATATGGATCTTTAAAAAAAAATTATTTTAATGTTATGGATATAGTTGTTTTTAAAAACAAATCTGCTGCTTGTATTTTGTTCATAGATCATATACCAGATTTGTGTTATAAAAACAGTCCATATATTATAATGTTGTAGTTGTATTAAGAATTAGAAACCTCACAATTAAAGGACTAGGGGCTGCCCAAAAAATACGTCAACAATTATTTGCCAATGTTTACCCTCTCTCCCGTTCAGGGAAGAATCCATAGTCCCACGACCCTGTTAACAAAATTATGTCAAAAGCATATTTTAACCCCCCCCCCCAACCCTGAAATATGTTTAAGCAAAAAAGGAGGCCCCTACTACAGAATCCTGTTTTCAAATTTTTAGAATATTAAAAAAAATTATAACAATGTGTATTAAATACACTATTATTAACGTCAACTTTTGTCAACCAACCCCTCCCCAGCCATCTTGTTAATAACCGTCAAATGTTTTCACGACAAAGGCTGACTTTCCTATTAGCAGGTAGATATTATAATGTAGTACGGTGTTCGTTTTTCCATAATTATGCATGTGTCTAGCAACTGAGAAACAGCTAAGATTAGTGTCCCCATCAACAATTAGCAGTCACGTTAAAATTTCTTTACCTTCGTAGAACATGAGCACTGGTACCCATATTTGGTGGCTGAGTGGACCATCTATTTGGATTTTATTTTTTCATTCCACTAGTGATATGAGTGAAATGGAAGTTTGATGTGCCGGATAACTAGCTTAAATTAAATCGTGACACAAAGCATTTTCACTCTCTGGACTATATCCTGGTGGAAATCTAGTGGGACAACTGTCCTGCTACAAGAGAGATCCAGCAGGAGTTTGAGAACGAAAACTGAAGAAGAAGAATGAGTTAGATCAAGCCCTTCTTCAGAACAGTCCTGTGGGCTGGTCCCAAACAGTGTCACTTATCTTAGCTCATGACACGATTGATCATTAGTAACTTTGCGTCATCGTCTGAAAAAAATTATGTTTTTAACGGGATTTGAACCAGGTCCCCTCAGATGGCATCCACACTAGACTACCTGTATGCAAATATGGCAAAGTTGATGGCAAGTGTGTTTCCAGAAAACCCATCTTAAAAAAATTTAAGGGGTTCCACTTCTTATAGTCTGTACAGTTTTACGTTGGTTATCATGTCTATCCACATCCTTCTTTCTCATGTACTGCCAATAATTTCTTATAGTTCATACTCTGTGACTTTATGTCTGTCCACAGCCTTCTATATCATATATTCTGTGACTTAACCATGTCTATCCACAGCCTTCTATATCATGTGCTGTCAATAATTTCCTATAGTTCATATATTCTGTGACTTGCCCATGTCTATCTACAGCCTTCTGTCTCATGTACTGCCACTCATTTCTTATAGTTCATACCCTGTGACTTGATCATGTCTGTGTACAGCTTTCGTTAAAAAACACTTGAGGGAATATTAGTTGTAAGTTATTATTCATGATATGAGTAAAGCCCGCTCTTTTTTCTAACTTCTTTCAAGGGATGATAAAACAAAGGATAATGTTAACTGTTGATACTATCCCTTTAAGATACCTTCATTTAATTTTGAATGTTTATGGTGTTCATATCATTCTTATTTTTTTATTTGTTCTCAAACTCTTGCAGATTAGCCAGATGTAGTCATGAGAATGGAATGGGCAGTGTCATGGTTTGATATGATTTGTTAATATTTGACTGTGATATCTGTATCTTTCGGAGTACCACATCTGACTTCAGCATGACTTCTGAGTCACTTTGACCCACTATGAGATGGGACAACCAACTTCCCTCCCAAAACCTTTTTAATCACCTTCTATGACATATATGGCAGGCAACAGTGTCACTATTCTTGCTTCCTTTTTGGATCTCAGTAACATATGGGCATGCATTCTTCTAAAATACACATTTCTGTACCAAAAAAGTACAGATTGACAGAAGGGAAATGAAAAAAATGATAAAGAGACCAGACGTCAATAGCAACGCAAGATTGCGGAAAATAGGTCAAGAATACGTGGCCATAGTTAGCTTTTGAGCTTGGTGACCAGCAAGTAAATACGAGAACTAATTCTCTCATATGACTGGCCTACTAGCGATGGGGTTACAGACATCAGTCTATTTTCATTTCCACTTGTTCTGTTAAGCGTAGTGGGAGAAAATTGGAATGGTTTGTCTTTGGTCATTTGGGTCCCACTGGCCATGGTCAGCCCATGTCTCTTTAAGGTTTCTTTGATAGTCTCTACCCATTTAGTTCTTGGTCTTCCTCGTGCCTTGTAGCCCGATCTTCTGCTGTTGTATGCACGAAGAGTTCGTTGCATTGATTCCATTCTGACGTGATCAAACCACCTGGTTTACTGTCTTTCAGTTAGTCTTGGCTTGAAATGGTCTTTATTTTTTTCCTGATATCTTCCTTTCTCCGTCAGTCTCTTCTGACATTTACAGCTTTCCTCAAACATTTCACATACTGTAATCTTTCTCGCTGTCTTTGCCAAGGGCCATTGATAACAGAAGAGTTGGTGTAAAAATACTGTTTATCAATTGTCGTTTTGTAGCCATGCAGATTGAAGGGTATCTGAGTATTGGTGACAGCTGGTAGGCTACAGCATGGGATTTCTGACATCTTGTCTCAATCTCTCTATCAAGTTTACCATTCTCTGTGAAGACGATTCCTAAATATTTACACTCTGAGACTTGATTTAGTTTTGTACTATTGACAGATACATTTAAATGGCCTGATGCTCTGCTTATCTTCATAGTCTCTGGTTGTAAATGTGTTTAGTGTCTTGTATTGTTCACAGGTGGTATGGAGCAAGTGTGTATGCCACTGTAATTCATCTTCAGATATTAAACTTTGATCATCTGCAAATAACAGTTCATTTAGTGAGCTGTGTTCTGCGTCCATATATTTTACAAACAGAAGTGGTAATAATAGTATGCAATCTTGTCTAATGCTCATTTTTATTTCAAATGAATCTGTTATGTTCTCAGTAGTTCTGATTATGCTTTGGCAGTTTTTAGAAGTGTTGAGTAGAAAACCGTTCAGTAGGTAGTAAGTGAAACCACTTAACTTACCAATTCCAAAGTCAGATGTGTTGGACCATTTGCTCAAATAAAACGGTGACAAAAGGCATTTCCATTCTCTGGAATAGTAAGTAGTAAAGTAACCCATAGCATTTATTAATGCCGTAGGGGTGTGAGATGTTAGTGATCTAACATTTCAGAGGCTCTGCAAATGAGGGCGGTAGTCATCTCCTCTCCCTCACAGTCTTTACTTCCCGGATTAATCCGGTACCCATTTAAGGCTGGGTCGACCTGGAAGCCGTTGCGATCTGAAAAACATTTCCGCCTCAACTGGGAAATGAACACAGGACCACTCATATGCGAAGTCAGTACACTAACCACTGCGCTCAGTGCTCGAAGTCAGTGCGCTCCCAATTCTCTGGAATACATCCTGCTGGAAACCAAGCATGATCACTGTCCTATTATGAGAGAGATCCGGTGGGAGCTTGAGAAGAGAAAAAAAAGAGATGAGGAAATACCATGATTAAAAAAAAAAACACGATAGACAGTGTAGAAAAACAGAAGAGCATATATTTTTGATTAAGTAAAATGTATCTCTTATGTCCATTCAACCGTGGACGTTAGTACAATTTGGTTATATCAGAGCTTTACAACCTTCAAAAAAATAGTGGAGGTGGAGGTTCTGATAATTCTTTAGTACATAAAGAAAGAATGCTTTTAGTGAAGTAAGAAATTACACAGAGTTAAACAAGAGGTTTGCAAATAAATCTTTATCAATACAGTGCTGCTAAATTACAACAGCTATCACTGCACAAACGTCCTCAATCACAACACTTAAACTTGTCTAGTTATTTTCATGTATATCCTGTCCAACCTCCATATTCTATAAGATCTTCTCATTCACAGTTTAACATGTCTATACTGCAATTTCAGTTTTCTTAATGGTTGCTGATCCAGCGGTCCATGGGCTCATGCCCTAGTTTTCTTAATGGTTGCTGATCCAGCGGTCCATGGGCTCATGCCCTAGTTTTCTTAATGGTTGCTGATCCAGCGGTCCATGGGCTCATGCCCTAGTTTTCTTAATGGTTGCTGATCCAGCGGTCCATGGGCTCATGCCCTAGTTTTCTTAATAAATGATATTTATTTGAAAGCTCCTCAGTGTTCCCATACATATTTCTGCGGATATCCGTCACTGTGGAACAATGTTCATTCTTTAACTGGTTTAGTGTAATGCAATAATGCAGGATATGTTCCGCGGTCAGTGCTGTCTGAGACACAGACCTCATGGACATATGACACTTGTCAATAGTACACCTGATCTCTCTTACTTGTGTTGCTATCTACCTTGTCAACAACTGTCAAGAATTCACGGACTCCTCCACCCTGCTTAATTATGGCCAATATACACACACAAATAAAACTACAGGATTTGTTTCATATTACCGGAGAAATATTTCAAATTCAATCAATTTAATTGGTGTATAAACAAACAGTATTGTTTCTGTTAACTGTTGGTGTATAAACAAACAGTATTGTTTCTGTTAACTGTTGAAGTATAAACAAACAATATTGTTTCTGTTAACTGTTGGTGTATAAACAAACAGTATTGTTTCTGTTAACTGTTGGTGTATAAACAAACAGTATTGTTTCTGTTAACTGTTGGTGTATAAACAAACAGTATTGTTTCTGTTAACTGTTGGTGTATAAACAAACAGTATTGTTTCTGTTAACTGTTGAAGTATAAACAAACAGTATTGTTTCTGTTAACTGTTGAAGTATAAACAAACAGTATTGTTTCTGTTAACTGTTGGTGTATAAACAAACAGTATTGTTTCTGTTAACTGTTGAAGAATAAACAAACAGTATTGTTTCTGTTAACTGTTGGTGTATAAACAAACAGTATTGTTTCTGTTAACTGTTGGTGTATAAACAAACAGTATTGTTTCTGTTAACTGTTGGTGTATAAACAAACAGTATTGTTTCTGTTAACTGTTGGTGTATAAACAAACAGTATTGTTTCTGTTAACTGTTGAAGTATAAACAAACAGTATTGTTTCTGTTAACTGTTGGTGTATAAACAAACAGTATTGTTTCTGTTAACTGTTGGTGTATAAACAAACAGTATTGTTTCTGTTAACTGTTGGTGTATAAACAAACAGTATTGTTTCTGTTAACTGTTGGTGTATAAACAAACAGTTTTGTTTCTGTTAACTGTTGAAGTATAAACAAACAGTATTGTTTCTGTTAACTGTTGAAGTATAAACAAACAGTATTGTTTCTGTTAACTGTTGGTGTATAAACAAACAGTATTGTTTCTGTTAACTGTTGAAGTATAAACAAACAGTATTGTTTCTGTTAACTGTTGGTGTATAAACAAACAGTATTGTTTCTGTTAACTGTTGGTGTATAAACAAACAGTATTGTTTCTGTTAACTGTTGGTGTATAAACAAACAGTTTTGTTTCTGTTAACTGTTGAAGTATAAACAAACAGTATTGTTTCTGTTAACTGTTGAAGTATAAACAAACAGTATTGTTTCTGTTAACTGTTGGTGTATAAACAAACAGTATTGTTTCTGTTAACTGTTGAAGTATAAACAAACAGTATTGTTTCTGTTAACTGTTGGTGTATAAACAAACAGTATTGTTTCTGTTAACTGTTGGTGTATAAACAAACAGTATTGTTTCTGTTAACTTTTGTCAAACCACATCCCTCCCCCCCTTCCCCTTGTCAGCAACTTTCAAATTATTTCAGATCTCTGCTCCTTTTTATTGCTGACATAATCTATGGACATTCCCTAACATCCCCCATGAATGTTGACATAATCTATGGACATTCCCTATCATCCCCCATGAATGTTGACATAATCTATGGACATTCCCTAACTTCCCCCAGGAATGTTGACATAATCTATGGACATTCCCTAACATCCCCCATTAATGTTGACATAATTTATGGACATTCCCTAACATCCCCATGAATGTTGACATAATCTATGGACATTCCCTAACATCCCCCATTAATGTTGACATAATTTATGGACATTCCCTAACATCCCCAATGAATGTTGACATAATCTATGGACATTCCCTAACATCCCCAATGAATGTTGACATAATCTATGGACATTCCCTAACATCCCCAATGAATGATGACATAATCTATGGACATTCCCTAACATCCCCAATGAATGTTGACATAATCTATGGACATTCCCTATCATCCCCCATTAATGTTGACATAATCTATGGACATTCCCTAACATCCCCCATGAATGTTGACATAATCTATGGACATGCCCTAACATCCCCAATGAATGTTGACATAATCTATGGACATTCCCTATCATCCCCCATTAATGTTGACATAATCTATGGACATTCCCTAACACCCCCCATGAATGTTGACATAATTTATGGACATTCCCTAACATACCCCCATGAATGTTGACATAATCTATGGACATTCCCTAACATCCCCCATGAATGTTGACATAATCTATGGACATTCCCTAACATCCCCCATGAATGTTGACATAATCTATGGACATTCCCTAACATCCCCAATGAATGTTGACATAATCTATGGACATTCCCTAACATCCCCAATGAATGATGACATAATCTATGGACATTCCCTAACATCCCCAATGAATGTTGACATAATCTATGGACATTCCCTAATATCCCCCCATTAATGTTGACATAATCTATGGACATTCCCTAACATCCCCCATGAATGTTGACATAATTTATGGACATTCCCTAACATACCCCCATGAATGTTGACATAATCTATGGACATTCCCTAACATCTCCCCATGAATGTTGACATAATCTATGGACATTCCCTAACATACCCCCATGAATGTTCATACACTGAATTATGATCAGGGCTGCTGATACATCCGCAGTAACGGGGTGGGAGTGTTTAGCTTTTAAAAAAAAGGTGATTCTCACATTCTCATTGCTATTCCCTCTATTTTGTTAGATATTATTGACTTTTTTAACTTCAAAAAATCATTATAGTAGGGAGGGAGGATTTTTTTACCCATCTATTGGCTACATTGCTAGTACTAAAAGTTGTGTTCTAATTTCCTGGAGGGTTAATCTCTTTATCTGCGGGCTCGGTTAGGACAAGTGGTTGATTACAAAAGATAGTGTAAAATTTGGCATTACTCATTATTGTACATTCATTGAATCCTAAATCTATATAACAAGAACTGCCAAAAGTTGGCATTACTCATTATTGTATATTCATTGAATTCTAACTCTACATAATGAGAACCATTATTTGGCATGACTCATTGTACATTAACTAAACCCTAATAATAACAGTGGGAGGATGCAATATAAACAACTTGGGATATGCTGACGACACAGTACTGATCACAGTACTGATCGCAGAAAGTGAACAGGAACTACAAGCCCTGTTAGATAAAGTAGTGAAAGAAAGTGAAAACAAAGGTCTCAATTTAAACAAGAAGAAAACAGAAATAATGGTTGTAGCGACGAAACATACACCACTAAGATGCAACATAATGATTAATGATTCAAAATTAACACAAGTTGAAAAAGTGAAATATCTTGCCACCCTGCCATTAGAAGATAGATGCTCAAGTGAGATAAAGAGCCGTGCAGCACAAGCCAAATCAGCATACCAAAACATGAGAACTATTTTGTGCAATGGAATACTATTAATGCAGACCAGAATTCAAGTGCTGAGATGTTATGTCAAACCAATTCTTTTTTTTATAGATGTGAAGCATGGACTGTAAAAAAAAAAAATTCAAAACGAATTTAAGGCTACATAGATTTGTTTTCTGAGAAGAATGATGAAAATACCATGGACAGCTAAGAAAACTAATGCAGATGTTCTCATTGATGCTGACATAAAAATCCATTATATCAAACATTAGAGGCAGACAGTCAAGGATAGTAGGGCATGTGCATAGAAGAACACAGCTTAATAGCCACTGGAAAGATCATGGGGATTGGAGAGAGAGGGGACAACAAAAAGAGAAATTGCTGGATGGGTTAGTATTATGGCATGGGAAAAGTTCACCAACCGAGCTTATTGACAAACCAAGAGACAGAGAGTCGTGGAGAAACATGATCGCATATGACATTCGGCATGGCACTTGATTGAATGAATTCTACATAACAACAACTACCTAAATTTGGCAAGAGTTATTGTACATTCATCGAACCCTAAATCTACATAACAAGAGCTACCTAAACGTTTGGGGACTTGAAATATGGACTAAGTTGAGATTTTGAAAGGAATATGAATGGCCTATTGGAGAATGAAACCAGTATTACAGAGACTGAAGAACTTGGAATCATGTATGGGACAAGAAATGAAGGATGAAAGAAAGGTGGAATTGTGCGCATTAAAAATGAGCATGCAACGAGAACAATAAACATACATACTCTTCACCATCTGCTAAAGGAGACTGGGCACTTATGGGCTACCTGGAATGCAATGACATCAGTTCTGAAATACTTGAAATACCTAAGCATTGACTTAACAGAAATGTACGGTAGGTCATTAGCAAGACACACAAAAATGGCTAGAGAAAAGACAAAGAGGATTGCCTGACAAATACCAATAAACTTTCTACAAATTCATTCATCATCAGGTAGCATATCCTGAACAGGATGTAGCAGTCATCATAGAATTTCAAAACTTCTGTCGATCTTGAGCCAGTCTTCCTGCTTTTATTACTGTCATGTTCAGGTGGTCTTTGATGTCTTGCGTCAATCTTCTTGGTCTGTCTCTTGTTCATCTCCCTGGCATCATCCCTCCCATTATGGTGTTCTCTAGGCTGTAATGGCATTTCATATGGCCAAAATATTTTAGTTTTCTGGATAGAACCATGCTGTTTAGCCAGTTTTTTCCTTTTACATTCATTTCTCTCAGGATGGCTGCATTGGTGATCTTATTGGTCCATGGTATTTTGAGGATTTTTCTTTAACATTTTGTTTCAAATGCTGTTATTTTATTTTTTTACTTTATTGGTGATTATTCTAGATTCATACCCATATACTGCCATTGGGGATATGCAATCTCTAAGGAATGTTGTGTTGCAGCAGCTCAGATATATGTTTTTCATTTTGTATCAGCTTCTTTGAAATGATGGTCAACTTCCTTCTGACTTCTTCATAGCAAATACTGGTACTGTTGATAAGTGAACCAAGGTATTCAATACTGGTGACTCTTTCTTATTTGCTTTTGTTGATACTGATTGAGAACTTGCTAGTGGTTTTGTCGCTTGTCATAATCTTGGTCGTGTTTCCATTCAGAAATAGGTTTTGATTTTCACTATGTTCTTTAAATATTTTACAAATTCATTACCTATCTACTATGGAGGAAAATATGTTTTATGTAGAGCCATGACCAACTACAATGTAAGACCTACAGGTTAATGGGAAATCAAGCCTTCTTAATGATTAATTTGACTACTCCCGTGATTTTTATTGGTCATAATAATTATAATTTTTGTGTGACAGCCAATGAAAATCAAGGAACAGTCAAATGAGTCATTTTAAAAGGCTGGATTTCACATTAGCCAACAGGCCTTATACTGTAGAGCAGAGGTAGGCAACAATTTTAGTCAGAGGGCTGAATGCAGATATACACAGCTTGTTGCAGGAGTTAATAGGAAAGCTTAATTACCCATGTTAATGTTATTAAATGTATATTTGAGCATATTCTAACTTTCTAACTAATGGACATTTATATATATTTATATATAGATGTATAATTAGATGCAGATAAATTTAGACAATTTATTAAAGTCATGTGGTTCTAGAAAAGGATCAAAATAGGCATTTTGATTATTTTTGGAGCAACGCGGTTCAGGAATTATGTTTTTTTTTATAAAAACTGGCAGGCTGGGTAATTTGAACCTGCGGGCCAAGTCCGGCCCGTGTGCTGCTGACAACTGATGTAAATGGTCATGGCAGAGCACTATCAGAACAAATACTATCAAAATGTGCTTCCAACAACTGGGTGGCAATGATAAAATTATGGAAGTATTAAATATTCAAACAATGATACTCAACTCAAAAAAGGTAATAATTAAAAAGTTATATTGAAATAAAAACAACACATTTTTACAAAGTAAATATTATAAAACTGATAACAGTACTAATGTATCTCATTTCTTAAATAGATTAATACTGACTGACAAAGTTGTTACTTAGTCAATGATACAGTGAGTAGATATACATTAATTAATCAATGATACATTGAGTAGATAGACATTAATTAATCAATGATACAGTGAGTAGATAGACATTAATTAATCAATGATGCAATGGATAGATAGACATTAAATTAATGATACAGTCAGTAGATAGACATTATTTAATCAATGATACAATGGGTAGATAGAAATTAATTAATCAATGATACAATGGGTAGATAAGACATTTAATTAATGATACAGTCAGTAGATATACATTATTTAATCAATGATACATTCAGTAGATAGACATTATTTAATAAATGATACAATGGGTAGATATACATTATTTAATCAATGATACATTCAGTAGATAGACATTATTTAATAAATGATACAATGGGTAGATAGACATTATTTAATCAATGATACAGTCAGTAGATAAGACATTATTTAATAAATGATACAATGGGTAGATAGACATTACTTAATCAATGATACAGTCAGTAGATAGACATTATTTAATCAATGATACAGTCAGTAGATAGACATTATTTAATCAATGATACAGTATTTAGTCATTATTACATATGTACTTCATAACAATTAAAGTATTTATATTGTAGTTAGATCACCATTATACCAACATTATTACTGTATTAGAATTTGTACACATAATGAATCAAGCCAGAGATGACAAAACAGTTACACATGACATATCAAGCCAGAGATGACAAAACAGTTACACATGATGTATAAAGCCAGAGATGACAAAACAGTTACACATGACATATCAAGCCAGAGATGACAAAACAGTTACACATGACATATCAAGCCAGAGATGACAAAACAGTTACACATGACATATCAAGTCAGAGATGACAAAACAGTTACACATGATGTATCAAGCCAGAGATGACAAAACAGTTAGACCTCCATATCAACCTAACAGTCTCCTACAACCTGCTCATACTAGTGTCTTAAACATTTTTCATGTACAGTGAAATATACAGGTCAAAGAATGCCAGCATAATTCTCTCAACATATTCTTCTGACAGGAAATTGATCTGGATGTGCTAAAGCAGAACACTAATTCACAGAACATACAATTTGATGATGTCATTTATATAAATATTAGCTATAATTTTTAATTTGACAGATCTGAGATTTCAAATGAAACAAGTTCAAGCAGGAGTAATGTGACAAACAGCAATTATAAAGTAATGATGTCAAATGTACAAATTGATAAAGTAATGATGTTAAATGCACAAATTGATAAAGTAATGATGTCAAATGTACAAATTGATAAAGTAATGATGTTAAATGCACAAATTGATAAAGTAATGATGTTAAATGCACAAATTGATAAAGTAATGATGTCAAATGTACAAATTGATAAAGTAATGATGTTAAATGCACAAATTGATAAAGTAATGATGTTAAATGCACAAATTGATAAAGTAATGATGTCAAATGTACAAATTGAAAAATGTGTGTCAAATGCACAAATTGATAAAGTAATGATGTCAAATGTGCAAATTGATACAGTAATGATGTCAAATGTGCAAATTGATAAAGTAATGATGTCAAATTCACAAATTGATAAAGTGATATGTCAAATTGATAAAATAATGATGTAAATTGATAAAGTAATAATATAAAATGCCCAAATTGATAAAGTAATGATATGAAGTGTAAAAATTTAGAAGATACATTACTGGTGCTCTCATCATGCAATAACAACTATGATAATGTATTATTGTCACTGGTAACTAATTAACTAACAAATAGAAAAACTAATTTCAATGAGAAATAGCAAAAAATAAAGGAACAATGACTGTTTCCACATTAGTCAATTAGGGACCATTATCAAGAAACAACAACGAACCAAAAATAAACACACATACACGTCATTTTATTTCTGCAAACATGTTTTCATTTCTGATTCATTTTTGTTATCTTTATAAAGGTGCTTATTGAAACTTAATGTAGAAAAAGTCCCCGTTTTAATTTTTATTTCTCATTGACATTAATTATAACATTTGTTAGTTATATTAGTTACCAGTGACAATAATACATTATCATAGTTACTATCTCTTCTTAGTTTTGTCACTTGGCACTCTCCACCTTGTCAGATATCCTCTGAAAGCTTGGTTATTTATACTCTTATCACGGTTTGCAGTATTCCATAACAAAAATGTATTACTTGTAAGTAGAAATGCAATAATGATGAGAAAGAAAGTTCTCTAGAGTTACATAACACTGAATCTAACATATGGATGTGAGTATTGAACAATAAATAAGCAAGATCGTTGAAAATTTGAGACAACAGAGATTTGGTTCAATAGAAGAATGCTGAGAGTATCATGGACAGCTAGATAGACTAACGACAAGGTTCTGACAAAGTCAAATGCGAGACAGAGGTTACTTAATTTTATCAGAAAGAGACAATATTTTTGGACATTATGAGACAGGTACTATTGGTGAACATAGTTACAACAAGCAAAATAGAAGGTAAGAGATATCGAGGACACCAATATGAGGAAATATTAGATAGTCTGACAGCGTGGTATGACAAAGAGTCAACAACAATCCTGATAAAAGATACTGGAAATAGAGTGTTGTGAACATCCATGATCGTCTAAACCAGGCACCTGATGATGATAACATGCGACAATTGGAGCAAGGCTGCACATTGTACAATTAGAAAAAAAAACAGTAAACTGTTTTCCAACAGATATTTGCATGCAAGTCAGATACTGCCAAAGAAATTGTGTGTGTCTACAGCAGAGTATTGCAACTGTGGCTCTGATTATGGATGGTAAACCAACAGATAAAGACCTTGATGAGAATGGCATTGACGATCATGTTCATATGAATGTGAGTCTCAATTCGTAAATACCCAGGTTGGTGTAAATCATGTAAACCAAGCAAAGGGAATTGACAGAACCAATTCCCTTCGCTCTAATACAAAGTGGGAGTTAGCATTCCATTTAATCTGATCCTTTTAGAATAGTTAAAACAGCTCTAATCTAATCCACCTTATATAAATAAGTATTAAGCTAACTTTCTTGAAGTGATAACAGAAACTTAGACTCTCAGAGGTTGTGGTTCGATGAACTACAATTCCAATTATTTTGTTATTGTATAAATCTCTGATATAACCAAATTTGACTAACGTCAGCGGTTGAAAAAAGTATAACTCACTAAAGAAGTACTTTTAATTAAAAAAATGATTCAAACATTGATAAAGTACTTAACAAATCAGTATACCAGTAATGAAAAGTGTATTTATAAATGGCAAAATTAATGAACAGTGAGCAGATATTATGAGGGTGCTTCAAATGAGAACCTTAAAAGTGTGATAGAAATTAGAATAACCATTGTCTTGTACTCTGATAATATTATCGTTAAGGATATCAAGAGAGTTCTGCACATGCCATTTTGATGCAGGTGAAAACATAATGTCAAAATGACAGTTTGAAGATAGCCCCCAACTATTGACATATATCAAAGAGGAGCAATGTCCTGTTATCTACTCTTGCTTCCAAGAATGTATGTTCAGTATGGTAATGCAAGCTTGAGAAAGTTTATAAGAATTGTATAAGATAGTGACATCTGAGGAAGGTACTCAACAGAAGAGACAACAGCAGACTTTCATCATAAATGCCTATCATACATCACAATGTCATACACTTACATCACAAGCCCATTATTAATGTCATAGAAAATTCACACAACCATTTTTATGTCATAAAGTTACATATTATTCTCCTCAATGTTATAAATTTACATTGAACACACAATTACATGTAACAGAATTACATCACAGATCTTTTAGGTCATAAACTTAAGTAAATATCAAATGTAATACACACTTTTTTAAAAGTCATACAATTACATTTCACACCTAAATGCCACAAAATTATATCACACACACCTAACTGTTAAAAGATTACATCAGATACACTTATAAGTTATCAAAGTACATCAGTCACACTTAAATGTGATAGCATTACATCAGACACACTTAAATGTTATAAAATGATATCACACACACTTAAATGTGATAGAATTACATCAGTACACTTAAATGTGATAGAATTACATCAGTCACACTTAAATGTTATAAAATTACTTCAGAAACATTGAAATGTAATAGAATTATAACAGACATCCCTAAATGACAAGTGACAAAACCACTAGCAAGTTCTCAACAGTATCAACAACAGCGAATTAGAAAGAGTCAACAGTTTTTAATATCTTGATTCTCTTATCAAAAGCAATGTTGATTGCTAGGAAGAAGCCAGAAGGAGGTTGCCTATCGCGTCAAAGAAGCTGATACAAATGAAAAACATATGACTGAGCTGCTGCAAAACAACAAATCTAACGTTCCTAAGAGCTTGCATATTCCCAGTGGCAATATATGGGTGAATCCTGGACAATCACCAACAAAGTAAAAATAAAATAAATATAAATAATCAAAATGTCACAGGATGTATGACAAAGTGGGGAGTGCTGCAGTAACAAAACAAATAAGCGATAACAGACTATATAAGTTAATAATGTTACTATAATACTATCTATCAAATGTAGAAACTAAACAATAAACACAATACAACAACAAGGACTGTTTCCACAGTTGTGGTCCAAACCGGACTTTTGTCAAGAATTGAAAACACACAAAATAACAAAAACTTGTATTTATGTACAAAGATATTTATACCAAGACATCTTTGTTCATAAACAGAAAGGAAGTTAATAAATATTATAGGAAACACGTTCAATTATGTTTATAATGGTGTGCTAAATCCTATAAACTAATCTATCTATACGCTGTAGCCCTTGTTTGCGTTGCGGCATCAAGGGTAGAAGATAGAAGAGTTCTCTGGAGATGGCCTTCCTGTGTGTTGTTGTTAAGCTAATTACTGTGGCTTCTTTAATTTCTGTGGTCCATCTTTCACATGGTCTGCCTCTGGCTTTATAACCATGATGGCTATGTGCCATGGCCATCTGTGGCATTCTGATATTTACAGTCGTCTTCTGAGAATGCTCCATTGTTTCCTACGAGCGGTATTACTTAGTACTAGTTTTTACACTGTATGGTCGCTAGGCCAGTCACAGTTTTAATAGATACAAATAGTGGTTTATGCCAAAGGTTCCAAAAACAAACTAAATAACACAAAGATACAGAATTAATACTTCACAAAACAAACTAAATAACACAAATATACACCATTAATACTTCACAAAACAAACTAAATGAATATTTCACATTCAGTATTTTGCCAGGGAAGCAATGGGAAGGAATACTGCAATGCAAGTCGTAAAAGGCAATTAGGAAATTTTGGGGGTGGAGATGGTCGACTTATCCCTTTGAGGGTCAAAGTGACTGAGAAGCAATGCTGAAAATGGATGTATCAAAAAGCATGGATATCCCAGTCAAGCTGTAAACCAAGACATATTCCATCCTCAGGACCATATCCTGCTACTCTGCAGGAGTTTCAGAACAAATGGAGAAGAAGAAAATTTTAACAAAAGGCATTTATCAAGAAAAAATACTTGACAGACTCAGAACCAACAAAAATTTCATATTGTAATTAGACTGGCTGTGGCAAATTGGTACACATGTGACGGCAAAGGTACCAAGTTCGATCTCGGGGGGAAGGCAATTGTTCATCTGGACTGTTCAGAAAGCATTAGCAAACTACTGAAAGTATTTATGTTTAGAAAATCACTACAGCCAAAAAATGCTGGTTGTTGACTACGTCCTGAATAGGATATGCCACCAATTATTAATAAGACTTGACCATACTTCAGATATAAGCATGTTCCAGGGGAACAAATGAAGAATACTTGAGATATAAATACAATCTAGGCAAATGGAAGATGAAGAAGACTGGACCATGCTTCAGATATTAGCATGTTCCATGTGAACGAAAGAAGAAGAGTGGACCATAGACATTTAACAATAGGACATCCAAACACAGAAGCAGTGATGTATTACGATAGAAGAAAACGACAATGATAAAAATCAGCATCATCAGGTGCAGTGTCATCTTCACAACTCTCTATTTCCAGTATCTTTAATCAGGATCAGTGTTGTCTATTTGCCCTGCCATGATGTCAGATTATCTATTTTCTCAGGCTGTTGTCCATGATCTCTCTTGCCTTCTATTTTGTCCATTGTAACTGCGTTCTCCAGACCTCTTTGTCTCATAACATAACAAAAATATAAAGATTGTCTCTTTCGGATATTAATAAGTACAAGTAACACCCCCCCCCCTTTTCACATTTTACTCTTACAGTACACTCCAAGTTAGTCTTTCTAGCTGTCCATGACATCTAGGCATGTCATCTAATAGGGATTTTCTGCTATATAGTGGTTGATCTAGGTGGCCACTGGTGCAACCATAAAACCTTTTGAATGCTGCAACATTTTCTTAACAAAGATCAATAGTTTTATGAAAACTCACTAACGGACTTCAATATCTTGACAAGTAGCTAACAGTTCACAAAACATATGGCAGTGCAGATTAGCACAGTAAATACAGGGTTTTTAGCATCCTACTAGCAACCTACATCCTTCTTTATTTTAGCTTCCAGGTACACACAAAATTCAGAAATAGACAGCCTATCTAAAGTTAAGGTAAAGGTGTTATGAATCAACATCATGTCATATTATCCCATAAGTGCTCAGCTGCCTAGTCAGTGGTTAACCAGAAACCACCTGACTAGCATCACCTACTGTATTTTAGCAATGGCGCCATTCTTCAACCTTTCCAGTGCATGAGCCCTGGTACCCTACTTCTTGGTGGCTGGGGAACCACAGAACTAATTTTTATTTCAAACCACGAATGATGAGTGGATTTGAGACCTTAAGTTTGATTGCCAGAGGGCGAATGACTACCGGATCATCCCAAACATTCATAGATGAAAATTTATAATAATTGAAACATACCCTGTAAGGGGAAATGATATTTGGATTATTGACTATTGTTGAATGTTTAGACATTACTAATACATCCAATTGATTGCATTGCCAGTACAATATGGGCAACATGACTTATCTGTGCACCACAACCTCAGCCTAGTTTATACAAGTTGAGTTTGTGAGACTGGCTTGCAAACTCCGTTGATCAGTGTCAACGTTATTGTTCCGGTAATGTCAGCTATATGCGAGACGAGCATATTCCAAAGAGAATGTTACATGGTGAGATGTGCATAGGTAAGTGCTCTAGTGGAGGCTGAATAAACTGTTTACAGGACTACTTGAAGAAATCTCTCAAGCACTGCAGCATTGACCAAACTGCCCAAACTGGCAGCATAGCCATTTCAATGCATGCATTAAAAACTGTGAAGAGTCGAACACTGCAGCTGATTAAAAAAAGAGACAAAAACAAAAGAGGTCAGATTGCTTTCCCTCACCACAAGACCTTCTCCCAAACCATCTAAGGAGTACCCAGCCATCTAAGGACTACACAACCATCTAAGGACTCCTCAATCATTTAAGGAATACACAACCATCTAATATCTCCTCAGTCATATAAAGACTACACGACTAAGGAGTCCTCAACCATCTAAGGACCCCTCAGTCATGCAAGGACTCACAAACACAAAACATAATTGACTTTTTCAATATCATGTTTATCTATGCTGGCAAAGTAGATACGTAATCATCATCATCTCTGTCACAAAAGTTGACATTCAGAGAGCAATCTTCAGCTCTCTGAGTTCAGCTCTCTGAGTAGAAAACTACTTTACTTCTCAAAGCATTGTCCACTGCTGAGAGTTGGAATGTTCTAGGCATGAAACATAGATCTATAGAAACCACCCTGTTTTCTAATTCCTTGCGATAGAAACAATACCACCGAAGATGAATGTGTTGGGCTATTTGCGGAAAAAAACTGTGATACAACACATTTCCATTCTCTGGACTACATCCTACTGGAAATCTAGTAGGACTATTGTCCTGCTGCAAGAGAGATCTAGGGGGAGTTTGAGAATGAACGCAGAAGAAGAAGAAAAACAACAGCCAGATTTTCAATTATAAGAGTTTGTTCTAACAAGTTGATTACTCTAGTGAAGGCATTCTCATCATGATGCATTTGGTGCTTGCACCAATCATGTTTAAAAGTGCTTGTGAGCAATAACAAAATGAGTTACCTTTACCATTCAAACTTTGTGGTACAAATAGTGTATTATCCCCAGTTATGAGGGGAAGGAAGAGAAGGGTGTGGATGTTTCAATAAAGGTTATATGACTAGTTTTCACATTCACTTTTACTTTCCCTTTCATTTTCTCCACTGGCTAGTTAATTGTTAAATCCTGATATCCCGAGTAACATTCAGCCTCATTGATCTCATGAATCTGGAGTGTATTTTAATGTATTGTTAACATTCAATATTACAAGAGGGCCATGCTCGCCTTCTAAAAAAGTTGAGAAGCCCTGCTCTAGTGACTCATCTAACAATCACAGATAATATAAAAGAGCCACAATTAACTTGCCTGAACAACTATGACAAATAAGACTTCACAAACGATTAATCTCTGCACTGCACGACACAAAGGTTCCAAAGAATATTAAATACAACAGCAACATGGACCATCAAGCAATCTATAACCAGCGATGTTAACAAGTAATTGTATATGAATGAGTATTAAATAACGTACGGGAGACTGATTAGTAATGTGAATGCCATTTCAACTCTGAAGGGAAATAACCATTTTTCTCTCCTGCTCAGACGCACTGACCCTTTTATAGAGCAAGAAAAAGATAATTGCTTAAGAAAAAGATTATTATTTAAGAAAAAGATGATTGTTTAAGAAAATGATGAGTGTTTAAGAAAAAGATTATTGTTTAAGAAAAAGATGATTGCTTAAGAAAAAGATGATTGTTTAAGAATAAGATGAATGCTTATCCTATTCAAGATACAGCAGTTAACATAGCATTTTTAGGCTGTGGTGGTTTTGAAAATAAATGACTTAGTAAAATCTTAAATATAGGTTGAGAAGAATTCAAGTAAAACAAGCAAGAGAAGATACCAAACAGAAATATGCTTCTACAACAAAAAGTAGAAAACGATGGACTTATATCGGACATGTACTTAGAATGAACGAAAACACTGCCAGGTAGCATTAAAATGGGCACCAGATGGCAAAAGAAAAAGAGGACGACCAAGAGAGACTCTTCGCAGAACAACCATCAAAGAGATGAATGTCCATGGGTATTAACATGCAAGAATTACACAGAGTACACACCTCTCAAACTGAAGAGCTATGATATCTTCCCTGTGCACCATATTCAGAGCTGAAAGAATATAGATAGATAGTGGTTTTCTAGTGCTTACATAAACATGAGGTTGATCAGCTTTACAATGAACACATAATCTATAGGGTATGGGTACGAAAAAATACAGATAACAGTATACAAGACAGTTTCAACTTGAAGGTTTTTTTCAAGACAACCAGCAAACAGAGACAATACTTGTGTATACGTATGTCATTCTTATCTTGGATGTCTCTGCTGTTAAATTTCTGTCATATAATGCATTTGTGATAATGCCATTATTTTTACTGTTTATTCACTCTTTGTCTTGTATTTTCTTGAAAAAGACCTTAAGGTGGAAACGGTTTTGTAAACTATTACCTATATTTTTTCATACCCTTACCCTATAGTCTATGCTGTATTTATAAAGCTGATTAACCTTGTGTTTTATGTAAGTACTTTTGTTACACAGTTTTACACCAGTCTCATTATCGATAGTCGTTCTCTAGGCAGTATTTATCTTCAGTGGTTGATATTATTTTCTCACCTGCCCAGATGTACAAGTGCATACAGCAGTTCAACCTGATACCTTAGTTGTCCAAAACATACTCTAGACCAGGAGTCGAGGAATTTTTTTCATTTGTTACCCCAAAATATATTTCTTTGCACAAATATTACCAATTAAAATTAAAAGAGAGAAAAAGACATGTCTACTTTGTGCTGTAATCTGACCATTATAACATACGATGAATATGTCACTGCCGAAAGAAAAGTATCCGAAAATTAAAATATTGCAAAACAATAATACTTGCTTCTCAAATTGTCTAGCATAGATAATTTATTTTGCTTGCTTACATTACCCTCAATATTTTAATTTTTATCCATTTGGGGACAATTTATTCTGGTTCCCCAACCACTGTTCTAGAACTCTCTGCCACAAACCCAGATGAAATAGGTTTTAAAAACAAAATATAATAAACAAAGTTATTACAGAGAATAAGCTTGTTTTATTCAATGGAATAAAGTCGAATCAAAGATTTGATCAATAAGTCTATATTAAATAAAGGGATACAAGATACAATAAAACAGGATTGCCAGATAGTTCCACATGTTTATTGCCAAATTTAAGATATAATATAGCCAAAAAATAGCTAAACTCCTAAACTGTGCACAAAAACTCATGAAAACACAATAAAACAAGCTTGACTTCAGTGAAATACAATTAAAATCTCTATTTTAGGAGATTAAATTACACTCTGTCTCTGTCTTGTCAGCAGTTTAGAGATAAACACATGTACTGACAACAACATTACTTCCGGTGTGACCAGAATGTTTGAACTTCACCAATTTAAACAAGAAAATATATAAAATATGTACACTTTCAAATTAGCATAAAAATGCAGAATAATGACCAAACATAATGTCCATGGTCAGTGACATTTAAAAATGACTTTCTGATAGTATGGCAATTGTGAAATAAGATAAAATATGATGGCACATTAGAAAAAAACACAACCAACAAGACTGCTGATATAAAACTGTATGTAACCACTGTTAGCAGGTAGCTTTGACACATGATAATGTTGAAAAAGTCCCTTTAGCTGTGAGTAGGTAATTCTTGACATCTCATAGCCTTTCTTACAAAAGAACAGGTTTTTCTCAGTTGTGCAACTGAGGCAACACCCACTCATATAAGTCTCAAAGGCATGGTTGTCTAAGGGAGGTTTATGTATGCAGGTTTAGTCCCCAAAGGGAGGCATGCCAGTAGCTCAGGATTACCACATCCTGCCAAGATCACAGCACACACTTCTGGGACACTTTATCACCATTCTTCTGTCAGATTTGCTGACCCATTTGCAGTGATAACACATCTAGCCTTCCCCATCAACAAATTATGCTGTAAAAGGAGTCTGCCACAAAAGGGCAATGTCTGCTAGCATGCATCTCTTCGTCATTCATGGGGATTATTTTATTTTAAAAAAGTAAGAAATTGAGACAAGATGTGACAGCTATGATTTTTGACAGGTGAAAGTTGTCAGTCAATCCCCCAACTTTCCTTAGTCAACTTCTACAACAGACCTGGAAAGAAGACAGGGGCCCTATTCTTTGCATCCTGAACTAGAAGTCCAGATCCTGGTTACGTTATGGCCAAAATAAATATAAAGATCTAATGACATATTTTTCGCTACACCACAATGGACATCATGTTCAAGTGCCATGCCGGCAGGAGAAAGTTTTATCATGGCTCTACACAGCTCTGTCTCCAGTATTATGTCTCAGTATCATTGTTGTTTCCTTGCCGTGCCAGGTTGTTTAATATTTTCTCATGTTTCCGCCCTCTGTCTCTTCTGCCTTCAATCTTGCCGGTTTTGTGATTAAGCATATTGATTAAGCTCCGTCTTGCACTTGATTTTTCCTGCATTATTGACTAAGCTCCGTCTTGCATTTGACTCTTTCAACACCTCCGCAGTAGTTTTTCTGTAACTTCATAGTATTCTCAGCAATCTTCTGTAGAACCACATCTCTACTGCTTCTAATTTCCTAATTTCCTGTTTGTTTATTTTCCAAGAATTGCATCCATATGTTAGTATAAGAGTTTTATAGCACTGCACGACTCTCTTCCTCACCTCTAAAGACAACGTCATATTACACATTATATTTTTCATTTTTCTGAATGTTGTTTTTGCCTGCCCTATTCTACTTCTGATTCTGTTGAACGTCTTCCATCTGCTGTAATCATTGTACCTAAATATTTGAAATGGTGGGTCTGTTTTAATACTATATCAATTACTTTGATTTTGCAAGCTGTGGTGTTTTGTTTCTTTGAAAAAACCATTACTTCTGTTTTCTTGATGTTTAGGGAGAGGCCTTTCTCTTTACTGTTTGTCACTATTACATTAATTAATTCTTGAAGGTCTTCCTCACTTTTAACAATCAGAACATGTCATGTGCATGTCTTAAATTATTTACCCACAATGGTATAAATGAAATATTCTATAATACCCCACAATAGTATGTATGACATTCTCTTATACCTCACAATGGTATTAATGAAATATTATTGGTTATCAATGGTATTAATGAAATATTCTCTGAAACCTCACAATGGTATGAATGAAATATTCTCTGATACCCCACAATGGTATTAATGACATATCCTCAGATACCTCACAATGGTATGAATGACATATTCTCTGATACCTCACAATGGTATGAATGACATATTCTCCTATACCTCACAATGGTATTAATGACATATTCTCTGATACCTCACAATGATATGAATGTCATATTCTCTGATACCTCACAATGGTATGAATGACATATTCTCTGATACCTCACAATGGTATGAATTAAATATTCTCAGATACCTCACAATGCTGTGGATGAAATAATCTCTGATACCCCACAATGGGATGAATGACATATTCTCTGATACCTCACAAAGGTATGAATGTCATATTCTCTGATACCTCACAATGGTATGAATGTCATATTATCTGATACCTCACAATGGTATGAATGAAATATTCTCAGATACCTCACAATGGTATGAATGTCATATTATCTGATACCTCACAATGGTATGAATGTCATATTCTCTGATACCTCACAATGGTATGAATGTCATATTCTCAGATACCTCACAATGGTATGAATGTCATATTCTCTGATACCTCACAATGGTATGAATGTCATATTATCTGATACCTCACAATGGTATGAATGAAATATTCTCAAATACCTCACAATTGTATTAATTAAAAATTCTCTGATACCCCACAATGTTATGGATGAAATATTCTCTGATACCCCACAATGGCATGAATGAAATATTCTCTGATACCTCACAATGGTATGAATGTCATATTCTCTGATACCTCACAATGGTATGATGACATATTCTCTGATACCTCACAATGGTATTAATGAAATATTATTGGTTATCAATGGTATTAATGACATATCCTCAGATACCTCACAATGGTATGAATGACATAATCTCTGATACCTCACAATGGTATGGATGACATATTATCTGATACCTCACAATGGTATGAATGATATATTCTCGGATACCTCACAATGGTATGAATGAAATATTCTCTGATACCCCACAATGGTATAAATGATATATTCTCTGATACCCCACAATGGTATGAATGACATATTCTCAGATACCTCACAATGGTACGAATGTCATATTCTCTGATACTTCACAATGGTATTAATGAAATATTATTGGTTATCAATGGTATTAATGACATATCCTCAGATACCTCACAATGGTATGAATGACATAATCTCTGATACCCCACAATGGTATGAATGTCATATTCTCTGATACCTCACAATGGTATGGATGACATATTATCTGATACCCCACAATGGTATGAATGTCATATTCTCTGATACCTCACAATGGTATGAATGATATATTCTCTGATACCTCACAATGGTATTAATTAAATATTCTCTGATACCTCACATTGGTATTAATGGCATATTCTCAGAGACCTCACAATGGTATGAATGTCATATTCTCTGATACCTTACAATGGTATGAATGACATATTCTCAGATACCTCACAATAGTATGAATGTCATATTCTCTGATACCTCACAATGGTATGAATGTCATATTCTCTGATACCTCACAATGGTATGAATGTCATATTCTCTGATACCTCACAATGGTATGAATGACATATTCTCAGATACCTCACAATGGTATGAATGACATATTCTCTGATACCTCACAATGGTATTAATGAAATATTCTGATACCTCACAATGGTATTAACTAAATATTCTCAGATACCTCACAATGGTATGAATGACATATTCTCTGATACCTCACAATGGTATGAATGACATTTTCTCAGATACTTCACAATGGTATAGATGAAATATTCTCTGATACCCCACAATGGTATTAATGAAATATTCTCAGATACCTCACAATGGTATGAATGACATATTCTCTGATACCTCACAATGGTATTAATGAAATATTCTCAGATACCTCACAATGGTATTAATGGCATATTCTAAGATACCTCACAATGGTATAAATGACATATTCTCAGATACCTCACAATGGTATTAATAAAATATTCTATAATACCCCACAATAGTATGTATGACATTCTCTTATACCTTACAATGGTATGATGACATATTCTCAGATACCTCACAATGGTATTAATGAAATATTATTGGTTATTAATGGTATTAATGAAATATTCTCTGAAATCTCACAATGGTATGAATGAAATATTCTCTGATACCCCACAATGGTATTAATGACATATCCTCAGATACCTCACAATGGTATGAATGACATATTCTCTGATACCCCACAATGGTATGAATGACATATTCTCTGATACCTCACAATGGTATGAATGACATATTCTCTGATACCCCACAATGGTATGAATGACATATTCTCATATACCTCACAATGGTATTAATGAAATATTCTCAGATACCTCACAATGGTATTAATGAAATATTCTCCGATACCTCACAATGGTATGAATGACATATTCTCTGATACTTAATTACAATGGTATTAATGAAATATTCTGATACCCCACTATGGTATGAAAAAAAGCTCGCAAAGTCTAGAGAGTCTTTCAGCAGATGTAGTCCAGAGAACAGAAACGTGTTGCACTTTTGTGTGCAGCAATGACCTGACACATCCTCCAACTTTAGCAGTACATCTGAATTATGAGAAATTCTATATTTTCACTTTAAACAACTGTTCTCAGAAATCTCTTGGGTACTATGTGGTCTGATTACCACAGATCCCCCTCAGGTCTCGATGCAGAGCGTATATATTATATAAAGTCACAGTGACACAGCTGTGTTCACTAAAAACATTTAATGTCACTATCCCTAACCATGAGGAAACTGTTTACGTTAGCTGACCTGAATGTTAGTCCCTAGTAATTAGAGCAAATGGTATCATTTCCTGTTTTAAATTTCATCAGAAACTTAGAGCAGCTGAGCCTAAAATATAAAGTGGTGGTTAGATCCCTGACTGTAGACCTCTTGCAACCACACAATATTGTGAATAACAACCACTGACCTATATACACAAAAAAGGATTGCACGTCATCCCAGTGACTTGATTCTGATTAGAAACCAGCATCATATCACATGGGACATTCCCAGAAGTGATCCAGCAGCTATCCAAGAGTATGCAGACTCACACGAAGTTAACTATGTGATCTTCAGATCTTTCCAGAGAGGACATACTTTCTACCATCTAGCATCTTTATGTGTATTCATTTAAACATACATAATGCAGGTGACAAATTAATCTTTAGTAAACTTTTCTAGAAATTGAGACAGAATTTTCAAATCAACTGGATAGCACTGTCAAATAAGGACAATCCTGGTAAAACCAAAATTTATGAAAATCATATATATATATATATATATATATAAAATTCCCTTTTGTACATCAATATATGTGTACAATTCTCATTCATCCTCATGCCTTCCCTGGCAATTACAAAACATAGGAAGAACATGGTTACGTTAATGGTCTAGAATTAACACATAAAAGAAAATCACTGGATTAAATTATCACATTAACTCATCACTTTAGACAACTTTTTTTTTCTCACATGACAAATATCACATATAAGCAACAATAGATAAATATCATTGTGACTTAATCCACCTTAATATTTCTGTCATTTTTCATCTCGATGACATTTACAGTCTGCTTCTTGTTGATGGCATCTGTCACATCGTGGGAGACTGTCAAATCTAGCACCATCTTTAGACGAGATTTAAATCTGTTAACATCATCTGTATATTTGATGGAAGAAGCATTTTCAGCTATCACTGCTAGTTCACTCTGGAGGGACTGGTTCTCTTTGCAGACTTTTCTATACAAAGATTCAATATTCCTCTGTCTGCTCTCAAGCTCTTGATCATACTGCAGAAAAGAGGAAAAACCGGGATTAGAACTACTTCCATTACATCCTGTAATTTACTTATTACATTACAAGTATTACTTTCACATATCTCATTATGAAATATTGTTTATGACTATTGTTCCCTTTTCAGTCTGACTTTCATAGAACAATTCTTGATTAGGAACTAGCATCATGCCACTGGGGGCATTCCCATAAGTGCTCTGTTTGGCAGTCAGTCAGTCTCATCTAAGATTATAAACTCAGTATCCCAGTCAGATTTTGGTTATGGGTTATGACTGCAGGTTATCATAAGCACACACTGGATAAGTCAACAGGTGCTCCTATCTCTGTCTCAATAAATCCATCAGTGTAGTGGCAGACAGTTTCAGTTTTATGTTAATTGATCAGTCTCTTCATATATCTATTATGTTTCTCTTTACAATCAGGCTCCATGGCAGCGTGGTGCAGTGCGCGTCTCTGACAGTGTATTCTACTGTGCACAGTAATGAACATATTTATATTGCCTAGAAAATTACCACATCCAAAAAAGGCTGGGTTGATGGCTACGCCCTGAATAGAATATGCTACCAATATTTTTTTTCTTTACAGGCTGTTCTGTTACATACATTAACTTCATGTAGTCTTGAGGGTGACAGTGATTCACAATTATGTATATGTATCTTCTGAGCTGATTAGGTCTCTCAGCACATTGGCTATGTCATATACATTCATTGATGTACTTTTTGACACTGTGGCCATGCTGGCCAGTGTATAGGCTCACGCATTACCCGTAACACCTGCATGTTCTGCACAAATATAAAGATAATCTTTCTGGTCACAGATTGTGTCAACAACTCAACGCATTGATAGTGGACATCTGGTTCAACTTTGCGGAAAAATTTTCATTGAGTCAATAAGTATGCATGTATGAGAATAGTCTTGTTACAACAGCCATGACAGTGTCATTGTCACAGCCTTATCTCCATTATAAGACTGCTCGTGATTGTGGAGGATTCTTTGACAGTTTTCCCACCAGACTGTGCAGAAAAAGTAAAGCAAAGCATTGCTGACAAATGACTGGTCCATCAGTGTAGATTATTGCATCATTTTCTGTGATGTTACTTACTCCTCCCACTTATATCATTCTCTTAACATGTACATTGTTTCTCTCAGCTTCCTTTTTGTTGTTTTGTACTGTCCAAGACTGTGATAATTAACTATCTATCTCTCTATCTATCTATGGTCTATTCACAGGTGGATAATAGTCAGAATATCCATACTTGCTGGTAAGCATAGAAGTGGTGTCTGAGATCTTTAATTGTCTATCCACGGCCAGATGTATCGCCTTGGCTGCATTGAATCTGTATTTGTTCAGAGTTGTCTTGATGTTATCTATCCATCTTTTTCTAGGTCTTCCTCTTACCTTGTATCCGGATTTCCGTATGTTATATGTTCTTGTCGGTAGTTGGTTTATGGTTCATTCTCATAAGATGTTCAGACCATTTTATTTGTTGTTTCTCAATGTATTCTGTGCATGTTATTATACAGATTCTACTCCTGATTTCATAATTTCTCATTTTGTCTAGTTTGGTCACTCTTGCGGATTTTCCCAGGAATTTGATCTCACATGTTGCAAGTTATAACAGTTATAAAGCCAAAGGCAGACCATGTAAAAGATGGATCACAGAAATCAAAGAAGCCACAGAAATAAGCTTACGAACAGCACACAAGAAGGCTATCTCCAGAGAACTCTTCCACCCCTGATGCTGCAAGGCAAACAAAGGCCACAGCGTATAGATAGATTTTGCAAGTTTTCTATGCTGGGCTTATGTCAACGCCCATGTCTGGCATTTATAGCAGAGTGTTGGCATATAAAAATACTGTTTATCATCTGTCTCTTGACCTCCATCTTGATCTGTGGGTTGAGCAGTAATGGTGATAGCTGGTATGTCACTATGGTTGCTTGCTGGCATCTTGTCTCAATCTCTCTAATTTTCCATTGTCTGTGAATATACTTCCCAGATATTTAAATTTAGAGGAGAGGCTTGTTTCACTTTAGTTTTGTTTATTTAATTTGTTCACTTAATTTGGCGATTTGCTGATTTTCATTACTTCTGTTTTCTGTGTATTTATTTTCATGTTATACTTGGTGCATGTTGTCGTCAGTGCATTAATATGATTTTATAACAGTTAGTTCCTCTTTTTAGATAAGGCATTGATCATCAGCACATAGCAATTCGTTGACTGCATTATTTAATTCCTCTTCAGATTCTTCTCTTATTGCCTCCTACTTACTTTCTTGTTTTGGGATTCTTTTGTTACTCTGTCCATGTATATGTCAAGTATAGGTGAGATCCTTGTCTTATCACTAATTTTGTTTCAAAAGATAAGTTTCTTATTCTATTTATCTGTAGTTCTTATTGAGCTTTGGCAGTTCTGGAAAAGAGCTTTTATATTTGCTAATAACTGACCTTTGTTTCGATAGTTTTCTAGTGTTTCCCATAAAGCAATTCTATGACTTTATTGAATGCTTTTTCATGGTCTATGAATATTGTGTTTAATTCTTGATCATATTCTAGTGCTTTTTCACTTAGTTGTCTCAAGGAAAAAAGAGCATCTGATTTTAAGACTGCTTCTATTTAATTAACTCAATAATAGGTAATAATCCGCCGAAGACGGATGTCTCGGGCCATTGGCGCAAATAAAACGGCGACACAACGCATTTCCATTCTCTGGACTACATCCTGCTGGAAATCTAGTAGGACCATGGTCCTGCTATAAGAGAATTCAGCAGTAGTTTGAGAATGAACGCTGAGGAAAAAGAAGAATAGGTAATAATTTCCGCAAAACTGTAATCCAAGAGAAAATTTTCACCATTTAAGAAGGTTTCACATGAGTGCTGTATCATAATTTACTCCAATCATTTGAACATTTTGCACCATGAAGTACATAGGGGAGATGGGTAAGTACTCTAGAGACTGATTCAGACAATATTGCACAGTATTAACTATCGATCTGGGATTCCTGTCGCTGACCACTACAAAGATGCAGACCATCTGTGCCTGTGATGTTCAGGTAACTGCCATTAAATCATGCTCCTCTGATGACTAGACTTGATATGTGCTTGAGAACCAGTATATCTGGTTATATCAATAACAATTTGGCATATTACAGCCCTCTGGGAGTAACAGATCATTCATATGTGTAGATACAGAGTGCCAAACATATACTTCAAGAGTGTTCTGAGCATGAAACGCTGAGGCAGACATATTGGACAGAGGAAACAACACTGGAATCAAAACTCTATGGGACACTGTATGAACTACAAAAGACAGTGAGTTTTATTAAAGAGACAGAATTACAGATATAGACATGTTTCAAGTGAACAAAAGAAGAAGAAGAAGAATATGTGTAGATGTCTTGTCATGTTCTATCTTTTGCTGTTTGTTTTGTTGATATCCTGTGATATTCTGCCAATATTGAATATGAATCCTATGAGATTCTGTTTTGTTTTCTTTCATCTTTATCATTCTAGTTTAGTCATATTCTTCCAGACTTCTGAATTTAACCCATCTAGCAATTAATATGTAAACGTGGACGGTATTGTTTCTTACTTATCATGTGTTATGTTATGTTCTTGATAAAGGTCTTTTGGTCAAAACATTGATGCTAGTATGTTATTATGCATGTTACCTGCGATTAGCAACTTTATTACCCTTTTCCAAGTTTCCCCTAATTAACTCAGTTCTGTCTCTTCTTACCAATGTGTCATCCGCTGCAGCTTTACCCACCAAGACATCAGTAATTTCGTTCGTTGTCTCAAACTCCTACATGACCTTGACAGAATATTCATGTGATAATTTGGATGTTGTTGAGAAGATTGACCAGCACTTTTCTTATCATGCATATTACTATCTTGTGCAGTATGATGATAGAATCTGTGTGGATGGTGGTTCACCTCTACGTCTGTTCTCATACTAAATATTTCATATGAGAAAGGCATGATGTGGTAGAATATTTCTTAATTTCACAGTATTTCATACACCTGCAGAGAAATTAGAGTCATTTTTTGGAGAGAAAGATCTTACAAGAACCCTAACACTCAATGAGACACAAGGAATTAAGAGGAATATTTCATAACTTCCTGGTGTTTGAAATGAAAGCTTATAGTTTCCACAGTAGTTTTATGAGTGAGTTTCAAACTCTTGTCATCAGTTTTATCTTACATAATTCAATAAAGTAAACAATTCTTCTGTATTTGTTCTCAAATGCCAGCAGATTAGCAGGACGTAATCCAGAGAATGGAATGCATTCAAAACATCGCTCAAAAGGCATAGAGGATTGAGTTAATTGTACTAGGGTTACCACATGTGCTACGTCCCTCTCAACGAAATGGCAACCCTTCTGACAAGAGTACCATTCAATCATTTAACTCATAGCTTCAAGCGGTAATCCCCAGGGATCTCCAAACAGATCCACTTTATAAACAAGATGATACAAATGGGACTCAAATCTGCGACTCCTTGAGCACAAAGGGAACCGCTTAACCAGTCGCCAGGGAGATCTCCCACATGAAATGCATTGTGTCATGGTTTACAGCTTGCAGAGACATCTGCACCTTTTGAACAGTGTGACTATTGTTTGCTCCCTTTTCAGCCCCTTGAAAGCATACAGACATAGAAGCTCTTATCTTATATGTGGGGTGCAAAGGGAACGCATTGCTCTAGGCGGACCCAGGGTTAGCAGATAACCAAGATCCCAAATGTACCTCCACGCGGTGCACCCTGAATACAGCAGCTCGAGCTGATTCTGGCCAAATCTTTTGGGGATCGTGTCCGAGAATGTGGAGGTAGCAGATGGAAAGAGATTTGACTGCACAAGAGACAGACAATATCTCCGACATCACCAGCATCACCACATATAGCGACACTGTCGACAAACAGTGAAGCTAATCAGTAAGGTCTGAACATTGGAGGGGCGGCCAATGTAAAAAGCATGTAAAGGTAGATGCATGGCGAGAGACAAATAGATTTCATACCGAGTACAATGAACCAATGAAAGGGCAGAACAGCGCTAGAGGGCAGCACGAACTGCAAATAGAAAGTGAAAAGTCCCTAGGAAAGGGGAAACTACAAGCTCCGTCAGCTCGAGTCGAGCTTCTAGTTACCTGTGTTCCTTACAGGCAGAGACCCAGACCCATCCATTGGCGTTTGGTAAAGCAAGAAGACCTAACCCAACTTTAATGTCGAGCCATCCCAAACCGGAAATATGCTCGCGAAGAAAAAGGGTTCTGTACCCGATGGGCTTAGGCAAGAAAGGGACAACAATGGTAGTCCTGGCTCAACTCTACTGTCAAGGTTTCCTATAACGGAAGTACACTTGCAGAGAGAAAGGGTTCCGTATCCGATGGGCTCAGGCACAAAAGGGACAACGATTTAGCCCTGGCCCAACTCTACTGTCAGGTTTTCCTACACTGGAAATACACTTGAAGAGAGAAAGGGTTCAGTACCTGATGGGCTCAGGCGCTATTGGGACAAGGACACTCAGCTCGAGAACGCCTTGCTCTCAAACGCGTGGTGTGAGACTCGAACTTGGACAAGGGGTACACGATGTCGGTGAACGACACCTCGGCTAAGAGGGCGAAAGAGCCAGGGTCCAACTCCTCTGTTGAGTTCTTCCCCTTAAGGAACCAGGCTCACGGATGAGAAACGGTTCAGTACCCAATGGGCACAGGCACAGCACGTCCAATTACACGAGGCAAGTTCATAGACAGTGGAACACCAATTGCGAGTCAGACGAGAGCAAAAATCGTCTGGGCGAAGAGTCGCCACTACGCGTGCTTGGAGACATATAGAGGCTGTCACAGGCTAAGGGTAGCCCACCCGAATTGTCAAGGCATGCCGAAATCAGATGTGCTAGGCCTACAAGGCGCATAACGGTGGCACAATGTAATCACGCTCCTGGCGGAAATCGCACGGATATCCGTGATGGTTACAATGGAGCGAACGCAAAACAAACAACATCTTATATGTAACCACAAGACAACCTGAGATGATCTCAAAATCAGATGTGGGCCGTATTAACATAAATATGAATAGATAAATATGTGACACACAAAATTATGATAAATAATGATAAGATAATGAAAAGAATGTTAATAAAAAAGATAAGGATGAAAGCAGTTTATGTTTCAGTTCAAGACAATTCGATATATGTTTGGAAGGGGCAAGACTGACCACCTATGTGTTTGTCCAGTGTGCAGTAACATTTCATTACCAATAACTCATTTTGTGTACTTTCTCAAACTCCTGCAGATTAGCACGAAGTAGTCCAGAAAATGGAATGTGTTGTGTCATAATTTACAGCTTTGCTGCGATATCTGTGCTTTTTGGCCTGACAATTTCATCTTTAGCATGACTTCTAGGCCACTTTGATCCTATACGGAATAGGAAAACCTTCTCCAACCTCATATCTTAGTCGTCTCTTATGACATGCACGCAGAAGGTAAACAGAGTTTCAATTCATTGCTACCTTTTCAGGCCTGGCAACACACAGATGACCAATAACTAATAATAATAACAAATGATAAATTCATAGGAGCCACCAATACATAACTATTAAGAAGTTATATTTTTCCAGTGACAACATATGGTTGTGGGAAGTGGGCAATCGCATCCAAAATGAAAAAAGGAAATAGCTTTTGAAATGAAATGTTACAGAAAGATCCTAAAAATATCATGAACAGAAAGACAAACCAACGCAAACGTCCGCAAAGGCCTGAACAAAGAAGAAGACTGGCTCCTCACAACTATATAAAAAAAATCAAAGCTAACATATTTTGAACATATAAAGAGACATAATGATTTAGAAAGATTAATTATGGAGGGAAAAGTTCCAGGAAAGAGAACAAGAGTCTAGAGGTGACCAAGACCATGATGGACATAGGATATCGAAGACCTTCTGAACATATCACTGGAAGAGGCTGGACAGCTTGCACAGCACCAAGAGGCTTACAGTGAGGCAATGAGGAAATCGTTCTGTAAAGAACACATCACACAAATAAGATAGACATATTTTTTCCAGAACGTAGATGTACGCAAGTGATATGGGGCAAGTCAACAACTTGTGTATTCATATGTCATTGTTACCGTGGACATCTGCTGTTAAATCTCTACTGTCTAATGCTTTTGTGATAGTGTCATTAATTGTACTGTTTGTTCACTGTTTGTCTTGTATTTTTCTTGAAATAGACCTTAAGATTGAAACATTGAAAATGTCTTGAATACTGTTATTTGTATTTATTTGTTCCAAAACCCAACAGTTTGATACATTTAATAGTCTCCAGATCTGTAAACTAATCTACTTACCTTGTTGTGATTCTTAGCCTGTTCTTTCTGTAGCCTAGCTTCTTTCAATGCATACTCCTTCTCCAAGGCTAAGTTCTTCAGTTCCCTCTCTGCTTTTGACAGTAACTTGTACAACTCCATATTCTGTCTTTGACTAGACTCTAACTCCTGAAACACACACATGTTATAAATGTTCACCAACTTCCATGGGGATCTCCTTGATGTAGTCGTTAAGCTATTCACTTTGTGCCCAAAAGAATTCTGCTCACAAAGCAATTTCCTCTGAGCTCCCTGCGGATTATCACTTGAAGTTAAGGAGTTATGTGCTACAAGTGGTTCTCATCAGGTGGTATGCCACTTCACTGAGAGTACATATGAAGTAACCAGAGTACAATGAAGCAATCCTCTATGCCTTTTCAACCCTTTCAACCTATATTAAACATAGTACAGTACTGCCATTAAGTAATAATCAGAGTTATTTTGTCATGTGTTACAAAAGGGTCTTTCAAATGAAAATCTTTAAGTGTGATAGAAATAATAACCATGACATTTTCTTGTAACCTGTCAATATTGTTAAGGATGTCAAGTGTGTCCTGCACATGCCATATTGGTGCAGATGAACAATATGCATGTGATGTACCTCACTGTCCATGCTACATGACAACATAATGGCAGTTTAAATATGTCTGTCCCAATACTAACATGCACCTAAGAGCAGCAGCTTTGTGTGGCTATCATACACTAAAACTATCCAACTATCCTGCAGGGAATAGTTGAGGGATTTTCTGTAGGAGTTACTCCCTTACTCTCCTAGCCTAAAGCACTCCTGTACTATCCCATAAATAGTATGTATAAGACAGAAATTTTTAATTAATGTTGAATATTTATGCCCTACTTATACATTCAGTAACATTATCCATATTCAATGAAGAGAAAGACTTCTGTTCCAATCAACTCTGGTTCATGAGAGTTGGAATTGTATATAACTAAACCCTTGGCCACAGAAGCCAAAATATATTAACCCTTAGTATATATGGTCTCATTTGTCTTGACAGATAGTCTGAAGAAAGCCTGTACCAAATGGAGTTAATCTTGCACAAGCTTGAACATGTCTTTTCATGGCTAAATGTATCCATTAACAATTTAGTTTGTTGTTGAATAGGTATGGGGAAAATTCCATTGCTGGACAGTTGTACCTTATGTCTGAACCTTCATTCTTCCACTCTGCTGGATATTGAATTCTCACATGTCTTAGCACCACTATGCATGATTGTTCTCCACGTGATGTGATCTTCTGCCAGCCTTTCAGCTGTAAAAAGCAATGACAAACACATTCATTGATGATCTACATGCATTTTTGTATGACAACTTTGGGCTGCCTATTCTTCATGCACACTGTGAGAGTTCCCCATAAAGTATTTGTCCTGAGATATGGCTTCTTGGATATGCCCAAGCCACATGAGTCTTCCATGATTGAGGTGTAGAAAATGTTGGAAGCCTGGTTTTCTGCAAGACCTCATTGTTGGCAACCTCTTATTCTGCCACTTGATAAGTCAGAATTTTTTAGAAACATTTTAGTATACGCAATAAAAAACCACATTTTTACATGCTGCTTCTGATAGACTGAAAAACCACTTCTGGTGGCATTTAGTAAAAATGGGAGATGAAAGCCACTTAACATTTCATCTAATATTTTAAGAGTTAACATATGAATTTTAAAAGAGTTAACTACCCAAATTATTTACACAACAGACAAATGTAACATACTTGCTTAAGGACCCTGTGAACACGAAGCAGCCATTGCACAGTCTCTTCTGTTTTGGCCCTCAGTTTAGAGTATTCTTGCAGGAAGTGGGAGTGAGCTCCGTGTGCTGAATCCAATTTGCCATCCAACAATGAACGAATCATATCCATCTCCTGTTGCAATGTACTCTTGTAGGAAGGTATGCTCCCTGATAGATTCATATCTTTACAGCCTGTAGCAAGAATTAAACAACATAGAAATGTTACATATATACTCAGGATATCCTGTTGTATAGTGCATTTATATTATAGGTTACCCTCTCCACGTAGAAGGCTTATTTAATAAGCATTGCCATTAAGCTGAAAGCTGAAATCTCCTGGGTATGACAGCTGAGAGTAACCATCACATTGCACATAGAAAGTAAGAGCAAGTTTCTTGCAATTCCCGAGGATAATAAGACCCATAACTCGTTAGGGTCAAAAGGGTACTCCACTGGATACAATACATCTGCACAAAAAGCTCTTTAAGTAACTATATCCTCAGCCATTCGGAAGAGTGTAGACAAATCATGCCCAGACAATTCCTTGATGTTATCAATCCAGGATTTCCTGGTAAATATAAGTAGGAAGCCAGAGGACAATTTTTAAATATTCTTGAGACTAACGGGAATTGAACCAGTCCGTTCAATTCCAGACTGGTTCAATTTCCGTTAGTCTCAGGATTTCCTGAAAATAGTGATAAACAGACACAGAGTGTTGGTTACTAACCACAATAACAAAAAGAAAACTACGCCTGTTTGGTCATATAAAGAGACATAACTGTTTAGAAAGACAAATATTGGAGGGAAGAGCACCTGGGAAGAGGAGAAGGGGCAGACCAAGAAGACGATGTACTGACGACATTAAAGATAACATGAATACATCACTAGAAAATGCAAGCCACATCGCCCAAGACAGAGAGAGGTTCAGAGAGTTCATTGGGAAGACAACGTTCTGGAAGGAATACGTCACATGACACAGTGATAAACAAATATAACATCATAGGTTTATCTATTGTATTGTCTCTGCTTTTGCTTTTAGGCATCGCAGAATTGAATGATGACAGGCTTTTTGGCATATTTTGCTTGATATGCAGTAATATTGTGACTCAGAATGTTGATAATTCCAGAGTAAATTATAAAAATAAAGGCCTTTGATATTGGAAGAGGAAGGGAGGGAATGTTCAGGAGTCCATTGATAAAACACATTTTCTACTTTGGAGAACACAAAATGTTTTGTAACTTATCAGGATCCCCTACAATTTATAATTTACCTAAATATATTTTTCTTTAGAAATCTTCTGTTAATAAATTCCTCCACCCCTTCATAGCAAAGTTGCATCTAGCTGAAAAGAAAAAACAACAACCAAGTTGTGTAATGTGACGTATTCCTTCCAGAACGTTGTTTTCCCAATGAACTCTGAACCTTTCTCTGTCTTGGGCGATGTGGCTTGCATTTTCTAGCGATGTATTCATGTTATCTTTAATGTTGTCAGTCCATCGTCTTATTTGTCTGCCCTTTCTCCTCTTCCCAGGTACTCTTCCCTCCATTATTTGTCTTCCTAAACAGTTATGTCTCTTTATATGACCAAATAGGCGTATTTTTCTATTTGTTATTGTGTTTAGTAACCAACACTCTGGAATATTCAATGTGTTTATAATATCTGAGTTTCTGATTTTATCCTTCCATGATATTCTAAGTATCTTCACAACCAAGTACTGAATGTTAATCAAGAAAATAAGACAAACTGATGTTTCTTCAAAAAGGTCTTCATCAAGGAAATGATAAAAAATAAACTCCAGGCCCTAGAGAAAAAAAGAAACACCCCCTGGTTGCAATATTAACAAAATGACCAGCTATCCACATCATATGGAGCAGAAGTCACCCTCCAATGGATACCTGCCATGCCAAAGTCCCTGGAAATGAAACAGTTGATAAACTATCTAAGAGAGGTGCTGCCACCCTTCCATTTTTCCCAAAAAATCTCCCTACAAACATGCGAACAAATCCTAAGAAACAACTACAGACAAGAATGGCTATGACAGTGGGCCAGCTCAAAGACTAGATGTTCACTATATGAGCACCAACAGAAACCCAACCGAATGGACCCTTTGAGACAACTCAGGAGCAAACCAGAGTCTCACATTCCAACTAAGAAAAAGCCACACCCCCATTAATAAATACCTGAGCAGGATAAATCCATTACAGGAGCCAAATTGCAAACTGTGTAACCACAAGAGGAGACTGTTGAACACCTACAACTGCAGTGCCCAAAACTAACCGATAAGAACTACTACCACCACTTCCAACTATACACAACACACTATACACAACAGCTGAGGAAAATCTGTGCATTTGCCAGAAGGGCTATGGGCTGTCAAGAGTTGCCTGTTCACAGCGAAAGGGATTGAATCATCATCATCCCCCACCTTTGAGCCAAGAAGGCCGGGGACTCCTGATGTGTCTCTCAACCGACCCATGGATTGTCTCTGCACTTTTTCAGAGACAGGTTGTTCTTAAGTGTGGGAGAGAAAAAAGCGCCAGGAATTTGCAGAGAGAGCTTGATCATATAGGGGAATTGTGCAGTAATTCTAGAGCTTTTGTTAATTCATTAAAAGCATCGATGGCTCATTGGTGAATGAAGATCTAGTGCATAAGTTCCCAAAGTGGTCTATATGGACCTCCAAGGATCAATTTCGACTTGCAGGGAGTCCATTTCACTAAAATAACAAAAATGGGGTTGCACGAGGTGTATTCTTTTCAATAAAGGTATGAATAAAAATTGCACATATTATTCTTTATTTACAATTGTCCACTCTACAAAATCAACTCTATCAAAATGAGCAGCATTGTGTCAGCTGTCAAAAGTGCATTTGAAGTTAACATATTTAGTAAAATTCAATGTTAGGCAGGTCTATGAAAAACAAGAAAATACAGGCAAAATTGTTTGGGATTCACTGATCTAGTGTGATGATGACATATTGATATAACAGCCAGACACATATAAGGATATATTTATATAACAGCCAGACACATATAAGGATATATTTATATAACAGCCAGACACATATAATGACATATTTATATAAAGTCAGACACATATAATGATATATTTATATAGCAGCCAGAAATATATGACATATTTATATAACAGTCAGACACATATAATGGCATATTTATATAACAGCCAGACACATATAAGGAGATATTTATATAACAGCCAGACACATATAATGACACATTTATATCAAGGTTGGACAGATATGATATAGTTTAGTATATTTAAAAAAACACTTACTGCCAGTAGGAGATGATATGCTAGAGTCATCTGTATCTGTCTGTATTTCATATTCAAGCGTCTCTTTATTTACTTCATCCTGCTTGTAATTATTCAGTTGTGGTTTACGAAGGGACAAATCTGACAAATGGCGTCCACTGATGTTGGCTTGTGATGGCACTTGTTTCTCAACTGGTTCATCTGGTGAAGACCTCTGACTTGATGATGGTGCTAACGATACATTGGGAGTAAAATGTCGTTCATATCTGCAAGTGGAGAAAGATGCACAGTGGTAACAATGGATTAATTTTTTTCTTGTATGAACTTCACAGTTCTCGTTCAAACTAACAACATGCAGAATATCTGCGGGTTTCACCAATGGCCCACAAGATCAATCACTAATGCAATAGAAAACCTTAGTAGATGACATACCTATTTTTTCAGGCTTTCTTCTTGTGGCAGCTTCATAGCACTTCTATACAATTATGTTTTTCTTTCTTTTTTGTGTATTTTTATGCTTTATCATTTGTGTATATCAACAGCAGGGAACCTTCTTTGTGCCTAAGGCCATTTGTAAATTTGTGACATCATTCGCGAGCACTACAAAATATCAACATAAAAAAATGTTCCTGCAATATTTCCTCTACATTTAAGTAATGCACCGCTAATGTGATTGCTGGAACTGTTTCTCTTTGGTGAGGCATGTGATTTTTAGCTGTTTTCCGCACCTCTGGTCCGTTATGGCATATTGACACAGTGTGGCCACTTCCTCAAATCTGCCACTAATGAATTACACAATTTTAAAATTTATCAATCAGAAGTGTTAGTTATTTGTGTTGTGATGTCTCTAAAACTTCTGCATGTAAACATATTTTGTGGTAAACAGCAAGGGCGTAAAGGACATAGGATGTCTAAACTTGAATTCCAATATTGTGTTAACCATGAACTTGGCGCACTGTACCTATCCAACCACAATAAGGCAGTTATTATGTACGTAATTATGATTTAAATTTCTTGAATTTTTAGTCCAGTACTGGTTGCCTTTGGCGAACCAAACCAAATGATCCTGCATGCTATTTATGCCCTGAATTTTTCCATCTCTAATGTATATGCACGCACCCTATGTGGTTAGGCAAACAGATTTACTGCACAGCACTGGGAAGGGGGAGACTAGCTATACTGTTTCCGATAGCCGAGGCCAAAAATAAATTCACAGAGACAGGAAGTGGCTAGCCTTTAGCTTTTAACATTTAGTTGACATGTCTGAAGCCATAAAGAAGTTAAGCATAGTCAGTAAGCAATAGGTTGTAAGGAATGAGCACACTGAACACTATGTTGGCTGCAATAGCTTGTAGCAGTGAATAGATACAAACCTACCTTCCAGTGGGGTATGAGTTATTTTCTGTCTCTGGCTCTGAGTTGGTAGACAATCTACAGACTTCCCAGCACAATAATGCTATTACAAACCATAATATATTGGTAGCATATCATATTCAGAATGTAGTCATCAACCCCGCATTTTTATACTGCATTGATTTCTCCAGGCAATATAAATGCATTCAGTGGTTTGCCATTGTTTTCTGAACAGTCCACTTGCTCATTTACTTGCTGCTGGAGTGAACCCTGTATCTTTGCCATCACAGACACACCCTGTACCACGTCGACACATAGTCGGACATTACAAACTAACCAAGTCCAAACTAAAAACTACTGATGAATAAAAGAAATACTGTAATTCTGATCTGAACTCTGTCCATGCCTTGACGGCTTCAGAGAAGGGAGTAAAGAACGGCAACCTGGAACACATACATTTTTCTCTGGTCAACCTTGACACTTCATAGTAGAAGAGCTGTGACCAAGTAAATGAATGATCAATGACTAGACTGTCGCCAGGCCAAGAGAAGCAAATGCTGCTAAAGCTATGTAACATTTCCACTAAAAATATCATTTCAATCAGTAAAGGACATTGATTGTTGTATTGTATATAAATACAACTATTGTTGTTGTGTTTTTTTTAACTAATACTTACACGCTTATGAAATTTTGCCAGAATGTTTCTTTGTTTACTTAATTCCCATAAATTACCAGAAATAGCGTTTGCATATATTTTTTTTTAGCAAATTGAAAAGATGGAGAAGTTTTCTCCAGAGCTATATTTTACATTCTGAAGGTCAAGGTAACATGACCTACCAACCAGTATCATAGCACACGGTTTCCTATTAGTGATCAGCTGCCTTGTCAGAGGTTGACCAGAAACCGCCTGACAAGCGCCACCTACCGCACTTGACCAGTAGAGTTGATACCATTCCCCGACTTGTAGCTATTGAGTTATGTGCTACTAGTGGTACTCTCGAGAGGCGGCGTATCACTTCGTTGAAAGAGAGCGAGTACATTATGGTGAAACCAGAGAACAAGGAAGTCAATCCGTTGTACCGTTACAACCTTTCAACTCTGTAGCTTCAAGCGATAATCACCTAAGCTCTCTGAAAAAAATGCAATTGTAAACAATCTGTCCCGAACCAGCGGTCTGTTAAGCACAACACTAATGACGACGATCACTATGCCAGCGAGCAGGGTAGTAGATACGCCCTTCAGTTGGGAAGGAGGGTAAATCCTTTTTTATTTTAAAAAGTCTTCGTGAAAAGTCTTCGTGTGCAATACCGTATTTTTCATGAAAATCGTTGCCTGCCACCATTTATAGTTTGCCTGATGACATATTCACAGAATGTAGGTATATCTACAATATTCCTATACTGGCTAGCAACCCCCTCGGGAAATCGTCAGTGCGAAATACCACACAAATTTCAAATATCTCATCTATCATATGTAAATGTATCTATAGTTTTTAATACGTTCTCTTTCTCAGTCTAACTCTCTATTTCTTGCGGGTTGCACAATGCCAGTTCATTTACAAGCACCCTGTGTTGAAGTGATGAATCCGACATTATTTTATACACCGGTCAAAATATAGCTTTCTCTTTCTATTTGCCCAAATTCAATTTCGCGTGATTCACTTCTCCAGAAAGTAAAGGTAAGTCCATGGCAAAAATCTGCCGTCGGGGATGAAGATAATTCTTCACGTTCTAAATAGCAGCAACTATTAGGTGGGGGTGCAAGCCCGTAGATGGGGGAGGAGTTTGAAGAGTTGGGCTGCAAGGGAACGTGGTTTGCAAGCCTACTTCTCATTCTCTACGCACACAAACCCACGTTCACACACGTCTACATCACATTCTCTCACACACACAAACCCACGTTCACACACGTCGACGTCACATTTTCTAACTCACACAAACCCACGTTTTCTCACGCACATCAACCCACGTGCACGCACTCTTTCGTCTCATTCTCTCACGCACACAGACCTGCGTGCACGCACTTCGTCACATTCTCTCACGCACATATACCCACGTGAATGCAGTCCGTCATATTCTCTCACGCACATAGACCCACGTGCATGCACTCCGTCACATTCTCTCACGCACATAGACCCACGTGTACGCACTCTTTCGTCACATTCTCTCACGCACACAGACCCACGTGCACGCATTCCTTCGGCACATTCTCTCCGCACTCAAACCCACGTTCACACAAGTCTCTGTCACTTCTCTCACTTACACAAGTCTACGTCAATTCTCTCACGCACACAAGTCTCGGTCACATTCTCTCACGTGCACAAATCTCCGCCACAATCTCTCACGCACACACATCCACGATCATATAAGTGTACGTCACATTCTCAAGTGCACGTCTCCGTCACATTCTCTCACGCGGACATCTCCGCTACATTCTCTGACGCGCACGTCTCCGCCACATTCTCTCATGCGCACAAACCCACGAGCACACACGTCTCCGCCATATTCTCTAGCAAATACAAACCCACATTCACAAAAGTCTACGTCACATTATCTCACGCACACAAACCCACGTTCACGCATATTCACGTCACATTCTCTCAAGCAATCAAACCCACGTTCATACACGCTTACGTCACAGTCTCTCACGCACACAAACCCATTTGCACACAAGCCTGCGTGGCTCTAACTTGTGCCCCACTCATCCAACTATCCAGACAACTATCCCCTCTTCTAACCATCATCAACTCCTGCAACTCTCTTGTATGTCACCTTGTATTCCGCATAATTCCCTCAATCACATATGCCAGGATCTGTCAAGCCAAATTGTCAGTTTGTTATTAACTCTGACAACCAAATCGTCATGTTTTCCTGGAGTAGCGGTTACCAAACTGTGTCGTTCATGCCCCTTTCATTGAAATTGTTTTCTTTTTTTATCAATAATGTCGAATCTGACTGTGGAATCTTACAACTTGCTGAACCGTTCGTGTGTTGGTAGGATCCGAAAGGGAGCAAGAAAAAGCAGCCGTGTGAACTATCATGTATTTCCTAAGAGGCGAATAAGAAGGCGTGGAGTTGGCTGTATCATTCTATAGCTCAAAGTGGTTCTGAAGTCGGGTGTATCAGGTCGAACGGCGCTGATATAGCAGCGAAGCCGTAAACTATAGGGCTATTTCTCGGGCATACAACATGCCAAAATCGGGAGTTTACAAACGAACGCAGAATAATAAGAAAAGAAGCTTGCTGAGAGACTCAACAATAACAGAAGACGAGAAGACATCGTAGCATAGACAACGTGTGCTTGTTTCGAGTTGGGTCAGTGCTGAATCGACCACATCCAGATTAGGAATAGGCATATAGTCAAATCCCGTTATAACAATCTGATTAGAACTGACGAAATGTGTATACAATAACAATTGCTATATACAGTACAAACAATAAAGAATAAATATAATTGAAGATTTTGTAAAGTGTTATTATATAGGAAAATTTGTTATAAACTGATGCGCTATAGCGGGATTCCAATGTACTAGGAACTCCTGTTTGTTACCAACTATATCCCCCCCCCCGCCACAACCATTTTCGTCGCCTCTTATGACATATATAACAGCTCCGGGATTCCAATGTACTAGGAACTCCTGTTTGTTACCAACTATATCCCCCCCCCCGCCACAACCATTTTCGTCGCCTCTTATGACATATATATCAGCTCCAGTATTACAATTTTTAGGTCTCTAATTGACCGTCCCATTACAGGGGCGTCTTAGATGACTCGATCGAACCCGTGGCTACTGAAGTAAAATCCTACGTGCAAAATTAAAACAAGCCTTCATATGTCATGTTTTCGATTATTTCCTTGTATATTGTCGTTGGCAGGCGATACAAAGTATATAAATATTAATATGCAAACAATCATAAATGATGGTAGATGTGAAACACAAGATAAAAGGAGAATAGGAATGGCTAAAATGTACTTTCAATTGTTAAAAGTACTCTCCCTGTATCTATATAGTGACCGACGAAATCACGGAAATAATCGAAATCGCCAAGTATGAAGGCTTGTTTGATTCCACTCGCTGACCTTTACTTTCGATAGCCGCGACTGCACCTTGTATGAACCTAAAAGATACTCATCTCTCTTTCGATTTAAGTCCACAGTTGTAAACACTTGACTCCATCAGAAACTTCCTCTGCTGGACTACAGGAACAGTAATTTTTACACACAAACCCACAGAAAGGGGCATAGTGATAACGAGAAGAAACTAAACTCATGTCCCAATCTGGGCCAAAAAAGATGAAACTGAAGGCATGCCCCAACCTGGGCAACAGAGATGAAACTGAAGCCATGCCCCAACCTGTGCAACAGAGATGAAACTGAAGGCATGCCCGAACCTGGGCAACAGAGATGAAACTGAAGGCATGCCCCAACCTGGGCAACAGAGATGAAACTGAAGTCATGCCCCAACCTGGTCAACAGAGATGAAACTGAAGGCATGCCCCAACCTGGGCAACAGAGATTAAACTGAAGTCATGCCCCAACCTGTGCAACAGAGATGAAACTGAAGGCATGCCCCAACCTGTGCAACAGAGATGAAACTGAAGGCATGCCCGAACCTGTGCAACAGAGATGAAACTGAAGGCATGCCCCAACCTGTGCAACAGGGATGAAACTGAAGGCATGCCCGAACCTGTGCAACAGAGATGAAACTGAAGGCATGCCCTAACCTGTGCAACAGAGATGAAACTGATGTCATGCCCCAACCTGTGCAACAGAGATGAAACTGAAGGCATGCTCCAACCTGTGCAACAGGGATGAAACTGAAGTCATGCCCCAACCTGTGCAACAGAGATGAAACTGAAGTCATGCCCCAACCTGTGCAACAGAGATGAAACTGAAGGCATGCTCCAACCTGGGCAACAGAGATGAAACTGAAGTCATACCCCAACCTGGGCAACAGAAATGAAACTGCAAGTCATGCCCCAACCTGTGCAACAGAAATGAAACTGAAGTCATGCCCCAACCTGTGCAACAGAGATGAAACTGAAGGCATGCTCCAACCTGTGCAACAGGGATGAAACTGAAGTCATGCCCCAACCTGTGCAACAGAGATGAAACTGAAGTCATGCCCCAACCTGTGCAACAGAGATGAAACTGAAGGCATGCTCCAACCTGGGCAACAGAGATGAAACTGAAGTCATACCCCAACCTGGGCAACAGAAATGAAACTGCAAGTCATGCCCCAACCTGTGCAACAGAAATGAAACTGAAGTCATGCCCCAACCTAGGCAACAGAAATGAAACTGCAAGTCATTTCCCTGCCTGTCACAGAGTATGTACGATGGCAGTGTCTATGTAGAAAGCCCGTGCATGTTGCAACCAGGGCCTGGACTTCTAGTTCATGGTGCAAAAATTAGGGTCACTTTCTTCTATCCAGGCATGACGTAGGAGGTAACTACTGAAAGTTGGGGGACGGGCCGACGACATGTCAAGCGTGAATAAAATCATCATTATCGCGTGGTCTCAATTTTTAACTTTTGTCTTTGAAATAATCGGAAAGTTGATGTGCTATAAAGAACTACATGCTCACAGCTAAGATGATTATTTCAGCATCATCATTCATGGGTTATGCCAACATTTTGTTAGTCTTCTGAAGTTCCAAAGGTGGTTGGCGAAATTATAGCCATCCATGGAAAAAAAAATGTCTTCATTAAATTTCTGGCAGCTTTTGAAGCATTTAATATCGAATAGTTCTCTCGACGGCTGGTCTATAATACAAGTGATATGGTTACAGACGCCCACCGTTCAGTGGAAGTAGTAAAAACACTCAACGTATTAGTTACCAACGTCGAAGTCGGATTTGTCGGGCTATGTTATCAAAATAAACGGCGACACAACGCATTCTCTGGACTACATCCTGCTCAAATTCTAGTAAAGTCATTGTACTGATTGAGAAATCCGATAGAGTTTGAGAGAGAAACAAAAATAACACTATTGTAATGATTCTTAGTTGGCGATATACCGTCATCAATCACTGTTCCTTCAACGATACATAGGACATAAAACAGTGATCTCTAGTCGAGCGTTGTGACTCATAATCATAACCTCTTTGATAGTTGTTATGCGAATATGGTCCATTGGTCATCCTCTCTTTCTTTTACCATCTGGAACCCATGTTAATGCCTGTAGTGGCAATCTGTTTTATTCGTTTTAAGTACATATCCGATATAAGTCCATCGTTATCTTCTAATTGTTTTAGAAACATTGCTTTTTAGTGTCTTCTCTTATTTGCTTGTTTGACTTGAATTCTTCCCAACTAATATTTTAAGTTTTCTAAGACATTTATTTTCAACTAAATTTAATTTCTTCTCCGGTGTCATTGTTTTTTTTTCTTTCTTCTTCTGCGTTCATTCTCAAATTCCTGCAGAATAGCAGGATGTAGTCTGGAGAGCGGAATGCATTGTGTCATGGTTTACAGCACTGCTGCGATATCTGCGACTTTCGGCATAACACATCCAACTTCAGCATGGCTTTGGGTCGCTGACCCTATATTAAATGGGGCAGCCAACTCTATCTCATAACCTCCTTAGTCGCTTCTTACGACATGCATGTACATAACATTTTTGCTATTCTTTGCTCCCCTCTCAGGCCCCCCGCAACACACGGGCTTTTGTTTCTTTCCAACTTTCACAACCATAGGTGGAATCTGGTTATAACAACAAAATATGTATGTAATAACAGAAATTATCTATAAACAGTACACACAATATAGAATAAATATAATTGGGAATTTTTTTAAGTGTTTTTCTATAGAGAAAATTATTATAAAATAATGCGCTACTGTGAGTCCACTTCATAGATTATAACATAGTTAAACCGTCATAGCTTTGGTAAGTGGTTGAATGCAGCAGACGCCAAGGCAATGCAAGTATAAGTCTCTATTGCTGTATCCTCATTGTTCTGCCCAATTAGGAAAAATTATCAACTTTATTTGTTTCTGCATTGAGAATATTAAAATTGGTAAAATTCAGTCTTAATCTTGGAAGTATTAAATTAAGGCCTAATTGCTCTGAAAGATGACAAAGTTGATCCAACATTTCTTGTGGCTTATCGGGAATTGAGCTTAATGTCAAGCCGCCTTCAAAATCAAGATCACTAAGAGTCTGCCCATTTGATAAAGTACCACATCTGCATGAAACTCACTTCCTGGTTCTAGCATCATACTACATAGATATAGTTACATAGCACTAGTCCGTATTATGACACACCATATGCACAAACCAGTGTTATGACATCAGACTACATTTAATATACACAAAACATAGAATAAATGTAGCACTTTATAATTCTAATTTTTAGTTTGTGATTTGTTTGGATATAAATATTTTCCTGTCATTGAAAGTACTTTTTAATCAATCAAGTGCTATTTCGAATGGCGTAGGCGATCATGCTTCTCACAACTCTCTGCCTCTTGTGTTGTTAATAATCTTCAGTTGATAGCTTCTTTGTGTGCCACAGTCACAACCCATACAGAAATGTCTCTGTCTTTCTGTCTCATCTCCCTTTGATCTTTCCGATGGTTACTAAATGTTCAAGTTTTGCTTCTCTCATCACATGCCCTAATAATCTGGATTGTCTCTAATTTTTGCTATAATTTGTCGTTTTACCCCAGCATCTCTGAGAACTTCTACATTAGTTTACTTGGCTGTCCATGGAATTACCATCATTCTTTTGAAAAACCACGTCAAATTACCTCCAGCCTATCTTGAGCACTTTTAAAAGTGCTTTTAGCCATTCCTATTCTTGTTTTAACTTATGTTTCACATCTACCATCATTTATGATTTATTTAGATGTCAATGTCTTCCTCATGTCATTGAAATTAAGAGGATCTACAAGAAAATCAAGAACATGAGAAATAACGAAGATATTTATGAACTAGCAGAAATAATAAATGACGAAAATGGTAATGCACTAAAATAACCCAAGCAAATGATGAAAAAATGGCAACAATATTTCAAAGAACTACTGAACCTAAAGGAAGAAGACATAACAATAAACACTACAACAGCAAACCTAGAACCAAATATACTATTATCGGAAATAGAAAATGCAATAAACAAAGCAGCAGGCTCTGATAACATACAAACAGAACTTATCAAAGCAGAGAGCGGGAAAAAAAACTTGCTACACAGACTTTTCAATGTAATAAGGAAAAAACGAGAAACACTAGAAGACTGGAGAAGCGCGACAATCATTCCCATACGGAAGAAAAAAGACAGTAAGAGAAATTGCACAAAATACATAGGGATATCTTTACTAAGCCACAATGGAAAAAAGTTTAAACAACATTTTAGAACAACAATTACGATCATACATTTAACTACAATTTAAAAATATCTAAATGGGCTTCCGCAAGAACAAAAGCTGTACGCAAGCTATCTTTACACTTAACTAACAGAAAAAGCCACAGAAAACAACAAAGAATTATGCATCGTATTCGTCGACCAAGAAAAGGCCTTCGACAGAGTAGACAGACAACAACTTTGGAAAACACAATCTATATACGGAGCACCAGAACATTTAATCAATATATGCAAGAGCATTTATAATAATAGCCAATGTGAAGTAAGAAAAAATACAGGAGTGTCCAATTCGTTCCAAATTCAATCAGGAGTTTGTCAGAGGTGTTTCCTATCCTCTCTACTTTTTATAATATATCTCGACCACATCTGAAAACTAACAAGTACTAATGAAGAAGATAACATGAACGACAAATTGAACGAATACTCTTTGCAGACGACCACGTACTAATAGCAACATTAAAAGATAGATTGCAAGAACATATAAACAGACTCTATACAACATGTCAAAAATTCAACATGAAGATTAATATTGAAAAGACTGAAACAATGGCAATAACAAAGAAAGAAAGAAATATCACTATCTCCATCTATAATACACACCTTAAACATAAAAAGGAGTTCACTTACTTAGGAAGCATTACATCGAGTGAAGGGGAAAACATTAAAGAGATATAAAATAGATGCAATAAAACATTCCAGATCGTAGGACAGATGACACGTATTTTTTAAAGAGCAAAAATGCAAACATAGACACTAAAGTTGCATTATACAAGACTATTATTATCCCATCACTTTGATACCAGTGTCAAACCTGGATAATGACAGCACAAGACAAAATAAAATTAGTGACAGTTGAAATGACATGTCTACGAAGAATACTCGGAGTGTCATTAAGAGATAGACTTAGAAACAATAACAGACAGATAACCAAAACAATACCAGTAATGGAACACACCAAAATACAACAGATCAAGTGGTTTTCACACACTTCCTGACTACCAACAGACAGCATGCCACAGATGGCCATGACAAATAGCCATCACGGCTATAAAGCCAGAGGCAAACTATATAAAAGATGGATAGCTTTTTTTTTAAACTGTAGGGATCTCTGTGACCTTTCATACTTTTTGGTTGTGCGTCCTGATATAGCGTACTGGGACGTTGTCCGCTGGTTGAAAGGGCGCGCCTCTCCGAAGGAGAGGTTACCTCATCACCTACCTACCTACCTAAAAGATGGACCACATAAATCAAAGAAGCCATAGGAACAAGGCTACAAACATCACACAAGAAAGCTATCTCCAGATAACTCTTCTAGCCTGACCTTGCAAGGCAAACAAAAGCCACAGCGCATAGATAGATTTAAAGAACTTTTAGCCATTACTATTCTCGTTTCATATCTTCTTTGATTGTGATTATGCTTTTAAGTTATTGGAGTTCTAAATTTTTTTACTGGTAACTTTAGATTACTTTAATATGAAACTCCCCCCCCCCCTCTCTCTCTCTCATATGTTTTACCTCACCTTGGACATTCACACATGCTCATTCTTCGATTTTACATTTTCGGCAGACCCCATTTATTAACTTGTCCAGTAATATCGCTATTTCTCTCTTCAACTGCCATATTCCCGGGTAAGTAATTCAATTTTGACGGCTATTAATTCAAATACGACAAGGGGTGGAGTCCCTATCCCATCACGTGATAATCAAAGAACAAACGATTGATGAATGACGAAGCTCATATCGTTTCACGGATGACACAACATAACGCACAATGTTATGATATCTACAACAGATGCGCCTGTACAATTAAGCGGATCGGTGGCTATCTTGCCTATGTTTGTCGGGAAGGGTGCCACCCATTTATTTTTGTTTTGTTTTAATTAGGGTCGTAGATATTGGGAGTTGTAGATTGAATGCTAATTTTTCTGATGACATCCTGTTCGTATGCCCGCAATTGTTGCAGGAAACACGAAATCAAACACATTCTCTCGTGGGTCGTTGGAGTTAAGAGAATATTGCATTTGAAACGAATAAGTAAAATGATATAAATGTAACAAAGGAGTATGAACCAGCTACACATTACATGGTTGTTTTTCCCCTCTTCTCATAGGTAATCAGCTGTCTAGCCAGCTGTTGACCAATAACGGTCTGACTATTGTCACTTTCGACAATTTCTCAGCAACGATGGTGACATTCCACGACCTCCCGATACAGGACCGTAGATAAGAGGGGGGTTTCAACCTCACCCCTCCCTCATGAAGTCAGACGATACTATGAACTTAGCTTAGCAACGAAAATGATGAGCGAATGACTTTAAGGCACCCCTACCTCACTGAAAACGTACCCACAGCCTAGGGAGTAAGTTACTTATTTCCTGGTATATATTACCATTATAGCTGGATGAATAGCGACATGCTACTCGTAAGAGGCGACGACGGAGGTTTTGAGATGAAGTTACCCGTCCCATCCTCATTATGTTACATTTATATATTATCCGCCATGCTGAAGTCGGATGTGTCAGGTCTGAAGGCGTTAATATCGCATCCATGTGATAGACAATGACACAGCGCATTTCGTTCTCCGGACTTCATCCTGCTGATATGCAGGAAGTTGAGAATTAACGAAGTAGTCTTAGTTGGAAGTTAGGTGGTAGAGGAGAGCAAATAATTAACACTTATGTTTTACAATGTCTCGGTATTGTATCATCCAAGCCATCGGCCCGTCGACAAGGTAGCACGTATTCATTCGTGATGCGGGGGGGGGGGGGAATCTCCCATGATTTCGTGACCCTTTGCTCCCCTGTTTGGCCCCCGGCAACACGTGGGATAAAGAACTAAAATATACATATAGGCCTGGAATATTATAAAGAACGTTTTTATCATCAGTTCCATTCCTCTCTTTTGTGTCACACCGGTAAACATAATCCAGCAAAAACTTTCACAACGCTATGCCCATACCCTGTTGCCCCTTTCTTACGTGACATAATCTCCTATTGTACAATGTATTGTGTCCATGAAACACCCGGTATGCCTAGGTGCATATTTTCAGATACAATGATTTACCTCAGATCTTTTTAATAGCATGCTCTTCACCCTACCCCAAGAAAGATTGTCTTCCTAATCTAGGTGATAAGTTTCCGTTGTGCGTTACAAGCAAATACATTTTTTTTTAAAGATCCAGGAAATTGCACACGTTGTTTGAGGTCAAGCTTGAGAGAACAAAAGACCAGAAGCAGGAAATAGGAAACTAGGTTGAAACCATGATTAAAAGTTTATTGCAAAAGGAAGAGAGCTTTACGGGTGGGTAGGAAAGAACCTGGGGTGGAGTGGGGGAATAAGTCAGAATGTAGACTGAAGCAACATGGGGTATAATCTCAATGATACATCACTGCTGTTTGCGAAACTGAGGGTATTCACAAAAAAGGTATCGCCGAATAAACTGTGAGAGTGTTCTGCTGGCATTTTTCACGTGTTGAAAGAGATTAATACATATAAGGGTCGCAGCAAGTCCGTAGATAAGGACTTTAATACAAAGACCTTAGTCAAAAGTGTTTACCACTCCCCCCTTTTCAATGAAATTATACAAAAAGGTCCTCAAAGATCTAATGAAAGAGGGAATCGTAAAGAAAATAGAGAAATTACCCTTTTTAATAGGTAATCCTCCCCCCTCCTTTCTGATAACGTATATACGGTCCTATAAGGAGAAGGAGTGACGCAGAATCTAGCCAGTAGTTGCTGTTCAACTATGAAATAAAAGCCATACTATAGTCAGACATAAATTCTTCGGTAGATACACTTTCCTTCCAAAAAAAGGGGGGGGGGGTGTTTAATTTATTGCAAAAAAAATTATCCAAATAACAGGTTATTCGTGCGTTTATGTGTGTTATCTGTGGAGCGCATCGCCGTGCGGTTAGAACCCTATTTTCAGACCCTTGAGGTCCCGTGTTCAATCCACGGTTGGGACAGGATTTTTTCTTTCGGGGGTACAATCAAAATCCTTCCTGTACATGTCGCAGCGTACATGGTACCAGCGTCTGCTATGGCAAAGCCGCCTTTATTTCCAGTCCATAGAAAGTCTCTCCGCAGTCCCTCGCAGGAAGATATGCAGCAGCGAAAGTTTTTTTTTTTTAATGTGTGATATTTCCTCTATTTCATGAAAAATGTGATGACCGTTGTGTTAAAAATTCATGTGTGGGTTTACCGACCTTTTGGTTATTCATAGTACTAAAAGTCACATTACGATTTGCTTGGGTGGGGGGCACTTGATTCCTCTCAGGACACTCCAAATCCCGTCCCCTATCTAAGGGCCTGCTCTTCATAGAACACAAAAAGTCAGAAGAAATGTGAGTAAACCACATCCCTTTCACTCAATATTTTTATACATTTGTATCCGTATCGCGGAGTATGGTGCTATATCTATCATTTTCTTTTCTCTGCTTTTTTCTGTAAGGCGTCGCAGGATTGGATGACTATCGGTTTTGTGATATGGCAAGTTTGGGCGCTTGATATGCAGTAATATGAAGACGTCTCAGAACGTTGGTAACTCTTACAATCCACCTTCACCTTGGTCTTCCTCAGCCTCTTGTTGCTTCCATGATCTTGTAGCATGCTCTTGTTGCTGGCTAATATGCGCTCATTCGCATTAAATGTCCGAATAATTTCAGTCTCTGCTTTTCAATATATAGAAATACGGTAACAGGCCCGCATTTTTCATTGACAAGCGGCATATCTGGGGGTGATGTGGTCAACAGCACATCCGCTGCCTTTACTTTTTCTGGAGACCTGGTACCAATTTCCTTTGCCTGTGCTGACCTAAGAGACGGGCAGTAAAATATTTGCCTACTTACCTATCTTTCTATGTTATAATATTTATGTTTTACTCTGATCTACTTCCTCTAGTTGCCTATTCTAATTTCAATCTTTGTATTTGACCTTATCTTGACAAGAACTTATGGTCGAATATGTGCATTCGTTCTATTTGCAAAAGTGAATGTTAACATTTTTTTCCCTTTTATTACATTGTTTTCATTTACCACGTTGTAGACATTTTTCTTCAGTTATATTTCATTCAAATATTGTATATTAAAACTTGGAATTGAAACTCGAATCACAGGACTAGGAAGCCAGTACACTAACCACTGAGCTCCTGCGACTCCCTCTTTTAAGTTAGAGCGACACATAGGGTAGAAGTCATGTTCGCTGCAAGTTTTTGAAGTTCTTTGGTGGTGTTAGTACTCAATGTCATTGCCTCGTGCTTGACTGTTCTTCCGCCTGTTAATGCATACCTCACCTCTAAATACAATTTCCCCCCCCCCCCCCAGTCATGATTTACTCCATCGCACATAGGAGGTTATGGTTTCGAACATAGACAGACAGACATATGAGGTTATGGTTTCGAACATAGACAGACAGATATAGGAGGTTATGGTTTCGAACATAGACAGAGACATAGGAGGTTATGGTTTCGAACATAGACAGATAGACAGACATAGGAGGTAGGAGCAAACCGCTCATAATTTCTTGGGATATAAACAACAAAACAGTCATGATATGTACTTATCTAGGTCCCTGGTCTACCAGGGAATTCTAGCTTAACAGATAGGCGCATGGGTTGACAGGTACTAATTTCTGTAGTGAAATTACACTGTCAAAGGACAATAACAACATAAACTCTGCAGGAGAAATTAATCCATTATCTTTTAAATTCGAACTGGACATACAAGAGTCAATAGCCATCTAAATCGTATCAGACCCCCAGAAACTACCCATTTGTAGACTGCTTTCATCTCAACGAAACAGTGGCACACCTCCTTATTGACGGTTCTTACCTTTCAGTTGCCAGGAAAAATCTTTAACAGACACACTAACAGTCACTAACTCACTGTATGGATCACTAAGTCAACTTCAGAATACCTGCACGTTTTTTAAGAATGACATTGTGATACCAAGAGTAGAACTACTCGGCAGCGACTGGCCATCGACAACAACGTCCCTGGTGAAAATCTTTGCTAGATGATGGTTCCTGTGATGTCGGTTTACAGAAACAGGTTTAATAGTTTGTGGGAACAGGGTAACGAAAGCCCTAGCAAAATTCCAGGCCAAAGAACTCACACAGTAGATGGATGGTGTTACCTAAATGCTTCACTAACCCTAAAATCGAGTATCTATTTTTTACAAAATGAGCTGAAAAATCGATGGTCACTCTAGATTTGATGTTTGGAATTGACCTTTCGATGTGAAGGCTATTGGTTCATTTTTTTTCTAGTTACGTCGAAGTAAGGTGTGTCTGTTGTGCAAATAAAAGGGCGACACGACGCTATTTCGTTTCCTGGACTACATCCTGCTTGAAATCTATGTCCAGCTACAAGAGAAATCCAATGAGAGTTTGAGAAGGAACCAAAAACATGCATTAATTCTTCTGTATTAATTCTCAAAATCCTACATATTAGCAGGATCCAATCCGGAGAATGACGTGTGTTTTTTTAGATGGTTTACATCGTTGCTGAGATAACTTCACTAGTAACACCTAATAGAAAGTAGGTGCGGTCAAGTGTATAGTCATAAAGAAGAGGGATGATAAAATAGGTGGTTCCATGTGCAAGGTTCGCACATCAAAGAACCATGACAATTCAAAAATCAATAGGAGTTGAATTAAAAATCGCAATCGAAGTTAACCATTTCATAAGTTAATTTGGCCGTGGTTTCCAGGGCCTAAAAAGGGAATAAAGAATAGCAACATCGCGATCTGCTATGCATGTTTCAGGAGGCTATAAAGGATGGATAGGGTTACGGTAAGCCAAGTATAGAGAAGACTTGAGTCATGACCAAAAAAAGCGCAGATATCGAAGTTATGGTGTAAATCACGACTCAACACATTATATTTATTATGTCCAGAAGGATTCAAGTTTTTGAAAACAAGTGCTACAGACGTTTGTTAAGAATTAGCAATATACAAAACACAAGACAGATATATTTGTCCGGCAGCAAATAAACAAACTTTCAGGTTATCAAAAACGACTTCTGGCAGTGGTGGCACGGCGTAGACGTGTTTGATTTGGACATGTGACAAGACACGACTCACTTTCTAAAATTATTTTGCAAGGAGCAGTCGAAGGTGGAAGGAAGAGGAAGTGAACAAATCCTAGATTGATAACATCAAGGAATGGTCTGGGCGTGATTTTTCAACACTCATCCAAATGTATGAGGGTCGAGTTGTTTGGATGATTGTTTGCTTAAGCCTCCTGGGTACGAATGAAAGCTCCGAGAAACCTCCCCACTGCACAAAGAAAGTAAGAGGTAATCGCTAGCAATTCCTGGGGTTAGAGAAGAAGGACTTTTTGTGCTAATGAAACCAGTGTGGTACCCCTACGACTTTAATGGGTTATGGGTCGTATTATTATTATTAATTATTATTCTCTGGACTACACCATGATAACCTGTAGGAGTTTTAGTAAGAAAGCAGACAAAGTCGGCCGACCTACATAACATTGTGTATCCGGGGAATAACAAACTTGTACCAGCACTATCAAATCAGATTATTCACCTTCTGCGTTAAAAAAAAATGTGGCTGTGATATATCTCCAACCTTCCCATCGATTTGCTTGGTGGTATTCTGTAACAAACTGCAATGTCTATTTGATGTGGCGTTTCAGAAATAACATCAAATCGCCTTGTAACAAAACCCAGATAACCCAAGACTATATAATGCATATAAATAAGGCCAGGGTATGAGACATGTCTTCAGCAAGAGAAGCGTGCTTGCCTCATAAAAAGGTTAATTAGCTCATTTTGTTGTGCAATTCAATCGTTTTCATAAGACTTTTGTGACATATTTTTTTCGAAAATCCTTAAGAGTGTGGAGGTTTTACATGTCCTTGGCTAAATTGCTAGTAATAAAACTCATGTTCTGATTTCCTAAGAAGTTAATATTTAAAAAAAAAAAACCTAGCTTAAGACTAATTTGGCTAAAATAACCAGAGCATGCCAGGCGACGGGGAAAAAACACCAGAAGTATTTTTTTAAACCACCTTTAGCATCGCTGCCTACTTTTAGCCTTGTCTGTCTCTTTTGACGTAGTTCAACTTTTACTCACGTGGATAAACGATAAAAACAAGCTGTAATTTTTCTTTCATTCGTGCACAAAACAAGCTCGCAGACAAAAGGGAGGGAGGGGGAGAGATAATGGTAGTATTTCTTCTTCTCGATCACAGTTTAACATGTCTACACAGCAAGTCCAGTTTTCTTGATAAATGCTGGAGTATATGAAAGCTTTCCAGTGCTCCTATACAGCTTTCTATGGACATCTGTCTCTGTGGGATAGTGCTCCTCCCTTAATTGGTTTAGTGTAAAATTCAGTATTTGAAGGATACGTTCCTAGTCTGTGCTGCCTGTGCACATGGACACAGAGGTGAAGAAACCAATCTAAAAATAAATCACATACCACGAAAATATGACCCTCATCAAAGATGTTCGAAAAGTCGACCAACCAAAGCGGCCTTATGTCATCAGACATGCACCTCATAGAATACTTATGGGATGAACTCGACAGACGACTCCGCCAGCGAGACGTGGATCAAACCAATCTCCGACAATTTTCTCTTGCACTGAGGAAAGAGTGAATAGCCATCCCACAACAACAGATCCAACGACTATGCCATGTCACGGAGATTTCGTCCTATAATAGAGGTCATACACTTTACTGAAACGGAGGCCTCAGTCGCAAAGAATAAAAGTCTAAACCAAATTTAAAGAATACCATTACATTGTTAAAGTCTGAAAGATTCTTCATGCCAAGATTGAAACATTAATTCCATAAAACAGAATTGTAGTGCACGTTTGAAATTTGGTGTCCATTAGCACCGCAATAATGTTGCGGTATTTAGTTTTTTAACAGTATATAGATCATTAACATCAAAAACCCAACAACAACAAAATTATTAGCTTTTATTTATAAAACACCCCCCCCCCACACCAAAATTATTAGCTTTTATTTATAAAACACCCCCACCCCACACCAAAAGCGAAGTTGCCTTTTGACCCAAAACAAAAATATTTAAATTATTGCTTGTGTTTTTCTGAAACTCCTACCAGATCTATCCTATAGACAACAGTCCTACTAGATTCTCAGTAGAATTCTCAGCAGAATGTAGACCAGAGAACAGATGTGCATTGTGTCGCCGTTTTATTAGCGACAATGGCCGGAACATCCGACTTCGGAGATAAATATTATATTTAATTTGCCATATTTCCCTTAGTAGTTATATTTTTATTCCAAATTGTTCTTGAACTTTTATAGTGGCTATTGACAGAAAAAGGACTTGAATAAAACAATCAAAACAAACCTTTATACGTGATTATTTCCCAGCCTTGATCACTATGTATGTGCTTTGTGTTGCCTGACAACGCCGACCAATAAATGCACGGAGATAAACGACAACATAACGTATGAAGGCTTGCTGTGATTCTGCTGATAGACCTTTACTACCGATAGCCACGTTTGGATGTGTGTTTGTCACTTCATGAAATTCCTGTGTATATGCACATCTCAAAGTCGTTGTCTACTGTCTAGGTTTCCTCTACTGTCATACATCCACCCAGTTAATATACGTAGACAACGGATACTTATTTCTTAATTTAAATACTAATTTATTTAGGGTTAGTTATGTAAAACACAACTCTCCTATGGTTAGGGTTAGTTATGTAAAACACAACTCTCCAAAAACTCTCCTAGGGTTAGTTATGTAAAACACAATTCTTCTAAAACTCATCTAGGGTTAGGGTTAGTTATGTAAAACACAACTCCCAAAAACTCTCCTAGGGTTAGGGTTAGTTATGTAAAACGCAATTCTCCAAAAACTCTCCTAGGGTTAGTTATGTAAAACGCAATTCTCCAAAAAACTCTCCTAGGGTTAGGGTTAGTTATGTAAAACACAACTCTCCAAAAACTCTCCTAGGGTTAGGGTTAGTTATGTAAAACACAACTCTCCAAAAACTCTCCTAGGGTTAGGGTTAGTTATGTAAAACACAACTCTCCAAAAACTCTCCTAGGGTTAGGGTTAGTTATGTAAAACACAACTCTCCAAAAACTCTCCTAGGGTGAGGGTTAGTTATGTAAAACACAACTCTCCAAAAACTCTCCTAGGGTTAGGGTTAGTTATGTAAAACACAACTCTCCAAAAATCTCTCCTAGGGTTAGGGTCAGTTATGTAAAACACAACATTCCTTACCTAACAAAACTAATATTTAAATAAATAAAATAAATATCTATTGGCTGATAAACATTGGAAGGGAAATAATCAAAGGGTGGAAGGGGGGGGGGCATATTTTCGTAAAGTACGAAAATATCATTGACACATATAGCTTTTACGCAGAGAACAATTGTGATAATGGGGTTGGGGGGGCGCAGACAGGCCCTCCTATTGGGGGTGGCAAGAAAGTAAACGATATATAATAGATACACACGAACAGAAAAGTGTGCAGCGAAGGACAGTCACCCTCAGTTTCCTGGATGAGGAATATCCACAAGATATATGGGTCAGAGTATACACAGATGGGTCAGCACAGAATGCCGTAAGGAATGGAGGAGCAGGTGTATATATAGAATATCCACACAAGCCTAGAGATACAATCAGAACACCGACAGGAAAATTCTGCAATAATTATGATGCAGAAATCCAGGCAATTAGTGTGGCAGCTAAAAAACTGCTGAACTCCAACTCTGACCTACAGCCTGTGGTATTCCTGACAGATGCAAGGTCAGTGCTTCAAGCTCTCCAGTCTGAAAAACTAACAGACTTGAAAAAACTACTTAGCGAATTGTCTTACCAGTATAGGGTAACCATGCAGTGGATACCCTCTCACTGTGGAATACCAGGAAATGAAAAAGCAGACCAACTGGCTAAGGAAGGTGCTGCCGAAGACCAACCAGATATACCAATCACCTACCATCAGAAAAAACAGACGATCAAGTCAATAAGAAAGCCACAAACACCAACACAAGATGACTATCATATTATGAACAGACCAGAACAAGTTATAATTCTACGTCTCAGAACAGGACACAACCGACTCCGCAGTCACATGTATACAAAGTTCAAGATTGGCAACACAGCCATGTGTACATGTGGACAGGCAGCACAGAGTGCCAAACATATACTTCAAGAGTGTTCTGAGCATGAAACGCTGAGGTAGACATATTGGCCAGAGGAAACAACACTGGAATCAAAACTCTATGGGACACTGTATGAACTACAAAAGACAGTGAGTTTTATTAAGGAGACAGAATTACAGATATAGACATGTTTCAAGTGAACGAAAGAAGAAGAAGAAGAAGAATAATAGATACACAAGTAGATCGATACAACTGGAAAAGTATCGGTGATTTGTGAAAATAATTCAATTACTTTTTTCTTAGGCACCGAGGAGGGGGGAGAAGACAAATTTGTCCCCAAAAGGGGCGACCACTAAAATTTTCCGTGCCGTGGGAGAAAAAAAATGTCATAAAAGGAAGTCACAGGCGAAAAGTTGTCCCATAGAGATCACGATAAAAACAATTGTCCCAAAAGGGAGACACAGATGAACAATTTTCCTAAAAAGAAGCCACGAGAGAAGAATTGTGCCAAAAGGGGCTATGGAAGGAAAATTGACCAAAAAAAAGGGATAAAGAAGAAGAAAATATTTCACGTGCAAAAAGGGTTGAAAATCAATGTTGCAGTGTTTAGATCATTGATTTTCAATTATTGTTTAATTTTAAGATACATCCGACTTCAACATGACTTAATTCTGGATCTCTCTGACTCTCTGTGGCTGGAGTTACCAACCTTTTCAGACGCCAGCACTTTTCACATGTAACTGTTGGTGCTAGTGAGCACTTTTTAACAGCAGAACGTGCCTTTGCTCACAAGCACAGGTTGAGAATCCCTGCTTTATGGGATGAGACATTCATCCCCAGTCCAAGAACCTCTTACGACTAGCATGGCAAGTCACAGTATTGCTGTTATTTGCTCCACTTTCGGGCCCTGACACTTCACTGGGGTGTTATCGTCAACGACAAGTCATAATGAGCCTTTTATTCAGTTAACGAGCAAACTTAAATGTTTCCTTGCCATTTCAGTACAAGTTTTTGCCTGTGTGTTACAAAGCCTGAAAAAGGAGCAAAGAATTGCAACATTGTTTACTTTCCATGCATGTCGTATGAGGCGATTGTGGAGGTTATGGGGTGGAGTTTTCTGTCCCATCCTATATTGGGTAAAAGTAACCCAGAAGTCATGCTAATCTCGGATGTATCAGGTCGAAAGGCAGATATATGGAAGCTAATATTTAAACTATGACATAACTCATTCCGTTCTCCGGACTACATCTTGCTAATCTGCAGGAGTATGAGAACGAACGTAGAAGAAGTACTAGTTATAATATTCTCATTTTGGTATTACCCCAGTAGTTGGCGTTCCCTTGTTCGGTCTGTACCCCTCTCCTTCGACGCCACTGCATGACGCACAAAATGAAATCAGTTGCGAAACTGCCTCAGATGATTGAACATGACGTAGCCGCTGATGTCAGCATCCGTTAAAGATCAGAAATTTCAATACGTAAGACCCAAGAGATGCTGCCTTCCCGCCATTGATTTTTCATCGGCGCTATATTCGCGCGAGATATGGAGGCTCTTGATGTCTTAGTTGACCAGGACGTAGAAAGGGGGGAAAGGATCGCATGTGCGAGCACGCGTGCTCATCTCTCTCTCTCTCTCTCTCTCTCTCTCTCTCTCTCTCTCTCGGCAATACTCCAATAAATAAAAATAACGGCGCCTGCAGACAGATGAGAATTGGCATTACAAAACTGGGAGACGAAGACGTGGATAGTTGGGGGTAGTGTGAAGTTGAAACTGTATACCAAATGCAATAGCCGGCTTTCGTGGCGGAAGGGCTAGTCATATTGTCTAACAGTTCTAATTCGTGTCGTGTAATATTTGCAATAATTCTTGTAATGTGCTTGTGTCAAAATAACCTGAACTTTGACCTGCCGTATTATGTGTGGTCCTACGCTCTGATATAAGCAACAGAGACCTGCGTCTGCGGTTGAAAAAACGTGCCTGTACACATAATTATCATCAAAAGCCGTCTCCGCAACGAAGTTTGGTGCAACATACATACAATATCATGTCTCTTGAATCGGTGTGTACTTTGATAGACTGTGTCTAACTACAAAGAGGTGTTAATTCTTACCAAACGTAATATTATCAAATGTGGAATAATAGCAAAAATAACCTCCCATGCATATTGTAAGAGACAACTAAAAAATATTTAAGGGCGGAGCTGCTTGCTCACTCCATATGTCAAAAGTATAGGTGATTCACAAAATCATGCTTAAATCGGATGTGTCATGCCCAGACCGTTTGTTTACTGTGAGGAAGGGGCGGGAGGTTTATCTATATAAAAAAGACCGTTCCCTGGTTTTTGTGGGCATTTCTTTTGTTTTAGTCTGATTTTTGTGACATATTTTAAGGGAACCATTTATGAAAGAGGGAGGGAGGGGTTTTATCAGATTTAAGCATGATTTTGTGATCCACTATTTGCCTTACTTCGTTGCACTAAATGTCATGTTCAGATTTACTTGGGGGGGGGGGGGGTTGTGGAAGACGCTCGCATCACCCAAACACCCCCTCCCCCATATACGACTATAGTCATGATGAAAAAAACCAGTTATCGCAGCCAAGATGTAAACCATGACATAATGCACAAAATGTTCTGTGAAGCACTTCTGTCAATGTTAAATGAAACATAGGCACTACCAGTGGTATCTAAACATTTAATAATTGACAAAATACTATATTTTACTACATCATTGTTTCTGAACGAGTCCACAAACATACAATGGAAAGTCCCAGTAAGCTATCTTTTTCTTCATCTTCTGTATTCGATCTCAAACTCCTGCATATTAGCAGGACGGAGTCCGGAGAATGAAATGCGTGTGTCATGGTTTACAGCTTGGCTGCTATTTCTGAGCTTCTCAGCCTGACACATCTGACTTCTGGGTCACTGACTCTATATGGGATGGACAGCCAATTCCTCCCCACAACCTCCTTAGTCGCCTGTTAAAACATGCAGGGAAGGTAAACAATGTTACTATTCTTTGCTCCCTCTTCCAGCCCATAGAAACACAAATTAGGCACCACAACAGTAAGACAAGCGACGAAAAAAGAGAAACAGTAGAGATGGATTAAACCACACAATGGATATAAAATGATAACTAAGCATGAGATTAACTTGGAACAGACAGAGTAAGCCAGATGAGTACTGTAATTATGTAGTCAAAAGATCATCCTCACTGCACATCGTCAATTAGTGCTCGTGTCTCCTCAAGATCAGTGTTTAGCAATTTACCAGACCAAATGTGGGCTGGTTTACGAGTCTCCTCTGGTCACCTGCAAAGCTTTCTTCTTTATCCACACCACTCTTGACATGTAGTCTGTTCAGGGTTGCTGATTCACAAGAATGTGTTGCATCAGTCACTAGACATATCTCTCAAAGAGCATTCACAACATCAGCTCAGTCCATTGTTTGTCCAATCCCCGATCGCTGCACCTGCAACCCTGTTTGTGTGTTACTATCCTTGGACACCGGCATGTCCAGTACAAATATTTTTAAAGTTGATTCTTGTCAGATTAGATAACAAGAGATGGGTATTGTGGTTAGCGGATCTTATTGTGACATAACACCAAATTGTACATTCGAGAAGTAGTTTAGTGTGTCTGGTTGTATGTACATGTGGGTATATGTGGTGTGTGTACTTGAATATGGTTACATGAATATATGTGTAGTAAAGAACACAAACGAAAGATAAAATGTGACTATATTATATAAACCTTTCAATGATATGTACATCACATGTCTATAACAAAGGTTATGGGGAAAAAGGAAAACACACAAAGCATGAATTAAATATTCGAGAAGTAGACTATAAGAGAAGAAAGTATGTGAAATGATTAGAGAAGTAAAAGAAATAGAGAAAAAGTGTGGGCAACATTGGAGAAGTAAAAGAAACAAAAGAGAAGAAAGTATGTGAAACACTGGAGAGGCAAAAGAAATAAGAAAGAAAATAGGTCAAACATTGGAGGAGAAGGAAAACGAAAAGAAAAGTATGTGAAACATTGGAAACAGAAGAAATAATAAAGGACGAAAGTTGGTGAAACATTGGAGAAGTAGAAGAAATTGAGAGAAGAAAGTAGGTGAAACATTGGAGAAGTAAAATAAATAATAGAGAAAAATATAAAACATTGGAGAAGTAGAAGAAATAAAGTAGGTAAAACATTGTAGAAATATAAGAAATAAGAGAGAAGAAAGTATGTGAAACATATCCTTTACAGTTTCTGTGAGATATCCAAACCTTTCGACCTGACACATTTGACCTCAACATGGCTTTTGGGATACATTGACTAATGAGATGAGACAGCCAACTCCATCACTAAACCTTCTTATTCACATCTTAAAACAGATGAAACTACGACATAGATGTAGAGGAAATAATGAAAAAGAAAGCAAGAGAAACAATGAATATTTTTTTAAAGTACAAATAAGTGAGAATGAAGTAGTAAATACATGACAATAGAAGTAACAAGGGTGTGGTTAATAAAGATGACAATTATAAGAAACAAAAGGGAAAATGTAGAAGAAACAAGTGAGAAGAAAGTAGAAGAAATATGAAATGTAGAAGAATCACAAAATGTAGAAGAAACATGAAATATAGAAGCATGAAATGTAGAAGAAAATTCAAATGTAGAAGAAACTTCAAGTGTATAGAAGAGACATGAAATGTAGAAGAAACTTTAAATGTAGACGAACCATGAAAAACAATATGAAAAGTAGAAGAAACAAGTAATGTAAAGTTACGTAAATAGTTACCTAGAAGAAACGTAAAAAATTAAAATAAAGGAGAATAATGTAAATAACTTAGGGCACATATCCCAGTTTAAGTCTCACAAACATGATCAGTCACACAGACAATAATACACACTTTCCCCTTGCTCTCGCCTTACTTGTCTAAAACGTTAGGACACAACGCCTACCTCCCAGACTCTGAGTACGGTATTACCCTCTCTGGGTTCAACAACACAGGTGGACCAGTGTGCAGGTAGGGAGGCAGAATTCCAGTCAGTCTGAAACAGAAAAAAAATGCATTCTATACATTCTGTCATCTTATCTACAAGAATCCTGAATCAAAATAAAAATATTTGCTACCTGTAAGGAGATCAAATGTGTTGACTGTAATGAGGATTCCTCCTATAAGACTTTGTGAAGTGTTACATCCAAGTGTGAATTTTTACACTCATTCATCTGAGGAACTGCACACTTGCTACCACACTTCCTGCTACAACTAATCTATGTTCTCATGAGCTATTGAAGATAAAGAGAAGTTGTAGCAGGAACTGCCCAATTCCTAAGACAAACGAGTGAAACTTGGAACATGATAATGAAGTTTTGTTAATCATTGACAACACACATAAATCCACGTTCCGATCAAAAGAAACAGGTAACGTAAAGTTACGTTAATAGTTAAGTAGAAGAAACGTAAAAAGTTAAAATATAGAACTGAGAATAATGTACACAACTATCAAGAACACAACATAACACACAACAAGTAAGAACTGGCGATATCCATGGTAGCAACATCGGTTTGTGTGTGTGTTATTGTGATACTAGTGATTAACAAAACTGCATTACCCTGGTTCCATGTTTTCCAGTGTTGTACTCCAGTTTTAACTTATTACTGATGTCCAGATGAATGAGTAACAAGCATTTGTGGTTTCTTTTTCTGTCCACACATTTTTAAGTATCAATGGTCATGACATTTATGTTTTGACCAATTTTAGTAAACATGACACAACACATTTCGTTCTCCGGACTGCATAATCTGCAGGAGTTTGAGAACGAACGCAGAAGAAGAAGACTGATTTTATATCTACGGTAAATTTTAAAATGTATTATATGTTTGTTTGCTTGTTTAAGAACCCCAGGTATTGCGAGCGATTAGCTCTTACATCCTATGTAAAGTAGTGTGGCTTTTATGAACTTTCTTTCATACCCAGGAGACTTCAGCTTACAGCTTAGTGCAATTCCTATTAAAGGAGCCTTCTACTCATAGCGGGTTTATGTATTATATATTTGTTTATATATTATCTTGTTTAAATTGCAGACAATATGAAAGTCTGGTCACTCCATTAAACAATGTTATTGATTGAACTGTGTTTCCTTTCTGTGTACTGTCAAAATACAACCAAAAAAACAGTGTAACTCCTATATGAAGTTAGAATTAGAATTTTTAATTGTATTTCACTAAATTCAAGCTAAATTTATTATGTTATAATAAGTTTATAATAAGTACACAATTTAGAAATGTGGTTATTGTGGGGATATATTTGACCTGAAATTTGGCCATAAAAAGCTCCAACTATCTGGTAACCCTATTTAAAACTATGAACGCTGCTTTAACTCGCAGTGGTCAAGCGACAACCTATTTGTCATTGTTCCCTATATATCCCTATTGTCCATGGTCTACTAAGAGTTAATCATCTCAGAATATATTTACTACGTATGATAAGCATTGTCTTGTAGTGCTGTTCTGCCTTCTACGTAGTCATTCCCAAATTGTATTCAGTTTTTTTGTAGTAACTTTGTGCTTTTGTACAATAACAACAAAAATTTAGTTTTGTGACACATTTTGTGTTGTTGACTATGATATTGGTCAAACTATTGTGGGTTGTGTTCTATTTCAGTGTAAGACAGTTTTGTAGGCTGTAAAGAAATAGCACTAACCCACAGACTAAGCTAAACGTTTACAGAATAGTGGTACTTCCAAGGCTGTTATACGCTGGTGAAATATGGACTGTTATAGACGACATGTGAGGAGGTTTAATCACTTTCACTCAACATGTCTTAGAAAGGTTATGAACATCAGATGGCAAGACAAGATTCTGGATATCACTGTCTGACAGATATGGTATCCCTAGTATTGACACTATTCTGATGCAGACACGGATTCGTTGGGCAGGTAATCTGGTATGTACGCCAGATCGTCACCTGCCAAAAATGCTTCTCTATAGTGAGTTGTAGAAGGACACATGTTCTCAAGCTGGTCAAAAGAAGAGGTACACGAATTCGTTAAAAACTGCACTGCAAGCCTTTGAAATAGATACAGATACATGGGAAGAACTTACACAAAATAGAGCTGCAGGGCGTTGTAGTAAAAAAGGCACAGTATCTTGTGAAAAGAGAAGAAATGCAACAGCTCAACAGTGAAAAGTACCTAGAAAGTCATGGGTAGACCAAAAATCATATAGTGATCATCCTGTTCCCAAATGAAGATAATTTGCGCTCAGAATAGGGTATATTAGCATCTACGAACTCATAGACAAAGACGTAACTCTAACTGAATTTCAAGAGATGTAACAAATGGTCATCATCATCATGTGATTGACAAACAACATAGGAAAAAGACAGCAATTAGATATATTGGTTGCCTGTGTCAATTAATTCTCATTCTATCTTAATCTACATAGTCAGAGGACGATCCCCATATAATTCGCACTAGTCTAAAATCTACCTGTTACTAGGATGCAACACATAGAGGTGCTTTTGCCTAACTCATAATGGCTGAATAAAGTTTCTATCTGAAAATGTGTTCAAGTTTTCTTTTTCCTGAAGAGTGTAGACATTTTTGGCAAACTCTGTATTCCTATGATCATAAAAAGAAGTGATGAAAACTATGTTAATTTAATGCTGTTCTGATTGACAGACATCAGAATTTAAATATCTAGAAAGCATTTTTTACAGAAGATGGCAAAATTGACATGAGAAATTGAGATGAGGTGTCAAAAAGCAAACGCTGTAACATACAAACTGTCACCACTGTTTAAAAGTCCAGAGATCAACATGGCGACCAAACGACATATAATAAACACCATCTTCATTCCAACGTTATGTTACCTGTGCCAGACATGGACCCTGACAAAATCTTATGAGAAAGATTACAGCATAGAACATGTGAGAACATATAACATGTGATGTCACCAGAAGAGACCGAATGAGAAATGAAGACATCAGAAAGATAGTAAAGAACATATCATCCAAACAATAGGGAGAGAGATATCAGATAAACAGGTTTGGCCACCTTATGCGAATGGTCGTCGATAATATGTACTTGCTGTGAAAAACTGAAATCCAACAGGTAAATCAAGGAATAGGGTAATAACACATAATAACATACACAAATCGACTTTTCGACCAAAAGGCCTTTATCAAGAAAAAATTAAAACATACAAAAGAAAGCGGACAGTAAGGATATGAACGTTCACATTGGCATGCGTAATATAGATTGACAGAAAGAGGTGAAAGGATACCGGACAAGGAATATACAAAAATGACTACATACATGTGATATACATACAAACAGAAACTATGGAACAATTAGGATCATACATGAGATCGGCGCTCATTGATGCAGTCGGGTTTAAGAGTGTCATATTGGTAAATGTAGCTGTTCTCAATTAATCGCTGTAGCCCGAATGCGCCCCGACGGCCTGTACCATTGAAGAGACGTCTACAGGATAACCCAAATAGTTTTTTATGCTATACAGATGTTCAGAGAATCCGAAATTCCATTCATACCTAATGCAAATGGAACCATCACAACCAGCCATACAACAGCAGAAATGATAGACAACAGCAGAAATGACAGCTACAAAACAAGAGGAAGACCAAGAACAAGATGGGAAGATTAAATGAGAGAGATTGTTAAAAAACACTGACTAACTATGGCAAGCACAACAAAGATGGTCAAAGATAAAAAATGTCAACTGCCCACGACGCCAAACGGCACTTGTAGAAAAGACGATAGAATATTGTTACTAGATAATCTAACTACCAAATAGTAAAACTAATGTAAAAATAACAATAAACAAAGGAACAGGGACTTTTTCTACGTTATAGTCCAACAGGGACATCGGCCACTATACATATATGATTGCACCTTTTTAATTTTTTTGGCATTTCTGATGCACAGAGATGGAGTGGTGAGACTATTTCTGTGCATTTAGAATTTCATAATTTTGTGTTTTTATTTCCTGTTTGTATTAGTTTCTTGATAACAGTTCATGTTGGACCACAATGTAGAAAAAGTCCTTGTTCCTTTGTTTATTATATTTTTTCATTTGTTTTACTATTTGGTAGTTTGATTATCTACCGTAGTAACAATATCACATTAATATAGTATTTATTGTTCCTCATCATTGGGACATGATACAACATTTGATAAACCAAACATCTAAAGAGATAATACCAAAAGTAAAACATACATCAAAATAAAAATGGATGACTGAAGAAATATTAGAATTGACGAGCACCAGAAGAAAAATAAACACAAGATAGTGGAATATCAGAAAATACATAAGGAGATAAGAGAGAAATGCAAAGTAGAATAAGAAAGCTGGCTGAACAAGAAATGCACAGAAATAGAATCACATTACTACCAAGACACAACATTACTACATAAGCAAATTGATGTGATAAAAGGGAAAAGAACACAATCAGTTACAGGGTGTCTAAAATCTAAGACAGGGCAGATATTAATGGGAAAAGATCACACAGTACAGAGATGGTCAGAATATATAAAAAAACTTTATGATGACAATAGATGTAAGATAAACATACAAGATAACGGTGAGGGTCCATCAATACTCGCAGCAGAAGTAAGGGAGGCCCTATGACACATTAAATGTGGCAAACCCCCAGGGACCAGACAATATCACATTAGAGGAATTAATAGCTTTAGGTGACTTTGGAGCTGAAATAATCAAAAAAATTGCTGAAGGACGTATATAATAGCGAACACATACCCGATGACTTAATGAGATCCATATTTGTAGCCTTACCTAAGAAACCAGGGATCACCTAATGTGAAGAACACCGAACAATCAGCCTCATGAGCAAAAAAACAAAAATACTTCTCAGAATCATCATGAAGAGAGTGAGAAACAAAATAAAAACAGAAATAAGTCCAGAACAGAAGGCAAAGATATCAACAATGTTATATATATTTTGAGAACACTCAAAGAGAGGTCTATAGAGGTAAAAACAGATCTGTACCTCTGTTTTATAGACAACACAAAAGCATTTGATAAAGTTAATAAAGTGAAGTTATACACATGTTAGAGAATTTGAACATCGACAGTAAAGATTTAAGAATCATCAAGAACATGTACTGACAACAAAAAGCAGCAATAAGAGTAAGAAATCTATTTGGCCCTTTACAACGAATAAAACAAGGAGTTAGTCAGTGATGTGTACTTTCACCAGACCTGTTATCTTTATACAATGAAAACATAATGCGTGCAATAGTTGATATCCCAGGAATATCAGTGGAAGGAGATAACATAAATAATCTGAGATATGCGGATGAGACTGTTCTGATTGCTAAAAGTTAGGAAGACCTTCAAGATGAAGTACCAGGTAATGGTTACTTCAAAGAAACAAAATACCACACCTTGCAAGATCAAAGTGAATGATATAGTATTAAAACAGGTCCACCAATTCAAATATTTAGGTACAACGATTACAGCAGAAGAAACACGTTCAACAGAAATAAGAAGCAGAATAGGACAGGCAAAAACAACATTCGTAAAAATGAAAAATATATTGTGTAATATGACGTTGTCGTTAGAGGTGAGAAAGAGAGTTCTTCAGTACAATATAACTCCTATACTAACATATGGATGTGAGTCTTGGACAATAAATAAAAAGCAAATGTGGGAAATTAGAGACAATAGAGATGTGGTTCTACAGAAGAATGCTGAGATTACCATGGACTGCCAGAAAAACTAATGTTGAGGTGTTGAAAGAGTCAAATGTGAAACGGAGACCTTAATCAATATAAGAAAAAGACAAACTTCATTTTTTGGCCAGTTTATGAGACAGAGGTTTAGAGAACATAGTCACAACAGGTGAGATTGAACGCAACAGAGACAGAGGGCGATAATGTGAGAAAAATATTAGGCAGTTTTACAACCTGGCACGGCAGGGAAACAACAATGATCTTGATACATAATGCTGGAGATAGAGAGCTGTGGAGAGTCATGATCGCCTACGCCAGCCTGCATGGCACCTGATGATAATGATGATCGCTCCTTGGTTTTGTTACTGCGACACTCTCCGCCTTGATGTATATCCTCTGACAGTTTGGTTATTGATACTTAATCATGAAAAGAATAGAAATGATTGCCTCATATCTAAAAAATGTTAACTTTGGCAATGTTAGACAATGTTTTTCATAAATGTCTGGACAGGAATCAGCAGTAGAAAAAGACAGCTGGGAATTGTAAAAAGGAGAAATTCAGAAGTCAAAAGAAGAACCTGGGAAGATGAATCAAAATAAAGATATATAAGTGGTAGTAAAAGGAGAATCTATCTATCAATGTGATGTGTCCTTTACAGAATGTTGTCTTCACTTCCACTCTTTACGACTCATGGTTTGTGCAAGCTGCCAAGCATTTTCCAGTGTCATGTTTAGAAGGTCTTCGATATCCGAAGTCTATCATAGTCTTGATCTGCCTCTTGTTCTTTCCTGGAACTTTTCCCTCCATGATTAATATTTCTAAACTATTGTCTTTTTATATGTCCGAAATATGTTAGCTTGCATTATTTGATGGTTTTGAGGAGTTAGTCTTCTATGTACAAAGAGTGAATACGAATGTCTCATAGTACGAGAGTGCTTCAAAGAAAATCTTAAGCCTTAAACCTTATAAAGAAAACATTAAGAATGCCACTGTAATTCTAATTTCTATCACACTCTGAAGGTTTTCATGTTAAACACCTTCTTTCTTTCAATGACATGAGGAAAAATAATCCTAACTAACTAATAATGAGAACTGTAAAGTGTATACTCTACGTTAACTGTATGTTTCTTCTTCTTCAGCATTCATTCTCAAGCTCTCGCTGATTCTATCTTGTAGAAGGTCAATAGTCCTACTAGATTTTCAGTAGGATGTAGTCCAGAGAATGGAAATATGTTGTGCCGCCATTTTATTTGCACCAATGGCCCGGCACAACTGCCTTCGGTAGTGATGTGTTTTTCAGAAACATAGACAATGAACAAACAACTAGAGGACAGAATTGATGTCTTTGAGATGAGGATATAGAAGAATAGGGAGATCTTCATGGAAAGAGAAGAAAACAAAAAAGAGATTCTGACAAAAAAAATGTGGATGAAAAAACAACTATTAAAGGAAATCAAAATCAAAATATGTTGGACATATAAGAAGTAATGACACTGTGCTGAAGACATTACTTGATGGAAAAGTTTACGGCTGCAAGCAAGAGGTAGGCAGAGATACAAGAGTGAGAGAAATAACATGAGATAGACAGTATACAGTCTAGCAGAGTTTATCTGGCCTACTAAGACAAGAGACAGAGGATATTGGAGATCCATTGTAGATAACCATTGATGCAGAGACACCACATTATGACTGACAGATGCCATTCTAAGTTTTATTGGAAGCAAGAATGTCTCAATTATATCAAAATTGTACTCACTCATCTCTCATGATGGCTGGAGGTGGCAACAGCTTTCCTTCTTTGATAGCCGACAACAGATAAGGAGACCAGGGGTAAAATGCTGATAACTGGCGCAGGCTTAATGTTTCCCATTTTGATGTTTGCCCTGGTGACTGGATTATGATGTCTGAAGACATTTCACCAGCAGAATCTGATTTGATGCGCTTGGAGTTGTTTGAGTCTGTTCTTAAAGATCTCTCTGGACTCTAGAATGAGTAAAATTTCAACACATTATGTTTTATACCATATCTTTTTTTTCTACATTTCACTCTCAAACTCCTGCAGATCAGCCAGAAGTAGTCTGGAGAACAGAAAGCGATGTCATAACTTACAGATCAGCTACGATATGTGCGCCTTTTGGTCTGCCACATCTGATTTCAGCAAGGCTTCTGGGTCATTTTTACCCTTTATGGGATTGGACAGCTAACTCCACCCTCAAAACCTCCTTAGTCGCCTCTTACTATGCTTGGAAAGTAGTAGTACCACTATTCTTTGCTCCCCTTTTGGACCCTAGCAACACACGGGCATGATACTATATTAAAATGTACAGTTAATTATATTTTCTAACTTCCTTCTATTGTTCATTCTCAAACTTCTGCTGGATGTGGTCAGGAAGCAGAATATGTGTCATGGTATTAAGTCTGAGCACCAATGTGTCTTCCTTAAGTACTACAATGTCGATTTAATTACCCATAACTGTCCAATCCAATTACCAATAACCTAGTCCGATCCAATTACCAATAACCAAATTTGATTAAATTACCAAGTCAGCGCCATTTACCAATAACCAAATCTGATCCAATTATCAATAACCAAGTTCTATACAATTACCAATAATAAAGTTATATTCAATTACCAATAACCAAGTTCTATTCAATTACTAATAACCAAGTCTGATCCAATTACCAATAACCATGTTTGATCCAATTACCAAGTTTGATTTAATTACAAATAACCAAGTCTGATCCAATTACCAAGTTTGATCCAATTACCAATAACCAAGTCTGATCCAAATACCAATAACCAAGTTTGATCCAATTACCAATAATCAAGTTTGATTAATTACCAATAATAAAGTCTATTTCAATTGAACTGGGATTTTCTCTGGTTAGTTGATTGCTGATCCTGCAGCCCATGGACTCCTTCCCTTTGACCCATTGCCAGTGTATGATATATGCATGTGTTTGTGAGCTGTTACGCTGTTCCAACTAGTGTTCAATTTATCTGATTTGTTTTCGCTAGTACATATTATTAGCAAATGTTAGTAACATATCCTATTCATGGTATAACAAACAACATAGTATATTTTTGTTGCAAGGATTTTCTAGGAAACATTTTTTGTGTGTGTTTGTTCTCAAACTCCCCCATGATCTTTTTTAATAGGTAAACAATGGTCCTACTAGATTTCCAGCAGGATGTAGTCCAGAGAACAGAAATGAGTTGTGTCACCATTTTATGTGAACCAATAGCCTGACACATTCGACTTTAGCATTAGGTAACATTAAAGTTCCACTGCTTTCTGAAGAGCACATTGCCTATGGCTGAAATTGAACAAGGCACATTAACCATACAAGGCACACACACACTACTTCTCAGCCAGACATCATTGCAAGATATTAAATATGCAATCTTGCCCTTATCTTCTACATTCCAAGAAAGAAAGACATTACAATCACCAGCACAATAGGTATACACATAAAACTGTTGTCAAATAAAGGAGATATTGCACATTTCCACTGTCCACTGACAGGCCATCAGTATTGATCTCATGCATTCTTGTTACAAGGAAAGATCGATGTTAACCAAGAATGGAAGGATTTTAAAAATGTTCTGACAATACAGGAGGATGGACAGAAGCTAATATATAAAAATATTTAAGAAGAGCTTAATATAAGAATAGAGATCCTATGGCAAAAAAAAACAAAATGGATGCAGTTATATGACTCGCTGCTGGCTTGCATCCTTAAGTCTTGCTTAATGAGGGAAGTTAGATAATCACTATTGACTGTCTAAAAATAAACATGAACTGTGTGTAGCTTGGAAACCAGTATGTGCTATATGAGATATATGATGTGTAGATGAACATAGAAAATCTATTTTTAAAACATGAAGAAAATAGATGTACATGAGGTAGGAACAGGGGTTTTCAACATTTTAAGACTGTGAGTACCCACAGGTGTAATACTGAGTGTTCGAGCAACATAAAATATGAAGAAAGAGAAGTTGAAAGTGAAAGTATACGAGAAAACTAGCCATATGATCATGTTCAATGAAAACACTAGGAAAATTGTTACATATGAAATGAAGTGTCTGAGAAAAGCTGCAATGGTTACTAAACTAGACAAAATAAGAAATTAAGAAAAGAATAGGTATAATATCATGTATTGAGCATATCAAAAGACAGCAAGTAAAATGGTTTGGTCATCTTATGAGAATGAACCCAAACCAAATACCAACAAGAGCATATAATAAAAAAAAATATCCGGATATAGAGCCAAAGGTAGACCAAGAAAATGGTGCAAAGAAAACACCTAGATAACCTTGAACAAACTTGGACTCAGCGTAATAATGGCAACACATCTGGCTTTGGAACAACAACTGAGGCTCCCACCCCTACACTTAGCAAGTGTGGATACTATCAATCATTATTCACCTGAAGAAAGACAATAGATGATGACAATGGGCAAATTACTTTTTTAAATAACCACCCCCTTTACTGGAGACATATCTACCACTGCCATACACACCCTCTTTCTCATTTGTTTCCCCCATAATAATATGGGGGAATCATAATAACATTGTTTCAGTTTGTAAAAAAAGTTGAAATTGTAAAGGAAACTCATAATCGTTAGTGCTCCCGAGTACATTTAAACTCACATAATGGGAGCATGTCATTACAAGAGCACCATGGTGCTCATGGGGCCCGGGTTGGGAATGACTTGGTAGAAAACAGAATTTAAGAAACTTTTCTACACTGAGTACTTCATAGGTACTTAGCCCTTTCAGCAGCCATTTAAAGAGTCAGCAGCAAAACCCAGACACAATATCATTAGCAACTACTCCAAACTTTACTCCAAATCTCAGGCCAATTTCCATGGAAGAGGGGTTAGTGAGATATTCACAATCCCAAAGTGCCCAAACTAGGTTGAGGTTCAATCACATTGCCTTTCACATTCCACTAACCAAAATCTGTGTGTTGCCAAGGTACAATAGAGGAGCTCTAGTCACAACACAATGACTTGCCATGCATAAATGATAACTAAGGAATTTGGAAGTAATCCCATTAGCAGAATGTAGCCCAGAGAATGAAATGTGTTGTGTCATGGTTTACGACTAAACTGCAATACCTGTGTGTTTCAGCCTAACACATCCAACTTCAGTATGACCTATGGATCACTTTGACTGTCTATGGGATTGGATATCTAACTCCACCCCAACCTATGTTTCAAACATTATCTTTGTGACATGGATGATGAGTCCACAGTCCTACCACTGCATAAGTGTGCACTTTGTCACATATTCAAGTCACCAATACTGATGTAGAGGAAAGAACAGGCAATAACATAGTATTTTCTATGTTCAGTCTGTGCAGACTCAGATGGTTGGGACACTCTAGGAGTATAGAAGATAGCAGAATATTGAAAGATCTACTTTATCAAGAATTACAATCTGGGAAAAGATCTCAGAGTTGATCTCTACTTCTGTACAAAGAGGTATACAAACACAATATGCATGATACAGATGTTGCAGAATCATGGTAACTGGATGCCATGGATCATGTTGTATGGAGGGAAAAGATCAGGAATGGTATAAAGACAAAGGAGAAAGTGATAGCAGTTAATTAAAGGACTGCACGTCTAAGAAGACAAACAACAGCATATGATGGTACAGGCGCGACTATGATTACTTGTACATACTGTGGAAGATTCTTTGTGGCTCAGATTGGTCTTGTGAGTTACATCCACCATCACCATGGATTGTAGATATTTCTTATAGCACAACAATTATATTATCATGTATGTCATCATGGTAATGGATGGTAGATTATATTTCTTATAGCACAACAATTATATTATCATGTATGTCATCATGGTAATGTATGGTAGATTATATTTCTTATAGCACAACAATTATATTATCATGTATGTCATCATGGTAATGTATGGTAGATTATATTTCTTATAGCACAACAATTATATTATCATGTATGTCATCATGGTAATGTATGGTAGATTATATTTCTTATAGCACAACAATTATATTATCATGTATGTCATCATGGTAATGTATGGTAGATTATATTTCTTATAGCACAACAATTATATTATCATGTATGTCATCATGGTAATGTATGGTAGATTATATTTCTTATAGCACAACAATTATATTATCATGTATGTCATCATGGTAATGGATGGTAGATTATATTTCTCATAACATAGCAATAAATACTATCATCTGGAAGGACAGAAAAGTGTCTACTACATATTCAGCATCTTTTAAGGTGTACTTTAAAAAAAAAACAGGTGACTGACAAGTCTGTTATCTTTGATCCATCTTTGATTGAGACAGTTTAGAGGCAGTTTGGGCAACTTCAGATTATTTTGCATACGTTCTCAAAGTCCTGCAGATTAACAGGATATTGTATGGAGAATGGAATGTGCTGTGCCATGGTTTACAGCTTAGCTGTGATATATGCACCTCTCTGCCTGATACATCCGACTGTAGCATGGCTTATGGATCACTTTGCCCCTATATGGGATGGGACAGCCAACATCATCTCAAAACCTCCTTTTATTTTATTTTATTCTCTAATTCCTATAGATCAGCAAGATATAGTCCAGTGAATGGATTGTGATGTGTCATAATAACCAAGGTGCCTGGATGTTTATGGCTAAAGACAGCTGCAAAAAAAGTCAAGCATGCTTGACTGTTGTTAGCTATGTGTTGTGACCAGCAATTAAGAGAACCAGTTCTCTCATACAACTGGCCAACTGCAATATAGTTCCAGATGTCCACTGTTCATTGGAAGTGATAAAAACACTGAACATATCAATTACCACTTCCGAATTCAAAGGTGTTGGGCCATCTGTGCAGATAAAATGGTGACACCACATGTTTCCGTTCTCTGCAATAAATCCTGCTGGAAATCTAGCACCATTTTCCTGCTAGATTGGAGATCCAGTTGGAGTTTGTGAAATCTAGTAAAATTGTCCTGCTATAAGGGAGATACAGTGGGAGTTTCTGAAATCTAGTAAAATTGTCCTGCTATAAGGGAGATACAGTGGGAGTTTGTGAAATTTAGTAAAACTGTCCTGCTATTAAGGAGATCCGGTGGGAGTTTGTGAAAAAGAAACCAAGATGCCAGAGAATATAAAAAAAAGAGCAGTGTCACAATAATGCAAATATAAAGGGGTACTAACTAGGGTAACCATATCCTGTATAGAACATCACTTGCCTGTGTATTGTCAGAGCAAGAAAAGGGAGCCAAAAACAGCAACAATGTTACTTGCCATGCAAGAGGCGACTAACGAGGTTTTTGGGATGGAGTTGACTGTCCGTCCCATAGAGGGTCAAAGTTACCAAGAAGTGATGCTGAACTTTGATATGTCAGGCTGAAAGGTACAGATATCATAACTAAGCTATAGACCGTGACAACACATTCCATTCTCTGGACTACATCCTGCTAATATTCATGAGTTTGAAAATGAACACAGAAAAAGGACATTATTTTTTCATGTATTATTGAACTTGAAGACACTACTTCAGGGCCAGTGATCCATTTCCTCAGGGTGGGGGGAGGTGAATTTTTTTTAAAAGGCATTTGTTTGTTTTTATGTCAAATTTTATTTTAATTAAAAATTTGATGGCCATTTTTGTCAGAGTGGAGGGAAGTTTTGGCTTTTGACCCACCTTTTGGCTAAGTTCCTAGTACTAAAAGTCATTTTCTGATTTTTCTGCTATATCAGGGATTGGTAGTGGTTGTAGAGTACGCACTGGAAATTCTGACCCTGAGTCAGACTCAGAAAGATTGGATAGAATTTAGAGTGAGGCAATGCGAATCATTTTGGGATGTATGAGAGATACGTCAGCACAGGCTATTCAATACTTACTAGATCTCCCAACTGCAGAGCAAAGAATACAAATCTGCAGGGAGCAGGACTACCTACAAATCACCGCTGATAAATAGCACCATCTATGCCCTGAAATTCTCGAAGTGAAAGGTAGTCGACTTAAGAGAGGAAAGTTGTGGGGTTCACAGAGGATATTATACAGTGTGTGTGCAGATTAGAGGATGTGTTACCTGGTGCAGAATGAAGTCAGGCACACTTAGATTGTCCAACAGCCTTCAAAGTAATAATAACACTCAATAGAGAATGCAGGGAATGGTGTCCGACAGTGGTGGAGTAGGAGGTGCTAGCTCTGATCTGTTAGAATTCCAGGGAAGGTGATATGATTATATATATACAGATGGGTCAGTTGAGAGACATATCAGGTGGGCCTTCACGACAGGAATGTGGTGCTTTCGCTCAGATGACAAACAGCATGACAATGGAGATTTTAGCAGTAACCAAAATTTTGAAATGAGTGTGCTCGCAAACTGTCTGCGAGCATGCCTGTACACTCAGTGACTTGAGCATGATTGTGAAAATTCAGGTGGGGTTCATTCAAGAACAGTGGTTGGATGTAGTGAAGAATTCCTGTGTGCGTAAAGTGACTTTTATTTTTGTGCCCGGATTATGCAGGAGTCTGGGGTAATGAGAGAGCAGAAAGGTTGGCCGCACATGCTGCTATTACAGCTGTTGGTGGAGCGATGGATCGGGCAGATCTTTTGAATGACCTATGGGAAAACGCACGCACAAATGACTGTATAAGTGACGATGACTCTTGTTCCATGACTATAATAAGGGAGCTTCGTTTGAAATGTGGTGTTACTAGGAAGGAGCGGTTTCATGGACGAGAAAGAATGATGGTCAATCAATGGTACACTGGGACTGTCAGTCAACGTGTAATGGTGGATACTCTCAAGAAGAGATCTGAGCACCTATGGACTTGTCTGGAGTGCAGTGACAATGATTCAACGACTAACTAGCTATTTTTCTATTTCCTTTGGTGCGAGGGGGGGGATGTTTTGAAACCCCACTCAAAGTAACATCGAAAATGACTTAATACTAGGACCATAGTTAGCCAAAAGATGGGCCAACAAAAGCCAACACCTCCCCCCCTCCTTCAAGTTCTCGTCTGATGCAGTGTGTCTCTGGGGCCCAAAAGAGGAGCAAAGAATGACAATACTGTTACCTGTCAAGCATGTTGTAAGAGGCGACTAAGGTTTTGAGGGCTGGAGTTGGTTATACAGGTTCAGTGACCCAGAAGTAGTGCTGAAATCAGATGTTTAAGCTGAAAGGTGTAGATGATTGCAGCTAAGCTGTAAATCATGTCAGAAAGCACTCCATTCATCAGACTACATCCTGCTGATTTTTAGAAGTTTGATAATGAATGCAGATGAAGAAAAAAAGACGCTTGTCTGACTATTTGAATACTAGCCTTCACCATACAGACCAGCAGATATTTAGTCCCACCAAATTTGAAGAATTTCCTAGTGACTGGTTGGAATTATCTTTAAAAATTTGTGTAGCTAGTTTGTTTACTATGATTATTGTCAAGCTAGGTTCAGTCTAAAATTGTTCCTGTGAGCATCTTTTCAGACAATCGATAAAAAGTGAGACTGCTGTAAAATATATCAACTGCAAATACTCATCACATATTTTTGCTTCTTTTAGAATTAGTTTTGCCACATTGTCATCCTTATCTTCCTATACTGACAGTTCATTTATTTAGAATTCGGTAGTGGGTCCTGTGTTGTTCATGTTGCTTTCTTGCATAGTATACATACGTCACTGTTACCTTGGATGTCTGCTGTTAAATGTCTGCCAACTAATGCTTATGTGATAGTTCCATTATTTCTACTGTTTCACTATTTGTCTTGTTATCTTGATAAATACAAGGTTGAAATGTGAATCTGTCTAGTATACTGTTATTTGTATTTTTCTCATACCCATACCCTATAGTGAATTCATTGTAAAGTTATTGACCTCGTCAATTATTTAAAAAAAAGTATTATGTATCAGACATCAATTTTGGCAACTGCAAATCAAACCTGAAAAATATTTATTTTATTAATTTTTTATATAGGTACACAGTCCTGAAGCCTGTATAGGGAGTGATCAATTTTCTTCTTGGCACACTTCATCAACAAGTGCGTCACATATCCTCACAGCTTAGAATTAAGGCTGGTGCCTACCCAACGCAAAATCCAAAAAATCCTGGTTTTATAACTTCAAGGAGTGGTCTGGATGTGATTTTTTCTACAATCCTTCAAATGGTTGAGGATAAAGTTATTTGGAGAGCTGTTTGTGCAGATGTATCCAGTGTGGCACCCTATGACCCTAACAGGTTATGGGTTTTATTATAATTGACGCCAAATTATATTAAAAAATTTATGCTGGAAGCGATAACACATTGGCCTACATACAAAGAATTACAGAAATAGGAGTGACCAGCTGTAAAAGGACAAAGTGTGCCCCTCCTCTTTAAAAATCTTATGATCTATAATCAACATGTGCCTGGGACCTTGAGTCTGCATACTCTTCAATGGCTGCTGGAACAGAGAGCGCAGCACATATAAGAATACTCTGTGTGCTATGATGCTGGTTTCTTCTTCTTCTGCATTCATTCTCAAACTCTCGCTGGTTCTCACTAGTAAGCACATATTATGCTTCTCTCTTGTAGCAGGATCATGGTCCTACCAGATTTCTAGCAATATCCAGTCCAAAGAATGAAAATGCTTTGCGTCACCATTTATTTGTGCCAATGGCCCTACAAATCCATCTTTGGCTGTGGTTTCTATTCAAGGATAGCCTTCAAACGTATGGCATAGATGCCCAATAATTAATGATGAGACAATTTTTTATACTCACTAGACATGATCACATCACAACAAATAGTTTACCTGTCTTCTCTTTTGTTTATGTAATGGGTCAAACCGACACTTCATCTCTTCGATAGCATCCTGTAATTTAATACTGCCATTTAGATTTTGATCCTTTGAGAGTAGAAGGTATGCTCTCCAATTTTCTGAATCAAATCCCCAGTGACAAGTACGGTTTTCTAACGATTTATGAGAATGCCCAACAAATTTTGGTGGGCTGAACAATCCATAACAATCCACACAGCGAATACATTTTGAGTCTTGACTTGTATAAGCATCCGAACTAAAGATGCCTTTACATTTTCCAAAACACTCATGATAAACCTTGAAACTGTTCCGAGATGGAGGTTCCATACTTCGTTCTGGATTCCCGTGAAGTAATGCATTGCAAAGTCTTTCAGCATCTGTTTTTGTAATTAATCCACAGCTGGGTGCATTAGGTGGTAAAATGTTCATAACTTTCAATGTCTCCAACTGAACAAGATTACATCTCGAACAAAAGATATGCAGTTCATCACAAACGGAATTGATTTGTTGTAAACTCAAATCTCTCAGAACACTATTGAGAATCTGTGGTAGACATAAACGTTTTTCACCACCAACTGTAAAACAAGCTATAGTTTCTCCTTCTAAAAGTGTATCAGATCGTTCGCTTTTAGTAGTATCCAGTGGTGTAAATACCGGCATTTTCTGAGTCGGGAAAGGTGTTCGTGAAAGGAAGGGGCTACTGTATTCAACATTCTTTTCATCAGAACAACTAGATGCCTTTTTAGTAGTCAAAGCCTTGTGATATTCTTCAGCTGCAATCATCTTTAACTGAGATTGCTGGCTAAGAACACATCCTGTCCTAAGCGGGAGTCCATTAGGGCCGCTCAATGTACGAACAGCGGCCGTTTGGAAGCTTTCAATCACCCGTTTCACTTGGGGATTCACATGTATACTATAGTTTTCCATTAATTACACTATTCACTCGTTCGTTAACATGATAATATGTTAAAGACAAGCACAAATCATCGTATATGCCTATATGAACTAGAAAAGTACAACGTGGAATCCATTTCACGCTGAATCCACAGATAAAACACTTGTAATCGCAGACAACTGGTTTCAAGTGAGAGAGTGGAGCAGACGACACGAGAGACATACGAACGGTTGCCACTGATATTTTAGAAATAATCCCAGATTGTCTTAATAAATGTTTTTTAAATGTGGTTTAAATGTCGTAGAAGATTAGCTTCTTTTTACTCGGAGTACTATATAGTTATATAGTGTTTGTTGTTTGCTAAATACGGGATTCGCCTCGATAGGCTGAGATCAACCTAAGATATATCATAGTTATATAAGGGTGTCGCCCGTGTGTTGACGGGGCCCGAATGGGGAGCAAAGAATAGCAACACTGTTTACCTTCCAAGCATGTCGTAAAAGGCGACTAAGGAGGTTATGGGATGGAGTTGGCTGTCCCATCCCATATAGGGTCAGTGACCCAAAGCCATGCTGAAGTCGGATGTGTCCGGCCGAAAGGCGCAGATATCGCAGTCATGCTGTAAACCATGGCACAACGCATTCCGGACTACATCCTGCTAATCTGCAGGAGTTTGAGAACGAACGCAGAAGAAGAAGATATTTGGGTGTGTTGCTTTTAATATGTATGCAACCTTTTAGTCTGGGACAAAATCATAACCATATATGTGTTTCATCCTTCTCAACGAAGCGGAACGTCGCCTATCAATAGTATCACTCATAGTACGTAACTCTGTAGCTTTAAGCGACAATTGTAGCGATCTCTGTACAAAATTGACTTATGAGCAAGATGGCGCGAGCGGGATTCGAACTCTTGATAACAAAGTTAACCCTACGTGGATCTTAAGAAAAGAATGACAGAGTGCACCACCAAGGACTGTCCATAAATTACATCAAAAATGAGGGGGCGTGAGAGTCTGAAAACGTTTGACATATGTTGACGACAATAGTTTTTTTATACAACAGTTATCGCAGCGACAACGAACTGTTTATTCATTTGTTTTGTTTTACTTGGTAGCGCATCTTATTCAGGACGGAGTCATAAACCCGCCATTTTTGGCTGTACTTATTTTCTAGAAATATAAATACTCCCAGTAGTTTGTCCTTGCTTTCTGAACGGTCCAGATGAACAGTTGTCTGTTGTGAAGATCGAACTCGGCACATTATCCGTCACTCTCGTTGTGCCGGATGATTTTAAAGATGTTTTAAATAAATGCTCGTTCTGTATTATTCGTTGTTTTCACATTATTATATGTTCGTTAGGGGGAAGATCTTATATCGAAACTTCAACCGTTGTTGTCCTTACTCATTTTATTATAATTGTTTTTAATCATCTTTTTATTAGTAATGGTAGGTATTTTTAACACGTATTTACTTATTCACTATAAATAATGTGGCATTTCTGTTACCACGGCCCATGCCTGATTGGTGGATGTTGTTTTTTTGTGTGGTGATTATATAACATCTTATTGTGAAGTTCCAACATCTATGCATGTTTCTGTGGACAATGTACTTCGCGCATATCTTCACTCCAACTTTTACAACATCAAAACTGTCTAAAACAAAATAATTCCAGATTTGGCAAAGAAAATTCCGCAACGAAGGTTGGCTGCAACAGACCTCCAACATCCCTGTCTCTTCTTTTGGTGGTGCACTCTGCTAGACTGTAAACTGTCCATCTTATGACGTTACTCTCCCATTTGTATAGCTGCCTAACTCCTGCTCGCCTCACTTCGACTTTACCCTCAAGTAAGATCTTCAACCAAGCTCTAAATACGACTATCAAATACCCCAGATCTAGTTGCAAAAACCCCAGATGTGGCATCACTGACCATACGTTTGCAAGTAGTTTTGGCTATTCCAACAGTCACATGCACTTTCATTATAACATAAGCGATTCACTTTTTACCGTTTGAGTACATTGAAAATTAAACTCAAAAGTCTTATTATATAATTATTTATCTTCTCATGATGATGTTTCATATGAGATATGTTTTAAATAATTCACAGTCAAGGTTTCCACAAATTGTAACGGTTCAAGTCATGAAGTGCCTCTATCGACTACCTACATAAGCTAATGTAGTTGAGGATTAAACTATTTTTGAAGTGTATTCCTTGTTCACTTTCAACTTTTTCTGCGTTCGTTCTCAAACTCCTGCTGTGTATCAGCATGTACTCTGATAATAAATTCCCTGTGTATTTGTATACAGCGTGGCTACAATCTCTTGTTTCCATAACATCCGACCTTAGCATGGTAGTTTCGGGTCACTTCAACTTCCAGAATAGGTAGACCTAATCATCCCCACGAAAAATCACTTAGTCGCCTCTTACACCATCAATGGCTGGTCACGTGGTTTAGATTTCACCTCTTCCACAACTCCCTCCGTTGGATGTACGAAATATAACATGTATAACTGCAGAACTAATATAAAAAAAAGAGATGCTAACTCTTGGTGTGGCCTAGTACAATGTGCCTCTTAGGCTTATGGTGAGATATGCTCATTTCAACAAGCTAGCGTTAGTTTAATTTGGCTATATCATCAGAACGTTACAATCATCAAAATATTATGGAGGGTGCGATTCTGGTAAATGACTCCATATAGAGATGGTAACTCCCTTTCTCCTGCATCGTTTCGTTTACCAGAAAAACTACGTAGTTCTTTTAGCAAACACAGGTAGCCTAATCCAAAACGAAGACATGTAGCCTATTCCAACACAAAGACAGGTAACCTATTCCAACACAAAGACATGTAGAATATTTAACATAAAGACATGCAGCCTGTTTAACATAAAGACAGATAGCCTATTTGACAAGTAGCATATTCCAACACGAAGAAAGAGGTAGCCTATTCCAACACGAAGAAAATATATTTTTCGCTTAGTGCTGCATTTAAAGTGCTTCAACTCCCCCCCCCCCCCAAATCAATTGTTTCTTGATTTCCTCCTAAAACAATATACACAATTCAATAAAACAATGTTATGTATTATTGTCCTTCTTGGGGTCGGGGTGGAGAAGAATCGCCACCCCCCCCTTTACGGAAGTAATTTCTACGGACCTGCTACTCTCGTTCATTGTTACTTATTCTGTTGTTGTCTTTAGTGTGTTTTAAAAAAGATGTGTATTTGTATTTCATTTAGGCCTATTTGGAAATACTCACACGTGCGCACGCACACATACACGCACAAACACTTTATAAAGTATCAACATTTTACATTATCTCATGCCCACACTATTGTCTGTGTTAAGCTTTACTGCAGATTGGGGGGGGGTGATGGGGAGGAGGAAGCTTATCAATTTATGGGTGTCCTAAATTTCGATATAAATAGTATGCGACACATAACGCGTCTAAAAAACTTACAGAAAAAAACAACATTCAAATGGTTTTTTTTTTTTAAATCTAACGCTGAAAATAACTAATGCTGAAAAAAAACCTTAAAACGCTGAAATAATTCTTAAAGCTGACGGAAATTGAACCAGGTTAGTTCTAGTGGCAGCGATTCGTCTTGTGATCTCGCCAAGACACAAATCTGTGTAGGGCCTACTCAAGTCATCGAGACAAGGACTATTACAACACTTAGTCGCCTCTTACTACATACATATTATAGAAGATAAACGGTGCTGCATTTTTTCTCCCCTCTCGGACCCCGCACCACATTTTCATACTTACAAAGCGACTTTTTCTGCGTTCGTTCTCAAAACCTTACAGTTTAGCAGAATATATCCGAGAGAACTGAATGCGTTGTGTAATAGTTTACAGCTTGATTACAACATCTGCGTATTTCTTCCTAACACATCCGACTTCAGCAAGGCTTCTGGGTCACTATGACCATCTATAGGATAGGGCAGCCAACTCCACCCCCAATACCTCCTTAGTTGCCCCTTACATCGTCTATTGTAGGTAACAGTTTTCATATTATTTACTCATTTCGGGAACCTTCAATATAGTAGATGATTGAAACACAAATAGAGAATACAAACATTCACCAACCAACCATCTAAACCACAACTGCCAAATTATGCGTATACTTTGGTGCAAGTTTTCTGCAGGAAAATGAATATCATCTGAGATCTCACGCTATTTTTAGGACAAAAACTAGAAAGATGATTCAGCAATGGTCAATCCAAATTAACATCGATAAACAAAAAGAAAGTTAACATCCCTAAATACCAGAAGTCAACCAGTACTTTCTGATCTGAAGATTGCCTGCACTTCATGACATGCTACACAGAATACAGGAAAGTAATTCATTCAGAAGTTCATGGAGTGTGATCTAAGTCATTGGTTTATGTGTTAGTTATAGACAGCTCTTATCTCGCCTTCGAAAATGAAATGCATGTACAACGGTATGGTCATTGTGGAATAGACTGATCTTTTTAAAACAAATTATATCAAGACTTTAAACCATAGAGTTAACAGTGTGATTACTTCCTGCAGTGGCGTATGTAATGAATTGTGATAATTGTCTTTACAAACACATACGTACAAAAAGAGACTATATAAAAAAGAAAACTGTGATACTGTATTTTTCGGTTAGGGAGTTACAGGGAGTATTCGAGTAGCTCAATAGACTATATAATATCAAATATTTGAAATGTTAGACTTGTGTGATGTTTATGCGCATACACAGCGCAGTGTGTACGGGAGACTATTAGAAAGTGAGTGGAACTTTCACTGTAACTACAAGTAGCATGACAATGGAAATTGTGGCAGTAACCAGGGCCGTGAACTGGATGGGCACATAGAGTGCAGTTCAAGTCCGCATTAGGTATTAGGTATATTGAGATATACCTATATATATCGCAGCGACAAATATCAAAGTGTACATACAGGATACTCATGGGATTCTAACATAATGGTACAGTGTACATGCAGGACACTCATGGGATCCTAACATAATGGTACAGTGTACATACAGGACACTCATGGGATCCTAACAACATGGTACAGTGTACATGCAGGATACTCATGGGATCCTAACAACATGGTACAGTGTACATGCAGGAAACTCATGGGATCCTAACAACATGGTACAGTGTACATACAGGACACTCATGGGATCCTAACAACATGGTACAGTGTACATGCAGGACATTCATGGGATCCTAACAACATGGTACAGTGTACATGCAGGAAACTCATGGGATCCTAACAACATGGTACAGTGTACATGCAGGACACTCATGGGATCCTAACAACATGGTACAGTGTACATACAGGACATTCATGGGATCCTAACAACATGGTACAGTGTACATGCAGGACACTCATGTGATCCTAACAACATGGTACAGTGTACATACAGGACATTCATGGGATCCTAACAACATGGTACAGTGTACATGCAGGAAACTCATGGGATCCTAACAACATGGTACAGTGTACATGCAGGACACTCATGGGATCCTAACAACATGGTACAGTGTACATACAGGATATTCATGGGATCCTAACAACATGGTACAGTGTACATGCAGGACACTCATGGGATCCTAACAACATGTTACAGTGTACATGCAGGACATTCATGGGATCCTAACAACATGGTACAGTGTACATGCAGGACACTCATGGGATCCTAACAACATGTTACAGTGTACATGCAGGACATTCATGGGATCCTAACAACATGTTACAGTGTACATGCAGGACATTCATGGGATCAAAACATGGTACAGTGTACATGCAGGACACTCATGGGATCCTAACAACATGGTACAGTGTACATACAGGACATTCATGGGATCCTAACAACATGGTACAGTGTACATACAGGACATTCATGGGATCCTAACAGCATGGTACAGTGTACATGCAGGACATTCATGGGATCCTAACAACATGGTACAGTGTACATGCAGGACACTCATGGGATCCTAACAACATGGTACAGTGTACATACAGGACATTCATGGGATCCTAACAACATGGTACAGTGTACATGCAGGACATTCATGGGATCCTAACAACATGGTACAGTGTACATGCAGGACATTCATGGGATCCTAACAACATGGTACAGTGTACATGCAGGACATTCATGGGATCCTAACAACATGGTACAGTGTACATGCAGGACAATCGTGGAATTCTAACAACATGGTACAGTGTACATACAGGACACTCATGGGATCCTAACAACATGGTACAGTGTACATACAGGACATTCATGGGATCCTAACAACATGGTACAGTGTACATGCAGGACAATCGTGGAATTCTAACAACATGGTACAGTTTACATACAGGACACTCGCGGGATCCTAACAACATGGTAAAGTGTACATGCAGGACAATCGTGGAATTCTAACAACATGGTACAGTGTACATGCAGGACACTCATGGGATCCTAACAACAATATTGACAGGTTACAAGATATTGCCAGGCTATTCTAGTTTCTATTACAATTTTAAGTTGTGTGTCATATGACGTATTCTCCCCAGAACTTTGCCTTCCCAATGAACTCTCTGAACCCTTCTCCGGTCTTGAAAGATGCGGCTTGCACTTTCCAACGACGTATTGATGTTATCTCTAATGTCATCAGTCCATCGTCTTTTTGGTCTGCCTTTCCTTATCCTCCCAGGTGCTCTTCCATCCATTATTTGTCTTTCTAAACAGTTGTGTCTCTGTATATGACCAAATAGATGTAGTTTTCTTTTTGCTATTGTGTTTAGTAACCAACACTCTGGAATCTTCAAGGTGTTTATAACATCTGAGTTTCTCCTTTTTTCTTTCCATGATATTCTACGTATCTTTCTGTAACATTTCATCTCGAATGCATTAATCTTCTTTGCAGTGGTTTTACTTAGGATCCATGTTTCACAGCCGTATATTGCAACTGGAAAAATAAAAGTTCGTAGCATTAGCAGTTTCGTTTCTATTTTGTTGTTTTTCCGTATGTTTTTCAATAAATATTCCATTGCCAATTTCTTCCTTATCTCTGCCATGCAGGTTCCTGCACCATTGCTGTTTGCTCCGAAGTATTCGAATTGATCCACACATTCTTTCTCGGTACATCAAACCCTCTATAGAGATCGCGCTCTAACTTCCTGCAGCCTTTTGATCTTGGTAAAGTTCTTCTATTAGATGAATCAGATGTCTTGGGAAGCCAATGCTGTTCATCATCTCCCATAGTTTTTGGTGTTGGACGCAGTCAAGCGCTTTTGAGTAATTTATGAAGCACATGTGCAGGTCAGTTGAGAATTCCCTACATTTTTCTATAATAAGCCTAATGTTAAGGATGTGATCTCGTTCATCTGCGTGTTTTTTTTATCTCCATCTCTAATTTTTGTGTGATTCTTTGCATTATGATGTTTAGCATTATTTTGCTTGCTTGACTTATAAAGAATATTAGTTCGGTAATTTGAGTAAATCTGAGGGTCGTCTGTTTTGGAGAGGGGTATATGTAATAATTTTTATTTTAAGGTAGGCCTATTAATTTTTCTCGTCAAAAATTCGGAATTTCATACGAAAACCGGCGAATGACTTTTTATTTAGGTAAACCCCCCTCCCCCTCTTACTGGAAACGTATTTTGTTCGTTCATCACAAGGGATGATGACCATGCATCTGCGGCCCTGATGAACAGAGACGGCCACGGTGTAAAGGAGACCTCTGTACATAAAGTAAACAAGACTTCATTCGTTACGTTTTTGACTTGTCGCGATTTTAGTTGGTCACTATTTATATACATGCACAATGCTTGAGAGTCACATGCCAAAAAAAAAAGCCAAGGCCGACCAATAATATACAAAAAATTAATCAAAAACGGCTTTTCAGATCATGTTTACCTTTCTGTACACGGGACTTTATTTCGGAGCGCGGTCATGGATGAACGCACTAGAATATTTTTGCATCCGGGATCTGCCATTGAGTATGGATTTGGGAGACAGATTTAAGCCGCAGAACCACCAGTTGCGGAATCCCGCATCCAACGATAAAATCCCAGGATGCATTAAAAAAGCGCGTGGCAGTCTGACTCGTCGAGACAACGCCGTGAAAATGGTGGCTGAAGTAAGGGTAGGAGAGTTGACGTCAAACAAAAGTATTGCATCAGCAACAAAAATCATTTTTTATAAACGCGTGGCTATCGTACGAAGCTGATGAAGATGGCGGAACAACATCTTTCCATTTTGCAATTAACGTGCCATGCCAGAAGTTTTCTGTGTATACGTTTTCGTTCGTGTTTTTGTGTTTCCTGTGTAGACCAGGGGTTCGTAAACTTTTGCTTCCTGGGGCAACCGTAAACATATTTTTTTTCTGCAGCGGTATCCAAAATATATGTCAATTTATCTTCTTCTTCGTCGTTCTTCAGTCAGATATCAGGTTACAGCGCCAATAGATTATTTGAGCTGTGTAATTCGTTTCAGGTCATCCATGGAACCCCTCAGGTTAGAAGTAGTTCCGTCTCAATAGGTCATATTTTCTTATTTTTGTAATTCTCAAACTCCCACTGCATCTCTCTTGGTTAACAGAATAATGTTCCTACTATATTGCCACAGGATGTAGTCCAGGGAACAGGATTGCGTTGCGTCGACCCTTTTTCTCCAATGGCTCGACACATCCGACTTCGGAGTCTTTTTTATACATGTGCATAGAGAGCCTCATACTATTTCTTCATCTACGTGGTCCCGATTTAATCTATTTTGCGCAATAAGATTGTTATCTTCGTCTACAATACCACACACACGATTTATTGTATAATATCCCGCTTATCTCAGTTTAAGAACCCCTGCTGTATACAATGAGGACCGCAAGATTCCAGCGACCTCCTGCGCACAAGTCATTCAGCGCACTTTTATACAGATGTGAAAAAAACAACTGTATATTAGATATATGCCGTCTCCGCAACAAAGATTTGCTACATTTAATCTTCCATTGTAATAGAATTACAGTATATCACAGAGACAAATTACTGAGACAGTTCGAAAATGAAACAAAGAAACATAACTAAGAGAAGTTGAAGATCATCCACTGCATTGAGTTTCCATTTCCAGTTGTCTTGATTAGTTTTGCCACTGGTTTCTGATGGAATTAACAAAAGAGTGTGGTCAGTGCATTGCACAACTCAATTTAATCAAAAACTTTAGTGAAAGTCATTCTTCCCCCCCCCTCCCCCCCCACCAATAGAAATTCAGTAGGAGACCCGCGGTCTCTTTGATTATTGTTCTGTTAAGAGTTTCTCTTGGCATGCCTCTTTATTTTGCCATCTGGTACCCATTTTAATGTACGTAGTGGCTGTCTATTTTCATTCATTTTAAGTACACGTTCGATATAAGACCATCATTTTCTTCTTATTGTTGTAGAAACATATTGCTGTTTGGTGTCTTCTCTTACTTGCTTCTTTTGACTTGAATTCTTTTCAAGAATATTTAAGGATTTTGAAAGACTGTTTTCAAATGAATTAAACTACTTCTCCAGTGCTTTTGTTATTTTAAGTTTTTACATCCATTTGTTAATATAGATATTACATTGGACTTCACCTGTGTGTTGCAGAGGCCCGAAAGGAGAGTAAAAAATAGCAACACTGTTTACCTTCCATGCATGTTGTACAAGGCAGCTAAGGTGGTTATGGCGTGGAGTTGGTTGTCTCATCCCATTGAGGGTCAAAGTGAACGAGAGGCCATTCTGCAGTCGGATGTGTCAGGCCAAAATGCATAGATATAGCGGCAAACCATGATGTGATGCATTCTGGTCCCCCATAATATATCCTGCTAATCTGCAGGTGTTTGAGAATGAACGCAGAAAAACATTGGAGTTAAGAGTTGTAGTTTGGTATATTTACATATTGTAGTTTTTATTTATCTCCAGATGTTTTTAAGTGTCTGGTTGAATGCACTGGATGGCAAAAGCAAAATTCTGGTAGAAATTTTCTTTACCACATCTCCATCTTGAGTCATTTTGCTGCACAAGTAGGAAAAGTAAACTTTCTCAATTGAGCACATTTATTCAAATATAAATCTCTTTCATAGGAATCCTTATTCACCAGTGGCAAGAGCATACAACAAGATAATTGAAACAGCAAGATGCACAGGAAGACCAAGAAGAAAGTGGATTGAAGGAGTTATAAACATTCTGAGTTGTCATACTATTACAGCATATCAAGCAACCAAACGTGTCATAGCAAAGACACTGATCATCATTCATCATTCAACCCTGCAACGCCTTACAGCAAAAGCAGAGAAAAGACGATAGATATACTCTGTTCACTTTAAGAATGAAGTGGGTCAAAACACACCCCATATTACTCTGCGACAACAGGTGATTTTTAAACAGCTGAGGACATGTAAAAAGAATATTATTTAAAACATTTTAAAAAAATATTTAAACAATTAAAAATGAAATTTAAAAACAATATTATTGGGCACTTAACAATCAATTATAATGAATTCTGCGTCCAACAACCAATCAGAAGCACTGACCCACTTCATCCTTAGAGTGAACAGGGTATAGATGGATAGATAAATACCAATATAATATGAACACAAATATAAACTCTAAGAATGACATCATTATCACCATGTATTATGGTGCTTGAGCAGACTTGTACAGATGTTTACGACACTGTAGGTTAGCAAACATTACCAACACAACAGAGATTGCACAAATTATACAACATAGGCCTACATATAATAAAATCATGAATAATACACAGTTTAATGAGAAGTTGATTAAAAACAGTATTACTGTGTGGAGTAATACATAATGTTTTGTTAATCCACGCTAAACATGAGATCGGCGTTATATTGATTAATTTATGTTCAGGTCTGCAATGATTCCGCTCTTATTGCACATAGGCACTCTGTTTCTTCCTTTACAAACTCGAGACACTGTGTTTCTTTACAAACTCTTGGCACTGCGTATTTTTCCTTTACAAACTTTAGGCACTGTATTTCTTCTTTTAAAAACTCTAGGCACTTGTTTTCCTTCCTTTACAAACTCTAGGCACTGCGCTTCTTCCTTTACATACTCTAGACACTGTGTTTCTTCTTTTACAAAATCTAGGCACTGTGTTTCTTCCTTTACAAACTCTAGGCATTGTGTTTATTCCATTACAAACTCTAGGCACTGTTTCTTCTTTTACATACTCTAGGCAGTGTTTCTTCTTTTACATAATCTAGGACTGTGTTTCTTTCTTTACATACTATGCACTGTGTTTCTTCCTTAACAAACTATGTACTGTGTTTCTTCCTTAACAAACTCTAAGCACAGTGTTTCTTCCTTTACAAACTCTAGACACTATTTCTTCCTTACAAACTACCGTATGTACTGTGTTCTTCCCTTTACTAACTCTATGCACTGTGTTTCTTCCTTTACAAACTCTAGACACTGTGTTCTTTCCTTTATTACACTGTATTATAGATTCTAAGCATCTTCTTATTTTATTGACTCCAGGCACATTTTCTTCATTCATAGACTTGGCACTTCGCTCTTTTTGTTATAGACTTGCTTGGCCCTATCTTTCATTCCTTAACACCCACTTGGCAACTGGGGCTAGGACTTCTAGCTCAGGGTCAAAGAAAAGGGCCACTGCCTTTCATTTTCAAGAATGTTGTAAGATGTGACTAAAGAAAGTTGGGGGGGGGGGGTAAGCTAACAACTTGTCACCAGTGAAAAAATAATTGTCACTGCATGTATAGCTGTCTCGATTTCTTACTTTTGCCTTTTATAAAATTACCACATTGATGACAGAGAGTTACAAGGCGAGCACACATCGCACTTTGTCCTTTTTTGACAGACTCTAAAGTGGCAGAGAGCACTGAATGTGCCATCACTGTGGATGGGTAAACAAATCTGACAGAAGAATGATGAGCTAGTTGGCCCTGAACTGTGGGCTGCGCTCCTGGAAGGATGTGGTGACCATCATACTGGAATGCCTCCCTTTGGGGATTTAACATGCATCCATAAACCCCTCCTAACACAACAATGTCTCTGGGGTAACCTTATACAAGTTCAGGTACCATCTTGGTTACTCATCTGACAAGGATTTGCACTGTCATTAGAAAGGCTATGGGCTGTCAAGAGCTACCTGCTCACAACTATAGAGATTATTTATCATCATCTTTTATAAACCCTGCAGTTCTTCACAGTGGCAAAACTAAGCAGGAGCAACCAGGACAATAGATCAGGGTGGATGTGTCAAAACAAAACCCAGGGACAGATCAACTAAAATGAAATTAGTTTATGTAAAGAAGATCGCAGCTTGTCCAGGTCACAAAAATCTCGTCTAAAATTAAAATTATAAAAGTATTACATTCCGAGAATGGACGCTGGCTATTCATTTCTGCAAACTAGGACCATTACCCTAGAAATCATCATCTATGTGATGTGTTCTTTACAGAATGTTGTCCTCACTGTCACTCTGTAAGCCTTTGGTTCTGTGCAGGATGCACAGTCTCTTCCAGTGTTATGTTCAGAAGGTCTATGATATCCTGTGTCCATCCTTGGTCTGCCGCTGGTTGTCTTTCCTGGAACTGTTCACTCCTTTATTAATCTTTCTAAACCATTGTGTCTCTTTATACATCTAAAATATGTGAGCTTGAATTCCACATAAAAGTAAACTGTGCACTTATCTGGAACATGTATTGTGTGTTGAGAGTGTAGTGTTAAGTTACTTTCCTGCCACTAGCAGATCCAAGTTTTGATTACTCCCACAGTTGATCCAGTCACAATAAGTAGGGTGCCAGAGCTCATGTTCTGTGATGCTAGTCAGGAGGTTTCTGGTCAACCACTGACTAGACAGCTATGCACATATGGAAAAACCAGGTCATATGAGACTGGTTCATAACTCAGCTTACTTTTATCTCACAAGTTAACATTTTAAAAAATAGACAGGGCCAGGTGCATCTTAATTGTGTTTCTAAACATAAATTTGGCAACTTACAAAAGCAAGTAATTAAAACTGGGCTGTGGAATATTAGATCAGAGTAAGTTCAGCTAAAATAAATAGAATGTTTAGGCTATTTTCTTATAATCTTCATAAGTAAAATATAAGATTATGACAATTATAAATTTGTTGAAGATCACAGATAAACAAGCATAAAAAAATGTACAAGGCAAGAAATATACCATCACAATATAGAATCTTCACAAAACAGTTTTCTTCACAAATATAGCAGCTCTTTTTTTGAGTTAAAGTATCTCTTGGTAAAGTACATATCTTTCAACCATAAATGTTAGTCCAATTTAGTTATATCAGAGATTATCACAATAAAAATATTGGAGGTTATATCCAACTGCACTCCCAAAACTCCTTAGTCGCTTCGTATTACATGCATGGCAGATAGCAGTGTCACTATTCTTTGCTCTACCTTCAGGCCGGGTAATACAGAGCAGAGCTCTGTAGCAAGGTTCTTCTTCTGTGTTCATTCTCAAACTCCTGCAAATAGCATGACGTAATCCAGATAATAGAATGTGTTGTGTCATAGTTTACAACATATGTGAAATAAGTGCCTTTTGGCCTGACATGTCCGACTTCAGCATGGCTTCTGGGTTACTTGATCCTGTATGGAATGGGGCAGCCAACTTCACCTCGTAAAAACTTCTTTAGTCACCTCTTACGGCATGCATGGAAGATAAACAGTGATGCTATTCTTTGCTTCCCTTCTGTGCCACACACAGGCATGTAGCAGAGTTGATACTGAGCTAACCTCATAAACCCAGTTTGTCAAACTAGATGGTTCGAATGCTGACCATCAATATTGTACTATTTAAGATTTGATGTGTTAGTGGTGCCCCGAAATTCTATAATAGTTGATTAATAATGTCCATTACAGGTTACGTCTCAACACCTTTATTATATTATAAAACTGTGGGATTTATATATCTATCAATTGTCTTTTCTCTGCTTTTGCTGTTAGATGTTGCATGATTTAATAACAATTGGTTTTCTGACTATGGCACATTTGGTCACTTGATATACAGTAATATTGTGACATCTTAATATATTGGTAACTCCTTCAATCCACATTCTTCTTGGTCTTCTTCCGCATCTTGCTGTTTCCATTTTCATGTTGTAAGCTCTTGCCACTGGCCAATAAAGGTTCATTCTCATTAAGTGATCAAACTATTTCAACCTCTGTTATTCAATATACTTGACCACAGATTTTGTTTCACACAGTTCTTTTAATCTCTTCATTCCTTGTATAATCTCTTATTGTTCTGTTTGCTGCTTTTCTTAGATATCTAATTTCACAATTATTAAGGTAGCAAGTTTTCTCTCTTGTTCTTTAGTTAACGTCCATGTCTGACATTGATAACACAATGTTGGTTTGAAGATTTAATTTATAATTTTTTGATCACATCAGGATAGATGTGTGTTTCAAAATTGGTGCAAGTTCATAATTTACAGTTTATTATATATGGCACATGAAAAAAGTTGAATTTGAGCTTCCCCAGGCAACAAAACAAGAACAGTAAGCAAACAAGGACAAAACAATGTACAATATTGAGCATGTCAAGAAAAATAGGTTAACAGTGTTATGGGTGGAGATAATAATCTTATCATACAAAATAGAATGAGTGGGTTAAGAGTGTTGTGGGTAGAGATAATAATGTTTTTGTACAAAAAAAAATAAGGGGGTATTTATCCCCAATCCTGTCACAAAATGGAAAATTAACTTTCCTTTAGTCAGGGATCTCCCTGGTGTAGTTAAGGTGTTTAATTTTTAATGTCCCGCTGGTGATGTCTTGTTTACAAAGTGGATATTTTTATGAGATACCTGAGAATTATCGAACAAAAGTTACTCTCTGCAGGTGACATGCCGCTTCATTGAGAGGGATAGAGTACATATGGGTAACGCAAGTACAATAAAGTCTATTCTCTACGCCTTTTCAACCCTTCTTTCCCTTTAGTTACATCAACAGTTTTCCATTTCTGTTTAGGATTCGGTGAAGGTATTAGGTCTGTTGATTATCCTCTTCGTATATGGACACATCCATAGGTGCTCAGATCTCTGCTTCAGTAAATCTCTCAGGGTATAAAGGCTGATGGTTCCGGTTCTATGTTGTTTCACTGCTCTTTTTTAAATGTTTGTCAGGGGTTCTCTATGGGCCACACCCACCCTCACTCCCTATTCTCGCTTTCTCAATATTGACTCATGCTCATTCATCTCAAAATCCTCTGATTGTGAAGACTCACGAAGAGCAATGAGTATTCTGCTTGGTCCATAGGCTGACCAGCTGTTGTGGTGGCAAGGCTAGCTAATTGGTTGGCCAGTTCGTTTCCCTCCACGCACGCATGCCCGGGAAAAACAATATAAGCATGATATTCTGTAGTGATGCCTGCATTTTAGCTCTCTCTAATGACTCCACCCATTCCTTACGTACATCACCTGTTTTGACTTTCGGAATCATATTCAGTGAGTCACTTAGTATACACGCAAGGGAATAGACTTGCGATTCCAGCCGGTAAAGTGCCTGTGTTAAGGTGAATACTTCCAATTATGTTGTTTGTTAATATGTTATGCCTTCTACCAGGAAGCGTAGTGTTCAATCAGTCACCTCTGACCAGGCTTTCGAGTTGGCTCATTATTCTTGATTTTAAATAAAAATTATTCCAGTGTTTCACCCAGTCATCAACAAGTAAGGTACCAAGGTTCATGCTCTGAGAGGGTCGAGGAATGGCAACATCGCTGCTGGTAGGTGGTACTAGTGTGGTAGTTTCTTGTCAGCCACTGAGCTGGTTCATAACTCAGCTTACCTTTACCTTTGTCTTCTGCCACATTTTCCTTGTTATTGTGGCTAATAAAGTCTTTTATTGCGCCGTAGACACATATTTAAAGACCTCACTGAAAGACTGAACTAGATCAAGATACATGGGAAGATCTTACACAAAATAGAGCTACAAGGCACTGAACAATCAAAAAAGGTGCAGCATCTTATGAAAAGAGGAGAAATGCAGCAGCTCAACAGTGGAGAGTATGGAGAGTAGCTAGAAAGTCATGGGTGGAGGTAGACCAAATACTATCTACAGTGTTCATACCATGCCTAATTGGTCATCACTTGTGATGGACAAACAACAACATATATTTCTGTATCTCAGGAGTGGTCTACCTCTAAATCTTTTCCCTTTCGAACGCTCACCAAGAAATATCTTTGTGGGATACAGCTGAGGTTATCATCAGTACACAACAGAGCAATCAATAAGTGCTCTGAGCCACGTATCAATAATGTATAAGAGTGTAAGGGCTCACATTTTCAGTTTTGTATTGATTTCTTCTTCAGCGTTCATTCTCAAACTCCCACTGGATCTCTCTTCTAGCAGGTCAATGGTCTTGCTAGATATTGAGCAAGATGTAGTCCAGAGAAGACAATGTGTTATGTCACCATTTAACAAACACATTTGGCGGTGATGTTGATTTATCCCTCTCTTCCCACCCATGTGTTGCCAGGGCCTGAAAGGGGAGCAAAGAATAACAACACTGTTTTCCTTCCACGCATATCGTAAGAGGCGACAAGGAGGTTATAGGGCAGAGTTGGGTGTCCCATCCCATATATGGGTTAAAGCAACCCAGAAGCATGCTGAGGTCGGATGTGCCAAAAGGCACAGATATTGTAAACCATGACACAATGTACTCTCCGGACTGTGTCCTGCTCATTTTCAGGAGTTTGAAAACGAACACATGAGATAAAGACAATCCTTTTCTTTGAAAATAAGAGAAACTAACAGGTGCATGAGATTTTGCTGCCTACCAAAATGGTAAAAAACTGGCGAAGAAACTTTCTGTCCATCCCACAACAACATCGAGCATGAGAATGGACAAAGAGGTAGTGACAACAGGTATTCACTTGGATGATGATGATGCAACCACCAAGACTTATTCTTTCCATCTCCCAGAATATGCTGCGCAAGATTTAAAAAAGTACATGATAAGAAGTACAAGATAAGAAAGGAGTGACTTCTCAACAAAGCTCAAAACATTACAAGGGACTAATGTCCAGGTCATGTGGGAGTCAGAGGCAATGAAAGAGCTGATCTATTGGAAGGTAAAGCTAGAGTGGATGGCCAAGTGATGAGAAGAGATCGGGCAGAGTTAATTCAGGCAGTCTTGAATACACTACAAATGTACATGTTCAGAGGATGATAGAAATGGGAGTGACCAGAGAGAGGGTAGGAACTGTGTCCTCTTTGAAAAGATCTGAAGAATCCACAACCAATGACTGACTAGGACACTAAGCTTAAATACTCTTAAATGGTTGACAGAATGACAACCATAGCACTAAAGGAAATTTCCCTTGTGCAATGATGCTGGTTCCTAATCAAGAATATTAAAAAATGTGTAAATGTTCTCAGTAACTGGTTAGTTTCTCGGCTGAAGAATAGGGAAATTAAAATTCATGCAATACTGCCACAATTACATTAAAGAAACTTGCGTAATGTTTGCAGTAAATAATACTCTCTGAACAATGCTTGTTGACATTGTCAGGTATTTTATGTATGATAAAGCTTTACCCATTACTGTATAAATATTTATCGATTGAACGTAATATATTCCTCATAATTTGAGAAAAACATTTGACTCTGCATATAACGTGTTATAAAAACAAATTAAGGTCGTACCATATCTGGAAAAAGCGATAAATTCCAGCATTTTTAAAACTGCAATTTTCTAGGCAAATATTTATGTTCAGTATGTTGCCATTGCTTTCAAAATGGTCAACTAAATGGTAGCTTAAATGAGACAAGGTACTTTGACTTCCAAGACATGCTCGGCCTCCCAGCTACAGAGCTGGACATGTTATAAGCCATGTTGAAATACTAGATGACTTTATGAGGTTATTTATACAGGTAAAGGTTTTCTCATTACTGGTCAATACACAGACTCATAAATTATACCCTTTTAAATAAGATGTTAGCTAATAAGTTAGTCATTGGATTATCATCACTGCACTCCAGGCACATCCACATGTGCGCTGATCTCCACTTGAGTGTATCCATCATTACTTGATGACTGACAGTTCCAATTCTCTGTTGATTAGTGAATATTCTTTTAAGTCAAAAGTAGCGCTCATTTCTGGCGATACCACTTTTCAAGACCTGCTACTTTATTCTGGACATCAAATTCAAATTACAAAAATTTGAAAAAGCTAATGCTGGCAAGAGGGCAGTTGCAGGCCTGTTCCTGTGGAAACAATAAGTGGAGTAGATAACTCAATGTAGGACATGATCTGGATGATGCTGTTGGTTCACAAAATGCAAGTGGAAGTCATTTCTGTCCGCACAAAACTTGAGACAGATACTGCACTGCCAGGGGCTCATCTCTCCGTGCAGCGATTTGTGCAAGAAATACAAACCTCGTTCTTCAAAACTGATTCGACAATGTTGGCAACGGTACAACCGGCCCTGAGATTCATAGTAAATAAGGAGATCTTCTAAAGACGGTAACTCGCCAGGAAGGATGGTATTGTTGTATTGGGTACTGGCATCCTTGGTTATCTGCAAAGATAGATGGTTCATAAATAATATTTCAACTAGAAAATTAAATAATGCAAGATAATGATTTAAGCAATACATTTCAACCAGAATGTAAGAAGCATCTGCAAAGATGAATTTTTTTAAGCAATTAATTTCAACCAAAATGTAAGACTTATCTGCAAAGCTGGGTGAATCAAGGATTACTTTTCAACAAGAATAGAAGATGCAAAGATTTTGCACAGGACTTGTGTGATTTCCTAGGCTAACAGATAGCCAAGACCCTAAAAGCACCTCCTTGTGGTGCATCCTGGAAACACAATTTTGAAGCTTGTTAAAAAAAATACCTGGCTAACTCTTTGGGACTACAGGCTGTGTAGACTGAGATTGAAGCCCCGCCAATATTTCTGCATTTTGGCTGAGTGAGACAAAATGCACAGATGACTTACGTCACTGTGTGCAGACAGTGCTACTGGATATGTTGGCGTAGATGTCTCAGAGATATTGCTTGTCTCTTTGTAGGCAGTTCTCATTCAATTTACAGCCTCCACATCCATAGACACGATCCCTATACTTGTTGGCCAGAAACACAACAAGAGCAGCTGAATTTCTGTTTCCAGGGTGCACCACGAGAAGGTACTTATAGGATCTTGGCTATCTGTTAACCCTGGGTCGACACGAAAGCAATGCAAAACCTTTTGCACCCTACAGTAGTTACGTAAATCACAAGGTCGATCATCTTTGCAATAAATGCACAGACTATAGTGTATGAATATTATAAAATACAAATAACAGTATACAAGATTGTTCTGTACAAGTGAGGTTGTGAGCATGTCTTGGACAGTCAAAGAATCTTGTTTCATTTAAGCTACGATTTAGTTGACCATTTTGAAAGTAATGGCAACCTACTGAACATAAACATTACCTAGAAAAATGCTGGGATTTATCACTTTTTTCATATCACGATGTACTAGGATCTTTTTATCTTTTTTTCTTCATAACAAATTATTCACAGAGCGAAGTGTTTTTCTCAAATTATGAGGAATATTTTAAGTTTCAACCTTAGGGTCTTTTCATTCAAAAAATTACAAGTCTGATTGCCTGTGTGTTTATTGTAAAGCTGATCGGACTTGTGTTTTACTTAAGTGCCATTGTTATACAGTTTTGTGGCAGTCTCACTTATCAATTGTAGTAAAATTTAACAAAGATGTCATTCAACTTACTTTAGGTCTTGAAATATTCACACAAAGTTCCGGAATTTCTTGTGATCTCTGCACGAGTCCTTGCAGGGTTGAGAAGAACTCTGACAGATTGCTAGTTGAGTCCGCAATAGATCGAACATGTTCTGGAGTCTGGCCCCCATGTCTTAAGGAACCCATGGGGCTGATGTTGCCAAGAGAATTTGCTCGAAGATTTGGAGGTGGAAACCGAGAATTATTCATGTTGATATTAAATTTATTTACATGAGTATCCATACCAGGCGTAGGTGATACATTTTTGTGAGTAGATATCATTGAAATTGGGCTGCACTGTTCAGGATCTGAAGGGTTAGAGTAGGATCGGCCAAGAGAAGTTGAAAATGGTGGAAGTCGCTGAAGATGTCCGCGAGATGGAACACTGATGCCAGATGAATTGCTGATGGTTGAAGTTGGTGAACCATGGTTGAAGAGGTGGTCTCTCGATGGTGATGTTGAATGAAAGTTGTGAGGTGATGAGTGTGGAGGAAACCTAATGCCACCGGGGGATAAGGGTTCTTGTTTCACTTGAGTTCCGTCTCCTCCGTGATGGCCTTGACCCCTGGTGGCTAACTGTGAGCAAATTGAATCAATTCTCCTCATGGCATCAGAGTCCATTGCAAGAGCCATATGGTGGCTCGGAGATTTGTCAGGCGAAGTCAGAGTAGGACTTGGCAAGGACATGACCAGCTGAAAACAAATGACACAGGAAATGGTAAATACAGTGTGTCTGGCAGAATAAGAATAACAATTGTCAACATTTCATATACTATTAATTACAGACTGACCAGATTTTAATTTTCTGTTTGGCAAACATAACAAGTTTCAGTAACAACTCACCAAGTTTAAGTAGATCCCAACATGAGTGCCTTTAGTGGTCGAAGAATGTCAAGACTGTACTCGATCTCTCTTCACATGTTTTGAAGCATTTGGGGTTTGATGAATGCCCAAGTGTCAATTATTCACTTCTGAAGATTATCCAGTCTCTGCACTGGAGTTTAATAGACACAAGTTTTGACCTTTCTTCATAGAAAAAAATCTTAGGTGGTTAAATCTGGTAACCTTAGTGGCGATGCAATTGTACCTACTCTTCCAATTGATCTGTTTGAAAATGTTGATGAAGGTAGTTTTTAATCATTGGCATAGTGTGAACTACTCTATCCTGCTGGAGTACAACTGTTTCTGGTATCCTAGGAACCAGCTCCTTTGCACAACATTAGGAAACTTGAATTCTGCAAGCCAATAACACCATTGAACTGTCTGCTGCTCCATGAACTCCATTATTTTCACTATACTGTCATTACATTCTATTGCTGCATATTACGTCTGCACTATCCGCAAATTATCTGAAAATTTTTAATTTACGTCACTGCTCCTAAACATTTATTGATTTCTATAGGAAGTAACCCTAACAAACATTCTAGCTTACAACATGGATGAGGAAATGTTGACATTTGTTATTTGTGGTGATTCTATCTGACATACTGTACTTGCATTTTTTTAAACAAAGGATCATCTTCTTATTCTTCTTTTTCTACGTTCGTTCTAAGCACCTTTCGGCCTGACACATCTGGCTTCAGCATAGCTACTGGGTCACTTTAATCCTACATAAGAAAGGACAGCCAACTCCACGCCCTATCTCTAGTTGTCTCTTACGACATGCATGGAAAGTAAACAGTGTTGCTATTCTTTACTACGCTTTTGGGCTCCACAGCACACAGACAAAGGTTTCTATACTCAACAACAGCATGAAACAGAACACAGACAAAAGATTATCTATTCTACAACAGCATGAAACAGCACACAAATAAAAGGCTATTTATTCTACAACAGCATGAAATAGAATGGGGCCGAAAGGGAAGCAAATAATAGTAACACTGTTAATTACCACTCATGTCGTAAAAGGCGACTGGAGGTTATGGGATTGAGTTGGCTATCCTATACCATAAAGTGTCAAAGTTATCTAGAGGTCATGCTGAAGTCAGATGTCAGGACGAAAATTGCAGACATTACAGCCAAGCTGTAAATCATGACACAATGCATGCCGTTCTCCTGACTATATCCTGCTAATCTGCAGGAGTTTGTGCTGATTCATAACTCAATTAACTGCGGATAATTTAAATGAGTATATGGACTTTTTGGACCATCACATCTGATTTTGACATGAAACTCCCAAATCCTATTATTCATTTACCCATGTCACATCTAAAGCAGCCTTGTTTCTGTTATATTTATGTTACAAGAAGGCATAATGGACCTTGAAGCACCAAATTGTATGTACTTGAATAAGGGACTGTCCATAAATTACATAAACAATGTTTTGCAATTTTTACCCCCCCCCCCCCTGTCAACAAACTCAAAAATTCAAGAACCCTTCCTGCTTAATTATGTTAAAAATGTACACCACTAACCCCCACGCATAAAAATAAATTTTCTTTTGACCTTTAGGACCCCAGATTAAAATTATGCAATTTCTCCCCTGGGCCCATATTATTTTTTGACAATGTGACCAAGGCAATACAAAGTACTAGAATGTCATATCTCCACCAAGACAAGACAAAGTACTAGAATGTCAAATCTCCACCAAGACAGATAAGACAAAATAGTAGAATGGTACCTGAGATGGTGTGTCTCCACTATCACTGTCAAAACTTGATGAGTGTCTACGTGTGTCATACGTCAGCAACTTGTGACTATCCTGAAGGTGCAGGTTTAATGCTTCCACATTCATGGCAGTAAAAGAGCATTGGCTAGAAGTCAAATAAATGTCAAAAGTTCATATTATTCATAAAGTTAATAAATATTGCTAGAAAATATACATAGACATTGTTATCTTTAGAATAAATTATAACATTTTTATGTTATATTAATGTTGAATTTTTCGAATATGTAATGACTTAATTTTTTCTTCTAAGTGATGTGTCTTTTGCAGAATGTTTCCCTCACTACCACTCTGTAAGCCTCTCAGTTCACTGTAAACTTTCCTGCTATACACTATATCTTCATATTATTGTTCTTAGGGTTTGTTTACCCGCCACAGAAACTATCACACAGTGTTTTCAAAGTCTGTGTAAAAAAAGTAATAATCAATAACACAGTTGGATAATAGTGGTAGTTGTACAACTGCTGTTGCTCCCACTAATACCAATACTATTACTACTGTTGCTCCCACTAATACCAATACTATTACTACTGTTGCTACTACTACTGCCATCAGTCGTACCACTACAGAGGCAGGACAACTACCAAATACACTAAGTAAGATCACAAAACACACCAGGTAAGACAACTAAAAAATACACAAGGTAAGACAGACTACAAAATACACCAGGTGAGGCATACTGCACAAAACATCAGGTAAGACAGACTAGAAAATACACCATGTGAGACACTACAAAATACACCAAGTGAGACAGACTACAGAATACACCAGGTAAGACAATACATATCCATTCTCTGAAATATATCCCACTGGAATAGGACAATGGTCCTATTCAATTTCCAACAGTAGTTTCAGAACAAACCCTGATATAAAATTAATTCTTCTTCTTCTTTCATTCACTTGAAACATATCTGTACAGGAAGTTGTGCATGCTCTTCCGTGTATGAGAGTAAGGAGGAAGAAACAATAACTATCATATAACAACAAATGAAAGCTGATACCTGCAAGACAAGGCGTTGGATGTTGGATGGAGTTTGAGATGTCTCTGAAGCTGCTCATCTCTATCAAAGCGTTTATTACAGATGTGGCAAAAGTAAGGTTTCATATGCAGCAGACGATGCTGGAACAGATTTGAGCGGGCAGCAAAACGTTTGTCACAGAGTGTACAGGCATATGGTTTGATGCCAAAATGTATATTCTGAAATGTTGGAAGAAAGCAACATTAATATACAAACCACTTGTGTGTTGTCAGGGCCTGAAAGGGAAGCAAAGAATAGCAACACCGTTTACCTTCCATGCATGTTGTAAGAGGCAACTAAGGAATTTTTTAGGAGTTAGCTGTCCCATCTCATACAAGGTCATTGTGACTCAGAGCCATGCTGAAGTCCGTCGTGTAAGACTGAAAGACACAAATATTGCAACTAAGCATTCTAACTGCAAATTCCATTCTGCATACTACATTCTGCTAATTTGCAAGAGTTTGAGAAGAAACGGAGAAGAACGTACACACGTAAACAACACATGCATAATCAAATGTATATTTTCTATCCCCGGGATTACGAGCAATGAAGCTCTCGTTTTCTATGCGCAAAGGATGGGTTCCTCCAAAGCTATCTTACGGTATGTAAGCTAAAGCTTACGGTGTGTGTCTAGCTTCAATTCTCAGAGATATGCGATGCTTTGAGAGAGTTTGTTACTCCGAGGGAATCTGTAGGAGGGAAACATAGAAGATATGTTTCATAATTGTGTATACAGACATCCAATCACATATCAATGTGGACCACAATTAACCACACAGGTCTTCTTCAGCTTCATCACTCACTCTCAAACTACCGCTGGATCTCTTTCGTAACAGAACAATAGTCTAATAGATTTTCAGCAGGATGCAGTCCAGAGAATGGAAATATGCTGTGTCACTTTTTTATTTGCACCAATGACCCAACACATCATCTTCTGCAGAAACCCACAGTTCATGACTGTATCCTAGGGGTGGGGGGACTACCGACCCCTACAAGGAAAACCAAAGGTGGTGGATAGTGGAACAGCCTCCAGATATAGAGGCCAATTGTGATATAAGCTAGAACTTCTCTGGATGAACAAGCAGCCGAAGACTAACTTGATGTTGCTGTCTACCAGGACAGTGCATGATAACAGGTGGCAATGACATACCCCATCTGTCTGGCATGAAGTTAGAATCCCCATACCAAGAACATGCCTTGCGGGGGTAGGGGGAAAAGCAGATAGTAGAACGACGGAGAGGAATACAACCCGAATTCACTTACTTTCTATGTGTGAATAGTGCCTCAGAGTAAATAGGATATCCCAAAAGAAGGATAATAAACCCTTGGCAAGACTGATCCTAAGTGAGCAGAACTCTGATGATTTCAACCCAAGGCAGATGTTGCTTATTAACTCTGGTATGCAAGCCATCTAGGAGAAGGAAAACTCCAAACTTAAACCTCCACTGCCCTGTGGACAATCCTTTAATGGGTAAGAGCTCGTGCAATATTCTGACTCAAAAGGAAGACAAAAGACAGAAGCACTGGGCAAAATAGTCCAGCTAAAACATTAGTGCCACGGCTGATAACCAGTGTCACGCAATCACTTCATATGTCAAATAAAACTGTATGACTTAAATATGGCGATCACAATAAAATCAATTACGTGTTTGAATTTATATATATATATATATGGATACGCTCCCATTATATTTAGGAGTGGAAACACTGTACAAGAAATTGGAAATGAAGAAGCAACTTCCAGTTCATGATATCCGTAATGATGTTTAGGACCTCTTATTACTTAGCTGTCAGATGGAACGGCAGCATAGGTAGTCAGATAGGGATGACAATTAAGTCTGCCTTTATGGTGAGACAGGTAGTCACATGTATTATAGTTAGTTTGTTGAATTGGTTTAGACATTATTATTTGCCTTTGTTTGATTCAGAATTAGGTTAAAAAATAAGAATTAATATGCTTAGATGGTAGACATGAGATCTACTCAGAATAGGAGCACATGGATCTAGATATTGTGTAGTAGGATAGGTTGAAGACAAATACAAATTTTCACTATTGGTGTTACTATTAATAAGTAGGGCTAGTCTCGTATCTGTAGAATTAGTAAGAATTATTAATGTTGGTAATTTTACTTGTGAAATTGAAATGAAAATAGAGGACTGAATTTTGCAAAGTATGTCTAGGTGAGTCAGCCACCGTGGTGTAGTGACAGTACACAAGCTGTTACCTGAGCTAATTATTTAACCCATTCAATCCCTTAGCGGCATAAATCGTTGGCTATATATACATTACCGTAGCGCCCGTTCTCGCCGGATTGACACAGTCTTTTCAATTGATGTCTGTTACCAGTTTCATGTGAAAAGACATGCTAAGTTTAGCACTGATGTGATTACCAGTAATGGTGGCTTCTAGTGTTTTTTCCGTTCGTTTCTAATAGTTGTCGTTTCCAAACTGCGCAAGGTTTGTTATGACCTTCAGTTTTTGTCAAAACTTGGTAAAAATTGGACCCACTTATGATTCAGATAATATCGATAGACAATTTTTTAATGGAATTCTAGAGAAGGTAAATAAATTAGATGTTGATGGGGTACTAGTTCAGTATTTAGTAGGCCTAGTTGAAATTAGCAACGATCTGTACTCTAGGCCTTAGTGCTGATGTGATCCGCCCCACCCGCACACCATAGACCTAGTAATGATGGACAATAGTCAACACAGAAAATCTATGTAAATATTGATCAATAATATCAGATATCAGGTCCTGCAAATGACATTGATTGAGATTAATCTGTTTTTGACTAAGATACGCCTAGTTTTCACTATTTATATGGGAATCATTCTTTGGGGATAAGTGCAGAACGTTGTGTATACCATTACCAAAATTTTCGGAATAACAAGATCTATTTTGAAAACCTGTTTCACCTGATATTTAGGACATTCTTTATGTGAACTAGCCCTATATGTTTGGAGTAATTAATAGTTACAGAATGTTGTTGTCATGCTGTATAAGGGAGACTGCTTTACAGCTTTCATTTGAACATTTATCAGCAAACAAATTGGCACAAGTAAATGAAGCAGACTTGAAACTGGTGCTAATTTTTTTTCATGACAAGTAAACTTATCTTATATGACATTCACAAAGATATATTCCCAGATCAGTACCTCTTCCATTTATCCATTAATTGGACTTTGAATCACAAAAACCTTTTGCAAATTGTATTTTATATTAATTTTCTTGCACAATCACTTCTCATTTGTGCAAAGTTGTTCCCCTTGCCCTGGAAATTAAGCCCAGAGTTTTTCCTGAATGGCCGGGATGGAAAGGGTTAAGTAAGAAGTTGAAGTCCAACGTAACCAATGGCAGGACTTAGTGTAAATTATAGTATTTGGAGATAGATTTATCATGTCAATTAATTCAGTTTACTTTACAGGGAAATTTCATAATTCCTGATGATTCAGACCTACCAGAGGGATTATGTAATGATATGCTTAATAACGGTTTTCCTTTTAGAGATGACCTTACTGTGGCAGTCTAGCCCCGAGACGAATTAAAGTTTAGTTATTGTGTATGATCATTGACTTTAATATAATATGTGTAGTGAAATTAAGTGTTGTATATATAACATATATGGAAGAAAGTAGTTACTGTGTTCATTTGTGGAGGTGTGTGCCTAGAAGTGTTAAGTAGTTAGATTGGAGATAATGAACATACATAAGTATATTGGAGGAAGATCGATTCAAGGGTCTTGGATAGCAAGCTTTAGAAATACACAACGGCAGTGCAGAATGAAAGAACCACTATATAAGATTACGAGGCCGGAGGAAATATAATATTATATTCTCAAGTTTGACCGCAGCACTGAATGACTGGTAGATTATAAGGTGTCTATGGCCAAGCGGAAGATTGCGACCATAGGGTCGATATGAAACTCAGATTTCTTAACCACTGACTAGAACATTAAGCTCAAGGATGACTTGATGGGTCTGTTGTAGCGAAAAAATGTAAGCCCCTACCCTTATACTGTCTGACATCCTTTGCAGAATGTTGTCCTCACTACCACTCTGTAACCCACCCGGGTTTGTGTCACCTGGCCAGTCTCTCCTAGTCATATTTAGAAAGTCTTCTATGTTATCCTGTATCCATCGTAATCTTGGTCTGCTTCTAGTTCTCTTTCCTGGAACATTTTCCGCTATGATTAATCTTTCTAAACTTTTATATGTCTAAAATATATCAACTTACATTTTTTTTAAATAGTTTTGAGGAGTCAATCTTCTTCTATTTTCAGATCTTCACTGATATTTATTTTGGATCATCTTTCTGTCAATGATACTATGAGGACATTTTTATAACCATATGTTGTCAATGATACTCTGAGGACATTTTTTATAACCATATGTTGTCAATGATACTCTAAGGACATTTTATAACCATATGTTGTCAATGAGGACATTTTTATAACCATATGCTGTCAATGGAAAAAAATATAGCTTCTTAATAGTTGTAACTTTTCAAAATAGTTTTAAAGCTACAATCAACAAAAATATTCAACAAAATAAAAAAAAATTTAAAAAAAACTTTGTTCTCAAACTCCTACAGATTAGCAGGATGTAGTCCAGAGAACAGAATGCATTGTATCATAGTTTACAGCTTGGCTCTGATATCTGAATTTTTTAACCTGACACATCCGAATTCAGCATTGGCTACTCGGTCACTTTGACCATTTATGTCATAGGACAATCAACACCACTCCTAAAACCTTAATCGCCTCTTATGATGTGCATGGCAGGTAAGTGTTGCTATTCTTTGCTCCCCTTTCAGGCCCCTGCAAAACACTGACAAAAAACAAACAACATTCATATATATCTGACCTGATGTTCCATTAAAATATTCTTGTAACCAAATCTCCGGTGACAAATATTGCACTCAAATGGTTTCTTCTTCTCATGGGTCAACTGTATGTGTCTTGTAATTGCGGCTTTTGAGACCACCACCTGGAGATGTCCAAAGCAGAAACAATCAGGCTATTTAACCCATTAGCTGCTACATTTGTTCTCAGTTACCGAACCTATTTGCACTCGATTCTTTACACAATGACTATCCACCTTCGGGGGCTGTGATAGCTGAGTTGTTAGTGAACTGGCTTCCTGTTCGGGTGATCCAAGGTTCAATTTCCAGGAAATACTGGAGACATTTTAAAATCACATAATAACTAGGTTGACTCAGCCAAAGGAAATGGGTACAGATCTTCTAGGAAAGCATAAGGCGGTGGGCTTGATGCTGACCACTTCATCCGTTATGCATTGGTCAATGAAAACTATGGGCCTAACACTGTATTCCCCAATACGCCTCAATGACATAGAAACGGGAAAACTTTACTTACTATTTTACTTTCCCCCTGTGCCGGTTCCTTTTCCTGTCCTACAAAAATAAGAAAGCTTCCATGCAATATTCCCTTAAATTTTCTTCTCCCATGAGCAAATATGAATATATATGTCGAACAGTAAATACTTATGTGCAAAAGTTTTTACTAAGGTTCTTCTGTCATTCTTTATGTGAGCATTTGTGCATATGTACTGCCGAAGATGGATATGTCAGCCATTGACGCAAATAAAATAGCGACACAATGCTTTACCATTCTCTGGACTACATTCTGCTGGAAATCTAGTAGGACTTTTGTCCTGTTATAAGAGAGATCTGGCAGGAGTTTGAGAATTAACACTAAAGAAGAAGTCTACATGTACATTTCATGAAGTGTACCTTCCAATTACGTGCACAGCTACACACCTGTACACGTTAGAGGAAATATTGCTACTACGGTACTGCTTTTTTTCATTGACTTCAGAAAATATATACCATAGGGATGGGTTGTTTGACATATACTGGCATTTGGCAATTACAAAGTGAAATCATTTTTAGCAATGAGGGGTTCAAAAACACCTACAAATGGTTAACTTGTCTTTAGCAGTCAGAGGGAGGAATGAGAAAATGTGTGCGTAGGAGATGGAATATTAAAACAATTACACTACTCTAAATAATTGGACTATTTTAAAAAAAAAAAAATTCATCCAAAAAATCTACATTCTTCAGCAAACATATTCTTTCCAGAATGTAGCTTACTTTATGGATGTTCTAAGCTCTTCACAATTCTGGACAAGTTTACCCGCAGCAGTCAAAGGAATGTTTAAACAATGTTATCCATTGACATCTTCTGCAGCATTTACCCCTATTCACAGCAATCATACCTTTCATTACTAATTTTCCATGCTGTTATGTCTCTTTATATGGCCCAAAAAAACACTCAGTTTTCTTGTTAGTGATAACAACTACGATCAAGTATTATTGTCACTGATTACTAATATAACTAATAAATAGCAAAAATAATGTCAATAACAAAGGAATGAGAACCTGGTTTGCTACAGGTTAACATGTTTACACAGCAAGTCTGGTTTTCTTAATAAATGATATTGTATCTTAAAGCTTTTCAAGACTCCCATACATCTTTCTGTGGATATCCATCTCTGTGAGCCATTGCTCCATCCTCAACTTGTTTAATGTAATGCAGTCTTGCAGGATGTGCTCCGCAGTCTTAGCTGCCTGTTCACATGAGCACAGAGATTATCTTAGCGGAGTGCATGGTACCATGGTTGCTGGTGCACCTCGTGGCCTGATATCTCTGATTTAAGCACCTATACTTGCTTGGGCAGGACTGTGATCCTGTTCAATACGAGGGATGGCCTGACCATTCTTAGTTTCTGCTTCTGTTGGCTAAACTAAGCCCCATTTGTGTATCGAGGATCTGATCTTGATGGAGACCATTGGTCATTTAAAATATTTCCAGCTGAATACACAAACTATATTACAAAAAAAAGCAGTTAGATTGTATAATTGAAGAATCAACATATTCTATTACAAGAAAAAGCAGTTAGATTGTATAATTGAAGAATCAACATATTCTACTACAAGAAAAAGCAGTTACATTGTATAATTGAAGAATCAACATTCTATTACAGGAAAAAGCAGATGACATAAATGAAATATCATCTTGTTTACTGTCTCATCCAGTCTCTGTACATACCCAAATGATCATCACTTCTGTCGTTTAGTTTGATAAGGCAGACTTAGATATTTCATGCCACTTAGGGAAAGAAAGGCTTCTGCTTCAGTGTTCATTCTCAAACTCCTGCTGGATCTCTCTTGTAATAGAACAATGGTATTGCTAGATTTTCAGCAGGATGTAGTCCAGAGAATGGAATTGCGCTGTGTCTCCGTTATATTTGTGCCAATGGCCTGATACATCTGTTTTCACAGCAGGCTTCTCTCTAATTATTGTTCTTTTTCTCCTGCATTCATTCTTAAATTCCTGCAGATTAGCATAATGTAGTCAGAAGACTGGAATATGTTGTGTCATGGTTTAAATAATTGCACTTGTAAAACCGAAATTGATGAAAATTTGCATGTCCCTTCGGAATAAAGCCATGATTGGCGTAGCGACTTCGATGAAGTTGTTCTAGCTGATAACGTTAGTGTGTTAGACGTGTTTTGAGAGGTAAGTTGATTTTTAGAATAGAATATAGTAAGGATCACACTGTTTTAATGATTTAGATGGTGAATATCATTGACTGTGTTGGAGCGATAAAAAATGACTAGGTCTATCTTTCAGATAATGATTTACGGCAAATTTATAAGGCTCATTCATTCTTACCAGTGACATTATGATGATTTGACAATGAAACCACATAAATACTATTTGAATTAGGTTTATTTTACAGGATTTCCACTTCAGAAAATATAAAAACCATAGATTAATTTTTAAATAATTTTTTTCCTTTCGTCTGTTATAATTTCTGTATTTTTTGGTGAAAAATCATCTTTACTACTTTCTAATACATCTGGTATCACACACACAAGTAAAAAAATTAAACCAATATATGCAGTATTCAATTCTTTATTTATATGTATAAATATTAATTAATTATCTTTAACAACAAAAAAGTTATTGAATTTTTAAAACAGCCATAATCAATAACACAAATTCTCAAAAAAGAATTCAGTGGCAGCAGGGAATTTTTTGATTTGTAAACACAGTTTGCTAAAGGTTAACCAATACATCACAGAAATCCCCTATCTCAAAATAGATCTAAAGAGAAACAATTACCTACCTTACCACATAAAGAACACACGTAGCTATCACCCTGTCTTGTGAAATCAATGGATGATATCCCCAAGTCACCTCGATCAGAATCATGTGACTGTTTAGACAAATAGCAGAATACAAAATTGAGGTGCTTGTGGAACAAAATAATATCAGGTTGTAAAATGTGTCTGAATTTTTTCCCAGAAAAAATATGATTACATCATTTTTCCCCCAACATGAAGAGACAACACATTCTAATTTTACAGGCAGGTATTATTTGTTTCACATGCACCCAAAATTGGTGTAGCTATATAAATAAATAGGGGAACTAATATCATTGCACCCCTAGGAAGAAATATAGTTGCAGTCTCCACCCCCAGCAGATCTCAAAGCATATGTCTGCTGTTTTTTTCTGTTGCTCTTTGATTCAATACACTCCTGATTCTGTCACAAAGATGCCCAATTGTATTACTAATGTGGTCATACTGAAGCCATGAATATAGGCTGTGTAGTCAAAAGTGACTCACACTGATATCACCAAATGTTTGCAAACTTTCATGTGATTGGATGTCTGCATACAAAATGGTGGAGCATACCTCTGCACACACATACCCTACTCTCAGTAGGAGGTTTTCTCTAAACATATTGCATACCAACGAGAGTGGATCTCCCTGGTGTAGTGGTTAAGCTGTTCACCTTGTGTGCAAGAGGTCACGTGTTCGAATCCGGCTCATGTCGTCTTGTTTATAAGGTGGATTTTTTTCGGAGATCCCTGTAGATTATCACTTAAAGCTACGGAGTTACATGCTATGAGTGGTACTCTCGGAGGGCGGCGTGCCACTTTGTTGAGAGGGACGGAGTACATATGGAAAACCGAGTACAGTGAAGTCAATCTTATATGGCTTTTAAACCTAACCCCCAATAAAAAAACATTGCATGTACACATGAAAAAAGAGATTCATTGTTTGCAATTTCTGGAAATAGAAAACAAACAAGCAAACAATACAAGTACTATATTATTACTAATATAACAAATGACATCACAATTGTTGCAACTAATGACATAATGTCTGTTGTTACTAATATAACAACAAAAGACATCACAACTTTTGCAACTAATATAACAATAAATGACATCACAACTGTTACAACTAATATAACAAATTACATCAAAACTGTTACAGCTACTAATATAACAACAAATTACATCAAAACTGTTACAGCTACTAATATAACAACAAATTACATCACAACTGTTACAACTAATATAACAACAAATTACATCAACTATTGCAAGATAAATAATAAATGATTCCCTACAAGTATCTCCAGACACCACACACACAAATTTCTGGCAATACCTTCGAAGAAATGTGTTGCGAATGTGACATATGGGATGGACCTGGATTAGATTCAGCATGCCTTCCATGGCTTGAGTACATTGAGGAAGATGACATTGACAAATGGCTGTGACTATCAGTCCTATAGCCTGCAAAAAATTGTTGCTAAAAGTTTAACTCTTCAAAATGAAAGCAAGGGTAAAAAAACAAAATTTATTAAGATTCTTCTTTTTTCTCAGTTCATTCTTTCTGAGTAAACTTCTGCTGGTTAGCAAGATGTAGTCCAGAGAATGGAATGTGTTCCACTGTAGTTTACAGCTTGGCTGTAATATCTGCTTCTTTTGCTCTGACAAATTCAACCTCAGAATAGCACTGGTGGATCACTTCGACCTTCTACAGAGTGAGGTATACAACCACATACAAGCAACTGAAGCTATGGTGTAAGTGTTCTGCCGTCATAAATATAAATGCATCTATAATAAAAGTGGACAACCTTTTTTGGTTAGTGGGTGAAATTCAGATTCTTCATGTGGGATGGAACTAACAATCTTTTTTAGTCCTTTGAGATTCTTTGTCTTCTTCTGTGTTCATTCTCGAACTTTTGTGATTAGCAGGATGTAGTCTGGAGAAGGAAATTTATTGTCATGATTTACAGCTTTGCTGTGATATCTGCACCTTTTGGCCTGACACATCTGACTTCATTATAGCTTCTGGATCACTTTGACCTTATATGGGATGAGACAGCCAACTCCAACCTATAACATCCTTAGTCACCGCTTACAACATGCATGAAATGTAAATAGTCTTGCTATTCTTTACTCCCCTCTCCTTTTAGGCCCCCCCCCCTTACCCATACATACTGCAAAATTTACAATCCCAGGCATTCAGAGCAAAACTATGGAAACCTCTACTCAAGGCAAAAACACTTGATCACCTAGACACCCAATCAGGGCCGGTCTTAGGCCATTGTAACCTATGCAGCCGCAGTGGGCCCCGCATTTCATAGGCCCATAAATTCATATTAGAATTAATTTTATTATCCTCTTCCCTACCCAGACTGGGCCCCGCGCAATCCGTTTCGCATTCGGCCCCGCAATTGTTAGGGCCGGCCCTGCACCCAATACTCCAACTCACAGTGGACTCATATCATCACAGATGGATCATCAGAGGATACAGATAAGATACAGGATACAGGATACTATTACTGTCAATCGCCACTGGCAAATTATCAACAAAAAAACAAGGCAGAGCTACAAGCAATCTTAGAAGCATCACAGGCTCTAGAGGAACAGAGACTCAAAGGAGCTAACATAGTCTTCTTGTATGACTGCAGGTCAGTACTCCAGACCATCCAAAATGAACCTAAAGATCTCCTAACAAAAACAACTGTAGAACTTCTAAATCAACTATCTGCCAACAATAAAGTTGTGCTACAGTGGATCCCTGCACACTGTGGAATAGCAGGAAGTGAAGGAGCTGACAGACTGGCAAAAGCAGGTTAAAAAAAGGAACAATTCCAGCACAGAATATCACTGACTGAAGCAAAAATTCTCATCAAAAGAAAATCCCCATTGAGGTCAACTCCTTGACGTGGAGATGGGGTTTAGTCCAGCCAACAGAGGCTTCAAACTAAGATTGGTCAGGCCAACCCAATATCGAGCAGGGTCACAATCCTGCCCAAGCAAACACAAGTACTGAAGTCAGAGATGCCAGGCCGAGAGGCGCACCAGCAACCATGGTATCATGCAAACCGAATAGTTGACATGTCTGCATGACAAAATTATAAAATCAAAAGAAAATACAAACATACATGGAGTTGGACAACAGGCAGCAATTTTCCACAGGACTCCATTCTAAAGCTAAGCAGATCACAGCAAACAATCATTTTTAGGCTCCACACAGGACACTGCAGACTACAAGCACATCTCCACAAAATGAAGGCTGTCCAAAGTGACCAATGCCCATGTAAAAAGGATTCCAGAACACATTCTGCAGACATGCCCACTCTTCGAAGATGTGAGAACTAAAATATGGCCACAAGAAACAGATCTTAAGGTAAAGCTGTGGGGCAACTGTGAGGACCTTCTGCTGACGACTGAATTCATGGAGGTAGTCCACCTTCCTGTATAGACTTATGAGCATAGTAAACTGATTGCAGAAGAAGAAATGGTAAAGACCCTATGTATTCCCAGTGGCAATATATGGGTGTGAATCCTAACAATCACCAACAAAATGAAAAATAAAATAGCATTGGAAACAAAATGTTACAGAAAAATCCTCAGAATATCATGGACCAAAAAGATCACCAATGTAGCTATCCTAAGAGAAATGAATGTAAAAGATAACTGGCTAAACAATATGGTTCTTTCCAGAAAACTACAATATTTTGGCCATATCAAACACCACGACAGCCTAGAGAAGACCATAATGGAGAGGATGAGGCCGGAGTGACAAACAAGAGGCAGACCAAGAAGAAGATGGATGCAAGACATCAAAGAGCACCTGAACACAATAGCAACAGAAGCAGGAAGACTGGCTCAAAATCAACAGAAGTTTTGAAAGGCTGTGATGACTGCTACATCCTGTTAAGAATATGCTACCTGATGATGATGATGATGAGACTATGAATTAAATTTTTCATTAATATGCAGTCATTGGTTTCAATTTTCATTTATGTATGATATAGATCAAAAGTCTACTTATCAACACACTTCTCACACAGTGTGAGATGTTTTACAGTCAATTATATAATGTCATTTACACATGATTGGTTTATCATAATTCTTCTTCTTCTTCAGCGTTCGCTCTCAAGTAACCACAACGAATATTTCGTGTGATTTTCGCCAGGGAGCGTGAAGTACGTTGTGCGGCAAGTTCCACAGTAAAACTGTGATTATTTGCACCCCGGTTGGCCACTTGTGGTCAGGATGTCCGAGGTCCAGCACATCCGTTTTCGTCTTTCCTTTATTTCGGGTTTGGTCCCTAGGTTTATCATACAATAGACATGATTTAAGCATGAAATTGCATTACTGAACAGAAGACAGACAATGTTTACGGTATTTAAAAGTGTTTGAAAGTGTTTAACATAAAGTATGTGTAATTATCAACAATGAGTTTGCGAGTAAAGTTTATGATGTTAGAGCACAAAATATTAATGATAAACAATGTCACATGTATCTTGCATACAGATCATTTAAGAAATCATCTTCAACGGGAATTATATTCAAATAAAGTTGACACATTCGGAAAAGCCTAATTTAATAACATTGCCTAATCAACTCACAGAATCTGTGCCTGAAGTGGTAAAATTTCTTTTCTTTTCTTGACACAATAATTAGCGTGCCGACAGAGATCAAAGGATTTCATTCATGTATAAAACTGGGCAAGATACACAAATATAAACACATGTGGTTGCATCTGTGGGTCTCACCAATGGCCTACTAGACAAACCACTCATGCAATAGAAAACCTTAGTAGATAACATGCCGTCATATTGAGGCTCTCTTGTGAAAGCTTTGTAACATGTCATCTATACAATTATATACCCCCTCTGAGTAGAAGGCTCCTTTCAATAGGCATTGCAATAAACTGAAAGTCTCCCTCCTGGGTATGAAAGAAAGCTCAGAAAAATCACCCACTACACATAGGAAGTAAGAGCTAATCACTCAAAATTCCTGGGGCTCTCAATCAATCATTAATACACAAATATAAAGTATATATTTATTGAGTCTAATCAAAACTAACATGATATGCAAAAATTAGCATTATTACATTAGATGGTTTATTCCCGCAGAAGACGGATGTGTCAGGCCATTGGTGCAAATAAAATGGCGACACAATGCATTTCCTTTCTCTGGACTACATCCTGCTGGAAATCTAGAATGGATCATGGTCCTGCTACTAGAGAGATCCAGCAGGAGTTTGAGAATGAACGCTGAAGAAGAAGATGGTTTATCAGATAATTACATTTGTTTGAAAGCAAAACTAGTGAAACATGCTATAGATTTCTAGTGGGACATAGTCCAGATAATCGAAATACGCCGTGTTGCAGTTTTATTTGTGCCAATGGCCCGAATCATCTGTCTTCAGCAGGGGAAAAAGGTTCTTGTTTGGAACGCATGTCTCCTATTTTATTATTTCCCTTGGCTATGTTTATCATTTATTAATTTAAATTTATTTAGGGTTTGGGTTAATTATGTAAAACATAACTAACAGTAACCCTAAAAAAAATAACATTTAAATTATTGATGAATTGTTGATTTAATATTTAGATTAATTATCCCTAATTAAGCAAAATAAGCATGAAGGCATGCATTCCAAACAAGAACTAAAATATCAATTTAACCGTACAGACTCCATAGACGACTGGAAACGTCGACGACATTACGTTACCAGTGGCACATTGGCGTCTCGAGTCATCTCCGTTGCCATGTTCCAATTCCTCAGTACGGAATCACACGAAGTTAAGCTCACATTACATAAAATTCCTGCCACATAAATCTAGGAATATTTCACAATCTAAAGGTCAAATTCCTTTACACATTACAATTGTAAGGAGAAAGTCAGCTCATTTATTCACCTAAAGTCGAGAACGAATTATGTTGATTTTTGATGCCATATTTTATTATCAAATGTAGTAGTGCGTGGTATGGTTCCTGATCGTCATGGAAAGTAATATCTACATGTTTTAGCTGTTGTTATATTATAAGAATGTTCATTTATTCATTGAATAACACAAAAACAATATGTATCAGTGGTGCCATGTGTTGGCATGGAAAATAATTACATTGTATGTCGGACTAGGTCTAGTGTTGAACAGACATTTTATGGGATTTCTTCATGTTTTATTAGTTTGTTCAGTCCATATTATATTAGTTTGGATATGAAACAATATATATACAACAGGAATAGGTACGTTAGGAGAATTTTATCAGTGTTGCCACGCATTGCTTCAGTATTTAGTGCATCATTAAATTATTTTTTAATTGTAGTTTTGATATTTTCTCTCCAATTTTCATCTTCACAACTGGCATATCACACATACAACAACAAAAATATGATTATATGCATTCTTCACTCCTTTATTTACATGTGCAAAAATTATTTGTATAGCTTTACAAACAATTATTTTGATATCTTTACACACACACAAAATTATCGTGTTTACCAAAAACTCACCAAAAATAATGCACACTATCAAAAAAGAATCCGGGCCCAAGGAAGAAATTGCATAATTTTAATCTGGGGTCCTAAAGATTAATATAGATCAACAAACCTGAGAGACTCTGATGGTGAGATGACATACCAGGAACTCCATGACTAAGAAGTGATTCGGGTACTGAGGATGGCATGGAAGCAGAAGTGTTGAGATTTGCTGTTTGTGGCAACATTCCAAGAAGATCATTAATGCTACTGCTACCTGATGATAACTGCTGATGAAGCTGCTGTTGCTGTTGTTGAATGGACTGATGTAGCTGTTGGAGGTGATCGTCGTGAAGGAGACCTGGGCTATGATTGGACCCTGCTCCAGGGTGCATCCCGTGATCAGACAGTGGGTATGGGTCCATAATGATACACCCAATTACCTGTATGTAAGTAGACAGTTTCTTAAATCTTGGGCACATATCACAAATGATGGTAGATGCGAAACAGAAGTTAAAAAGAGAATAGGAATGGCTAAAAATACTTTCAATGACATAATGAAAATCTATCATGCTGATTATTTGTATTCATAATAGCAATAACGGTATTTTCATCATCAATAAACCCGCAATCCTTCATGGTCATAGGGGTACGACATTGGATGCTTCAACACACCCTCCAGCAAATTCTAACCTCAGCGATGTGGGTGAGTGTGGAAATATCATGTCCTGTCCATTTTTAATGTAATCTGTCCATGCCTTTATTTGCCCTCCTCTACTTCTTTCCCCTTCGACAATTCCCTGCAGTATTGTTTTTGACAAGAAATCATGTCTGCATACATGTCCAAACCATGCTAGTTTTCATCGTTTCACTATTGAAAGCAATGGTTCGTGTACACCTGTATACATCTCTATTTTATTTCTTACATACACATTGGTCTTATGTTCCCTATAGGAAATTCATCTATAGCATATGTACTTGAAAGCCTGTAATCGTCTCTCCATGTCCGCAGTGGGTGTCCAACTCTCACAATCATACAACACAACAGAAATCACCAGCAACTTATACAGTTTGACGTTCACTCCTAAACTGATTTTCTTTGCCAAATCACTGTTAGCCTTGAAAAGGACGCTAAAGCCATCTCCAGCCTTATTTTTAGTTCTGCTTTGCATTTTTCATCGCTGCATATGCTGGATCCTAGGTATTTCTTCTTCTTCAGCGTTCATTCTCAAACTCTGACTGGATATCTCTTGTAGCAGGACCATGGCCCTATTAGATTTCCAGAAGGATGTAGTATAGAGAATGGAAATACTCTATGTCGCCGTTTTATTTGCGCCAATGGCCCAACACACCCATCTTTGGTGGGGATCCTAGGTATTTGAAGGTATTCACCACCTCAAGCTTATGTCCATTCATCATCATCTTAGTCTGATTTTCTGTGTCTCTGCTGTTAACAAAGATTTTGCTCTTTTCTGTATTGATTTCCATTCCGAACTTGCTGGTAACTTTTTCAACTTTGCTGTTAACTCTTGCAATGCTTGTTCTGACCCAGCCATAAGATCAATATCATCAGCGAAATGCAAGTTGCAAATAGGGCGACCTCCATTTGATATAGGCATGTTGTAATCATGAAGTGTCTCCTATATAATGAGACATTATGCATCCCTGTCGAACTACCACATTTGTTTTGAAGAACTCTCAAATTGTATTGTTTGACAAGACAGCACTATTTGCATTTTTGTACAGAGCTTCAATAATGTCTATGATTGTGGTGTCAAAATTAAATTGCCTCAGTATGTGCCACATACCATCATGCCAAACACGATCAAAGGCCTTTATAAAGTCAATGAAGTTGTGGTATAGATCACGTTGGTGCTGAATATGTTTTTCAATCAGCGGTATTTTAATAACAGTGAAATAATTGCTATTTTTATTCATAATAGCAACAATGGTATTTTAATAACAGTGAAATAATTGCTATTTTTATTCATAATAGCAACAATGGTATTTTAATAACAGTGAAATAATTGCTATTTTTATTCATAATAGCAACAATGGTATTTTAATAACAGTGAAATAATTGCTATTTTTATTCATAATAGCAACAATGGTATTTTAATAACAGTGAAATAATTGCTATTTTTATTCATAATAGCAACAATGGTATTTTAATAACAGTGAAGTAATTTATATTTTTATTCATAATAGCAACAATGGTATTTTAATAACAGTGAAATAATTGCTATTTTTATTCATAATAGCAACAATGGTATTTTAATAATGGTGAAGTAATTTATATTTTTATTCATAATAGCAACAATGGTATTTTAATAATGGTGAAATAATTTATATTTTTATTCATAACAACAATATTTTAATAATAGTAAAATAATTGACATTTGTATCACTTATATATATATATATATACAAATAATAAACTTTTACAAATTCTTGGTTAATGGTTAAATGAAAAAAGTACCTCTTATGGTGAAGCACGCTCCTTTAAACTGAAGATGTTGGTCCAATTAGGTCTTCTGCCTTGTTCTCCAGTCAGTCAAATGCTGATATGAATTTCATCAATGAACTGGACTGTGGTCACCAGCTCAAGACAGCACTGTAGAGCTTGTCCATCAGAGCTGTTTCAGATCACCATAGTTTTCTACTTGTGTAGTAGTCCAATTATGTTACATTTGTGATTTTAACCATAAAAATAGTGACGGTCACGATTCTGTTACTCCATTCTTGGTAGGCATATATAGGCCTTTGTCGACATATACAATCATCATCATGTGCAGTGCCGGATAGTGCAGGAGATCATTGATCTTCACAACACTCCATCTGCAGTTTACTGTGTCTATAAGGTCAAGCTTTAAAGTTTGAAAAGGGCTTCTATATTAAGATCAGCCGTATAAAATTAATTATTTACGTGTAATTTAAAATAAATCCAGTCATTGTAATAACTACTTTTGTGTGATATTTGTTCAGTTCACAGTTCTGACCTAAAAAAAGTCAATTATTTCCAGGTGCCATGGCAACATTTCACAAACTGAGTGATACTACAGTTATAGTATTTTAGGATAACTTTCAATTGTAATTATAACCCTCTCCCCAAAATTCAAAGAAAGACTGCAATCATATATTCTAGAAATTAATACTGGTAAATATGCATATAATTTTGTCTGCTAGCAAGCAAACAAACCCAGAAATGAGATGATGAGAAATAAATTAATTAGCTAAACTCCCTACAGTAGTTATTGATATTTAGTTAGATCCAAATCCAAGTAAAAAGTAGGGAGACTTGCGAAACTCATGATTCAAATCTGAATAGAAGGATCTGAACTCAGGTTCAAAGTTATATACTATGGCGATGTGTAGAATCTGAGGAAAGCAATAATTCTCAATTGAAACTTACAATTTCGCAATGAATTAACTAATTGTTGCACTAATTTTACTTTTTTTTTCTATTTCAATCTTTATTTACAACAAACATTTACAAAAGCAATATACATTTCAAATGTGCAGTGTGTATTTTGTTATGAGATGGATTGACAACACTCATTAAAAATTTTCATTGGATTGTGATGATAAATATAATATGTAAACATTATTGAATTTTCATCCCCATACTCATACTTTCCGAGCAAATATGCACACACACATACATCGTACATACTCATACACATATATTTAATATATTACATAGGCATTAGGGAATCGCAACTCAAGACTAACTAGAGTTTTGGTAACGATTATTTCCCATGTATTGGGAACAGGATAGAGAAGTGGTTAGTGCACTGGCTTCACATATGAGTGGTCCTGTGTTCATTCCCTAGTTGAGGTGGAAATGTTTTTCAGATTGCAATAGCTCCCGCGTCGACCCAGTTTTAAATGGGTACCAGATTAATCATAGAAGTAAAGACTGCGAGGGAGAGGAGATGGCTACCGCACTCATTTGCAGAGCCACTGAAATGTGAGATCGCTAACATCTCACACCGCTACAGCATTAATAAATGCTATTAGTTACTTTACTATTTCCCTTGTATTGGCTAACGTCTGCTGATCTATTCTCCAGATCATGTGTGTACTATAATGATAGTATGTATATTTATCTGAAAGGGAAATTCTGCTGTTTTATAATGACTTGTAAGATTTTAGTATATTCAATTGTGGGAAACAATAATATAGTTTGTAAGTTGGTGCAATTTTGTACTTTAATTTTTTTGTAACTTTAAAAGTAAGATTATTTATTTATAATTTTGTTTAATGAAGAATAAAGTCATGACCATAATATTTAATATATTGCGGCTCCTTTGTAAGTTTGTATGATAGATACATACACATATCCTTTTTAAAAAAAAAGAAAACGCCAGAAAACAAACTGTTGAACTAAATTACCATAAGCAGGTAGTAGTCTATTTATTAATTTTGTTAAATTAATGTTCTGCCATATTGACCCGGATCCGGATGTTCTACAGTTTCAACAGGTACGTATGAACTTGGAACCGAGTCCCTCGTTTTGCAAACAGCCCTGCGGACACGTCGGTCCAGAAGGGTGACACCAGAAGATAAGCAGAAAACATTGCAAAGGAGATGCTAGAATTAGAATTTGCTCTCATGCTTGTCTTTTGGGAAGAAGTGTTACGACATTTTTACAGGGTCGGTCAAACTCTACAAACTGAGCACGTGAACTTGAAATAGTGTGCTGATTTGTATTCTTTACTAGCAGATCACTTGCATGAATCTAGGAATGAATTTGAAAGATTTGAAGAAGCTGCAAAAGAAATAATACCAGGTGTGGATTATAAGTCAACTTTGACCCATAATCGTAAACGAAAGACAGAGGTCATTGATGGTGATGTATCTCTGATTGCCAGAGACAAATTTCGTATATCTGCTTTCTACGCCATTGTTGACAAACTTGAGACAGATATGAGTAAACGAGGACAAGTATTTGGTCGATGTACCACAAACATCTCAGTGTTTTGAAGGACTAATAAATGCTTATCCTGAAGATCAGAAAATCACGATCCTACAGAACTAATAAACACACGAGATGACCCTCGTGTGTACTGAGTATATTGTCGAGTTTGTCGCCTCTTTTTTTTCAGGTGGTCCATCGTTTTCGTGGTCGACCTCTAGGTCTGCCTTTACTGTATCTGTGTAGCATAGCTTGCTGTGGTATACTGTCTAATGGAAGTCTGCTGATGTGTGCAAACCATTTTATCTGCTATCTCTTAATATATTCCACGATTAGAGTGATGCCGGTTTTTTGTCTAATGTCCTCATTTCTCACTCTGTCTCTTAGCGATGTTCCTAGGATTCTGCGCAAGCATGCCATTTCAGCTGTCAGTAACGCAAAATGAGGTAAACAGGTTACTAACACATTTACCTAGCCTATTAATAAAAATTTTTTTTTTTTAAAACATACAATAAAACTAAACAGGACAATTCTCCACGTATCGGCTCAAATTGAACCTTTTTCAAGAGACAAACAACAGAAAACGACAAAATAAAAAACAAAATAACAAGCGTTAAGTGGTAGATGAAGTGATATAATAAAAAAACCTATGCTAAGTGAAAATGAGAAACAAAAACAAGTAGACAACGAAAACCATGTAAAGTAGCGGCTGGAAGACAAATATAAATAACCAAATGGTCAGAGGGTGTCCGACAAAGTGGATGGTGCTGCAGTAACCTAATGAACAAATAGTAACGCAATGTTATTTTGTTTTTATTTTGTCGTTTTCTGTTGTTTGTCTCTTGAAAAAGGTTCAATTTGAGCCGATACGTGGAGAATTGTCCTGTTTAGTTTTATTGTATGTTTTTTTAAAAAAATATATTTTTTATTAATAGGCTAGGTAAGTGTTTTAGTAACCTGTTTACCTCATTTTGCGTTACTATTTGTTCATTAGGTTACTGCGGCACCATCCACTTTGTCGAACACCCTCTGACCATTTGGTTATTTACATTTCAGCTGTCACAAGTTTACGTTTATCTTGTGCTGTCGTTGTCCATGTTTGGCTTAGTAGCACAGCGTTGGTATAATAATTGTTTTTAATAGTGTTATTTTGATGTTTAAATCTACAGTTTTGTTTCTGGAGATTAGTGTCATTTGTTCTAGGGCTTGGTATGCTTTACTACATCTATTGTGTATTTCTATGCTGCTCCTGCCGTCTGTTGTTATATTGCTTCCTAGGTATGTGAATTATGTCACTTGTTTAAGTCTGTTGTTTCCAATATATATGTTGTAGTTTCTTTCTGTTCTTCCTATCTTCATTACTTCGGTCTTCTCTATATTTATCTTCATGTTAAAGGTTTGGCATGTTTGATGTAATCTATTTGTCTTTGTAGTTGCTCTTCTGATGATATTACTAGTATTTGGTCGTCTGCAAATAGCAATTCGTTTAAGCTATCCTTCAAATTGTTTTCATCCGTTTTCTTTGCTACTTTGCAAATGTGATCTATGTAGGTTATGAATATTAATGGGGGGGGGGGGGAACACATCCCTGTCTCACTCCTGAGTGATTTTGGAAATTATCCGATGTACCTGAGCTCGTTCTTACTGCACATTGACTATTGGCGTATATGCTCTGTCGTAGACTTATCAGATGTTGGGGAACTCCGTATGTTTGTAGTGTTATCCATAGTTGGCCTCTATCTACTCTGTCAAAAGCTTTCTCTTGATCCACAAAAGCCAGATATAAGTATTGGTTTAGTTCTGTTGCTCTTTCTGAACGTTTTTTTTTTTTAGGGCGAAGATTGCGTCTATAAATCTTTTATTTTTCCGAAAGCCTTATCGAAAGAGGTTCTAACAACACTTAATATGAAAAAATAATTAGTATGGGAAATAAAGATCTGGTAAATAATTTCAAAGACACATTAGAAGACATGACACCTTGTTGAAGACCTTACTTGAGGGTAAAGTCGAAGGGAAGCAAGCAAGAGGTAGGCAGAGATACACGTGGGAGAGTAACATCACAAGATGAACAGGTTACAGTTTAGCAGATTTGACAACCAAAACAAGAGATAGGGAATGGTGGAGGTCTGTTGCAGCCAACCTTAGTTGTGGAGACGGCATTTGGTGATGATGAAGAAACCCATCGAAACAGGGGGAAGCACTCTCAGTTTAAAATTAGAGTTATCAATTTCATACATCGACGAGAGCGGTAACAATTTGATATATTCAATATTCAATGTATGTGTATAGCTAGTGTATACTGTATACAACACAAGTTAATATCCACAATGTTCACTTAATATAAGTAAGTGCAACTTAATTTGAAAGGAATACTTTTTGGTTTCGAAGCCTTTAACCTTAAGTAGGTACTTGGGCGATGCGCCCAATCTCTATTCAACAATACCTCAATCAAGTCTGTACGTCAATCCTGAAAAAATTTCAAAAAAGTTTTAAAAAAGTAATTATTTTTTTTTCGGCATTAATTTGACATCAAAATAATTCACATGAAACATAGGAAAATAATATTATATAAATTAAACTTGTAACCACAAAGTAAATAGTACGAAGTTGAGAATTTCTCAAATATCTTAAATTAATTATTTTCAAAAATACAACAGTTGAGTTGAGACAACAATTGAACAACAAAACTATACATTTTCGACACAACTACGGTTTAACTCTTCAATGTGATCTCTGCTCTAGTTTCGAGGTATTATCTAACATTTGCAGTGTGTTTAATAGAATTTGTAATTAAAATCAAATTATGTTAATTGAAACAGAATATTAATTTGGCATTAGTATTTAGATTAGGGATGGGGGTTTGGGTTAGAATTTGTTATAAATTAATTAATAAATTAGATATAGTTTTAAAGTTTGTTGCCATTTGGCAAAGACATAGTTGACTGGGCATGAGCAGTGGGAAATCCATTATGTCATCTTCTTAAAATGTAAACAATATATGCTATTTATAGCACAGTGAATAGTTTATCTGTAGTTTTACCACATTTTCTAGTTCGTAAAGACAAGATACATATGTTGATCTATAATATGATTTCTATAATTATCAGAAGCACGCACTAATTAATATTCAAGAATGGCAGCTAATTAGCATATTTAAAAATCAAAAATTAATTATACAGATATTAAATATATCTAAAAACCACACATAATATATATATTTTTGTGTTTGCAAAGGCAAGATGCATCTGTTGACCACATGCATGTAATTTTCAGATGTACGCAGAACTAATTAATATTCAAAATGAAAGATAATTAGCTTAATTAAAATGAAAATAAATTATTATATAACTATTGAATATAATAAAATACCACAGAAACTATATATTTTTGTGTGTGCAAAGACAAGATGCATCTGTTTATTACATTGTGTTAATTTTGAGATGAAATTACGGTTAATAAATATTCAAAATGGCAGCCAATTTGCATAAATAACATTGAATTGAGTCTAATTATTGAATATTTCAGTTATTTACGATAAAATATTCTATAAACTATACATTTTTATGTTCGGGAACACTAGATCAATCTGTATATTACATTGCCATAATTTTTAAATACAACCAAAACTAATTAATTATCAAAATGGCTAATTTGCATAATTAATATTGATTTTAATATAGGATTGTTAAATGTCTTAGTTATTTATGATAAAATGTTTCTGTGTTTCAAATATGACAAAACTTTCATGGATTATGTGCATAGTGATGTGTTTAGTTAGTTTTGTGAGCAGCTTGTGTGGAGGAATATTATTCATGTGCATCAACTGATAATTAGAGATTTTATTTCTGCTGTATTATTCCCCTCACCCCAAATCCCATTATACATATAGTTATTGGTAGAATTGTTCATAGTCATGTTCTAGGAATAATAATTGAGCAGTTTGTGGAACAAAATTAGTAACAAGAGTAACTTGTAGGACCTGTCAGATTTTGTGATTATGAGCTTTATTTCCATGTCCAGAAGCCTGGAAAACACTGCCTAAATCTCTCCCCCAACTATGGGCTTGCATGCCTCCTCATGTCCCAGCTTAACAGAAAAGTACCAGTAATAGTGTGACAGAAATTTTACTTTCAAAATAATTTTTTTCTTTTCTATGTTTCAGTCTTGTTTATAAATTTCATTGAGATAATAGAAAGCAATTGCAAAAAATGAGAGCTCAGTGTTGTATCTGTGCGGATCTCTTTGAGAGCTCGCTGTCCGTGAACATTGCAGCATCCCCTTGTGGACACACATTTCATGAAGATTGTTTAATGCGCTGGATGGAATCATCGTCTACTTGTCCCAGCTGCCGAACACATATTAAAAAGAATCAAGTACGTTTATTATAATTCTTTTTGCTTATTATTTGTCCAAAATCCCAACAGGCATAAGTAAAGGCAATTAGTAAGATAGTGTATCCATGACTGCCCTAATTAAATCAGCCATGTCTCCTTTCATTACTCTTCCATCTGCTATGGCTTTACTCGCCAATGCATCAGCTCTTTCAATTTCTATTGACTCCTGCATGATCTGGAAGTAGATCTATAGGATGCCCATGTGTTGCCAGGTCCATATTGGGAGCAAAGAATAGCAACACTGTTTGCCCTCCATGCATGTTATGGAGTGAGGTTGGCTGTTCCATCCCATACAATATCAAAGTGACCAAGAAGCCATGCTGAAGTCGGATCTGTTAGGCTGAAAGTTGCAGATAGCACAGCAAGACTATAAACCATAGCACAACCCTTTCCATTCTCTGGTCCACATCTTGCTAATTTGCATGAGAGTGAACGCAGAAGAAGAAAAATGACCTATCAGACCAACCATCATGCAACAGTGAACATTCAGTAGATGACATGGTAATAGAGTAGGCTTTCTTTTTGTGAAAGCTCCACTACACTTAATCTTCTTCATTTTCTTCTCAAATGTCTAGGGCAGTCTATACCAGTATACATTTGATTAATTTATACTAATTTGTATAATTTCATTTAATTTATACTAATTTATATAATTTTATTATTATTTTTATACTAATTTATATAATTTTTATTAATTTATACTGGTTTATAGAGTTTTTGTTAATTATACTATTTTATAAACTATTTTGTTAGTTTATACTAATTTATATAAATTTTATTTACTAGTTTATAGAACTTTTATTAATTTATAGAAATTTGTATGCACACATTTTAGTACCTATTGTGTGAATGTCATGGAAACTGCTTATTTTCTTGATTCTGGCACCAATTATGGTTTAACATTTCATCAACAAAGAGTTAATGTGCCAGCTACCATAGCAGAGGTGTTAGTGAGACAGTCTTTCAACTCCAACTTGTATGAACTAGGTCAAAGTTTGGCCATGTAACTAATTGGTAAACATCTGCTCATTGCATTACTTTCTTGACTTATCGACAACGTCACAATACAACCTTATTGCACGTCACTACGAGATACTTTTACGTTCTTTTCATTGATTGGTGGCACCTCTAGATGTGTTGCACAATATGATGGTGTTGTGTTGATAGGTAAAGCAAGGTCTCAGATGAGTTTATGTTTAGTTGTATCACCCTTTCTATAGTTTGTTGTGGTTTGGTACACAGAGAAGTTGTTTTTGATGCATACAGGTTCAACAATATTTTTGTGTGTGTCTCAAACTCTCATTAGATCTCTCTTGTGGCTGGACATTGGTCTCACTAGATTTTCAGCAGAATGTAGTTCAGAGAATGGAAATTCACTGTAGTACTTTTATTTATATCAATGGCCAGACATATACAACTTCTGCTGTCAACAATATTTGAAAAGGCATGTCATTAACAGAATATGCTGCTATTTGAAGACATCTCTCAAACACTGCAGTATTGACCAATCCTCTTGAGACACTACATGTCTAGCATCTTTGCCTGGTGTGGCAAAGATCTGTGCCGTTATCAAAAGCTTTGAAGAGTAGAACACTGTAGGTAATTCCCAAGGGAAAAAAATGAAAGATGTCAGACTGCTTTCCCTCATCTCAAGAACTTCATTCCTGTTCACATTGCAACAGGTTTTTCAGATTCCGGATTGGTATCCTCCACTCACGCCAGAATACACAAACACCAAATGTAATATAATTTTTGTTCAAAAACCATGTTCATTTTGCTAGCGAAGGAGGAACATAATCATCATGATGATACAATTGTAATTTTTGTAATTGTTGAAGTGTTAATCTTCCAGAATTTTACATTTATTCCTTAGATAATTAAACGACTGTTCTTTGATATCAGTGAAAGCAGTGACGGAGATGAGGATGTTGAAGGTCTCCTGAATCAGATCAGTAACTTACAGGTGAGTTGTTGTATTTGAGTTTGATGGATTTTTTAACTCTCTGCTGACCAAATTCGGCATTCTTTGATTTACTGTTATATACCCTTGGTGATCAAGTTCAACAATCGGCCAAACCATTATGATACTTCATAAATTTGGCAACCGTACCATGTTATTATTAAGAATAGTTGAACTGGGATAGTACGTTATTCCAAAATGGCAGCGCCCACAAAATGTCTCTGTATGTCATTTAATAGTATTATACTTGAAAAATCTGAAATTCAGGTAGTAAACTGTCTATCTCGTGATGTTACTCGCCCACTTGTATCTCTGCATACCTCTTGCTCGACTTTACCTTCAAGTAAGGTCTTCAACAAGGTGTCATGTCTTTTAATGTGTAAAGTATTTTATTTGCTTGATCTTTATTTCTTTTAATAATTACTTCTTCATATTAATTTTTGTTAGAACCTCTTTGTTTGTTTTCTTTTCTTTCCTTTCCCTTATTCGCATTCTAGCATTACACAATTTGAGTGTCTTATTAATGTATACTCTACGTTATGAATTTACAAGCATAATGCTCCTTTATCTTATGGCGGAGACGTAACAAACTTACATTCTTCTCGCAAAAGGAATCAAAATTTTACGAAAATGAAAACCGTACAATATCACATGTGTCTTGACCTATACCTGTCAGTTATTTTTTCATAAATTTGTATTTTGTAAAATTTATATCCGTACTCTTACAAACATTTGTACTAGTAATAATTAATGACACCCTCCCCTTTTAAAAATTTTTTTTGCCTGTCAACACATGCATATGAGTATAAAAAAAATATGTCAGCATTAATATTAATTACTGAAATTTAACCCCGCTATGTTTTTTTGGGGGGTTTGGGGGGGGGGAGACTCTAAATTTGTATGAGTACAGAAAATCCGTACTAGTTCACACTTATGGTTTGACCATGAATTTTAAACACATGCCCTGCAGATACCATCTGAGTCTATATTCTATGAATTACTACTAGTACCGCAATGCAAAACAACACTTTCTAGATCAGGTCCTGCATCAGAGGAATCTTCTTCTGTGTTCATTCTCAAACTCCTGCAGATTAGCAGGATGTAGTCCGGAGAACGGAATGCGTTGTGTCATGGTTTACAGCATTGCTGCGATATCTGTGCCTTTCTGCCTGACACATCCAACTTCAGCATGGCTTTGGATTACTGACCCTATATGGGATGTGGCAGCCAACTCCATTCCATAACCTCCTTAGTCTCCTTTTACGACATGCATGGAAGGTAAACAGTGTTACTATTCTTTGCTCCCCCTTTCGGATCCCAGCAACATACGGGCAATCAGAGGAATTAATATTAGAATTATCAGAAAAACTTTCTTCAAAAAATTTATAAATTTCCAATTTATTGAGTCTTGATTATGAAAAATCATCACAGCAGTGGGGGCATTCCCATATATGCTCTGCTTGCCGTTGCATCAGCCATCTAAAAGTGTATAAGCTCAGTGTCCCAGTCAGTTGCTGATTATGCATTCTTCTGATGTTTCCAGAGAGGGAGCACTTTCTCCCAGCACCTCTAGTCTTTCCCATTTCTACCATTCTCTGAATATGTACATTGTCATGTTTGACTTCCTCCTCGTCTTCTCGTAGGGTATCCATAATTGCTCTAATCAATTCAGTCCTGTCTCTTCTTATCTCTGTGCCGTTCATCAAAGCTTTACCAGCCAACACATCAGCTTTTTCATCTCCCCTGACACCAGCATGACCAGGACAGTAAATCCATATAATGCTCTGCGCATTGTTGAGAAGAGTGACCCTTATTGAGTCTACGGTTAGCCATATTTGTAGATCTAGGTAATATGGTTACACAAAGAAAGTCCACCTATGTTGACACATAAAAGCAGAAATGGTGCTTTCAAATGTGTTCAAATACAAAATGTCTATTTTTAGAGGACCCCTAGACAGCTTGAACTAGCCAATGAGGTGCTGTCGGTAATACATTGTACGAACATGTGAACCAGCACTCCTTAAGTAGCTGTGTGCAAAATGGTGGTAGATTTTCTTCTCTCCTTAAGGATACCATTGCAGCCAAGGGGTTAATATGACCAAAATATTTTGTTTAATTTTTATTTCCTTTAATAGTTCTTTGTTCATACAGTGTTGTTTGAACCTCTTTATTTGTATTCTTCTCTTGCTGTGACATTCTCCCTCTACACCTCAAAGGCATCAATTCTGTCTGCTAACTGTTCATTATCCATGTTTCTGATCATTAATGTACAGTAGATATAGAATTTTATAATTCTCATTTTTAGCTTGTTTCTGATTTGTTTGGATGTTAATATTTTCCTCGTGCTATTGAAAGTACTTTTTGACATTCTTATTATCTTTTTAACTTCTGTTTCACATCTACTATCTGTGTTTTAATAATGTGAAGTGACAGCCCGATTGAGCTAAATAATTTTTCCAAAATGTCATCAGATTTAGCTTCCTTATATGAGGTAGGATGTTTTTGTTTAGCTTCTCTGCTACCAGATTTTACAACGCTTATCAGATTTTTTAATTGTCCTTGTTAGGCTCAATTAAGTTTGAAGGACAAGCAGAAGCAAGAGCTGGCAGAATCCAGGGACTACATCGCAGCTCAGCATGTGGCTTCCGAAGCAGCAAGAGAGGAGCTGCGTGTCAAACTTAATGACGAGCATAATCTAAGGGATATAATGCAGAGGGACATCAAATTGCTACGGAAGGAGAATGCTGCGTATATTGAAGAGATGAAAGAGTTTAGAAAAACTCAGAAGAGGCTGCAAGAGCTACAGAATATTGAGACTTTATTGAAAGGTAAACAGTTTATTGATGTGACTAGAATAATAATAAAAAACCGCACACATGTATTCGTGGTTCATTGTGGTATTTGGGATGGGATGTGGGAGGTATTGTTTTAGTATCAAGATATTCATTGTATATTTGGGATGGGATATGGGAGGTATTTGTTTTAGTATCTTCTTCTTCTTCTTTCGTTCACTTGAAACATGTCTATATCTGTAATTCTGTCTCCTTAATAAAACTCACTGTCTTTTGTAGTTCATACAGTGTCCCATAGAGTTTTGATTCCAGTGTTGTTTCCTCTGGCCAATATGTCTGCCTCAGCGTTTCATGCTCAGAACACTCTTGAAGTATATGTTTGGCACTCTGTCCTGTTCTGAGACATAGTGAGGTTGGGCCCTTTCGAGGTATAGGGCCCGGCACCATCCCTGCCTGTACGTCCGCCACAGGGCAGGCACCATAACTTATTATAGATACAGACATGTTTCCATTGTGTTTTGTGCGTGGCATCCTGATTATCTGTGCGCCTTTTGGCTGGATGCCTCCGTCTTCAGCACTCTGCTTACTTGGGCAGGACTATGGTCCTGCTCGAATGGGACTGCCCGACCAGTCTTAGTTTCCAGCCCCTGATGGCTGGACTAAGCCCCATCACCACTGCACGGTGCTGGCCTTGATGGGGTGTTTTAGTATCAAGATATTCATTGTGGTATTTGGGATGGGATATGGAAGGTATTATTTTAGTATCAAGATATTCATTGTGGTTTCTTTTTTTGACATGGGAGAGGGAGATATATGGTTTTTTTTTTAGGAACAAGATGGGGTGGGGTATGGTTTTATTATCTTTAACTTGTGGTTTGTTTAGAAACAAGATGGGGGGTATGTTTTTGTTATCTTTGACATGGTTGTTTAGGAACATGATGGGTAGGGTTGTATGGTTTAGTTATTTGTGACTTGTAGTTTGTTTAGGAATAAGATTGGGGATGTATTGTATTTTTACAGTGGAATCCCATTATAACAGCATGGTCGGGACAGACAAAATACCTATGTAATTATGTACATACATACATTATGTGGTTCAGTCCTAGTAGACGCAACACACCGTCCAGTATTTTAATCCCACTTTTTAGATAGTCACTGCACATGACAATTTGCTAGGCTTACAAGGCGCACAACGGTGGCACAACATAATCACGCTCACGGCGAAAATCGCATGGATATCCGTGCTGGTTACTATGGAGCGAACGCAAAACATTAAAAAAAATAGCTGCTATTAATTCAATCATGACGGTTAGCATTTTGATGTCTCAATGTTGTTATCTCACTTTGTACCCTAGTTACGGGTAAACTTCGTTCTGCTAAATATTGTTCTGTACAGTATGTGTACAGTACCCATTATGTAATAGCAGAAATTTGCTATGTACAGTACAAACAATAAGGAATAAATATAATTGGGGATTTTGAAAAGTGTTGTTAGAGATATTTGTTATAAAAGAATGCACTATACAGGGATTCCATTGTATTGGTATTGACTCTTTTAGGATTTAATCAGTGAAGATTCATAAATAAAAGACCTGCTCGCTCATTGGGAATCGTCCTTCTAAAGTAATGCATTTGACTTTCCCATTATTTTCATTAGTTGTAAACACAAATAAACAAATAATCACAAGAAAAGTCAAATGAAAACTTTAGAAAGATGATTTCCAGTGAGCCAGTAGGTCGTATATTTGTTGATGGCCACAGTTACTCTGAGGAGTCCTCTCCTACCCCATTCACCGAGACGCATTGTTTCTTTCAGATGTACTGAATCTAGTCCCTCAATAGTAGTCCTATGGACTAATTGGAAATCATCCTAAAAATGACACAAGTGGACTTTTCCTGTAATATTCCTTGGGCACTTTGTGTCAACATCCAATGAAAATCATGGGAAAAGTCAAATTGTGTCAATTTTGAAGGATAAGACTATTGTCAAGGGACTTGACTGAATGGATAGAATTGAATGTTGACAGTATAAAGACTTCCAATGAAAAAAAGGTTTAGTTTTCTGAATCAACATTGACAAACTTTGGGCAAAGCCACAGGTGCTCAGCCTCTCCCAGAACATGATGAAGAGTATGCGTACTGATGGTTCCCATAGTTCTCTGGTTGCACACACACACACCTTAAATTCTCCCTCAGTGGCCCTGTTCTGTTTGACCTAGAATTAATTCCTAATTCCTTAAGTCACAATATCATATCTCTTTCAAACCTAGTGTCTTCTTTCAAAAAATGTTAGATAAAGCATCATCTGCCAGACCAATTTACTTTACAGACCAATTTTGACGGTCATTGAATTTCCATTATAGAACCTTGATGACTGATTTTGACAATCGTGGAAACTACTATGATACTTCAGAAGTATGACAACTGTAATAATAGTGTTACTAAAAATAGCTCCTTCTGGAAAGTATGTTGTTCAAAAATAGCAACACCATTGAAATACTGTTAATGTTGTTCATGAGTATTAATCATGAAAACGTCAGCGTTTTCGAAGGTTAGTATATGATAAATATATCAAACTTTATAAATAGTAGGATTTTGCACTTGAAATAACTCTAGGACTTACAAATTCATTCAAGAAGTGCAAACATTCATTACGACATGTAGAAAGTTTCAAGAGCCTCTTGCGGGAGTTCAATTTTATATGAATTTTTAAAGGCGAAGATGTCTAAAAAAATTAGTACTCTCTCAGTAATGGGAGATAAGTATGCTGTGGGTCATTGCACTCTAGGCAGACCAAAAGGTGAGCAGTCTCCTATAGCAGATGATGAACAGTGTTAATACTGTCTGTGACACACTGATTAAACATCCTCGTTCCTCCCTGCAGGCATCATGTTCTACTACTACCACACTTAATAGAGAATCCTTCAATTCTCAGCCTTGATATTTCATCAATTGCGGCAACTGCATCTAGCATGAAGCAGTTTCAGTATATCCCCCTTATCCATTGTGAAACCCTATCTATTGTTGCCTGGGATGCCAGTCTATCTGCTCTATCATTACCGCAAACCCTGGTGTGTTCTGAGCAGTAAATCCATGTGATATCCCGAATGTTGGCTGTAGAGATAGATACCATTCACTTATATCAATATCAGCTACATTGGATCTTTCACGGCATGGACTGGGAGTCTGATAGAATAACTGCTTTGGTGATTGAGGTCCCAGAAATCCAATTGAGGGCAGCAGTGTCAACCATGACCGTCAACATATCTGTACTGTATAAGGATTTGTCCAACCACAGGTAGCCAGCAGTGAAAAAATGTATCACACTGTTTCAGTTGAATAGCTTATGATGGTGAGGTCTTTTTCAAACACAAGCTGGTCAAAAGTTCAGAGCTTGTACTTTTACCAGAAGCAAATTTTTAAATAGTACACTATACAGGAATGTGTGCATAACACTATATAGACCAATTTTCGTCAAATTTCCTTTATAGATCCTTGTTGATGAATTTCGGCGATCGTTGTTACCGATATGATACTTCAGAAATGCGGCAACCGCAGCAATACTGTTAATAAAAATAGATTACAGGGAACGTATGTTCCAAAATGGTGGCACCCGTGAAAGGTAGTCTATAGATGTTGTTCATGAGTATTAATCATGAAAAAATTGTGAGTTTTCGAAGGTGAGATCGTATGATATATAGAATAATGTAAATCTAGACCTAACATTATAATAAGTAAGATTGTGCACTTGAAATAACTCTGGGGCTTTCAAATTCATCCAGAAAGTGCAAACATTAATTTCAATACATAGAAAGTTTAAAGGCTCTCTTGTGAGTTCCTTTTTATACAGATTTGTAAAAACTTTGATGTCAAAAAAGTTTGCTTACGCCCTAGGTAATGGGCGATAAGTATACTCTGAATTGCGGGGATCTCCCTGGCATAGTGGTTAAGCTGTTCACCTTGTGTTCAATAGGTCATGGGTTTGAATCCGGCTCATGTCATCTCCTTTATAAGGTGGATTTTTTTTGGAGATCCCTGTGGATTATCACTTGAGGCTATGAAGTTACGTGCTATGAGTGGTACTCTCGGCAGGGGGCGTGTCGCTGCATTGAGAGGGACAGAGTACATATGGGAAACAGAGTACAGTGAAGTCAATCTTCTACAGCTTTTAAAGCCTTTTTTTTAAATGCTTGCCAGCAAAGTGTTGAAAGCTTGTATTATAAAATTAATCAAAGATTTTGAAGAGTGTCATTAAACAAGGAATTTCTTTATAACAGGATTCCACTGTACTAGTTCTGACATTGTAAAAGTTCTGTTGTCCTAACAGGCTGTGAGAGCGATATTCAAGATGTTGTCTGCCAGTACTCAGAAGCTAGTGAGTCTTCCGTGAAACAGTTATCAAGCCTTGTAACGGTCATGAAGAGAGAGTATAATCAGGTAATATGATATAATGTAGCATGATTCTAATTCTTAATTCTTAACATAATGTTTCAAGATAATCGTATCCGGGCCAATTATTGGCCCATGCTTACTGTGCGAGAAAGATGAATGGGCCGATCCATTGGCCCAGAGAAAGAATGTTTCTGTATGGCTAACTATGAATAACATTGACCAATCAAATGATTGCTTTTGTTTGCTGCACATTCTAGCGTATCAATTGAAGCAACTGGATAGTTTACACACATATTTGGTCATTGTTTTGAATATTCGTGCACTCTCAAGTAAGTGGGTACTTTTCAGAAATATCTGCTATTGGTTTTACAAGTGAGATGATGTCCAGTGATTCAGATGTGACAGAGTTTTATGTATCAGATGCTATTTATAGTGACCTAGATATTAGTGAAGATTGTAATACTATAGAAGAATTAGGAGGAAATAACAATCACGTTTTCCAATGATTTAGAGGTACATTGGAATCCTGTTAAAACAGATTCAGTTTTAACTAATTTCCCTCTTTAACAACAATTTTCAAAATCTCTAATTATTTTCACTCTTTGTCTTCATTTTTTAAAAACCCATTATAATAAATTTGTATAAACAAATATCCCTATATAACACACCATTTCAAAATTGTATCCATAAAAAAAGTACAGGCTCTCTGGACTTGTGAACCTGTGTGTGTGTGTGTGTGTGTGTGTTTGAAAAGTTACTCCTTGAGGCAGTCAACCATAAACAGCATGGCATTTGTTACTGCAAGTGTATGTGGGCTATTTTTTGTCAATGATATCTTTGACTGTCTGTCTGGACAAAGGTTGGACCAGGGTCATGATTTAGCCATGGCCGGTCTCAATTTAGCACAATCCAGACCATGTGACATATAAGACCTGTTGACAATTGGAATGCAGCATTGTGGAGTGACACATTGGACTGTTCCTGTGATTTTCATTGGCCACTTTGTGCATAATTTGTGTGTACAGCCAATGAAAATCACGAGAATAAATCACGTGAATCATTTCGGGATGTTAGTCAGCAGGTCTTATAAACCAATGGTCACGGAACAATTCAACGGGCTGAAAATTGGAGTGAGTGTGTAGATGAGTGACTTTATTTTTCATTGGATTCTCTGCACTAAGTCTACTTAAAGTTCACTTCAAGGCATTCTGTGCATCTGAAAGTTTAATGCAGCGCTCGCTTCGCTTGTTTAAGTCTCGTAAAAAACTGAGAGACAGTAATAAACACCAGACCAGGGACAGACCAAAGCACTGAAAATAGTGGGATGGACTGGATGTGTGATTTTAGGCACTAGTTGACTGTTGCCCAACATGGCTCATGTAGAGATAATTAGTTTCAGTACCCAAGGGCCCACTGCGAAGCTACCCGTCTAAGATTCATATTTTACCTACCTCTTTGAGTAATATATGCAATGGCAAAGAGTCAAAATACACGTACCACACCTGGCGATGGATTGGAAGGCCATCTCAAGTGAATGAGGCGAGTGCGTGAGAAATGCACAGGTGAAATCCCAGATCACCGACGTGTTTGACAAAGCAGCACCTTGTTTAGGAAAGTTTATCAACCCTGAGTCTAATTCGACCATTGCTGTTACCCAATATGGCTCATATGGAAGAAATTAGGTCTGGGACCTAGGAACACAAAGGGTGGTAATGGAATGGTCTTCCTATACGAGGAGCAGCTCACTTGCTGCGAAGCACCTCATCAGAGGATAGACAAACAATGGGTGATCCAAGCAAACTATTAGCTCATCTTGTAACATGTACCCCGATAGGTAGAAGTCTCCTGGGTATGAAAGAAAGCTCAGAAACCTCCCCATTGTACATTGGAAATAAGAGCTAATCGTTCGTAATTCCAGGTGTTCTCAAACAAACAACACATTATATTGTTCTGGTTATCAGAGTGAACTGGGGTGCAAAGGGTACCATATTGCTCTCGTGTGGTCCCAGGGTCAGCAGATAACCAAGATCCAAAAAGTACCTTCTCATGGTGCACCCTGGAAACAAAAATACAGCTGCTCGTGCTATGTTCCTGACCAACACTTTTGGGGAACTTGTCCATGAATGTGGAGGCAGCAGATGGAATGAGAATTGACTGCAAAAAAGACAAGCAATATCTCAGACACCTCTGCACCAATACATACAGCGACACTGTCGATACACAGTGGCGCAAGACTCCGGCTGGAGCATTAGAGGGCGGCCAATGCAAATGTCACAAAATGGGCCATGTGCTAAGGGTAACATATTGGGTACAGTGAGAGAGCAGTGCCACATGCAAATAGAACAAGAAAATGTTACAAGGAAATTGAAACTAAGGTTTTGTTCAGCTCGAGAACAAGCTTCTAGTCCCTGATACTCCTATATATGTGTAGAGACTCAGACATGATGTTCACGATGTCTGTGAATGAACCCCGGCTCGATTCTACTGTCAAAGTTTTTCTATACCGGAATCATGCTCGCGGAGAGATAAGGTTCAGTACCTGATGGGCACAGGCAGTCCGCCTAATTATATGAGACAAGTCCTTGTGCAAGATAGACATAGTTGATCCAAGTCTAAATCCCTGATTACCGCTTCCTCTGAGACTGGCACCCAGGAAATGTTTTGGCCTGAAAAGTCTAAGGGTAGAGTGGGAGATAAACTGTCACGGCTTACAGTTGATACACATTCGCCGTCTGACGACAGATAGGAAGGTTGTCACAAGCTAGAAGTCCACTCATAGTAAAAACATGACAAAAATGTATGTGCTGGACTTTCCGAAGTGCAAATAATGCAGCGAAGCTGTAAACTAGCAGCACAACATAATTCATGCTACTCTGTGGAAATAACACAAACTTTCGTGATGGTTATCAGAGAGTGAAAGCAGAAGAGAGTATGAGCTCAGAAGAAATATATCATGAAATTCAATTATTACATAAATATCCTATCAGTCCCGACCAATTCATTATAACTGTTTGTTTGTTTTTCAGGTATTGGCTGATAAAAAAGTTTTGAGAGAGCAGGTGTCAAAACTGAAACGTTCAATTGGACACTACCATAGCGAGGCGCAGAAATACAAACAAGAAGTAAAAGAACTCCGAACTGACTTGGAGAAAACAAATGAAAGTCTTAGTCAGGTAAGCATGTGTGGGCATGTTGTCGTCTGTGTGTTGCTAGAGTTATACATGTGCAAGTTATAATCAGCATACACCAGAGAAATCCATAGGTCTTTTGATCTATGTTTCAATAAATTCATCAGTGTGGCAACTAACAGCTAGAGTTCAGTGTTGATTTATCAATCTCTTACATCTATATTGTTTCTCTTTCCAGGCTCTATCTTATTTCTCTATGTTCATTCTCAAACTCCTGCAAATTAGTAGATGCAGCCTGGAGTACATAAATGCATCGTGTCACGGTTTACAGCTTATCTGTGATATCTGCACTTTTCAGCCTGGTGTCTGGGTCGCTTGAACCTCAATAAGAAGGGGCATCCAACTCCATCTCCAAAACATGTGTAGCTGCCTCTTGCGACATACATGGCAAGCAGCAATGTCATTATTCTGTGCTCCCATTTTGAGCCCTGGCAACACATAGGCAATGGGCCATTCTAATCTACCACAATCTTAACTGACAGTATTCACATTTCTGAAAATATTTGAATGGACGAGGTTCCTACATCCATTGATTATATCAAAATGATCCATTGATGTCCCTATGATACTGTGGCCATGCTCACAGGTGTATCAGCTCACACATTACCCTCAACACCCACATGTTCTGGCACAAATATGAAAGTAATATTCCCAGTCACAGATTGCATCAAAAACTCCACCCACTGATCTCATGATGTGTTGCTAGAGTAAAAAAGGGGAGTAGAAAATAGTAAAACTGTGACCCATCATGCATGTCATAAGAATCAACTAAGGAGATTTGAACATATAACTGTCTACCCAATCCTGTAGATCAATGGTGGACAAACGTTTTGGGTTTGTGGACTGATTTAAGATTTTCATTGTGGGAAAGAGCCAACAAGCAAGTCCTTCCAAGTAGTATCAGCTCAGGGTCAGTTTGCGAGTCAGTAGAAATGGCTTGGTGGACTGGATTTTGCCCACCACTGATGTAGATAGTTTCACAGTGGGCCAAAAATATAATGCTAAAGTTGGATGTCAGGCCGAAAGGTGAAGACATCACAGCCAAACGGTAAACTATGAGACAATACATTGTGTTCTTCAGACAATATTCTATCATCTCTCAGGAGTAAGAACAAAAACAAAGGCATAAAAAAAATATTGAACATTTATACCACTCTGATCCATAAATCTTTGCTGGATCCTAAATAACTGCTTTGGCCTGTAATAACATAACATTTGCACCATAGTCAAGAAGTCATCATCACAGGACAGATCCGTAGGTGCTACGATCTCCTCCTGAGTATACCCACAATTACATGACAACTGACAGTTGCAATTCTCTGCTGGTTGACATATATTTTTTACTCTCCATAATAATGTTCGTTTCTTGGATTTGAATTTCATTTCAATTTACGCAGTAAACTAATGTTATATTTTGATTACATTATGTAGCCAGCAAATTTATTTAATAATTTATTTCTTACTTAATCTAACCAGTGCACTTACATAATAATGTTTTGATTTACATCATGTAACCAGTACACTTACATGCTGTTTGTCCGTTGACGATGACCATTCAGCTCAACTGGGATAATGATGAGGATGATGACGTCTGTGGTGTGCCTGACTGTGACTAACGAGTCCTATGTCATGTGATGTATTCTCTCCAGAACGTTGTCTTCCCAACAAATTCCTTGAATCCCTCTCTGTCTTGGGCCATGCGGCTCAGCGTATTCATGTTATCTTTAATGTTGTCAGTCTTGTAGTGTTATGCGTGCTTGGAATTCTATTACACTCTGGGCATGTGAAGGAGGAGTCTGTGAGCCATTGTACAGCACTTGCCTTCCGTGCCGTTTTTGGTGCGCATCATTGTGTCTGAGGGTCTCTTGCACAACTTTTGATTCTGCGACGCCAGTCAGATCTGTCTTTTGCAAAATTCTCTCATGAATTTGTGTCTATTTTGATGTAACTCAATAATATCTTAAGAGTGTCTTTAAAATGCTTCTTCTGTCCTCCTGCCTTGCAAGACCCAGTCTGGAGTTCTTCATATAACAACATCTTTGATAGATAATGATCTTTCATGCGGACCATGTGTCCTGCCCAGCGTATCTGCACCTTCAACAACATAGTATGCATGATTACAGACGTAGATTTCAACAGTACTTCACTGTCTAATATTTTATCCCACAATGGATGTTGAGTATCTTACGAAGGAAACTTACACTTACATAATAATGTATTGATTACATCAGCAGTTCATAAGCTTTTTGCTGTCACAGGCAATCTTTAAATATTTTCTCCTTCTTCTCTCTTCTCTCTTCCCCCCCCCCCCGCAATATATCTATCTATTTATCTTTTTTTACCTCTGTGTTCGCTCGTTGATATTCAATGATATGACAGTTTGGGTGATTTCTGCTGGGAAGAGTGAGTCTGTTGTGCTGCTAGATGTAAAGACTCATAATATTTCTTCAAGATTTATGGACCACATGGACCAAGAGAGGGTCTGCAGATCACAGTTAAAGAACTTCTAACCTACATCACATATCCAGAAGACTTATGTAATAATATATTGCTTACATTGTGTTGCCAGTACATTTATATAGTGATGCATTGATTACACTGTGTAGTTAGTTGGTTACAGATCCAGCGGTCCATGTCCTTCGACACAGTGTAGTTAGCACATTTATATAATGTATTGATTACATCATGTAGCCAGTGCATGTATGTAATAATGCATTGTTTACATTGTGTAGCAAGTACATTTAATATTGCAGATTACATAGTGTAACCCATACATTTATGTAATAATGCATTGATTACATCGTGTAAATAGTGCACTAATATGAAAATGAATACATATGAAGGCATTTCATGCAAAAATATGTTTACTTCCAGGTGGAAAAAGACAACAATGAGAATCGACGGAAACTCGTTCACCTGCGCAATGCTCTTCGGCACAACAAGACAGAAGGTAGTGTTAGTTTTCACCGAGCATTGAACGAGGACAGTCCCAACGTTGCATATACCCCACCTAAATTTCAAGAAGAAGATTTTCACAATTTGGAGAGAAGCAATGAGAATATGAACATTTCACCACAGAAGAACCTTTGTTTGACTCCAGACCTGTTTGATGATTCCCCAGTGAGCAGAAATAATCTAAAACGCAAATGCTTGGAAGAATTAGATGATTCCCCAGTGAGCAGAAATAATCTAAAACGCAAATACTTGGAAGAATTAGATGGTCCAAAATTAAAGTTTTCTAGCATTCCAACTGCTGCGGAACGTCTACAAGCTTCCCGACAAATGAAGTCAGGAACTGTTGGAGATGATGTTCCGAACGTTCCTCTGAACATGTTAAGTATTCTGCAAAAAAAAATCACCGGCCAATCAAATTCACGGGCGCATGTACCATCTGTTATAACTCGAGGGTACGATGGATTTGGTGGTTCAACAACATATGTACATCATCAAAATCAATTTAAAGCTAGTTCCTTACAATTAGTCCTAAGAAAAAAACTAGGTCAGAAAGACAAAAACATCAATTATAAATTACTGTCGCGCCAACCTCAGATAAATAAATTTGTTTGTGCAGCCTCGACTTCTTCTTCGATAACATCAACATCTTCCTCATCAGCAATGAAGGAACATAAAATAGATGTCAATCTAAAATTTGGACCACAATCAGAAAGAATGAAGTCAATGAATAAAGACTATTCCACCAATCTACAAAATAAACCATCTTCATTGCCATCATCATCCTCGAGGAATATACCAAAATTGTCATCAGATAATTCTGAATTTATTGATTTGATATAAATGAAAGAAAAACTTACATGGGACGGTAAGTTAACAATCATAGAATTAGACCTTCAGAATGTAATCAGAAGTTAGCTGTCACTGAACTAGACCTTCAGAGTGAGATCAGAAGTTGTTAAGTCAAAGAATTAGACTGTTGTAGTGAGATCAGAAGTTAAGACACAAAATTAGACCTTCAGAATGAGATGGAAAGTTAAACATTCAAGGAATTAGGAGTACTGGAAGAATAAAGAGAGATGATGCTGGACAGCTTGCCATTATGGCATGGGAGAACATCAGTGTTAGAAGTGATTAGCAGCACACAAAACAGAAGGCGATAGAAAGACATGACAACAAACGCCACACAGCATGGACTATATAAATGAATGACAATTTTCGAGACAGGACTGGACAAACATAATAAACAATGCCACACGTGATGAAGGGGGTGAGATTTGTCGTGCCCCCCCCCCCCCCAATCATATAGGACACAGTGTGTCAGGGTCATGATTTGCCATGACCTGTCTCCAAAAGGATCAGTGATCGGTTCAGTTACTGCCAACGATTTCAATTTAGCACAATCCAGACCATAGGTTTCAACCTATGCACTGCTCCGAGCCACTGTAGCCAAGATAGAGTTCACTGTGCTCATTCTCCGCCACCAATTGACTACTGGTTATGCCGAATTTCTCTGTTGCTCCAGGCATGCAGCCAAATGTTCAAGTCAAAAGAATTGTCACGACCTGAGTCACTGTGCCTCTATGATGGGTCTCAGCCATAGGAAAAAAAATTATGTCAGTTTCCTGCTCTCCAGTGCCGCACAGTACATCTCTGGCTCCCTCCCAACCACAAAGGGTGCATACATATATTCAAGCAAACATGAAACACATTTCAACAAAATAAAAGTATAATTGTGTAGATGACATACCATGAAGCTTCTATAAGATAACCTCAATATAACGGCATGTCATTTCAACAGCATTGTTTTTCATTGCATGTCTTTAGATTAAGTTACACATTCAGTCCAATCCCATGACAAATACAGTTCTGTGAACTCATTGGGAATAGTTCTAAAGTCATGCAAGTTTAAAAGTGAAATTGTACATTATCATTTTAAAATGATAAATCGACTGTATTGTTGAGAGACTTGATCCAGGTGCGCTGTAAGAGACAATGCTTGTCTGTGAAGAGAGTAGAGGGACTCCACTAACTGATACCCATGATCATCTGCATTTAAGACCTGCTGCATCACAGGGAATCATCCTTCTAAAGTGTTGCATTTGATTTTCGCGTGATTTTTATTGGTCACTTTGTGTTTGCAGTCAATGAAAATCACAGGAAAAGTCAAAGGTGCTACTTTTCAAAGATAATCCATCAGGTCTTATATTTTCGATGGTCATGAGTAACTCATGAAAGCCAAATATCTATTTTTTTTAAAAATGTATGTCAACACCTCCCTCACATCACTAAAATAAGGCACAACAAAAGTCCAAAAGTGAGAGACATGATTTTCTGTGCCATTCAGCATGGCACTCGATTGATAAGCCAGACATTTGTGAATAACTGCTTTAAGAATAATAACTGGAATCCCTCCATAGCTCATATGTTTATAACAAAATTCCCAATTAGATTTATTATTTTATGTAAGCACAACTACTTGTTATAAGGGATCTTCTTCTTCTTCTTTTGCATTCGTTCTCAAACTCCTGCAGGTAAGCAAGATGTAGTCCGGAGAACGGAATGCGTTGTGTCATGGTTTACAGCATTGCTGCAATATATGCGCCTTTCGGCCTAACACATCCGACTTCAGCATGGCTTTGGGTCACTGACCCATATGGGATAGTCAACTCCATCCCATAACCTCCTTAGTCGCCCCGTACAAATGCATGGAAGGTAAACAGTGTTGCTATTCTTTGCTCCCCTTTCAGGCCCTGACAACATGGTTATAAGGGATGTCCAACCTCTGTTGCCTGAACTAAGCTCTATCTACATATCAAGTGCCTGCCCTCGTTTTGGAAAATGTTGAATGTTGCAAAACCAATGTAATCTTGAAACATGGCATGTAAATAATAAAACACCCTAGTTTACATTTCTATAGTAAATGTTTATTTTCCTGCATATATTTATGTGTGTTATATTCACTGATTTTTTCTCATTCACTCGCTGCCTAACGGGTTTGCATGAGAATGTTTTAGGCTAAGGGAGTAAACCCCTACAGAAAATCCAGAGGAGAGACTCTAAGGCAGTTGATGGTGTATTAACCCATTCAATCCCTGATACCCCGCACGTGCCCGGTATACATTCAATCCCAGATAACCCATTGGTGCCAGCTTGATACACTGTCATTTTGATTGATGTCCGTTACCTGTTCCATGTGAATAGACATGCTAAAGTTAGCCCCGATGTGATTACTAGTAATGGCAGCTTCCAGTGTTGTTTTCAGATCGTTTCTAACAGCTGGCATTTCCGAACTGCGTTTATCATGACTTTCAATTTTCGTCAAAACTTTAAAAAATGAACCAACTTATAATTCAGATGATGTTGATAGGCAATTTTTACATGGAATTACAGAGAACGTGAATGAATCAGATGTTGATGGGGTAGTAGTTCAGTATTTTGTAGGCCTAGTTTAAATTAGTGCTAATCTGTAGTGTAGACCTAATTTATGATTGAGAATTGTCAGCACAGCTGATCTATGTCAATATTGATCAATTTCATGAGAAATCTGGTCCTGCAAACAACATTCATCCAGATTACTCTACTTTGATCATGACTAGACCTATCTTTCACCATTTCTATGTGAGTCATTCATGCTTAGAGCTTTTCAAAATTTTTGGATACCTGTTTCACCAGATAACTAGGGCATTGTTTATATGAAATAGGTCTATATAATTGGAGTAGTTACAGAATGATGCTGTCATGCTGTGTAAAGGAGACTAATTTGCAGCCTTTATTAAAACATTTATCAGCAAACAATTTGACACAAGTAAATGAAGCCGACATGAAACTGGTACTCATTTTTTTTCTCTTTCGTATGTTACATAACAAGTGAATTTGTCTTACATGACATTTACAAAGATATGTTCACAGATCAGTACCTGTTCCATTTATCTGTTAATTGGACTTTGAATCATACAAATTGATTGCAATTGTATTTTTTATTAATTTTCTTGCACAATCACTTCTTATTTTTGTGGAGTTCCCCCTGCCCTGGCCATGAAGCCTGGAGTTTTTACTGATTGGCTGGGATTGAAAGGGTTAAACTATCTTCTGTCATCTCCCACAGTTCTTCTCATTTCTAAGTGTAGTGGCATTGCCTTTCCCTTGAATCAACAGACAAAAGGTGTTCTTCAAGTTACTGTGGAGGTTAGAAGAAGATGAGGTGGAAAAAGGACATAGCTGGATAATATCAAAGACTGGAAAGGTATGCAGTTTTTTAACTCATCAGGATGGTGGATGAGATCTTTCTGCAACAAATGTCTCAAAATGACACCCCTACAACCCTGACAGGTTATGGGTTTTATTATTATTATTACAGTGAAATCTCTCAATAGCACATCCTTTTATAACAAATTTCCCCATATAACAACACTTTTCAAAATTCCCAATTATATTTATTCTATATTGTTTGTACTGTATATAGCTAATTTCTGTTATTACATACATATTTTGTACATCTGGACCAAGTTGTTATAACAGGATTCTACTATATAATCAGAGTCGAGAGCTTGTTAGTGCAAATGGGCTCAGAATTCTCTTGATAAAACCTATGAAGGTTAGTAGTCATGTGTGAAACGTAGTAACTGTCAATGCAATTTACACTGTTGTGCTTCCCGACTGTCTATGAAGACACAAAATGCCATCATTCATTAGCAGTAAACATTTGTGAAATGTCATTACAGTGGAGTCCATCTATAGTACATCCTTTTATAACATATTTCCCTATATAAAAACACTTTTCATAATCCATAATTATATTTATTCCATATTATTTGTACAGTTTGTCCAATTCCTATTATTGCATACATATTTTGTTGGTCCAGACCAAGTTGTTATAACGAGATTCCACTTTATTATTATTATTGTGATATTCTTTTCAGAATGTAGTCTTCTTCATGGATGCTCTGAACTGCTCATAGGACGAGTTGACTTTCTGCAGCCAAGGACATGTTTAACTATTTATTGACTAAAATAAACATCCAAAAAACAAAAACCATAATAATCAACAAAATCACAGAATAGGTGATAAACATAAAATTGCATGGAGAGAAACTATGAATGGATCATTACCAATATTTGACACACATAATCACAAATAATATCAGATGTGAAACAAGTTAAAAGGAGAATAGGAATGGTTAAAAGTACTTTCAATTACATGAGGAAAATATTAACATCTAAACAAATTACAAACTAAAAATGAGAATTGTCAAATGCTACAACTATTCTATATTAATGAATGGCTCATAAACATAGGTAATGAACAAATTAGAAGACAGAATTGATGCCTTTCAGATATGGATATATAGAAGATTCTGTTTCAAGACTGGCACCCCTATGATCCTGAAGGGTTATGGGTTTGATGATGATAAAAGAAGAATAGGGAGAACATCATGGAAAGAGAAGAAATTGAACAAAGAGGTTCTGACACTTCGTATGAAAAATGAACTACCAGTATTAAAGGAAGTAAAGAGCAAACAGATACAGTATTTTGGTCATATTGAACATAACACATTATTGAAGATCTTACTTAAAGGTAAAGTTGAGGGGAGGCAAGAAACAGGTAGGCAGAGATACAAGTGGGGAAACATCATGAGATGGACAGGTTACAGTTTAGCAGATAAGAAGATACCTTCGTTACGGAGATGGTACTTGATGATGATTTTGGTTGAGGCACAAAATTCATAATACCGTTAAATTCTGAATATAAACCCATCCGATTGTAGGCCGATAACCTAACTATCCCTTCCCAAAAGTGGAGAAAGTCGAAAGTCCGACTATAGACCGACATCCCCAACTTAACAAAGCCGGCAATAATGAACTTCATCATCATAAGAAAGTACCGACATGCTAAATGGAAATTAACACAAACTTTTGCAACTCTAAGAAAATAGCATTCCTTTCATTTGCTTCACTCACATAACTTGAATGAATCAAGGAATGAAACCCCGGTGGCTACTGTATTCTGGATCAATATATCTGAAAATAATGAATACCCCGTAGGCTGACTTCCCTATCCATGACTATAGATGGTTTATGAGGTGGCGAGACTTTGGGGAACAAAGTTTTTCCTGAATGAATTGTCTGTGTTGGGTGTCTATATAAACATGAGGCACAGCTCAGACGAGTTTCACTACCTGTATTTATTTCTCTCCCCCATCCCCCCAACACTGCCTAAGTAGCAAAGTTTTGGATGTCAGTTACGTGTTTGTGCAAGACCGTTTGATGTAGAAAAAGACCTCTGTACAGAATTAATTAGGACTTTATTCTTTATGTTTCTGATTATTGTCTTGGTCACTATTTATATACTTGGAGTCGCATGTTAAAAATTGGCAAGGCCGACCAGCACATGCACGGAAATACTCAAAATAAGCCTTTGATGTGTTTTTACATTTTCTGTACACAGGTCTTATAGCCTAGTAGACGGTCAGTAACTGTTGTAACATTTGCTTTACCCAAAATGAAAGTGTGTGACAGTGTTTAGACTACTGGTAGTCGGTGTTTCCCTACACAAACAAGACTGGGCCTTGATGATAAACATGTGTTACTGGTAGATCAGCTTAGGCTACGGTATTTCGTTTTTTCACAGACCATTACCGTATTTTGGTCAATATATAACATCAGATACTGGTATACTTTTCTGACAAATTTCGACTTATGATATAAATATATTTACCGGGTAAAAAAAAACGGTAATACCCATTGCTAAAAATAGCATTTCCGGGGAAATTAAGCTCAGTAAAAATGGCGGGCATGTCCGAAATAACGATATAGACCTAGTAAGTGAGTTTTATCAAGAAATATCAGAGATTTCGAAGGAAATATTGTATGATATATAGAAATTAATGTAATTAGAGGCCTAGCATTATGGTAGTACGCTCTAGATTGCTGGAGAGCCCTAGTCATTTTATCCTGGCTTAATATATCGGGACATGTGAGTTGTCACTGGCATTTTTTTAAAACAGTGTTTTTCTCCTTTTTTACTGTGATTTGGACGTAATTTTTTTTTTTACTTTGATGTTACTCGAATATAAGACGAAGAGTATGAAGTCATCTCTGTTTTTTGTCCAAAAATTCTCGGGTTATACACGGAATTTAACGGTAACCAAATCTATAAATAGTTTAACCCTTTAGCTACTACATAGTTCTCAGTAACCGATCCCGGCTGTGCTCAATTCTCCTCTTTGTGCTATTTTTTTGTCTTACAAAAATAAGAGATCCTTTATGGTGCTGACTTTTTATTGACACCAGAAAATATAAATATATCTCATTGATGTGTACTGCCCCATCGAGGGCCATGCCCTTGACGTGTAGATGGAGCTTAGTCTAGCCACAAGAGGCTGAAAACTAAGACTGGCCAGGTTCTTCTACAAGCATACGGAAGGTGGGGTGGCAACCAAAGTACCATGGGGTACAGATAAGTAAGTGATGTGTACTGGGGCTTGATGATTTCACAGTTAAATATGTAATAATGAGGGAATAGATTTAAAAAAAAAAAAATGATGAGCTCGTCCATAGCAGTTAGACAAAGGATAAACTCGTCTGTAACAGCTAAAGGGTTAATTAAAATAAATTTATTTTGCTTTACCATTAAAATAATAGGTAGGGTTTGGGAAGGAAGCAAAAAATTGCACAGTTATTGCAATGTTGGAAAGAAAATGCCATCAAAATAATATTGTTTTTACATGTCATCAGCTATTTAAAAATAACCTGTATTCCGGAGCAAAATGGGGGTCCGTTTTGACCCACTTCATTCTTAGAGTGAACAGAGTTTAGTTATGTTAGTCAAACATCATTGTCTTGTTGGGTAAACATGTTGAAATTTAAAGCTTAGTTAACATAATAATCATAATTACATAACACATTAGTCAAACATCATTGCATTCAGTTAACATATAGATAAAACATCATTGCATTCAGTTAACAATGCTAAAACATCAGTTAAACACAATTACACTCAATTACTGCATCAAACATAATTACACTCAACACATTGATCAAACGCAAAAGGAATGTTAAGTTTAGATTAACTTCCTTCCCCCCCCCATATGTCAGTAAATTACAGTTGTCTTTCCCTGCAGTGCTCACCTGAGTCACGAGATTTGCAGGTGATGGTGAACTGTAAAAGTTTGTGAGCCAAATCAATTGTAAAGATTATGACTTGATTCCCATACCTCGAAAGAGGAAGACGTACAAAACAACAGAGATGATAAGAACTGGGCAAGACACATATGAACGCTATTTCCTCTGACAGAAGATGTTTTTTTATATAGAACATGAAGTCCACCATCCTGACACATCTTTAATAGTTGTGTAACTAAACATACGACATGAAGTCCACCATCTTGACACATCTTTAATAGTTGTGTAACTAAACATGCGACATGAAGTCCACCATCCTGACACATCTTTAATAGTTGTGTAACTAAACATACGACATGAAGTCCACCATCCTGACACATCTTTAATAGTTGTGTAACTAAACATGCGACATGAAGTCCACCATCCTGACACATCTTTAATAGTTGTGTAACTAAACATGCGACATGAAGTCCACCATCCTGACACATCTTTAATAGTTGTGTAACTAAACATGCGACATGAAGTCCACCATCCTGACACATCTTTAATAGTTGTGTAACTAAACATGCGACATGAAGTCCACCATCCTGACACATCTTTAATAGTTGTGTAACTAAACATAAGACATGAAGTAAAGGAAGTTCAAGGACAGGAAGCTCCACTAGCTTCGCATTTACAAATATGGGTTGAGTTCAATAATGTAAGTTGTGCATCTTCTTGTTGTAATGGTTACCAAGTAAAATTATTAACTGTTTGGAATGTAGAGCAAAAGATAGAAGACATAATCAATTTGTTACATCACGATACGATTTCCTAGAAGTGAGACAACATAGTTTATATTAGCATCATGTGATGAGATGAACCTCTCCTGAACTTTGTGTGAGTTGATGATACTAGACGAGGAATTCCAAAGAGATGTTCAGTAGAAATACGATTATAATGAACGTATTTGAATGAACTATGTAGGAAATGACTTTTTATGTTATTATTGTTTATATGATCCTGCGATACTGTAGTGCTGCTTATAAAGCTCTCAAGATATTTGATTCATCTTCAGCAAGTATTTGTGTCTCATCATTGACTGTGAACAGATAAATGGTTTGTAGGTACATCTCATAGCAAACCCATTTAAGTACTACCACTAGTACGAAACCATCATCGTTCCCTGAACGAAAATGTTCACAAACATCATTACACTCAGTTAACAAATTGATCAAACATTATAAGACATCAAAGATTATACACAGTAAATACATTAATCAAATATCATTGGACTTAACTCATGATCTCTGTTAACAGCTATATAAGATACTTAGACCCACCTGCAGTGCAAATAAGCTGATAATTCCTTTCATTTATATACTAACTTGTAAATATATTGTGATATAAAAAGGAAATAGAAATAAGGTGTTAAAAAGTAAATGGAGTGACTTATCAACTTTCATCATTACTTCACCCAAAGATAAAAATGGAAATCAAAAGACAGAGAATACCTATAATTTTATACACTCTGTTGTCAATAGCAAATATGGTCTTTAACAGTCTGACAGCACAGGAAAATCGTTATAAATGAAATTAAGTTTCTGAGAAAAGCTGCAGTGGTTACTAAACTAGATAAAGTAAGAAATTAGGAAAAGAGGAGGTACAATATCATGTATTGAGCATATTGAAAGACAGCAAATGAAATCAGTCATCCTAAGAGAATGAACCAAAACCAAATACCATTAAGAAAAAAAACACGCACGCACACACATACACACACACGGGGAGGGGGAGGGAGAGAGAGAGAGCTTGATCAATATATGGATCAATATATACTCGGATCAAAAGAATATTTGGATATAGAGTCACCGGTAGACCAAGAAAATGGTGCATAGAAAACATCAAACAAACATGGACTCAATGCAACAAAGGTGACACATCTGACCCTGGAACAACTAATGCTCCCACCCCTGTGATACTATCAACCATCATTCACCTGGGGAAAGACAATAGACAAAATGGAAAACACTTATGGGAATATTAGTCGATAGTCATGGCCACACAGTGAATATTAGTCGATAGTCATGGCCACACAGTGAATATTAGTCGATAGTCATGGCCACACAGTGAATATTAGTCAATAGTCATGGCCACACAGTGAATATTAGTCGATAGTCATGGCCTCACAGTGAATATTAGTCGATAGTCATGGCCTCACAGTGAATATTAGTCGATAGCCATGGCCTCACAGTGAATATTAGTCGATAGTCATGGCCTCACAGTGAATATTAGTCGATAGTCATGGCCTCACAGTGAATATTAGTCGATAGTCATGGCCACACAGTGAATATTAGTCGATAGTCATGGCCACACAGTGAATATTAGTCCCATGGAAATAATGTCCATTCAGCTACCTTTAAAAGATGAAGAAATACAATTGATAAACTAGATGGAAAGCCACACTTTTAAAATCAAGGACCAACATGGAGACATTACTGCAGTTCACATCCTTGCAGGTATTCATGTTGATCATTATCCTCACTATTGGCCAATCAGACCAAATCATCATGCAACAGTAAATTCTTGTATAATTATGTTTCCCATTGTGGTGCATTAAGAGAACCTAACACTGCACAACACTGTATGAATCAGATGAGCTCCATCCCTGACCATAGTCCAAGCTGTCAACTTGTGTGTGGTGTGTGAACTTGTGTGTGGTGCTCCAGCTATGAATATGTAGCACATGGGGTGCGTTGAAAAGCAACTATGTAGCACGTGATAATTTCCTGGAAGAACCCAGAAACATTTATACATGTTGCTCCTGCATAATTGAAGAGTCGACTTGGATGACAGGGAATACATAGCTCACCCATCCCAGAGCTGTTTTGTTATGGACACCTTCAGGAAAGGATGCTTGGCAGGGCCAAATGGAGTTCATGTCTCCAACTCTAGATGTTGAAGAAAGATAACAAAAAGCTACAACTTCCCTAGAATTTACCCCCTCTTAGTAGGAAAATTCTCAAAGCATTGCACACTGTCTCTGTGTATGATATCAAGCTCTGGAAAAAGCACCCAACTGCACATAAGAACTGATTGCTTGCAATTTCTGTGGATAGAAACAACTCTTGCAGTGTTAGAAGCTGGAGTTTCAGAATACATTGATCCTGCTATTGAATGAACATCAGAGCGTGCCATCTCCGCAACGAAGGTTGGTTGCAATGGACTTCCAATATTCCTGTCTCTTGCCTTGGTAGTGCACTCTGCTAGACTAACCTGTAAATTTTATGATATTTCTCTCTCACTTGCATCCCTGCCTAACTCTTGCTTGCATCCCCTCGACTATACCATCAAGTAAACTCCTCAACAAGGTGTCATTTTTAATATGTTCAAAATACTTTATTTTGTTTGATATTTATCTCCTTTAATAGTTCTATTTTCATACACAGTGTTGTTAGAACATCTTTGTTTTCTTCTTTTTTTAAGAAGTTTTCCCTATTCTTCTATATATCCACATCTCAAAAGGCATCACTTCTGTCTTCTAGTTGTTTGTTTATTGTCCATGTTTCTGAGCCATACATCAATATAGAATAGATGTAGCATTTTATAATTTTATTTTGTTTGTAATTTGTTTAGATGTCAATATTTTCCTCGTCATTGAAATTACTTTTTGCCATTCCTATTCTCTTTCTAACTGTAAGCTATTAAATGTATGGTCCTAAAAATTCTACAACAGTTGAAAAAAAGCAATGTCCTGTGTAGGACATGATTTCCAGATTAACTTACATAAGTGGCTAGTCCCATACACAACTTTCCATAACCCCTTGCCTGCAGGGGTAAAAAAGGTCAAATTGTAACTTCAGTGCAGGATAATTCTAAGGGTTGCCGAATTTTCCCCCCTTACCAATTTTACCCTCCTACTCTCAGGTACCTTCCTACTACTAAATGGAGGTAACTTTTCATCGTATCCTAATGGATACCTTCACAGCCATGAGGTTAACCTCTTATCTCTGCAAAAGGTCTTTAAGTCCTGGTCATTCAGGGCTATTGAGAGAGTGGACAACATTGCGAGTTCTGCATCGAGTAGTAGAGTAGTAGACCAAGCTGAAATACTAAACTTCTTACGAGAAACTGCACAAGCAAATGAATTTACTGAAGGTGAGGATTCCTTTTCTACGCCTAGAATAAAGGAACAGAACTTTCATGAAATGTGGCAGCGAAAGAACGTCAGTGTGGGTTTAGAAGAGTGTCCGTCATCAGATCAACATCATGACACTTTTAACACATCAACAGGTGATCCGATCTCTTATGCAATATGTCCTTTAGCATGTGGTGACTGTTCTTGTTCTGGACATGAGAGTGTTAAAAGAATGAAAGAACAAACAGAGACTTGCCAGCATGGCCGCAGCAACAACTGGTAGTTCAATGAAGCGTACTAATTTAAATGTAAAAACAGAGCTAAACATGTGGAGGATATAAAGTAAATTTCCGTATCTATGACCTGAATGTAAGACCTGGAAGTGATCTGTGGACTTGCAAGAAATGAACAGTATTTAGAAATCAAAAGCAGAGTTAGAATAATGTTCATTGGTGGTGCATGGCTGAGAGGTTAGAGCATTAGCATGACAACTATGAGGTTTAGGGTTCGCCTCCCGGAATGAGTTTTCTCTGTAGGAGGGTAAAATAATGCTTTACAGATCAATTTTGATGGCCGTCGAATTTCTGTTATAAAATCTTAATGACCAATTTCGATGATGGTCGAAACCGCTATGATAGTTCAGAAATATGGGAACCATAACAAAACTGTTACTAAAAATAACTCACCCAGGAAAATACTTTGCTCCAAAATGGCAGCACCAGTGAAAAAGGTTATAGATGTGGTTCATAAGTATTATAATTAATCATGAATCAATCAGAGTTTTTGAAGGCGAGACTGTATAATATATGTATATAGAAAGTAATGTAAATCTAGGCCTAACATTATAATAAGTTGGATTTTGCATGTGGAATAATTCTAGGGCTTTAAAATTCAATCAGAAAGTGCAAAAATTCATTATGACACATAGAAAGTTTCAAGGCATGAGTTTGATTTTATACAGATTAAAAAAAATATTGATGTCTAAAACATTTGTGCATGCCCTTTATAATGGGCGATGAGTATGCTCTGGATTCCTGGGCAGCAAAGTGTTAAACAGCTCCACTCTGTGTTTTGTTGTTCGTCCATCACAAGTGATGATGACCATTTGTTACATCCACTTTTGAAAATTAAATTTTAGTTATGTCCTTGATTATGAGTTCGTAGATGGCTAATGAGCCCTATTCGAGCTGTAAATGTCCTTGGACAGTTTGGACATGGAATAACGACTGTAGACGGATCTTGGTCTATCCGTGACTTTCTAGCTGCTCTCCGCTGTTGAGCTGCTGCATTTCTCTTCTTTTCACAAGATGATGCGCTCTTTTTTATTTTAGAACGCCATGTAGATCTATTTTGTGCAAGTTCTTCCCATGTATCGTGGTCTATTTCAAAGGCTTTCAGTGAGTCCTTTAACGAGTCCTTGTAGCGCTTCTTTTGGCCACCTTGAGATCGTATACCCTTCTCTAGCTCACCATAGAGAAGTATCTTTGGCAGACGATGGTCTGGCATACGCACCAAATGACCAGCCCAACGAATCTGTGTCTACACCAGGATCGTGTCAATGCTTGGGATACCAGCTCAATCAAGGACAGTGGTATCTGGAATCTTGTCTTGCCATCTGATGTTCATAACTTTTCTGAGACAATTTGTATGAAAATGATTGAGTTTTTTCACATGATGTCTATACACAGTCCATGTTTCACTAGCGTATAGCAGCACTGGAAGTACCACTGCTCTTTAAACTTTCAGCTTAGTCTGTATGTTAACTCCTTATATCCACCGAGCCGCTAATATCTACATTTAGAAGAACCGATATGCCAAAAGCCGCTCAAATCGTCATTTTTATATGAATTTACTATTATGAATTATACACATTACGACGACCGTAAAATCAAACGAACAGTCATTAATTGGGGTACTTCCGATCAACAATAGGTCTATCTTTGGAAGCGTGGTGAAAGTCGGAGACATTTTGTTAAATTTGAGCTCTAATTTCATATAAACAAGTGTGTTTACATTTTCATTTTGTGTAACTTATTGCTACTTACATTTGAAGTAATTAAATCTAGACATCCTCTATGTTTTTAATTTAGCTAGGCTTTGGAAATGTTCTAAAATACATTAGGTAATAATTTCAACATTAGCTTAGTTGATGATTGTAGGCCTAATATTGAATTATAATTATTATTACGATCTGACTTTGATGGAAGTTCTGATTTATATTTGAGTTTTGATGAAGCTCAGGAGGGGCGTTTCCAATGCAATATATATTGCTTTCCCCCTTATCTATATTCAAAAACATTATTTTAGTAGTATCATATACGAATGTGAATATTCAGAACATTATCTAAGGCCTAATGATTTGTATTATGCATATAAGGATTAAATAATAAGTCCTGGGCATTAAAATGTAGGCCTAATGATTAGAAAATTTTGTGAAAAATGTGTATTTTTTATACATTTGTTGACTTCAAGACACTGTGACATTTATAAGTAATTCTGTATATATAAATACTTGTATGCAGTACAAAATGGTTCAGGATTCATGTAGGTGTGTTTTATTTCACAATAAATGGATTATGATTCAGTTTTCTAGGATACAAGCTTGAGTATGTAAAATTTATATTGTTATTTCCCCATATTTTCTTGTTTTTTATTAATTAAATTTTATATACCTAATATAATATTGCAAATAAGCACACACACTAAACATAATATAATTGCCTATCCATTTCTGAATGTTTTGAAGTCAGAATTGATAATGTGAATAGAATGGTGATGGAGAAATTGTAAAAATACAAATACTACCATAAATTACTAAAAATATTCTCTACAATCATTACTAAACAATCTCCTGGAGATTGGAGTGTAATAGTGAATATCTCCTGGAGATTGGAGTGTAATAGTGAATATCTCCTGGAGATTGGAGTGTAATAGTGAATATCTCCTGGAGATCGAAGGAACCTATAATCTTTGTGTAATGAGGATGATCTGACACAACTAACGATTAAATTTGTTTAGAATCTCTATAAAAATTGAGAATTTATCTACTTAATGGTATAGTGGGTGAATCTAACTGACAGTTTTAGCAGCTGAGTGGTGATAAAGAGATTATGGTCAAGATAAGCAGAGTTTCTCATGGCAAATGAGGAATGTAGCCATCTCCTCTCCCTCGCAGTCTTACAGCACAATATCACTTAGTTTTCATAGCACATGGTTTTCATAGCACTTGGTTTTCCAATAATTATTTGGTCGTCTAGTCATTTGTTAACCAAAAAACATCAGACTATCATCTCTTACCACTCCTGCTCAGCAGTGATGACACTATTCCTCTACCTTCCTAAAGCATGCATACTTTTACCCTACTTCTTAATGGCTGGGCGAAACAATGCAGTAATATTTACCGGGTATTTCAAACCATGAATGAGTGAACTTGAAACCTGGGTTGGCTGGCGAGTGACCTAAACACATCACTGCCATGGCTCCCAAAGAGAGTTAAATCTCATTGAATGACATGCTTAATAGGAATCAGTGGTTATATTGTTTCATCCCCAATATGTAACAACACAATATAATACATTCATCATCATCATAATTTATCAACATCCTGTGGAATACAGGCTTCAACAATCATATAATGTGCATAAAAAATATATCAAATTTGAGAATAAATAGAAATTAAAAAACTTTAAAATGACTAGAAAGTTGAAATGGAGAATTTGTCAATGAGGGAAGTTGGATGTGTCAGGCCAATACACGCACATATGGCAGTGGATATGTAAACCATGACACAACACATTCCGTTCTCCGGACTACATCTTGTTAATATCCAGGAGTTAACGAATGCAGATGATGTCAGGATACTGGTGATCACTAAACCCAGATGTACAAGTTTGTCACTGTTGTTCCCAATGCCAGGGGGTGGGGTTTACTTTCATCTCAAGATTTTGTCTTTTTTTTCTGGCATATTTTAATATGGGGAAGTTTTATTAGAGCTTTTGCAAGTCCCAGATGACCGTTTGGCTATGTGATTTTAGAGTGTAATGCCAGGGACTGGACAGTCTACTAATATTGAGGAATGATGTCGATAAAAGGGTAGTTTCTCTCCAAGCCCATATATGGGGGGATAATAAAACACCCCCCCCCCCTCCCTTGTAAGGGAATCAGAACATGCAGATGGGTTTAGTCTGCAGAACGTTTATATAATATTTGAACCGTAACAGTGCTGGGTGTGATAGAAACTTAAACAATTCACTCGTAAACAAGACGTCGTGGCTCAGTGACATACCCGTGGCCTTATGGAAAATGGATTAATATTAAGTAAGTTAAGTAACCCATAGCATTTATTAATGCCGTAGGGGTGTGAGATGTTAGCGATCTCACATTTCAGAGGCTCTGAAAATGAGGGATGTAGCCATCTCCTCTCCCTCACAGTCTTTACTTCCCGGATTAATCTGGTACCCATTTAAGGCTGGGTCGACTCGGGAGCCATTGCGATCTGAGAAACATTTCCGCCTCAACTGGGGAATCAACCCAGGACCACTTATATGCAAAGCCAGTGCGCTAACCAGCTCCCATGATTAATATTAGTGGAATAGCGACATTATTATATTCACCAACAAATATCACCTTAAACAACACTCATATAAAGCAAGTTTACAACTTTTGTTATGTAGGATCCACAATAACATCCACTCTTTCCCAAGATAATGAACTAAATGCATGTATAGAGAAAGAGGCTACCATTTTTGGCGGACTGTCAAAGCGAGCTTGGAAAAACCATGAGCTAAAATTTTAAACAAAGATAAAGATTTATCAAACGTGCATGCTGAGTACTCTGTACTATGGATCTGAAACATGGACTACCAACACAAAACATGAGAGAAGACAACATGTTTCATCTAAGATGTCTCCGCAAGATTCTGAACATTAAATGGCATGACAAAATCACCAATATGGAAGTGTTACGCTGCACTCAGCTACCATCTGCCATGGAGAAGCACTTAATATAAATAGACTGCATTGGCTGGGTTACATCTGCAGAATGTCAAACTGCTGCATCCCAAAACAAGTACTATTCTGAGAACTGGTTGAAGGCCAGCGAGCCCACAGTAGACCAATGAAGAGGTATAAAGACATCTGTAAATCTTCAATGAAAGGCTTCTACATAGACCTTAAAATCTGGGAAAACACAGCCGAAACTCTGGCAGTCTGGAGATAGAACTTGTGTTTGAGAGCAACATTGTTCAGAAATCTTCTTCTTCAGCGTTCATTCTCAAACTCCCGCTGGATCTCTCTTGTAGAAGGACAATGGCCATACCAGATTTACAGCAGAATGTAGTCCAGAGAATGGAATGAGTTGTGTCGCCGTTTTATTTGCGCCAATGGCTCGACACATCCGTCTTCGGCTGTGTTCAGAAATAATATGTTTAAAGATTTGGAAGAAAAAGAGAAAGATGCGAACAAAAATCTTCTGTTGTTGTGATACGATCGCTTGAAAAGTCCCTATTCCTGAGAAACTATTCCACTGATTGCATCTTCTTTTTGTTTAATGACCGCCTGCTAGACAAAAAAAGGTCATACACTGACCACTATGTAATGGAGAAAGTTAATTAATCGGCAGGATGTGGTTTTTTGGTGGTTGGTTGCTAAAATAATGGCATTATAGTGCTGGGAAGATTGAATTTTCAACCCACCCAGAGCCAGAGAATAACTATCACACCACCAGGATGGTAGGTTTCTACCCATGCACTGCTCCGAGCCACTGCAACCAAGACAGGGTTTACTAGGCTTATTCCCACCACCTATTGTCTACTGGTTATGCTGAACTTCCCTATGGCTCCAGGCATGCAACCAAACGTTCAAGGCACAAGGCATGTCATGTCCTGAGACACTGTGCCTTTATGATGGGCCTCAATCATTGAAAAACAGTGCAGTCAGTTTCCCCCTCCCTAGTTCTGCACAGTACATCTCTGGCTCTCTCCCAACCACAGAGGGTGCATGCATATATACTAACAACAGTGCATATTCAAAAAGAAATTCAACAACAAATGAAAAGCATAATTGTATGGGTGATACATGCTACAATCTTCCATTAGAGAGCCTAAATATAATGGCATGTCATCTACTAAGGTTTTCTGTTGTATGGGTTTGTCTAGTGGGCCATTGGTGGGACACAGACACAGCCGCATGCATATTTTTTATGGTTTAAATGAACTGAATCACAGACACAAAATATTCGTTGTTATCTCATAAGAGTATTTCGTAATGGCAGAGATCATGAAATTTGACAGCTTTGGCAAGACAATGATGATTTTTAGCTTACAAGAAATAATAGGTAAAAACTGCAGCAAGCTATTCTGCAACTAGTGAAACAGCTTAAGGAAGTTTTGTTATTCACTGGTAACACACATGATAACACACAAATTGACATTTCAAACAAAAGGCCTTGATCAAGAACAACATAGTGCATGACAAATAAAAAACGGCACTGTCCATGTTCACATAATAATGACTAGATGGTGTCGCCAGAGATTGGCAAAACTTCATTACCTTATTCCAAGTTTTGCCTGTTGAGTTCACAAGAACAGTATTGAAGTAATTTGTGAACTCTTTTTGTATAACAAGAATTCTTTGAGTTCACAAGAATAGTCATGCCGAAATCGGATGTGCTAGGCCTACAAGACGCATAACGGTGGCACAACGTAATCAACCTCCCGGCGGAAATCGCACGGATATCCGTGATGGTTACAATGGAGCGAACGCAAAACAAACAAACAAGAACAGTATTGAAGTAATGCGTGAACACTTATGGTAAGACAAGAATTCTTTGAGTTCACAACAACAGTATTGAAGTAATTTGTGAACAATTTAGGCAAGACAAGGATTCTTTGAGTTCACAAGAACAGCATTGAAGTAATGAACACATCATCATATTTCTTACAGGTTTATCCTCAGAAGCATTCACAACGTAATCTCGTAATGGGGCCGAGACTTGTTCTCCGCTCGCAGTTGATCATCGATTAAACTCCCAAACAGTCTCTCTCTGCTAGTGTACAGTTTCTCATCAAACTCAAAAACTTTGCCCAATATAATATTAAGGGCTGACATGTCATACCGGTGGCAGCCTGAGTATTTATAAAGAGGACGTCGGAAGTAGTTGCAGCCAGAATTCTGAGCACCAATTGGGCTAATGCATTCCTCGAGGAGAGCGCACTTGATCCATGGTAACATAACATCTCTGGCTATCCTGTCTGTGTTATATATGACCAGATGTGATGACTCTACTGCACGCTGCAAATGTAAAAAAAAAATCATATTTATAGTGGAATCCCTCTTTAGGGGATCCCTGTATAACATTTCCCTATTTAATGTCAGTTTCAATAAAGGAAAAAAAAACATGTATGGTTTTTAAAAGGATATTATTTAAAAAAATAGAATTTACTCCCTTGTTAAGGGAATTTTTAATGCACTCTAAAAATATGTGGAATTTGGGAAATCGCAGAGCTTTTTTGGATGTGGTAGTCAGTGGTTTAAATGTCTGCAGTCTAATCTTTGTGTGATTTTACTTTCATATTTCTCATCTGTTCTCTGTATTAATATTGAGAAAGACCTTATGGTTGAAGCGCTTATTCAGTTTTTTGTATACTGTTATCTATATTTTTATAAACTACTATATCTAGTAGTTTCCTCATGTCATAAAAAGTACTTATAGCCATACCTATTCTTCTTAGTCATCCCTATTTACATCTCTATTCTTCTTTAAACTTAGAAACTCTCCACAAACACTGAACAACAAATGACACTACCTGAAAAAAGTAAGATCCCTGGTTCATATGGAAAAACCTGATCATTGAAGGATGTGTGAAAGATGAGGTTGGATCTTTAATGCTCCAGCTCTGGATGCCCGATTCCTTTGCTTTTGCTAAAGTTATGTTTAAGCTCCCGTTCACAAAATAATGGCCATCATCAACCCAGATAACAGCTCCATACTTGTTCAACATCTCCTGTACAAAAAAAGACAAGGCATAGTCAATAAATGTTTTGTGTACAAGAAATGGCAAACAGTTAAGAATTTTATAAATGAAGACAAAAATTACTTATTCTCCAATCTCTTCCTCTTGTCTTTGTGATCTGTCCTTTGTAGAACTCTTGGAATGGTAAGCATCATAACTCACACCAGCAAGTAAGATAATAATAAAACACATAACCCGTCGGAGTGTCACATTGAGACATTTGATGCAGAAAGATCTCCACTCATCTCTAATGAGTTTGGAAACTTCACACCCCATCTAGTCCTTGATATTATCTAGCCATGTCCTCTTCTGGATACCTTGTTTTTTCTCCCCTTCCACAGTACCTTGTAGAACATCTTTTGTTATCGAGGAATGTCTCATCACATGTCCATACCGCCACTGTTAACAGTGGTTCCTGTTGTCCTACATGAATTATATCATGCACAACCACATTGTGCTCAATGTAGTTGTGTCAATAGCACGAATTTTATTGAATTTTACAACTTGACTATACAACATCAGACATTAGCTAAGACAGATCCAAAAATCATCGGCTATTGCCCTTCAATGGATACCATCACACTGTGGAATGATGGTAAATGAAAAAAGCGGATGCTCTGTCAAAAGCAGGAAGCGAAATGGAGCAACACAGACACCCACTGTCTTACGGAGAAGCAAAAACAATAATCCACAACACATACACAGCAAAGTGGAAGAAACAAATGGAAGTGGAATTCAAACATGATGCAATACATCTCCTCCAAAGATATTAACAGACCACAATATTTCGCCTTAGAACAGACCACTGCAGACTGTTGGGTCACCTTTACCGATTGAGGATCTCATACACAGATGAATGTCCATGTGGATCCGGAACCCAGACTTCAGGACTGCTCAACATAAAAAAATCAGAGATAGCAGACCTGGCCAGAGGATACAGACTTGAGGCAAAAGCTATGGGGTAGCCACTCTGACCTGGAGAAGATGGACTTTGTCTTGACGACGGGCCTGACAATATAGCATGATCACAAAGAAGAACTTGACTATGGTTGTCTGTGGTCAGATTGGTAACGAAAAAGTACAAACAAAGTCCAGTAATGTTGACTGCTGATAATATTTAGATGGCTAGGAAAAAAGATGAGCATGCTGTTTGAGTGAGCTCACAAACAGGTTGTGACACACAGTGGAATTATTAAAACACTGAATGCATAACATCATACCCACAGTCATATGTGTTAGGCCCTGGCGCAAATCAAAACTCCATCTTATGGACAACATCCTGTTGGAAATCTAGAAGGATCATTGTTCTACAGCAAGAGAGATCCAGCACTTGTTTGATAATGAATGCTAAAAAAATTGCTTGGCTGTGAATTTGCTGTATGGTTTTGGGACATAGAAAATGACAACGCCCAACTAACATAGGCAACAAATATTTTGTGAGCAGCTGCGTAAGATATATTTAATCGTTTCACTGCAGTATTACCTTATATTGATTGAGAGATATGTTTTCATACTTTATGGACTATGTTGCGTGATAATGCTCCCGGCATGGTATCTTCAACTTCAGCACTTCTGTTTGCTTGGGGAGGACTGTGGTCCTGCTCAATGTAGGGGATAACTGGGCCAATCTTAGTTTCCAGCCTTTATTGGCTGGACTACGCCCAATCTCCACTTTAAGGAGTTGCCTCGATTGGAGTATTCATTCTGATGACATATTCTTTCTATAATATAGTTTTTTTCAAGATGTTCTGTTGTTGTCATGTGACATATTCCTTCCAGAACGTTGTCTTCCCAATGAACTCTCTGAACCTCTCTCTGTCTTGGGCGATGTGGCTTGCATTTTCTTGCGATGTATTCATGTTATCTTTAATGTCGTCAGTCCATCGTCTTCTTGGTCTGCCCTTTCTCCTCTTTCCAGGTACTCTTTCCTTAACGTTCTGTAATCCTCACAATTTTGGGTGAGTTGATCTGCCACAGTTAAGGGCATATTTAAAGCAAGCAAGGTAGGTCACAGTGCGCTACTCTTTCCTTCTGACCTCAAACACCACATGGGTTTAGAACTTGCAAAAGCTATGAAAAACATCCCAATAAAAAATGGAAGAGGAAAAAACTGAGTGAAGTTGAAAGTACAATTACACTGCCTGGCAGCACAACAGTGGAGAGTAGCTAGAAAGTCACGGGTAGACCAAAAATCATCTACAGCTGTCATCCCATGCCTGAATATATAAGGACATTTGCTGCCAGAACCTGGTTTATTAGCCATCTATGAACTCATAATCAAGTGCATAACTGAATTTCAAAAGTGGATGTAACAAATGATCATCAGTATCATCATGTGATGGACGAACAACATAACAATAACCATCATCATCCTGATATTCTCTGATTGAGAATATTTGATGTAAAGTCTACATAATAGTCTATTACCTGAATACAGATTGGCCTGTATGCCCAGTTGTTCAAGTATGTGACATGAGATGGAAATTTCTTAAACTGGAGCACTGTTGTCTCACAATCCCAAGAACTGTTGCAATATTTGGCAAGCTAAGACAATGAGAAATAAGACAGTAAAAAGTATATCATATTTAGGACATTTTTATATGTGTATAGTAACAGGAATCAATGATTCCATATGTGTACAGTAACAGGAATAAATGTTTCTATATGTGTACAGTAACAGGAATCAATGTTTCCATATGTAGACAGTAACAGGAATCAATGTTTCTATATGTGTACAGTAACAGGAATCAATGTTTCTATATGTGTACGGTAACATGAATCAATGTTTCTATATGGGTACAGTAACATAACTAAATAGATGTTTACAATGACTAGAACTAGACACCAATGTATTCAATAAGTCAGGGATCACTTAACATTGTTTTTACTAAATAAATTTGAACTCAGACCTTCAGCATTAAGAGGTTAGTGCTACAACATCAAGGTGATCAACTGCAGGAACTAGTTGGTGACAGAAAAAAATGTTATAATTTTATAAGAGATGATCGCATGAAGATAAAAAGTAAATTTAAAAATATTAAATGAGGATGAAATAATGTTCCCTCTAAGGTGCGCAGCTTCGCATGCCAGTATGAGCTACTGCTCATGAAATGTATCACACAAGCACATAAAGTAATAGTGAAAGCCTTTTTTTTTTAGGCAGCAGATATCGATATGAAAATATTTACTGCTCAGGCAACTTTAGATTTGCCCATAAGTGAAGAAAATAGGAGGGAACATTGCTCACAGTGACTACATGCTGATTGTATAATCATAGAGAATGGGAAAGCTGATGTATGGGGAAGAATTAGCAAAATAATATGGAGCTGTCATCTTTAGGTCCTAAATGCAGACGAAGATCCTAAATGCAAAAGAAGAAGAAGGTCCTAAAGGTAAAAGAAGGATATTACAGAAGAACAAAGTCTTAAATGTAGAAGAATAAGGTCCTAGATGCAGAAGGTGGTCATAGATGCAGAAGGTCATAAATGTAGAAGAAGGTCCTAAATTTAGAAAAAGAAGTATATCATAGATGCAGAAGGTCATAAATGCAAAAGAAGAAGATCCTAAATGAAGAAGGAGGACAAGAGGAGGAAGAAGAAAAAAGGTGAATAGATAAATGGTATTCATTGGTTGCTGATCAAGTGGTCATCTCATGCCCTTTGATGTGATGTAAATAGTAACATAATTTTACCAATAACTGATCTGCTGTGGATAATCCAAGGTCGTATATTACAGTTCTATATCCAGGCAACAGTGACTGGATCGACTTCATCAGGACAGCTGCTTCTTTAAACTGATCTGGTTTGACACCGCTGGAAATCACAGGCAGCGATGTTGTCACCTTAGGGTTCGTAAGAATTGCTAGCACAAAGTCTGTGTTAACATCTTGCTTTGAAGCTGTATCCAGACTCTGAACCGTTTTGCTATTGGTTGCTGCCAGTCCCAACTGCCTCAAGTACATGGGGTCAACTGTCAACTCTTGATCTAAAATAATAATATATTTCATTCAATATTATCTTTCTTTCTTCATAACAGTTTACTCCTTTGCATGAAGTTTGTGTTAAATAATTTATGTTTACTATATTTTTTAATAGCTGTAGGTCAGATAAAACATTGGAAAATCAAAAATAATAAGTAAATATACTGTTTAACTTCAATGTAATACCCGTAATAATGTATGGTTGCAAAAGTTGAAAAATAACAAAAGCACTGGAGAAGAAATTAAATTCATTTGAAAATAAATGTTTTAGAAAAATTTTTAATATTGTTTGGGAATATTTACTGTTAAATAAAAAAAAAAGTAAGAGAAGACATTAAAAACAGCAGTATGTTTCTACAACAAAACTAAGAGAATGATGGACTTCTATCCAGCATGTACTTAGAATTAATGAAAACAGACAGCCACTATAAGCATTAAAATAGGCACCAGATGGCAAAATAAAAAGAGAAACTCTTTGCAGAACAACCGTTAAAGAGAACATGACTATGGGTTTCAACAACATGCAAGAATTACACGGTAGCATCACATCCCTCGAACTGGAGAACTCTAGTTTCTGCTCTGCTCACCATATTTGGGGCTGATGGAACATAGATAGATAGATAGATTAGATAGGTAGGCAAGAGCTCATCATCAATTATGTCCATAAATGCTCTGGCTTATCTTTGAGTATATATTTGTCTTGTCAGATGGCCTGAAGCAAGCATGTGCCAGATGTTGTTAATTGGACACATGACCAAGTCATTGCAAGCAAGCCTACTATCAACTAGAGTACTGCACTTTTCATGATGATATGATTCCCTATAAAAAACAATATTGCAGAGTACAGTTGAAGGTGGAAGACGCCCAAAGAAAATTATGAGCAGACAATATTGAAAACTCAACAGGTCAAGATTTGTCCAGACTCATGTGCATCACTGAGGATAGAAATCGCCGGAGAACTCTGTAGATGCATCAAATGTAGTACCCCTATGACCCTGATGGGTTATTATACACTCTGTACAATAAAAATTGTGATTAGTTTCTATATCATCTTGCATTTCTTCATACTAACCTTCTACAAGATTAGTAGCCAATCCCACACTCAAACTTACGTATTCATCTCTTACAACATGCATCAGAGGTAACAATGTTACTTTTTTTTATTCCCCATTTATGCTCCTGCAACACACAGCATGATAGTTACAACTATTACTACTTGTCATCCATTTACTGGTACACTGTACCTTTCATGCATTCACATTATACGTTTCATGCATTCACATTATACCTTTCATACATTCACATTAATAACTTTCATGCAACAGATATTAATACCTTTCATGCTTTCATATTATACCTCTCATCTGGATGTTTGATGCCCGCCTAATACCTGAATGAGTCTTGTTTATGATCGTCTGCAAATTCTGCGATGATGACGACATAATCCATAAAGCTACAGAGGACACGGTCACAAGGACCACAACCATATAAAAGTTCTTGGTCTTCATTTGATTCCACGTAGACTGCATGGAAATGTCTGGTCCACTTCTGCCACTGCTGATATGTTCCTGTTACGAGCTTTATTTAAATACGTTAGTCTCACATATCACCTATAAATAAAAACATAATTATTAAAATCAATATGTGCTCCGGGAAGTAAAGAGTGATCATAAAAAAAATGGATGTATATTCTGTACAGCAGTGGTTCTTGTAGGCAATATTCCCCCTTAGGGGCCATGGAGATTTGCAGGGGAGTCTGGACACATAGACAAACCGTGAAATTGAAGGGCCACAGACCTGTCAGGAGGGGAGGGAAGGGAAAGGAAGGTCACCACTTGAACAATGGTTGCTAATTCAGTTGGGGGGGGGGCATGAGTTCATGCCCTTTGACCCAATGCTATTGTGTGATATATGTATGTGTTTCGGAGCTGTTGTTTTGCTCCATATAAAGTTTGATTTATCTGGCCTCAGAGGGAGAACACATTTCCTGACATCATCTAGCACTGGACATTCAAAAAGGTGGTCGTTGACAGTTTTATAGGGATGAACTTGAACAATAAACAACAATAATTATAGCGATAAAGCTTATGAAAAACCTTGATAACTTCTAAAGAAAGTCAGGGGGCTACGGAAGAAATTTGTGTCAAAGGGGGCTGCGAGTCATAAAAAGGTTAAGAACCACTGCTATATAGGGCATTGCTATTCACCTAATATAAAGTTTCTAGGAACCACTAAACATTTCAGTAATTGTGTCAGAATCTATCTATCTACATATATTCAGCACGAAATACTGTGCATGGGGTAGAAACCAGAAACCTCCACTTCAAGCAATGGGATACTACTTTAACTGTGTTTAATTCTTGTATGTTATTGAGACCAATAGTCATAACCATTTTGATGTTTTTTCTGCGAAGAGCCTCTCCTAGTCTTCCTCTTTTTATTTTGCCATTGTGTCAGAATAGTATGATAAAAATTAAAGCATGCTGCATATCCTGTATAGAACTGATTTTGTATACAGTATTATTGAATGTTCATGCATGAACAATATACCAAATTGCATCATGAATACAATGTAGACAATTGGCTGTTGAGTTAATTGTATAATAACTATTAAGCTGATATTCTTGTATGTGAACATAACACAATATACTCAGCTCATTGAAACCACAACAAAGTTTGTGCAATTCTAGATTTATTGAAACTAAGAAAATTCAGAAATTAGTAGCTCAGCTCTTCTTCCTGATCAGTTTTCTGAGACTGTACATTTATATTTTCCTGTTTTTTTCATGTAAATTATTTTTATGACAAATAAATTTGAAAAAATGCATAACTTTTTTTTCAGGATGGCAGCATCAGCATAGTCTTGGTTGAGGTGTCTGGAATTATGAATTGTAATTTTGAGGACCCATCTAGCTGCAGTGTTTGTAGTATAATAATAATAATAAGGTCCCTCATAGTATTTGGTACTTATAAGAAAAAACTGTAAGTTTCCTGGTTGTTTCTTCTTCTTTTGTTATACTTATAGTATACTATACATACATCCAGTTCAATCGAAAATAAAAGGCAATAGGGCCTATTACTATTACTATTGGTCATGATCATGTATAGAGCAATTCGTTTCACTTTTTTATATCGTTGTGTGTTCCCCATAATGTGTTTTGCAGGCCATGTTATTTTAATTATTGTAATGGAATGTAATGTTTTGTTCCAATCATTCCAACAATCACCAGAGGCTAATGTTAAGTATGATCTAATGAACTTAACAAGTAGGCCTTAACTTAATTTTATGTGCACCGAAACTTTATCCACATACATAACATATCATATAAATAATAACATTTACATTATGATTATTATAGTATAATTATACTCACCAACATTTTTCTCCAATTGCTAGACAATTAAATTGTAGGTCTACACTGCACTTGTGGAATTCACAATCATATCAAGTCAAATCAGCTGATAATGATTGATTGTTTATCATATGTAGAATGTAGACTAGTGCTGCTTTTGCAGCTCCGTCAGCTGGACGTGAAAATTGATCAGCAGAATTAAGAATGGAGGCAATCTTAAGTAGATAGACCATAAATAATGTAATAGTCCGGATTCTATTGATAAACAAGTAGCATCTATTTACATAATATGCGATAGCAATTTTGAGTGAGGGATTAAATATAATACACGGTTACATAGAATCACTTGAGACATTCCGTATGCAGTCATATTTGTCAAACTCTCCCAAATTTGGAGATCAAATAGTTTTATAGTATGAACTATGTAGTAGGCCTATGTTCATTATCACAAATTTCGTGCGCGGCATTGGACTTGTTAATCATTTTAAAACGCACTATTAACTTTATTATTTTTTTAATATAAGTAAATCAATGGGGTCTTTGTTACCTCTAATATTTTATGGTAATGTGTCCTGATATAACCTAATTGGACTTTGTCCGCTGGTTGAAAGGGCACGCCAAAAGAGAGGCAAACTCATTAACCTACCTACCTACTATTATTTATTAATACTTATTGTTATTATTATTATGGTTGAGTTTTTGGTCATCGTAAATTACGACGGACGAACATCATCACAAATGTCGCAGATATACTTGTCCTGTGGAAAACACTATCAATATACGGAGCACCAGAACATTTAATCAATAGGCCTATGTGCAAGGGCATTTATGCTAATAATAGCCAATGTGAAGTAAGAACACATGCAGGAATGTCCAAAATAAGTACCAAAATCAATCAGGGGTTGCCATGGGTGTATGTATCCTGTCTAATCCACATTTTATAACATATGCTATATCCACCACATCTGTAAACTAACAAGTACCAACGAAGAAAATACCATAAAAGAAAAATTGAACGAACTACTTTGCAGACGACCAAGTACTAATAGCGACATCAGAAGATCAATTGCAAGAACATATAAACAGACTCCATACAACATGTCAAAAATTCAACATGAAGTTTAATATTGAAAAGACTGAAATAATGACAAAGAAAGAAAGAAATAGCACTATCTATATAATTAATAAACACATTAAACCGGAATAAGAGTTCCCTTACTTAGGAAGCATTATATCGAGTGAAGGGAAAAACAGTAAAGAGATACAAAATAGATGCAACAAAACATAACAGATCATAGAATAGGTGACACGGATTTTTAAGAACAAATATGTAAACATAAACAATAAAGTTGCATTATACAAGTCTATTATTATCACATCACTGTGCTACCAGTGCCAAACCTGGACAATGACATTCATTCATTTTCCTTTTGCGCTGAAGTTAGCGCAGAGGTCAGGTCTCTCAAATTCTGTCCAGTTCAAAGCTATTCTGTGCAGTTCTTGGATAGTATGGATATTGATTGTTTTACTTTCTCTAAGTATTGTTCTTCTGAGTGTTTCTTTTGGTCAACCCCATGGCTCTTTTTCCTGTAGGTATCCATTCAAGAGATTGGTGATGTATTCTGTTGATATCTGCGCGTAGGACATGCCCGATGTAGGACCAACGGCGTTTCCTGATAACATCTGTGATGAAATTTTGATGTCTCTTCTCTGATTTTATCATTTGATTTGAATTCACTCCAATGGGTGACAGCATAAGACACACAAAAATAGCGAAAGCAGAAAGGACATGTCTACGAAGAGTGTTATTAAGAGATATAATTAGAAACGGTAACATCAGACGGATAACCAAAACAATACCAGTATTGGAACACATCAATGGACAACAGATCAAGTAGTTTTCCCACACTTCCAGACTACCGACAGATAGCATGCCACAAATGGCCATGACACGTAGACATAACGGCTATAAAGCCAGAGGCAGACCGTGTAAAAGATGAATCAAAGAAGCCACAGGAACAAGTTTACAAACAGCACACAAGAAGGACATCTCCAGAGAACTCTGACGCCGCAAGACAAACAAGGGATACAGCATATAGATAGATAGATAGATAGATAGATAGATATATAGATAGATAGATAGATAGATAGATAGATAGATAGATAGATAGATAGATAGATAGATAGATAGATAGATAGATAGATAGATAGATAGATAGATGGATATATAGATAGATAGCTAGGTAGATAGATATGTAGATATATAGAATTGTTGCTAGATGCATAGCCAGAGAACTAGAGATCAAAGGCGTTCTCCCAAATAACCTAGGTGCATACATACCCAGAAGAGGCAAAGTCACAAATGCAGAAGTTCTTGAATATGAAGTCTATGGAGGTTTTCAGGATAAAGAAGAAACTGTAGTTGCAGCGATAGACATAAAATGTGTGTACAATAGAGTTAGTTACACCCATCTGGTCGACATGCTAAGGCACACGATATCGATCCCTGAATCATACGCTGGATATCAAATGTGTTAATCTGTAGAAAAGTTGATCTGGAGTGTGGATCCTGGACGTCTGAGATCAGAACAATAGCATCTGGTCTGTCACAAGGATCTCCTCTGTCCCCAGTGCTGTTTAATGTGTATACGTTAAGAATTGCTCAATTGCAAACCCCAAGCAATTGTAGAGTTCTAACATACGATGATGATATCATATGATATATAACATGGGCAGGAACAGATCAGTTATCGTGGACAATGTACAGAGTTGACTAGATCAATTGTCGATATGGTGCAGAACATACAACGCTGTGATCAATCCCTCGAAAGCAAAGGTCGTCTTGTACTCCTTAAATAACAATCTGGTCAGTGACACACTCCCGGCTGTCAGTTGCATGGGTTCATTCATTGAAAGAGAACAGGGCCTTAAATATCTTGGGATAATCTTTGATAGAAATCTATCATTCAACAAACACGTCACAAATATAATTCAGAAGACTAAAAGAGGGATCAGTGTTATCAACGTTATGGCGACATTTGACATGCAGAAATGGGTACTTTTTCTGCTTCTACAAGGGATGGTGATATCTGTCATAGATTATGGCCTCGGCCTACTAACACTGCCACAGACGTGTCGATAGATTGGAAAAAGTCCAAAATGAGGCAATGAGAGCGGCACTGGGGTGTACTAGAGATACACCCATCTCTGCTGCTTGATCTACCCAGCATTAGAGTGCGACATTAGGTAGCACAAGCTAGGTCGCACCTTAAAGTGACAGAATACAACCATCACCCTTTACACCAACGTCTAGATGAGTCAGAGGAAAAGCGAATCAAGCGTGGCAGATCATGGATGGCAGAGGCTGAAGACATACTGCGAAAAGTATGTGAGTTTGAAGAAATAGGAAAAGGCTGTAAATGGGTAGTGGAGAAGAAACCACTGACTAAAGTAATAATACAACTAGATAAAGCATCTCGAAAATGAATTGGTGTAGGGACCAGGTTACAGTAAATGAACTCGCCCAGCTACACTCGAAACCACAAGACATAATTAGGTAAAATACAAGAATCAGTGGGCAGGTTTCTACGGAACAAATAGCTAACATAATTAAACGGAACGAAATTTCGATAAAGACGTATATACCGACGCATCCAACATTCGACATGTTGCGCGATGAGAGCCCCTGACCACACGACATGCGCGCTGCACACTGAGTGGGAGATGGATGGCCAGTTCATTGCGCGCAAATAGCTAAATCGGTATTTTAAGTTACGATTTTTTTAGTTTACGAAATAGTGCAATAGCATATGAATTTTAAAAGTTGGTATGTTGTCACGTGATTTGTCCACTGATTCTTGTTTTGTACCCATAATTATATACGCAGAGGGCTCCATTAACAGAAACACAAATAAAAGCGGTTGGGGTTTTGTTGCCTACAGAAACGGCGTAAAGTTGGTTGAGAAATCTTCAGCATATTCCACTGTCATATCGAGCATGAGGATGGAGATAGAGGGAGTTACAGCAGCATTTAATTGGTTGATAACGGATACATCAACACACTCGGTAATACTCACAGACTCTCAAAGCATACTGGGCAAGATATAAAAGCTCATGAGGAGAAAAGAATGGTAGGACTTATTGAACAACTCAATTCCGCCGAAGACGGATGTGTCGGGTCATTGGCGCAAATAAAGCGGCGAGACACGACGCATTTCCAATCTCTGGACTGCATCCTGCTGGAGATCTAGTAGTACTGCTACAGGAGAGATCCAGCAGGAGTTTGAGAATGAACGCTGAAGAAGAAGAACAACTCAATTGTCCAGAGCATTACATGGATATACTGCCCTGGTCATGCTGGGGTCAGAGGAAACGAGAGAGCATTTATTGGCAGGCAATGCGGTGATTGACGGTACATTGCTGAGAAGAGATAGAGCAGACTTAATGAAGGTAGTACTAAATTCATTTCAAGATGCAGATGATGTCAATGAGGTTGAGAACGTACACATATAGAAACTGTTAGAAATGGGAGTATCTAGAGGTGAGGGAAGGAAAAGTACATTTTTTGGAATGTCCCGAAGATCACACAATCAACACCCGACTGGGACTCTGAGTCTACATACACTAGGATGACTGTTGGAACTGAGGTCGGAGCACTTATCGGAGGGCCCCACGTGCCATGAAGCCAGTTTCTTCTTCTTCTTCTGCGTTCGTTCTCAAACTCCTGCAGATTAGCAGGATGTAGTCCGGAGAATGGAATGCGTTGTGTCATGGTTTACAGCATTGCTGCGATTTTTGCGCCTTTCGGCCTGACACATCCGAATTCGGCATGGCTTTGGGTCACTGACCCTATATGGAATGGGACAGCCAACTCCATCCCATAACCTCCTTAGTCTCCTTTTTGGACATGCGTGGAAGGTAAACAGTGTTGCTATTCTTTGCTTTCCTTTCGGGCCCCGACACCACACGGGCGAAGCCAGTTTCTAATCAAGAATCGAGAATTATTGTGTAGTGGACATGAGACAATCATTTTCTAATTTTATTTGCCACGGAGCAGTCGAGGGTTGAAGGAGGAAAGTCGGTAAAAAACAACCTTGATTGGTAACATCAAAAGGAATAACCTGTTCACGATATTTTTTTACATTCCTCTGAATGACTGAGGATGCTTTTGTCACGATGTCTCCAGTGTAATCTTATTACGACCGCGACGGATTATGGGGTTTATTATTATTATTATTATTAGTGCGTAGGGGATCACTCTGGCGTATCAGTTAAGCTGAATTCCACTCTTTTATTTTTGACATTTTATTTGTAAAGATTTTTTCGGAGATCCCTGGGGATTATCAATATACATATTTACGTGCTATGGATGGTACTTGGTAGGAGGCTTGAGTGACACGGAGGTAACCCAAGTACAATGAAGTCAATCCTCTACTACTTTTGAGCCGTTATGTCTTGCAGCGCCAGAAGGAGAGCATTCTCTGTAGAATGCTTTTTGTGTAACTCACAAAAGCCATATGCTTGTTTCCATGACATTTAAAAAAATCTGCGTTTTCCATTTCTTCAACAATCGCTAAACATAAAAATTATTGGAATGATGTCTAAATAATTACCAAAATCTTGGGCACATAATCACAAAAGACGGTAGACTTGAAGAAGAAGTAAAAAAAAAAAAATTGGAACGGCTAAAAGAATTTTATCTGACACAAAGAAACTACTGTTGTTGTTGTTCGTCCATCACACGTGATGATGACCATTTGTTACATCCAGTTTTGAAAATTCAATTTTAGTTATGTCCTTGATTATGAGTTCGTAGATGGATAATGAGCCCTATTCGAGCTGTAAATGTCCTTGGACAGTTTGGACATGGAATAACGACTGTAGACGGATCTTGGTCTATCCGTGACTTTCTAGTTGCTCTCCGCTGTTGAGCTAGCTGCTGCATTTCTTTTCTTTTCACAAGATGATGCGCTCTTTTTTTTATTTTAGAACGCAATGTAGATCTATTTTGTGCAAGTTCTTCCCATGTATCGTGGTCTATTTCAAAGGCTTTCAGTGAGTTCTTTAACGAGTACTTTTCACATGACGTCTATACACAGTCCATGTTTCACTAGCGTATAGCAGCACTGGAAGTACCACTGCTCTGTAAACTTTCAGCTTATTCTGTAGGTTAATGCCATCAAAGAAACTACTAGCATCCAAATAACTCACAAACTAACTAAATTGAGAATTATAAAAGGCCACATCTACTCTACATTAATGTAAAAAAGTAAATATGTATTACAAAAGCCTATCGCTAGTAATAAAGAGGTGATAGAAGAAACAATAATCATAAAAAGAATGAGAAAGAAAACATTTGGTGTTTCGATCAAAGATCTTCGACGGAACAAATATGTAGGGCCTAATATTTATTTGGTGCTTTTTTTAGTGCTTCCAACATTTTTTAGCGCTTTCTGGTGCTTTTTAGAGACGCTTCTAGTGCTTTTATAATGAAAGGCGCCTGGGAGAGCCTCGCTCAGGATAGAACAGCATGTCGTTACAGCATTAGAACGGGAGCACTAGCGGCGGAAGAGACCAGACATGATACGGCAAGACAGAAGCTGGCACGTAGAAAAGAAAAAAAAACATCTCTACGTCCTATAGACACCCTCTACAGTTGTCAATTCTGTAGAAGAACATTTTGTGTGCGCATTGGACTTGTTAGTCATTTAAAAACGTAATATTATAATATTAACTTTATTTTTTTTTTACTACTTATTGTTATTATAGTTGAGTTTTAGTCATCGTCGATTACGACGGACGAACATGATAATGAAATGATTTGGCAGTTCTTCTATGCCAAACGGTAATCAATGACGCACTTCCTGTTTTCGGTAAAAGTATTGAAACGCATTTCCTTCAAATTACTCAGAAATTCCACAGTTATTACTGAAAGTTAGTTACCATTGAATATCAGCAAAACACAATTTCAATTTAGTGCTTCTTTCAGACAGAAAATGAATGGATTCACATAACTTTGTACACGAAAAGTTACTGTAATTCTTGTGGTATGTGAATGTACGTAGGTACTTGGACAATTGTGCTACATGTAGTAGTATTATAGTTATAGTTAGATAGCCCTAAACTTAAACATTCTTCTTCTTCTTCAGCGTTCATTCTCAAACTCCTGTTGGATCTCTCCTGTAGCAGTACTACTAGATCTCCAGCAGGATGCAGTCCAGAGAATGGAAATGCGTTGTGTCGCCGTTTTATTTGCGCCAATGGCCCGACACATCCGTCTTCGGCGGACTTAAACATTCAATTCAACGATACCTCAACAAAGTCTGTACGTCAGCCCGGAAACAATTTACGAATTTTTTTCGAATTAATTTCACATCAACATTTTTTTTTTACATAAAACATATAGGAAAATTTAAGTATTATTTGTCCCCACAAAATGTAGCAAAGCTGATAATTTCTAAATTATCTTTGTTATTTTCAATAATACAACACATAAACTATACATTTGGTTTTCTCGCGAAGACAAGACACATCTGTTCATCACATTTCTGGAATTTTCAAATGGACACAGAACTAATTGCTATTCAAAATGGCAGCTAATTTGCATAATTATAATAAAATAAGTGATTATTAATTAAAATACCACAGAAACTATACATTTTTGTATTCGCAAAGACAAGACGCATCAGTTGATCACATTACTGTGATTCTCAGATGAACATACAACTAATTAATATTCAAAATGTTGGCTAATTTGCATAATTTAAACAAATGTTGATGTTTTAAAAAATTAACTGTTTTTTTCTTCATTGTCATGTATCCTTAAAAGTTACATATTTAAAAAGAAAATTGGTTAAAGAACTTAATAAATCTAGTTTCCAACATGACATATGACGACATCACTAAATATCACAAGAAATTTATAGCCTAAGCAACATTTTTGAAACACGCTAATCCCAGATGTCCAAGTACCTATATAATATATATTGGTGATGCATATGATAAAAGATGGACGCAAGATATCAACCACTTGAACAGGACACTCATAGAAGCAGGAATATTGGCAAGAGTTTTGAAAGGCTGTGATTTATGCTACATTATTTCCAGGATATGTTACTTTATGATGATGATATTATAGTTGTTGTAGGTGACACTGGAAAAAGCTGGGCAGCTCGTACAGAACAGTGAGGCTTACAGAGTGGCAATTAGGACAACGTTCTGCAAAGGACATGTTACATAGAGAGGTGTTATTTTAAGTCACTGTGGGTTCCCAACAATTTGGTTTACAGAGACGCTCTTCTGGAACAGACAGTCACTCAGTCAGTAGCGAAGCTGGGACATTCTTTTAGTTTAAGTTCTGGTGTGTGTGTGTTGTTGATCCACAGATGCAATCCTTATAGTTGCCAATTTGGTTAAAGTGTGATTTTAGACGGTCATGTCTTGTTTTGTGAAGTGGTACCTTATATTACTATAAACCCAGCCAGGCCGTAGATACAATAATTGTTAAAAGAATTATGGGGGTACTAAAAAATTCAGAAAAGGTAATAATTTTGTTTATGGTATTTTTAAATTATATTTTTCAGAAAAATCACAAACGGAAGGGAGAGGGCAGCTTACCCAATTAGTACCCTTCTAAATGACATCCTCCCATGTTTGAAAGATAGCGTGTTTATTAACTTAGCCAATAATATCCCCAAAATAAAGCACCATAGGGCAAATACACCAAGTGATTTTGGTGCATGTGTTGCCCAAGAAATTTACGTAGTTGTGCAATTTGCATATCATTGTGTTTGTGTTTCAATTTTCACCATATTTCATAGTGGCGAAGAGCATGCATTGCTAATTGGATGGTATAGGTTCAAGTCTTATGTTCCAACCTCATTAAAATTATGTATCATCATCCACATATATTTTACAGATAAAATAAAGTAATGTCTGGAGCCAAAAAAAACTCTGTAAGCTTGCAAGTTGTGCCTCAATCATCAGATGCTTCAGATGAAGATAATGCAGATGAAGAGATTTACAATGAGCTGGTACTGGAAGATGTCAATGAAGTGGTATGTTATTTTAAACCATTTTCTTGAGTTATTGACTTTTATTTTGTAAACTTTTAAAAAACTTTTTAGTCTGGAGGTGTGTATACAAATGAATCTGTATTTACAACAACACAAAAAACAACCCACAAATTAGTTTTACAGTTCACAAAATAAACAAATTTACATTAAAAATATAGTTGATGTTGCATCCAACCTGTAAACCATAACCCAATGCATTCCATTCTCCAGACTACACTTGATAATTTGCAGGAGTTTGAGATAAAAAAACGCAGAAGAAAAGGAAGAAGTGAACACAATTGCATGCAAAAATGTAGTTCACAAAACAGACTAACTAACATTTTAACAACGTTCAACTTTTACCAGCCCGACACATCCGACTCCACCGTTGGTAACTCATACATTCAGTGTTTTTATCACTTCCACTGAATGGTGGATATCTGCAGCCATATTGCTAGTAGACCAGCAGTAGATTGCAATCCGTTTAATGTATTTACTGGACATTGGTTACTAATATGTCAAAAGCACAGACCTTGTAGTATAGAAACCAAACACTTAACAGATTCTCAGATATACACCTGGGAAATTTGGCTGAACAGATGAGCACATAGGCTGACTGGTTGAAATGTATTTAGTGAAATGTCTCGGCAAAAGGACAATGACAATATAAACAAACTCTGCAGGAGAAATCAATCCCCTGTCTTTCAGTTTTGAACAGGACATACAAGAGTAAATAGCCATCTGAACCCTATCAGACCCCAGCAATTACCCATTTGTAGACACTACTCTCATTTTAACAAAACAATGGAACACCTCCTTATTGACTGCCTTTTCCTTTCAATTGCCAAGAAAAAACGTTTACAGGCACCCTTAACAGTCACTAACTCACTTATATATATCACTAAGTCAACTTCAGGAGACCTGCACTTTTTTAAGAATGGCATTGAGCTGCCAAGAGTAGCACTACTACTTAGCAACAATAGGATATTGACAACAACCAACCAAAAAACCTAACCACGGTCAAACTTTACCAAGAAAACACTAAAGTTGAACGGATGACAAGAAATAAAATATATCAAACAACTTCTAATATATTTTGCAAATATTAGTTTTTTGTGTTATCTGGGTGTCTTGAATATTCAGGAGACTGCATCAAATCATGCTCTTCAATGATCATTCTCAGTATGCACTTGAGAACCATCAGTTTGGTACCTTAGTGCATTTAGGTCTTAACACCCTTCAGTCCTTCATATAAATGTCCTGTTGTGTATTGCATCGTTTCCTATTCATTTTTAAAATATTATCTATGGCCCTTGGCCTCTCTACACAGGGCAGACTATATGCACAATCCTAAATATTATCCAAACTGGCCAATGCCCATGTCAAAATATCTCCAGACTCCAGAAGAAATGAGATTTTGTAGACATGTTCACTAAAACCTGATCCAAGAGACAAAACTGGAAATGAACCTGTGAGGCAACCATGGGAAGATCTCTTGCAGATGACTACATTCATGTATGCAACTCACCTTCCTGTATCGACTGTTGAGCATAGGCAACCGATCGAAGAAGATTTCATAATAACAGTACAAAAATGAAAGATGAGGAAATATCATGATATTTCAGACTGTCTGTGCTATCAAAGACCTGTTCTTTCCTTGTTAACACCAAAACTACATAACTGTCACCCTTTAGAGAGATGTAAAGTGAAGTGTAAGTCACTATTTGCTAAACTGTGGCAGATTGTAACCACATGAATTTGCACATATATGACTGTGCATGTATCGATGAGTGCTGTTCTATCAGATCAGTGACGACAGTTTAAAAAGTGAAGTGTTTCTTAGCAAGACTTAATACCCCTCTAAAGGGTCACATCAATGTAGGATGGGTATTAAAGGCAAAAGCACCCAAAGAACATTGTATAAATAGTCATGACTGGAAAGATAAGAGGGAATCAACATAAGAAAAGTTTAGAAGATAATATTCATATTTAAAAGGGATTTTTATCATAACAGCAAAGGTCTCAGCAGGGCTGTAGAGTAGATAAGTTTTCAGCACAAGGTCGGAGTTACCTTAAAAAAAACGTAATTTCTTTATTTTCATGGGATTCTTAAAGCTAACCGTTATTTGGAAAATCATTAGGGGAGAGGGAGGGGGGGGTTCTTACCCAATTTTTTTGGCACTTTGCTTAGTAAAGTTGTTCTGTTATCGGGGGGGGGGGGGGGGGGGGGGAAGAGTTCTGAGATTTTATGAGACAGATGACAATTTTATTCAATTTGGTCTTTAGAGCTGGACAGTCTTCTACTCTGAAGGGGACTTTGCCGTGACTTAATTAATTGCAATCTTGAGGTATTCTCCAGGTAAAAGTATTAATTTACTCCCAGCAAACCATGTGCCTTCATCATCTGTGAAGATGATGGGGCGAGGTAGTCAACTCCATGCACAACCTCCTTAATTATCTCTTATGAATTTCATGGCAGGTGACAGTGTGACTATTCTATGTTCTCCTTTAAGTCTCTGGCAACACATGGGCAAGAACAGGTGGTAAAACGAAGCAACCAAAATATCACCCCTGAAGACATCAGCAGACCTTAGAAAAGGCCACTGCAGACTACTGAGTCACATCTACTGAATAAAGATCTCATACACAAACAAATGTTCATGTGGATTCAGAATCCAAATCCATGAACACATACTCCAGGATTGCCCAACATACAATGAGCAGAAACAGCAAGTCTGGCCAGATAATACAGAGGTGAGGCAAAAGATATGGGGAAGCCGCTCTGATAAAGAAGATGGTGGACTTAACCCTGGTGAAATGAATAACAATCTAGTGTGACCACAGACCTGAACACAGAAGAAGATGCATAATTAGTTGAATTAAATAACATTTTATCTAAATTGTGTGAGCGTGGCTACATTGTTTCTCTTTCATTTCCTTCAGGATCTAGATTTTAACCACAGTAGGATTGGTGTGATCAAGAACTTGGAGGAAGCTATACATACTGAGGTTTGTATCAAGTGTTTGGAAAGGGGGAGGGACCTGTCACAGTTGCTGATTAGTATCAAGAAAGTAAAATAATAATATTGAATTGTGAGATATGTTGGGGTTATTTTTATAGAACTTTCTTTCAAATTCAGTGGGCTGCTCAAGCAAAGACGAGCCTGGGACCAAGAGTACCATTTGGCAACTGGTATGACACTGCTTTGTGTTTCTCTTCCCAGACTTTAATCTATGGATAGTGGATCTTCTTCTTCAGCATTCATTCTTAAACCCCAGCTGGTTCTCTCTTATAGCAGGACAATGGTCCTGCAAGATTTACAGCAGGATGTAGTCCAGAGAATGGAAATGCGTTGTGTTGTCGCTTTATTTGCGCCAATGGCCCAACATTTTCATCTTCAGCTGGGATAGTGGATCTGAGGTGTGCTTCATCACTCTCCATTCTCCGCCACCTATAGTTTGCCAGCACACAAGACATGTGCGATGTCTACCAAATTTGGAAAGACTTAAGATCGTCATGTCATGAATTGGATGGTTTCACCTCAGGTTTCCCCAAGTGTGGGTATCTGTGGGCAGATTGATAGCGACACAGATGACGGCAAAAAGTCAAGACAGCTAGGATTCATATTGGTGATCAGTGTGTAGTATGAGCAATACTTATATACATGTTTCGACGTACAGCAAGCCTACTATCAATATGGCTAGAATACAGAATTGGTAAAAACTTAACATATCAGTTGCCGAAATCAGTTGTGTCTAGCATTTGACACAAATAAAACAACGACAATGCATTTCCGTTCCCTGGACTACATCCTATTGCAATCTAGTAGGACCTTTATTCTGCTCTAAGAGAGTTCTGGTGAGAGTTGGAGAAAGAATGCTTAAAACAAACAGTGCCACATCCTGTATGCGATAGAAGAGGAGGACACAAGAGAGTATGGATTGTCAATATTAAAGACTGATAGAGTACATAATGATAGAAGTTCTCTACCTTGGCTATCTGGTTGTCATAGAGGGTCAGGATGAAGAAGTGATGATATCTGTGTCATGATAACTGTATCATGATGAAGATGTCATGATAACTGTATCATGGTGAAGATGTCATGATGAAGATGTCATGATAACTGTATCATGATGAAGATGTCATGATGAAGATGTCATGATAACTGTATCATGGTGAAGATGTCAGGATGAAGATGTCATGATAACTGTGTCATGATGAAGATGTCATGATAACTGTGTCATGATGAAGATGTCATGATAACTGTGTCATGATGAAGATGTCATGATAACTGTGTCATGATGAAGATGTCATGATAACTGTGTCATGATGAAGATGTCATGATAAAGATGTAATGGTAAATTCAGAAGTGTGCTAAAATATGCTATCACAGTTAAACTGCAAACCATGACAAAACACATTGTTCTCTGGACTACATACTTCTAACTAGCAGGAGTGTAGAACAGACATGGAAGAAATATTCTTCAGGACTGTCTAGCGTATGTCTCCTTTAATCTTGTTAGAATTTGCCTTTGAGAATATTTTACAAACACCTGCATGTTGTGTTGTTATGATCTCAGCTAATTATGTTTGTTGTTACATTCAGACTCTCTGTTTGAGGCAGAACCTAATCAAAAAGATTGATGGACTGAACACTCTGATCAACCTACATGAACTAGATCTCTATGACAACCAGATCTCTAAGATAGAGAACTTGCAATCGCTTGTGAACTTACAGTAAGTCCATGTTTTGGGGGCTATTGTGCAGACACTTGGGTTTTTTAAAATTGTGTTCATACAGTGGAATCCCTCTATATGTTATGTTATGTTCCTCCTGGGCCATAGGCGGCACATAGGGCAGAAGGCGCATCTCTCTATAGCAGATCCTTTTATAACAAGTGTTCCTATTTAATGACAGGTAAATACTAAATAAAGTAAACAGGTTACTATGAATACCTAACTATCAATATAAAATAATAATAAATAACAATAAAACATAGAACAAAGACAGTTATCATCGTCTCATGACATTAATGACACTTTTCATAGTTCCCAATTATATTTATTCTTTATTGTTTATACTGTAGTACTGATGGGTCTGTGGTATGGCATGTGCACAGAGCTTGGGCATTCATGGCTCAATGCAGAGGGAAGTGTATTAGAGAAGAAAGTGATGCTTTCAACACAGCCACTAGTATTATGACAATGGAGGTGATGGCAATGACGAAAGCAATGATATGGCTAGATGTCCCAGAGTGTTACAGGTGTCAGTTCTCTTACTGATTCTGTGAGTATGCTTCAAAACATTCAGTCGGGCTATCTATGCCATCAATAGCTGAGTCGATGATGAAGAGAGCTACCTTAAAGTTTTTTTTACCCGGACATGTGGGTGTTGGAGGGAATGAAAGAGCAGACTTACCAGCGTAGCCACAGTGACTAGTGGTAATTCAATTTTGAATGCAATCGTGAAGTTGTATCAGTTGGAAGATATAAGTTGTATTTCTTCTTCTGGTGACTAGAATGCAGGATCTGGGAGCGAAGAGTGGTGTTGCAAGAAAAATGCGTCATATAAGAATCAAAGGAAGAGTTACAAACCAACACAGAACCATAACAGTCACCAATGCTGGAGGACATACTAAATATGAGATTGGAGCATCTATGTACTTGTCTGAAGTGCCATGATGATGATCTGATTATTAACTTATTGTAGACCTATATAGTGAATTTCTATTATTACAGAGACCTACATTTTCATCGGTCCAGACTGTTTTTATAAAGGGTTTTGTTATAAGGAGATTTGCTATAAAGGAATGAGGCTGCATATGGTAAGTTAGTTGTTGGAGAACTGTTTTAGGGACACTTGCTAAAGTATGGTTAGATACTTGATGAGGGATATTTTTAAAAACCCTTGTTAATATAAAATTAGCTATTTATTGAGTAATGTTTTGGTGGTAGTTGTTAATGTTAGTTATTTCCTTTATGGCACATAATGTAACAGTCATTTATTTCCATGTTGAACGCCTTGTTGCAAGGTGCTTTAGTTCTTGTGTATTGCTTATGCTCAATATTGTTCTTTCTCTGTTGATTGTTCTGCTTAATATTTTGGGAAGCCTGAAATACTTTTCATTTTGCCATCTGCCTTACACATGAAGGTTTGTTTCGGAAAGTCTGTTTTCATCCATTCTAATTATATGAATTATGTAATTACACGTCTTCTAATAAAATTAGTAGTTAATGTAAATTAGTTAATTATTGAGGACTGTTTTGATGATAGTTGTTAATGCTAATTAGTTAATTATTGAGGGCTGTTTTGATGATAGTTGTTAATGCTAATTAGTTAATTATTGAGGACTGTTTTGATGATAGTTGTTAATGCTAATTAGTTAATTATTGAGAGCTGTTTATGTTAATGTTAGTTAATTATTCAGTAATGTTTTGGTGGAAGTTGTGAAATGTTAGTTAATTAGTAAGGGTTGTTTTAGTGACAGTTGTTAGTGTACTTTAAATAAATATAACATTACAAATGTAGACATTTAATAACAGATAAACGAAATCAGTGATGACATATTGTCATGCATTAAAACTCTGTTGGAAATGTGTGATTCTACCACAATATAACATCACCACTTCGACATATTGTCATGCATTAAAACACTGTTGAAAATGTGTGATTCTACCACAATATAACATCACCACTTTGACATATTGTCATGCATTAAAACACTGTTGGAAATGTGTGATTTACCACAATATAACATCGCCACTTTGACATATTGTCATGCATTAAACTCTGTTGGAAATGTGTGATTCTACCACAATATAGCATCACTACTTTGGTTTTTCTGTTATTAAATGTCATCAACACCAGGTGCTGTGCAGACTTGATCTATTTTCATTATTTTGTAATCAGGATTGTTTTTGACTATTTGCCATGCCACAATGTCTGGCTAGCTAATAGTTTCTCGCACTGTCATTCCCCCATATATCTTGCCTCCTATCTTGTTGTAGCTATGTTCTTCAGACATTCCTGTCTCATTACGTGTCCAAACAAAATTATTATACTTATATAAAAATGTATTTTATTTTATTAATAAATTATATAATATTGTCTTGTCTTGTACATGTGTGCAGCTAGATGTCATGGGGAGCCGAAGTCTTCAGTCTTTTGATAACTGTGATGCCGCTGACAAAGTGCAATCTTGGTGTTCTAGTATTTCTTTATGTCATTTATCAATCTTCATCTGGGTCTTTGCCTCTTTCTCTTTTCAGATGATCTTCTATCGAAGGTTATCAATGGAATACGATCTGGTTCCATTCTGACCAGGTGGTCGAACCATTTGATTTTTTTTATTGTCTATGTATTCTTTGCACAATATTGCATCATATTTATTATAGTGTCATCATTTATGCTATATTTTCTTGTTATCCCCATGACTGTTCTCAGGCATTTAATTTTGCATACTGCATGCAAGTTTGTGTTCCAAGTATGGAATTTAATTGCAATGTTATACTCGTTCCGGCTTGCAAAGCCAGTCCCAAGAGCTATATCATATTACTTTTATTAAATGTCTTCAGTCTAAATCCATTTGTAATATTATTTGTATTGTTTGTTCCCAATTTATTCTGTATTGTTTCTTGATAAAGACCATTTTGTTAACATGTCGGTTCAATATGCTTTGTAAATGTTCAACTGTTTTCTGTGTGTGATTTAGTCAGTATTTTGTGAACTGTAAAACATAATTTGTGTTTTCCATTAATATCAAATTGGTAAACAGTTTTACCGCAGCCCCTTTAATTATTGTGTTATACCAGACAACTTGACTTGTCATACAACCGTCTACGGAAGATTGAGGGCTTGGAGACCTTGTGCAACTTACGAAAACTTTTCCTGGTGAACAATAAAATCAGCAAGATTGAGAACGTCAACCATCTTGCACAGTTGGAGTTACTGGAGTTGGGAGATAACAAGATAAGGGTAATCTTGTATATTTACTTCTTATGAAATAATTAATAGCGTTGTTAGGTAGAATGTTCACCTGCGAGATAACGGGAAGCAGAAAAATAGCAATACTGTGACCATCCATGCATGTCATAAGAGGTGATTAAGGAGGTTGTGGGGTGGAGTTGGCTGTTCCATGCCATATAGGGCAAAGTGATCCAAAGCCATGCTGAAATTGGATGTGTCAGGACAAAAGGCGCAAGATATTACAGCAATGCTGCCAGCCGAAGACGGATGTGTCAGGCCATTGGCGTAAATTGAACGGCGGCACAACGCATTTCCATTCTCTGGACTACATCCTGCTGGAAATCTAGTAGGACCCTAGTCCTGCTACAAGGGAGATCCAGCAGGAGTTTGAGAATGAACGCTGAAGAAGAAGAAGACAGCAATGCCATGTAAACCATGATACAAAACATTCCGTTCTCAGGACTACATCCTGCTAATCTGCAGGGATTTGAGAGCGAACACAGAAGTAGGATATAGAAAATAGAATACATTGCATAGTACTTTACTTAATCACTGCAATATTTATATTTTTTGGCCTGACATCCAATTGCAGAATACCATTTTTGATCACTTGAACATTCTCAGGGGTGCTGGTAACTAGCCCCATGTTTAACCCTCCTTAAAATCCTCCTGATTACATACTGGTATGTCAAAAAATGTTAGTATTCTTTATTTCTCTTCACAAATGGTTCTGGGGTCAATCAGGAACTGTGTACAAAACAATATGAGCATGTAAATGTGGTAGCTACATTCTGACTATGTCACCCCTAGTTTGACATTAATCATTGAAAGATACTCATAGGCTCAGAAAGGTGTTCAAAATGCATAGAGGATTGACTTCATTGTACTTGGATTTCCCTATTTACCTGTTTCTCTGAACAGAGCACTATACCACTTGTGAGAGCACATAACTCCATAGCTTCCAGCAATAATCCTATTTATTTGGGACTTCCAAGAAAATTGTACTTTGTAAATCAAGACAGCCTGGTGTCAAACCATGTGCTCAAGGCAACCACTATACTACAGAGATTCCCTCATTTCTGGTTTGACAGATGTATTAGTGTATCAAACTGAAAAAATGTATGCTTGACTGCATGGGTCCTGTGGGGCTTATCTGGCCCTCCAAGCCATTTTTAGCTATCCCACCAGAATGATTTAAAAGAATTATATAGACTGGCTCCCAAACTCAGAACATAATTATTGGAATTCCAAGGGACTTTAAAATAACGCTTTTGAGCCCCAGACCACAGGGTAAAGGTTCACATTTCACCCACTGACTTGGTGGCCTCATACTCTAGGATAAAAGTTCAGAACTCGCCCACTGACTTTGCCCCCCCCCCACCACAGGAAAGAGGTTCAAATTTTACCCACTGACCCAAAACGGATGCTCACCTTTAGTATAAGTGATCTTCCCCTGGTCCTTTATCTAGTTGAGATACTGGTTAATTGAGTGATTCATCTTCTTCAATGGGCATTCTAAAACTCCTACTGGATCTCTCTTGTAGCAGGACAATGGTCCTACTAGATTTCCAGCAGGATGTAGTCCAGAGAATAGAAATGCGTTGTGTCGCCATTTCATTTGTGCCAATGGTTCAACACATCCATCCTCGACCTTGTTCAGATACTTAAATATTTTTTATTTTAAATGAATTGAAAATTGACAACATTTTGGTTTTACAGGTGATAGAAAATATTGACAAACTGGTCAACCTATCTCACCTGTTTCTAGGAAAGAATAAAATCACAAAGTTACAAGGTTTGGACACACTGAGTGGACTCAAAATTCTTAGTGTTCAGGTTGGTACAGTAGAGTCAGCTGACCTTTTCACATGTTACAAATTGTCTTCTATGATTGGAGAATAGAGCTTGTTGATTGATATTTGTCAAATATTATGCGTGGTTAGAGTTTATACATTTCAAGTGACAAAATATCTATGCGCTGAAGGGGTCAACATAGTTGCTTTTTGTTCACGGGAACTGCATAAAACAGATGTGTCGGGCCATTAGTGCAAATAAAACTGCGACACAACACATTTTAATTCTCTTTACTACATCCTGCTGGAAATCTAGTATGACCATTGTCTTGATACAAGAGAGGTCCTACAGGAGTTTCAACTGCAATGGTAGGCCTACCCTTCTTAGCTTTCTGAACTACATTTTCCACATGCTCCATAAAGGACAGACTTCTATTGGAAGTGATTCCTAGATATTTTGTGGTCTGTTACATTTTATATTGTTGCTCATGCAGATAGCAGCTGGAATTGTGTAACTAATATGTTTAATGAGAAACCAAATTGATTTTGACCTCAGAAAGATTGATGATTAAAATTTTTTTTTCATTACTGTTTTCCTGTGAAGAAATGCAGGGAGGCTTTCTATGGGCTGTGGAAATAAAGGCTGTTTGCCATAGCATATGCTGTGACATGTACAGGAAGGATTTTGATTGTTCCTCCGAAAGACAAAATCCTTTCCCAACTGTGAATTGAACCAGGGACCACAAGGGTCTGAGAATGGAGTTCTTACCACATGGCAATGCATTCCACTTTAGAGTGATTGATGATTGCGTTAAAAAAAATTGCACAGGTTGCAGATGGCTGGACCAGGTTGAATCCTCACTTATACAGATACAAATAGCTTCTTGTTGTACAAAAAAAAGGCAAAGACAGATCAGAAATTTTAGAAGGTGTATAAAGTAAGCTAGACTTACAACGGAATAATCCCATTAGCTGTGAAAAGGTAGTTCTTGATAGCTAGCTCATATCTTGTTCTAGTAGCTCTATTCTTTGTACACTGAACTAGAAGTCCAGGTGAAGTTACTGATCTAGAAGTTACCACATGGTGGAGTAAGTTATCTACAACTACAGGTATCCTATTTCAACTATAGACATTGTACAAGTGGGTGAAATTTATTGATTTTAAGTTATAGGCCTAGTATTTTTCATGTCTATTTCAAGTGAAGAAATTTTATTTTAATGTTTGCATCTATGTCCCAGAGCAACAGATTGCTGCATATTGAGAATCTTGACAACTTGACTGAACTGGTTGAGTTATATATAGGTCACAATGGCTTACAAAATATTGAAAAACTGGAGAAATGTGTAAGTTAATCATTGGATGTGCTGACATAATCATTTTTTTGTGGGATAATTAACGGGGAAGGAGGTGATGTGAAAGGCACTTCACAGTGATGAGATTTTTTCATCTTCTGAGAAAACAGAATTACCTGGTATCTATTAAGAGCTGTTTTCTAGAGCAAACAGGAATATCTTCTATGCTCATTCCCAAACTCTTGCAAATTAGCAGGATGTATTCCAGAAAATGGAATGCGTTGTGGCGTGGTTTACAAATTGGTTGCGGTGTCTGTATTTCAGCCTCAGACATCTGACTTCAGCATGACTTCTATGTCACTTTGATTTTATATGGGAATGGACAGCCATTCCACTATAAAATCTCCTGCATCATATCTTAAGACATGCCTGGCAGGTAAAAGTGTATCTATTATTTGCTCCCATTTTGGGCCCCAGCAGCATACAGATGAAACAGGAATATACAAAGTCTTCTTCATGATAGATCTTAGAAGCCCTGATTCAAAGCAGCATCATGTATCTTGGCTGATGTGACTAATCATTGGTCACTTTGTGCAACCAGAAAATAAAACGCATAGGTAAAAGTAGGATCATTGAAACGCTACAAGGACTCGTTAAAGATCTCACTAAAAGCCTCTGAAATACATGGGAAGAACTTGAAAAAAATAGAGCTACATGGCACTCTACAGTAAAAAAAAGGCACAGAATCTTGTGAAAAGAGCAGAAATGCAGCAGCTCAACAGCGGAAAGTAGCTAGAAATTCACAGGTAGACCAAAAACCATCTACATTGCTCATTCCATGTCCGGACTGTCCAAGGACATTTGCGGCCAGTATAGGCTCATTAGCCATCTACAAACTCATAGCCAAAGACGAAACTTTAACTGAATTTCAAAAGTGGATGTAACAAATGATCATTATGTGATGGACAAACAACAACAAGAGGTGACTAAGGAGGCTTGGTGCTGGGTTAGCTACTCCACCAAATGAGCTCCTTTGTGGGGAAGTCTGTCGAACACCTAAATATGGACTGCTTGTTGTTTGAGAACCCATGGAATTGCGAGCGAAAAGCTCTTACTTCCTATGTGCAGTGGGGTGATTTTTCTGAGTTTTCTTTTATACCTAGGAGACTTTAGCGCAATGCTATTGAAGGAGCCTTCTGCTCAGAGGGGTCTATAATTGTAAAGATGACATGCTACAAAGCTTCCATAAGAGAGCCAATACAGCAGCGTGTCATCTACCAAGATTTTCTATTGCATGGGTGGTTTGTCTAAAGTGTCGTTGGTGAGACCCACAGACACAACTGCATGAGTGACATGGACTGCTTAAAGGGAAGAAATGTTTTATTTACTGCATGTCTCGAGGTTACAAGAAAGTCTAAGCAAAGTTCCTTCAATAGTAGCAGACTAATTAGATTGTATACTTGTCAAGTATTCAAGTATATAAGATCTGATGTTATCGCACTCCAGACACACTTATAGGTACTCACTCTCTTTCAGCAGTTGGTCAAGAGTATGTTTCAAGTTTAGTGAACCGCCGATGATGGATGTGTTGGGTCATTGGTACAAATAAAACAGCGGCACATTTCCATTCTCTGCACTAAATCCTACTGGAAATCTAGAAGGACAATTGTCCTGCTAAGAGAGAGAACCAGCGAGAGTTTGAGAATGAACACTAAAGAAGAAGAAGATGATAGTTTGGTGAAATCTCACAAACTTGTATGGTTTGATCATATGATGAGGCACGATTCCCTTTTCAAAACTATCCTACAGGGAATAGTTGAGGGTGAAAGTAAAAGAAGCCAAAAGAAAGTATGAATTGATAGTACTGACTGGACAGTATTATAATTCTCCACATTTAAATATGGAATTGAGAACAGGGAGGCATGGGGGAATTTTTGTGCTGATGTTTTAAGAGTAGCACCCCATGACCTTGAATGGGAATGACGATGAAGAGTAGGGCCTATGTCTGCTCATCATTCCTGCATATAATTCATCCCTCTCTCTCTCTCTCTCTCACGTCTCTGATTGCCCCACAGTTATTTTGAAGAGTAGGACCTATGTCTGCTCATCATTCCTGCATATAATTCATCCCCCCCTCTCTCTCTCTCTCACGTCTCTGATTGCCCCACAGTTATTACAAATGTGTGAGATATTTGTACTACTTGTTCCTGCAGTCTCTGATTGCCCCACAGTTATTACAAATTTGTGAGATATTTGTACTACTTGTTCCTGCAGTAGTTGAAAGATGATGCTCACTGAACATTGAACCATCAGTCCACAAGTGCTCGGATCACCTTCTCAAGATATCCCTCAGCGTGTAGCGGTTGACCACACTCTGTGCTGGTTTACCAGAGTAGTACACTATATTTGCGTGTCCGGCACACACTCATTTAAAAAAAAAAACTTTCCGGACATATTTACGATATATTGGTCTTGCAGATATGCCATCTAAATTTGCTTCATTTGAATCGTAAATGAATTAGTATTAACTTATTAGCTGTTTAAATTTTAGAAATCTGGCTAACAAAAGGAAACCCTCATTACTGTGTGATTAGACGCGTGATATATTTATTTTTAATTAAAATTCGAACATGGTAGGTTCAACTTTCCAAACTAGCAAAATGGCTTCATTGTTCCACTAGCAAGAGAGCTCAAGCATTCAGCAAACATTGGACTTTATTATTCTTTGATTTTATAATTGGAGATGTTATTTCAATTGATGTATCAGTAAACAACAGTGTTTTCAATTTTGACAGTGGATATTACCGACTTGTTGAAAATTGTAAAAGAAATAGGCCTAGACCTAATAGGTAAAGGCTAAAAAAGTAAAGGGCCTAAAACTTTTCCTACTGCTATTGTTTCTGAAGAATCAGATAGACCTAGTGACAGCAATGATAATCTTGCACTACATTATACAGAAAATAGGGCTCAAGTACAGTATAGTTCTCCACTGTGACCTTTGCTCTAGTTTCGAGGTGTTACCTGACCTTTGTTTTGTGATTTAGCAAGTTTACGGGTAAGTACTTGAGTAAGGTTAGGATTAGAAATAATATTTCTAATGTGTGCGTGCACCTCGCTCTGTGTGTAGCAGGCAGAAATACTGATCGCTCACCACAAATAATAGGAAATTGTAAAAAAATGTGTAAGTTGGAAAGCAAACAGATTATACATAAGTTCGTCTGTGTCTAGAGTTAAACTGTGTGATTGTCGGATGTGACGTAACGGCAGCCATTATTTTGATTGGTGTTACATGAAAATCCATGACATTGGATCGTTAAAATTGTCAACATTGTGCTATTTATAGCACAGTGGAGAACTAATCTGTGCTTTTACCAAAAATAGAGTTAGACCTAATGATAATATTGAGTGGAATAAAATTCAACTTTGAAAATCCAATACTTGGAAATATTTCCTAAATTTTCGTAATATTTTGTTTGGTTATGAAATTGGACATGGCACACACAAAAAATTGGCATAAAACACTAGACAGTTGATAGATTTACTTCTAATAAACTAATTATGATCAGTAAATGGACAGTCAATGCATCTACTTTAGTAAGATTTCAATATTTCCAGACAAATAAAATTGAGGGTGAGTAGAACAAAATGCACTACCAACAAATTGCAGCTCATTTAACATCCCTGTTTGTGGTGTAATTTTTTTAATTTTATTTTTACAATTCTTATATTTTTTATATTGTACATGGATTCCACATTCAATTATATTTATTTGTATACTTTATATGACCTGCCATAGCTAATAATTTGTCTTCAGGAAGCTTGTGCCTAAATCATGTTGCGTTCCAAAACTGTTGCCTAAAATTAATTACGTCCAAACCCCAGGAATAATTACAACTTGAAAGAGTTAATAAAACACATTGAACATGTTTTATCTGCCAAAGATGGATGTGTTGGGCCATTGGCACAAATAAAATAGCGACAACACAATCCATTCTCTGGACTACATCTTGCTGGAAATCTAGCAGTCCTACTACAAGAGAGATCCAGCGGAAGTTTGAGAATGTACGCTGAAGAAGAACAAGTTTTCTAAAGTTCATTAGTGTTCATTTTTATTAATATATTAAAAAAAATATTAAATATATCAGTGATTCTAAAAAATTGAAGAGGGGGGTTGAATATAATATTGAAATACTTATTAGTTTATTATTTAGGTAGTATTTATAGGAATCCCTTCACACCTAATATTCTGTTGTTGTTTTTTTTTACAAAAATAGTGTGAAGTGTCAGAGGGAATATTTCTTATATGTATTTTTCTAAACAACAAAAAAATACACTAAATGTGCATATTGATATAGCCTACCCCAATTTTTGTTTTTTAAATGTTGATTTTTTCTAGGGGAGTATATCCACCATATTTATTTTGAAATGAGGGTGAGCCAGACAGGCAAATATAGTGTACTTCTTACTAGCCTCCTCTAGTTACCTGCATTAGTGTTCTTGTTTATCCAATCCCCTCTTGACATGAAGTTTATATACCGGTAGTCTTCTCAAGGTTGCAAATTCAAAAGTATTTGTTGCATTGGTCACTCGTTATATTTCTCTAAGAGCATTAAGAACGTCAGCTTGACTCATTGCTTGTCCTGTCCCAGTGATCGCCATATCAGTAAGCCTGTTTGAGTGTTTATTTGACACCATCATCTTCGGGCACAAATATGTGCCAGTAAACCAGTGCAGTATCATATTCTAATAAGCGGTCCAGTATTGTTTTCAAGATCTCACCTTTGCCCATATTCAAAGTGCCCACCACAGGTGCCTTTGTAACCGATTTACTAATTTTTGCATACTTTTGCACAGTGGCATGCAAAGTACAGTCTGTGGGAAAAATCCAACATGCCATTCCATGCATCCCTGAACTACAAAAATATCAGATCACATGCTATCTCAACTAGACTTTAACAAGCATTGGTGAATAATGATAGAGACATGCTATTATGAAGTAGAAACACCTTATGTGTCACTAGTAGTGATGTAGACATAATATGAAGTCAAACCAGTACATTTACCACTAATCAGGATACAGACATAATATTTTGAAGTTAAACCATGTATCATTAATAGCGATATGGATGTACTATTATGAAGTTAGAACCACTACATGTACCACTAATGTCATTAGCTGAAAACAGAGTTGTTCACCTCCAGCTTTCATTTGATGTTTGTCTGACACTAGAAACTTAAGTTGTAACAAATCTCATAGTATGAATTTTCTAAATATGATGACAACTAGTTTGGACTTCAAAAACCTATTTTAAAAAACTTTAAAAGACTAGAAAGAAAAGCCAGATGGCCTAAGTGAAAACAACCCAATTTAACATACAGATCCAAAAACGGTTGGCTTCTACTCTAGCATAACCTGGACAGTAAATCCTCACAGGTTCTCAAAGGGCAGAGGTATCTATGTATGCAATACATTTATAGACGAGAATACAATCTTACATTACAATTCACACTCAATGTCTTAACTCAGACTACTATCTTACATTATAATTCACAATGTCTTAGCATTCACACTCAATGTCTTAGCTCAGACTACAATCTTACATTAGAATTCACAATGTCTTAGCTCAAACTACAATCTTACAGAACAGCTCAGTGTCCTTAGCTCAGACTACCATCTTACATTATAATTCACACTCGATGTCTTAGCTCAGACTACAATCTTATATTACAATCCACACTCAATGTCCTAGCTCAGACTACAATCTTACATTACAATATTAAGACATTGATTCACACTCAATGTCTTAATCCAGATTACAATCTTACATTACAATTCATACCCAATGTCTTAATCCAGATTACAATCTTAAATTACAATTCACAATAGCATTCACACTCAATGCCTTAGCTGAGACTACAATCTTACATTACAATTCACAATATTTTAACATTCACACTCACTGTCTTAGCTCAGACTACTATCTTGTATTACAATTCATACCCAATGTCTTAACCCAGACTACAATCTTACGCAACATTCACCCTTTGTTTTAGTAAATGACTTCTGCATCCACTCTCAAATAATTAGCACAATATTTTGTGTGATTTGAATCAGAGAGCAAGAAATATGTTGTGCTGCTAGAATTTGCAGCAGATCTATATTATTTGCACCTTTCGGCCCAGCACATCCAATTTTGCTATGCTTAAATTCCATGTACTTTAACATTGTATTCAATGTTTTGCTATTACTACAACCTTACATTTCTGGTACATTTTCTATGAAATGTAACACTTTTATAATATATCTTACCATTTACATTGGATACACTTAGACCAAACTGAAAACACTAGATATGGCTGGAAACCGAATAAAAAATATTCAGAACATTAGCCACCTTGAAGATCTGGAGGAGTTTTGGGTGAGTAATCTACAGGTTTCTTATTTTGGAAGGAAGGAATAGAGTCATAATAAACTAATTGAAACATACAGCATGCGTGCATATGTTTATGTATGACTTTTCGATCTCACAGATGATAGAGCAAAAAAAGTCACAAGGTGAGCTGTATCTCTCATGAATTAACCTTCTATGGGGATCAAGTCACAGCCACAAAACATTTGAGTTTGCACCTTTCTCTTTTGCCTTCCATCTTTTTAAAAAATTCATTATCTCTGAAACGACTTTGCCCACTTTGCGTAGATTTGTTTCCAGGCAGTGTGGCCAATGGCCATAGCTTCCCGAATTTTAGGGTTAATAGAACAAGGTTAATGGAATAATTTTTGATTGAGGCACAAAATTGATCATTATAAAACATCTTTTGTACTTCAGAGGTAGTCTACCACAGACCTCTTACCCCTCAGAAAAGTTACCAGATAGTACTAGCTTGGGAATACTGTATAAGGCACATCTATATCACACATATAGATTCTATAGCACATCCATTTATAGCATATAAAGTGGCACTCCTCTATAAGGCAACCTTTTATACCATATAAAGTAACATCCCTATATAGCATATCCTTTTATAACATATACAGTGACACCCCTATATAGACAACCTTTTATAACATATACAGTGACATCCCTATATAGACAACCTTTTATAACATATACGGTGACATCCCTATATAGACAACCTTTTATAACATATACAGTGACATCCCTATATAGACAACCTTTTATAACATATATACAATGGCATCCTTCACAAATTTCTCTATATAACAACACTTTTCAAAATCCCCAAATTATATTTGTTCGTTATTGTTCATACTGTATATAGCGAAGTTCTGTTATTACATACATATTGCCAGTGTTTTGCTAGGTCCCGAGAGGAGAGCAAAGAATAACAATACTATTTACCTTCCGTGCATGTTGTAAGAGGCGACTAAGGAGGTTTTTGGGGTGGAGTTGACTGTCCCATTCCATATAGGGTCAAAGTGACTCAAAGCCATGCTGAAGTCGGATCTGTCAGACCGAAAGGCATAGATATCACAACAATTCTGTAAACCATGACACAGTGCATCCCGTTCTCCATACTATATCCTGATAATGTGCAGGAGTTTGACAATTAATACAGACGAAGACATACATATTACTTATGTCCTAACCAGGTTGGTATAATGAGATTTGACCGTATTTCCTTTCGATTGTTTGGGGAACATAAGGCTGTAACTGTTACTCTCCTAATTGGTTCCCATGTGGTCTCAGTTGGTTCCCATGTGGTCTCAATTGATTTTTTTCTCTTCCTTCACTGTTCTTCTTCATGTGTTCCTCAGTATTCCAACTCTCCTCTTTCCTTGTGGAGTCCACAATCAGCCAAATTGTGGACTACAACAATCATCCAAGAGGTGGACCACAACAACCAGCCAAGAGGTGGACCACAACAATCAGCCAAGAGGTGGACCACAATAATCAGCCAAGAGGTGGACCACAACAAACAGCCAAGAGGTGAACCACAACAATCAGCCAAGAGGTGGACCACAATAGTCAGGATGCCACACTCAATTCAATGGGAATGTACCTATATCTGATAAATATTAGGGAGCCTGTCCTGTTACAGATAACATAGTAGGGACTGTAAATTAGGGGAATATGCCTCTAATGGTTTATGATGATGTTCCTCCCTCGCAAACGAATTAGGTTTAGTGTTTTTGAGTCTTCAAGAGTCTAAACGCTCTAAAAAAGTGTTGTTGTGTGAGCAGGAATGAAGTAGATCTTGAGATGAGGGAAAACAGATTGACTTTTCCATGGGTTTTTTTGTCTCTTGGGAATCGCCTACAGGGTTCTACTCTATTCAGAGTATTTTACAACTACAACACACACTGATTTGACCATGTTAGGCTAGCTTAGGTCCATGCTGCAGTGCTTGAGAGATGTCTTCAAGTAGTCCTTGATATGTTTTTCTGGTCTTAACCTGCGCACAGATCACCTGTTCACAGTTCACCATAGAAGTCTCTTTGGAAGATGTTTGTCTGGCATTTGGATGATGTGACCAGTTCAATGAGGCTGAGACCTGATCTATAAGATATAGATGCTTTCTAACTTAAATGTTTCAGTGATCTCCATGTCTGGAATGTGATCCTGCCATTATACACCAAGAAGCTTTCTCAGGCACAGATGGTGAAAAAAATTAAGCTGCCTAGAATAGAAAAGATTCAGCTACATAAAGCAGCAAAGGCAGAATGACTACAGGGTAGAAGGTCCAAACCCAATTTCTGGAGTTTCTTCTCAATTGCCCTGAGAAGCCAGGAGGAATAAGAGCAACTGGTAAAAAAAACACCACATTCCACTAGCTCTGTATGAGAAAAAATGCAGTTGAGCTTATAGAGAAGACACATTTGTAGATGTAGGCATATTTTAGGTGAATGAAAGAAGAATAAAAACTATACACTATCAAGAAGATTGTGAGACATTTGACCTAGAATCATGTTTGGTAAACTGGACTATCTTTTTTTGGAGGAAAGTGAGACAAAATAAATAATAAGTTTATTACCAATTATTTCCTGTGACTACAAACTACCCATCAGCTGGGAGTGGGAGAAGGTGGAGATATTTATTTAGAAGTGTTATATGCATGAGGCTCTCAGTAGGTTGCACACAGATCTTAGCATCTGGAAGCAGTCCTTGTGACTGTAACAGACCTACTATTTGTTTATTGGTCGCTGGTACACTCAACAAACGTAGATTATGTTAGCTATTTTGTATTATCTGGCAGTCACAGAATTACACAATATTTGCGATCGGCGTGGATTTTATAAAAAGTTAGAAGGTAAGCCCATTTACGAAATATGAACTGACCTAGCTACACAGCAATATGCATCATCAAATAAGTGTCTTAAATCCTGGTACCGCAGTGTAGATGATTTTCCTGTAACCCAACAGAAAATTGGGACACAATTATTGTCTGAGATGGGAAATTCTGAATCATCACTGGGACATAGCTTGTTTTAATCACTGGGAATTATGGACAATTAAACTCTTGTAACTTGTATTTCGTGGGATGATTTTTTATAGAGCTTGAGTTCAAACACAGAAGACTTCATAGGATATGATACGATCTTTAACATAATTAAATAAGTTGCAATACATGCTTCATTTATCTTTTTTCTTACCCAGTTCAATGACAACGATGTAGCTTCATGGGACGAGATACAATCTTTAACAAAAAACAAAAAGTTACAAACTGTGTACCTGGAAAGAAACCCCATATATTTTGATTCACAACAACAAATGGATCCCAGTTACCGTCGGAAAGTGCTACTGGCTCTACCATGGTTAACACAAATTGATGCCACCTTGGCAAGATGAAAGGGATGATATGAACTTGATGTAACGTCATTACTAATGTACCTAGTTAAATAAAAATGTTAATGTCAATTCTTGAAGTTTTTATAAATATCCATCATCATCTTTAAGTCTCCGCAATGAAGGATGCCTGCATTGGACCTCCAAATCGCTTGTCTCTGACCTTGTTGGTGCACTCTCTTAGATTATGACCAGTCCATCTCATGATGTTTCTCTCTCACTTGTATCTCTGCCTACCTCTTGCTCGCTCCCTTCGACTCTACTCTCAAGTAAGGTCTTCAGCAAGGTGTCATTTCTTTTAATATGTTCAAAATACTTTATTTGTTTAATCTTTATTTCCTTTAATAGTTTTTTTTAATACAGTGTTGTAAGAACCTCTTTTCGTGTTCTTCTCTTTCCATAAAATTCTTCCTATTCTTCTAAATATCTACATATCAAAGGCAAAAATTATGTCCTTCAGTTCTTTGTTTATTATCCATATTTCTGAGCCGTATAGCAATACAGAATAGATGTAAAATTTTAATTTGTTTGTAATTTATTTAGATGTCAATATTTTCCTCATGTCATTGAAAGTACATTTAGCCATTCCTGTTCACCTTTTAACTTCTGTTTCACACCTACCATCATTTGGGATTATGTGTCCAAGATATTGGTAATGATCTACTTGTTTTAGTATCTCTCCATGTATTTTATGTTTAAAATACACTCCTACTCTGTGATTTTGAGAATACCCTTAATAAATGTTAAAAATCAATGTTACATTTGTTTGTGTTACTGATGTGGCCAATGTTACATTTGTTTGTGTTACTGATGTGGCCAATGTTACATTTGTTTGTGTTACTGATGTGGTCAATGTTACATTTGTTTGTGTTACTGATGTGGCCAATGTTACATTTGTTTGTGTTACTGATGTGGCCACTGTGATGAGGCATCTCGGCTTTGATTTGGGGGAGTATGATATTACATGGGGCACTAGTAAGACTGGGCATCTGAAGGGCAGATGAAGAAGTGAGTCACGGTCAGCAGGCCACGTAGACACAGTGTACATACACTTTGATATTTGCTGAGTGAGATTGAGCACCTATACGTTTGCCAGGAGTGCAGTAATGTCAACTCATAACCAATAATTATATTTAATAGCACTCACATATAATGTAATGTAGACATAGCACTCGCACAATGTAGTGTAGGAATAGCACTCTCACATAATGTAATGTAGTTACAGCACTTACACAATGTAATTATAGCACTCACACGATGTAATGTAGACATATCACTCACACATAATGTAATGTAGGCATATCACTCACGTGTAATGTAGGCATATCACTCACACATAATGTAATGTAGGCATAGCACTCGCACAATGTAGTGTAGGCATATCACTCTCACATAATGTAATGTAGTTATAGCACTTACACAATGCAACTATAGCACTCACAATGTAATGTAGACATACCACTCACACATAATGTAATGTAGGCACATCAGTCATGTATAATGTAATGTAGGCATATCACCCACACATAATGTAATCACTCACACATAATATAATGTAGGCATATGACTCACATATGTAATGTAGGCATATCACTCACATAATGTATTGTACTGGGTAGTTATACCACTCACACATAATGTAATGTAGGCATGCCACTCACACATAATGTAATGTAGGCATATCACTCATGTATAATGTAATGTAGGCATATCACTCATACATAATGTAATCACTCACATATAATGTAATGTAGGCATATCACTCATATATTTAATGTAGGCATATGACTCACATATGTAATGTAGGCATATCACTCACATAATGTAGTGTACTGGGTAGTTATACCACTCACACATTGTAGACATTTTAATTATTGATTCTTGAATAGGAACAAGTATCACAGCACTGGGGGCATTCCCATATATGCTCTGCTTGCCGTTCCATCAGCCATCTAAAAGTGTATAAGCTCAGTGTCCCAGTCAGTTGCTGATTACGTGTTCTTCTGATCTTTCCGGAGAGGGAGAACTTTCTCCCATCACCTCTAGTCACTCCCATTTCTACCATTCTCTGAATATGTACATTGTCACGTTCGACTTCCTCCTCATCTTCTCGTAGGGTATCCATGACTGCTCTAGTCAATTCAATTCTGTCTCTTCTTTTCTCGGTGCCGTTCACCAAAGCTTTACCAGCCAACACATCGACTCTTTCGTTTCTCCTGACCCCAACATGACCAGGACAGTAAATCTATGTAATGCTCTGCACGTTGTCGAGAAGAGTGACCCATTCAGTTCTGATCATACACTTTTCTATTTTCCACAGCATACTTTGAGAGTCTGATAGAATCACTGAGTCTGTTGGTGGTTGCGTCGCCAGCCAAGTGAGAGCTGCTGTCACCGCTTCTATTTTCATTCTGATACGCGATGTTGTAGTGGGGTAGGCAGCTGACTTCTCAGCTAATTTCTTTCAATTTTGAAAGACCACGAAGCCCGAACCACACCTGTTTGTTTCTTGCGTTAACATACCACATCAATGTAGACATACCACTCTCAAGGAATGTGAATTTAATGTCAGTTACCACAACAGGTTATGGGACTTTACTTTTGCTAATATTTGTTAATATAACTAATATGGATATTATATGTTATATGTTTGTTGTTACTGAGGATATTTCAATATCCTGTACGGGATGTTTGTTGTTGTTGTAATGGTCCTTGTCTCAATTGGTCTGTTCTGGTGATTTTGAGTGCACAGTTTGAATGGCTTGACAAAATCGCATCTTATTTTGGAGATGCGGTTAGTCAAGTACAGAAGAACGCGTGTGAAATAGTTGCTAGGCGATTTGGTGCCATTGAACGGACTGGTTCAATTCCCGTTAGTCTCACGGAAATAGATACCAGATGTGTGTGTGAGTATAGCTGCAGCCTGAAAGGAGAGCTTAGGATAGCGACACTGTTACCTGCCATATCCATTGTAATAGGTGATTAAAGAGTCTTGAGAGTGAAGTTGTCCGTCTCATCCTATAGGTCAAAGTGACCTAAAAGTCATTATGAACTCAGACTAGTCATGTCTGACAGTTGAAGATATTGCAGCAAAGTTTTAAAACATTGTACAAAATATTTGTTCTCCAGATTATCGCCTGCTAACCAGCAGGATTTTGAGAAGGACCGCGGTAGAAGAAAGAAGAAAAAAGTTGGGCATGCAACTGTTGAATATTCATGACGCTAAAATATTGCTATTATTTAGTCCATAGATGCTATGAATTTTGTACATTGGCGAATTCTTTTTATGTTTTAAGACCATTGCAAAATAAATTTAGTCAAAAATTAGATTTTACAGTACACAGGTTATTATCAAGTTACATTTGATCCACATTTACTCCTGTTGGCATGCATTTATATTTCTGTGATTTTCATTGGTCACTGCGCTGACAACATAGCGCAGTGACCAATGAGAAGCACTTAAATATTTGGATATGGCAACAAGAGTGCTGTAGGCAGTCAGTTTGTCTTTTAATTGTGAACTAAAGGATAATTTCTCAGTTTAATTGTTATGTTCAGGTCTCTATTGGGTTGTTTTGCTGCATGTGGAAATCAAGAATTGTAATTCTGTAGGTGCATAAAAAAACTATTTTTAGTATAAGATGGCTGTTTACTGTAGAAAATATTATATTATGTACAATTGAATGAGTTTGATAGATCTATAATCTACAGAGGGAATTTTTACAACTAGATACATTTTCTAAGAGCAGACAAAAATATATAGTCATTAATATTTGAAGTTGCAATCCAAAATCTCTGCAGTTGAACAGCTAGTTTTGGAGATAATTACTTCCAACAATTTTTATGAATTAGTGAACAGACTATAGTAACAATTTTTGACAAGAAACTATTACATTCTATTTCAAAATTCTGCAAAAGTTCTTGACAAGTATTAGTATGTCATTGGTCAACTTTCTATTCCACTCCTTTGCTTGAAGATAGTCGAGAGGCAATGATCAAGAGGTAGGCAGAGATACAAGTTTTTGGAAACATAAGGTAGACAGGTCATAGTCTAGCAGAGTGTACCACCAAGGCAAACATCAGAAGATGGGGGTCTGTTGCAGTCAACCTTCAATGTGAAGACTGCACCTAATAATGATGACACATACACTTGCAGGATTGACAGCCATGCATCACCATACTGGACCTTCATCGCCAATGAATTTCTATATTTCGCCCCTTCACTGATAAAAAAGATGGATACCATCGATGCTCCTGTTTTTTCCATTTCAATAATGAGACAGTCATATTTAAACTGCCATTATGATGTTCATCAGCACCAATATGGCACGTGTAGGACACTTAACATTCTTAGAAATAATATTGACAGGTTAAAAGACAATGCCATGGTTATTCTTTTGCGTTCATTCTCAAACTCCCATAGATTAGCAGTATGTAGTCTGGAGAACGGAATGCATCGTGTCATGGTTTACACAATTGCTGTGATATCTGCGCTTTTTGACATAATAACTCATCTGACTTCATATGGGATGGGACAGCCAACTCCACCCAAAAACCTCAGTAGTTGCATCTTACAACATGCATGGAAGGTAAACAGTGTTGCCATTCTTTGCTCCCCGTTTAGCCTGGCAATACACAGGTATATGGTTATTCTAATGTTTATAACACATTAAAGGTTTTAATTTGAAGCACTCTTGTATAGCAGGTGCTGTGCAGACTGGCGTAGGAGATCATGAATCTACACAACTTTCTATTTCAAGTATCTTTTATAAGTATGGTTGTTGACTGTCATTCTACAATGCCAGACTATCTAATATTTTCTCACATTGTCTTCTTTAATCTCTCTTGCCTACAATCTTGTGTGTTTAAACTATGTTACTCAGACCTCCCTATCTCATAACACTGTTTAAAATATATGATTTAACACTTGTTTCACATTGGAATCTTTCAGCACTGCTTGTTAGTTCTAGCTGCCCATGATATTCTTCTATAGAATCACATCTCTGTGGCATCTAATCTTCCAATATCCTTTTTATTTATTATCCAAGACTTAATCCATATGTTGGAATCAGTGTCATGTTCTGAAGAACCTCTCTGCTTCACCTTGACTAGCAAGGACATATTACACAGTATATTCTTCATTTTTATGAATGCTGTTTATGCCTGCCCTATTCTGTTTCTTATCTCTGTTGAGGTTTTCCTATATGTTGTCATAGTTGTTCCTAAATATTTGAATTGGTGTACCTGCCTATGTATTGACTGGGTCCAAAAGGGGAGCAAAGAATAATGACATTATTAGCTGCCACACATGTCATAAGAGGTTACTAAGGAGGTTTTTGGTGAGTTGGGTTGGCTGTTTCATTCCACAGAGGTCCAACCTGATCCTGAAGTCAGATGTAGTTGAAAGTGACAGATCTCGCAGCTAAACTGTAAACCATCACAACACATTCCGCTCCTTGGACTACATCGTGCAAATCTACATGAGTTTGAGAACTAATGCAGAAGAAGATTGACTGACCTCATCAACAAACACAAAAAGCCACAATAACAGCGGAAAATCCACAGAATTCATCCAATATTCTGTACATTTTAGTAATGAGGTTTATTATATAAATGATACTGCCATAAAGAAGTCAGGTGTGCACAGAAACTAATTACCCAGTAACTATAAACCCATAGGGTTGTAGGGGCAGGGTCAAGGTCATAGGGGTACCACATTGGATGCATCAACACAGACTCATGGTTGTAGGGGTACCAGATTGGATACATCAATACACAGTCCTCCAGCAATTTTTATCCTCAATAATGTGGAGTGAGGAAAAATCTTGTCTTGTCCAGTCCTTGATGTTTGCATTTCTTTGGCCTTCTCTGCTTCTTCCACCTTCGACTGTAGTATGGTTTTTTTAAACAAGAAATCATGTCAGCATACATGTTCACATCATGCACGTTTTCATTATTTCACTATTGAAAGCAATGGTTCTTGTGGACCTGTATACATCTCTATTTTATTTCTTATGTACAAATTTGTCTTATACTCTCTATATAAGATGTGTATAATTCATCTGTAGAATTTCTATTCGAAGGCCAGTAATTGTCTCTCCATGTCTGCAGTGAGTGTCCAAATCTCACAAGCACATAACACAATAGAAAGCACTATTCAGATATAAGAAGAATGAATAAAGAAATCATGATAAGTAAATTTCCTACAAGTAGTTGATAACTCACAAGCCATGTCCTCCCTTATCTATGCCATACCTGTTGGCATGAACTCTTCAACTAAAGTTTCATAAAACCATTAAAAAACTTACAAAAACACTTTCATTTATTCCAGAAATGAAGTCCATCATTAAAACATGAAATAGACTACAAAGAAAAAGACAATCTCATCTACATGCTTGGAAGAAAGAAACAATTATGTTTAGAATGAGAACACAAAAAACAACACATGTATAGAAAGATGTATGCTCCTGTGGTCAATCTTCAGAAAACAGAACATAATTGTAGAACTTCTGCTGTATCACACCACAAGAACAAAACTGGTCATCTGGAAAAGCTCTGGCAGACAAGCTCTATGGCCCAGCCATGGGGATGTTGATCACAGTATAATGAATTGAAAAAAATCCATCTATTTATCTATATGCTGTGCCCCCTTGTTTGCCTTGCGTCATCAGGGGTAGAAGAGTTCTCTGGAGATGGCCTTCCTGTGTGCTGTTTTTAAACTTGTTCCTGTGGCTTTGATTTGTGATCCATCTTTTACATGGCCTGCTTCTGGCTTTATGGTCATGATGTTTATGTTGTCTATGTGTCATGGCCATCTGTGGTATGCTGTCTGTTGGTAGTCTGGGAGTGTGTGAAAACCACTTGATCTGTTGTCTTTTGATGTGTTCCAATACTGGTATTGTTTTGGTTATCCCTCTGATGTTATCCTTTCTAGTTCTATCTCTTAATGACATTCCGAGTATTCTTCATAGACATGTCATTTCTGCTGTTACTGGTAGCACAGTGATGGGATAATAATAGTCTTGTATAATGCAACGTTAGTGTATATGTTTACATTTTTGTTCTTAAAAATATGTGTCATCTGTCCTAGGATCTGGTATGTTTTGTTGCATTTATTTTGTATCTCTGTAGTTTTCCCTTCACTTGATATAATGTGTCCTAATTAAGTGAACTCATTTACCTGTTTAAGGTGTTTATTAATGATGGAGATAGTGATATTTCTTTCTTTGCTATTGCCATTACCTATGTCTTTTCAATATTAATCTTCTTGTTGAAATTTTGACGTTATGTAGAGTCTGTTCATATGTTCTTGCAATTGTTCTTTTGATGTCGCTATTAGTACTTGGTCGTCTGCAAAGAGTAGTACATTCAATTTTTCATTTATGTTATGTTCTTCGTTGGTACTTGTTAGTTTATAGAAATGGTTGATATATGTTATAAAAAGGAGAGGAGATAGGACATGCCCTTATAAAAAAGTCCTTATCAGCGTATAACTGACAGCAGCGAGGAAAAAGATGAGTTACAAAATCATAAAGAAAACCTTATAAAAGAGATAAATATATTTATAAATTATAATAATTTAATACATGATTCACAAATCAAGGATTAAAAATATCTATTAGATTAGATCCAGCCTATTCAACATCTACACAGAGAACATCTTTAGAGATAAAAAGGAAAGCCAGGACTCAAGGTCAGTGGGCTAATTATAAACAATCTACAACTTGCAGAAGGCACAGTCCTCTTGGCAGAAAGTGAACAGGAGCTACAAAGACTAATACAAGGGTCATTCAGAAAGTAATGTATCACATTGGTGTCCTCAGCTAACAATGAAGATATGAGCATGACATTTTGCGGACTTCAAATATTGCATGTGATGATTGCATCCAATAAATCGTACCGCAGTCTGCAACATAATACAGGTGCACTAAACCATTGAATTGGAGCTTCTTAGAAAATTTGTTACAAGCAGTGAATTGTGATTGAATATTTCGTTGCAGAGAAGAGACTGTTGTGATCACTGTTCCCACTAAGCTGCACTAACGCACACATTTTTATTCATTGGTGCACAGAGTTTGGACTTTGCTCACAAGACTTCCATATAGAAATATGTACATAAGTTCCTATAATAAAAAATTTAACTTGTTTGAATAGAATATGCTGAAAAAATTCACTTTTTTAGGTAGAATTCCTGCCCAATTTTTGTTGTAGATATCCAAATGCTGCTGAGTAGTTCTATTCTTGGCAGCCCAATGCCATTCTTAAGTTGCACCCACAGTCAGAACATGTCAGAATCTTGAGATATTGGAAGCAGGGTCAAGAAAACTGATGAGGGATCTAGAAACTTGATGCTGGGGAGAATCGTGAAGGCATAGAATACAGGATGTGACATGGCCACAGCAAATAGCCACAGAATGAAGGATCAAGGACTGCCTCTCGAGTGCTTGTGACCAGCAGGGAATGCATCCCTATGAACCCCACCTGAACACCCAAAAGCAAAGCATTTCTCATGGAGACTTCATGGGGCCAGTTGACCACATGATAAGTTTCAGATTTGCATGTCATTCTTTTGCATGTCATTCTTTGAGATGAAGATATCTGTAGCATACAACCAAACCTACAATGTTTGCCCAAAGAATGTGGTGTTCAAAATGTATCAGCCCATGGAGATAAATCTTTACTCACTGGCACTCTTGTCTTAGAGGAAACATATTGGTTGTGAGCACCCACAACTTCTATGTGTGTGTATGGAAGTTTTGCAGGTGACGGAAGTACATTTAGTCAGTACAGATAATAATAAATAAAAGAAAATTAACAAAGAGGTTCTAACAGTGCTTCTTATGAAAAAAGAACTATTAAAGGAAGTAAAGATGAAACAATGTATTTTGAACATTAAAAGACAGGAGACCTTGTTGAAGACCTAATTTGAGGATAGAGCTGAGAGGAGGCATGCAAGAAGTAGGCAGATACACAAGTGGGAGGGAAACATCAAGAGATGGACAGGTTACAGTCTAGCAGAGTGAACCACCAAAGAAAGAGACAAGATGTTAGATATCTCTTTCTGTTGCAGCTAATTTTCGTTGGCATTTGTTACTAATTATATTCTTTGGTTCTATTGCAAAATAATGGTCTACCCTTTTTGCGGAAAGTGAAAAGAAATGAAGGCAATTTTTTCTCCGTAAATTATCTCTCTTGTCTAATTGGTCTATAATTACTGATAAGTGGTTCTGGGTCGAGATATTTATTTTACGAGGGTTCTATGTATGAATCTCTCAGTGGATAGCGTGCACAGGTGACTCTTAGTGTGTAATGCAAAAATTGTCGAATCCAGCAGCAGTCCTTGCAGCTGTAACAGAATTGTAGGCTTGTATCTCTAACAAACTTGCGGTAGCCATTTTGCATCTAGGACTAAACAGGCCATAAATGAGATCACAACATTGTAGATCAGAGCAGATTTTTATAAAAAGTGTGACAATATGTATAATATTGAAAAAAGTATAATACAATCTGTTTTCTTATTCCTCTGTGATTGTTCTCACACTCCTGCAGATTAGCAGGATGTAGTCCATTTAACGGAATCTACAGTCTGAAAATCCAAACTTTAAATACTTCTAGAGCAGGGATTGTCATTGTCAACATTTTTAGATGATGATGTCAATTAGGCTACCAAGCTCCACATTTATTGTGTCCTAGTTTCACAGCCATAAATTGCTACTAGAAAAAAATACACAAATACAATATGAGGAAACCCGAGTAAAAAGTAAAGTTAATCCATAGGATTTATAACACCGTAGGGGTATGAGATATTAGCAATCTCACAGTTCAGTGGCTCTGCTATATGAGGTCAGTAGCCCTCCTCTCCTTTGCAGTCTTTACTTTCCGGATTAATCTGGTACCAAATTAATGCTGAGTCAATATTTCACCTCAACTAGGAAATTAACCCAGGACCACTCATATGCGAAGTCAGTGAACTAACCACTGCGCTATGTGGCTCCCTAAACCTGAGTACACTTCAGTGAATCCCCTACTTCTTTTCAACCATTTCCCAAACATCATCACAAACCAAACATACATTCTCTATTGTAAACGAAAGACGACCAACATTTTACAAAGCATGCAGATTGTATGCTCCAGTAGAAGCATGGAAAGGAAATTCTTATAAAAACGATAAATATCACAAGAAGAGATAAAATCAGAAATCACAATATTGGAAACATATTGACACAATACCAGTCATATCCTATTATAACAACTTCATCTGGACCAACACAATTTTTATGTAATAACAGAAATTCAAAGAAATATTATGAGCTATGATGCTAATTTCCTATGTGCAATGTAGGGAGGAGGGTTTCCTCAAGTTTTTTTTTCATACCAGAAGATTCCAACTCTCAGCAATATTTTGAGAAACTTTTTACTCAGAAGGATTATATTTTGCAGAGGATAGAGATTAGTGTTCTGGTAGAGGGAAGAAAGGGATACAGATAGGCATGCTTTTAGAGGGAAAGGAAGGGATAGAGATAGGTGTGCTGGTAGATAAAAAGGAAGGGATCAAGATAGGTGTGCTGGTAGAGGGAAAGGAAGGGATAGAGATAGGTGTGCTGGTAGAGGGAAAGGAAGGGATAGAGATAGGTGTGCTGGTAGAGGGAAAGGAAGGGATCAAGATAGGTGTGCTGGTAGAGGGAAAGGAAGGGATAGAGATAGGTGTGCTGGTAGAGGGAAAGGAAGGGATCAAGATAGGTGTGCTGGTAGAGGGAAAGGAAGGGATAGAGATAGGTGTGCTGGTAGAGGGAAAGGAAGGGATAGAGATAGGTGTGCTGGTAGAGGGAAAGGAAGGGATCAAGATAGGTGTGCTGGTAGAGGGAAAGGAAGGGATAGAGATAGGTATGCTGGTAGAGGGAAAGGAAGGGATCAAGATAGGTGTGCTGGTAGAGGGAAAGGAAGGGATATATAATAGAGATACTGGAAAAATAGGAATACAGCTTCAAAAAATTTGAGAAATTTGCACAAGATATGACTACCTGTAACCAACATTGATAGCCAAGAAGTGGATACCATCTCACTGTGGAATACAATGACATTAGAAAGCAGACCAGCTAGCTAGGGAGGATGCTAAGCTATGGTACATGCCGCTCTGCCATGGAGAAGACAGGGGACGTCACTCTGATGACATACCTGACAATATAACATGACTGCAGATGCTGAATGCAGAATAAGAAGAAGTTGGGAAGAAGCTACCAATGAATAGGCAGATATATAAATCACTTACATAAAAAAACACATCAAACCATCAGAAAATCACAAACATCAATACAAGATGACTATCAAATTATTAACAGACCAGAACAAATTACAATTTTACGCCTCAGTAAATTATAATTTACACTGTATATATTAAATAAGCTACACAAAATTTAAGATTGGTAATACAGCCATGTGTATTGGTAATACTGCAATATGCGGACAGGCACCACAGACTGCAGAACAGAAGAATGTCCTAAATGAGATGCCGAGACAAACAAGCTGGCACATAGCATAACACTAGAATCAAAGCTATATGCGCCCTCATATGCTATACGCACCCTCGTATGAGCTTAAAAAATGATGATGTTTATGTAAGAGACAAAATCACAGATAGAAACATTTTAAGCAAACAAAAGAAGATGAAGACCACTTAAGAAGATTGTTTGATGGTCAATAAGCCTTCTAATGAAAACGGCAGAATAAGAAAGATAATTTATATTACACATATATTTATACAATATTTATAATATTACTTTATATGTGCAACATTGATCATGTTATGGGCTGTATTTATGTATGATTCATAATAAGTTTTATATTTATAACAATTTATATAACATTAAAAGTGTTACATGCTGACTGCATTTATATATGTACAGTGTTACATATCACTATTTATAGCAAATTTACAAGAAAATGAGACAGATAATTCAAGTTTATAAAAAAAACATTTGCATAAACTTCATAATACAAAAGACATATTTTAATATTTAAAAAAAATACCTCCCATGAAAAAAGATGCATATACCTTGAAACACAAAAAACACAAGAAATACTTTGAAATACCAAGAAATGCACACTTTGAAATAAAAAAAACCACTTTGAAATACAAAGAAACACACACTTTGAAACACAAATAAAACACACTTTGATTTACAAAAAATACTGAAATAATAAAAAATACACATTGGAACTAAAATAAAACACTGAAATAAAATAACACTTAGAAATACAAAAAAGCACACATTTTGAAACTAAACAAAAAATACTTTGCAATTAAAAAAAACAACTTTGAAATAATAAAAAATATACTTTAAAATACACAAAATTTGCAGAAAATAGATGCTACACTTTTTTCTTGCCCTCAAACTCTCTCTAGACCAGATCTCTCTCATGTATCAGGACAATGGTTCCACTAGACTTTCAACAGAACCATTGTCTTGAAAATCTAGTAGGGAATAAAGAATAGTTAACTGAAAAAATTCAGAGAAAACACATACTTTGAACAATTTTTAAAAACCCAGCACAAACAGGTACACACACATTTTGAAATTAAAATTACAAATGTGATGACAAACACATACACTTTGAAGTATGCATATTTACAGAAACATATTTTAAAATGTTTTTTAAACATGTGATCATGACAAAACTATAAAATTAAATATTTGAAAAGACATGAATGTACCAAGTTATAAATTAGAATTTCATATAAATTCACAAACATGTCATGTTATACAAACTGGATTGTACAACAAATATACTTATCACAATAACCTACAAATATTTTATTTCACGGCAGCAGCCATGAATGGGAATATGAATAAAATCCATAACTGGCAACAATCTTGGTGTAAGAACAATCATGGCATTTTCTGAAAGAACGTTGTGACATTGTAGAGAAATGCTTGAAAAAAGTTAAACTATGAGTCGTTAACTCAAAATAACAGGAGAAACATATCTGTCTACAACTAGTATATCATGAAAAAGATGATATTGTTTACCTGTATCAGGTACAAATGTTTGGTTTACATATAAGTACAGAAGTTGGATCAGTTACCTGTACGTATAGAAATTGGTGAGGACAGCTAGAGAGGAGATGGGCACCACTAGCTAAACCTTTTGCCAAATGAAATACTACAATGGACAATCACACACAGAGAATAAATAACAAAGTTCTTAAACTTACTGAAAATTGTTTTCTCTGAGAATTTATGCACTCTTTATGCCTGCGAAAAGGTCAGCGAACTTACACATGCACTAAACAAGTTCACATGCGCATGGCAAAGGTATGGTGGATGGGATTTGGTGAAACCACAATGGATGACAGTCATAAAATCTGGTATAGTGGAGACAAAGCAAAACACCAACATGAGGTAGGATTTATTGTCCACAAAGAGAAAGTTAACTCTACCATTAGTTGCACCCCTATAAACAGCAGACTTTTAGCAAACGTGTATCAGATAGACCAAAAACATCACGATCATTCAAGTTTATGCCCCAACTGTTGACTATGACGAGAAGGAAATAGATGCATATTTTAAACACTAGAAGACACAATAAAGGATATCCCCAAAAAAGATCTGTTAATAGTACTAGGTGACTGGAATGCAATGGTGGGACCTGAAGCCTATGATCAATGGGCTGGCACAATAGGAAAATTTGGAACAGGAGAAACGAATGAACAAGGACTAAGACTATTGGATTTAGACAATCAATATAAGGTGAAAACACTACTCTAACATTAGTCTATCATTATAAACCCCTAGTTTTTGTCCATTGTGTCTTAGTGAAACATTTTTAAAAACTTGTATTTTACCTAAGTACAATTGTGGATTTAGACAATAAATTTAAACTCACTCTTGCAAATACACTATTTCCACACAAGCTTTCCAGAAGAACAACATGGCTTGCTCCAAAAGCAGACATATATTATCAAATTGATTTCATTCTTACACTGAAAAAAATTCAACTCTAGCATAAACAAAGCACAAACAAGAACTTTCCCAGGAGCAGACATTGGTAGTGACCATGATTTGGTTCTATTGACAATCAAAATTAAATTTAAAAAGAATCATACTCAAAACAAATGCACACAATTAAGATTTAATATAGAAAAATTGAAAGATCCAGAAATAGCAGAGATATTTGAGGCAACAATGGGTGAAAAATTTGCAGTTCTAAACATTGTAAATGAAGATGTTAACTCTCTCACAGAAGCCATGAAAGAAACTTTATTAGAATCAGCAGCAGAAACATTAGGGACAAGAAGAATAACACGGAAACCTTGGGTAATAGAGGACATCCTGAAATTGTGCGACGAAGGAAGGGAAATGAAAAAGATTAAGAAAGAGGCTCCTGAAATGTCAGGGCAATATAACAAAATAAACAAAAATATCAGAAGGAAAATGAAACAAGCACAAAAAGTGTGGCTAGAAGAACAATGTGAAACCCTGAATGCAGGATTTAAATACAGAAACAGTAAGGTAGCATAGGACAATTTAAGAGAGACTGGTATACTGATGATGATGTTCCTCTTTCACAAGCTAAGATGAGCATGTCATTGGAAAAAAAGTCAAACTAAGTTTGGTGTTTACGGGTCTCCATAATGCTGATGAGTCCAATTCAAGCTCTGAAAAACCTGCCGCAATGTGAGCAGGAATGAAGTAAGTCCACCAGAGACAAGGAAAAATAGTCTGATCCTTCTGTTCACCCATCTCTTTCAAATTGCATGCAGTTCCCTACTATGCTCAAAGCCTTCAATACCCATACATATTTGACCATGTCAGACTGGGCAGTTAAGGGTTGTCATCTTAAACAATTGCATACTATTGTGCCTGAGAGATGTTTTAAAGTAGTTCTATAAACGTTTTTCTGACCTCTACTTGAACGCTTGCTTGCGCAGTAAGCCTGTAAGGCAAAGATTTAACATGATTTTTTATTAGATGCCAGCATCATGGAACACAAGATATTGCCAAAAGTGCTCTGCTTTCCATTCCAGCAGCCATCAAAAATTATGCAGACTCAAAGTCTCAGATGTTGATTATGTGATCTTTATAACTATCCATGGAGGATATTTCCTCCTCTCATCCCTGGTTATCCCCATTTCTGTCATTTTTTGTATGTGCACATTATCATCTCCAGTAGTATCTTCTTCACTCTGTAGTAAATCAATGACCCTCATTAGGTCAGCCCTATCTCTCTTCAATACTGTGCCATCAACCACAACAGTGTCCACCAATGAGTCTGCTCTTTCATTGCCTCTGACCCCTCATGACCAGGGCAGTATATCCATGTAATACTTTAGACAACTAAGTTATTCAGTAACATGACCCAATCCTTTCTTAACAAACATCTTTCTATCTTCTACAGTATCCTTTGGGAGTCAGAATTACAGTGTCAGTTAATATTTCAGTCACAGTCCAACTGAGTACAGCAGTCACTACCTCTATTTTATTTTTTTAATCTTGATGTTGTAGTTGAGTGTAGGCAGACAATTTTTCAAGTATCTCTTTTCTATTCTTATAGGTAACAAAGCCCCATTCACACTTATTCATTTCTCTGTTGATTGAGCCATCTGTATATATGATTATGTCTTGAGGTTATGAGTGCATCTGGACAAGTTCTTGTACTGGCACCAGTTCATTTCCTACACACTTTCTCCAGTTATATTGCTACATTTACCAGAGACTATTTCTATTTGTTCACTTCCATCCATTCACTGCCTTTTCCTAATTCTTCCAATTCATACACTCTGAGCAACCTGTCATCTGCTTCTGCCATCCAAAACTTTCTATGTTTGATTTGATTGTATGTAAATGTAGGGCATAAAAATGGCATTAACCTACAGACTAATCTGAAATTCTACAGAGCAGTGGTCCTTCCAATGCTGTTATACGATAGCAAAACATGGACTGCATATAAATATTGTGAGGAAACTCAAACACTTTCACACATCTTGTCTCAGAAAAGTCATGAACATCAGATGGCAAGACAAGATTCCAGTTACCACTGTCCTTGACAGATCTAGTATCCCCAGCATTGACACTGTCCTGATGCAGACACAGTTTCGTTGGGCAGGTCATTTGGTACATATGCCAGACTATCTCCTGCCAAAGATACTTCTCTATGGTGAACTGGAGAAGGGTAAACGATCTCAAGGTGGCCAAAAGAAGTGCTACAAGGACTTGTTAAAGACCTCACTGAACGCCTTTGAAATAGACCAAGACACATGGGAAGAACTTGCACAAAATAGATCTACATGGTGCTCTACAATCAAAAAGAGTGCATCATCTTGTGAAAATAGGAGAAATGCTGCAGCCCAACGGCGGAGAGTATCTAGAAAGTCGGATATACCAAAATCCGCATACAGTGGTCATTCAATGTACGAACTGTCCAAGAACATTTATAGCTCGAATAGGGCTCGTTAGCCATCTACCAACTATGCATGGTCATAATTCTAAATGAATTTTCAAAAGTGGATGTAAAAATGGTCATCATCATTTGTGATGGACGAACACACGTGTTAGATTTGTTGTTCCTTTGTCTCATCTTGATTTGAGTGTAAGGGGTCATGGTTATATTTGATCACATTAAGGTATGCACTTACCCATGCCACTTGATGCCATACCTTAATGCTGCTCAAATCTAACAAGAATCTCATTTCCATAATGGGGGTATCTTTAGTACATCCCAGCACCGCCCTCATAGCCTCATTGTGGATTTTTTCCAATATATCCACTTGTGTCTGTGACAGTGTGAGCAGACCAAAACCGTAATCGATGACAGATAACACTTGTGTTTGCAATGGCAGAAAGAGTGACCATTGTCACTATGTTTGGAGAATGAGAGACTCCTGTCAAATGTTATCCCTAAATATTTTAAGTCATGTTTCCATAATGATAATGGAGCCCATACAACTGAGAGTATTGTGTCCGTGAGTAGCTTGTTATTCAGGAAGAACCATATGACCTTTAGAAAATTGCTTTCAATAGTTCCTAAGTATCCTCATACTGTTACACTTTGCCTTAGTAGGATTAACAACAGCATTGTTGGCAATGCACCATAATGACAGTTGGCTTAATTTACTCTGTATACTAGCAGTGATATCAGTTATAACTGTCTAAGTTGTATAGCAAAATGTCATCACTATATGTGAAAAACCTACCTGGTCCTGAAGTTTGCAATTGTGAAATTTTTAAGGTGTACACCTTGAAAAGTACAAGATACAATGGGGATCCTCTGTGGTATTATATTCTATCAATGGATGTTAATAATAATAATAATAAATCCTATAGCCCGTGAGGGTCATAGGAGTGCCACACTAGATACATCAGTGCAAAAGGTTCTCCAAACATCTCTCTATCTTCAGCCTTTTTCTGAGAAATCAGACCATTCCTTAATGTTACCAATCTTGGATTTTATTTTACCCCTCTTTTCCTTTCACCCTCAACTGTTCCTTGCAAAACGATTTTTAAAAGCGAGTCGTGTCTCGATACATGTCCAAAAGAAACATATTTGCAACATTTCCTCACTGCCAAAAATTGTTCTTGATAATCTGCAAGTTTGTTTATTTCATGCTGGACAAATATATGTCTTGTATTTTATATAGCTAATTATTAATAAACGTAGCACTTGTTCTCAAAATCCTGAATCCTTCTTTTCGAGTCTACTTTGAGTGTCCAACTTTCACATCTGTATAATGAATATTTAGCACTAGCAATCTGAATAGATTGATCTTTACTGCAATATTGATCTTTGCTTTCCAAATTATATTCAATCTTGCCATGGCAGCTATGTCAAGTCTTAGTTTAATCTCATTCCCAATTTGCCATGATCAATGGATGTTGAGTATCTTACAAAGGCAACTTATCTTACAGATTTTTCTTCAATGATGAGGTCATTATCATACAAGACCTAATCATACTCTGTATACATATAAAATCTCTTTAGCGGTTTAAGGGTGTGTTTGAAGTGAAACACAAAGAATACAGATATCTTCTTCTTCAGCGTTCATTCTCAAACTCCTGCTGGATCTCTATTGCAGTAGGACAATGGCCCTTTTAGATTTCCAGCAGGATATAGTCCAGAGAATGGAAATGCGTTGTGTCGCCGTTTTATTCGCGCCACTGGCCCGACACATCCATCTTCGGCGGTGAATACAGATATAATTCTCTACATAACATTGCTCTAGTTTCTTATTTAAAATATTCTTGTATTTACAACATGGGTCTGCCAGGATGCAATGATGTTGGATTCTTAACATATTGCCTACCGAAGGTCAGTTAGATCAGCTTGAGGCCCAATACAATATGGACAGCTTCATGACAGTAATACTCATAATGATGAATATATAATATAATGAATCACAATTTTAAATGAGTGAACATTTTTAGTAATCACCGGAACAGAATTTTGGACAGTCATCTGATACTTCCAGAGATGAAAAACATTGAAATCAACATGGACATTGATTTTGATAACAATAATATTGATAGTAGCAACATAAGCAGAGATGAACGTGAAGTTCGCCAATGACTAAAGTCATCAGAAGACAGCAAATATGCAAGAGTATTGATTTATACAAGAATATTGATTTATATCGATGTCATACCCACTATCGATAAAATTTAGTCTAGTAAAATTATCTATCTATATATATATATATATATATATATATATATATATATATATATATATACCATGTGTCTGGTAGAATATTTACCAATAAGAAATGTCAATATCTCTCATGTTATTAATGGCAGACTGACAGGATTTTGTTTTTCTTGTTAGGCAAACATAACAAATTTCAGTAGCCACTCACAAAGTTTCTGTGTATCTTAACATGAGCATCTTTAGTGGCCAGAAGAATGTCAAGATGATATTCTATCTCTCTCCATGTGCTTTGAAGCATCTTTAATGTGACGGATGCCTAAGCATCAATTATTTGTTGCCGAAGATTATCCAATCCCTGTACTGGAGTTTTTTCTTCTTCTTCAGTGTTCATTCTCAAACTCTCACTGGATCTCTCTTGTAGCAGGACAATGGTCCTACTAGATTTCCAGTAGGATGTAGTCCAGAAAATGCAAATTTGTTGTGTCACCTTTTTATTTGCGCCAATGGCGCTGCACATCCGTCTTCGACAAAGTACTGGAGTTTGATAGACAAAGATTTTTACATATCCCCATAGAAAGAATCTAAGAAGATAGAATCTGGTGACTTCAATGGGACCTAATCTTTCAATCCATCTGTCTGGAAATTGGTGATGAAGGTAGTTTCTTACTTCATTGACATAGTGCCAAGGTGCTTCATCTTGCTGGAATGTGATACCTTCTAGTATCCAAAGAACCAGAGATTCCTGCCTGAATCTCCATTGCATAACAATGGAAAACTTTAATTCAGGAAGACAATAACAGCACTGAATTTTCATCTGCACAGCGAACTCTCCCATTTTCATTATATGCATCATCACAATCCACAGCTGCATATTACATCTGCGTACGTCGCACATTATCAGACAATTTTTAAATATTCTTCACTGCTCCTAAACATTTTTTCTATAGTTAGTAACCATACAAAAAAATGTTCTAGTTTACATAGATGTGGAAATATTGATATTTATTATTGGAAGTGATTCTGCCAGACACACTGTATATCTATGTTTCAAATGTGGTGCATAGGGCAGAAACCAGAGCTCTCCAGCATTAGAAATGTGATGCTACTGTATGTACTTCTTGCATGTTGTTGAGACTCATAATAAAATTATAGATTTAGTATAAATGAGCAATTTACAAGTTGGACAAATTTAAGTTGAGTATTTTTTTCAAACTTATGACAATTTAATGTGAAATGGTGTAGTTATTGTTTCATATGTTACTAACATGATAAATAGGGCCTATTTGTCAATTTATATGCTCTTCTGCTTCATTTATTCACAATTAGATATTCTTCCAGAAAATCATCAAGATAAAGTCATATCACACTTTTGAAATTCTTATTTCACACGTAAGTTGTGATTATAAACCTCTTTTTAGTCATTTATTTTGTATAAATCATTTATTATTTTGTATAAAATAAAAATAATTGTCAAAGTAGACTATATCATTCAATTGACTAATCATATTAGTACTTTAACTTGTCTTCACAATGATGCATTTGTCCAAATTAATTATAAGCAAATGGCTCAACCATGGGGGGGGGGCGCAAATGGTTCAACCATTGAGAGAGCAAATGAATCAACCATCAGGGGAGCAAATAATGGTTAACCACCAAGAGGAGCAAATGGAACGCAAGGTAATTATGCCACAGACTGCTTTTCAATTCAGTAGCCAAATTCTTCAGTTCATAACAAATAACAATTATATTTATAAACACAAATTTGGACACTTACACTTGACCTAGTCATCTAATCTTTCACCTTTGCTCTTGTAACAATTGTTTGCTTCTATTGGAGATATACTTTAGTTTCAGTCACATATTATGTATTTCATCTACTTATTATATGAAATAAGGGAAATTTTTTTCTTGCAAATTATTACGCTTGTCTAATCGATCTATAATTACCAATCAGTGGTTTGGGATCGAGATATTTATTTTAGGAGGGTTGTACAGGTGAGTCACTTAGTGAATGGCGAGCAGTTGGGGGTTTGGCTTTCAGTGTGTTAAGCGAAGATCACAAATTGGCAGCTGTTGTCACGACTAACAGAATTGTACATCTCTAACTGGTCACCCCACCTAATAGTTGCTGCGGCTTAATACACGAAGAATTATCTTCACTCTTCACCATGATTGCTGCCATGGGGCCTACCGTTACTTTTTACATCTCTAAATAACTTATGAATATAGCAACCATTGTGTATCTTGAGCTAAAAAAGCAGTAAATGGCAACATTACTAATGAAAAATGTAGGATCAGTGCAGATTTTTTTGAAACTTTGATTTCTGTTGATTAGGTAGGCCCTGGATATGTGATCGTACCATACTTCATTATATTTGTGTGTATGTATGAGGGGAAGTCAATAAATTAGTGACAACCTAATGTGGAAAAAAGAATAGAAATGCAATAAATTATTTTCAAAGGTTGGATTGTGAGGTTACAACAACCAGTTATGACATCAAGTGTGTTGCAGATGATATTGTACATGAGAAATAACACTTTGCTTCAAGAGTGTACAAGATGCAGTTGTGCGTTTGTTTGGGCATAAGGACTTTTTACCAATGATGTTCACAAGGGGATTGTTCCTGTGTATGCAGAAGAAAAATGTTAATGTGTAAGCAGTGCAAGAAAAAATTACTGTGTAAATCCATTATCACAATGATACGAATCACTTGCTGATGACGAGTGACCTGGTCGTTCTGTTTAAATTGCCACAGAAGAAACGGTGCAGTGAATGATGGAGTAAATGATTTTAATTGACAGACTAATAACAGTAGACATGACAGCAACTGCAATAAAGTGTGTACATGGTTCACCCTATGGCATAATGCATGATCAATATTATTCCTGAAAGTGTTTTCACAATCGGTACCCAGAGAACTGACTAGTGAAGAAAAAAGATTGAATGGTCATGTTAGTAGAAATTAGGTGGTAAAATAAAGGAATGTATTCAAAAATTATATAGTTTCCATGTTTGTATCATATACATTTTTTTCGAGCCATTTGTGACTTACATATTAACTTCTCCTCATGTGTAAGTTTATATATAATATTGTTTTAACTCCTTATGCAGAATTTGGGCAGAAGTTTCAGATTACTTCAAGAAGAATAGAGATTGATTCTTCCTAAAGTTTGCAGTTATGAAATAATTGCAGCAACTTTACAAATTGTATAGCTGGAATATAAATGAATGAAATTTATCAAAATGTGATCATTTTGAAACTTTTAAATATGATTGTCCATTCAACATTTCACAAAAGGGCATAACTTGGAGTCTCTCAAAAATAAAATGGCTATTACTTCAACAATTACTTAAATATCATCACTGTAACACTTCTGAAAATGGTTGTCATCTCAATAATCATATCACTTTGACACTTCTGAAAATAGTTGCCATCTCAATAATCATATCACTTTGACACTTCTGAAAATAGTTGCCATCTCAATAATCATATCACTTTGACACTTCTGAAAATAGTTGCCATCTCAATAATCATATCACTTTGACACTTTCAAAAATGGATGTCATCTCAACAATTGTGTGAATTTGACACTTCTGAAAATAGTTGCCATCTCAACAATCATATCACTTTGACACTTCTGAAAATAGTTGCCATCTCAATAATCATATCACTTTGACACTTCTGAAATTAGTTGCCATCTCAACAATCATATCACTTTGACACTTATAAAAATGGTTGCCATTTCAGCAACGGTATCATTTTGACACTTCTAAAATGGTTGCCGTCTCAACAATCATATAACTTTGACACCTCTATAAATTACCATTAAGTTAACACTTCTGGCCATCAATTTGACACTTGAAAATTATCATTTCAAAAAGTTACTGAAAGGCTATTGTTTTGACCCTTCTGAAAGTGATAATCACTCCAATATTTACTAGAAGGGCACAACCTTGATCCTTCTTAAAATGGTCATTTTAAACAGTTACTAAATGTCCATTACTTTAACACGTTTGAATGGCCTTCTCAAAACTTCCTAAATAGCACTGAATGCACTTGTACAAATAATTGCATCACTTCTTAAAATACATTCACTTCAGTGCTTCTAATTAGTCCTTCACTTTCTTCCAGACACATGATTGCTGTATTGGTTCTGTCATTTCTGACTATCATATCAGGCAGTTACAACAACTATAACAGAATTGAAACCATTGCACTGAAATCTCTTACAATCAGAGAAATCGCAAAATCTTATATGTTGCGACAAAGTGTCTCATTCATACTGCATTTAACGCTGCTGCTTCTTGAGACAGATATTCTGTCTATCATCTTAAGAAAGTATTTCAGTGAAACACTAATTGGATTTGATACATTCACCAGATTATGCATTTTTCTCGCTTGTTCATGTAGGAGTCAGCAGAACAGTTGAAGGCATCTGAGAAAGGTTGCAGGTTTTGTAATGTACCAATTACTCTGAAAATAAAATATGTAGGAAAGATAGTAATTCATTTGAAAATAGATGTCTGGGAAAATTCTTAACCTTCTATTACACCATTTAAGGTTTTCCATAAAATATGTTACTAAATGTTTCAAGTGTATTAAGTTCAGGACTGGAGACCGCTTGGACTGTTGATCAACAATCCAACAAGCTATCGTAAAAAAACTGGTGTTACAGAAATATAAACTGACTCAACAGTATGTTCAACCACCTAGGTAACATACATCTGGAAATCAATCTTGACCTTTTATCATTAATGCCATGCTCATCTTGACTTGTGAAGGAGGAACATTATCCTCATGATGTGAATAATTTTGTCGAAGAGTACTGGAGTGGTTTTTCCAATGAAATCATAAAATTAAAAAAATAATTCTTAAAATACATACCGGGTAATATGATAAATGCAAGAGAAAATCCATCAAACACATAAAGGCTACAGTATAACTACCGATGTTGCTGTTGTTACTATCCAAATGCTGATGATCTTGTCAGCACAATGCCATTCTTAAAAAAGTGTAGGTCTTCTGAAGTTGACTTAGTGATCCATACCGTAAGTTAGTCACTGTTAAGTGTATCTGTAGAAGTTTTTTTCGGACAGTTGAAAGGTAAGGGCAATCAATAAGGAGGTGTTACACTGTTTCATTGGGATGAGAGCAGTGTCTACAAGTGAGAAGTTTCTGGGGTTTTATATGGTTTAAATGAATCCTTGCATGGTCTGTTTGAAATTGAAAGATAAGAGATTGGTTTCTCCTGCAGAGTTTGTTTATGTTGTAATTGTCCTTCATGTCATTTCACTAAATAAATTTCGACCAGTGAGCTCATTTGCACATCTGCTTAGCCAGATTTTCCTGTCATTGTTTCTGAGAATCTGTTTGATGGTTCTCATACTACAAGATCTTTGCTTTTATTATTTTGATGCACCTATTTTTGCAAGTCTGTTTGCTACTTTAGTTCCTGCTATATCGTTATGGGATCAATTGCATGGTCACACTGATTGAATATGCAGAGATAATACTGTGAACTGCTCTTGCTATGTGGAGAATATCATATGGGATATGAAAATCCCATTTTAAATTTAAGTGCTTATAAAACTGACATAGAGTCTGTAAAAATGACTATATCTGATGATATCTGATGTCTTGATGGCTTCAGCCTCTGCTTCATAATAAGAGCAATTTTCATCATGTCACAGAACTCATAGGTAGATCAATCAGGGTATTATATATGGATGCCATATCCTGCAAAGCAGGTGGCCCTGAAAGCTGATCCATCAGTGTATGCCTTGAGAAAGTCCCTTTCTCCAGACTTTGTCATAGGCTTGCTCAAGGTCAATGAGCACTGCTAATATGCTTTTGTCTTCTTGGAAACCATCCATCATATTTTGTGTGAATCTGAAGAGAGGGTCATCTGTGAGACATTTGCATGTGAAACCTCTAGACATTATCTAGACAGTCATGGTCTTCCAGTCATTAGTATAGTCTATTGGTAATAATTCTCTCAACCAGTTTCCCTATATTAAGAATGGGGTTGATGGTTGATGTGAGCCATGCTGATGGCAACTGTCCCTCCTTTCATGTTCTATTAATAAACCATAGAGTATTACTTTTGCCATTGGTCCCAACTTTCATGTAATTTAATTTTTAATTTGACATGGTCCAGGAGCTTTATTTCTGGCAAGTTTCAATATTGCCATGTTGAGTTCTTGTATACTGAATACGTTTTTGAATGCAGCAATATAGTAACACAGATAAACAGGCAATATATAACAAAGAGGAGGTCACAGGTTTAATACAAGACTGTGATGTCATCTATACATGTGTATCTTTTCGGAGGTGCATAGGGATATCATGCAAAACTAGGGAGTTATGTGCTCTGTGCGGTACTCTTGGCAGACAGAGAGCTGTTCATTTGAGAGGGATGGGGTATGTGAAACTCAAGTATAGTGAAGTCAATTCACCATGCCTTGTGAGTCCAGAGAATGAATGTGGTGTGCCATGATTTACAGATTGGCTGCAATATCTGTGCCTTTCAGCCTGACACATCCAACTTATGCATGACTTGTGAGTCACTTTGACCTATGGTTTGGGATAACCAACTTCATCCTCCAAATGTTCTTTGTCATCTCTTACAACATATATGGTAGGGTCACTCTGTTACAATTTTTTTGTCCTCCTTTTAGGCCCTGGCAAAACACGAGCAAGACAACATTTAATAATAGTTGTGTTGATGTTTAGATTGATGGTGATTGGATTGTTGGTGTTTGGATTAATGGTGTTTGGATTGTTGGTATTTGGATTGATGGTGTTTGGATTGATGGTGTTTGAATTGATGGTGATTGGATTGATAGTAATTGGATTGTTAGTGTGTGGATTCATGGTGGTTAGATTGATGGTGATTGGATTTCTGGTGTTTTAATTGATGGTGATTTAGAACATTTCCCTATTTCTCACCTGAATCTGCCTGGACTGTGGACCCCAGTCTTAATTCTGTTAATGGCTGCCTCGGGTCTCATGACACCACACCAGACCTGGAAGTCAGAGAACATATGAAGTAATAGAAAGTTGTATTTTCTGATGGTTATGAAAGTCAGTATGGAGATAAAAATTGTTACGAAAACACTGTCATGGCTGATGTCACAGAACTATTTTGATGCATGCTTACTTAACAACTCAATATTCATGATCCACACAGTGAATAAACCATACTAGTGGTTCTATTGTGCTGTATGGTTGTGAGAGTTAGATACCCACTGCGGACATGGAAAGATAATCGCAGGACTTCAAATACAAACTTTACAGATGAATTTTACGAATATCCTATAGAGAGCATAAGAAAAATGTGTATGTAAGAAACAAAATAGAGATGTGTACAGATTTACAACAAACATGCTTTCAATAGTGAAATTACAAAAACTTGCATGGTTTGGACATGTGTGCTGACATGACACCTTGTCAAAAACAATACTGCAGAGAACTGTCGATGGTGGAAGAAGCAAAAGACACATAAAAGCATTAACAGACATCAAGGACTGGATGAGATGTTTCCTCCCTTGTCCGCATTGTTAAAGATAGAAATCGGTGGAGGTCCCCAAACTCCTGCTGGATCTCTCTTGTAGAAGGAGAATGCTCCTACTAGATATCCAACGGGATGTAGTCCTGAGAATGGAAGTGCATTGTGTCTCTGTTTTATCTGCACCAATGGCCCGACATATCTGTCTTTGGTGGTTTATAGATATATGAAAGTCAGAGAACATATGAAATAATAGAAATATTTTTTTTCACATTTATCAATAGTTTCTTTTATTACTAGCAATGGAATTCTCAATGCTTTTCTGAAAAATCACAATTCTGTTAGGGTGAAAAAGGATTTGCATTGCTCTCATGCAATCACAAGGTTAAAAGATAACCAAGATCCTAAAATCATCTCCTCATGGTGCATCCTGGAAAAAAGATTGATTAAAATTTTGCTTGTGCAAAGAAATTTGGATAACGCTTTATGGATCGTGTCTGGGCAGTTAAGACCAAGATGGAATGATAATTGATTGCACAAGACAAGCAATATCTCAGAGAATTATCATTCTTCATAGTCAAAATACTGTCGCAGTGCAGTGTGAAGAAATGGATGACCCTGACTGCTGGATTATCATGTTCGAAAGTTCACAAAAGGGAGAATAGTGAGCTAGTCTCTGGAGAAGTATGAGTTATGACTCCAAGTTATTATCATCGCACTCTGAATAAGTCAATAGGTTCTCTGATCCCCATCTCAATAAATTCATCAGTGCAGCATCTGACAGTTTCAGTTCAATGCTGATTTAGCAGTCTCTTCACACATCTATTATATTTCTCTTTATGTGCTGTTCCGATCTTAACACCAATCTCACACAGTCTTGAGAGCGACCATACAGCAGACTTCACAGTCCCTGGAGAACATCACATGAAATTCATGTTATTTATCAGAGAGCAAGCAAAGAAGAAGAACGTTGTGGACTGTTTTATTCACTGCTTGTCTAATGTCTAAGATTCACCAGAAAAGATAATGATTTACCTGTGCAAAGTTGATAAAGAAAAGCTGGTCACTGGTAAACTGCTGGAGACCAGGTAGGCGAGGTTCCGAATGACCATGCTCATCAACATACTTGCGATATGCCTAAGATAAGCAACAGAATTATAATCAAATTATTATTTTTTTCTAACAATGAACAGATTAAACAATGAACTGATTAAACAATGAACAGATTAAACAATGAACAGATTAAACAATGAACAAATTAAACAATGAACAGATTAAACAATGAACAGATTAAACAATGAACACATTAAACAATGAACAGATTAAACAATGAACAGATTAAACAATGAACACATTAAACAATGAACAGATTAACAAAACGAGTCTGGTTAAATAAAATTAACTATCAAAACAAAACTCCTGGTTTACTAAGCTTGTGTCCCCTAATGCAGTGAAACATGGTTATGCGGCATCACCAGTAGACTGTTAACTAGCTTTCACATGTAGTGCCTAAATATAAATGGGGGGGGGGGTATATAGCAAAGCAAAGTCACTAATGCTGATATATTAGAAAGAACGGCAATACTGCAGTGTTTTCCATGCTTGATTTTCATACACTGAGATGACTAGGATAAATTAGGAGGATGGAAGATGACAGAATATTGAAGGATCTCCTTCTTTATGGGGAATTGCAGCTGGGGTAAAGATCTTGGTTCTGGCCTCTACTTTCATACAAAGATGTATTCAAAAGGGATATGGATTTTTCTCCTTATGTTTTTGTTAACTAATTTTTTGGACTCCTCAGTCATCCTCACAAACAAAACCTAATTTGACATTTTAAAATGTCATGATCATCTTCACTTCCAAAGGAGGAACACAATCAACACAGTCATAATAATGTGAAAAACAGCAAAGGAAAACCAAAATATTACAGTATTACAGATTAAGACAACTGAATTATTTTTTTTAAATATGCATCACAGCTCAATTTCATGTCACATACAAGTAATATGTCACAGAAAAAAAGGCCAGTAAACTATCTAGTAACTTTATGAAAGAAGGTCCTCACCTAATCTCTCTGGATGTTATTAAGTTATTTTTTTCAAAAAAGAATGGGTGAAAAAATATGAGTCAAGGGAGACAAATCTTACCATATATGCTTCTTTAAGTCCTCCATTATCAGCAATGTTCTCCCCTTGACACTGGATACCATTCAGTTTCATGTTGACTTCGGGAAGAGTGTAGTTGCTGTACTGGTCAATGATACACTGGGCTCGCTCCTGTGTGATAGTCAAAGTCATGGTTAATGATAATACCAATAGTGATTCTAGTGAAAGTTATTGGTTATGAGATGGCATTGGACTTTCTGTCAATATCAGTTCAATTTGGTGTCCTGATAGATATTACTAGGAGTGATGATAATTGATTTCTTTGTCAGTATATGGGCGTTACTGTCCTTAAAGCTACCCACAGATATGATGATCATTGATTGCTTTGTCAATATCTCGTCAAGTTGCTGCCCTTAAAGTCACCACCAGATATGATGGACATTTACTACTTTGACAAAACCTGGTCAAGTTGCTGTATTTAAAACCACCACATTGATGATGATCATTGATTGTTTTATCAGATCAATTGATGCCCTTAAATGCATTACTAGATGTGAGAATTACTGATTGCTTTGTCCATCTCTGGTCAAGTTACTGCTTCATCTCTCACAAATTTCTTATTTATTTTTATTCTTTTCCCAGAAAATTGTTGATCAACAAGACTTGTTTAAAATCAATTTTCTGCATATCTAGATCAGCCCATGTTTCTGTCATTTTGTCATTTTTGGCTTTTTTTCACCATCAGTGTGATGCATGTCTGAGAGGTTTGAATGATGACCTCACATCCATGAGTTCTAGGGTTTGACTCCTGGTAAGGACTGGGTTTTTTCTGTTATAGGGTAAATAAAAAACTCACTCTGTATATGATGTGGTAACAGCAAGGGTATGTGGCCTTTAACACATGCATGTAGCCTCCCTTCAACCATATGTATGCAGCCTCCCTTCAACCACATGCACACAACCCCCTTTCAACAACACACACGCATGCAGCCTCCCTGCAACCACACACATGCAGTCTCCCTGCAACCACACACATGCAGCCTCCCTGCAACCACATGCATGCAGCTTGCCTGCAACCACACACATGCAGCCTCCTTGCAACCAATGCACACAGTCTCCCTTCAACCACATGCATGCAGCCTCCCTTCAACCACATGCATGCAGTCTCCCTCCAACCACATGCACACAGCTTCCCTGCAACCACACACATGCAACCTATCTTCAACCACATGCACACAACCTCCTCTCAACAACATACACGCTTGCAGCCTCCCTGCAACCACACACATGCAGCCTCTCTACAACCACACACATGCAGCCTCCCTGCAACCACACACATGCAGTCTCCCTCCAACCACATGCACACAGCTTCCTTGCAACCACACACATGCAGTCTCCCTTCAACCACATGCACACAACCTCCTTTCAACAACATACACGCATGTAGCCTCCCTGCAACTTTCTAATGGTAAACTTGCAGTTAACTATCAGTTTTGTCCATTGTTTGTTGTAAATCGTCTTCTGTGTTTCTTCTCAAACTCCAGCAGAGTTTCAGCATCTAGCTTCAACATGACTTATGGGTGACTCTGACCCTCTATGAGATGGGATAGCCAACTTCACCCCCAAAAACCTTATTAGTCAATTCTTACTTCGAGCATTGCATTTAACAGTGTCAATGTTCTTGACTTCCTTTCAGCCCTTGACAATACATGGAATCGTTGTAAATGCTTATTATGATGGTGTGATCTCTTGTTTTTGTTTTCTTTCAAGGATATCAGCTTGCATTTCTTTATTATAAAATGGTTTATAAGATCACCTACTGCACCTTGGGATGCTTTGTGATTCTGCATTGAGGACAGCTTTTGTCACCTCAGTAGTAACTGTTTTTCATTATTGCTGTTGATGTTAAGGAAAAGGTAATCTGATGTTTTCTGGAATTGTTTCCAACCTGCCTTGCCAAAGTTCCAGCAATTTTTATGTTTAAAATATACTTTATTTGGTGTATTTATGGTGATGAGGTTTGGTCTATGGTCATTTTCAATGTTATCAAGATTTTCTAGAGTAAAAGTCTATTTTATTGGATGAACAGATAATCAAGTCAGGTCGACTGAGAGATAGGTGGCTCCTACACAGAAGTGTTGGTACACATTTTGCATCCTGAAGAACTGACAGATTTGTTATATCCCAGAGATTTTCTATATAATTTCCTGCCCTATTGTCGTCCTAGTAACCACAATGGGGGGGGGGATTAAAATAACCAGCAAGTACTGCTTAGAAAAAAAATTGTGTTGTATAGATCTCCGGCAAGTTGCATGTTATCTGAGGTGGATTGTATACATTGTAGATTGTGCATTTTCCTCCAGTGTGTTAGATGGTCACTTTCTACATATTGGTTGCATGAACTGTTAGCTGGGTGATATGTTCCTGAATGACGTTCCTTATAGCCTATAAGTAATTATTCTATGGCAATTGGTGCACGTAGTCATAACTGGTATATCCTAATAGATGTGGGTCAGTGTCTTTGTGTATAATATCATATAAGAGAGCCACATGTATCTTGTGAGTGCGTAGTAATTTAACAAGTTTTGGTTTGTTTTCTTTTAATGTCACAGATGTTTAATTGTAGAATGTTAATTGAAGATTTCGTCTTATGGCAATCTTGGCTGTGCTGGTTCTTCCTCTAAGGTTTTATTGATCTAGTATTTTGATATTTATGAAGATGTTTGCTTTGTTGTTGATGTGTTCCAGTAGTCAATTTCTCTTCCATAGCAGCCTTGTTACTTGCCTGTCCCAGACCTTGATACATGAGGTGACATCAGAACTCGTTTGTAATTAATGTTGTTTGTATAGGCATTATTGTTTTGGGAAGTCTGGCTTTTCTACACACTGAGGGCCAGAAAATAGCTGTTAAGTAGGTAGGAAAATTTCTAGGAAATTCTGGAAGGTAGGTTTGTTGCAGCCAAATATTGCAGCCAAGAGATAATTTACTTTGGTCATTCCCAGTCACCCATTACCTACTGGTTTTTCTGAAATTCTCTATGGCTACAGACATGTAGCCAAATTTTCAAGACAAAAGGGTCCATTCCTAGGAGAAAGACCTACATTCCACACTTTTTAAGAAATCATAGCAGATCTGAAATTTTAAGGAATTTGTGATGTCACTCTGCAACTGTATTCCAGTTACAAAATGGCTGCCGTAACTGTGCTGAATTTTATTTTGACAGATAAAGTCATTGTTACCATTTCAAGGAGTGTTCTCAGATGCAAAGATATACATGGTGGACGTACTATAATCTTAACCTACTATGCTGTGTGAAGGATTACCTGGAACTGCACTGTTAAACATCACAATCAACATATTGAGCTGGTGGGATAAGTAATAACACAAGGTTGGTGTTTAGTATTTGAAGCTAAGAAAATAATCATAAAACATGAATAAACAATTTTATTCTCCCTTTTTTGTAACTTTCATCTCACATCCTGCTAAAATTGTAGGCCCTTCTCCTATGAATGGACAGACAAAAGTCTTGCCATATCCTGAGTTCCTGTGTATTTATGATGTGTCTCAGCCACAGTGTAGTGAATCTGTCCCTCCTCAGTGATACACATTAAATCTTTGGCTCCCTCTCAAACACAGATGGTGCATGTATATATACATATGACCAAGCATAAAAACAAAACAAAATGTAATGAAAAAACTTAATTGTATAGATGAAGTGCTATGAATCTTCTACATGAAGAAAGCCTCAATATATATGCATATCATCTACTAAGATGTTCTGCTGCATGGGTGGCTTGGTTTATTTATTGGATCATGGGGATGTGGTTGGTCAAGTACGGAAAACCTGTTTACTTGTGTTGCAAAGTGATTTGGTGCTGCTAGAACAGACTTGGTTCAATTCCCGTCAGCTGTAAGAATTATTTATTGGATCACGGGTGAAACCTGCAGATATTCCACATATGGATCAATCTGTTATCAAATGTATTAATTTCTCTTACCTTAAATCTCTTAATAACCTCGTCATCCCACCACTGAACGAGTATCCCTTTTTTATCATATTGTCTGCCCCTGTCATCAAATCCATGTGTGATCTCATGACCAATCACCATTCCTATTCCCCCATAATTCAAACTTCTGAAATGTAAATTTAATATATGTGATTAAAACAGACCAAACATGATAATAATTAAACCCATAGCCCGTCAGGGTTATGGGGATGTTAAATTGAGACATTTGGTACAGAAAGATCTCCATGCATCTCTATCCTCTACAATCCTAATGAGTTTGGAAATTTCACACCCTTTCCAGTCCATGATATTATCCAGCCATGTCTTCTTCTTGTCACCTCATCTTCTTTCACCCTCCACAGTATCTTGAAGAACATCTCTTGTCATCGATCGCTAATTAACTTAAAATGCATACTTAATGAACAGACCAATATTGGCATAAAATTAATCTATATGATCAGAATTTACCAATGTTTGCGTAAAATTAATTTATGTTATCAGAATAGACCAATTTTTGCGTAAAATTAATTGATGTGATCAGAACAGATCAATATTACAATCAGAATAAAATATATCACTCAGTAAGACATAAATGTCACTTCTGCTTTTCTTACATTTTAATTTGTTGTAACAGGTTGTATAGAAATTTCAGAAGTGATTTTTAATTTAGGCCTATGTTTTGTATATGGAACTGCTTACTGCTTCTGTTATCCTATTGTATAAATCACAGGTTTCCGATATTTCTTTGTGTGACTACAACATTTTATTAAAAAAACTGACATGTAACACTTATACATTAAAAAAACGTTTTAATAACATAAAAGAATACAAATCAAAATAAGATTCTTCAATATAATATAATTCATTATATTTCAATATAAGTCTATACAATTCAATATATTTATATAAATCTTTAATAACATCTAGGTACTCTTTTGCATGGATATGAAAGTTGGACAATTCCAACAGAAATGGAGAGCAAAATCTTTCTTTTGAAAACAAATATTACAGAAGAATATTAGGCTACCCAGAACATTATTAATTACACAGAACATAAAACTAATGTGTATGTGAGAAACAAAATAAATTATCTTGCAGGTCAACATCTTCTGGCAATGGTGAAATGTCGCAAACTTGTGTGGTTTGGGCACGTGATCAGTCATGATTCTAGGGTTAAGTTTCTCCACATTCTAACAAGGAACTGAGAACAGAGATGCATGATGGAATTTTGTGTTAATGTTTCTAAAGTGGCACCCCTAACTACCCTGAAGGGCTATGGTTTTGATGGTGATAAATCAAATATAACGTGAAGATATAATGTTTTGTTTTCTAAAAACAGCGTATGTAAACACTCTGACACCAGCATGTTGATGCATGTGACTATTGCTCACTTCATTGCAACTTTTGCTCACTTCATTGTATTGACCTGGAATACAAAATATAAAACTGCCCATATTTTTATAGGAAATTTTCAATATTTCAATATTCTAATATTAAAATATTTAGACACAGATTAAAATAAAATTTCTGTAAAATGAATATGTTTTTAATTTGCTGTTTCAGCAAGCACCACACAGAAAACCCTACAAAACCCCATTGGGGTCATGACTCATAAGTTGGACCTAGTGCTATAAAACCTTCACTTTTTATTAAATGTGTGCTTCTTATTATATTGTTACTATGTTGTGCATTAGCCAAAATATAATGGCGACACAACGCATTTCCATTCTCTGGACTACATCCTGCTGGTAATCTTGTAGGACCATTATGCTGCTATAAGAAATATTCAGTGGAAATTTGAGAAGGAATACTTAAGAAGAAAATTATTCCAGAATATAATCCAGAAATACGTGAATGTATTGAAATCCCAAAACCTAACAACTAAATCTAGAATGTAAAATGGAAGCACATAACTTGAATATAGAATATAAAGCGGAAGCCTATAGCTTGAATCTAGAATATAAAGTGGAAGTCAATAACTTAAATCTAGAATATAAATAAAATAAAATATTGGTATTCGAAATGAAATGTTATAAAAAAAGGTACTAAGAATATCATGGACAGAAACAAAGCAGACAGCCACAAAGACCTGAACATAGAAGAAGACTAGCACATAAAAACTATCAAAAAATACAAGCTAACATACTTCAAGCATATATAAAGACATAATGGTTTAGAAAGATTAATCATGGATGGAAAGTTCTAGGAAAGAGAATAAGAAGCAGATTGATACTATGATGGACACAAGATATTGAAGGCTTTCTGAACATAACAGCGGGAGAGGCTGGACAGCTCACATAGAACCTAGAGGCTTACAGAATGACTGTGAGGACAACATTCTGTAAAGAACATGTCACATAGAATGATTAATTTGTCTCACAAGATTATTACTTACTTTGGGTAATCCTTACTGTAGAAAGGTGGCTGCAAAATGGCAGCTGGAAACACTGAAAAAATAAACACCATTATAGACCATTATTACATATTATCAGTAATGTAGGTCAAGGGCACATAGACAAATGCATTCTTCAATCTGGTCTATCTTTTTATCTCCCTTTCATCATGTTCATTATTTTTTTAAATACCATATCACAAAGGGTACCACTCGACTACTACTACTGGCTCTACTACAGCTACTATCACTACAACCACAACTATTGCTGCTTACTTGTCTATTAAGATCATAACTATTGTGCTTTAGGAAATAATAATTTATGCTGAATTTTGATCAATAGGCCCTATGTTGATGTGATTATTATGCTACTTTGATTTGATCAATATGATGGTGTGATTACTACACTAATTTTATGTGATCAATATGATGATTATGATACTTCAATTTGATCTTTGCTTTGGCTTAATCATTATCCCAATGACATGAAATAATCTTTGATATAATCCAGATAACACACTCTTCCTAGCAGAGAATGAACAACAGCTACATAGATTAATAGAGCAATTAGCAAAATCCATTAGAGAGTCACATTCAAGTGCTGTATCCATGATAAAGGTTGGTGCACTCTGCTAGACTGTAACCTGTCCATCTAATGGTGTTTCCTTTCCACTTGTGTGTCTGTCAACAGCTTGATCACTGTCCCCTTGACTCTAACTTCAAGTAACAACAAGGTGTCAAGTCTTTCAATATGTCCAAAATATTTTATTGATTTGATTTTTATTTCCTATAATACCGGTAGTTCTTTTTTCATGTGAAATGTTGTCAGAATCTCTCCATTTTCTTCTCTTTCCATGAAGTTCTCTATATTCTTATATATATCCACATCTCAAAGGCATCAATTCTGTCTTCTAGTTTGTTCATTGTTCATGTTTCTCAGCCATAGGGCCTAGGGGCCTATAATTAATATAGAATAGATGTAAGTCTGGAATATGGATTGAATATTAACTTTCTAAAAATAAAAACTATAGGCTTAATAGTTAGAAAAATCAAGGTATGTGTGAAAAAGAAATTAAAACTAGAATAGAAAGGGCTAAAAGTACTTTCAATGACCTGAGGAAAATAATGACATCTAAATGAATCACAAACTTAAAATGAGAGTTCATAACTACTTATCTTTCAAGGGAAAGGCAACACGATGATGCCAGTCATTGGTTTAATGCACCAATGACTGCTTTAGAATCTCCCCTGCAAATTTTCTATAAGGGTTCCTTAGACAAAGTCATTCCCATGCTATCCCATGTTATGAGCTTTTGTCATAATCACAACATTTTTCTTCTAGGGAAATGACCCAACAAGGAACAATTACAAGAGAGTCATCATCATCATGTGCCATGCCGGCTGGCATAGACGGTCATGGCTCTCTGCATCACTCTGTCCACAGTATTATGTATCAAGGTCGTTGTTGTTTCCTTACTGTGCCAGGTTGTCAAACTGTCTAATATTTTCTCACGTTGTCACCCTCTGTCTCTGTTGCCTTCAATTTTGCCTGTTGTGACTATGTTCTCTAAACCTGCCTGTCTCATGAAGTGGCCCAAAAAAAGCAGATTGCCTTTTTCTTATATTGTTGATTATACAAGAGAGTACAAATAATTAAATGTAGTCTAGCAAATAATATGGTTGTAGACTTACTGATCTGGTTCTTTGTGGAACTATAGAATGCATTCACAACTGCCGGTGTAGTTGACCACCTTTGGACAATAAAAAATCCAGCACTTAGACTCATAGAATAATTGATATTATAGTTTAATTGAAAATAAATATATAGTTCTTTGAGCAATAATAACAATCTGGGACTAACTGAGTGACATATATTTGTGAGTTCTTTCTGGCCAAATGGTTAAGTTGTTCTATTTTTGCGAAGGAGGTCGCAAGTTTGAAACTTGCTCATAAAGTTTTGTTTATAAAGTGATTTTTTTCAGAGATCCCTGTATATTATCACTTGATGTTACGGAGTCACGTGCTGTGAGTGGTACTCTCCGTAAACGGCATGCTACTTTGTTGAGAGGGACAGAGTACATTTGGGAGATCTGAATAGAATTAAGTTAATCTTCTATGCCTTTTGAGCCTTCTGTGAAAGATAATTGTTTGTTGCATTCATTTGTAAAATCCCCCTGAATCTCTCTTATTGCAAGACACCTGTTTGACTAGATTTCCAATAGGGTGTAGTTAAGAAAACAGAAATGTGTTGTGTCACCACATTATTTGTACCAATTGCTCGACACATCCAACTACCATAGAAAACATAGTCAAACTAGCCGATATTTATTGTTAGTTTATTTTTTATTTGATTCATAAGTAAACATGAGCAGACAGACACTTATCTTTTGTCTTATGTCAGGCAGTGAAGCTTATATGTTTTTATTCTCTAAAGATTTTTTATGCACATTATAAAAAAGTGGGTAGTATATTCTTTTCATCTTCTTCTTCAGCATTCATTCTCAAATTCCACTGGATCTCTCTTGTAGCAGAACAATGGTCCTACTAGATTTCCAGAAGGATGTGCATTCCAGAGAATGAAAATGTGTTGTGTCTCCATTTACTGCAGATATCCTATTCTGGACAAAGCAATTAACCCAGCATTTATTTTACTGTAGTGATTTTCAAGTCAATATAAATATGTTCAGTAGGTTGCCATTGCCTAATGAGCAACCCATATGCTCTGTTGCTTGCTGCAGCACATTATAATACATTACAAAATCTGTAACTAGCACTATCATCTCCATTACTGGAACTAACAATCACCACCAGTAGAGGCCTACTAATACTATTACTACAATCACTACAATAACAACCGCAAAAACAGCGACAACAACGCTGCTACTGCAACTACTTCCACCACCACCTCTATCATCTATACACTTTTAGTTTCCTGTGGAGCATAGGTTCTCAACAAACTGCCTCCATTTTGTCTTATCTTTATCTAATACATCCAGCACTTTTCATATTCTACCAAGCTTTTCTGTCACTGATTTAATTCTATACCCACAGGTATTTCTTGGTCTTCCTCTTCCCATGTGTGTTTCCAGAACAATGTTTGTCTTACAATGCTTCCTATTAATCTTTCTAATGTATCTCCAATCCATCTCCAGTGCCGTTTCTTTAGTTCTTCCGCCACTGGAGTTTGCTTAATTGTTTGCATGAGATCTTAATTAGTAGTCTTATCATACCATTTCAAACCTTCTATTCTATGAAAATTTCTGGGACACACTAGAAGGATGGAAGATGGCCAAATACTGAAAGAAACTTTTATGGAGAATTAGAGTCAGGCAAAAAAATTATCGTCCACCTCTACTTCAGTAAAAAGTTGTATCATCATCATCAGGTAGCATATCCTGAACAGGATGTAGCAGTCATTACAGCCTTTCAAAACTTCTGTCAATCTTGAACTAGTCTTCCTGTTTCTGTTACTGTCATGTTCAGATGGTCTTTGATGTCTTGCGTAAATCTTCTTCTTGGTCTGCCTCTTGTTCCTCTCTCTGGCATCATCCCCTCTATTATGGTCTTCTCTAGACTGTCATTGCATTTAATTTCGCCAAAATATTGAAGTTTTCTGGAAAGAACCATGCTGTTTGTCCAGTTTTCTTTTACAATCATTTCACATTTATTTTACATGCATCAAAAAGTTGTATGCAAATGCAAAATGCATCATACAGCCATTGTTACAGAATTATGGGAAGAGCATGCCATAGATCGTGTTGCACAGAAAGGAAAGATGAGGAATGGTATAATGACAAAAGAGAAGATGAAAGCAGTTAGTTCAAGAGCTGCATATCTAAGAAGACAACAACAGCACACAATGGAAAATGTGGGTTTGTGATTTCTTCTTCTGATGATGTTCCTCCTTCGCAAGCGAAAATGAGCATGGCATGAAAAAAACATTAAATGCGATGGAAAATTAAAAAAAAAAATGTATATATAATAATTAAAATTGGTAATTAACTAATTTGGTTTGTGAGTTCGTAGATGCCCGATGAGTCCGATTCATGCATGGAAAGTTCTATTGCAGTGCATGCAGGAGTGCTGAAGGTTCGGGGTAGGAGAATTTACGGATTTGTCCTTCCGCTTCTTGAGCTTGTGGATTGCACGCAGTATTCTTTCTTTTTCAAATTTCGTGATGCCAGCAGTGATCTGGGTGTGCCAGGCTGAGCGATGAAGTGCTGTAGTCTCCCAGGAGCTAGGATCGATGCTGCAGTTCTTGAGAGAGCTTTTTAGGTGATCCTTGAAGCGCTTTTTCTGCCCTCCACTTGAATGTTTACCTTCGCACAACTCCCCATAGAATAATCTCTTTGGAAGGCACTTGTCTGGCATACGGACGATGTGGCCAGTCCAGCGGAGTTGGGACCTAGTCAGCATTGCATGTATGCTTTGCATACAGGACTTTTGAAGAATTTCCATATCTGGTACATGATCCTGCCAACGTACTCCCATGAGGTTTCGTAGGCATCGAAGATGAAAAGAGTTAAGCTGTCTAGCATGTCTCGCATAGACAGTCCAGGATGAAGCAGCATAAAGCAGTGTTGGTAGAACCACTGCATGGTACACGCCCAACTTAGTTGTCAGACCAAAACCACGCCTGATCCAGACGTTGGCACGAAGGCTCCCGAATGCTGCACTGGCATGAGCAATACACAGGGCAACATCCTCATCAATTGTCACAGTTTGTGATAGTGTGCTGCCGCGATATACAAACTTATTGGCAGTATTAAGTTTTTGTCCCTTTACTGTGATCAGTGGCTCTGTGTAGGGGACACCTGGCACTGGTTGATACATTACTAAAGTCTTCACGGTGCTGATGGTGAGAACGAACGCATCACAGGCCAAAGAAAAGAGGTCCATGCTGTCTTGCATGTCTTTCAGACTGATTTCTTCTACATACTATGGAAGACACTTTATGAATCAGATTGGTCTTATGAGTCACATCAACAATCACCATAGATCGTAGATTATATTTCTTATAGCACAACAATAATACTATCATCTGGAAAGATGGAAAGGTCATAGACAGTGATTCTATGTAGATATCCATTGATGAAGGTTTGCGGTTTTCATGTTGTCCCCTTCAGTGTAGGCCTACTCCATGTTTCTGAGCCATACAGCATTGATTTAACATTTGAGTTAAATATTCTTAGTTTCATATCCTATAGAATAATAGCCCTTTGTGTCTTTATTATAGGAAGCAGGTCAGTTTCTTTACAGATTGTCAGGAGCAGGCCAGTGTCTTTACAGATTGTCAGGAAGCAGGTCAGTGTCTTTACAGATTGTCAGGAGCAGACCAGTGTCTTTACAGATTGTCAGGAAGCAGGCCATTGTCTTTACAAACTGTGAGGAAGCAGGCCTTTGTTTTTATAGATTGTCAGGAAGTAGGACGGTGTAAAATTTCAAATGGACTATGAGGCACACAAACGAATTGCAGAGACACATAATCCCTACATTTCATATACAATTGTTTGTTTGGGCAGGTTTTATGGAGAAAGTGCCTTGACCATTTGCACTAATCCCCTCTAGACTTGATTAGTTCCAAGATCAAGGCAATACAATATGTTTGGAAACAAGCAGAACTGCAGAAGTTGATGTTAGAAAAAATTATTTAAAACACCATTGACTGCATTAGGTCACCCCTCCAGATCCTCTGTTGGGGTTTACTCCCTTAGCCTAAGGTACTACTCCTGTGCTAACCCATAAGGCAGCAGGAGAATAAGTAAAACAGAAGACAAAAGTAAGCAACTGAGACAAGACAAAATTTGATATCAGCACCACTACTAGTAATAAGTATTCTTTTTCAGGAACTTACTTAGTTCTATCAACAGGTTCCTTAAGTCTCTGAAGATTCAGTATTGCCATATGCTTGAGGTTAGCTATCACATTGTCAAAGTATCTGTCTGGGTAGAATTCAACCTGTGGAGAATGTCAGAATCACATGATGATGATAAACACTTCCTTTTCTACTTCATCATTCATTCTCACACTCCCACCAGATCTCTCTTGTAGCAGAACAATAATCCTACTAGTTTACAAGCAGGATTGAAATTTGCTGTGTTGCAATTTTATTTGCATCAATGACCTGACACAACTGTCTTCAGCAGAATAAATATGAAGTCTATTCAATAAGTTAACACCCTGGCTGCGCGGGGTAAAAAGGTCAAATCGCAACCGTTATGCAGAGAAATTTTAAGAGTTGTGGAATTTTTTTTCCCCCTAACCAATATGTCAACTGCATTCAAACGTTCAACAATTTCAGTGTGTTATTACTGTATACTCTAATTTATGAATTTACAAGCATAATACTTCTTTATATTATGGATGAGATATAAAAACCTTTAGGGCCTATGTACATTCGTCTCGCAAAAGGAAACATTATTTCAAACAAATAATTATAATAATCCATTTTATTCCGGACGTCAAGTTTTTCCTTATCAGTAATATGCTTGTCTGCATATTTATTTGTCTCATCACAAATATGTTGTATAATAGTTTCATATGATACACATTCAAAGATTCTTAAAACTTTTGCATGATCAATATTCTGAATTATTATACAACTATTGCCAGAAAATGAAAATGTGGACCTTACCTTATCTAGAACATGTCTGATCACGAAATTGAAATGTGCAATTCAAACATAATCTGAATTATACTATATTCTCTAAACCAGCAACTAGTATCATAATGCAAATTAACACTTTCTAAATCACTTTCTGAATCAGGTAATAAATGCTAGAATTAACAAAGAAACTTTCTTCCAAATGTTTATACATGTCAAATGTATTGAGCCTACGCTTTGCCATAGTTGTAGGTCATGGAAAAATGGTTACACAAAAAAGGCCACCTGTGTCAACACACATAAATTAAAATGAGGCTTAAAAATGTGTGCAAATACTGAATCTCAATTATTAGATGATTTTTAGACAGCTTGAACTTGCAAATTCTTGAGTATTCCAAACCATCTGACGACTGCAAAATTAAAGTAACTTTTCATCATATCCTTAAGGATGCCTCCACATCCAAGGGGTTAACAGACTGACTTTTTCCCTCCAGAAAATCAGAAAATAATTATACTAGTTGGGTCTTCCTTCTTTAAAGTGTTGTTCGTCCATCATAATCAATGATGACCATTCAGATTAACTGGGATGATGGTGATGTCTGTGGTGTGTTCGGGTGATACTGACTAATAAGTCCCATGCGCTTCTGGAATTGTCTACCACACTCTGAGCACTTCTGGGATGAGTCTGTGGAATAGTGAGCAACTCTTGCCTGTCTTCTTGCATGTTTCTGTTGTGCAGTATCATGTCTGAGATTCTATGCTGCTATTGCACCAATCTTGATTCTGTGACATCTTGTGGAAGACTTTCTAATAAATTTGTTAATGGTTGGACACCCACCAACTGCTGTATGCTGGCCAGATCAGGTGACACAGACTATTATCTCCTTCAAAATAGTCCCCTTGTGATTGTATACACTTATTCCAGCATTCCTGTCCCTTGTAGGCATTTTAAAAAAATAGCCTCATTTTTCTAGTCCCAATGTCTTAAATCTCAAGTCTAAAGTAAAATCTACAGCCTTGTGACCTTCGATTATAATGTCAGTTATTATTGTAGGTGAAATTTTAAAAATTATTCTACTTACACCTTTGTATTCCTCATTGAGTGCTGTATCATTCAAGATGGAGTCTGCATATCCAATCTTCTCAGAGATGGCCTCAGCCTGGTGGAAAATAGTTGACAAAATGTTACATTTTTAGATGACGGAAATACCAGATATCAGTACAGAGAAAGGTACAAAGTAAGCAAGCAATAACAGTTTTACAGGTCACACAAAAAATAAGATGCAATTGAATGCTTCAACCAAAAGGTTCCTATGATACACAGAACACATGGCGCATGATAGAAAAAAATGGTAGGCCTACTATTTATGCAAAAAAATATTACTTTTTGTGTCCAAATACACCCTTGTTTATAGGAGAGCAAAGAATAGCAAAACTGTCTACATTCCATGCATGTAGTAAGATGGGACTAAGGAGGTTATAGGATGGAGTTGGCTGTTCCATTCCATATATGGTCAAAATGATACAGAAGCCATGCTGAACCCGGATGTGTCAGGCCAAAAGGCACAAATATCACAGCTAAGCTAAGCATCCCTTATTGAACTCATAAAGTCACTTATCTCACTCACAGACATGCACACAAGAGTATTCCTGCAGCACCAGCCAAGGGTAGATAAATACCACATATTTTATAATTATAATTTACCTATATCATAAACAGATTTACAGATATCTACCATTTGTTCAATCTTTAATGTCTGCCACTGAAACAACTCTATTGCAGATTTAACCATTATCCTGAGATTATAATCATTGAACCACTGTCTGTGTCTTGGTCTACCAGTCCATATTCATAGTGACTTGAGCATATAATAATAATAATAATAATGATAATAATAAGATCCATAATCCATAAGGGTCATAGGAGTGCCACACTGAAGACACACAGAAATCCCTCCAAACACCTCTATCATCAGTCATTCGGAGGAGTGTAGAAAAATCATGCACAGACCATTTCTTGTTAACAATCCAGGATTTTCATTATCTGCCTCTTCTCCTTTGCCTGTACCCTGCGAAATAATTTTAAAAAGTGAGTTGTGTTTCATTATATGTCCAAACCAAACAAGTTTACACCATTTCACCATAGACAAAAGTAGTTCTTGATATCCTGAAAGTTTGTTTATTTGCTGCCTTGTCCGAATGGCTGATAGAGTTGTTTGGATAGTTTTTTTAGCCGTTGTATCCAGTGTGGCACCCCTATGACATTGAGTCGGTTATGGGTCTTATTATTATTATTATTAAATATAACCACTGGTAACAATATACCATCAAATTTTCTTTTCACGTGAGAAAATCTGAAGATGTCTGAGTGGTAAATATTTCAGTGTGAAGATGTCTACCTAAAAAAAAGTAATTCACCTGATCTTTATGTGTATTGGTGAGCAGACAGACACATTAGGGTGAATATTGATTGGTGCATATACATCTCAATAGAGTTACCTTCTCCTTGGCCACTTTCTTTGTTTTCTCATCCATCCAATCTGTGTTATTAAGTATTTCATAGAAGGCATTTCTGATGTCATGAATCATCTCCAGGGCCTGGCAAAGACATTAAAAACTCATTGTACAATATCACCATCATAATTAACTCATTTGATACTTCAGGGTATTTCTAGCATTTGGACAAACTTAATTTTTTGTTAGATTTTGTGTGTGCACATTAATCATGAGAACAAGAAATAGTAACTCTTAATATATTTAAATTATATGTAATATTGAAAGATAGGCCTAAATGGACAGAGAATGTGGTTATCACAAGTTTTTTTTGAAGAAAATTATGTTTATTATTAAAAAATTAATTTAAAAAATAAAATATAATGTAGGCCTATAAATTGAAAATAAAAATAATTTTGGACATGAAATAGTAATTTACAAACTTCTGAATCAATAACTTCCACTCAAACTGTATCAGTTTTGTAGTTAATCCAATTAAAAACACAAAAATGTATAGTATATATTCTTAGTACTTCAATTATGTTTGTTGTTTACAAAATATCAAACCTGGTACTCTTGAGATTTCAAAGTAGGCCTATAACTTTTATCGACATTTCATTATGTTCTAACAAGAGTTTATACTTTTAAATCTTGAGAATGTGGCTTAGGTATGTTGCCTATAAAATGCAAGGTTGGATTGCAGTAATTAATGTGACCAAAATAAATATAGTAATTATACTTGCAAGAAAAATAAGTACACTTGAAGATATATATAGAAAATATAAGGAAAAATGGCATCAGATACCACACACATTCAATAAACTTATAAATAACTTACAAAATTGATATCATAACACATCAAAATCATGCTAGAGGTAATGTAGATAAATTACACTTTTGATTGAAACCATCCTTATGTTGATATAAATACCAAAAATGATTAAACAAAACAAAACAATGCCTGCATCGCTTTATTGACTTTATGTAATTTGGGTTCTATCACATATCCCAGGCCTACCTTTTTTCTTTTTCTTTTAATTATTTCCCTTAGTTATATTTAAAAGAAAATGGGTATTTATTAATTAATTTAAATATTAATTGATTTAGGACAGTTGTATGAGTGCATTAGGAGAGTTGTGTGGATGGGAACAGACTAGGGTTAGGAAGGCGGCCAGTATATGCTAATTTCGTAATGTCCTAAAAAATTAATATTTAAATTAATTAATAAATAACTGTTTTGTGATAAATAAAGTCAAGGAAAATAATCAAAAGAAAAAATAAGAAGGTAGACCTGGGATATGTGATAGAATCGTAATTTGTAATGATACCATAGGATAGAAAGTTTATGGAGTTAATGCATATTGCTACATGTCTACAGTTAAAATGAAAAAAAATCCCAAAATTTAGTATGTAGTGATATTTGACCACAATATATGCTGTTTGGCAGCATCCAATGGCATTTGGTTGTGAAATATATTGTTGGACTGCATTTAGTGATATTTCACTGTGAGATATGCTGTTGGACAGCATCCAGTGACAGTTGACTGTGAAATATATTATTGGACAGCATCTAGTGAATTTTTATTTTGAAATATGTTATTTGACAGCATCTAGTGTCATTTGACTGTGAAATAAAGTGTCAGACAACATCTAGTGTCACTTTACTGTAAAATATGGTGTTGGACACCTTCTAGTGACATTTGACTGTGTAATATATTGTTATGTAGCAGATCAAATGGTTTGGCCAGATTATGAGAATGCATCATGACAAGTTGCCTGTACAGGCATATAACCAAATGAGATCAGGATACAAAGCCAGAGGAAGATCATGGAAAAGATGGATAGAAAATGTCAGGGACATCCTGAACAGACACGGACATAGCACAGCCGAGGCCACACATCTGGCTCTAGAACGCAAGCTTGAGTTCCAATCACCCCTATGCATAACAAACCACCTGGGGAAAGACAATAGACAAAAAATACATTGTTGGACAGCATTTAGTAACTGTGAAATACATGATTACATAACATATAGTGACCCCATCGAGGCCAGCTCCTTGTCATGGGGATGGGACTTAGTTCAGCCACCAGAGGCTGAAAACTAAGCATACAAAATGGTGGGTGGAAACCACCAGACCAACCACCATGCAACATTGTATTTCTTTTCATGACAACCCCCGCTAACATTCCATCTTTAAAGTTTTTATAAACATGTCAGTCATGTTTTTATGCCATAATGGCCTGTTGTCAATCATCCCCCCTTTCCCCTTAGAGTAGAGAGCTGTCCAACTTGTGGCATTGTTTTCTGTCATAGAACCTAGGTCCTGTGATGTGGTCTGTCAAGATCTCACTTGTTTAATGTTGTATGTCGAACTGACACCCAGAAACCAACTAGAGGAAGGGGACATCTGAGGTGAAAACATCCAATTCAGGATGTGGCAATCATTTGGAAAGACATTGTTCATGTCCTGTGTGCTGGCAGACTGTAGGAAGCGGGGAATGGAGAGTAATGAAACATGCCTTAGATTCACTACCCATAAATGGAAGTCTGGAAAGAACCAAGTCAAAGCAGCATCTTGCCAGTTGCAAAATGATGTTTCTGGTCCCAAACCCTACTTTGTTGGATCAGCCCCCTCAGTTTGAAAGCATGCTCCAGAAAAATTACCCCAACATGAAAGTAACAAACATCTACAAAGAATTATCACAGACCATACATCATACTGTAACCAATGTAATGGACAAGAGGAGGAAACAATAAAACACCAGCTTATTGAATGCCCTGCACTACATGACCAATGAAAATAACTGTTACAACTAAATCCCTCCATCACTAACACCTTTTATACAGACACAGCTGAAGAACTCACATACCACCTGGCACAGGGAAGAAATAGTAAAAGCTTGCAACCCTTTGTATCGGATAAGTAAGCAATTTATAGTGATATTTGGCTGTGAAATACATTGTTTGACATCTAGTGTCATTTGACTTTGAAATATATGGTTGGACAGCATCTTGTGACATTTAGCTGAAATATATTGATGGACAGCATTGTATATTTGATTGTGAATCTGATGAGTGTTACTTACAGTCTTCCTGGAACCTTCATCAAAATGAGCTTGGACAAATAGTCTACCCAATGCATTGCCCATATTGTCAGTAACACATGACACGCATTCATACCATCTGGCTGGCTCACCATGGGATCCAAAGATTACCTGGAATAGACAAAAAGTAATTATATTTAATGTGTATTTTGTGAAAACAGAAAAGTAAAGCATCATTTTTAACATAGTCACACAGACAAAATTATGCATCCTCTGGAACCCAGTCATTATATGAATTTTTCTGCATGTGTTTGCTTTTTTTGGCATAACTTTTTTTATTTATTGGGTTATTGATTTCACATTCGGAGACAGTAGAGATAAGTGGATGCTGGATACAGTTTGGATGTGTTGTTTGATTGTGTGTGTGTGTGTGTCAGTGTGTTATGTTGTGAACAACCAACATGGACAGTGGATAAATGTGCATAAAGACTTAAATTTCAAGGTCATCCATAGGTCTATCGTAGAAAGCACGGCTCCTCAAATTCATAATCATAAATGACAGCATTTACATCAATATTAAGTATTGTCAACATTTCCCTCAACCCCCATACATTGATCTACAGTACCTTCAACACTAAAGCCTTAAAAATCATCTTCATTTGAATCATCATCCATGAATAATTCCCAAACAATGGTGTTAGGTCAATACAGTATGGCTTGCAAACTTGAATAGGTCAAATAAATTACGACTGGCTATTTATATCACCGTGAAAATTTCAGGGACACCACCCTACCACATAGTTTTTATAAGAGCATGATGGGAAATTAACATGGAAGATTGTTGTCCATGACTACAAATGGCTACCTCAATGGTAAGATTTATCGATATCGGATGTCTGGAAAGAGTAACCATGTTGAAATATGTCGACATTAGGCTTCTACAGGCTAATATTGTATCACAAGTTTGTTGCATATAACTGTATCCTTCTTATGGTAATACAAACCATGTAGTGACAGATATTAAAAAGTATTTGGTAAGAACCATCCATTTTATTTAAATTACCAGGTAATGAAAATTTTGGTTATGTTGATGTTTCTCAACAAACAGCCCATTGATCACAATGTCGAAATAGCTGTTTTTATCATTTGTTTTTATTACTTATAGGGCCCAATTATCCCTATCTGTTCTTCTTAATTACATTTTTCTGAATTATAACCTTTCTTTGCGTTTGTTCTCAAACTCCCACCGGCTCTCTCTTAAAGCAGGACAATGGTGCTATAAAATTTTCAGCAGGATGCAGTCTAGAAAACAGAAATATGGTGTGTTGCCATTTTATTTACGCCAATGGCCCTACACATCAGACATCTGTGTTGGTAACTAATACATTAAGTATTTTTGCCACTTCCACTAAACGGTGGATGTCTGATGATGATGGTGTTCCTCCTCCGCAAGTGAAGATGAGCATGTCATGAAAAACAAAACAATACATGCGATGAAAAAATTAATAATAATAAATTGGTAATTGTCTAGTTTGGTTTGTGAGTTCGCAGATGTCCGATGAGTCAGATTCGGGTGGATGTCTATAACCATATCAATAGTATAGTCTGCCATCCATACAAAAGAACTGGTTCTTGTACCTACCCTATGGTCACCATGCTTAGGTCATGGATGCATGCTCTTTTGTCGCTGTCTTGCATCTCTATCATCACAACCACAGATGCCCACATCACTTCTGTTAAAGCTGGAAATGTTACCCACATCACTTTTGTTAAAGTTGGAAAAGTTACCCACATCACTTTTGTTAAAGCTGGAAATGTTACCCACATCACTTTTGTTAAAGCTGGAAAAGTTACCCACATCACTTTTGTTAAAGCTGGAAAAGTTACCCACATCACTTTTGTTAAAGCTGGAAAAGTTACCCACATCACTTTTGTTAAAGCTGGAAAAGTTACCCACATCACTTTTGTTAAAGCTGGAAAAGTTACCCACATCACTTTTGTTAAAGCTGGAAATGTTACCCACATCACTTTTGTTAAAGCTGGAAAAGTTACCCACATCACTTTTGTTAAAGCTGGAAAAGTTACCCACATCACTTTTGTTAAAGCTGGAAAAGTTACCCACATCACTTTTGTTAAAGCTGGAAAAGTTACCCACATCACTTTTGTTAAAGCTGGAAAAGTTACCCACATCACTTTTGTTAAAGCTGGAAATGTTACCCACATCACTTTTGTTAAAGCTGGAAAAGTTACCCACATCACTTTTGTTAAAGCTGGAAAAGTTATTATCAATATGGCCAGATTTAGTAGAAATTAGTACAAAATCATTCACATCCGTGTAATGTTGATTTGATCAACTTAGGATTGTACCTTTGACTAATGGTTTTACACAGGTTTATTTACTGATGTAAATGTCAACCTGTACAGATGCTCTGAATTTTTGCACATAAAATGTCTGTTGTTTGAGTGTAACTAACCTTCAAGAATTCATTCTTGATACTCCTGTACCGGCTTGGGAGATTGTTGACCCGGTGCATCATTATTCTCCAGAAGAGATAGTTAGCCTTCACCCTGAAGACACGTGTAAAAATGGTAAATATGAAAACACAAGTAAGAAGACATATAGACTGTCATATATATATATCATGAGGTTACTTAGGAGGTAAAGCATGGGTGACTACACCATATCATAAACTATGCTTATCATTATTTCCTCATCATCATGTGTTAAAAGTTACCTGCTCACTGCTAAAAGGATTATTTCATCATGAAATATATGCAGTTTTGATGTGTTTTTGTGGTTTACAAGCCATATTTTAAAGCCATAAAGCAATACAGACTTCACATTTGTGTTACATACACTCAGAAGAACAATACTTAGAGAAAGTAAAACAATCAATATCCATACTATTCAAGAACTGCACAGAATAGCTTTGAACAGACAGAATTGGAGAGATCTCACCTCTGCCCTATGGGCTAACTTCAGCGCAAAAGATGAATGAATGAATGAATTTGTGTTACACAACTAAATATTTTTATTACACAGTCAACATTTGTGTTACACAACCTAATATTTTATTACACAGCCTACATTTGTGTTACACAACCTAATATTTTATTACACAGCCTACATTTGTGTTACACAACCTAATATTTTATTACACAGCCTACATTTGTGTTACACAACCTAATATTTTATTACACAGTATAAATTTGTGTTATCTACCTAATATTTCTATTATACAGCCTACATTTGTATTCATCATCATCATCAGGTGCCATGTTGGCTGACATAGATGACCATGGCTCTCCGCAGCTCTCTATCTCCAGTATTATGTATCAGGATCGTTGTTGTTTCCCTGCCGTGCCAGGTTGTTGAGCTGTCTAATATTTTCTCACATTGTCGCCCTCTGTCTCTGTTGCATTCAATCTTGCCTATTGTGATTATGTTCTCCAAATCTCCCTGTCTCATAATGTGCACAAAAAATGAAGATTGTCTTTTTTCTTATATTATTAATTAAGTTCTGTATCGCATTTGACTCTTTCAATACCTCCACATAGTTTTCCTGGCAGTCCATTGTATTCTCAGCATTCTTCTGTAGAACCACATCTATACTGCTTCTAATTTCCCACTTTCCTGTTTGCTTATTGTTCACAACTCAAATCCATATGTTAGTATAGGAGTTCTACAGCACTAGAGAGACAATTGTATTACACAACCTAATCTTATTATTTCTTGGACAAAGCTAAGGAATTCCATGCAACTACAGGTAAGTTTAGAATTAAAGAAAATCAAAACACTTAAACTGTGATGATAATTATAAACAAATAAAATGCATAGAAGTGTAAGCAAGTTATACCTTTTATCTACCATCTGATACAACACTGCAAATTTCTCAAAGTATGACGGTGCATATACTACAATGCTCTCTGACTCAGTTATGGTGATGTTCACTGTGGCATAAATTGTGCGGAGGTAATATAACCAATCAAACTGGAAAATAGTTAACAAATGAAGTTATCAAGTGTAAGAGAATAGATAAGCCTATTAATAATTTCAATTTGTTCAAATTTTATTGTTTGAGATTTTATTTGCTCAAATTTTGACTACAAAAGACAGTGAGTTTTATTCAGGAGACAGGATTACAGGTAGGTCCTATAGACATGTTTCAAGTGAAAGAAAGAAGAAAAATACCCGGTAGGCGAGGATGGCTGCATTTGTGGTCGTGTCTCTCCCTGGTCTGTATGCACCTAGAGAGTCAGGAAGTAAGCAACTATTTTCCAAATCGAAGGCCAGTCTTCTAGCAATTATCCTCTCCAGCACCTTGCAAATAACATTTTGTAAGGTGATGATATGATAACTCTTGATATCATTGGTGTCTTTACCTGGCTTTGCCAGGGGGAGAAAGTAGCTGTGCAGCCACTCTCTGGTACGTGTCCTGTTTTAGACATGTTGAAATCAACAACAATTGTTTTAAGCGGGTCGTCTGCAATATCTTTCAGGAGGCTGTATCGTATTCCGTCAGATCCTGGTGCACCACCTGATGTTTTCTGTATGGTCTCTTCTAAATCATTAAATGAGACCAGTCCTTCATGAGCAGCATCAGCTACCAGCGATGCTGTTCAAGTGGCCACAATAGTCTTATGTTCATCAATATTGTTCTGATCTGATTGTTAGGAGGTATCTGCTGAAGAAAGCTATGTCATTCTGCTAATCTGTGGTTAGCATAAGCCCAGAGTCATCCTTCAAGCACAAGTTTAATTTTGTGTCAGTTTTTTTATTCATTGCCTTGTGTAATTTCCAAAATTTGTATATGGCACTGTCGGCTTCAACGTTGCAATAATTTCCCACCGGAGTTTATGAAGTTTCATGATTGTTAACTGATTCTTATTGTTGTTAACTGATTCTTATTGACCCACTAATAAATTAATTCTTATGTTCTCAGGAACAAATGCTTAACACACGTCTATAACATATGTTTTCAAACACCTAGATTCTTCTCTCCCAGTCCGCAGTAGTTAGAGTTACATGAACAGAAATACAAACTCCTAAACACATACTCTGCTCAACCGTTCTGATCTGAAGAAGATTGGGAGCTTCATCCTGACGACAGGTCTGAAGATGTAGCAATACCAAAAAGAATCCTGAATACAAGAGAAGCAATAGTTTAAAGAATTAGAAGAGCTGTAACTTAGCAGCCATCATTTTAACCAATCAAAAAAACCTTGTTGAAAACTTACCTCAGGAACCATTTCTGAAAATTGTTTAATAGTCATCTTATTGTACATCTTCTCGTTGTCTCGTCTCTCCTCCCTGGGGATTGTAATCTACAGAAGTAAACAAAAATTTCTAATTTTTTCATGTTAAAAAAAAAAAATGTGTGTCTCTTCCATTCATTACATCTGTCTTCCATTTTTCATTCCATTCTCTCTCCCCCTACACCCCATTATTCTTTTATTATTCCTTTCTGTTGGAGTTCTATATAATAATAATAAGACCCATAACTTGTCAGGAGGGCCACACTGGAGACATCAGCAGACAAAAGCTCTCCTAGCATCTCTATCCTTAGCCATTCGGAGAAGTGTAGAAAATCATGCACAGACCATTCCTTGATGTTATCAATCCAGAATTTTCTTGTCTCAACCCTTCTCCTTCCACCCTTGACTGTTCCTTGCGATCTTAATAGATTGATCTTTACTATAATACTGATCTTACTTTATATGCTATTCTATATGTTGCTGTTAATTTCAAATGAAAATAGATTATTAATTGTAGTTAAATAATATGAGTAATGTTTCTATCATTAGAACATCTTACTCTAATCTCACCTAGTCATTCTCACATCATGACTTTCTCATTTGTCATTCTCAAATCTTGACATTCTCGCTTGTCATTCTCACATATTAACTTCCTCACTTGACATTCTCACATTTTAACTTCCTCACTTGACATTCTCACATTTTAACTTCCTCACTTGACATTTTCACATTTTGACTTCCTCACTTGACATTTTCACATCTTGCCTTCCTCACTTGACATTCTCACATCTTGACATTCTAACACTGTACCTTAGCCAATTCTATTTCAAAGTTGACCATGTCCTCCACATCCTTCTGGGCAACCATTGGATCAGCACCAAACATTACAGCAACATCCTGAGCGTACTTCTTGTAGACTGGAAGTTTTGCCACAGCATCTTCATGAAGAAAGTAATCTGGCGATGGCATGCCCAGATCTGCTTGGTCAAGCTGGGAAAGAAACATAGGCATCTTTGTATTTTCGGATGACTACTGAAGATGAATGTGTCAGGTCACTGGCTCAAATAAAATGGTGACACAACACATATTTCCATTCTCTTGATTACATCCTACTGGAAATGTAGTAGGACCATTGTCGTACTACAAGAGAGATCTAGTGGGAGTTTGAGAATGAACGTTAAAGAAGAAATAGCAGTACTGTTGGATGTTAGTACCACAAATACTGCACGTTCAGGGCAAATGTTGTGTCTGTTTGTTTGCATTAATTCTCAAACTCCCATTGGATCTTTCTTGTAGCACAACAATGGTTCTACTAGATTTCTAATGATAATAAAGAGTTCAAAAGGCATAGAGAACTGACTGCATTGTACTTGGGTTATCCCATATGAACCCCTCTCACCAAAGCAACATACCACCTGCTGAAAGTACTACTCAGTCAAGCACTGCATAGCGTCTAGTGATAATCCCAAGGGAGCTTCCCGAAAAAATTAATTCACTTTAGAAACAAGATGAATAAGATTTTAACCTGCAACCTCTTGAGCATGAAGCAAATAGCTCAACCCCTATGCCAGGCAAATCAAAAGTTATTTATGGAAAACACAAGGTAGTTACATGTTACATACAACAAACAGTTATGTAAAACACAATATAGGTATGTGTTATGGAGCACAAACTGTAATGAAAAACATACAGTAGTTATGTGTAGCTGTGCACAAAAAAGTATGGAAAAACACAGGGTAGTTATGTGTTACAGAGCACAAACAGTTATGGAAAGCACAAAATAGTTACATGTTACAAAACACAAACTGACTGGTAAAAAAATAGATAAGAGTATACAAGACAGACTAAATCAATATTTCAAAAATAAGTTCTTCATCATCTCTACAAAATACATGAAGTATGTGTGTAAGTATGTCATTATTACCTTGAATTTTTCTGTTGCTGTATGCAGTCTACTCCATTTGTGATTATGTTTATTATCGCACTATTAACTTTATTATTTTATTACTTATTGTTATTATTATTATGGTTGAGTTTTTGGTCATCGTCGATCACGACGGACGAACATCATCATCAACATCATGTTTATTATAATATAATATAAAAGCATCAAAGATTTACTATTAAATAAAATCAATATGCATCAAACAGGAATTGAACCAGGTCTGCTCAGATGGCACCTACTCACCTCATAACTTGCGTTTACATACCTGTGTAGTGTGTGTGTGTGGTTGTTGTCTGTGTGTCGTTTGACTGATCCATATTTATAGTAGCTTGGGAATATACACATAAAATTAAAAAAATTATATATAAAAGTCTAAACTCAAATCGCATCCATCTTATGGATGCAATGTAGTTGAAGACGGAAAATGTGTTGAATGTGAGGTGAGATGGTTCAAATCCTGCTTGCTGCATTATAATTTTCCTTCAAGGTCAGAAATAGAACAGGACAGAAAAAAAATGAGAAGGTAATTTCACACACTTTTTACACTCATGCGTTGCCAGGCCCCAAAAGAGGATGAAAAATTGCAACACTGTTTACCTTCCATGCATGTTGTAAGAGGTGACTAAGGAGGTTTTTTTAGGTGGAGTTGGTTGTCCCATTACATATAGTATCAGAGTGACCTAGAAGCATTGTTGAAGCTAGATATGTCAGGCCGTAAGGTGCAGATACTGCACCTAAGCTGTAAACCATGATACAATACATTCTGTTCTCCAGACTCATCATCATTAAATGCTGTCTCCGCAATGAAGGTTGCAACAAACCTCCAACATCCCCTGTTTCTTGTCTTGGTTGTGCACTCTGCTAGACTGTAATCTGTCCATCTTGTAATGTTACTCCAGACTACATCCTGTTAATCTGCAGGTGTTTGAGAATTCACACAAAAGAAGACATAGAACAAGATGGAAAAGATTATCAAGACACTTAACACTCACTTAATAAGGATGATCAAGAGACTTAACACTCACTTTATAAGGATGATCAAGACACTTAACACTCACATTCATACCTGAATGATGTTAATCTCAGAGTCCTTATCATCAGCAGACACCCACTGGTCAATCAAGACTTTATTATTGTATAGTGTCAGCTTAACAATGAGGTCAATAACGTTGATGTTATTATTTGGGTCCCATTTATCCCCATGTAATATTGGCCAGCTTCCGAGGTCGTTCAGAACAGCTTTGACTGGTTCCAGACCCTCGTCATCAATTTGACCTAGACCAAGGGGCATGGGATCAAAATATTAGATATACATAACTTAGAATAAATAGATGTTTATAAATCGACACAATTATAAGTACATGACATAAGTTGATGACAATATTATAAGTACCTGACATAAGTAGATGACAAGATTATAAGTATCTGACATAAGTAGATGACAAGATTATAAGTAACTGACATGAGTTGATGACAAGTAACTGACATAAGTAGGTGACAATAGTATAAATACTTGACATAAATAGATGACAAGATTATAAGTACCTGACATAGGTAAATGACATTAGTATAAATATCTGCCATATCCAGATAGAAAGATTATAAGTACCTGGCATAAGTAGATGACAAGATTATAACTACTAGACATAAGTAGATGACAAAATTATATGTTTCTGACATAAGATGATGACAATATTATAAGTATATGACATAAGTAGAAGTCAAGATTATAAGTACATAGCATAAGTAGATGACACAATTATAAGTACTTCATATAGTGGATGACAAAATTATAAGTACCTGACGAGATTATAAGTATCTGGCATAAGTAGATGGCCTTGGTTTGATATTGGGAAATATATGTGTGATATCCATTTATGCACCATTGTTACGCACCATAGTTACGCACCATAGAGACACATTCTTCTGAATAATTGCCCCTCAGGATTTGCTTACATAGCCTAGGTCAATAGAACAAAATTGCAAGGCAGCAGCATATTTGTTTATATAGAACTGCCCACTGTACTTCACTTGAAGAAAAAAAATTATGGCTATCTGAAACATCTCTGATGGACAAACGTTCTACGCCCCTATCTAAGGGCTGGTGATCACAGTAAAGTTCAGTGATGAAATTCATATCAATATCTGACTTTCGCTGGCGAACGAGGAAGAAGAAGAACTACAGATTCCATTTTCTCATGGAAGACAATTCCAAGTACAAAAAACATGCAGATCTTACAGATGGGCACTTGCTGTGTATGAGTGAAATCTAGTAGCTCTGAATAGAAGAACGGTTGTCCTAATTATTACTGAATACATATGGACAAACAAAGCAGAGCTCAAAAGACAAATGGTTGAGTTCACTGTACTAGGGTATCCACATTTGTACTCAGTCCCTTTCAATGAAGCGGGTATATCGCCTGCCGAGAGTTCAGTTCATAGCACGCAACGTTATAACCTAAAGCATTATTTATCAGAGATCTCAGGAAAAATCATTTTATAAACAAGACGTTACGAGCAGGATTCGAACCCATGACCTCTTGAGTACAAAGTGAATGTGTTAACCACTTGATTCTTTATCAGGAACCAGCATCACCGCACAATGGGCATTCCCATAAATACTTTGCTTGCCATTTCGTCAGCCATCTAATATTATTTAAACTCAGTGTGCCAGTCAGTTGTTGGTTCTTACAGTATTTTCAGTGAGGACACACTTTCTCCTCTCTACCCTGGTTACTCAAAAATTTCTATCATTCTCTGAATGCGTACTTTATATTTTTCAGCATCCTCTTCATCGTTTTGTAGTGTATCCATGACTGCTCTAATTAACTAGTCCAGTCTCTTCTAATCACTTTGTCATCCACTATAGCTTTACCCACCAGTACATAAGCTCTTTCTTTGTCTCTGACTCCCACATGGCATGGACAGTGGAACCATTTGATACTTTGGGCATTATTGAGAAGAGTGGACCACTCTTTTCTTATCATACATTTTTCTATCTTGCAAAGCATACGCTGTAAGACTGTTAGAATCAGTGTGGGTGTTGGTGGTTGATCCACCCGCTAGTGAAAACCGCTGTTACTAGCTGTAACATGGAGATCTCCAGAAACCGCTGTTACTAGCTGTAATATAGATATCTCCAGAAACCGCTGTTACTAGATGTTAGAGATCTCCAGAAACCGCTGTTACTAGATGTTAGAGATCTCCAGAAACCGCTGTTACTAGCTGTTAGAGATCTCCAGAAACCGCTGTTACTAGCTGTTAGAGATCTCCAGAAACCGCTGTTACTAGATGTTAGAGATCTCCAGAAACCGCTGTTACTAGATGTTAGAGATCTCCAGAAACCGCTGTTACTAGCTGTAATATAGAGATCTCCAGAAACCGCTGTTACTAGCTGTAACATGGAGATCTCCAGAAACCGCTGTTACTAGCTGTAACATGGATATCTCCAGAAACCGCTGTTACTAGCTGTAATATAGATATCTCCAGAAACCACTGTTACTAGCTGTAATATAGATATCTCCAGAAACCGCTGTTACTAGCTGTAATATAGATATCTCCAGAAACCGCTGTTACTAGCTGTAATATAGAGATCTCCAGAAACCACTGTTACTAGCTGTAATATAGATATCTCCAGAAACCACTGTTACTAGCTGTAATATAGATATCTCCAGAAACCGCTGTTACTAGCTGTAATATAGAGATCTCCAGAAACCGCTGTTACTAGATGTTAGAGATCTCCAGGAACCAAGCAGACTATATTTTTGAACAACTTACTCTCATTCATACAGGACATGTACAACTTCTTTGCCTTGATCGTCGCCTCAATATCATTATTTGTGTCAATAGGCTTCTCCAGCAAATCTGAGGAATAGAAAACAGACAATCACAAGGATTGACGGGGACAAAATTGAAGTAGATTGCAAATGTGATCTTAGGCATGTAAATTATTTAGTATGTAGCCTATATGTTTGTGTGTACATTTTGAATCATTAACGTGAAGCATTTAATTGATAGAGTTTGAAACTCATGATTCATTATCTTATAACATTCCTTTTACCTTATTGCACTTGTAGGTTTAATCTATCAATAGTGTGTAAAATTGATTGTAACTAAACATGACTGTACCTTTTTTATTTTTTAATGCAATGAGACGGGGTTGTGAGACTATTCATCAAAGATTATATATCAAGTGACATATTCTTTCCAGAACGTTGTCTTCGTCGTGGATACTTTGAACGCCTCTCAGTTCCGGACAAGCAGGCCTGCATTGGCCAGAGACATGTGCATACATTCTTCTATATTGCTGGTCCATCATCTTCTTGGTCTTCCTCTTCTTCTCTACCAGGTATTCTGCTATCTAGAATCAGCCTTTCGGTGCCATCATGCCGCTTTAAGTGTCCAAAACACTGTAGCTCCCTTCTTATGGTGGTATTTAAAAGCCACCCATAATTTAGTTTCAGTAATTTCAAAATCTCAATGTTCTTCTCTTTCTCTGTCCATGATATTCGTATGATTTTTCTGTAGCACTTCATTTCAAATGAATTTACTCTTTTGGATATTATCTTGTTTAAAGTCCAAGTCGCGTATCCATATGTTGCTACTGGGAAAACACATGATCTTAAAAGGGTTACTTTAGTGTCGTTATTACTACATTATCAGCTCCTAGTTTTCTTATACCACTTATTCCACAGTTTCTAGTTTTCAAATTCCACTTAGAACACATCTCCTAGTTTTCTTATATCACTTATTCCACAGTTTCTAGTTTTCAAATTCCACTTAGAACACATCTCCTAGTTTTCTTATACCACTTATTCCACAGTTTCTAGTTTTCAAATTCCACTTAGAACACATCTCCTAGTTTTCTTATACCACTTATTCCACAGTTTCTAGTTTTCAAATTCCACTTAGAACACATCTCCTAGTTTTCTTATTCCACTATGAACACATATCTCAGTCTTCTTATTCCACTTATCCCACAGCTCCATGTCTTCGTATACCACTTAGAGAACATGCCACAGTCTTCTTAGAACACACCTTCTAATTTCCTTATTCCACTTAAAGAACAGTTCCTAATTTATTTATTTCACTTAAAGAACAGTTCCTAATTTACTTATTTCACTTAAAGAACAGTTCCTAATTTACTTATTTCACTTAAAGAACAGTTCCTAATTTACTTATTTCACTTAATTAACAGTTCCTAATTTACTTATTTCACTTAAAGAACAGTTCCTAATTTATTTATTTCACTTAAAGAACAGTTCCTAATTTACTTATTTCACTTAAAGAACAGTTCCTAATTTACTTATTTCACTTAAAGAACAGTTCCTAATTTACTTATTTCACTTAAAGAACAGTTTCTAATTTCCTTATTTCACTTAAAGAACAGTTCCTAATTTACTTATTTCACTTAAAGAACAGTTCCTAATTTACTTATTTCACTTAAAGAACAGTTCCTAATTTACTTATTTCACTTAAAGAACAGTTCCTAATTTACTTATTCCACTTAAAGAACAGTTCCTAATTTACTTATTTCACTTAAAGAACAGTTCCTAATTTACTTATTTCACTTAAAGAACAGTTCCTAATTTACTTATTTCACTTAAAGAACAGTTCCTAATTTACTTATTTCACTTAAAGAACAGTTCCTAATTTACTTATTTCACTTAAAGAACAGTTCCTAATTTACTTATTTCACTTAAATTCTTATAACTTCCAATAGACTTATTCTATTTAAAACACAGCTCCTAGTCTTCTTATTCAACTTGGAACATAGATCAGTCTTCTTATTCAACTTAGAACATAGATCAGTCTTCTTATTCAACTTGGAACATAGATCAGTCTTCTTATTCAACTTAGAACATAGATCAGTCTTCTTATTCAACTTAGAACATAGATCAGTCTTCTTATTCAACTTAGAACATAGATCAGTCTTCTTATTCAACTTAGAACATAGATCAGTCTTCTTATTCAACTTAGAACATAGATCAGTCTTCTTATTCAACTTAGAGAACAGCTCCTAGTTCTTCCTAATCCACTTATAGAAAAGCTCCGAGTTCCTCCTAATCCCCTTATAGAACAGCTCCTAGTTCTTCATAATCCACTTATAGAACAGCTCCTAGTTCTTCCTAATCCACTCATAGAACAGCTCATAGTCTTCCTATTTCACTTAGAGAACAGCTTCTATTCGTCTTATTCCATTTGAAACACGGCACCTATTTTTTTATTCTATTTAAACTCAATATAACGGCATGCCATCTACTAAGGTTTTCTGTTGCATGGGTGATTTGTCTAGTAGGTCATCGGCGAGACCCACAGACACAACTGCATGTGTGTTCATTCCCATATGTCAAGGTTCAGAGGGCGACGTCATTGGGGGAGGGGTATTCCGTCGTACGGAAGGTGAAAAGCATACACGTGCCGTGCTGGAAGATTACAATCCATGTGTCCGAGTGAATTCCGATTTGCGGTTTACACTCTAATGTACCCAGTCGCAAGAGGTGCCTCTTCTGATGGATGAATTGGAGTGCAGTAGCACGCTGAGTAAGAAATGCTTCGCCCAACTTTTGATCATGAGATATGTCTGTATTTACATAAAATTTACCTCCCTTAGTTTAATTTTTTTTTTTTACCTAATACCTCTTTCCAAATCATTTGTATATTTGCGGTTGGATTCCTTTGAACTAAAGATGCAATGGAATGTTCAAAAATCTATAATTCCGTAGAGAACTAACATAAGAAGCGCTTCAGATTGTCCAGATAGGGGCAGTTATGGTCTAATGCCATAAAGATATAGCTGAATGAGGATGATGCTCCGAAAATGGTTGATATCCTCGATATAAACGTAACGTGGCTATATTCAACTACAACCACATGCAGACATCATCATGTCAAACATCATGATACCAAACATAATACAAACATAACACCAAATAGCATAACATCAAACATAACACCAAACATAACACCAAACATAACACCAATTAACATAACACCAAACATAACACCAATTAGCATAACACCAAACATAACACCAAATAAGATAACACCAAACAACACCAAATAGCATAACACCAATTGTAACACCAAACAACCTAACTCCAAATAACATAACACCAAACATTATAATTTCAAACACCATAACACCAAACATACTGACACCAAAAATTACACCAAAAAATTAAACCAAAAATACCATCAAACAAAACAACAAATATAACACCACTTATAACACCAAACAATACCAAATATCATAATCCCAAACATAACACCACACATAGCACAAACATAACACAATAAATAACATCAACCCAAACACCACACATAACACCAAATATACGACCAAACATAAAACTACACATAATACCAAACATAAAATAATATATAACACCAAACTTAACAAGAACCACACAAAACATACCACCAAACATAACACCAAACATAACAACAAACATAACACCAAATATAACAACAAACATAACACCAACATAAAAACAAACATAACAATACACATAACACCAACATAACACCAAACATTATACTATACCAATATCAGACTGGATGCATATTGATTGTTTTCAAAAGAAGAAGATGCTAGAGGAAGCCAAGGCTACAGGAAACCACAGCTACATGGAAGCAAAGGCATAAAGAACCAAATCTACGGGTAGACAAAGCTACAGCGAACCAAAGCAACAGGGAACCAAATCTGCAGGGAATCAAGATTACAAGAGATGAAGTCTAAGTATTTAATGTAATGAACGTAACCACCAAAAGTATTTAAAAATCACATTACCACGTTAGAAGATATCAGACCACCACGTTAGAAGATATCAGACCACCACGTTAGAAGATATCAGACTACCACGTTAGAAGATATCAGACCACCCCGTTAGAAGATATCAGACTACCACGTTAGAAGATATCAGACCACCACGTTAGAAGATATCACATTCACCACGTGAGAAGATATAACATTCACCACATTAGAAGATATAACATTCACCACGTTAGAAGATATCAAATCACCACGTGAGAAGATATAACATTCACCACGGGAGAAGATATAACATTCACCATGTTAGAAGATATTAGATCACCACGTTAGAAGATATTAGATCACCACGTTAGAAGATATTAGATCATCACGTTAGAAGATATTAGATCATCACGTTAGAAGATATTAGATCATCACGTTAGAAGATATTAGATCATCACGTTAGAAGATATTAGATCATCACGTTAGAAGATATAACATTCACCACGTTAGAAGATATTAGATCATCACGTGAGAAGATATTAGATAATCACGTTAGAAGATATTAGATCATCACGTTAGAAGATATAACATTCACCACGTTAGAAGATATTAGATCATCACGTTAGAAGATATAACATTCACCACGTTAGAAGATATCAAATCACCACGTGAGAAGATATAACATTCACTACGGGAGAAGATATAACATTCACCATGTTAGAAGATATTAGATCACCACGTTAGAAGATATTAGATCACCACGTTAGAAGATATTAGATCATCACGTTAGAAGATATTAGATCATCACGTTAGAAGATATAACATTCACCACGTTAGAAGATATTAGATCATCACGTGAGAAGATATTAGATCATCACGTTAGAAGATATTAGATCATCACGTTAGAAGATATAACATTCACCACGTTAGAAGATATTAGATCATCACGTTAGAAGATATTAGATCACCACGTGAGAAGATATAACATTCACCACGTTAGAAGATATTAGATCATCACGTTAGAAGATATTAGATCATCACGTTAGAAGATATTAGATCATCACGTTAGAAGATATAACATTCACCACGTTAGAAGATATTAGATCACCACGTTAGAAGATATTAGATCACGACGTTAGAAGATATTAGATCACGACGTTAGAAGATATTAGATCATCACGTTAGAAGATATAACATTCACCACGTTAGAAGATATTAGATCACCACGTTAGAAGATATTAGATCACGACGTTAGAAGATATTAGATCACCACGTTAGAAGATATTAGATCACCACGTTAGAAGATATTAGATCACGACGTTAGAAGATATTAGATCACGACGTTAGAAGATATAACATTCACCACGTTAGAAGATATTAGATCACCACGTTAGAAGATATTAGATCACGACGTTAGAAGATATTAGATCATCACGTTAGAAGATATAACATTCACCACGTTAGAAGATATTAGATCACCACGTTAGAAGATATTAGATCACCACGTTAGAAGATATTAGATCACGACGTTAGAAGATATTAGATCACGACGTTAGAAGATATTAGATCACGACGTTAGAAGATATTAGATCACGACGTTAGAAGATATTAGATCACCACGTGAGAAGATATAACATTCACCACGTTAGAAGATATTAGATCACCACGTTAGAAGATATTAGATCATCACGTTAGAAGATATTAGATCATCACGTTAGAAGATATTAGATCATCACGTTAGAAGATATAACATTCACCACGTTAGAAGATATTAGATCACCACGTTAGAAGATATTAGATCATCACGTTAGAAGATATTAGATCATCACGTTAGAAGATATTAGATCACGACGTTAGAAGATATTAGATCACGACGTTAGAAGATATTAGATCACGACGTTAGAAGATATTAGATCATCACGTTAGAAGATATTAGATCACCACGTGAGAAGATATAACATTCACCACGTTAGAAGATATTAGATCACCACGTTAGAAGATATTAGATCACCACGTTAGAAGATATTAGATCATCACGTTAGAAGATATAACATTCACCACGTTAGAAGATATTAGATCACCACGTTAGAAGATATTAGATCACGACGTTAGAAGATATTAGATCACCACGTTAGAAGATATTAGATCACCACGTTAGAAGATATTAGATCACGACGTTAGAAGATATCACATTCACCACGTTAGAAGATATTAGATCACCACGTTAGAAGATATTAGATCACCACGTTAGAAGATATTAGATCATCACGTGAGAAGCTATTAGATCATCACGTGAGAAGATATTAGATCATCACGTGAGAAGCTATTAGATCATCACGTTAGAAGATATAACATTCACCACGTTAGAAGATATTAGATCACCACTTTAGAAGATATCACATTCACCACTTTAGAAGATATCACATTCACCACGTTAGAAGATATCACATTCACCACGTGAGAAAATATAACATTCACCATGTTAGAAGATATCACAATCATCACTTTAGAAGATATCACATTCACAACGTTAGAAGATATCACATTCACCACTTTAGAAGATATCACATTCACAACGTTAGAAGATATCACATTCACCACGTGAGAAGATATAACATTCACCACGTTAGAAGATATTAGATCACCACTTTAGAAGATATCACATTCACCACTTTAGAAGATATCACATTCACCACGTTAGAAGATATCACATTCACCACGTGAGAAAATATAACATTCACCATGTTAGAAGATATCACAATCATCACTTTAGAAGATATCACATTCACAACGTTAGAAGATATCACATTCACCACTTTAGAAGATATCACATTCACAACGTTAGAAGATATCACATTCACCACGTGAGAAGATATAACATTCACCACGTTAGAAGATATCACATTCACCACGTGAGAAGATATAACATTCACCACTTTAGAAGATATCACATTCACTACGTGAGAAGAAAAACTTACTTTTTAGCAATGCCTGGATGTCATCTCCCAGTTTAACAAATGTATTGAAGAATGATTTATCTGCAGGGATAATGTTTAGCTTATTCCAATTACCACATGCAAAATCAAAGAAGTTGTCACAAGGAGCAACTGATGAATCCATGGAAGTCAGCAGACGTGATGCTGAAATAATGAATGATTTTTTTAAGAACAAGATTTTTAAAAAGCATAAGAGAATATGAACATGTTCTTTTGCTATTTATTCTTCTTGTGTTCTATTCCGTGTGTTGTTGACTATCATGTCTTTCCGTATCATTCTGTTTGTGTGCTGTTAATCATTTCTGTTTATAGCCCATGCCATATGTCGTTAGTTATCATTTCTTTCTACAGCCTTCTATTTCATGTGCTGTCAATCATTTCCGATACCGATGTTCCCCAATGTCACATTGCTAGGTTATCAAGTATCTTCTCTCTTCGTCTTCCCCTACCTCTCTTGCTCTTCAAATTGCCTGTTGTTACGATGTGTTATATCTTTCCTCTTTTCATGATATGTCCAAAGCATATGGCCTGTCTCTGTCTGGTTCGGTAAGCTGCTATACTTTTGCTACACTTAACACAATTTTGAAAAGTGAATAGGGATTTGTTTTAAATGGATTGAATCCAGCCGAGGAGTGGGCAAAATATTATCTGTGGATTAAATCCAGCCGTCAAGTTATGAATACGCCCCTGCCACATAGGAAAAGTAACACATGTACTGAACGTTTGGAGCTGGCAACACCGAAATATGTTCATGTGGACAATTTCCAAAAAAAAACATTTAAATATTTTGCAGAACTGTCCATTTCATCACACCAAACTATAGTCAACTGACACATCTGTGACGAACAAGCTCTGATGTCCTGTCTCGAGCTGGTGATCACAGTACATATCATTTATGAAATGCATATTTTATAATCAATGTCCTAACGCGGATTATCTTTAGATACACTTATCATATCCAGAGAACACGGCAACTAAATTAAATGAAACTTTAATATAAATCTCACCTGCGTTAACACATCCAGGTGTAAGACATATATCATTTTTATGGTCTCCCTCTGGAGTTTTAAGATTTGTGTGTGTAGTTTTAGACTGATCTGTTTTACGTGAAGGATTTCCAGCTTCTGTTGGGTCTTTTGAGAGACCGTCGACAGGTATATCATCACCTGAAGAGAAACAATGAAAAGATTTGATATTTAAATCTATTACATCTAAACCAGAATATAGGTAGGAAACATTTAAAATAAAAAAAGGCAGGTAAGGTGGATCTTCAGGTTATAAATATAGAGCAATTAGAAGACAGATATGAAACAGGTAAACAGGTGAGCAGGTTGGTATCAGGTGACAAATTTTCAGGTGATAAATCTAGACCAGCTAGAAGACAGGTCAACAAAAACTCAGGTATGTACGGTGAATCTTCAGGCAATAAATCTAAACCAGTTGCAGACAAGTAGGAGACAGTAGGTCAGGTGGATTTTTAGGTAAGAATTCTAATCCAGTTAGAAGACAGGTAAGAGGTAGGTAGGTAAAATGGATCTTCAGGTAATAAATCTAAACCAGCTAGAAGACTGGTAAATATAAAAATAGACAGGTAAGGTGGATCTTCATGTGATAAATCTAGACCATTTAGAAAGCCGGTAGGTGACAGGTAAATATAAAGACTGCTAGATAATGTGGATTTCATCTTACAGTCTTAGACGTTAACAAACTTGACGAAAACAAATTGTGGCCAGTTTTGAGGGTATTCAATAGTTAATACTAGGGTTCTTCAAATGAAAACCTTACAAGTGTGACAAATTATAATAATCTTTGCTGTATTTCGCAACATGCTAATATTGCTGTTACGGATATCAGGAGTGTCCTGTTAGTACGAGAGTGCTTCAAATGAAAACATTAAAAGTGCGATAGTAATTTGAATAACGATTCATTGTCTTGAAAAGGTTGAAAAAAGGTACTTCGTCCCTCTTAATGAAGCTGCTCGCCGCTTGTCGAGACTACCACTATAGCACTTAAATTCCTAGCTTCAAAAGAGAATTCCTGGGAATCTTCACAAAATCTACTTTTTAAACAAGATGTTGTGATTGGGTTTCGAACCCGATACTTCCTGAGCGCAAAACTAACAGTTTAACCACTAGACACATATTTCGCTATTATTGTGCAACAAATCAAACCTATCAACAGACATTGTTCCGTCAGTTAGTGATGTCAAGAGTGTACTGTTAGTACAAGTACTACAAGGGTAATTCAAATGAATACCTTAACTAAGAGTGTGATAAAAATTAGAATAACCATATTAGAATCTGTTAATGTTGTTAGGTAGCCATGGGTATCATGCACGTACCATCTTAGTACATATGAACATACATACTGACATCATAACGACAGTTTAAAGATGATCGACCTACTATTCATATGCAGTAAGAAGATTAGTAGAAGTATGTTATCCTATTTGTATCAGTGAATGGGTGAAACCGCAGAAATGTGTTGGCGAATGAAGTACAATGCGGTGATGAATGACTGTCCAATCTAGTATGGATACTGTAGGAAATTAGAAAGCAGGGTTTTCTATGACAGGGTGTTGTGGTCCAGTGTGCCTAACGACATTTTTTCTCTACACATCGACGCATTGCATTCTGGCTTGATCAGTTAGAATGCGGAGTAATTGGAGAAGGCATCCCTTGGTGATGTCCCTTAATGAGTAGATGTCGCTACGGATTAGTAGCGCATAGAGTACATATTTAATACTTCTGGAGAAGACAACGCTAGCTGGAGGGCCGCGTTGTGTAAAGGAAAATTTATACTGACAAGATTGTCTCAAGTTTTCAACACGAAACAGGCCGAAATGTTGTTCATGGTCGAGAACACACAACACTAAAATCAAATGTCAAATAGAAAAACACCTCACCACAACTGACAAAGCTTGGAACATGGCAATTAAGTTTTGATAATACTGGAAAAACACATAATAAAACACACAAATTTACGTTTCGATCAAAAGGCGTTTAATGCACAACAAAAACGGCGGGTAAGAACGGCACTATTGAGGTTCACATGTCAGTGTTAAATGTGGAGATAACCCGAAAGGGTTGAAACTAGGTCAGAGGTGAAACAAACACAATCAGAAAATATACAAAACACACCCAAATTCATGTGAAACAAGACAGAGAAATGATGGAACAACTTGATATCATTCATACGACTGGCGGTCATTGATCCTAGAGGTTAAATCGTGTCCAATTTAAATATATATATATATATATATATATATATATATATATATATATATATATATATATATATATATATATATATATATAGAGAGAGAGAGAGAGAGAGAGATAGAGAGAGATAGCGGTTCTCATGCGCAACGGACAATATCACCACAACAGACCTCATTCAAAATAGGAGTCAAGCTTAAGGTGTTGGATACACAAACCTAGATGAGGTACTCCTGGGTTTATATGAAAGCTTCAAATCCCACTATTGCACAAGGGACACGCTGTCACACAAGCGTCAATTACCACATTATGTTCATGTCGGGGACCACATTCTGTTCATACTCATTGACCGAAACAGAGTTGAGACTCGGACTCTGAACATTGTGGGCTACGTAGGCGGGAAGCAAATCCTTGAGGAAGAGCTAACCCGTCTTAACTTGACTGTCACCATTACCCAACACGGTCCAAAATAGAAAATTGGGTTCAGTACACAAGGGGTCAATGATATCGTCGTTCTTACATGAGACGTGTGCATCACGCGTGAAGCTACTGGTCAGAAATATGCGTAATCAACCTACTTCTTTGGATGAAAAATGACATGGTTAGGAATTAACTCAGACCGTGCGTTGCGATGTGTTTTAATGCCTTCTGTGCCTCGTTCACCCTAAGTAGTACTGTTTATCGCATAAAGCTACAGTGTCACGAGATATGAGCTGTATTATCAACGAGTTTTATGTTGCGATGGGCATTAGTTTAGGTGGGGAAACCAGAGTACAAAAAAATAATTTCACTGTTTTTTTTCAGTAAATTAAAAAAATAGTTCTACCTCTACTTTGGGATCTAGAAGGCGGCATCATGGTGATAAAGTCTTACCTCTATGTGAAGATCTATAATACATCACCATGATAAAGTCTTAATTCTATTTGTGAGATCTAGACGACATCACGATGATAAAGTCTTACCCCTGCGTGTGGATTTAGTAGATGATATCACGATGATAAAATCTTACTCCTACGTGGAGTTCTAGAATACATCACAATGGTAAAGTCTTACCTCTACTTTTGTAATCTAGATTAATATAGAAGACATCGCGGTGATAACATCTTAACACTACGTGTAAATCTAGATGACATCACAATAATAAAGTCTTACCTCTACGTGGAGATCTTGACGACAGCATAATTATCAGAACTATAACAACAACGGCCAGGAATATACACACTAAGGTTAGCATAAGCTCCAGTTTTGTCCATCCCTCCAGCCATGGTATCCCTGAGCGTCTCCTCTGCGAAGAACACTGGTTACTGTAATGCAAAACACGTAATAAAATCATTAAAAATATATAGAATAGTTGTACATGTGTAGAACATCTGCGTAATCATCATCTTCGCTCTAAGATAGTATTGTGGCAAACGCGGTTCTCCACACATTTTGTCCTCTATGTCATTTGTGTCTCATGGATATGTCTCTTCCCGGTGGATATTTTTTTTTGGGGGGGGGGGGAATTATAATTAGCATAGTAAGCTCATATACCAGCAGATTACGACTGTAATCTTCGAATTAATTCGACTGTAAGCTTCAAATGTAATGTCTGTATTAACATATGTATGACTGCTACTGTTTAACTCTAATGTAATGTCTGTATTAACATATGTATGACTGCTACTGTTTAACTCTAATGTAATGTCTGTATTAACATATGGTTGTCTATGACTGTTCAACTCCAATGTAATATTTGCATTAATAAATGGTTATGAAATTTTTCCCACGGAAGATAACAAAAACACTGAAGAAGAAATTAAATTCATTTGAAAATAAATGTCTTAGAAAACTCTTTAAAATTGTTTAGGAAAAATTCAAACATGCAAGTAAGAGAAGACATCACACAAGAATATCTTTCTACAACATTAAGACGAAATCGATAGACATATCGATTATGTGCACAGATTGAATGAAAACAGTCTTCAGTACAAACATTGTTTGTTTAATAGGGGATTAAGCATCTTGTCGAGACACCACCCTTTTAAAATGGGTACCATATGGCAAAAGAAAGAAGAAAGAGAGGGAAACCAAGAAAAACAGACAACTTTTCGCAGAAATACCATCATATAGGGTACGGACTATGAGTCTCAATAACATGCAAATACTGCGCGCAATAGCATCACATCGCTCGAACTGGACAGCTATGGTTTCTGTCTTATGCATCGTACTCTTCCCCGTCCCCTCACTAATTTTGCCTGTTGCTACATTGTACTGTAAACCTTGTCTAATGATGTGGTCAATAAATGTCGAATGTTTCTTTCTGGTGTTGATAATTAGGTTCCTTTTGGAGTCAGTCTTCCTCCGAGCATCTGAAAATAGTACTTATATAGAAAACAGGTGAGTTTTACTGCACGACGACTAACACACTATCATTACCGGAAGCTCACTTGAAATAATACACACAGTGGAAAACAAGCATACATCATACAAATAACAATACACATGACATAAACAACGTTTCTACCAAAAGGCCTTTATTAAGATACGCACAAAACATCAAAAGAAGACGAATAGAAATGACTACACCGCACAAACGTTTCCGGCCGAAATGTGGAAGTGGGAAGCCGATATTTTTCGCTGGTCACTATTTATAAACTTTATAAACTTTGTTAGTTAGTTATTCCTCTAGGGCCAAAGACGGCACATAGGGCGGATGTCATAGATTTCCATGCCTCTCGTTTCATTGCAATTTGCTTTAGATCTTCATTGTTTATGATACCGATGGTGAAACGTTCCCCTGTAATAGTTCTACGTAAAGTTTCTTTTGGTCTTCCTCGTTTTCTCTTGCCTTTTGGTGACCACATCAAAGCTTGACAGGGGAATCTTTCAGTATCCAGTCGTAGTGCGTGTCCGATGTAATTCCAGCGATATGGATACATATTCTTGTTTTGATTCTTGTCTGACAACTATGATTGATTTGAAGTCTGACCAACGTATGTTCAGTAGCCTTCTAAGACATTTATTTTCAAAGGTGTTTAGTCTTTGCTCTAATTTTGATGTTGCTTTCCAAATTTCGGATCCATATGTTAATGTTGGAATTATGCAGGAGTTGAAGATTTTGAGTTTTGTGTTATAAACTTTGTGCCACCTGTCAAACCCGACCAACGAAATCTTCTATTGGCAAAAGTCACTCATGAACCACCCCAACACAACCATACATTTGAAGAAAACATTATATGAGTACAGGTGTCGCTTCTGTTACAAAACTACTGATAAGAGCTTTTGTTTGTCAGAAAGATTACAGGCTATTAAGAGCTTCCTGCTGACAGCTAAAGGGATTATATCATCATCGTTATCCCATTTAGAAGAATAATACTAGTTTTATTATTGATAGAAGAGAGAAATCCTCATTAATAAATGTTGATATTTGAGCAAGAATTGTTGTGATATTTTAACGTCTGTTAGAGAAATGTGCAATAGACAACGCCCTTGTAGGTGCCGATTAATATTAAATTACAAATGAAATTTGTAATAAAAACCGAAATATGTCATAAATAGAGCTTTTAGTAAAGCAGTTCTTGAAATATGACAAGTTAAACATCAAAATAATCAATCACACGTGAGATATTTATGGTTATAGAAAGTTACAATATTGCCAATTTTCTTGTCACTAACAATTTTCTTGTTAGTCTGATAGTCTTCCAGAGCCAGCTCAGTGAAATATATGTGTTCTGATAAACTAAAAGTTGTGCCATTCACGGGACGTATACTTTCACTATTCACCTGACTATACTTTCAGTATTCACCGGACGTATACTTTCAGTATTCACCTGACTATACTTTCAGTATTCACCGGACGTATACTTTCAGTATTCACCTGACTATACTTTCAGTATTCACCGGACGTATACTTTCAGTATTCATCTGACTATACTTTCAGTATTCACCGGACGTATACTTTCAGTATTCACCTGACTATACTTTCAGTATTCACCAGACGTATACTTTCAGTATTCACCTGGCTATACTTTCAGTATTTACCGGACGTATACTTTCAGTGGTGATTAATGAAACTATTAGAGGATCTTCTGGGCCGCAGTGATAAAGCGTTTGAATTATGCTCAAGAGTTCACAACTACTACTACCACTACTATTACTACTACTACTACTACTACTACTACTACTACTACTACTACTACTACTACTACTACTACTACTACTACAACAACTACTACGACTACTACTACTACAACTACTACTACCACTACTACTACTACAACAACTACTACGACTACTACTACTACAACTACTACTACCACTACTACTACTACAACTACTACTACTGCTACTACTACTACTACAACAACAACTACTAATACTACTACTACTACAACAACTACTACTACTGCTACTACTGCTACTACTACTACTACTACTACCACTACTACAACTACTACTACTGCTACTACAACTACTACTACTACACTTACTGTTGTTGCTCTTGATATCGCTACCACCACCACCATTATTGTTACTACTACTATCACCATCACTAACTAGTATCACTACCATTACCATACTACTTCTACTACTACTACAAAAAAAAAGAAGAAAAAAAAGAGAGATTGTTATTTCTTTTGTACCAGGGTTTGGTTGTGGCTGTGGTGGAATATGCACTGGCAATTCTGACTCTTAGCCAAACTCAGATCGAAAGACTGGATAGAATCCAGAATGCAGCAATGCGTATCAAACTGGGATGCACAAGAGACACACCGACAAGAGCTATGCGCTACCTACTTGACTGCCCAACAGCTGAGCATAGATTACAGTATTGCCGTGCACGGGCGTACCTTCAAATACACGCAGATAAGGAACACCCATTGCATTCCGAAATAAAGAAAGTTAAAAGGCAGCAGACTCAAGAGAGGGATGTCGTGGATGGGACGTGCTGAGGATGTCATACAAAGCATGTGCAGATTGCAGGATGTGGCAGAAGGTGCGGAATGGATAGGTCTACCCACAGATTTCGAAACTTGTTTGAGAGTAGTAATATCACTTAGCAGGGAATGCAGAGAATGGTGTCCCACATCTGTGGAGAAAGAAGTGCAGGCTTTAATCAGTGAGAATACCAAAGAGGGGGATGTGATTATATACACTGATGGATCTGTAATTAGGCATGTTCGCAGTGCTTGGGCCTTTACAGCTCAGTGCGAAGGTAAAACGATCAAGGAGGAAAGTGGTGCTTTTGCGGTCACTACGAGTAGTATGACCATGGAGACTATGGCGGTGACCAAGGCATTTGAGTGGTAACGCACACAGAAGGTAATGCAGGTCTGCATCTTGAGTGACTCTATGAGTATGATTAAGAAGGTACAAGTGGGTCTCGTTCGCGAACAGTGGATTGAGGCCTTGAGAAAGGCGAGCTTGAAAGTGGTTACATTTATTTTCGTGCCGGGACATGTGGGCGTTCGAGGCAATGAAAGAGCGGATCAACTGGCATCGTGCGTGATTGTGGCACAGGGCGATGGGGCAATAGATCCAGCTGACGTTTTGTACTCCTTAAGATATATAAAACGCGAGAGTGAGACTAATGTGGATGATGATTCATTTTTAATAGCTAGGATTAAAGATCAGGAATTGAAATGCGGTGTTGCTAGAGGTGAACTTTTTGGAGGGTGCAGAAGAATGATGGTCAACCAGCATAGGACCGGTACTGTCAACAGAAGTGTAATGGCGGATACAATCAAGGAGAGATCGGAGCAACTATGGACATGTCCAGTTTGCAGTGATGATGATCCGACGACTAACTAACTAACTAACTAACTAACTACTACTACTACTGCTACTTTTACTAATACTACTACTACAACAAAAACTAGTACTACTAATACTACCACCACTAACTAGTATCATTGCTTTAACACAAAATTAATACTACTACTAGCACTACTATTACTACTACTACTACTACTACTACTACTACTACTACTACTACTGCTACAACTACTATTACTACTAGTACCACCATCACTACTACTACTATCACTACTAGTACCACTACTATCACCACAATACTACTACTACCACTACTAATACTACTATTACAATCACACTACCACTACTGCCACTGCAGCCACTACTGCCACTGCTATCACCATCACTACTACCACTAATACCACTGTTATCACTATCACTACTTCCAATATTGATTCTACTACGACTACTGCTACCACTATTATTACTATTACTATTACGATTACTACAAAACTGACAAACATTACAGAAACGATTCTATCCTAGTAGTCAGGCATTATGGCAGCCATTTATTCATGAACCTCGTTTGTTCATTTCTAGAAATTTCTTTAGTGAGGGTGAGTAACTTCTAGGTCAGTACCTAACCTGCATCTGGTGACCATCTGTCACATTGGGTCAAGCAGACTTTTGGAATTGGAAAATACATTATGTAAACCTATCGCTCAACCCATCCACAAATCCTTCGTAAGAAAGACTGTTACAGGGAAATGTATACAAACTTCACTCTCTTACAGGGAAATATGTATACAAACTTCACTCTCTTACAGGGAAATATGTATACAAACTTCACTCTCTTACAGGGAATTGTTTAATAGCTTCACTCTCTTACAGTATGACCTGGGCAGAATTTCATACGAGATGCTGAATGACAGATGCATCTACTGTATGTCAACCATCTACTGTATGTCAACCATCTACTGTATGTCAACCATCTACTGTATGTCAACCATCTACTGTATGTCAACCATCTACTGTATGTCAACCATCTACTGTATGTCAACCATTCAATGGAAGCATGGACTGAGAGCTGAACACAATAACAGTCCTGTATAGCATGGATTCTTAGATCCATCGTAAAGCTGATGTAACATCCTCCACCATTCTCATACTGGAGGTTCGCTCGTGTGTTGACGGGGCTCGAGATAGGAGCAAAGCATAGCAACACTGTTTACATTCCATGCATGTCGTAAGAGGCGACTAAGGAGGTTATTGGGTGGAGTTGGCTATCCCATCCCATATATGGTTAAAGTGACCCAAAGTCATGCTGATATCGGATATGTCAACATAAAATCGCAGATATTGCAGTATTGCTGTAAACCATGACATAACTTATTTTGTTCACAGGACTACATCCTGCTAATTTGCAGGAGTTTGAGAAGGAACGCAGAAGAAGAAGAATATTGTAGGTTATTGTCATATACGTTCCGCTCTGTTCTACCCCGACCGTTCCTCTTCCTCAACAGAGAAGCCCCCATCCGGTTCTGTTCTGCCACGACCGTTACTCTTCCTCAACATAGAAGCCCCCATCCGGCTCTGTTTTACCACGATTGTTACTCTTCCTCAATATAGAAGCCCCCATCCTTCTCTGTTTTACCACGATCGTTACTTTTACTCAACAGAGAAGCCCCCATCCGGCTCTGTTTTACCACGATAGTTGCTCTTACTCAACATAGAAGCCCCCATCCGGCTTAGTTCTACCATGATCGTTACTCTTACTCAACAGAGAAGCCCACATCCGACTCTGTTCTACCACGACCGTTCCTCTAACTCAACAGAGAAGCCCCCATCCGGCTCTGTTCTACCACGATCGTTACTCTTCCTCAACAGAGAAGCCCCCATCCGACTCTGTTCTACCACGACCGTTCCTCTAACTCAACAGAGAAGCCCCCATCCGGCTCTGTTCTACCACGATCGTTACTCTTCCTCAACAGAGAAGCCCCCATCCGGCTCTGTTCTACCATGATCGTTACTCTTCCTCAACAGAGAAGCCCCCATCCGACTCTGTTCTACCACGACCGTTCCTCTAACTCAACAGAGAAGCCCCCATCAAGCTCTGTTCTACCACGATCGTTACCCTTACTCTAACAGAGAAGCCCTGATCCGGAATTCTCTCCACGTCGAGCAGACACGTGAGAGTATTTGGAACGTGACCAAACTGGAGCGTGGTCATAATTTGGAAATATGTACAAGAGTAATGTATAAGATATGGAAAGATCTGGAAAGAATAGTAAGGTTCTATGTGTAGAGTCTTATGCTTTATGTTCACGAGGTTCGATATTTAAAATGGCGCGATATTTACTGTTTGTTGACATGCAAAAAATGGCGCAATGTATGTAGTTTGTTAACATACGTGAACGACCTTAACACGAATGATAACGATGAAGCTTAAAAACTTTTAAAAAACCTTTTTTAAAAATTAGTACGCAAAGTATCCTGTTCAGGATGTAGCCATCAACCCAAAACTTTTTCGGCTGTATTAATTTTCAAGGCAATTAAGTACGCTATGTAGTTTGTCATTGCTCTATGTACTATCAATATGCACAAGTGTCTGCTGTTGAATTTTCACCCAGTACTATTGAGTCACAGACGCCGTGTTCTATACCTCACCGCCACAAAGCAGAACTTACAAAGAGGCATTGATGACTTGTAAAGAGAGTCAATGATCTTTTTGTTTTAATGCACCAAGAGTCACGGAAGAAAATTGACCTAAAAACTGGGCGACCATCAAGAAAAGGTTAAAAACTGTTGTAATATGCTACCAAAGAAATACTCGAAAAAGAAACTTACCCAGCAAATATGACCTGTGTACCGCCTTCCTCGGCTGTGATATATTTGGCATTACTAGTTTTCCCGTTCATTGTAACGTTTGGCATAGTTCAAAATTTGCTGCCTTACCAAAATGTTGGTGGTTAAGATGGCTGTTGCTGATGCTGCTGATGGTGGTAGCTGCTGTTGCCGTAGTTTGATAAATTCAAATCATGTATCTTCAATCTGAAACAGAGAAGAGACATATTTTAATTTTATACAAACGATATTGATAAAATAATACATTTAGTTGTGCGCAAGTAGCACTTTAACCGCCAATCGTTTTTATAACAAAATCACATAATCTCATCAGTTGTGCAACCGAGGGAACACCCACTCATATAAGACATCAAAGGTATGGATATTTTAGAGGAGTTTTTATAGATGCATATTTAGTCTCTGAAGGAAGGTATTCTAGCGCGCCAGTATCCAAGGATTTGCACATACTGCTAGGACTGTAGCACACGTTTCTGGACCAACTATCTCATCATTCTTCTGTTAGATTTGTTGACCCATCCGCAGCAATAACACATCTAGCATTACATCACATATGCCAAAAAGGACAAAGGTGCCATGTCCGCTGGCATATATCTCATCGTCATCCATGGGTATTATTTAATAGAAGACAAAAGTCAGAATTTGAGACAATGATTTTTTCACAAAGGACAAGTTGCCTATCCGTCAGCTTTCCTCTGACACCTTCTACGACATGATTAGAAAGAACATAATAACCCTATTCTTTGCACCCTGAACTATTATAAGTCCAGGCACTATACTTTGCACCCTGAACTAGAAGTCCTGGGACTATTTTTTGCCCATCATCACCGTCATCAAACCCATAACCCTTCAGGGTCATAGACGTGCAGATCTGGAAACATCACCACACAAATCGAACCATATTTTCATACAATGCCTCTCTCTTCTCATTTTCTCATTTAAATGAGGAGAATCTTAATCATGTCCTGATTCCCCCTGTGTGTTGCCGGGGCCCGAGAGGGGAGTAAAGAATAGCAACATTGTTTACCTTCCATGCATGTCGTAGCATGCGATTAAGGAGGTTATGGGATGGAGTTGGTTGCCCCATCCAATTTAGGGTCAGTAACCGAAAGCAATGCTGAAGTTGGTTGTGTCAGGCCGACAGGCGCAGATATCGCAGAAATGCTGTAAACCATGACGCATTCCGTTCTCCGGACTACATCCTGGTAATCTGCAGGAGTTTGAAAATGAACACAGAAGAAGAAGATTTCCTGATTTAAACAACCTGGTTAAAACTGCTCATATAATGTTCTTACTTCCTGATTTAAACAACCTGGTTAAAACTGCTCATATAATGTTCTTACCTCCTGATTCTTTCCTATTATTTTTGTTTAAAGTAGGTATCAGAACTATCGAGTTTTAAGTTGGAGTTTAGCAAGCGCCATAATATTACCGAAAACAGATGTGTTGGGCTTGACCGTAATCTAGGACGTAATTATAATTGGAATCTTCTACCTCCGCCCCTTAGTTCATTCTAAAAACTCCTGCAAATTAGCAGGATGTGCTATGTACAGAAGAACCAACTGTGTCATGGTTTAAAGTTCAGTTGCGATATCTACACAATGGATGGCATATGAGTGGATAGACGAACGGATGGATGGATGATGGATGGACGGACAAACACACGGCATATGAGTGGATAGACGAACGGATGGATGGATGATGGATGGACGGACAAACACACGGCATATGAGTGGGTAGACGAACGGATGGATGGATGATGGATGGACGAACAAACACACGGCATATGAGTGGATAGACGAACGGATGGATGGATGATGGATGGACGGACAAACACACGGCATATGAGTGGGTAGACGAACGGATGGATGGATGATGGATGGACGGACAAACACACGGCATATGAGTGGGTAGACGAACGGATGGATGGATGATGGATGGACGGACAAACACACGGCATATGAGACAGATAGATAGGTAGGAAATAGATATATAAATAGATAGATACACATAAATGTATATAGATAGATAATTAGGTAGGTAGGTAGGTAGGTAGATATGTGGGTAGGTTGATATACAAGATTGGTAGATAGACGATCAAAGACGATGTTTCTCTTTCTCAAGAGAAGATAAGTATGATATTAAGAAGGATCAAGCTTGGTTTGATTGTTTGTATTTCCTCAAATGTCTGATGAGTCTAATCTGAGATGGCTGATGAGTCTAATCTGAGATGGCTGATGAGTCTAATCTGAGATCTAAAAGATCTGTTGCAACATTAGAAGAAATATAGTAGGTCTTGAGATGAAGGACAACTGTCTGATCTCTACTTTCGTTTTTGTTCTTTTGAATGCAATGTTCTGCCCTGGTCAAAATTTTCAATATATACTCTCACCTGACTGTCACAGGCTGGACGGTCGAGGTGTGGTGTTTCAAGAGCTTGAGACAATCCTGCAGATAGATGGACATGCATAGACAGACAGAAAGTGACACACAGACATAGGCACACAGAAAGAGAAATACTGTTAAATAGAGAGACATACAAACAGACATATAGAGAGAAAGATGATCAGATGTACCCCCTTACCGTATGTGAAATTAACTTTTAGAAACGCTTGACCAATACTGTTTCTACCAGATTCCACATGACACATGCCCCAATTTATATACAGCGAGACTCGCCCATGTAAAATTTAGTTTTATGAAAAAGTGAACATTCGACCAGATACCATTAGCGACTTCTCCTTAAACTAAATAAGGAACCAGATAATATCATTAGAGCGGGCGTGAGTAAAAGAGCTAGTCTTTTCTGGTCAATTATTGATCTAACGTCGATGGTAATCATTTAGATTATAGCTGACATCTGTCAAGGTCAATGGGGTGCTGATAATAATTGTAACGGTATAGAAAGCGAGAGCTTAGACCATGTCAGTAGATAGGGACGAGGGAATGGTGCGTGTTTAAACCCTCTCCTCTTAGGAAATCAGATAATATTTAGTACTAGGAATGTAGGTAGAGGTGGGAACCCCTGTTCCCGCTAAACTGCGCCACCGTGCTTCAGCACACATTTCTATTCCTTGGCGCACATAGCGCAGCCTTGGCTTACATGACGTACGTATAGAAATGAGTGTAACAGTTCCGATAATAAAAAATATAACTGGTTTAAGGTCAGCTTAAACCTCCAATATTAGTATATTTATTTAAAATTTGACAATATTAGTTTTTTGATCCATTTGATAGTGTAATCATTTGTGCAAACAATGATACATGTCTGGTTGTAATCATCCATCTGGAAGTATTTTAAATTAATTTACAAAGTTTCCATGGTTACTGGTCAGTTTGTAAATTAATAAGAAAACTAGATTGGTTAGGCCATGTTCACAAGCTTATAGACACAAGACTCTTAGATGAAGTTTCTGTTACTAAGAACACATCATTTATAGAGAATGGCAGAACACATAGAGGAAATGGAGACGCCGGAACACTAACAAAAGCAGCACAAAGAAGTCAGGGTCACTATTGAGGTGCCATTAGGTCAAATGTAGGAAATTTAGACACTAGGAAAAAAAAAACCATGGTCAATCTGGGAGCATATACAATGAATACATCTAAACTGTTCACAATCAAGGTGTCACAATCAAAGCAGGAATAAGCTGACTGACTTTGCCATAGAAATAATAAAACCTGTTTTTTGAGGAACCTTCGGAAGATAGTTTGTTAACGAGTATGTTTGCCAGGTGGGACACACAATTCACATGAAACATTCCATCACGTGATCTGGAATAGTTGTCCTAAATCAACATAGAACATGCTGAAGAAGATTAACTTATTTTTAAAGTAGAAGGTCTTGATTAATTAAAAAGTATTCTTCTGGTGATGCACGCTTCTTTTAACCGTGAACGTTAGTCCAGCTTGGCTATATAAAACTTTTAACCATACAAAAATAGTGAAGATCGATGTTCTGGTAACGCAGTCACCACGACTTTATCTTTGTTAATTTGGGTATCAGAAGGTATGCCTTTTCAACCCAATATAAAATCCCCTGTATTAAATCACAGCGAGACATCCTGTTTCGTTTCTTTGATAAATGGGGACTAAAGTTTCACTCTATCGGGGCACGACCCCTTCCACCTAAGATCTAAATCTATTTTGGCATTATGAGATCCCTTTGATTGTTTGGACAAGAGAATTTACATCTTATTGAACGTATGCTTCTTTCAACCGTGAACGTTAGTCTAAATTGATAATATCAAGCATTTTAACTTTTAGTCATCAAAAAGCAGCAGATGTTGCGGTTCTGGTAATCCAGCCGTCACGACCTCCGGATATTCAGAACCTCTGGTGTTACAATGCCAGATACCAGATATTACACTGGGAATAAAATTTAGTAGCAGCAGTGAAGATTCTAATTTAACTTTGCACTCCAACAGACTTAAATAATCTGTATTAATTAAGACGATCGTATTCATTATTCCGTCAGTTTGCCCCATTTATTTACGTCCGGCTGGCAATGCAACAATATTGAATAATATAGTCAGACAGCTATTTCCCTTGTGTGGCCAGCTTTAATGAAGATCAATTACTCACCTTGTCAGATGACGGTAATCTATAAAACTTGCTAATACAGGACTAGTTTCCTGCACTACATAATGCAGGCACTCCAGTACCTAATATGTTTTTAAGCCCAAACCACCTAAGTTTCTATGTTACGCACTGTATTTTCCATCTCGTTTGATTCTGTATTATAGCATCCAGTCTGATTTTCTGGCGTTCAACTGAACTCCTCTCCCCATGGGAGTTTGCCAAGTACGTCGTGAAAATTGATAATGATTCCTGAAAATGTATTCACATTATTTTCTTCGTTTCGTGAGTATAGCCATCAGTGATATCATCGCTACCATTCCCACCATCATCAATATCACCAACATCACCAGTAACATTCCCACCATCATCAATATCACCAACATCACCAGTAGCATCACCACCATCTTCAATACCACCAACATCATCAGTAGCATCACCACCATCTTCAATACCACCAACATCATCAGTAACATCACCACCATCTTCAATACCACCAACATCATCAGTAGCATCACCACCATCTTCAATACCACCAACATCATCAGTAACATCACCACCATCTTCAATACCACCAACATCATCAGTAGCATAACCACCATCTTCAATACCACCAACATCATCAGTAACATCACCACCATCTTCAATACCACCAACATCATCAGTAACATCACCACCAGCCTCAATACCACCAACATCATCAGTAACATCACCACCAGCCTCAATACCACCAACATCATCAGTAACATCACCACCAGCCTCAATACCACCAACATCATCAGTAACATCACCACCAGCCTCAATACCACCAACATCATCAGTAACATCACCACCATCTTCAATACCACCAACATCATCAGTAACATCACCACCATCTTCAATACCACCAACATCATCAGTAACATCACCACCATCTTCAATACCACCAACATCATCAGTAACATCACCACCATCTTCAATACCACCAACATCATCAATAACATCACCACCAGCCTCAATACCACCAACATCATCAGTAACATCACCACCAGCCTCAATACCACCAACCCCATCAGTAACATCACCACCAGCACTGTTCACGTAATCGTCATTACTATCATTATCAACAACATCTTCGCTACTATCATATTCAAAAATTCAAAGCTCGAAACGGGTAAAGAATTGACTTCATTTGGATCGGATGTCTACATAGGTACGTAACTCCTCCTACTTGCGGAAGGTCTGGATGTCTCGCTATTAGTTATACCTTCCCGCTGAAGTGAATTCTCGTGTGCGAGCAGAAAGTTGGACGTATCGCAGCTAAGCTGTAAACCATGACAGTCAGTTTTCCTAACTTCATCCTGCTAACCTGCAGGTGAGAATAAACGAAGACGAAGAAGTTATAACCTATAAGACCAGCTATTATGGGCCTGTACACTCTCTTTAGATGATAGTTTTATCATCATTACAAATCATCATTTCAAACCGTCATTTCCAATCACTTTTTCAAATCATTATTCAAACCGTTATTTCCAATCATTTTTCAAATCATTATTCAAACCGTCATTTCCAATCATTTTTCAAATCATTATTCAAACCGTCATTTCCAATCATTATTTCAAATCATTATTCAAACCGTCATTTCCAATCATTATTTCCAATCATCATTTCTTATTTTTTTATCAGCGTTAATTCTCAAACTCCCGCTGGATCTATCCTGTAGATTCCCAGCAGGTTGTAGTCCAGAGAATGGAAATGCTTCTTGTAGAAATTTATTTGCGTTAATTGCCCGACACATCCGTCTTCGGCAGAAGTAATCATTTCAAAAGACGAGAAACATTCTATGCAGTGGAGAAGTATCAATGTGTTCGCGACTTCCAGTGCAATAATGTTATATTAAACCAATTCTCCCTTATGGATGCAAAGCATGGATGGTAAACAAAAACGCTCAAGATAGCTGGAGGTAACAGAGATGTGGTTTTTTGATAAAAATGATGAAAATTCAATGGATAAATAAAACTAATGTAGAAGTTCTCAGAGATACTGGAGTAACAAAAATAGATTCCAGAAAATTAGAAGCAGACACTCGCGGTTTTTAGGGCATGTGATGAGAAAAACAAAACTTGAACATTTAGTAGCCACCGGAGAGATGAAGGGTAGATAAGACAGAGGAAGACAAATGTGAGAAATTTCTGGATAGATTATCACTGTGGCAAGAACCAATGTCACCTACTGAACTTATTAACAATACAAGAGACCTAGAGCTGTGGAGAAACATGATCGCCTACGCTACTCAGCATGACATTTGGATTGATTGATTGATTGAGATGACATGCAATTATAATGAGGTTTTCTTCTTATGGGTTCCGCACAGAATTTCATCAGTATAATTTATGTTCTATTTCTGCTGCAACATTTAGATATCCAACATTTCGCATCACCACGATGCATGAAACGGATGAGTTTCGGCCCTACTATATGTCGTCGTGTACGGAGTGTCATAGCTATGAACAAGACATGAGGCGTGGCGAGAAACCTTTAGAAAAACTCCTTCATAAAATAATCCCTCTGAAAAGTATATACAATCATTCACAAACATTCACTGCAATCCGTCACACATTCGCTGCAATCCTTCACAAACATTCACTACACGCCTCCACAAGGATCACCTACAATCCTTAATGAAAATTTACTTCACAAAATCTCACTACAATCACTCACAAACGCTGTATAATAATTCACAAACAAACACTACATCCATTAACTACAATCCTGCAGACACACTCACTAAAATCTGTCACAGATATTCAATACATTTTTTCACAAACTTCCACGACCATCTTTCATAAACAATAACTAAGATCACGCAAAACGTTTACTACAATCCTTTAGAAACATCAAATAGTCCTTTAAGAAGATCAACTATAATCATTTGGGCCCAGAGATGATCATGCACACCAGAGTGCACAGGTCGGCGCTCCATAGCTGGTCGAGCATCAGGGTCAGCGAACCACACTTGATCAAGACCCTCAGTAGACTTCCACGAAGTACGCCTGGAAACAGGAGTGCAGCAACCCTACTGTAGTCTGACCAAGTACTAGGGATCGAAAATACGGGAATGCCAACCCGGCCAAAAAATGCTGGCTGAAGACGAATGTGTCAGGTCGAAAGGCGAAGATATCGCAGCTTGCTGTAAAACATGACACAACGCAGATTACTCTCACACCGTCCTTCTCAGGACGACCAGCAGAATGCTTTCAGAGGGTCCGCCGCAAGGCGTACGGCGAAGAAGAAAAACTACAATCATTTAAATATCGCATAGTTCTATCTCAACTGATCGCTTGACAAAAACATCCCCCACAATTCCTGTCGAAACCAAACTAATAACCAAACTCTCAGCTCATTGCATCACATCAAATTATCATAACACAAGTTAACAAAAACATATATAACAACAGAAAAGTACTGCTGGTATAGACAATATAATTACAAGAATGAACATAAAGAAGAATAGGTAGAATACAAATTAACGTTTCGCTTTAGTACATTCGTCAGAACTATACAAAAAAATATCATAGTTACGAAGAATGGTTAAAATTAAATTTTAGAAATTTGACAGAAGTACAAAATCAAGGTAAACACTGATTCTGTGCGTTTATCATACTAGTAACACTGAATTTTAATCACTAAGAAAGAAAAAAAAAACCAAACTGGCCGCATATCCTATTTAGAATGTAGCCATATCCTATGATTTTTTCTTTGGATTATCACTAGATTTTCTGGCAATATAAATACGTAAGTTGTTTGCCATTGTTATTTAAAAGTTCTAAGTCCACAATTATCTACGGCGGGATTTCTTTTTCTTCAGCATTCGTTCTCAAACTTCCACTGAATCTTTCTTGTAGCAGGACAATGTTGCTACTAGATTTTCAGCAGGATATAGTCAAAAGAATGGAAATGAGCTGTGTCGCGGTTTTATTTGCGCTAATCCCCCGATACACCAGTCTCCGGTGGTGGGACAAGATTTGAACCGGGTACCTTGGCTCTGTAACTTTTAATATTATTTTTATATTTACCACAGGATAGAGAGTTTTTCTGCAACCTTTCTTTGATTTCACTGAGAAGGTTCATTCATTTATTTACTAGGTTCCATGTCGGCTCATGGTTCTCCACATCTCTCTATCTCTAGTATTATGTATCAAGATCGTTGTTCTTTCTCTGTCGTGCCAGGTTGGTAAACTGTCTAAAATTTTCTCACTTTATCGCCCTCTGTCTCTGATGCCTTCAGTCTTGCTTGTTTTGTGACTATTTTCTCCAAACCTTCTTGTCTCATAACGTGGCCAAAAAATGAAGATTGTCTGTTTCTTATATTATTGATCATTAGTCGCTTCCTTTTTCGTGCCTAGCGAACATCATGACGGCAACAGTGGCGTCTAAACTCCGACTCCCCTCCAGGAACCGGTCACGAATAAACTACACACGGCATTTTCTCCACATTTCCGTTTTTACCAATTCACTTTTAAATAACACAGAAACTAAAACATATAATCCTCGCGTGACGATCGAGCGAAAACAATGAGTGGTTTATTAATTCAATAATAAATATTGAAAACAAAAACACCAGAATAATGATAGAAATGTAATTGAAAACATATATAAATCTAGCAAACCGTTGTAGTATGGATTAATAAATTATTGCACAAAAATAGTGGAATACTGTCAGGATTAAAGAAGTGCGCACTTTAAGAAATTGCGCACCATGAAGGAATTGCGCACCATGAAGGAATTATATATAAATTAATGAACGTTTTCTATTGAAATTAATCCCACATGAAGTACTTGTCCAAACATTTTTCCATACCAGAGTTAATGGACAATGAATATGGGAGAATCTTATGAAACAAACATTATAGAAAAATCAGTCAAGAGAAGAATACAGAAAGCGTAAACAAATATAATGTTAGGAGAGGGGGACTCTTGAGAATAAATTAAGTAAACTTTAATTTGGTTTAAAATTGCAATTGCAGCTTAATTATTAGGAAAATTGTAATTTTTATTTCTTCTTCGTTCACGGGAAAATAGTAAATGAAGGTTAGTTTGTTGAAATTTGCTCTTTGATATTTGTGAAGCAAATATGCAATTGGCAACATATTGTTGTGAGACGCGGGCAATGCCATCTGCAATGGAAAAGAAAATATAAGCATTTGAAATGAAATGTTATAGAAAGGTTCTAAGAATATTATGGACAGAAAGAGGAACCAACGCAGGCGTCTGAAAAGATCTGAACATAGAAAAAATAATGACTCATCAAAACTATCACAAAACACAAGTTAACTGTCTTTATAACATATTTTGAAATAATATATAAAAAGACAATGATTTAGAAAGATTAATCATATAGGGAGAGTTCCAGGTAAGAGAAAAAAAGGCAGATCAAGAGTACGATGGCCAACGAATGTCAAAGACCTTCCGAACATGGCACTATCAAACTATAAATGCTTAATAGATAGCAAAGAAGAGAGAGGCTTACAGAATGGCAGTGAGGCAATCCCACAAACACGACTCGGTTCTAGGCACGAAGTCAATCTTCACATTATTCTGGAACTATAAATATTAGTAGGGCCTACACATTCAATAGCTTTAAAATCAATATTCTATACATCAGTTCTTCTTAAGGAGGTGGTCCATGGACATAAACTGCCCTGCGAGTCATCAGTGACCAGTCCGTAAATCCACATAGTGCCGCGTTGATGTAAATTGCGTTTAACACTAACTTCAACAGAGCGACGAATTGGAAATTTTGTTTACAATAATTGAATCTTGTAAATAAACATAACATAAGATCTTTGACCATCATCACCCACGCCATTTCATAGCAGATTAGGGAAACAAATTGCTGGCCAGTAGCAACCACAAATCATTATACTAGAACCCGCTTCAATTATTATAAATATTATTATTTTAAATTATTAGTATTGCTAAAATCATTATTATTATTATTATACAATTATCTTCACTATTATTATTATTTTTATTATTAATAATATTTAATTCTTTTTATTAGTATTATTAATTATTGTTGCTGTTATATTATTATTAATATGTTATTATTATTATTATTATTATTATTATTATTATTATTATTATTATTATTACTGTTGTTGTTGTTATTATTATTATTATTATTATTATTATTATTGTCGTTGTTATTATTATTATTAGTATTTAATTATTATTATTATTAATGTATTATTATTATCATTAATATTATTAATATTATTTTAAGTTTGTATTCTCAAACTCCAGATAGTTTTCTCTTGTAGCAGAACAGATAGTCCAGCAGGATGTAGTCCAAGGAACGGAAATTCGACGTAACAAAGTTGTATTTTCATCATATAATTCGATGTATTATTATTATTATTATTATTATTATTATTATTATTATTATTATTATTATTATTATTATTATTATTATTACTGTTGAAAAACTATATTGACACTAAAAGGAAGTAACTCATCAACATCAGAGGGGTGAAAAGGATCTCGCATTGCTCACGTGCAGACCCAGAGTTAGAAGATAAACAAGATCCTAAAAGTACCTCCTCGCGGTTCACTCTAGAAACAGAAATACAAATGCTCTTGCTGTATTACTGGCCAACACTTTTAGGCTCGTGTCCGTGGATGTTGTAGATGGAATGAGAATAGCCTGCACAGAGACAGGCAATATCTCCTAAAGTTCTAGGTTATCACATTCTTCTTCTTCTTCTTCTGTGTTTGTTCTCAAACTCCTGCAAATTAGCAGGATGTAGCCCGGAGAACGGAATGCGTTGTGTCATGGTTTACAACATTGCTGCAATATCTGCGCCTTTCGACCTGACACATCCGACTTCAGCATGGATTTGTGTCACTGACCCTATATGGTATAGGACAGCCAACTCCATCCCATAACCTCCTTAGTCGCTTCTTACTACATGCATGGAAGGAAAACAGTGTTGTTATTCTTCCGCACACAGTGATGTAGGCACCTGTGCATTCCGTCTCAGTCATCCACAAAAGCAGAATTTTGAAGGAGCTGCAAATGTCAATTTCCCGATGTGGATAAATCCCGCTATGGTACAGTGATCCTATGATTGCACACCAAACCTGGAAAAGGCAACACGCACTGTACGGTAGCGTGTACGTGAATCAAGGGATAAAAGTTCCAGTGTCAGGTAACAATCCTAAACTGGAAATTAATGGCTGGGGTAGCACATGGCAAATATACAAATGAACAAAATAGGTATGTGTTACCAAAATAAATCAATAAAACGACCTAACGTTACTGTGTCTCGTTGTTAGGTTGTATACATTAATCGATATAGTGGTAACGAATCTACAATCGTCCAGGACAGACCGACTGTCGAAAGTGTTGTTTATGGTCGAGAATACACAGAAGCCGACATGTCCCACCACAATTGTCCTCATTCAATGTAGGAGTCATGACTCAGGTATTGGATACGCCAACTGGAACATGTATTGGACAAATGTCGGGGAGCACATTATTCAAATGTCTGACTGAAGCAGTATTGAGACCTGGACTCTGGACGTTGTGATCATCTTAGAGGGTGGAGCAAGTCACTAACAATACCGCAAACCTAGCCCAACTCGAATGTCGCCGCTGCCCAGCACGGCGCATACATAGATAATTGGGTTCAGTCCCCATGGACCCACTGCGAAGCTCCTTGTTCGAGATCCGTATTTTATCTACTCCTTCGGGTAATATACACAGCGAAAAGTCAAAATACATAGATTGCTCCTGGAGATGGATTGGAAGGCCATTACAAGCGGACGAGGCGAGTGCGTGAGAAATGCACAAGTCAAATTCCGGACCCCCGACATGTTTAGCAAAGCAACACCTCGTCTAGGAAGGTGTATCAACCCTGAGTCTAATTCAACTGTCGGTTTACTCAACACGGCTCATACAGAAGTAATTAGGACCTAGGGACACATAGGGTGGTTATGGAATGGTCTTTCTACAAGAGGAACAGCTTGCTGGCTGCGAAGCGCCTCGTTGGAGGAAAGATACACAATGGGTGTCATGTGACGTATTCCTTCCAGAACGTTGTCTTCCCAATGAACTCTCTGAACCTCTCTCTGTCTTGGGCGATGTGGCTTGCATTTTCTAGCGATGTATTCATGTTTTCTACAATGGGTGACCCAGGCAAATTATCAGCTCGTCTTGTAACATATCAGCTCTGAGTAGAAGGTTCCTTCAATAGACATTTGCATTAAGCAGAAAGATTAATTCTCCTGAGTATGAAGGAAAGCTTAGAAAAATCACCAGACTGCGCACAGGAAGTAAGGGCTAATCTCTGGAAAATTCCTGGTGTTATTGACAAGCACAAACATCAACATCAGAAAGAAACATTCCATATTTATTTATCACTTTATGAGGGTATTTGGGGTACAATGTAACAACATGACAATTTGATAGAAAAAGAGAACAGAGGACGGCAAAGAGAGAAGATACTGGACAGTTTGACATCGTGGCATGGTAAAAAGTCAACATTAGAGCTGATACACGATACAGGAGTGCTGTGGAGAACGATGACATGGTAAGCTACACAACACGGCCCTTAATGATAGTGATAATCATAACGAAGGGAAGAATATACATGGATAGATGAAAGAGGGTAGTTAAGAAACAACAAAAGAAAAGGTAGGATTGGGGAAAAGGAAATGAGAGAACCTAGATAATAATAAATATTGGAGGAAAGAGAAGAGTAGGATAGTTGAAGAAAGAAGACATCGATATTATACACATATACATATTATATATATATATATATATATATATATATATAGAAAACTTAGTAGAAAAGTGGAAAAAGTACACACAAAAAACCCCAAACATTAACAACCGGTAACAAATCTGTTTAAAATGACCACTGTTCATAAACCCTCATGAAAGAAAACTTTAAATGCAATGAAATGAGAATTTTACATCGGATAGAAAACTGCATAATTAAAAGTGAATTTTCTGTCAGAATTGTTTTTAACTGTTAGCAATTTTTCTTTCCAAATCTCTGGTCAAGATCAACTTTTTCATCCAAGATCTTCTAGCAAGTTGTCAAAACATCAGTGGTTTTCCAAAGTGGGACATACTTCTTCTCGCAAGTTATCAAAACATCAGTGGTTTTCCAAAGTGGGACATACTTCTTCTCGCAAGTTATCAAAACATCAGTGGTTTTCCAAAGTGGGACATACTTCTTCTCGCAAGTTATCAAAACATCAGTGGTTTTCCAAAGTGGGACATACTTCTTCTCGCAAGTTATCAAAACATCAGTGGTTTTCCAAAGTGGGACATACTTCTTCTCGCAAGTTATCAAAACATCAGTGGTTTTCCAAAGTGGGACATACTTCTTCTCGCAAGTTATCAAAACATCAGTGGTTTTCCAAAGTGGGACATACTTCGTCTCGCAAGTTATCAAAACATCAGTGTTTTATAACGTGGGACATACACCACCTCCTCCCCCCACTCCTAAGACCACATTATTGCATTAATTTAAATGAAATTTAGTCAGGTAAATGAGCCAGGATACCTTAAAAAGATCTTGTTCAACTCTGTAGAAAGTCAATGACATTTTTAAGGTCCTGGAGGATAAATGTAACACGTATGCCAGCTATAAGCCAAATGATAGCTATATGACACATGCCAACTATCGCATATGACAGCTATATGCCTATGACATATGGCAACTGTGCCACATATGACAGCTATATGATATATGGCAACTATATGACGCGGAGATGACAACTATATGACAGCTATATGACATATGACAAATATCATATATGTCAACTATATGGCATGAGATAGCTACATGAAAGCCTTATGACAACTATTACATAATACAGTTATATGTCATATGACAAATGTATCAAATATGACAGCTACATGCCATATGACAACTATATGACAGCCATATGACATATGAAAACTGTATGTCATTCACAGGACATATGACAACTATCAAATAAGGCCCTTATATCATATATGGCAACTGTATCCCATATAACAGCTATATGACAGCCATATGTCATAAGACAACTATTACATATGACTGCTAAATGACATTTACAGCTGTATCATACATGACTTCTATATAACATATGATAACTGTATCACTTGTGACAGCTATATGATACGACAAATGTCTTACATATGACAGCTACATGCCATATGACATCTATATGATACATAATAACTATCGCATAGGACAGCTATGTGTCAAGTATGGGACATATATATGTCATATAAAAACTATCACTTATGCCATAAATATGACAAATGACAACTATATTCTAGCTATGTGACATATGACAACAATCACACATGACATATATATGATATATGACAATTGTATCACATTTCACAGCAATATGTCATATGACAACTATATAAAATATGACAGCTATATGAGAGACGTATGGCATATGCAAACTATATGACAACTATATGACATTTGACAATTATATCACATGTGACAGTTATATGCCACATGACAACTATGTGACAACTATATGAAATATGACAATTATATGACATATTACAACTATATGAGAACTATATCACATATGACAACTATAGGCTATACGACAGCTATATGACAACTATATGACATGTGCTAAATAGGACTATAGGCCTATGCCATATGACAACTATATGGCATGTGACAAGTTAATGCAACCAAAATGACACATCTGGCTTTGGAATGACAACTAAAGTTCCCACCCCTACAAGGGCGTGTGCAGATACTAACGGCAAGTACGGATACTATCAACCATCATTCACCTGGGGATAGACAATAGAAAAGTATATGACACATGACAGTTGTATCACATATGGCATATATATGAAAACTATCACATATGACAGATATATGATAACTATCACATATGACAGCTATATACCATATGGAACATTGTGGGACTATAAGAAAGATCTGGTTCAAATTTGAAAACGAGCGCGGATGGAAATATGAACCCTAGAAACGCAAACCCCTGGAAATAAGGGTTGATTGACGGTTATATGGTAAAGGGTCGAAAATGTATGGACGTTACAAAGTGTTTGAAGATGTCTGTGGCTGCCTCATAGGTACACTCGCTAAGAATCGTAAGCGTTAGTATAGGAAACAGCGTTCTACGAAAAATATGTCATCTGAAGTGTACGTCATCTGAAAAATACGTACAATTTTTAGTTATGTTACTGTAATCATGAGTAAATATGTAAATATTTTAAAAAAAAATTGATTTCGCCGATTTAAAACAAGAAAGTACTAAGATATGATACTGTTAGGCATACCGGGGTATAAGCGGAGAAAAAAGAAGAAAGAAAGACTATAATCCTTACAGGAAGATCATCGCAGGTTTATTCTTTTTTTTCTTTTTTTTTTTTGGTGAAAGATATATGTCCTTGATGCCAAAATAGTGATGTGTATGCATGCCCGTTGGCAGTATACAATGTTTCCATTCTGAGTTGCAACATTTTTTGGTTGCAGAGACAACAATATTTGTGATACTTTAACAGCGTTTTAAGCGTTCTATCAGACGCTGACTTCAGATCAATCATACGCTTAGAAATAATATATGATGACGTGTATTTCTCAGAATTTAAAACGAAATTATCCTTTCTACTAGAATATTTTATCTGTGCTTAAGTCATAAGCTATTAATTTTGTGTGTAAATGTAATCTTTAAATTTAAAGATTACAACAAAGAATTCCCCCAGAATATATTGAACAGTTTTAAAAAAAACAGTACCCATTCTTTCATAGTAAATTACTAGAAAATAAACTTCATAACGTATATGCACGTGAGACAAAGCATTTACATTCTAAAGACCTCCTGTCATATTTTGTTGTAAATGTCCTAGACTCAATCAATCAGGAAGTAAAAAAAGCAACTTTTAGTGTAAGACAATATTTGTTTACTCTATACAATTCCCACTACAGCCAGCAGTGAAAGAAGTATGAGCACTATGTAGAGATTTAAAACATAACTCAGAAATTCCATGAACAATAATCGTCTGCCATGTTTTAATTCCTTAGCGATTGAGAAGAAATTATTTAGAGCCCTTTCATCAGAATCAACGTTTATTTGAGAGGGTACTGAACATTTTCGCAGAAAAGAAGAACAGTCGCATTGCCAGATTGTATAATGTATGTTCTTTTTTGAAACTAGTCAATATTTTTTAACATAGGGCCTTGAATATGTATTTCTGGTGTGGAAAAGGTGAGGGGAGCTATCTACCTACTTAAAAAAAGTTCACTCCGTGTCCACACTCTAATAATTCACGTTACACCATTGATTCAGACTCGATTCGGTCACTCATAAAAACAGTTACATAATAACTTACCACATTGTCTTTGAAGGTAACACACGCGCACGCACAATTTCAAACAGTTATCGCCTGCACCATACGCAAGAGCTATCCTCAATTTAAAGTTTATCAGACGAAATTTGTAACGATTAATAAACAAATATTTTTTGAAAGTAAGCTTCAAAAAATCTGGCAGTGGCAAGTTTACTAGACACGGGAAGGATTATTTGCGCAACTTTGGCTTACAGAAAAATAACACAAACCGGATGAAAATAAACTGTAATTGGCGAAAGACGTGATGAATGAAATGTTGCACGACTCATGTTGGAATAGAGATTTAATGAGAGTGATGATCGCGTAAAGATAAACGAGGAGCAGACGAGGGTATATAAGTCGACAACAGTTGAGCAAAAAAAAAAAACTTGGTTGATACTTTCTCCAGTTGTATGATGTTCAAGATCGCAGACGAGATAGGAGGGGGTAGTCGCGGCCCCCCCCCCCCCACCCTTTATCGTTTAGGAAATCAGAACATGACATCAAATACACCAGCATCTATCATGGAAATGGGACAAAAACCTGCATTTTTTTTTTATTATTCTGTTTATTTTAATTACTTTCACCAGCTTCAGAGTTGTTCAAGAAATTATGTAATTTCCATTTCGGCAATAATCTCAAGCACCGCTAAATACATTATGGAAGAGTTTAGACAGGGGTTCTCAAAGTAGAAGATACCGGACACAGCAAGAATGTAGATACTTCTAGTATAAGCTAATGGGTCATTCAGTCAATTATCGATACATATATTCCCTCATACATCCATCCAATTATGTATCCATCAATGTATCTATCTATCAATGTATCTATCTATCTATCTATCTATCTATCTATCTATCTATCTATCTATCTATCTATCCATCCATCCATCCATCCATCCATCCATACATCCATCCATCCATCCATCCATCCATCAATACATCTATCTATCCACGAATATATCCATCCATCCATCAATCCTCTATTTATACATCGATCCATTCACCTATCCATTCACCTACCCATTCACCTATCCATTCACCTACCCATTCACCTACTCATTCACCTACCCAGAGCCAAGGTACAAGAGGATGGTTCCAAGAGCAAGAAAGTCCTAGTGCGTCATGGAGTCCCCCCGGGAGGAGTCTTGTCACCCCCATTTTTCTTAGTTTACATCAATGACCTAGTTGCCGAACTACCACATGGAATCAAAGTGGCAATGAATGCCGATGACCATGCGATCTGGTGCACTGAAGAACATGTGACAGTGACCATTAAACAAATATAAAGAGCTATTGATGCCCTAACCTTATGGGCAAATAGATGGTGCATCAGCATTAACACAGATAAGCGCAGCACTACACTCTTTACTCTCTCACCAAAACAAAAAGCCGGCGTTATCAAGATAGATGGAGGGGTGCAAAGGGAACGCATTGCTCTAGGCGGACCCAGGGTTAGCAGATAACCAAGATCCCAAATGTACCTCCTCGCGGTGCACCCTGGTAACAGAAAACAGCAGCTCGAGCTGATTCTGGATAAATCATTTGGGGATCGTGTACGAGAATGTGGCGGAAGCAGATGGAAAGAGATTTGACTGCATAAGATACAGACAATATCTCCGACACCATCTGCATCACCACATACAGAGACACTGTCGACATACCGTGAAGCCTGTTAGTCTAGTCAGAACATTGGAGGGGCGTCCAATGTAAAAGGCACGTAAAGGTGGATAAAACAAATATATGTCAAAATGAGTACAATGACACAATGTTAGGGCAGAACAGTGCTAGAGGGCAGCATGATCTGCAAATAAAAAGTGAAAAGTTCCTTGGATAGGGAAACTATAAGTTCTGTTAGCTCGAGACGAGCTTCTAGTTACCTGTAATCCTTATAGGCAGAGACCCAGACCCAATCGTCGCTGCGCGGAAAAAGCAAGAAGACCTAAACCAACTCTAATGTCGAGTCTTCCTATACCGGAAATATGCTCGTGAAGAGAAAGGGTTCCGAACCCGACGGGCTTAGGCAAGAAAGGGACAACGATGGCAGTCCTGGCCCAACTCTACTGTCGAATTTTCCTATACCGGAAATACACTTGCAGAGAGAAAGGGTTCAGCACCTGATGGGCTCAGGCACAAAAGGGACAAAGATTTAGCCCTGGCCCAACTCTACTGTCAAGTTTTCCTATACCGGAAACACACTTGCAGAGAGAAAGGGTTCAGTATCTGATGGGCTCATGCGCTATTGTGACACGGTCGCTCAGCTCGAGAGCGCCTTGCTCTCAAACGCGTGGTGTGAGATTCGAACTTGGACGAGGGGTTCACGATGTCGGTGAACGACGCCTCGGGTAGGAGGGCGAACGAGCCAGGGCCCAACTCTTCTGGCGAGTTCTTCCTCATACGGAACCAGGCTCGCGGATGAGAAACGGTTCAGTACCCGATGGGCACAGGCACAGTACATCCAACTGCTCGAGATGAGTTCATAGATAGTGGAACACATCGTGCAAGACAGACGCGCTCGACAAGTGTCTTGGCGAAGAGGCACTACACACCAGCGTGCCCGGCGACAGATAGACAGACTGTCACGGACTAGGGACCAAACCCGAAATAAAGGAATGACGAAAACAGATGTGCTGGACCTCGGACGACCTGACCACAAGTGGCCAACCGGGGTGCAAATAATCACAGTTCTACTGTGGAACTTGCAGCACAGCGTACTTCACGCTCCCCGGCGGAAATCACACGATAATTTCGTTGTGGTTACTTGAGAGCGAACGCTGAAGAAGAAGAAGAAGACAAACAACCAACATACATCAGAGTTACTTTTGATGATAAGCTGACATGGAAACTATACTAAGAAACCTAAGTGGAACCACATGTGGAGCCAGTGGGATTATACTCCACAAAGTTTACCAGCAAGGCATAAGACCACACCTGGAATGTGGTTCAGCTGCGTGGTATCCTGCATCAAACACCACATTCCCGAATCTAGATAAAGTGCAAATTTAAGTAGAATTTAAGTTGTAATTCTTCGCCTCAGAACGGAACAAAACCGACTCTGCAGTCACATGTACACAAAGTTCAAGATTGGCAACACAGCCATGTGTACATGTGAATAGGCAGCACAGAGTGCCAAACATATACTTCAAGAGTGTTCTGAGTATGAAACACTGAGGCAGATATATTGGCCAGAGGAAACAACACTGGAATCAAGCTCTATGGGACACTGTATGAACTACATAAATCAGTGAGGATTATTGAGGAGACACAATTACATATATAGACATGTTTCAAGTGAACGAAAGAAGAAGACGATTTCACCTGTCCATACATCCGTCTATCTATCCATACATCAATCTATCCATTCACCTATCCATTATCCATCCATCACTCAACCTCGATCCATCTATCCATCTATTCATCCATATATGCATACATTGTTTAGCTCCCTGAAGAACATAGGTACTGAACAATCCTATTCCATTTTCCGATAACATTGTCGATATCATAAAATTAATGATTTATCGTCAAAATCTGTTATTTTCTCCTGGTATTTCTCCCAGTTCTTCACTTTCTCGTTGAGTTCCAAAACAATGCCTGCCTTAGAGTGCTTTCCGTTGGTTTTCTTAATGTATGTCATATGGATCTACAACGCTGCTGCATGTGTTCCAACTCCATTTAAGTTTGTTTAGTTCTTTGCATAAGTTCCTCGTTGCTGGTTTTATTATACTGCTTAAAACATTCTGTCGCCCGTCTGGAAACAGGGGCCGGGACTTTTAGCTGAGGGTACAATGAATAGGGCCAATGTCTTATTTCTAGGAATGTCGTAGGATGCGACTCAGGAAAGTTGGGAGATAGACTGACAACCTGTTACCTGTGACAACGTCATCACTATCACTGCATGCCTTGTCTCAATTACTTACGTTTGTCTTATATTAAAATATATCAAGTGCTACCTGCTCACAGAGCTACCTGCTCACAGTGCTAACTGCTCACAGAGCTACCTGCTCACAGCTAAAGGAATTACTTCATCATCATCATGAGTCAATGGCTACCTGCTCACAGTTAACGAGATTACTTCATCATCATCATGTCTCAAGAGCTGCATGCTCGCAGCTAAAGGGATTGCTTTATCATCATCAAACTTATTCTACATAGGCATTCATCCATTGATGAAGAGTTGTACCACTCTAGTTTTATAAATCAACGAAGAGGCAGAAAATTCTGATGATATTTACATAATAAGACCCATAACTCGTCAGGGTCGCAGGGGTGCCACACTGGAGACATCAGCACAAAAAAGTCCTCCATACATCTCTATCTTCAGTCATACGAAAGAGTCTAGCAAAATCACGCCCAGACCATTCATTGATATTATCAATCCAAGATTTCCTTTTACCGCTTCTTCGCCGTCGTCCTCGACTGTTCCTTGCAAAATAATTTTTGTAATTCGTATCTGGTTACATATCTGGTTACAAGTTTAAGCCGTTTCACCACTGGAAGTTAAGAGACAAATGATATCCAGTATATTCCTATCAACACGGTGTTACCAGTGCCAAACCTTGTCTCTCTCATCTTCACATTACAGAAAGAGAGTGACATGTGAGATGAAATGCTTGAGAAAAGCTGCCGGGCTCACCAGGCTTGATAGATTGCGAAATGAATATATCAGGGAAAGAATAGGTATAATATCTTGTACAGATTACATATAGAGAGAACAGATCAAGTGGTTTGGCCACATTATGAGAATGCATCACGAAAAATTGTCCGCACAAGCATACAACCAAATGAGATTAGGGTACAAAGCCAGAGGAAGACCACGGAAAAGATGGATAGAAAACGTCAGGGACATCCTGTACAGACACGGTCACAGCATAGCCGAGGCCACAAATCTGGCTTTAGAACCCAAGCTCGAGCTCCAATCACCCCTACACTTAACGGCAAGAGTGGATCACAAACCACCTGGGGAAAGACAATAGACACCACTGCAAAATGTGGTTCTTGATAACCTGCAAGTTTGTTTATTTACATCCGAACGAATATATTTGTCTTGTGTTCTATATAACTTATTCTTAACAAACGTCTGAAAATAATTCCCACTTATCAAATGTAGAGTAGATGACAAAATCATGACAAGTACTATTTCCCACGTTTCAACTGCAATTCGAATAAGAATCATACAATACTTTTGTGTTTTCCAATCTCTATTTACACAAGTGGCACATGTCTATGCAATCTATACTAATGGAGTCCCTACTGTATAATCTATACTAATGGAGTCCCTACTGTATAATCTATACTAATGGAGTCCCTACTGTATAATCTATACTAATGGAGTCCCTACTGTATAATCTATACAAATGAAACACCTACTATATAATCTATACAAATGAAACACCTACTATATAATCTATACTTAAACACGCACAATATATAATTTACACTAAAAGGGGCGCCTATTATATAATATATACTAAAGAGCGCGCCGACAATATAATTTATACTATAGTGGACGCCGGCTATATAATCTATTTTAAAGGGGGCGCATGTGATTAACTATATATAGTTTATGCTAAAGGCGGCTCCGACTATATAATATATACTAAAAATGTGTGCTGTCACAACAAATTTGGAGAAACACTGGTTTGTTACATACTTTTGATCATGGATATCCTAGTCGGTTTTCTATTACATAAGAAAAAAATATGATTTAGTTTTCCGAAGTGCTCAAATATGCAGGATAATTACAAATGTTAGGATGCAAAGCTGTGTTATGTGGTAATGCATTTAGTGAAATTCTAAATGATTTATTCCTGATGTCTGTTTTGAATTATTATTTTGTTATTTTTGTAGCAAATATGCTCTGTGTACCTGCTGACATTGTTATATGAATATGCTATAATGTCATCAAGAGATGAGATATGTATTTCGCTGGCTATATATCTGAATCTCTCAAATTAGTCAGAAGGCTGCATAACTACCTGCCTAACAATTTATAAATTCGACTTGCATGCATGTAAATCCATCCATCTTGCCTGATCTTCCATCCTGCATACATGTCCATCATTGCATCATGACTGTCTATTCATTAATTAACCGTGTCTATCGATCCATTTATTCATCTATTTTACCTATCTATCCAGTGATCCATTTATCCTACCATTCTATGCATCCATTCATCCATCTAGCATACATGCCCATCAACCATCCATTTATCTATCATATCTAACGATTCATCCATCCATCTAGCAGCCTACATGTCCATCCATCCATCCATCAAAACCATTCATATCTCTCTATTCATCCATCCTACATGTCCATCCGTCCATCCATCCATTCATTTATCCATCTAGCAGCTTACATGTCGATACATCCATCCATCCATCATATATGTCTATTTATCTATCCATCGACCATCTAGCATTATACATGTCCATTCATTCATGCATTCCTCTATCATATCTGTTTATTCATCCATCCATCCATCTAGTCTACATGTCCATCCATCCATCCACTCATAGTCTATTGAACCTGCATATCCACTAATTCATTCGCCGCCGTCGTATCTCTACATCTACTTCATTCATCCCGGCAATTCTTGTTACCCCTCTTTTCCTCTCCCCTAACGGTTCCAGAACAATGCCTGTTTACCGATGCGTTCCGCTGGTCTTCTTAAAGTATGATGTTCGTCCGTCGTGATCGACGATGACCAAAAACTCAACCATAATAATAATAATAACAATAAATAATAAAGTTAATAGTGCGTTTTTAAATGACTAGCAAGTCCAATGCGCGCACAAAAAGATATGTATGGGTACCTTTAAAGTATAAAGTATATACCTTTAAAGTACCCTTAAAGTATACACTATCCATCACCACATTACACGGTGTTCACAGAATACAATTCATTCACACTATTATGCCCAAGATCTTTCCGGTAGTGACGTTCGTTGATGGAGGGTGTTTATCTAATCAAGTCTGGGTCACTCCGTCGACCGTTGGATTAATCAACTAACATCGTAAAGTCCAGACGGATTTGTGTAACAGAAGTAAGTTCATTCCATTTATTTTTACACTCAGAAGAACAATACTTCGAGAAAGTAAATCAACCAATATTCATACTATTCAAGAACTGTACAGAATAGCTTTGAACAGACAGAATGGAGAGATTTGACCTCTGCCATATGCGCTAACTTCAGCGCAAAAGGAAAATGAATGAAAATGAATTATGCCCAAACCACAAATCTATATTTTCTCAATGAATTTGTTACAGGATTATAATACCAACCATTTTCTGCTGTATTCAGTTTGCATCCGTCCTATGTCATTACGTGTAACTAACAAAGTTTATTATGCATAGAAAATAAGGAGCTAAAATACGGTTATAAATATGGTAGGATTCTAACAAGACTAATAGAAAATGTGCCGACGAGATTCTGCATTGGCAACATTGATTAACGCGGGTTAGAAAAACAGACGGTCCCTTCTAGCTTATGACAACAGAATTATTTATGAGAGGAATACGGTGCTAGAGATGAAGTGTGCTCACGTATCGATTTCAACATTATCTGTTCTGTTCTGCCTCTCTTTTTTTAAACTCTTTTTTCCTTTCTCCTTTTATCTATATCTTGCTCTTTCTTAATCTCTCTTTCGTTGTATTTCTCACTTCGTCTCTATTCCTTTCTTTCTCTCTCTTTCCCTTTTTCTCTATTATTTTCTCTTTCCTTCCCTCTATAATGCATTCTCTTTTGCTTTCCCTTGCATTCTCTCTCTATATCTCTGTCGTTTTCTTCGCTCTCTCTCACTCTTGCTTTCTAGTTCTCATTATATCATATCTCTTTCTCTCTTTTAGTTTCGCTTTCTCTCTTTTGCTTTCTCTCCCTCGTTTTCTTCTCTCTCTTTTGTTTTTTTTCTTTTCTCTTTTCTCTCTCTCTCTTGCTTTCTCTTTTTCCATGTTTCTCTCGCTTTCTTTCTCTTTTTTCTACCTGTCTTCTCCCTTTCTCTTTCTCCTTTTCTCTCCTTCTCTTTCTTTTTCTTTCTCTCTCGTGCTTTCTCATTCTATTTCTCTCTTTTGCTTTCTCTTTATTTTGTTTTCTCCATCGTTTATTTAAAATTATGTGATATTCGCTATTTGTTCCTTTAATGAGTCTCAAAATCATTTCAATGAGTATTCTTCACTCCTTCTTTATCCTTTTCCATCCCTTTCCACATTTTCTCTTTTATTCTCACTTTTTTTTTTTAGAAATCCATGGGGATTATTGCTTGGGCTATGGAATTAATTCAGAGGGGCAGAATACATATAGGAAACCCCAGTACAATGTAGTCAGTCTTCTACTCCTTTTGAGCTCTGATTTGAGATTATCATATTTCTTTTCTGGAGAACAAACAACAATTACGCTGCAAAGAATACAGAAATTAACACTTAAAGAATATTTTTTAAAGAAAAAAAAACCTTTCAAAGAATACAAAAATTAACTCTTCAAATAAACAAATTGTTCTTCGGAGAACACACAAAAAAGAAGCAAAAGAGTCTATATTCCTCTCCCCTATTCCCCCTTTTTTTTTCTTTGGATTAGTTCTATAACTTAGTTCTTTTTGTCCATGATATTCTTAGGAGCTTTCTATAACATTTCATTTGGAATGCATCTATTTTCTTTTCCCTTATTATATCTTGTATAAGTCACTGCTGCGTTGTGTTGTGCTGTATGGTTGTGAGAGTTGGGCACTCACTGCGGACATGGAGAGACGATTACAGGCTTTCTTGTACAAATGCTACAGACGAATTCTACGAATTTCCTATATGGAACATAAGACTAATTTGTACGTAAGAAATAACGTAGAGATGTATGCAGGTGTACAAGAACCATTGCTTTCAATATTAAAACGACGAAAACTAACATGGTTTGAACATGTATGCAGACATGATACCTTGTCAAAAACAATACTACAGGAAACTTTCGAAGGGGAAGAAGCAGAGAAAGGCATGGACAGACAACACTAAGGAATGGACAAGACTTTTGCTCACTCATCCGCATCGTTAAAGATAAAAATCACTGGAGGGCTCTGTGTGTTGAAGCATCCAATGTGGTACCCCTACGACCATGAAGGGTTACGGGTTTATTGATGAATTTATTTTATTTTATATTTCGGATGCCATTGCCCACGTTTCACAACCATATGTTGAGAGTGGAACTGTATAGCTTCTTAATAGTTGTAACTGTTGTTCAGTTTGTCACTTGCCATATATTTTTCATGTTTGATGTTTTTTGTATGGCCATTGCCATTCTCTTTCTAATTGATGCTGGGCAAATTCCCGTGGCGTTGATGGTTGATCAAAGATATTCATTCAAATTTCTTGCAATAGCTTGGAGCAATACACATATATTAATCTACCTTCTGGTGGTGTAACAGTTATTATTTACTCTTGCCCGGGGCGGGTGGAAAATCCACAGACTCCCCATCATAATAATACATGTTTAGGGGTCAAAGGGCATGAGTCCATGGACCACTGGGTCAGGAACTAAACAACCAACCAACCTTTTTCGTGATCACAAATTTTCATATTGACTTGCATTCAAGACATGGAGGGGGCTGTTAAAATGTCACATTTGTAATGAAACTATTTTATTGAGTTCTGCCTTCATTGCGTGTTTTCGTACACCATGGTATCGACAAGTAATATATATATATATATATATACACACACACACAATGACAATGAACATTGTTCTAGAATAGTGGTTCTAAAAAGTGTGCGGGTTACGGCACTCTTCAAGATAAAGTCAACATATTGGTACTTGTTTTTTCAGAAAAGCTGGATGTCCCATCCCAAACTGACGCTAAGCTATGCTGAAGCTGCATATATTGAACTGAAAGACGACAATATCACATCAAAAGAAATGTCCATAATTTACGTCAACAATTTTAGCAAATTGTTTACCTCACCCCCCCCCCCCCCGCCCCCAAAACTATTGACGTAATTTCTTGCAAGAAGAGACACTTTCAGGTAGAGACACCTCGGAGCAGGAAAGACACTTTTCAGGTAAAGACACCTCAGAGCAGGAAAAGACACTTTTCATAGCAAAAAGATATATCCTTTATAGCAAAACGAGACACTCTTCAGAGACACTTCAGAATAGTCACACCTCAGAGTAGAGATATTCTTCAGGTAGAGACATCTCAGAGTAGAGATATTCTTCAGGTAGAGACATCTCAGAGTAGAGATATTCTTCAGATAGAGACATCTCAGAGATATTCTTCAGGTAGAGACATCTCAGAGTAGAGATATTCTTCAGGTAGAGACATCTCAGAGTAGAGATATTCTTCAGAAAGAGACATCTCAGAGATATTCTTCAGGTAGAGACATCGCAGAGCAGAGATATTCTTCAGGTAGAGACATCTCAGAGTATAGATACCTCAGAGTAGAGATACCTCAGAGTAGACATTCGGATAGAGACATCTCAGAGTAGAGACACCTCAGTGTAGAGACATCACAGAGCAGAGACACCTCAGAGTAGAGATACCTCAGAGTAGACATTCTTCAGATAGAGACATCTCAGAGTAGAGATACCTCAGAGTAGACACTCTTCAGATAGAGACATCTCAGAGTAGAGATACCTCAGAGTAGACATTCTTCAGATAGAGACATCTCAGAGTAGAGATACCTCAGAGTAGACATTCTTCAGATAGAGACATCTCAGAGTAGAGATACCTCAGAGTAGAGACACATCTCAGAGTAGAGATACCTCAGAGTAGAGACACATCAGAGTAGAGACACCTCATAGCAGAGACATCTCAGAGTAGAGACACCTCAGAGTAGAGACATCTCAGAGCGGAAAGAGCAGTAAAAAACAAACCTCAGAGCAAGAGTAGAAACCTCAAAGAACAAAATATCCCACAACAGTGACAAAGACACATCTCAGAGCAATACAGAATCACACATCATAGCATAAATAATCACACATCAAAGCAGAAAGAATCACAGATCATAGCAACAGGAGATACACCTAAAACAGGACTGAAGAGACCAAATCTCTTGAAGACACTAACAAAATTGGTTGAGAACCGTTGATTACTAGAATATGTCATGACAGAATCTCTCAATGAAAATAGTTTACGATTGAGTTGTGAAACGACTTTTAAGACAGTGTGAGAGAATGTACAATGTCTATATAACAGGTATCACGGAGATGTGACATAGAGAGGATAGGGAAGGCGGAAAATATATCGACCCGGCTAGCCTTGACATCATGTTATTCGCACGACCGAGGACACGTTTGAATGGTGTTAGTGGAAGAATCTGGCTGTTTGGATGAGTGTGTTGGATATGAAATTGATGTTCTGTCAGTGGAAGATGTAAAAATTTGCTGATGTGTGAGTTTTAGATGGTTAAGGATGGCGAGTTGTAGGTGGGGGGGGGGGGGGTATGTATGCTGTGTGTTTTGTAGGTGGAGACAGGGATGTTGTGTTAGTTGTTGGTGGGAACTGGGATATTGTATTAGTTGCTGGTGGAGACAGGGATGTTGTGTTAGTTGTTGGTGGGAACTGGGATATTGTATTAGTTGCTGGTGGAGACAGGGATGTTGTGTTAGTTGTTGGTGGGAACTGGGATATTGTGTTAGTTGCTGGTGGGGACAGGGATATTGTGTTAGTTGTTGGTGGGAACTGGGATATTGTGTTAGTTGCTGGTGGGGACTGGGATATTGTATGAGTTGTAGGTGGGGACAGGGATGTTGAGTTAGTTGTCGATGGGGATAGGAATGTTGTGTGAGTTGTAGATAGAGATAGGAATGTTGTGTGAGTTGTAGATAGGGGTTCGGCGCGGAAATCGCTAAATAAGATCTAACAACAGAATAACCAACAAAAAAAACAGAATTACATAATGTTTTTATTATTGCTGTGATTTTCTTTGGTCATTATTTATACACTTTGCGTCGTCCGGGTATCGCTTGTCAATGCCGAATAACGAAATACACGGGAATAATCGAAGATTGAATTCTGTTGGTTGGTCTCCTATTGGCGAAAGTGACGAGATATGTATGGTACACGAACGGTCTTCAGTGTAAAAGACGTGTACAGAAAACGTAAACACGACTTGAATGACCCATTTTGATTATTTCCGTGCATCTCGTTGGTCGGTCTTGGCTATATTATGGGCATGAGTCTAACGGTATATAAATAGTTCCCAAAGAAAATCACACAAACAATAAAAAACATAGGAATGACGTCCTAATTAATTTTAGAATGACAATCAATAAAGGGTAACACTTCTAGTAAAACTATGAAAATAGTACTTACGTGGGAAACAGGTAATGAAGTCTTACTGAACGATGACTAAAACACTATCACTGTCATATACTCACGTGAAATAATACACACAATAAAACACATGATGTAATCATACAAATAACAACACACAGGACATAATCGAAGTTTCGATGAAAATGCCTTTATCAAGATAAGCACATAACATCGAAAGAGGACGAGTATAAATGACCACACCACACAAACGTATCCGAGCGAAAAATGGATGTGAGATGCCGGAAGGATAGCAACAGGAAGTATACATAAAAACGTAAATATAGGTGGAAAGGAAACGAACAAAAAGATGACGTAAATGACGAACAAAATTAATAAATACAAATACCACACCGACCAATAACCAGACAAAAGAGTGATCGAAATTTAGTTCAAATAGCTTTAGGCTACCAAACTCATAAATAAAACGATGTTTTAGAGCGTAACTAGATCTATCATCGGTGGTACAGGGTCTCATGGCAGGGACCTGAATATCAAGAGCACCACGGTGGTCAGCGCCGTTGAAGTGTGTGGCAACAGGAATAGGTGTTCTGTACTTGATGGCATGAAGATGGTTACAGACGAGGCCGCTCAATCTAAAGCCGGTTTCCCCGATATACTGCTTGCTGCAACGTTTACATATGATCACGTAAATTACATTACGGGGTTCATATACACAGCACTATCGATGGAGAAATGGGCCTTGGGAAAGAAATGGAGCGTATCTGAACCACATAAGGACATGTCTAGCAACGACCGCGAGAGAAACGAACAGTACCGAAATGGTCGGGAACAGAAGACCTAAAGGGACTGTGGAACATGATGTCCTCATATTTTTGTCGCGCCTATAGGTGACCAGATGTAAGTCCTGGAAAGCGGCACGGGTGTTAGGGAACCAGAAGTAAGTCCTGGAAAGCGGCACAGGTGTTAGGCAACCAGATGTAAGTCCTGGAAAATGGCACAGGTGTTAGGCAACTAGATGTAAGTCATTTGAGATGCATGGGCTTGGAAATCCAAGAATACTTATTCTGTTCATATCAAGAGAACAAATCGTCAGTATCAGATGATTTTTTGTCGAATAAATGATAATGGAGCAGAAGACGACGATGGTAGCGGTGGATATTCTAAAGAAGAGAGTATTGATTATACGCAGGACGGAAAGGGACGTGCCTTGAGGCCCTTGCTAAGGACAGATACTTCACTGTCAGAGAGACTGGGGTCAGAAGGAATGCAGACCATCCGGCATTGGAGTGACCAGGAAGATGAACACCTGCATTAGGGATCTGGTGAGAAGGAGGAATATCGTGGGAAGTATTGAGGCGGTATTAACTACAGCAGTAGGACTAGGATGGGAGAAAACACCGTGAAATGTGGAGTAAAGAGAATTACGTTTACCGCTGTGATATGTGCACATAAATTGGTATAACTGCCCATTGAGAACGTGGATAATACCGCGAATGATGGAGTAGAGCAAACTGTTGTTATAAGTAAGGGAACGTAAACGTAAGACTTTAGAAGTGCTTGAGTCAGATAAAAGTTGAGTGTGGTTAGAAGATATAATGCGCATGCTTTGAAACGCGCATTTGCCGACACGTTACACGAAAGCGTTGCTCTGGCGGGTAGAAGAAATCGGCGACGATGGAAGTAAAAGGCAAAATCTTTGGGGATAATATGACGATGGCCACTGGTATCAAGAAAATGCCGGTGGCAAAAGAATTTGGTCTTCTTGAACGTGACAAGAGCAAGGTCAGTGGCTGTAAGGTCGCTGTTATGCGGTAGAAGGCTGAAAGAAACAATGGTGTAGTGGCGCATGAATTTAAAGAAGTGCTGCAGCGAATGCATGGTGACGGGAGATATAAATAACAATGAAACTAAACTAATTACTAAAACATAAAAGTACCTACGAGACGGCTGTTTTTTTAAAGACAATATTAGATAAATTTTAAAGTTTTTTACCGCCGATTTCAAGATTGTGTGTGACTTGTGGATGATGATAATAAACTAATCCCTTTACCTGTGAGTAGGTAGCTCACACAGACGACACACGCTCGTCAAAGCTTATCTTAAAAACATGGTTATCTTAGGGAGCACTTCACAGGCGACACACACTCGTCAAAGCTTATCTTAAAAACATGGTTATCTTAGAGATGTTTATGGAAGCATCTTCGGTCTCCGCAGAAAATAATTCCTATTGCCAGTATTCCAGGATCCTACGTCCTGACAAAAGCACAGCAAACACTTCTAGACAAAAGAACTCATCATTCTTCTGTCAAATTTGTTGACCTATTTGCAATGATATCTTATCTAGAATTCCCACAATAGAAATCTGGAACAACAGGACAAAAGTGCAATGTCTGCTCGCTAGCATCTCTTTGTTATTTCTTTGGGATTATTTGATAGAAGACAAAAATTGAGACAAAATGCGACGATAGATTTTTCATGGGTGACATTTTGCCAGACTACCCCCCCCCCTCCCTCCCAATTTTAGATAGAGGTGTGTATTGTAGGTGAATGATAGAGATGTGTGTGTGTTGTAGGTGAATGATAGAGATGTGTGTGTGTGTTGTAGGTGAATGATAGCGATGTGTGTGTGTTGTAGGTGAATGATAGAGATGTGTGTGTGTTGTAGGTGAATGATAGAGATATGTGTATTGTAGGTGAATGATAGAGATGTGTGTGTGTGTTGTAGGTGAATGATAGAGATATGTGTGTGTGTTGTAGGTGAATGATAGAGATGTGTGTATTGTAGGTGAATGATAGAGATGTGTGTGTTGTAGGTGAATGATAGAGATGTGTGTGTTGTAGGTGAATGATAGAGATGTGTGTGTGTTGTAGGTGAATGATAGAGATATGTGTGTTGTAGGTGAATGATAGAGATGTGTGTGTGTTGTAGGTGAATGATAGAGATATGTGTGTTGTAGGTGAATGATAGAGATGTGTGTGTGTTGTAGGTGAATGATAGAGATGTGTGTGTGTTGTAGGTGAATGATAGAGATGTGTGTATTGTAGGTGAATGATAGAGATGTGTGTGTTGTAGGTGAATGATAGAGATGTGTGTATTGTAGGTGAATGATATAGATGTGTGTGTGTTGTAGGTGAATGATAGAGATGTGTGTGTGTTGTAGGTGAATGATAGAGATGTGTGTGTGTTGTAGGTGAATGATAGAGATGTGTGTATTGTAGGTGAATGATAGAGATGTGTGTGTTGTAGGTGAATGATAGAGATGTGTGTATTGTAGGTGAATGATAGAGATGTGTGTGTTGTAGGTGAATGATAGAGATGTGTGTGTTGTAGGTGAATGATAGAGATGTGTGTATTGTAGGTGAATGATAGAGATGTGTGTGTTGTAGGTGAATGATAGAGATGTGTGTGTGTTGTAGGTGAATGATAGAGATGTGTGTGTGTTGTAGGTGAATGATAGAGGTGTGTGTATTGTAGGTGAATGATAGAGATGTGTGTGTTGTAGGTGAATGATAGAGATGTGTGTATTGTAGGTGAATGATAGACATGTGTGTATTGTAGGTGAATGATAGAGATGTGTGTGTTGTAGGTGAATGATAGAGATGTGTGTGTGTTGTAGGTGAATGATAGAGATGTGTGTGTTGTAGGTGAATGATAGAGATGTGTGTGTGTTGTAGGTGAATGATAGAGATGTGTGTATTGTAGGTGAATGATAGACATGTGTGTATTGTAGGTGAATGATAGAGATGTGTGTGTTGTAAGTGAATGATAGAGATGTGTGTGTTGTAGGTGAATGATAGAGATGTGTGTGTGTTGTAGGTGAATGATATAGATGTGTGTGGTGTATAGGAGAATGATAGAGATGTGTGTGTTGTGTAGGTGAATGATAGAGATGTGTGTGTTGTAGGTGAATGCTGTTTCAGTTGAATTTTGTGACAGTCGATTTGTTATTGTGACTGACAATTGGTAGATTTATTATTGTGACAGTTAGTAGATGCATTATTGTGACAGTTGGTATATTCAATGTTGTGCCATTTGGTAGGTTTCGTGTTTCATTGTGACATTTGAATTGAATGCCTTCATGAGCAAACGAGAATAAGAATGTGTTAAGTGAGGAGTGGGGGAGAATGTTCTTCCCCAAGAAAAACTTCCACACATCTCTATCCTCAACCATCCGGATGAGTTTGAAAACGTCACACCCTGTTCATACCTTAATATTATCGAGCCATGTCTTCTTCTTTCCACCTCATCTTCTTGCACCCTTCACTGCACCTTGAGGAGCATCTTTTGTCATCGAGGAATGTCTCATCACGCGCCCGTACCACCGGAGTTTACCGAAGTTTCACGACTGTTAACATTATTTCTGACTAATACATACAACCATAAGGACATAGAGAATAGGTGAAGGATAGACAGACATACGGAGGTACGAAAAGAATAGGGAGATAAACGAATAGACAGACATATCTCGGGGTGGAAAAACAGTATACAGCGAACAACAAATATGCCATCATATTACATAATGTGCAAATCAATACAGTCTATAAATATAATACAACCAGAATGTATACGCGATCATGTACAATGAAGTTACTTAAAATATAAACAATATACTTACCATACGGAATACGTTTGAATCCGTGACCGAATTACTAAAAACTATGCACTAACGTTGAAAAACGTGGGGGGGTGTCAACAGACTAAAAACCGGCAAACAATATGGTGCCGATATCTACATTATGATCGTAAATTATTCAAAACATGTATTGAATCACAATGTTAACAGAAATGTATATCTCCGATAATTGTGTATTTACAATTTGAATACTGTTAAATTTAGAAAATAGATTTCCATGGAGTCGTGTGTTACATTTGTTAGACATCTGCCGGTGAAACCCTACTGCAGGCTTGCTAACCCCTCACTCGTGACAAGCTTCTGGACGAGCCCGCGAGGACGTGACAGTTATAATTCCCTCACGGGTCTCCAGCAGAATGTGGGTGTGAATGTCGGACAACACATGTAACTCTTATGCACGCGCAGGGCCGTAGATACAAATTTGATGAAGGATTAGGAACGGGCGGTCGATGTTGTTCAGATGGAATGTTTACTTATCCGTAACGAATTAGGAACCAGCATCACTTCGCAAAGGACATCCCCATAAATGGTCTGCTTGCCATTTCGTCAGACATCTCAAAGTATATAGGCTCAGTGTCCCAGTCAGTTGTTGGCTGTGTTCTTCTGCTCTCTCCGGTGAGAACGTTTTTCCCCCCTCTCACCTGATCACATCCTCCATTTCTATCATTCTCTGAGCATGTGCATTGCCTTTTCCCAGCATCTTTTCATTATTTGTTTGCTTGGCTTCAATTATCTCCAACCCTTTCTTCTTTTTGTCTTGCTGGTGCTAAGTCATTCTCCAGAACCCCTTCGAGACCAAGTCCTTGAAATGGAAATGAAGCTTAACTCAGCCAACAGAGGCTGCAAACTAAGATTGGTCCATCTCGGACATCGAGCAGAACCACAGTCCTGCCCAAGGAAACATTGATATTGAAGTCGGAGATACCAGGCCGATAGTCGCAACAGCAATCATGGTGTCAAGTAACATGTCGTAACAATAACAACACAATTCTCCAAAACAGTCCCGATAGATAGAACAAAATTCTCCAGAACAGTCTCGTTAGATGAAACAAAATTCTCCAGAACAGTACCTATAGATGGAACAAAATTGTCACCATGGTCAACAAAGATTGAGAACCTGTTTTCTTGAAGTGACCATTTTATCTTCCATCGTATATCAGACTGTCAATATTTTATAAACTCCGCCATTGGCCACCACTTGTTTCCTAACCTTGAACTTCCAGGTTAACGCGCGCAAATCATGAATAAAATTGTAAGACTTTTAAGTTGTATGATTAATAATGAATGGTGCATTGTGATGTAGAACACATTCTATGGGTCAAGGATTAAAGGTTGAGGTTTCTAAAGTTGGTGTCTTAGTTTGAAAGAGAAAGAGTTCTGCACGACTGGAATATTACATTACTGGAATTTCTTTACGTAATTTTGTTAGGGGCTGCGCAGTTCAAATTTTGATACCATTTACCAATATCGGGCCATTTCTGCAATCAGAAATATATAAGAAGCTCTTTTTGCCTTTTTACCGTCGTTTATTCAAAATACTTGCTCTATTGTGTCACAAATTCTATTAACAATATCACCAATAGGTGCCTGCAGACACTGTCTTCCAGGTTCAGATACAGGTTGCTGAGACAAGACAAGACATTCAGATATAGGTGGCTGAGACAAGACAAAACATTCAGATACAGGTGGCTGAGACAAGACAAGACATTCAGATACAGGTGGCTGAGACAAGACAAGACATTCAGGTTGTGAATACATGTTCTCTAGTCGTGTTGCGTGAAACCGTGGTTGTTGTTGCGCGTCTTAGCCTGGTATCTCTAACTTCAGCACCAGCGATTGCTTGGGCAGAAAATGGTCCTGCTCGATGTCAGGAAATATCCAACCAATTTTAATTTCCATCCACTATTGGTTGTACTAAACCCCCATCTCCACGTCTAAGAATTGGCCTCGATTCAGAGACATTCAGGCAATAAATATTATTTTGCAAATTGAGGAACTATCAAAGAAACAGAGAAACACAATTTCAGAACTGACAGCAAAACTTCACCCTCTGGAGTAAGGAAAGAAAAAGTGATGAACATACTCCCTCGAGGGTTCAAAAATCAATCTATCAATCAGTCTTGCAGACGCCCACTCATATTAACTGCCTTAACCTCATTGCTAATTAAATAGCTCACACAGAGCAATCAATGTTGATCCCTCGTTCAATGTTCCTTTGTTTAAGAAATTATTTCTCATCAAACAAAGAGAGAATTGTTGTCCAAGAACTAGCTCGAGCAATGCAATTCGTACTTGCAAGCGTATTTTTAATGATTGGTTGGCTGATTGATCTAGCGGTCTATAGGATCATTCCATTTGATCCAGTATTTTTAATCACAACAATAAAAAGTTGCAGAAAATGTATTAAGTAAATATAATATTACATAGTTTTTTTTTTTTCAGAGTACAAGATGGCGTGTCAACGACTATTCTTCTCTTCTGATTGGTCAAGATCTATGGGGTGACACAGGTCACACATTACTTATACATTAATAAAGATCAATAATAAATAATTTACCAATGAAGATTTACCAATACCGTCACCAATAAAGATCTTTCAAGATAATTAATTTGGACCCCATTCGTTAAGATTTAGGATAATTGTTGGTTTTTCTATTGGTCAGTATAAATATACTTGGAATCGCGTGCCAAAAATAGACAAGACAACTCCAAGTATATAAATAATGAGTCTTCTAAACTGCCGACCATCTTGGTAAGGTCATACTACAGCTATTTGTCTAGATGCTATAGTTGTCAAGAAACGTTGCCATGCAACATGATATTTCTTTCTTGATTCTTCAGTCTACTTTCTCCTCCCTACTTACTACTAACTTCTCCCCATACGTTTTTCTCACCTGTCATGCTTCCACATCTTTTCTTCCCTCATTACCTATCTGCTATTGTCCTCATTATAACCCTATTTGTCTCCATGTAAGATTTGTTTTATTGTGGTCATTTGTTTGTCCTGATGAAGGCTTTATAGTCGAAAAGTCGTCTGTCTCTGTATCTCGTTGTTAGGTTGTTTTATGTTTTATTTTGGTAACACACCTACCTATTTTTGTATATCTTGACATTTTTCCCAGTGTTACCTCAGCCACCTACTTCCTGTTTAGGGTTGTTACCCTACACTGGTTGATTTATTCCTTTCTTCGACAAGTTTTCACAAGAATAGCTGGGCAATGTATGAGCCTCGTGTATACCAAGCACTTCTCTAGAATAGTCATGCGTGCTGATCTCATGAAAACGTCATCTATCTTTGCTTGAACGACTGTTTTCAATCTTTTCATTGGTTAGCGTGACAAAGTACACGCAAAACGTCTATAATCAGTTGCATCAGCCAAGATGTGTGAAGCTGCGTGAGATCAGAACGCAGAACTATTCTGGTGTGACCATTAACGATATAAGACATGTGGGCTACATTAGAAATTACTTTTCTGTCGTGACACATTGCCTTCAACTGTGATTTTCATTCGTTGTTGATACAAAATGACTAATACAATTATGGGAAAGATCAAATGCGTCACTTTAGAACCATGCTTCTCTATGACCCAGCAGGGCTGTATAAATTAGGCAAGACATAATTCTGGAGAAAGAATTTGTAATGCGACCGTCGACGGTAAAGACCTCTGTACAGAAATTAAACATGACCTGGAAGGCTGAATTTTTGTATCATTTCCGTGCATTCCATAGGTCGGCCTTCGCTTTTTTTTCATGCGACTCCCAAGTATCAAAATTAAAACGGAAATGCGTGCAAATGGTACCAATATTAGTCAAATAAAACCCTAATGACAAGACAGCGACATCTGGTTGCTAGTTTTTTTAATTGTACAACCTAACAACGAGACACAGCGATAGATCTGGTTGTTATTTTTTTTTTATTGACTAATATTGGTAACACATGTAGCTATTTCCGTTTCTTTGACAATTGGCTTGTGTTATCTCAACCCCACATCTTGACAATTGCCTTGTGTTATTCCAACCCCACATCTTGACAATTGCCTTGTGTTATCCCAACCCCACATCTTGACAATTGCCTTGTGTTATTCCAACCCCACATTTTGACAATTGCCTTGTGTTATCCCAACCCCACATCTTGACAATTGTCTTGTGTTATCCCAACCCCACATTTTGACAATTGCCTTATGTTATCCCAACCCCACATCTTGACAATTGCCTTGTGTTATTCCAACCCCACATTTCTAGTTTTGGGTTGCTTCCCACAATGTGGCTTTATCTTTCGATTCCAAGTATATAAATAGCGACCAACGAAAACACCCACGGCAATCATCAAAAACGTGACGAATCAAGTCTTGTTTACTTTCTGTTTAGAGGTCTATGCTTGAGCCAGGTCATGCTTTGTACTATTTTTGGTAGCAACAGACTTATTCTTATGACATTGTATCTATCTATTCGCTGAAACCCTTTGTTGCATTTCAGCGTCAGGGGTAGAAAAGTTTTCTGGAGACAGCCACCGTGTGTGCTGAGTATAGTGTGGAATTTGTCGTCTCTTTTATTTCGGTGGTCCATCGTTTTCGTGGTCGGCCTCTAGGTCTGACTTCGCTGTATCTGTGTTGCATAAGTTGATTTGATACGCTGTCTGGTGGTAGTCTGCTGATGTGTGCAAACCATATGATCTGTTGTCTCTTAATATATTCCAAGATTTGAGTGGTGGTGGTTCGTTGTCTAATGTTCTCATTTCTCACTCTTGTCGCTTAGCGATATTCCTAGGATGATTCTGCATAAGCATGCCATTTCAGCTGTCACAAGTTTACGTTTGTCTTGTGCTGTCGTTGTCCATGTTTGGCTTCGGTAGCACGCCGTTTGCAGAATAATCGTTTTGAATAGTGTTATTTTGGTGTTTAAATCTACATTGTTTTTTTGAAGCTTGGTGTCATTTGCCCGAGGGCTTGGTATGCTTTACTACATATAGTGTGTATTTATTTATGTCGTTTCCAATATATAGTGGTGTTTCTTTCTGTTCTTCCTATCTTCATTACTTCGGTCTTTTCTATAGTTATCTTCATGTTAAAGGTTTGGCATGTTTGATGTAACCTGTCTATTTGTCTTTGTAGTTGCTCTTCTGATGCTACTAATACTTATTCGTCTGCAAATAACAATTAGTTTAGGTTATCCTTCAGAATGTTTTCTTCCGTTGTCTTTGCTACTTTGCAGGTGTTCTTAAAAAAAAAAACTCTTCATTTTACTACGATCCACTAGATGACCGTGAATAAACAGTGAACTGTTCATTTTTTTAAATATAGCCAAGGCAGTCACGAATTTTGTGTAAGGAGAGCGTTCTTGTGCAGGGGGGGGGGGGGTCTTTTATTGCTGCTGCACAAGTAATTGATTGATTTGTGTAATTCGAATATCGATCCTGTTGCTCTGACGGCGCAGTGGATGTGATTATAAGGAGGGGGAGCAGATTGTTCTCAATTCTTGGCATGTGTGCGGTAAATAGTGTGTGAAATCTATACAGCAAACGGTGTGTGATATCTATACAGTAAATAGTGTGTGATATCTATACAGTAAATAGTAATATATATATATATATATATATATATATATATATATATATATATATATATATATATATACAGTAAATAGTGAGTAATATCTATACAGTAAATAGTGTGTGAAATCTATACAGCAAACGGTGTGTGATATATATACAGTAAATAGTGTGTGATATCTATAAGTAAATAGTGTGTAATATACATACAGTACATAGTGTGTGATATATATATACAGTAAATAGTGTGTAATATATATATATACAGTAAATAGTGTGTAATATACATACAGTACATAGTGTGTGATATATATATACAGTAAATAGTGTGTAATATATATATACAGTAAATAGTGTGTAATATACATACAGTACATAGTGTGTGATATATATATACAGTAAATAGTGTGTAATATATATATATACAGTAAATAGTGTGTAATATACATACAGTAAATAGTGTGTGATATATATATACAGTAAATAGTGTGTAATATATATATATACAGTAAATAGTGTGTAATATATATATATACAGTAAATAGTGTGTAATATATATATATACAGTAAATAGTGTGTAATATATATATATACAGTAAATAGTGTGTAATATATATATATACAGTAAATAGTGTGTAATATATATATATACAGTAAATAGTGTGTGATATATATATACAGTAAATAGTGTGTAATATATATATACAGTAAATAGTGTGTAATATATATATATACAGTAAATAGTGTGTAATATATATATATACAGTAAATAGTGTGTGATATATATATACAGTAAATAGTGTGTAATATATATATATACAGTAAATAGTGTGTAATATATATATATATATATACAGTAAATAGTGTGTGATATATATATATACAGTAAATAGTGTGTGATATATATACAGTAAATAGTGTGTGATATATATATACAGTAAATAGTGTGTAATATATATATATACAGTAAATAGTGTGTAATATATATATATACAGTAAATAGTGTGTGATATATATATACAGTAAATAGTGTGTAATATATATATACAGTAAATAGTGTGTAATATATATATATACAGTAAATAGTGTGTAATATATATATATACAGTAAATAGTGTGTGATATATATATACAGTAAATAGTGTGTAATATATATATATATACAGTAAATAGTGTGTAATATATATATATACAGTAAATAGTGTGTGATATATATATATACAGTAAATAGTGTGTGATATATATATATACAGTAAATAGTGTGTAATATATATATACAGTAAATAGTGTGTAATATATATATATACAGTAAATAGTGTGTGATATATATATACAGTAAATAGTGTGTGATATATATATACAGTAAATAGTGTGTAATATATATATACAGTAAATAGTGTGTGATATATATATATACAGTAAATAGTGTGTGATATATATATATACAGTAAATAGTGTGTAATATATATATATACAGTAAATAGTGTGTGATATATATATATACAGTAAATAGTGTGTAATATATATATATACAGTAAATAGTGTGTGATATATATATATATACAGTAAATAGTGTGTAATATATATATATACAGTAAATAGTGTGATATATATATATACAGTAAATAGTGTGTGATATATATATATACAGTAAATAGTGTGTAATATATATATACAGTAAATAGTGTGTGATATATATATATACAGTAAATAGTGTGTGATATATATATATACAGTAAATAGTGTGTAATATATATATATACAGTAAATAGTGTGTGATATATATATATACAGTAAATAGTGTGTAATATATATATATATACAGTAAATAGTGTGTGATATATATATATATACAGTAAATAGTGTGTAATATATATATACAGTAAATAGTGTGTAATATATATATACAGTAAATAGTGTGTGATATATATATATACAGTAAATAGTGTGTGATATATATATACAGTAAATAGTGTGTAATATATATATATACAGTAAATAGTGTGTGATATATATATATACAGTAAATAGTGTGTGATATATATATATACAGTAAATAGTGTGTAATATATATATATACAGTAAATAGTGTGTAATATATATATATACAGTAAATAGTGTGTAATATATATATATACAGTAAATAGTGTGTAATATATATATATACAGTAAATAGTGTGTGATATATATATATACAGTAAATAGTGTGTGATATATATATACAGTAAATAGTGTGTGATATATATATATACAGTAAATAGTGTGTGATATATATATATACAGTAAATAGTGTGTGATATATATATATACAGTAAATAGGATTTGTACATAAGCGACGAAGGCTACGAAGCTGGGAGTATGGCAGAGAGTTGTGAAAAGTGGGAGTATGGCAGAGAGTTGTGAAAAGTGGGAGTATGGCAGAGAGTTGTGAAAAGTGGGAGTATGGCAGAGAGTTGTGAAAAGTGGGAGTATGGCAGAGAGTTGTGAAAAGTGGGAGTATGGCAGAGAGTTGTGAAAAGTGGGAGTATGGCAGAGAGTTGTGAAAAGTGGGAGTATGGCAGAGAGTTGTGAAAAGTGGGAGTATGGCAGAGAGTTGTGAAAAGTGGGAGTATGGCAGAGAGTTGTGAAAAGTGGGAGTATGGCAGAGAGTTGTGAAAAGTGGGAGTATGGCAGAGAGTTGTGAAAAGTGGGAGTATGGCAGAGAGTTGTGAAAAGTGGGAGTATGGCAGAGAGTTGTGAAAAGTGGGAGTATGGCAGAGAGTTGTGAAAAGTGGGAGTATGGCAGAGAGTTGTGAAAAGTGGGAGTATGGCAGAGAGTTGTGAAAAGCGGGAGTATGGCAGAGAGTTGTGAAAAGTGGGAGTATGGCAGAGAGTTGTGAAAAGCGGGAGAATGAGAAGTGTATTGCTGAAAGCCATGTGCAACAGTAGGTTTGTAGTAGACGGATGTGCTGGGGTAAGGGGGATAAATAGTAACAATAGTGAATAGCATGGTTGAAACTGTTGATGAAGTAAATGAAGCGAGGTATTTCTGTTTCCAACATGTCAGTAATGCCTATACCATCATCAATGTATCTGTGGAAAATATTGGGAACGGGCCATCATATGCTGACCAATCTAGATGCTCAAGATGTCGCGTGAAAAGACAACATAGCTGGGTCCAATCTTGGTGTCCACCGAACTTGTGGCCCTTGCTAAGGGCAGAAACTTCACTGTCAGAGAGACTGAGATCAGGAGGAATACAAACCACCTGGGCATTGGTGTGATCAAGAAGATAAACATCGGGCATTAGTGGTCTGGTGAGAAGGATGAATATCAGGGAGAGTATTCAGGTGAGGTAGTGGAAGATAAGCGACAGCGGTAGGGCTAAAAGGGGGAGGGGTGTGAGGCATAAAGAGAATTAAGTTTATTGTGATGAATGCACATAAATTGGTATATAATACTTTATTACTAGAAATGTAGCCAGAAGATGGGTAAAACCCCACTATTTTAATACTAGAAATGTAGCCAAAAGATGGGTAAAACCCCACTATTTTAATACTAGAAATGTAACCAAAAGATGGGCAACACCCCACTATTTTAATACTAGAAATGTAGCCAAAAGATGGACAAAATCCCACTATTTTAATACTAGAAATGTAGCCAAAAGATGGGCAATACCCCACTATTTTAATACTAGAAATGTAACCAAAAGATGGACAAAACTCCACTATTTTAATATTGAATTAATGTAGCTAAAAGATTGGTAAAACACTACCTATTGCGACTTTTCCCACCAAAAAATGTCATATTATTTCTGATCTAAAAGAGGAAGATATACACGAACACTGGCGAGCGATCTTGTTTTGGGACACACTCCTTACTGAACTTCCTTAGAACCTTTACTACTGAAAACAAGCCCCCCCCCCTTACACCACGTATCTAGTCAAGTTCATAATGTACAAAGTGTGAATGATGTTTAACTTATGGCGCTAAAACTAACAGCGATGGTATAACGTAACAAAAACTAACAGCGATGGTATAACGTAACAAAAACTAACAGCGATGGTATAACGTAACAAATACTAACAGCGATGGTATAACGTAACAAAAATATACAAACTACGATCAACAAAGAAGTCACATGACGATCTTTATAATTCCACTGGTAATTCGCCCGTTTAGTGGGCTCAAGGTCACGGTTACATAATTGTTATTTTCACAATTACGGAATATGTTATAACATATGCGTGCGCGTGCATTTTATACAGGTGCGAAGCATACCTGATTGAACTCGGGAAATGAGTACAGACCAGTTAAGGTGAAGCTGGGTGGAACGAAAAAGTGGAAAACTTTTCACTAAGATGGATCGTTAAGTTACGAGAATTTAAATGCATTATTGCTATAGTGTGTTTCAAAATGTAGGCCTATAACAGACGAAACTTGGAACAGGGCGGCAATGGCGTTTTCTTAATCCCAGGAAACGCACATAATAACACACACAAATAGACGTTTCGAACCGAAAGGCCTTTAACAACAGCCATCACAACAGAAACGACAAGTACAAGCGACACTATTGACATTCACGTGGCAGGTTAAACATAAATTGTATGATTGGTCGCCCGTATTGTTGGAGCCCCTAAACATAGATAAAGTGCATGATTGCTCGCCCGTGTTGTTGGAGCCCAAAAAGTGACTAAAGAGCAGTGAAACTGTTGTCTGGCATGCTTGTTGTAAAAGGCGATTAAGAATGTGTAGATGTGTGTGTGACCGTTTTATAGGGCTGTCCATTAATTACATCAACACTTAAAGAAAGGAATCTGGTCTGAACAAGTTAAAAGTTTGACAGTTCTTTACACGAGATAGGAATACGGTTTGCCAAAAGTTGACTTCAATAATTTAATTTTTTTATATAAATAAATTGTAAGAATATCCTATTCAGGATGTAGCCATAAGCTTACAATTTTTTGGCTGCAGTAATTTTCTTGGCAGTGTGTTGGTTCGAAAGTTTGTCTTTGCTTTCTGAACGGCCAAGATGCGCAATTACCTGCTGCGAGATTTGAATTTGGTACCGTAGCCATCAAAGAAGCTACCTACACGACGCTGCCACAGACCTGGGCAACTGTTTTTTTTAATAGTATGCCAATTAAATTGTTTGAATTTGAAACACATTTCTTGTAATTTCAAGTATGTTTTATGATACTTTTCAACAAATGTTTTAGGGCTTTTATTTTAAAATAATAAATCATTGGGGTAGGGGGAGGGGTAATTGAATTCTTGACAGGGGGTGGGGTCATCAGTTGCGTGAAATTGTTGACGTAATTTAGGGCAGCACTTATCCAGTATTCCTATAGGTGGTCAAAGTGATTCAGAGACAATCCTGAAGTCAATGTGTCACTCTGAAAGGTGCAGATACCTCAGATGAATTGTAAATAAAGAAACAAGGTGCTTTATTATCTTGACTATAGTAGACCAATGCGATAATGGTCGAAGTCTTTCTCTAGATAACCCTGAGCGAAGATTTCACATTTATCTTGGCTTGAGCGATTGATCATTTGTCACTGGTGTATTTGTCACTTGGGGGAGCCGCGTTAGCGCAGTGGTTAGCGCACTGGCTTCGCATATGAGTGGTCCTGGGTTCATTCCCCAGTTGAGGCGGAAATGTTTTCAGATCGCAACGGCTCCCAGGTCGACCCAGCCTTAAATGGATACCGGATTAATCCGGGAAGTAAAGACTGCGAGGGAGAGGAGATGGCTACCGCCCTCATTTGCAGAGCCTGTGAAATGTGAGATCGCTAACATCTCACACCCCTAGGCATTAATAAATGCTATGGGTTACTTTACTTTTTACTGGTGTATACTTGATGTCGTCAGCCACTGAAAATCACGGAATAAGGCGCATCAGCCAAGATACAAGACACGGCTTGGTATCAGCTCGCAGAACTATTCTGATGAGGGCTTGGATGGTCACAAATTCCCGCATGCCGTTTTCTCTCTCTCTCTCTCTCTCTCTCTCTCTCTCTATGTGACGTGTCCTTCCCAGCAAATTTGTCCTCACTGTCAATCTGTAAGATTCTCGGTTCTGTGCGAGTTGCCTAGCTTCTTCCAGTGATATGTTCAGAAGGTCTTCGATGTCATGTGTCCATCATAGTCTTGATCTGCCTATTGTTCTCTTTCCTGGAACTTTCCCCTCCATGATTAATCTTTCCAAACCTTTTTTATGTCTTTTTATATGTCCGAAATATGTAAGTTTGTCTTTTTTTGATAGTTTTGAGTCTTCTTCTATGTTTTTATACTTTGTCCTATACTTTGTGGACATCTGCGTTAGTTCTTTTTTTCTGCCCATGATATTCTTAGGATCTTTCTATAGCATTTCATTTCAAATGCACAAAATTTCTTTTCCATTGTCGATGCCATTACCCACGTCTCACAATTTTGTCACGGCAAAGATATAGCTTCTAAGTAGTTGTAACTTTGTATTTCTGTGTGTTCCTTGCCATCGATTTTGCATCTGTATTGTTTTTGTAGTGACATTGCTAATCTCTTTCTTATCTCTGCCGAGACATCTCTTGTGGTGTTGATGCTTAATCCTAGATATTCAAAGTTGTTTATATTTTAGTTGGTCTTTGTAAATGACTATTTTAGGTGTAATTTCATCTCTGCTATCATGCATTATTTTTGTCTCTTGGCATTGAGGAAAAGGTTTTTTGTTTCGCTATATTTGCCTGAAATAATCATTTGTTGTAAACCTGTGGGGGCTCCTTGATATTAATGTGGTGTCATCTGTGTACCTAATTTCTGGCATTTCGTGTATTCGGTATTAAGGCGATAAAATAGTTCATAACGTGCCGTTAGTCCACGAAATTGGAATTCGTTCACACATCCATGAATCCACTCGAACATCTATCTCTTCATCTTTCCATCTGTCATCATTTCATCTGTCCATCTATCCATCTGTCATCATTTCATCTGTCCATCAATCCACCTGTTCATATTCCATCTGTCCATGCATCCATCCATCTATCCATCTGTTCATCCACTCATCTGTCCATCTATCCATTCATCCATCCATCATTTTTTCATTCATTTATCCATGTACTAAAATATCCATCTGCCCATATATCTCTGTCCATCCATCCATCCATCCATGTATCCATACATCTACCGATCTGTTCCTCTATTCATCGTTCCGTCCATTAATATGTTTATACATCCATCAATCCATCTGAGGGCGAATCATCTAGCGAACCATCCATCCACCAACGAACCGCCCATCCATACAATAAACAATCCCCAGCATAACCCAAACAAACAACAACCCTCAACTTGCCTACAGTTTACTATGCATTGACTCGTGGTCCCAGACATCAGATTGATTCGCGTTCTGATCCAACGATCAATCCCGTGCCTTCACTTCCGATACCCTTCCCCCTTTCAACTGCTGTCTAATGTCGTTTTCTTCCACAATGAATCGAGAGACAGCCCAATACACAAGGGACTCAATGGTGAATAGACCAGACAGAAAGAGAAAGTCAGTATTCTGAGAGAGAACACAGCAGGTAGTTTTTGTAAAAAAAAACGGTAGTTTTGAAACACTGTGTTTAGTTTCAGAAAACTAAAATTTAAGGAACTAATTTAATTTTACAGGATAACACACGAAGAACTAAAGTGCTGTCTATTAACTAAGTCAAGAAATTTTGCACATTATTTACCCCCCTACCCTCGCCATTGCCAACAATTGTCAAGAATTCAGGGAATCCACTGCTTAATTATGTTAATAAATTCCCAAGTTAAATAATCTTTTTAGCAGTAAAAGTTCGAAAAAAACTACATTTGTATTTTAAATAGTCCTAAAACATTTTGAAATTCAAACAATGTAATTGATGTACAAAAACGGTATTGTTGGTGTCAGCTTTTGTCAAATTCCTACCATCCATTTGTCAACAACTGTCAAATTTTTTCAAACCCCCACTCTCCTAAATAATTACGTAATTTAAGTAACACCACATAAGTTAGATTGATGGAATCGCAGCCACAGCCGAAGTTGGGTGTGAGTAGTATAGGGTGTGCATAATCCGCCTATTTTTAATTTACGAATATAAGAAACACCCCTGCACCATGTGGTGATGGTGGAGATCAATGACCAATCTGAACGGGTTACATAACGGGAGCTTACTGTTAAATATGACCACTAGTAGTGCCTTGTTGACTCAAGTGTGTTCAAGGTAGTCATAGGGGTGGTAAACATCACCTAAACAGACAAAGTTTGGAACAGTGTAATGACGACCTGACACCTACCCCTTGTGCCATAGAATACATTTCAAATGCCTCCATACGCCCATCTCTTGTGGCGTATATCTGTTATATTTCAAGGCAATCACCGGCTCGCCTCTTCGGATCCTGGATGTACCTTTCTTTCTTTGTTCTTTCTCGTCTTTTCTCACCCCCCCCCACCCTCCTTCTCTCCACTCACTTCTCTCTCTCTCTCTCTCATATTTATAACTATATGCCTTTTGTTCGTGTCATGGTTGCTGTAGTGTTATTGTGATACCTGCACCTTGCATTTCTTTCCGTCCATATTCTACCCAGTCCACTCGGTCACTTTTACTCGTCGATTGGCCTAATACGCTCCTGGGTCTTACGCAACTTTTACTGCTTGGCTAGTTCGATACCGGTTTTTTTTCGTACATTTACCTATATTCTTTGTCCACGACCCGGTTCCGGTTAATGCATTTCGCTCTCTGCATGTCCCTTTCCAGTCTCTTTACAATCTTGCACTCTGAACAAGATAAGACTCAGCGTTTGTGATCGGCGCTAAGTACATTTTCATTTTTACTTTATTTTATCTGACGTGCTTTTATTTTCATCCATTTAATCTTTTTTTATTTTTCCTCCATCGGTTCTTTCACTTCTCTGTAATGCTAACCTGCCACTGCTCCTGCCATCTTTGTCTCGTTTCTCTACTTTTCTCTCTAGCACCTATTGCCATATATGTGTCTCTATGTAAAATTTTGTGTTTATGTTATTGTTTACCCTGATGATGGTTTTTTTTAGTCGAAACGTCGTCTATCTCTGTGTCTCATTGTTAGATTGTTTTATCGAATTATTTTGGTAACACGAATACATATTTCCGTTCATTTTCATATTTTTCCTATGTTACCTCAGCCACCCATTTCCAGTTTAGGACTGTTGCTTGATACTGTAACTTTTATCCCTCTGTAAAATTACTTGGACTTGGATTTGGCTCTCGGACCGTATCCCCCCCCCCCCAACCTTCACCCTTTGATCTGTAGCATTTTGTGTGTTCGTCCATCACAAGTGAGGATGACCATTTTTACATCCGCTTTTGAAAATTCAGTTAGAATTATGACCATGCTTAATAGTTTGTAGATGGCTAATGAGCCCTTTTCGAGCTGTAAATGTCCTTGGACAGGTCGGACATGGAATGACCACTGTTGACGGATTTTAGTCTGTCCGTGACTTTTTAGATACTCTCCGCTGTTGAGCTGCTGCATTTCTTTTCTTTTCACAAGTTGATACACTATTTTTGACTGTAGCGCGCCATGTAGATCTATTTTGTGAAAGTTCTTCCCATTTATCGTGGTCTATTTCAAACGCTTCTTTTGGCCACCTTGTGATCGTGTACCCTTCTCCAGCTCACCATAAAGAAATATCTTTGGTTGGCGATGGTCTGGCATACGTGCCAATTGACCTGACCAACGAATCTGTGTCTGCATCAGGATATTGTCAATTCTGTGGATACCAGATCTGTCAAGGACAATGGTATCTGGAACCTTGTCTTTCCATCTGATATTCATAACTTTTCTGAGACAAGATGTGTGAAAGTGTTTGAGTTTCCTAATATGACGTTTATACACAGTCCATGTTTCACTAGCATTCGTTTCTGTAGCATTAAAAGGAGTAAAAAAAAAACTGGAAGTTTTTCCGTTTCATAGTTACATGTATGTTTATGTTGGCTCATATTCAAACGATTATTTACTCAAATTTACTTATCCCCGAGAAGGTTAGTTCAGCAGAACTATATTTACGAAGAACACATAACACTTTGTAGCGAAGGTGTGATGAGATTTTAACTCTGAGCGAGGGATTTTCTTTTGATGAATGGTTTGGGATTAAGAAAAATTATAGACGTATAATGTTATTTAAGCTCAAACACGAATTGATGTTTGTTGTGTGTTATGTAAACATTTCTCTGCGTGGTTTGTCTGGTTGAATATTATGTATGCAGCGTTGCCATATTGATCATGTCACGATCAAATTTGAAAAAATTGTGCCATTTTTCAGTTTTGCTATACATAATTTGCTAGACATAATTGATGTGATAAATAAATAAAATATTGACCAATTTGAAAATACACTCAATGTGTATATATACTTTCAAGCTTTTTCTTCTTCTTCTTCTTCTTCTTCTTCTTCTGCGGTCGCTTTCTGATAGCCAACATGATAGTTCTATGTTATTTCTGCAAGGGAGCTTGAAGTACGTTGTACAGCATAGTTGCATTGTTTGTTTGCAGCTCGGAAGGTCTAACACATCAGATTTCGACATGCCTTTGAATCAAGTGGGCTTCTCTTGCCTGTGACAGCCTTTCTATCTGTAGCAAGGCTACTGTTGTGTATCGACTCTAAGACGTGACGGTTTATCACCAAATGTGTCCTGGACATTTCAGGCCAAAACATGTCCCGTGTGGAAATCTCCGAGGAGGTTGTAATCAAGCATTTAGACTTGGGTCGACTACGTCTATCTCATACGAGGTGTTCCCCTGCAATTGAGCTCATATCGCGCAATTAGACGTATTGTGCCTGTTCTCATTGAGTACTGCATCGTTTCTCTCCACGAGAATGATTCTAGTACAGGAAAAACTCCACGGTAGAGTTGTGCCAAAGTTCGTCCGTCCCCTTAGCCGAGGTGTCATTGACCAACATCGTGAACCCCTCGTCCAAGTCCGAGTCTATACACATATTTAGGAATACCTGGTACTAGAAGCTTGTTCTCAAGCTGAACATAACTTTAGTTTCCGATTTCCATGTAACACTTCTTTGTTTTATTTGCAACTTATTTTATATCTTTGTGGCGATGCCTTCTGGCGATATGCAGCCTTCTCATTACACTCAATATGCTACCTTTACGGATATTAGTGCACGACTATCAATATTCGTCATGACTTGTACCCATTCCATGACATTTGCATTGACAACCTTTCCTATGCTCTAGCCGGAATGTCTTGCATCACTGTGTGTCGAAAGTGCCGTTGGCGCAGAGGTGTCGGAGAAATTGCCTGTTTTTCTGCATTCAATTCTCATTTCATCTGCTGCCTCCAAATTCAAGGACACGATCTCCAAAAGTGTTGGCCAGAAATAGCACGAGTAGTTGTATTTCTATTTCCATGGTGCACCACGAGGAGACACTTTTTGGACCTTCATTATCTACTAACCTTGGGTCTGCTCTAGAGCAATGCAGGACCCTTTGCACCCCATTCTCAAGTTTAAAATTGAATAGAATATGAAAATCCGGGTCGTCCCAGAGTCATTCACTCATACTGACACCGGACCCATTAGAATCTTTCGAAGCATGGTTTGTGTACACTTGTTTCGTTTGGACATTTAACGAGACGCGATTCACTTAAAATTATTTTTCAAGGAACACTGGGGGTTAGAGGGAAAGAAGCAGAAGAAAATCATGGATTGTTAAAATCAAGGAATGGTCTGGACATGATTTTTCTACACGCATCCGAATAGCTGAGGATAGCAATGGGGAAAAGAACATATATACATAATGAATATTGCAGCAAAATACAAAACACACTAACTACATCAATAGAAACAAACGACGTTTCGACTAAAATGTCTTAATAAGGGCAAAAACAAGCAAGATATTAATATTTCAGAGAATCATACTGTAAGAGTGGAGCGAAATAAGATTATACGGGAGATACGATGAGAGAAAGTAAAAAATAAATGAGAAAATAGACAAATACGGTAAGAACAGAATAGAGAGTTAATGGAAAAACAGCAGAGCGAGTTTAATACAGAAGAAACATTGAAGTAATATCGAAGACAGAAATTGCTTATCTGAAATCCGGTATAATCGAACAATGATGATTCATATTTCCCCCCCCCCCTCAAGATATAGATGTTTAGATGGTTTTTTGTGTTGATGTCTACAGTGTGGTTCTCTGACGCTTTATGGGTATTATTTTTATTCTCACTTTGCACCCTGTATGTGTCCAACTCTCGTATCCATGCACCCTGTATGTGTCCAACTCTCGTATACATGCACCCTGTATGTGTCCAACTCTCGTATCCATGCACCCTGTATGTGTCCAACTCTCGTATCCATGCACCCTGTATGTGTCCAACTCTCGTATCCATGCACCCTGTATGTGTCCAACTCTCGTATCCATGCACCCTGTATGTGTCCAACTCTCGTATCCATGCACCCTGTATGTGTCCAACTCTCATATCCATGCACCCTGTATGTGTCCAACTCTCGTATCCATGCACCCTGTATGTGTCCAACTCTCGTATCCATACAAAAGAATATGTTTTTAAAACTTTTTGTAGGTTGATTTTCACTATTGCACTTCTGGTAATTTGATTCTGTCCTGCGTATGTGCGGGTATGTTTGCGTGATAAGCAACCATGTGCTGCCTTGAACGAGCAAGAATTTGTAATTAGAGAATTGGCAGATCCACTTTCACATTGCCTATTATGAAATGTATACGAGAGAGGGTGGGGGCTTGACACGGTTGCCTAGCAACATTTAAAAAAATTAAGAAACCAAGCATTTGATGCACAAATTACGCAACTGTGTGAATTTTTAATCAAATGTTGCAAGAACGTGAAGAATAACATTCAATGTCTTTTAATCAGTGTGTGTAATCACGGAGCATGAATCAGCAGCTTGCATACCATTACGAAACTACAGAAATCGACAGTTTACATACCATTACGGAACAACAGAAATCGACAGTTTACATACCATTAGTCAACAGATTAGAAATACAGGGCAGTTAAGCACGGCAGGGCAGATATATACGACATGGCATATGTATACGACCGGGCAACTATATACTACCGGGCACCTATATACGACCAGGCACCTATATACAACCTGGCAACTATATACGACCGGACACCTATATACGACCGGACACCTATATACGACCAGGCACCTATATACAACCTGGCAAATATATACGACCGGACACCTATATACGACCGGACACCTATATACGACCAGATACCTATTTACGACCGGACACATATATACGACCAGGCACATATATACGACCGGACACCTATATACGACCGGGCAACTATATACGACCGGGCATCTATATACGACCAGTCACCTATATACGACCTGGCAGCTATATACAACCAGGCACCTATATACGACATGGCAGCTATATACGACCTGGCACCTATATACGACTTGGCAGCAGTATATGACCTGCCAACTATATACGACCGGACACCCATACACGACCAGGCACCTATATACGACCTGGCAACTATATACGACCTGGCACCTATATATACGACCTGGCAGCTATATACGACCTGGCAGCTATATACGACCTGGTACCTATATACTACCAGGCAGCTATATACGACCTGGCATCTATATACGACCAGGTACCTATATACGACTTAGTAGTTATATATTACTTGGCAGCTAAATGTGATCTATGATCGGTCGGATGTGTCATTCTATACATTTTTACCATGTTCCTACTGTGAAAGACCGTGTCTCGTATTGATGTTGCTAATTACATCCACCGTCAACATGGATTGTAGCCAATACTATTAGTACAAAGATAATACTTTTGTCTTCCTGAAATGTAAAGTGCCATCAGAAGTACTTCTTAGTAGCAGTTCTTCAAACCTCTATTTTACCTGCAGCAAAATATGAAGAGTGTACCAGTATCTCTAGTTTACCTGTTCTAAAAGACAGATATGTTTGCTTAAGAACCCCAGAAAATGCGAGCGATTAGCTTTTACTTCCTATGTGCAGTGGGGCGGTTTTTCTGAGCTCTCTTGCATATTCTGGAGACGAGTTTTCGGTTTAGAGCAATGCCTATTGAAGGAGCCTTCTACTAAGAGGGTGTCTATAATTGTAGAGATAACACTTTACAAAGCTTCCATCAATCAATAAATAAACCCATAACCCTTCAGGGTCGTAGGGGTACCACATTGGATGCTTCAGCACACAGAGTCCTCCAGCGAATTCTATCGTCAGCGATGCGGATGAGTGTGGAAATATCTAGCCCTGTCCATTCCTTGATGTTGTCTGTCCATGTCTTTATTTGTCCTCCTCTGCTTCTTCCACCCTCGACAGTTCCCTGCAGTATTGTTTTTGACAAGGAATCGTGCCTGTCAAAAAGCTTCCATAAGAGAGCCTCAATATAACAGCATGTCATCTACTAAGGTTTTCTGTTGCATAGGTGGTTTGCCTAGTGGGCCATTGGTGGGACACACAGACGCAACTGCATATATATATGTTTATTAAAAGACATATATTTATCTCCTCTGATATCTGTACCAACATACAGACACTTATATTCTTTCTTCATTGTTACCTGCACTAAGTTACAGATAGGTATATTTCTCTCTCTCTCTCTCTCTCTCTGTGTTGTTGCATGCACTAAATAATATCATCATCAAATGCTGTATCCGCAACGAAGGTTGGCTGCAACATACCTCCAACATCTCTTCGTCTCTTGTATTGGTGGTGTACTCTGCTAGACTGTAACATGTCCATCTCGTGATGTTACTCTTGCACTTGTTTCTCTGACTTCCTCTTGCTCGCCTCCTCTCGAGTTTACCCTCAAGTAAGATCTTCAACAACGAGTCATATCTTAATTTGTCAAAAATATTGTATTTTCTTAATCTTTATTCTTTCATTTCATACTAAGTGTTAGAACCTATGTGTTTGTTTTCTTCTCTTTCTATATAATATTTCTCGTTGCTAAGACGGCACATGATGATGATAATGAATATATGAGAGATACAAGTCAGTAAAGATGACGAGGGTGTTGGGGGAGGGGGGTGTTTCAACCATCCACTCACTTGGAAAAATATGTTTGGTGGTTGTCAATGACTTGTTCTAATTTGTCACTGGTAAGACATTCAGACTATCCACTTACATAAAAACCACAATGCGGCAAACAAGATGTGAACCAGGTACGTTCAGATGGCACATAGTCACCTCGCTACTTGAATCAACACCTTTTCCGACTATGAACAAACCTCATCCCTGAGCCGACATGGTTCAAACCTCGTTTCTTGCATTATGTTGTTGTTTTTCTTCTTTAATCCTCGATTTTTCTACATTACGTTATTAAGAGGTTGGCAATGACATATTGTAAAATAACACGGTTGAAAAACATATGGAAAAACAACAAAATAGAAACGAAATTGCTAATGTTACGAACTTTTATTTTTTCCGGTTGCAACATACGGCTGTGAAACATGGACCCTAAGTAAAACAGTGGAAAAGAAGATCAACGCCTTCGAGCTGAAATGCTACAGAAAGATACTTAGAATATCATGGAAGGAAAAAAATCAGAAACTCAGATATTATAAACACATTGAAGATTCCAGAGTGTTGGTTACTAAACACAATAACAAAAAGAAAATACACCTGTTTGGTCATATAAAGAGACACAACTGTTTAGAAAGATAAATAATGGAGGGAAGAGTACCTAGGAAGAGGACAAGAAGACGATGGACTGACGACATTAAAGATAACATGAATACATCGCTAGAAAATTCAAGCCACATCGCCTAAGACAGAGGTTCAGAGAGTTCATTGGGAAGACAACGTTCTGGAAGGAATATGTCACATGACATTATTCCTTTACTCATAAAAAAGCACAATGACTACATCACACACACTTTTCCCAAGCCTGAAAGCACGTGAAAATAATATAATGAGGGGCATACAACAAAGTTAAAGAAAACATACGAGGAAAATATAATGTTGTCTTTCAATACAAGCAAATGTGACATTAGCTTCAACGTAGAGGTTCCAAAGTTAAATAAACAAATGAAACCCAATTATATAACACCACCAATCTGCACGTTCTGAAGCTCAAGCCCATCACGTTTCATCCAACAACACCCGCCTTATCCCATCTACCAACGAACACTGAACAAACACTCATGGTCTGTAGATCTTATGCCAGAATGTTGTCCTTACCAGGCTAATCTATCCTGTCAAAACGAAGGGAAGTAACTCATGAAAGAAGGGACGTAACCAGATTTTTTTTTAAACTGAAGAAGCTTATCTTTCACGGTGTTTCGTCCAACAAAAATTATAAATATTCTTATGTAATATCTGTGCCAGAAGCATGTACATTCCTACACCTGCTGTAATATGTCATTTATGTTAATGTGTTTCCATAAATGTGTTAGTTTTCGTTTCCTTGTGTACGTGAACTTTCAGTGTCCCGAGCGTATTCAATGGTGTTTCTCAAAATTGTTCGTGGCATATACCTCTTTCATATATATATATATATATATATATTATATATATATATATATATGTGTGTGTGTGTGTGTGTGTGCGTGTATATATATATATCATCCCCTCCTTTAATATATATGCACCCACAGATTAAAATATTTCACTCAGACAACTAATAGAGCCATAGAAAACAACAAAGAATTATACATCGCATTCGTCGACCAAGACAAGGCTTGCGACAGCACAAGACAAAAGAAAAATAGTTACAGCAGACATTACATGTCTACGAAGAATACTCGGAGTATCATTAAAATATAGAATTGAAAACGATAACATCAGACAGATAACCAAAACAATACTAGTATTAGAACACATCAAAAGACAACAGGTCAAGAGGTTTTCACACGCTTCCAGACTACCAACAGATAGCATGCCACAAATAATTTCACAAGGCAACACACAAAAATCATCACAGATAATTTTATATGGGTTTTGTAGTATTTGGTTAGCTGATTTCAAATCTGTCTTTAGTTTTTTTCTACCACGTAACATTTTTTTGTAATAGCTAATTATAATATCTTTCAACAGTGGTTATGACCACAAATCGAGTACAATGTTTTATTTAGATTGGTATCGATACTTTATTACTGGCTGTTACAATTTTGTTCAGTTTCGGGTCACGTGATTTAGTATCGATGCTACCATTTTTGTGTATTCGATAGGATAGTAAATCCATTTATACACGTGTGGTGTTTGCTTAAAGTAATTACGACAAGTATATTATGAGATTTCGTTGTTTTGTACTTTCTTTTATTTTAAAGGTTGCAAAAACCTTGCATTTGTGTACTTGATAACTTATTTTGTGTACTTATTAACTTATTATCATGCCTAGAAGATGCATCAATCATCCAAACTGTTTCTGTTTTGTGTGTGGTTCATTTGTGACGAAATCACAGCGGCGCACAATTTCAGATGATCTAAAGAAGATATACATATTGTATTTTGGCTGTCCACTGGGTGATCAGGATAAATCTTGGGCTCCACATATCATATGTACCAGTTGTTCAAGCGGACTACGTGACTGGCTAAATGGCCGCAAGGCAGCTATGCCATTTGCAATTCCAATGTTATGGAGGGAACCGCGAGACCATGTCAATGATTGCTACTTTTGTCTGGTGAACGCAAATGGATTCTCTGCTAAAAATAAACAGAACATTGTATATCCTAGCTTAGATTCTGCCATCAGGCCTATTCCACATGACGATTCATTGCCTATTCCTTTACCTCCTTCTGGTGGACTCGTATCTATGCAAGATGGGGAGGAATGCAGTGAAAACACAGCTGTTCACAATGCAGACTCAACTGATCCAGATTATACTGTTGATGAATGTTTAGAACCTAAGACTTTTACACAGGCAGAGCTGAATGATCTTATTCGTGATCTAAATCTGTCTAAAGATAAAGCAGAACTTCTTGCTTCAAGGCTTAAGCAAAAGCATTTGCTTGCAAGGGACGTTAACATAACTTATTATAGAAAACGAAATCTCAACATGACGACGTTCTTCAATGTTGACGGCTCATTGAGTTATTGTCAGGACATCGATGGTCTCTTCAACAGTTTATCACAAGTGCATGATCCATCAGAATGGTGTCTCTTCATTGATTCCTCGCGAAGAAGCTTAAAGGCAGTTCTTTTGCACAATGGAAATTTAAAACCAAGCATACCAGTTGCACATTCTGTTTATCTGAAAGAATCTTATTACAACATGAATAGTTTGCTTGAAGTTATCCATTGTAAAACACACCAGTGGAACATCTGTGGTGATCTAAAGGTCATTGGCATGTTGATGGGCATGCAAGGAGGATTCACTAAATACTGCTGTTTCCTATGCCTATGGGATAGTCGAGCAACAGCGGAACATTATGTCAAACGTGTCTGGGAGCCCAGGCATATCTATACGCCAGGAGCAAGCAGTGTCCAAAATATGCCCCTTGTTGATCCACAGAAAATATTTCTGCCACCTCTCCATATTAAGCTAGGACTGATGAAAACCCTTGTGAAGACCATGGGTAAGACAAACTCAGAAGGTTTTCAGTACCTTGTTAATAAATTCCCAAACATCACTGCTGCAAAAATGAAGGAAGGGATATTTATAGGTCCACAAATCAGATCTGTTTTACAAGATGAAGGTTTCAAACAGTCTCTGTCAGGAGCTGAGCTAGAAGCCTGGGAGGCATTCAAGTGGGTCTGTGAAAACTTTCTTGGTAATCATAAGTCCCCTACGTACAGGGAAGGAGTTCAGCGTCTAATAGATTCTTACCAGAACCTTGGCTGTCGCATGTCATTAAAAGTGCACTTCTTGCACTCCCATGTAGATTTCTTCCCAGAAAATCTTGGTATGGTGAGTGAAGAGCAAGGAGAACGTTTTCACCAGGACATTCAGTTAATGGAGCGCCGTTATCAAGGTTTGTGGAATGAGAGTATGATGGCCGACTTCTGCTGGATGCTATTCCGTGATAATCCAGGCGAAGAATATAACAGAAAATCAAATTCCAAGCATTTTTGAAGAAACATTCTACATATCTATGCTGTGATGTGAGTATATTTGATTTAGTCTAGAAGATGTGAATCATTTGCTTAATTGATGTTTGCGATTCTCGAAAAAATACAGCCAAGTTCCGTGAAAACTAACATCACTCATAACTTTAAAACTTGACGTGATAGAAAAAAACTGATACCAGATCTGAAATCAGCGCCAAAAAATCCTTTAGAAAAGTGTATTTTGGTTTCAGATGATTAAAAAAAGTTTTATTTTGTTGCCTTTGATCGAAATGCCACATAAACATCGCGGATATAAAGCCTGGGACAGACCATGTAAAAGATGGATAACATAAATAAAAGAAGCCACAGGAACAAGTTTACACAAAGTACACAAGAAGGCCATCTCCAGAGAACTCTTCTACCCCTAACGCCGCAAGGAAAAAAAAACAGCGTATAGATAGATAGATAGATAGATAGATAGATTAAAGGATATCGAACGTGGTTCCTCACGTTCATGCAACATTTGATTAAAATTCACACAGTTGCGTTATTTGTATATATTTATATATCTGCCATCCCTTCCATTCATATATATATATCTGCCATCCCCTCCTTTCATATATATATATATATATATATATATATGTCATCCCCTCACTTCATATAGATTCTATAGTGGACGTTCATATCCCCCGCTTCTTTTTCTACATAGAAATAGTATTTACAATACGTCTCATTAATCAATAAAGTAATTCAATAAGGAACTAGCTGTTGAGCTAAGCTACCGATGAATATGGTACGAGGAATAATATTTCCAGCAGAAATTTGCGACTGTGAGGCATAGATAATTTATAAGCCAGTGACAAAGAGAATTGCTGCCTTGAGAATGAGGTACTATAGAAAGATTGTGAGATTACCATGGATAGAGAATATCTGAGCCAAGAAGTGATAGGAACAGTAATCATTGAAAAGGATTGACTCATTAACACTATATAGCAAATAGCAAGAAAGATGGGGGTTTTTTCGCTATGTAAAGAGACATCATCATCATCATCAGGTGCCATTCCGGCTGGCGTAGGCGGACATGGCTCTCCATAGTTCTCTGTCCACAGTATTATGTATCAAGGTCGTTGTTGTTTCCTTGCCGTGCCAGGCTGTCAAACTGTCTAATATTTTCTCACGTTGTCGCCCTCCCTTCATCTGTTTTCTGGAATCTGGTTTCTGCCCTATGATCCCTTTAAAGAGACATAACAGCATAGAAATATTAATAATGGAAGCCATGGTTGCTGGTAACGGGGGTAAGGGCCACACAAGACGAGGATGGATAAGTGACATCTCAGATTATTTAAATATACCCTTAGCTGAGGTAGGTAAACTTTCATAGAATTGTGAGAAATTCAGACCATCCTTAAAGAAGAATATGTTCAGGAAAGAATATGTCACCTGATATCATTCTTCTTTTTCTCGTTCTCAAACTACCACTGGAACTCTTTTGTAGTAGAATAATGGTCCTACTAGATTTACAGCAAGATGTAGTTCAGAGAATTGAAATGAGTTTTATTTACACAAACAGCCCGAAACATCCAACTTCGGAAGCGAGTAATGAAATAATAATTGAAACCTGACCAATAAGAAGAAAACGGTGGACTTATATCGGACATGTACTTAAAGGGAATGAAAACAGACTGTCACTACAATAATTAAAATGGGTACCAGATGGCAAAAGGAAAAGAAGGAGACCAAGAGAGTCTCTTCACAGAACAACCATCAAAAAGGGTGTAACTATGCGTCTCATCAACATACAAGAATTACACACAGTAGCATCATATCTCTGGAACTGGAGAGCTCTGGTTTCTGCCCTTTGACTGTGTGCAGATGATTCATTACAGGGCATAGCCTTTAAACAAACGTTCAGGTCCTCCTCAGTTGAGTGGCCGTGGTGATACATGAAAGCATATACCTTGTCTCAAAGATGTGGTTGAGTTAGGATGTTAATGGATGCATGTTTAGCCCCAGAACGGATGCATTCCACTGCAGCAGATCACCACGTCCTGCCAGTAGCGTAGCGCACACTTCTGAATCAAACAGCTCATCATTCTTCGTCCTGCTGACCTATCTGCGGTGATGACACACTCAGCATTCCTCGTCACCCAGGAGTCTGTCACAAAATGCCACACATTTACAGCTCGAATATGGCACATCTACCAACTATTATGCATGGTTATAGTTTACAGCTCGAATATGGCACATCTACCAACTATTATGCATGGTTATAGTTTACAGCTCGAATATGGCACATCTACCAACTATTATTCATGGTTATAGTTTACAGCTCGAATATGGCACATCTACCAACTATTATGCATGGTTATAGTTTACAGCTCGAATATGGCACATCTACCAACTATTATTCATGGTTATAGTTTACAGCTCGAATATGGCACATCTACCAACTATTATTCATGGTTATAATTTACAGCTCGAATATGGCACATCTACCAACTATTATTCATGGTTATAATTTTCACTGAATTTTCAAAAGTAAAATTGATCATCATCACTTCTTCTTGATTAGAATCTGGCTTCACAGCGCGCGGGGCATTCCCATTAAGTGCTCAGCTTTATATTCCAGCAGCCATCCCATTGTATGTAGACTCCGAGTCCCGGTCAAGTGTTGATTGTGTGATCTTCGGGACTTTCCAAAAAAATGTACTTCTCCTTCAATCACCTCTAGATGCTCCAATTTCTAACATTCTCTGTACTGTACGTTCTCAGCTCATTGACATCATCTTCATCTTGAAATGAATTTATTACTGCCTTCATTAAGTCTGCTTTATCTCTTCTCAACAATGTGCCGTCCATCGCCGCATTGTGTCTGTGAGTATTACCGAGTGTGTTGATGTATTAGTTATCAGCCAATTAAGTGCTGCTGTAACTCCCTCTATCTCCCTCCTCATGTACGATGTGACCGTTGAATATGCTGAAGACTTCTCAACTAACTTCACGCCGTTTTTGCAGGCAACAAAATCCCAACTGCTTTAATTTGTGTTTCTGTTAACAGAGCCATCTGTGTATATAATTATGCCTTTTGAGTGTAGATGGGCGAGTTCATGCACTGTAATCTGGGCCCTGACATCCGTCCATTTTCGACACGTTTTATCTAGTTGCAACTAGTATCTAGTCATCATCACTTGTGATAGATGAACACACACACTACACACTACACACTTTTCAGGGCCTGAAAGTAACGCCCTGTTCTTTACAACCTGACTAGAAATGTCCATGCCCCGATGTCACATGGACGTGGCATTGTCTTGTAATCTGTCAACATTGTTGTTTAGGGTGACACGAGTATCCTTTCCCAATAGGTGCCAGATACTTAATTTGAGGATTGTGTTTAACCTAATAAACAGCCTAGAAAGTAAGTATGTTTGGCCGTCCTTTACATCAAACAGTATAGCACTCGTGCCAAGCACTAGATGTGTTGAACTCAGAGATTCAAGGTCAATAGGCGTATCAGCAACCTTTGCATATTGGAGTCGGCTATGATGACATGTCTACACGATAAAATGTTTCAAAATTATTATAGTGTTCGCCGTGTGAAGTTCCCCAGAAAGGTACAGTGTAAATTTTTACCTTAGACATTGTCCTTAGCAAATGGTCAACCAGACAGTACGCCAGTCCTTTTAAACCTTACGTACATAATACAGAGGGAGTTAGCAGCAACAACCAAAAAACAAACAGAACTACAAAACACCTTGCGCCAGAAAGATATTAGTATTTGCTGCACATAGGAAACCCACCTCAATGGAAAAAAATAACCTTCAAAATACAAGAGTACCAATGCTTTAGAGGTGACAGGAAAAATCGGAAGAGATTTGGCATACTAAGAATGGTCAATAATAACATCAGTGCCACAGAAACCAAAACATACAAGAAATGAGCTGAATGCCAGATAATTTACATAAAGAATATTACCTTCGAATTCCAAATACAGTGCAACCTCGAACTTCGTCGATAATTATTTGGAAAACAATGTGGGGAAAAATGGAGTTTATCTTCTCCAGCATTCAGTGAACATGATTTTCTCGATATTTTCTGACGTTTGATTATTCTAGAACCCAAAAGTTGAATTTTGCTCTCACTAAATCAAAACATAATCCAAGTCTTTTACTAGAATAGTCATATTCGCTAATCCTAAACACAACTAATCCTGGATGATCCGACTCTTTTGCTTGCTTTTCATTCGCTCGTCACACCTAGTCATCATCATCATCAAACCCATAATTCTTCGGGGGTCGTAAGAGTGCTTCATGTCACACAGTATACTCAAGTTAACCAATTATCAGTAGCCTCAGCCAAGATAAATGTCGCTATTTGGGATTCGCCCTCGGAGCTATTTGAGGAAAGGGCTTGACAGAATCTCAACACAAACTTTTACCGCATTCTGTGCGATATCTAGAGAAAGACACTATCACGTGTTTCCTGAACGTTGTAACGTGACAGCACTACGTAGAAGATGTATCTGCGAACAACAGGATATGATAAATACAGACACGAATTTACCATAAATTATCCAGAAAATGTGATGCTTGTAGGGAAAATTCCTGCCACTGCTCCCGTTCGTATAGATTTAGTGAAACATCGCGCCCAACCAGGACAGTAGAAAAGTCTTTGTAAGGGGGTGTTAGCAAGCATATAAAAGGTATTTCTTTGGGTAAAGGGGTGTTAGCATGCAAGGGGTATTTCTTTGGTAAGGGGGTGTTAGCATATAATGAGTATTTCTTTGGTAAAGGGGTGTTAGCATATAAAGGGTATTCCTTTAGTAAGAGGGTGTTAGCATATAAAGGGTATTCCTTTTGTAAGAGAGTGTTAGCATATAAAGGGTATTTCTTTGGTAAGGGGGTATTAGCATATAAAGGGTATTTATTTGGTAAGGGGGTGTTAACCTATAAAGGGTATTTCTTTGGTAAGGTTGTCTTAACCCATAAAGGGTATTTCTTTGGTACGGGGGTGTTAGCATATAACGGGTATTTCTTTGGTAAGGGGTGTCAACCTATATGAGGTATTTCTTTGGTGAGGGTAAAGAAATCACCAACTGAACTTATATTAAAAACACAAGAGACAGGGAATTGTGGAAAAGCATGATCGCCTACGCCACTCGGCACGGCACTTGATTCTCCAAGATGTACTTCCATAATCAGAAATGGTTCTTTATTACTTCTAAGAACTCTCTTTCTCACCTTAATTTACAAAGATATATTTAGGATGCTCCTCATTTGTGAAACGTTGCATTTGTTCTACTAGTATCTATATTTTCTATGTTCTACCAATGTCTATATTTTCTATGTTCTACTATCTATATTTTCTATGTTCTACTACTATCTATATTTTCTATGTTCTACTACTGTCTATATTTTCTATGTTCTACTACTGTCTATATTTTCTATGTTCTACTACTATCTATATTTCTATTTGACGTATCTTTTACAGAACAGCCTCCTCACTGTCACTCTGTTAGCATCGTGTTTCTGTGCGAGCTGCCCAGCCTCTTATAGTGTCGTGTTCAGAAGGTATTGGATATCATGTGTCCATCATAGTCGTAGTCTGCCCCTTATTCTCTTTTCTGGAACTTTTCCCTCCATTATTAACCTTCTAAAATCATTGTGTCTTTTTATATGTCCGAAATATGTTAGCTTGCGTTTTTTGATAGTTTTGATAGTTTTTTGATAGTTTTGATAGTTTTTGATAGTTTTGAGGAGATATTCTTCTTCTTCTATATTCAGATCTTTGCGAACGATTGCGTTTGTTCGTCTTTTTATCCATATTATTCGCATGAGCTTTCTATAGCATTTCATTTCGAATGCTGATATTTTCATTTTTATTTTTTTGTTATAGAACAATTAGTTTTATTTTTATTGATCTATTAATTTTATTCTCTATTAATTTTCTCTTCTTATTCTCACCTAGACAGCGTAGGTTATTGCTTCCGGTATAACATAAATGAGATAATAAAATTGTGCTTTTCGTGTTTTTATTGATATTTTCCAGCGTTAACTACTAAAAACCAACCCAGTGTTTATTATTTACACACCAGCTCAAGCTGCGTTAATACAGTCCAGTCAGTACCAACACATTCTTAGGCAGCGTAATAGGTTAACATCGTAGTATGACCACCGTGTATATCTTGCATCTGGAAACACTCCGCGCACTAGCAACAATGAATTTATCGGGCGAAGAACAATTACGAAAACCATTTTGTTACTAGGAATACTGCAGTAGAGTCACGTCACAAATTACTAAAAATTTCGGATCCGCGCAGATTTTCTAAAAAGTAGGAAATGTAGGCACTTCTCCTAGGATATATCTAATGACATCATTCAACAACATACTTTTCTATTGCCCCACCTGGACAGATCTGTGCCATCATCAATTTTGTTATTGTGCACCCTTTTCCCGCAAATATATCGTCCCAAAGGGGACCATGTGGAAACAGTTGAGAGCCACTGACCTGTAACACAGCACAGTTCACATCACACATTTTTTTTCTTACAGGTCCTGATGTTTACAATTTAGTAGCAAACTTACTGTCGTGAACTGTACTTTACGAGATAGAAATAGAGCTTTGTTTACTGGTAGAAAACTTGACTTTTGTGTCTTATATAATCACTGTAAACAATAAATAACAATATACTAGAAAAAGTATAACATTTCACTTACTTGGGAAGCAGAAAAACAGTAAATGGAGACTCAAGTACAGAAATTATGACCAGAATTGCTCTGCCATCAAGTGCATTCAACTCACTTTCACAAATTTGGATATTAAAAAAAACTCAGCATTAATACAAAGCTACGGCTGTACAGCATTTGTTATTTCGGTTTTAACATACGGGTGTGACAGCTGAAAATCAACTAATTCTTTAGAAAACAAACTAATTGCCTTCTAAAATAAATGTCTCAGGAAAATCACAAACACAAACTGGAAAGACTTTAAATCAAACGAGACACTAAGAGAAGAGACAAAACAAGAATATATCACAGAGTTGGGCATACATCGGTCACGCACTCAGATTGAATGCAGACAGAATATCACGTCAAGTCTTTACATGGTCGCCGAGAGGAAAGAGAAAAAAAGGTAAGACCAAAAACAATACTGAAAAGAACTATCGAAAAAGAAATCACAACAGCTGGCATGAAAACGAACGATCTGGAAAAACTGGCTGTTGATCAACAAGCATGGAGAGCTATGACATCTGCCCTATGTGCCAAGCTTGGCAACAAGCATGGAGAGCTATGACATCTGCCCTATGTGCCAAGCTTGGCGACAAGCATGGCGAGCTATGACATCTGCCCTATGTGCCAAGCATGGAGAGCTATGACATCTGCCCTATGTGCCAAGCATGGAGAGCTATGACATCTGCCGTATGTGCCAAGCATGGAGAGCTATGACATCTGCCCTATGTGCCAATCATGGAGAGCTATGACATCTGCCCTATGTGCCAAGCATGGAGAGCTATGACATCTGCCCTATGTGCCAAGCATGGAGAGCTATGACATCTGCCCTATGTGCCAAGCATGGAGAACTATGACATCTGCCCTATGTGCCAAGCATGGAGAGCTATGACATCTGCCCTATGTGCCAAGCATGGAGAGCTATGACATCTGCCCTATGTGCCAGGCATGGAGAGCTATGACATCTGCCCTATGTGCCAAGCTTGGCGACAAGCATGGCGAGCTATGACATCTGCCCTATGTGCCAATCATGGAGAGCTATGACATCTGCCCTATGTGCCAAGCATGGAGAGCTATGACATCTGCCCTATGTGCCAAGCATGGAGAGCTATGACATATGCCCTATGTGCCAAGCATGGAGAGCTATGACATCTGCCCTATGTGCCAAGCATGGAGAGCTATGACATCTGCCCTATGTGCCAAGCATGGAGAGCTATGACATCTGCCCTATGTGCCAAGCATGGAGAGCTATGACATCTGCCCTATGTGCCAAGCATGGAGAGCTATGACATCTGCCATATGTGCCAAGCATGGAGAGCTATGACATCTGCCCTATGTGCCAAGCATGGAGAGCTATGACATCTGCCCTATGTGCCAAGCATGGAGAGCTATGACATCTGCCCTATGTGCCAAGCTTGGCACAAGAGGAAAATGATGATGATGATAATCGCTGTGACTAAACATAATTCTTAAACATGTAATTTATTCACAGTAAGCAGAGAAGCTAAAACAGTAAACTAAAACAGCGGCAAAGAGGATCAACGCCTTCGAGCTGAAATGCTACAGGAAGATACTTAGAATATCATGGAAGGATAAAATCAGAAACTCAGATATTATAAACACACTGAATATTCCAGAGTGTTGGTTACTAAACACAATAACAAAAAGAAAACTACGCCTGTTTGGTCATATAAAGAGACATAACTGTTTAGAAAGACAAATAATGGAGGGAAGAGTACCTGGGAGAGGAGAAGGGGCAGACCAAGAAGACGATGGACTGACGACATTAAAGATAACATGAATACATCGCTAGAAAATGCAAGCCACATCGCCCAAGACAGAGAAAGGTTCAGAGAGTTCATTGGGAAGACAACGTTCTGGAAGGAATACGTCACATGACACAAGCAGAGAAGTGGTCATTTTATAAAAGGTGATTTAACGTTTGCTATTAATGGGAGTCATTCCGTCGATCGTTGGATTAATCAACTAACATCGTCAAGTATAAACCGATTTGTGCAACAGAAGTCAGTTCATTCTAATTCTTTTTCATTTAAATGAATTATTTTGTGACAAACTGCAACATCGGATATTTAAGAATAGCACATGTGATTTCTCTTCGTCATTGCGGGATTATCGTACAGTGATAAGAACAATACTTAGAGAAAGTAAAACAATCAATATCCATACTATCCAAGAACTGCACAGAATACCTTTCAACAGATAGAATTGGAGAGATCTGACCTCTGCCCTATGCGCTAACTTCAGCGCAAAAAGAAAATGAATGAATCAATGGGAGATAATAATAACAGTTGTCAAAAATGTGGGTTTAATTATTGTGTCAAAACGAATTCAGAATTCAGAATTCAGATGCAAGGTCAGTGCTTGAAGCTCTCCAGTCTGGAAAACTAACAGACTTTAAAAAAACTACTTAGCGAATTGTCTTACCAGTATAGGGTAACCATGCAGTGGATACCCTCTCACTGTGGAATACCAGGAAATGAAAAAGCAGACCAACTGGCTAAGGAAGGTGCTGCCGAAGACCAACCAGATATACCAATCACCTACCATCAGAAAAAACAGATGATAAAGTCAATAAGAAAGCCACAAACACCAACACAAGATGACTATCACAATATGAACAGATCAGAACAAGTTATAATTTTACGTCTCAGAACAGGACACAACCGACTCCGCAGTCACATGTATACAAAGTTCAAGATTGGCAACACGGCCATGTGTACATGTGGACAGGCAGCACAGAGTGCCAAACATATACTTCAAGAGTGTTCTGAGCATGAAACGCTGAGGCAGACATATTGGCCAGAGGAAACAACACTGGAATCAAAACTCTATGGGACACTGTATGAACTACAAAAGACAGTGAGTTTTATTAAGGAGACAGAATTACAGATATAGACATGTTTCAAGTGAACGAAAGAAGAAGAAGAAAAATCAATATCCATACTATCCAAGAACTGCACAGAATACCTTTCAACAGATAGAATTGGAGAGATCTGACCTCTGCCCTATGCGCTAACTTCAGCGCAAAAAGAAAATGAATGAATCAATGGGAGATAATAATAACAGTTGTCAAAAATGTGGGTTTAATTATTGTGTCAAAACGAATTCAGAAATCTACCCCTGCTGTATTTTAAATTAAAACTTGAACTTAGTAATCACTTTGTTCATTTGAATGTTACGCATCTGTGTAAAATGTTAAAAAAGGTTACTGTGAAGCTCTCAAAAAGGTTGATCAAAAACGGAATATTAGGATGACATCCCTTTATGGTGAGGTACTTTGCTGTCAACCACGGACGGGAGTTGTTCAAATTGTTCATATCCCTTGTGTCTTTTGACGAAATTAATGAAAATCCACTAATCAGCTTCTGACTGGGACTTTGAGCAGGCAGTGGGCATACTCTTGAGTGGCAGACTTGAACGGGGAGCGGAGGGTTTGTGGGAATGTCCCGTATTCAATGGTCATAATCAAGTTATGTTTCCGAAACGAAGGTTGGCTGCAACGGACCTCCAACATCTCCTGTCTCTTGCTTTGGTGGTGCACTCTGATAGACTGCATGCTGTCCATCTCGTGGGACCGTACATATGTCTCTCTTAAGCGAGGACGGGTTGTTTTTTTTACGTAAATACAATTTTTAAAATTGTCTTTCGTGTGTCAATTCTTCTTTCTAATGTAAAGTGTAATGTGAGTTGAGGGGGTTCTTGGCTTTTTCTAAGTTCCAAGTACTAAAACATGCTCTCATTATCTGGGATGGGGGGGGGGGTTTAAACCCTACCCTTCCATATCTACGGCCTTGTCATCTCGTGATGTTTCTCTCCCACACTTGTATCTCTGCCTACCTCTGCCTCGCCTTCCTTCGACTTTACCCTCAAGTAAGGTCTTCAGCAAAGTGTCATGTCTTTGAATATGTTCAAAATACTTTATCTGGGAAGGGGGGGGTTTAAACCCCACCCTTCCATATCTACGGCCTTGTTATCTCGTGATGCTTCTCTCCCACACTTGTATCTCTGCCTACCTCTGCCTCCCATCCCCTCGACTTTAGCCTCAAGTAAGGTCTTCAGCAAAGTGTCATTTCTTTGAATATGTTCAAAATACTGTATTTGTGTGATATTTATTTTCTTCAACATTCATTTTTTTATACGAGTGTTGTTAGAGCTTCTGCGTTCGCTTTCTTCTCTTTCCATGAAGTTCTCTCTATTCTTCTATATAACCACATCTCGAAGGCATCAATTCTGTCTTCTAGTTGTTTATTCACTGCCCATGTTTCTGAGTCGTACATTAATATATAATTGATGTACAATGTCCTTTGACCTGCATCTCTCAGTCATCCACCATGCTGACTATTTGACAGAAGACAAAATGACTCATTTGATTTTCCGCGTAAATTTCATTGTACGAATTTTGAAAAAAAGTCACCAATCTAATGGAAACATAAGAATTGCTAAAGAAAATGATCGAATGCGCTTTTTTCAGCAAACTCTTTTTCCTTGCTGAAAAATAACTCGGGCCTTAGCTTTATTTGGATACATTATATAGTCTAGGTTTTTTTTAAGTTATTTCTGAAACGTCAGTGGTAACGGCGAACGTGTTTTACTGTTTCAGTACCAGACGGATCAGGGGTCAATGCTGCCTATTACAAAAGAATGAATTCGTCCAGGAATGCATTACTATTTCAGACAAACGGCGTGCATATGATGCCGTCGTAACAGTGCTCATTTTGATACACGAAATATGTTAATCATTCAGTTCTCTTTGTTGACATGAAGCGGATACTTCTTTGTCCGTTCTCAAACTCCTGCAGATATTAACAGGATGCAGTCCAGATATGGTTTACAGATTAACTGCACTATATGTGTCTTTCAGTTTGGTACCTCTAACTTCAGGGTGGCTTCTGGGTCACGTTGATCTTCCATAGGATGGGCAGTCAATTTCGCCCAAAAACCTACTTAGTCGCTTTTTACGACAAGCTTGTCAGGTAACAGAGGAAGTATTATTCGCACCCTTTAACTAGAAGTCCACGCCCTTTCAGCTTCTGGCAGGAAGATCTTGACACATGATAATGATGAAGTAATCCCTTCATTTGTGAGCAAGTAGTTCTTGAGACATAGATTATCAAGTAATTATTTAAAGTATTCATTAATAGCTGTCAGAGTACCACCAAAGTCTTCATCACTAACTACACCACCAAAGTATTCATTAATAGCTGTCAAAGCACCACCAAAGTATTCACTACTAGATATCAGATTCCCAGCAAGTATTCACTACTAGATATCAGATTCCCAGCAAGTATTCACTACTAGATATCAGATTCCCAGCAAGTATTCACTACTAGATATCAGATTCCCAGCAAGTATTCACTACTAGATATCAGATTCCCAGCAAGTATTCACTACTAGATATCAGATTCCCAGCAAGTATTCACTACTAGATATCAGATTCCCAGCAAGTATTCACTACTAGATATCAGATTCCCAGCAAGTATTCACTACTAGATATCAGATTCCCAGCAAGTATTCACTACTAGATATCAGATTCCCAGCAAGTATTCACTACTAGATATCAGATTCCCAGCAAGTATTCACTACTAGATATCAGATTCCCAGCAAGTATTCACTACTAGATATCAGATTCCCAGCAAGTATTCACTACTAGATATCAGATTCCCAGCAAGTATTCACTACTAGATATCAGATTCCCAGCAAGTCGTTACTACTTGTAATAAGAGAGCAAAATATTATTTTAAAAACAAAATAAGTGACATTTTCAATAACTGTGCAAAAAACATGCTACACAAAAAGAACAAGAAGAAGAAAGAGTACATGTCAGAAGAAACTATGAACATGATCCAAGACAGAAAAATTAAAATAGTAGTAAAGACAGAGCAAATTATAGACGTATCTAGAGATATTCAAAGAAGAATTAGGAATGACAAGAAAAATTACATAAACAAAATATGCCCTGAAATAGAAAGGCAGAAAAACCAAGCTAACAGTAAATGATGTAAAAGACAACAAACGTCAACCATCATTAAAAGTGCTGAAAGATAAACAAGGAAACATACTAACAGAAGGGAACGATATCTTACACAGAAGGAAGGAATACTACAGTGAGATGTACAATGACCCAAGTAAAACAAAACAAAAATCAATAAACGAGTATGAAAAAGAGCCAGAACCTACAAAGGAAGAAATATGTGCAATAGAAAGTTTAAAGTAAGGAAAAGTGCAAGGAAACGATGGTTTAGCAACAGAAACATGCAGGAGGCGAGGCCGGAATCAAGATTTACCATAACAGCAAAATATGGGAAAACAGCACATGGCCGGAGGAATGGAAAAAATCATTATATATACCCCTCCCAAAAAAGGCTACCTTCAGATTTGCTGAAATTACTGAACTACAGCCTGTATAAGTCAAGCAAGTAAAATAATGTTAAACATCATAATACAAAGAATCAAACTAAAATTAGAGATGGAGATAAACGAAACACAGATCGGCTTCAGATCGGGCAGAGGAACAAGAGATCACATCCTTAACATCAGACTTATTATAGAAAAGTGTAGGAAATTCTCAACTGACCTGAACATGTGCTTCATAGATTACTCAAAATCATTTGACTGCGTCCAACACCATAAACATCACGCATGAATTAAAAGACCTGACAACACAAAGACATAAATGGAAAGCTATGGTCTCTGCCCTATGTGCCGCCTATGGCCCTGGGGGATCATAACATAACATAACATAACATAACATAACATAACATAACATAACATAACATAACATAACATAACATAACATAACATAACAACACCATAAACTATGGGAGATAATCCAACATGAGTTTTCCAAGACATCTGATTCATCTAATAGAAGAACTTTACCAAAATCAAAAGGCTGCAGTGAAGTTAGAGGGCGATCTCTCAGAGTGGTTTGAGGTACAGAGTGGAATAAGAAAGGGATGTACACTCTCCCCATATCTGTTCCACATCTACGCATAAATATAATGAGGAATGTGAGAGAATGCATACACAATGCTGACTACCATGTTTTAAACATCAGGGGTTTTGTAATCCCTGAACTACACCACGCAGACGACTTTGTGCTTCTTTCAAATGATATAAAGGGATTGGAACAACTAATTAAGAACACAAAGAAATACAGTGAATCACAGAACTTATATTTAAACGTGAAAAAAAAATCATGTCAACAGATATAACAACACAACAACCAAACATCAGAATAGACAATACCTAGAGAGAGAGAGAGAGAGAGAGAGAGAGAGAGAGAGTGGATAAATTATAATACTTAGGAGCAAACATCAATGGTACAGGAGACTTCATGGCAGAGATAAGGTTGAGATTGGCAATGGCATAATGTAAAATGTGTTATTTGAAAAACATATGGAAAAATATCAGAATAGAAACGAAACCGCTAATGCTAAGAACTTTTATTTTTCTGGTTGCAAGATACGAATGTGAAATGTGAACCCTAAGTAAAACAGCGGCCAAAAAAATCAACGCCTTTGAGATGAAATGCTACAGAAAGATACTTAGAATACCATGGAAGAAAAAAAGAGAAACTCAGATATTATAAACACATTGAAGATGCTAGAGTATTGGTTTCTAACCACAATAGTAAAAAAAACAACTAGACCTGTTTGGTCATATAAAGAGACACAGCTGTTTAGAAAGACAAATAATGGAGGGCAGAGCATCTGGGCTGAGGAGAAAGGGCAGACCTAGAAGAGGATTGACTGACATCATTAAAGATAACATTAATACATCATTGGAAAATGTAAGCTGCATGGCCCAAGACAGAGAAGTGTTCAGAAAGTTAATTGAGAAGACAACATTCTGGAGAGAATATGTCACATGACAATAAGAGAGCCAGAAAGTATCAATTACCAATCAGAGCACAAAAACATTAATTACCATTTGTCAGAGCATCACCATGTTTTTATTACTAATTGACAGAGAACAACAATTTATTCACTATTATTTAAACGTAAGATTTGCTTAAACATAACAAATCTCATTGCTCTCAATACACAGATCTCAAAACACAAATATGATTTCTCAAAATACAAATCTCATTGCTCTCAATACACAGATGTCAATACACAAATATGATTTATCACAATGCAAATTTCATTGCTCTCAATATAAATCTCATTTCTCTCAATACAAATCTCATTGCTCTCAATACAAATCACATTGCTCTCAACACAAATCGCATTGCTCTCAATACAAATCTCATTGATCTCAATACAAATCTCATTGTTCTCAACACAAATGTCATTGCTCTCAATACAAATCTCACTGCTCTCAATACAAATCGCATTGCTCTCAATACAAATGTCATTGCTCTCAACACAAATGTCATTGCTCTCAATACAAATCTCACTGCTCTCAATACAAATCACATTGCTCTCAATACAAATGTCATTGCTCTCAACACAAATGTCATTGCTCTCAATACAAATCTCATTGCTCTCAATTCAAATCTTATTGCTCTCATTACAAATAACAATGATCAACGCACATCTCACAATTCAATACACATCTCACAATTCAATACACATCTCACTGTTCAATACACAACTCATTGTTCAATACACAACTCAATATTCAACACAGATCTCACTGTTCAATACACATCTCATTGTTCAACAAACATCTCATTGTTCAATACATCTCATTATTTAACACACATGTCCCTGTTCAACACACATCTCACTGTTTAACACACATCTCATTCAATACACATCTCTCTGCTTAACACACCTCATTCATTCAACACACATCTCATTGTTCAACACATCTCGTTCAATAAATATCTCACTGCTGAACACACATTTCATATTTATCCACAAACTAACATTTCTAAAAACAACCCCCACCCAAAAAAAAAAACATGTTATAAAAGACATGATTCAATCAACAAAGAGGGTCATCTCAAAAACAAAGATGAAAAAAAAAAAATGCATAAAATTAACAAACCTACACAATTGTTTTAAAATAATTAAACATTTAAAATGATTTTCTTTCAAACATCACAGATGAAAAAAACAATATGGCATTTGTGAGGGAATTTCCCTGGGATTGTCTTTTCCTAGGTGAATGATGGTTGATAGTATCCACACTTGCCATTAAGCCTAGAGGTAGGAGCCTCAGCTGTTGTTTCAAGGTAGGATGTGTTGCCATGGTCGCATTGGGCCTATGTTTTTTCAAGATTATCTTGGTGTTTTCTATCCACCATTTTCTTGGTCTGCCATTGGCTCCATAGTCGGATATTCTGTTGTTATATGCTCTTATTGGTATTTGGTTTTGGGCTAATTTTACCTGGGACAATGGTGTTGAACCATTCACTTTGTGCTCAAGGGGTTGTGGGTTTCAATTCCACTCCGGCGTTATTTACAACGTATATTTCTTCAGATGATCCTTGGAGAAATTATCGCTTGAAATTACGGAAATATATGGTAATCTCGACAAGCTAAGCACCAGTTTATTGAGAGGGATGGCGTAGATAGCCAATAGGGTAACCTGAATTCTATGAAGTTTTGTTTGTTTTTTGTTTGTTTGTTTTTCGTTCGCTCCATTGTAACCATCACGGATATCCGTGCGATTTCCGCCTGGAGCGTGATTACGTTGTGCCACCGTTATGCGCCTTGTAGGCCTAGCACATCCGATTTCGGCATGCCTTGAAAATTCGGGTGGGCTACCCTTAGCCTGTGACAGCCTCTATATCTGTCTCCAGGCACGCGTAGTGGAGACTCTTCGCCCAGACGATTTTTTTTTTGCTCTCGTCTGACTCGAACGAGGTGTTCCACTGTCTATGAACTTGCCTCGTGTAATTGGACGTGCTGTGTCTGTGCCCATTGGGTACTGAACCGTTTCTCATCCGTGAGCCTGGTTCCTTAAGGGGAAGAACTCAACAGAGGAGTTGGACCCTGGCTCTTTCGCCCTCTTAGCCGAGGTGTCATTCACCGACATTGTGTACCCCTTGTCCAAGTTCGAGTCTCACACCACGCGTTTGAGAGCAAGGCGTTCTCGAGCTGAGCGTCCTTGTCCCAATAGCGCCTGAGCCCATCAGGTACTGAACCCTTTCTCTCTTCAAGTGTATTTCCGGTGTAGGAAAACCTGACAGTAGAGTTGGGCCAGGGCTAAATCGTTGTCCCTTTTGTGCCTGAGCGCATCGAGTACGGAACCCTTTCTCTTCGCGAGCATATTTCCGGTTTAGGAAGGCTCGACATTAGAGTTGGATTAGGTCTTCTTGCTTTACCAAACGCCAATGAATGGGTCTGAGTCTCTGCCTGTAAGGAACACAGGTAACTAGAAGCTCGTCTCGAGCTGACAGAGCTTGTAGTTCCCCTTTCCTAGGGACTTTTCACTTTCTATTTGCAGTTCGCGCTGCCCTCTAGCGCTGTTCTGCCCTTTCATTGTTTCATTGTACTCGGTATGAAATCTATGTCTCTCGCCATGCATCTACCTTTACGTGCATTTTACATTGGCCGCCCCTCCAATGTTCGGACTGGACTGACTAGCTTCACTGTATGTCGACAGTGTCGCTATATGTGGTGATGCTGGTGGTGTCGGAGATATTTTCTGTCTCTTGTGCAGGCAAATCTAAATCCATCTGCTACCTCCACATTCTCGGACACAATCCCCAAAAGATTTGGCAAGAATCAGCTCGAGCTGCTGTATTTCTGTTTCCAGGGTGCACCGCGTGGAGGGACATTTGGGATCTTGGTTATCTGCTAACCCTGGGTCCGCCTAGAGCAATGCGTTCCCTTTGCACCCCATTCTATGAAGTCAATGTGGTTCTGATCCTCAGGAATTACAAGCTATTTAGCTCTTGGTTCCAATGTGCATTTTATTGGGGTGGGGCGGGCTTTTCTCCATAACTTTCATTACTACCCACGAGACTTCAACTGTCAGCTTCTTCTTCTGTGTTCACTCTCAAACTCCTACAAATCAGCAGGACGTAGTCTGAAGAATTGATGCATTATGCCATAGTTTGCTGCTTTTCTGTTCCTTTCAACCTGAAACATCCTTTAGCATGCATGGCTTCTGTGTCACTTTGGCCCTAGATGGGACAGCCAACTCCATCCCATAATGTCCTCAGCCATCTCTTACAACATGCATAGAAGGTAAAAAAATGTTGCTATTCTTTGATCCCCTTTTGGATCTCTGCAACACATAGGTGTATAATACATTGAGAACAAGTCTCCTACTCAGAGGGGTTACATTTGTACATACAAGACATGATCCATAATTTTGTATGCAGACATCCTACCGAAGACGGATTCACCAGGCCATTGGTGCAAATAAAATGGTGACAAGGCATTTCCAATCTCTGGACTACATCCTGCTAGAAATTTAGGATTATTGCCCTGCTACAAGAGAGATCCAGCGGGAGTTTGAGAATTAATGCTGAAGAAGTATGTAGACGTACAATCATATAAATATCTGTAACCATTCAGTGATATCAATGTTGGTCATTGTCCCTGACGCGGTTAAGACATTCACTTTGTGCTCAAGAGGTTGTGAGATCGAATCCTGCTTGTGGCATCTTGTTTATAGCATGAATTTTTTTAAGATATCTGGGGATTATCACTTGGAGCGACTTCTGATCTTCAATCTTAAAGCTACCTCTGATCTTCAATCTTGAAGCTACTTCTGATCTTGAAGATATTTCTGATCTTGAAGCTATTTCTTATCTTGAATCTACTTCTAATCTTGAATCTTGAATATACTTCTGATCTTGAATCTACTTCTGATCTTGAAACTAATTATCTTAAATCTTGAAGCTACTTCTGATCTTGAAACTAATTATCTTAAATCTTGAAGCTACTTCTGATCTTGAAACTAATTATCTTAAATCTTGAAGCTACTTCTGATCTTGAAACTACTTTTGCCTGCCTTGCTCACCTTTTGTGATGGTTACAAAACACGGCAGCTACGGGGTTACATGCTATGAGTGGTATTGTCAGCAGGTGGTGTGATGCTTCATAGGGAGGGATGTAGTACATTGCTTTTTAAAACAAATTTTACCAACGGATATTGCACATTCGTTATTTAGAAAACAAAACCAACATATACGTGAGTTAGAATAGATTCTTGCAGGTCAACAAGAATATCTCATGGTAGTGGTCAAATGCCGAAAACGTGTGTGGTTTGGTCACGTGATGAGGCATGATTCTTCTTCTAAAGCTACCTTGCAGGGAACAGTTGAGGGTAGAAGAAGGAGGTCATAGGAAAGTATAGATTGATAATATTAAAGACTGGACGCGATTAATATTCTCCACACTTAAACAAAGAAATGAATTGGGAGGCATGATGAAATTTTTGTGTGCTGATGTTTACAGAGTGGCTCCCGGGTGACCCTGAAGGGTTATGGGTTTGATGATGATGATGATGGAGTACATGTAGGGTAAACCAATTACAATGAACTTAATTTTCTACACCTTTTGAGCCCTTTTTTCTAAATTATACTGTTAATGATCATAAAAAAATATATATAGATAATGCTAGAACTACAATAAAACTATTACCACTACAATATAAAAGCTACCAGTGCTACAATGATAGCACTATTACTACTACAATAACAAAGATAAATCGTGACATGACATGACTAGGTTACATTTTGTATGCACCAATGTACATCTCATAATATCAACTCGTTAAGGTCTTAAAAAATTTTACAAATATATTTTTAAAATTAACTTTTGTTAGTGATCCAGTAGCTCCTGCCCTTTGTCTCAATGTCATGTAATGATATCTGCTGGTGTTGCTTTGTTTCATTCGTCTGATCTTAGAGGATGAAGAACTCTTCCTGATATCATCCAGCTTTGCAACATTTCACACTTTTTTCACATGTAAGACTGTGATAAAAGCAGAATTTAAGACAAAGTGGAAGCAGATGCACCCAACTGCAAAACCAAATGACTCCTACCACAAAATGTCAAACAAAGAAAAAAAACCATTATCTTCAGACTACAAACTGGTCACAACAGACTGAGAAGTCACATGTTCAAGAAGCTCAAAATTTGTTAGACAGACATGTGCGACTGTGGAGTGGGCTCAGATACTGTAGAACACATTCTTCATTCATGTCAACTCTACCAAGAAGAGTGGAAAATTATGGCCTACTGAGATCTTTAAAATTTGAGGAGCTCCGTGGATTACCTGAAGCGAATTAGTTCATTGAAACTACTGGTAGTGTACCTTGATGACTGACTGACGAAGTGAATCACACAATTCATTGAAGTGGTATATAACCTGATGACTGATGGAAGAATGGTGAAGAAGAAAAGCCAGCTCTTTACATGTGAATAGTTGGTGATCAACAGTTTCATGATGGTATTTACATAGCTGTCACTTTGTAACGTGTTGTGGGCTAATTCATATTTCTATTCAGTTGTAGGTGCTGGGACTGGAGTCCAAAGATAGTTTTTTTATCTATCCTTGCAAGAAAGTTGATGCTTATCAAAGATATTTGGTTTGCTCTGTCCCAACACCCGATTCTATTAATCTATTCTCTGCTATTGCTGTAAGGCATTGCAGGATTGCATGACCATCGGTTTTTAGGCTATGTCACATTTGGTCGCTTGATATGCAGTAATATTGTGACCTCACAGAGCGTTGGTAACTCCATTAATCCAACTCCCCTTCTATTTATTACAAATTTTGTTTTTGTTTTTATATGTCTGTTTAAAGAATTGTTGTTGAGTCTGGCTATTTATGTTTTAATCCTTGCTTTGTTAACTTGTCTACTTTTTCATTTCCAAATCTATTTGAAAGTCTGTGGAACCACTGGACAACAATGTTGATGTTGTGGGAGGTGACAAACAAAAAAGAACAGCTGTACTAATTTCCGATCTTCTACATCAGTTGCCAAGCTTGCCATCATGTTATTATTAAAATATATTAAAAATATTCAGCGAAAGGTTACCAAATCTCACACTTTGTCTTAGGGTTCATCCTGGATTTATTGCTACAGCTGTACACACTGGAGAATTCGTAAGAGTTGGACAGCGGACCTATAACTCTGTAAGAGAAACATGTGGGCAGATAATTAGTTTTAATGTTATACATGAAGTTATACATAGAGTTATACATAAAGTTATATTATACAGTAATTACGGAATTCTTCTTCAGGTGACATATTCTCTCCTAAGCGTAGTCTTCTTTTTAATCTTCTGAACTTCGCATGATTATAGGTGAGATATATTTAATCTTCTGAACTTCGCATGATTATAGGTGAGATATATTTAATCTTCTGAACTTCGCATGATTATAGGTGAGATATATTTAATCTTCTGAACTTCGCATGATTATAGGTGAGATATATTTAATCTTCTGAACTTCGCATGATTATAGGTGAGATATATTTAATCTTCTGAACTTCGCATGATTATAGGTGAGATATATTTAATCTTCTGAACTTCGCATGATTATAGGTGAGATATATTTAATCTTCTGAACTTCGCATGATTATAGGTGAGATATATTTAATCTTCTGAACTTCGCATGATTATAGGTGAGATATATTTAATCTTCTGAACTTCGCATGATTATAGGTGAGATATATTTAATCTTCTGAACTTCGCATGATTATAGGTGAGATATATTTAATCTTCTGAACTTCGCATGATTATAGGTGAGATATATTTAATCTTCTGAACTTCGCATGATTATAGGTGAGATATATTTAATCTTCTGAACTTCGCATGATTATAGGTGAGATATATTTAATCTTCTGAACTTCGCATGATTATAGGTGAGATATATTTAATCTTCTGAACTTCGCATGATTATAGGTGAGATATATTTAATCTTCTGAACTTCGCATGATTATAGGTGAGATATATTTAATCTTCTGAACTTCGCATGATTATAGGTGAGATATATTTAATCTTCTGAACTTCGCATGATTATAGGTGAGATATATTTAATCTTCTGAACTTCGCATGATTATAGGTGAGATATATTTAATCTTCTGAACTTCGCATGATTATAGGTGAGATATATTTAATCTTCTGAACTTCGCATGATTATAGGTGAGATATATTTAATCTTCTGAACTTCGCATGATTATATACTAGAAGTGTTTATGTTTCAGTCATAAATTATACATAGTTCTAGAAGAGAAAAAACTCTTATTTCAAACCTATTAAGTGCCAAAGTGTGCTAAACATTTCTTGGTGTCTTGGTAACTTGCCTGGGTATCTAGTGGTCACTGATAGCTAACAACTATTCCAGACTTTCTGTATTCTGGATACTCTTCTTCTGCATTCGTTTCCAAACTCCTGCAGATTGGCAGGATGCAGTCTGGAGAATGACATGCATCGTGTCATAGTTTACAGCTGTGCTGTGATATCTGCGACTTTCAGCCTGAAACATCCAACTTCAACATGGCTTCTGGGTCACTTTGACCCTATATGGACAGCGAACGCCGTACCAAAACCTCCTTAGCAAACTCTTTCGGCATGCATGGAAGGTAAACAGTGTTGCTATTCTGTGCTCCCATTTCCGGTTTTGGCAACACTGGTTATTTTTAATATAAATATAATAAATAAAATAAAAAGCTGTTAAATAGCAATGGTGTCGAGAGGTCAGTTATCAGGACAGATGATAAAGAACAAGGAGGACATTGTAAATTCCCTATATATGCGTCTGTTGGATGAAAATAATATAGTGCGTCACTATATACGCGTCTGTTGGATGAGAATAATATAGTGCGTCACTAAATATGCGTCTGTTGGATGAGAATAATATAGTGCGTCACTATATATGCGTCTGTTGGATGAGAATAATATAGTGCGTCACTATATATATGCGTCTGTTGGATGAGAATAATATAGTGCGTCACTATATATGCGTCTGTTGGATGAGAATAATATAGTGCGTCACTATATATATGCGTCTGTTGGATGAGAATAATATAGTGCGTCACTATATACGCGTCTGTTGGATGAGAATACCATAGTGCGTCACTATATACGCGTCTGTTGGATGAGAATACCATAGTGCGTCACTATATACGCGTCTGTTGGATGAGAATACCATAGTGCGTCACTATATACGCGTCTGTTGGATGAGAATAATATAGTGCGTCACTATATGTGCGTCTGTTGGATGAGAATACCATAGTGCGTCACTATATATGAGTCTGTTGGATGAGAATACCATAGTGCGTCACTATATATGCGTCTGTTGGATGAGAATACCATAGTGCGTCACTATATATGCGTCTGTTGGATGAGAATACCATAGTGCGTCACTATATACGCGTCTGTTGGATGAGAATACCATAGTGCGTCACTATATATGCGTCTGTTGGATGAGAATACCATAGTGCGTCACTATATACGCGTCTGTTGGATGAGACTACCATAGTTCGTCACTATATACGCGTCTGTTGGATGAGAATAATATAGTGCGTCACTATATACGCGTCTGTTGGATGAGAATACCATAGTGCGTCACTATATATGCGTCTGTTGGATGAGAATAATATAGTGCGTCACTATATATGCGTCTGTTGGATGAGAATAATATAGTGCGTCACTATATATATGCGTCTGTTGGATGAGAATAATATAGTGCGTCACTATATATGCGTCTGTTGGATGAGAATAATATAGTGCGTCACTATATATATGCGTCTGTTGGATGAGAATAATATAGTGCGTCACTATATACGCGTCTGTTGGATGAGACTACCATAGTGCGTCACTATATATGCGTCTGTTGGATGAGAATACCATAGTGCGTCACTATATACGCGTCTGTTGGATGAGAATACCATAGTGCGTCACTATATATGCGTCTGTTGGATGAGAATACCATAGTGGGTGAGAATGTTATATAGAAATTGAGGGAGTTTGGAATTTCTTGAGAAGTTAGTAGAGGAGGACGATTGCAGAGTTGGACTAGGAAACTACACAATCAACGCACTACAGAATATATCAGTATGCCATATATCAGCATACACTTTGCCATCTTCTAAACGAGACGAAACTCCTATGACAATGCCCAGAGTGCATCACCATTATTTCAGGTAATCACTTATTATATATAGGCTTAATAAAGACACTGAACTTTGGGTACAAATACAGCCTTTTAGGGTTAGGTTTAGGGATATATTGGGTTTTAATACTGAATAATATTTCTGGAAATTGACAGATAATAATAATAATAATAAGACCCATAAAACAGCATGGTCGTAGTGGTTTCACAATGAAGACATCAGCACAAAAAGTTCTCGAAACATCTCTGCTTCAGCTATTCAGAGAAGTGTAGAAAAATCATGCCCAGACAATTTTTTGATGTTATCAATTCAAGACTTTATTATATATCTCATCTCCTTCCACCCTCGGCTGTTCCTTGCAAAATACTTTCAGAATATCTTCTTCTTCTTCAGCATTCATTCTCAAACTCCCACTGGATCTCTCTTGTAGCAGGACAATGGTCCAACTAGATTTCCAGCAGGATGTAGTCCAGAAAATAGAAATGTGCTGTGTTGCCGTTTTATTTGTGCCAATGGCCCGATACATCCACCTTCTGCAGGATTTTAGAATATGATACTGTATACTAAGAGGAGTTAATATTATGAGATTATTTGTACTAAAATAATGAGAGTGTGCTAAAAGTTAATATAAGGCTGTGTGTACTTCTTCTTCTTCTGCGTTCATTCTCAAACTCCTGCAGATTAGCAGGATGTAGTCCGGAGAACGGAATGCATTGTTCCATGGTTCACATCATTGCTGCGATATCTGCGCCTTTCGGCCTGACATATCCGACTTCAGCATGGCTTTGGGTCACTGACCCTATATGTGATGGGACAGCCAACTCCATCCCATAACCTCCTTAGTTGCCTTTTACGACATGCATGGAAGGTAAACAGTGTTGCTATTCTTTGCTCCCCTTTCGGGCCCGGCATCACACAGGCGGCTATGTGTACTAAAAGTTAATACAGTCAAATTCTGTTAAAACAACTTGGTCCAGACCGACAAAATATGTAGGTATATTAATAATAGTAAATCACTATAGAGAGAGTACAAACAATAAAGAATAAATAAAATCGAGTATTTTGAAGTGTCGTTAAATATAAATTATTTTATAAAGAATGTGCTATAGAGGGATTCCACTGTATTATGAGATTATTTGTACTAAATGTTTATACATCAAATCATGTGGTATAACACATTGGTTCGGATTAATGAAATATTTATGCAATAACAGAAACTTGCTGTCTACAGTATAAACAATGAATATAAATGGGGATTTTATAAAGTGTTGTTATATAGGGATATTTGTTATAAAAGAATGCGCTGTAGAGGGATTTCACGGTATTATGAAATTATGTGTACGAAAATTTAATACAGTAGAATCCCATTAAAGTGCATATGTTTATTTTTTTTAAAACTCTCTATATAAAAACTTTTCATATATTTCATATATCATATATAGAGAATTACTTTTATTACATAATTATTTTAGCGGTCCGGACCAAATTGTTATAACGGGATTCCACCGTATAATGAGACTGTGTGCTAAAAGTTAATGTGAGATTATGCAAAGAGTTAATATAATGAGATTATGTATGCTGAGTTAATATAATGAGATTATGTATTATAAGAATTAATGCATGTTGGAAAATAATGATCTCCACACACCTGAATTTTGCTGGAGAGTGAGAGTCGGTCAAGAACTGCATGTGGTCAGTTTCCGGTCTACTATTCCAACACCAGACCTGTAATAGTAACAAATGCACAAGCATTACATATTTTACATTCAGTTCATCTTGTTCCCTGTTGAGCAGTGTGTTTCAGTTGTCAGAGACTTTTATACAGTTTTTGCTTTCCTTTCAAATAATTTGAATATTCTGAGAAAATTCAGCAAATATAAGTTGGTTGAAATCAGCAGTCTCCATGATTTTTTTATGGTAATAAGCTCAACAGACAGCAAAACATCATCACAGCATGCCCACGATTCTTTCAGGTCGTAGGAGTGCCACTCTGGAAATGCCAACACAAAAATCCCACCTAGGCTCTCTGTTCTCGGTTCCTTGTTTAAATGGAAGAATCTTAATAGCTTCGTGTTGTTTTTTTTTGTCATTCTCAAATTTCCACTGAATCTATCTTGTAGCAGGACAATGATTATACTTGATTTCCAGCAGGATGTAGTCGAGAAAGCTAAAATGCACTGTGTCACAATGTCATTTCCGCCAATGGTCTAGCAGTGCAGCACCAAAGCGAGATATGGGATATTGGAGACAACACTTTATGACGATAACTGATGCACAATATGCAGCCTGTATACATATTTCAATTTCTGCTGTAATTGTCCAACACTCAAATCAGTACAAAAGATCGCTCGTGTGTTGATGGGGCCCGAAAGGGGAGCAAAGAATAGCAACACTGTTTAACTTCCATGCATGTCGTAAAAGGCGACTAAAGAGGTTATGGAATGGAGTTGGCTGCCCCATCCCATATAGGGTCAGTGACCCAAAGCCATGCTGAAGTCGGATGTGTCAGGCCGAAAGGCGCAGATATCGCAGCAATGCTGTAAACCGTGACACAGCGCATTCCGTTCTCCGGACTACATCCTGCTAATCTGCAGGAGTTTGAGAATGAACGCAGAAGAAAAAGAAGAAGTACAAAAGATATTATTAAAGAAGTATATAAGTTGATCTTCACAGCTGTACTTATTCTGCTCATCTATATAGCACTTAATCTATGGTGCTATATAGCACTTAATCTATGGTGCTATATAGCACTTAATCTATGGTGCTATATAGCACTTAATCTATGGTGCTATATAGCACTTAATCTATGGTGCTATATAGCACTTAATCTATGGTGCTATATAGCACTTAATCTATGGTGGTATTGTAAAAGGGTATACATTCTCAAGGTGGTCAAAGGACTAGTTAAAGATCTCTTGAAATATACCTGAGACCAATGAAAATTAAACGAGTCTGTTCTAATGGCACCGAATTGCCTGGCAACTAGAGTAAACAGGTTTTGTCCTTACTTGACTAACCGCATCTCCAAATTGGTATGTATATAATCAAGTACGGAAAAACCTGTTTCCTCCAGTTGTCAAGTGATTCGGTGCCTTTAGAATGGACTGGTTCAATTCCCATTGGTCTCAAGAATGTGTTTATTTATCCTCTTGCTTCCTACTTGAATTTGCTTGAAATATACCAAAAGATATATGGGAAGAACTTGCACAGAATAGCGATACATGGCGCTCTACAGTCAAAAAAGGTGCAGCATCTTGTGAAAAGAGGAGAAATGTAGAAGTTCAACAGTGGAGAGTAGCTAGAAAGTCACAGGTAGACCAGAAACCATCTACAAATGTCATCCTATGTCTGAATTATCCAAGGACAAGTTCAGCCACAATATGGTTTACTAGCCATCTACGAACTCGTAGTCAAGGACACAACTCTAAATTTCAAAAGTGTATGTAACAAATGGTCATCATCACTTGTCATAACTTGTCATAACTTGTCATAACTTGTCATCACTTGTCATCACTTGTCATCACTTGTCATCACTTGTCATCACTTGCGATAGATGAACAACTAATTTAATTCAATCTAGGCATTGCAGTCGAGACTATTTCAATTTTAGTCTTAATTTCAGACATTAAATAGTATGCTATGAACATCTTAGAACATACCAGTGTTCCTAAAAGTGAATATGCTAAAATACAAAAAAGTTATTGAGCAAGAGGGAGACCAAGAAAAAGATGGGTAGATAACATCAGACATTCAGAACATAGTTATAGTACAGCAGAGGTTCCCATTCTTATGTGTAAAAACAAGCTAATTAGTATCGGATCATCATCATTGCCCTCCAGACATGTCCATCAGTTCTCCGATATCCCCTTGAAGGTATCCACTATTATACGATTTTTAACTGTTCCAGTTCTTTGTTGATTGAAAGGAATTATCACTCTCACAAGTTTCATTTGCCTGTGCTGTTTCTCGTAGGGAGTTAAAAATGTCCCCATGATCTATTGCTCTACCGCTGGACACAGTGGTACTGCATGCCAGCCAATCCACTCTCTCATTGTCCTAACACCCACATGACTACGCACAAAAATGATGTGACAGATTCCAACTTCGACCTCTTAACTTCCTCAAGCCACTGTTCTCAAATACGACCCATTTGTAATTTTCAGACCATACTCACCGAGTCATTAAAAATGCAGACATCAGTTGCCCTCTGTGTATCACCCAGTTCAAGACCTTGGTCACCACCATAATCTTCATAATCATGCAGCTTTTAGTCATAGTAAATATGTCATTTTACTTTAATGGTTTTCCCTACAGACTGAGCTGTGAATGTCTAAGCACTACGCACGTGTTTAACAACTGAACCATGTATATAATCATATATCCTTCCCTGGAATTCTTGTTAATCAATGTCTGTGCCTCCGACTCCACCACAATAGGACACCACTCTCTGCATTATCTATTGAAAGTTATTAATATCACTCTGAAGAAAATCTGGCAATCCACAGGCACACTTAACCATTCTGTACGAGGTGCCACATCTTCCAACATGCATACATTTTGTATGACGTTCTACACACGCCCCATCCATGACTTTCCTCTTTTTAGTCTACTATTTTTAACTTCCTGATTTCAGAATGCAATGAGTGTTCTTTGTTAGTTGTGATTTGGAAGTCGGCTCATGCTCTGTTTAACAGCAAGTGTGGATCAGTAGTATCATCATACTCCAAGTGTGGATCAGTAGTGTCATCATACTCCAAGTGTGGATCAGTAGTGTCATCATACTCCAAGTGTGGATCAGTAGTGTCATCATACTCCAAGTGTGGATTAGTAGTGTCATCATACTCCAAGTGTGGATCAGTAGTGTCATCATACTCCAAGTGTGGATCAGTAGTGTCATCATACTCCAAGTGTGGATCAGTAGTGTCATCATACTCCAAGTGTGGATCAGTAGTGTCATCATACTCCAAGTGTGGATCAGTAGTGTCATCATACTCCAAGTGTGGATCAGTAGTGTCATCATACTCCAAGTGTGGATCAGTAGTGTCATCATACTCCAAGTGTGGATCAGTAGTGTCATCATACTCCAAGTGTGGATTAGTAGTGTCATCATACTCCAAGTGTGGATCAGTAGTGTCATCATACTCCAAGTGTGGATCAGTAGTGTCATCATACTCCAAGTGTGGATCAGTAGTGTCATCATACTCCAAGTGTGGATCAGTAGTGTCATCATACTCCAAGTGTGGATCAGTAGTGTCATCATACTCCAAGTGTGGATCAGTAGTGTCATCATACTCCAAGTGTGGATCAGTAGTGTCATCATACTCCAAGTGTGGATCAGTAGTGTCATCATACTCCAAGTGTGGATCAGTAGTGTCATCATACTCCAAGTGTGGATCAGTAGTGTCATCATACTCCAAGTGTGGATCAGTAGTGTCATCATACTCCAAGTGTGGATCAGTAGTGTCATCATACTCCAAGTGTGGATCAGTAGTGTCATCATACTCCAAGTGTGGATCAGTAGTGTCATCATACTCCTGGAGACAAAACTATAGACAGTAGTTCTAATATAAACAATTGGAATTCATATCCACAATTGAGAAGAACTTATGTCACAAGAAGTGGAATATTTTTTGTATTCAAAAAGAATACATTACCTGAGCAAAAGAAAGGAAGAAAACCTGTTCATGACTGAGTCCCAGAGCTGGTAGCAGCACTTCCTGCCCATTTTCCTTCACCCATTTCTTGTAAGCCTAGCAACAATATAAACAACAAAAGAACATTAGTCAGAAAGAGAATCTAATAAAGTTTTCTTTTGTTCATTGGTTGTGTCAATGACAGCAGGTCAATGACACACAATTCTACCAATAATATTACTTGCTGTTGTTGATGTCGCTTCATTGTTCAATATTTACTAACCAGTTTTACTGCAAACTACTGATCTTTTCTTGTTCTGCTTGCTGCTTTTCTTAGAAATCTTATTTCACATGTAGTAATATTTCTCTCTCGTTCTTTAGTTAGTGTCCACATCTGACATTGATAATATGATGATGGTATTCAAATCAAACGTATGCTTTACATTTTGGTTTTCATCAGAATAGATGTATGTTTCAAGATTGGTAAAAGTTCATAATTTATGTGGCTGATTTCTTGTCTCTATCTATCCATTCTTCTCCAGTCTGTAAAAATTCTACCAAATTATTGAAATTTCTGTACAAATGGGAGCCGCGTAAGCGCAGTGGTTAGCGCACTGGCTTCGCATATGAGTGGTCTTGGGCTCATTCCCCAGTTGAGACGGAAATGTTCTTCAGATCGAAACGGCTCCCGGGTCGACCCAGCCTTAAATGGGTACCGGATTAATCCGGGAGGTAAAGACTGCGAGGGAGAGGAGATGGCTACCGCCCTCATATGCAGAGCCTCTGAAATGTGGGATTGCTAATATCTCGCACCCCTACGGCATTAATAAATGATATGGGTTACTTTACTTTTTTTTTTACTTGTTTCAGTAGATGATCATTTATCATTATGTACTGATACATCCAATTTCAAAGTGGCTTTTGCATCACTTTGCAAAGTGGCTTTTGCATCACTTTGCAAAGTGGCTTTTGCATCACTTTGACCTACAGCATGGGACAGCCAACTCTCCCTTAGTCATCTCCTACAACATGCACGGCAGGTCACAGTGTTACTATTCTTTGTTCCTATTTCAGGACCCGACAAAATCAGGACAACTTTTTTTATAGTACATTAATTCTTTCCTTCTTTCTTTTCAAACCATGTGTGCCGTGATGCATCATGGAAAGCTGAAGATTCCTGTTCTGTGCCATTTGGGATGCTTCAGTGGTATTTAGATTGTCTGTTTAAAATGTCTGATGTTATCGATCCACCTACATCTAGGTTGGTCTTTCGCTTTATATCCGGATATTTTCCTGTTGCAAGCAGCTGCCGGGAGTTGATTTGAGTTCAATCTTGTTAGATAGCCAAACCAATTTATCTTTTTGTCTCTCTATATATTTTATGCAAAGTTCAGTACCACCATTTTTCTTATGGTGTCATTGGGGATTTTATCTCTACATGTTATTCTCAGTCTTTCTAAGGCATTAATCTCGCATACAATGATTTTTCTCTATAGTTCTTTTGTCAGAGTACGTCTTGCTTAAAATGTAGAGAGATACAAAACATTAAGTGGTTTGGCATCAGTACATTAATTAGTACATTAATTAGTACATTAATTAGTGCATTAATTAGTGCATTAATTAGTACATTAATTAGTACAATAATTAGTACACTAATTAGTACATTATTAGTACATTAATTAGTACATTAATTAGTACATTAATTAGTACATTAATTAGTATATTAATTAGTATATTAATTAGTGTATTAATTAGTACATTAGTGCATTATGGTTGTACATTGGTATATTAATTAGTACATTCGTTCATTATGGTTGTACATTGGTATATTAATTAGTACATTAGTGCATTATGGTTGTACATTGGTATATTAATTAGTACATTAGTGCATTATGGTTGTACATTGGTATATTAATTAGTACATTAGTGCATTATGGTTGTACATTGGTACATTATTTAGTACATTAATCAGTACATTGGTATATTAATTAGTACATTAGTGCATTATGGTTGTACATTGGTATATTAATTAGTACATTAGTTAGTATATTAATTAGTACATTAGTGCATTATGGTTGTACATTGGTATATTAATTAGTACATTAGTGCATTATAGTTGTACATTGGTATATTAGTTAGTACATTAGTTAGTATATTAATTAGTACATTAGTGCATTATGGTTGTACATTGGTATATTAATTAGTACATTAATCAGTACATTGGTATATTAATTAGTACATTAGTGCATTATGGTTCTACATTGGTATATTAATTAGTACATTAATCAGTACATTAATTAGTACATTAGTGCATTATGGTTGTACATTGGTATATTAATTAGTACATTACTTAGTACATTGGTATATTAATTAGTACATTACTTAGTACATTGGTATATTAATTAGTACATTACTTAGTACATTGGTATATTAATTAGTACATTAATCAGTACATTAATTAGTACATTGGTATATTAATTAGTACATTAATAGGTATGTTAGTACATTAATTAGTACATTACTTAGTGCATTAGTCCATTAATTAGTACATTAACAAATGTAATAAAATGTTGGATTGGATATGAATAAGATTTTGTTTAAAATTTAGCAAATACTTTACTGAAAAAGAAATCATGACTCTGCCTGATTAGTGATTATTTGAACTGATAGCGGTACACTCTGGGCATCCCGATTGGAGTTCCTTCTGTTTCGGCAGGTGGCGAAGAGTATTATGCTGATAGTTCCCGTGATGCGTTGATTGTATATTTTCCCAATCCTACCAGTCAATCTTTTGCCTCTACTACCTCCTCGAGCACTCCAAACTTTCTCTTAACAATATTCTCATCAACCATGGTGTCCTCATCCATTAGATGTATATATATAGTATTTACAATGTCCACATGTCCATTGTCATCTGTCCCAATACTTGTCTGTCGGTTCTCTCATTACCTTCAACTCTAGTGTAACAAGGGCAAAATATTCAAGTACATGACTCTACCTGAAGTTTATGTCCATGGTGAAATATTTTTACAATGTCTCAATGAGAAGGTTTATAGAAGTGAATGGGTTAATATAATTTTTTTCTACCGGGTACTTAGGATTGTTACTCACATTGTACGCGGATTTCAGACCTCCATTATCAGCGATGTTTTCTCCAAGAGTTTGTTTGCCTCTTTCCTGGTGGTATACATGTAATCAAGATCATAGCACAGTTGGTTCAATATTATTATTACAAACAGTTATTATAGTGAGTTCATCAATAGTTGAACGCTGATATTGTCTATTATCTCCATAATTACTTAATTATTAAGCTATAGTGTGGCGCATGGCCGAGAGGTTAGAACGTTGGTCTCACACTAGTGAGGACCAGAGTTTGATCCCCGGTAAGGACTGGTTTTTTTTTTTTTCTATCGGAGGGTAAATTTACAAAATCACCCTGTACATGACGTGGCAACAGCAAGAACATGCAGCCTTTATCACACAGCTACAAAATGCCTGCCTGCAACTCCTTAACGGGAAACATGCAGTATTTGACTAAGCATATGGGTTTCATATTTTGCATGAGTGAATTATTTGATAAACTGGTAGAATATCCTATTATGGATGTAGCCATCAACTCAGCATTTTTGGTTACAGTGATTTTCGAGGCAATATAAATACGTCCAGTAGTTTTTCACTACTTCTGAACAGTCTGGATGTATAATTACCTGTGGCGGGATTAAAACCCTGTACCTTAGCCACACCGGCAAAAAGATTCAATTTTAAAATTAATTCACATTTAATGTAGGCTTGTATAACATTAGATCTACCTGGTGTAGTAAGTAAGCTGTTCACTTTGAGCTCAAGAGGTCACAGATTTGAATCCCGCAATAGATGTCTTGTTTACAAAGTCCATTTTTTCTGTGATCCCTGGAAGTTATCGTGTAAAGCTACATTGTTTGTGCTATGAGTGATACTCTCGACTGGCAATTTGCCACTTTGTTGAGAGGGAGAGGGTGCATTTTAGGGAACCTGAGTACAATTGTGATAAAGTTACACAATAGATTAGAATAACCTTGGAATGATCAAATCTGATAGAAGAATGATGTTGGCTGACAAGCATATGCTGCAATCTCAATTGAGTAACCAATGTGGCACCTGAACTTGCATGTTTGCTGGCTCAAATGCATGGTTTTAGTGGTAGGGGTGCATGTTTAGCTCCAAAAGGGAGGTATTCCATTGAGACAATGTTACAGGATCATTACGTCCTGCCAGGATTGCAGCACATACATTTGGGCCAATCAGTTCATCATTCCTCTGTCAGATCTGTTGGATCTATCTGCAGTGATAACACATCTAGCATTTCCCGCCATATAGAAGTCTGTTGAGAAATGAGGACATTAGACAAAGAACCAGAACCGCCACAATCTTGGAGTATATTAAGAGACACCAGATCAAATGATTTGCACACATCAGCAGACTACCACAGCAGGATATGCTACACAGATACAGACAGCGAGGCAGACCTAGAGGCCGACCTTGCAAATGATGAACCACCGAAATAAAAGAAGCGATAATTTCCACAATATACTCAGCACACACAAGGGCAATCTCCAGAAAACTCTTCTACCCCTGACGCTGAAAGGCAATAAAGGGTTTAGCGAATAGATAGATAGATATAGAAGTCTGTCACAAATGGACAAAAGTGAAATTTTTTTTTATTGGCCCACATCTCTTCATCATCCATGTTGACCATTTGACAGAAGACAAAAAAAGAAATCAAGACAGATAATATAAATTATATCATTGTTGTAATGGCAACAATGATTTTTTCACAGGTGACAGGTTGTCAGCATATTCCCCAACTTTCCTTAGTCGCCTCCTACAATATGCCTGGTAAGAATATAGTGGCTCTATTCCTTGCAATCTGAACATATTAGGTCCAAGTTCTGGTTGCCACATTGGTGCATGCCCTAAAAATTGTGATATAACATACAAATAAACTTAGGATCCAATGAGATATTGAAACAAAATGTCCCTTCATTACCCCTGATATTGTGAAGAATACTTACATGTTCTCCGTGTAATTTGTATTCACTGTATTGATCAATCATGCACTTGGTTTTCTCTTTAAACTTGTTGACAGCAGCTGTGTCCCACCACTGCTTCATGTTCCCATACCGGTCATATTCTCGACCTGTTCAATTCAATATATATGAAATTTCACACCAGATAAATATAACCATGTGAAAAATCTGCCAGGGATGTTCACACACTGATTACCCTTATTCTTGATTAGAAACTGGCCTCACAGCACGTGGGGTATTCCCATAAGTGCTCCGCCCTCTGTTCCAGCAGCCGTCCAACTCGATGGTGTTTTGAGTCTAATGCCACTGAAACAGACGTCGACATCATGGCACAACTCTGGCCCTTGCGACAGGTTTCTTTGTTTTTCCATCCATGAGAGTCCTATGTATTTGTATAGGTATCCCTTGGCACATGAGAGCCATATGTATTAGGGTAGATATCCCTTGGCACATGAGAGCCCTATGTATTAGGGTAGATATCCCTTGGCACATGAGAGTCCTATGTATTTGGGTATATATATCCCTTGGCACATAAGAGTCCTATGTATTTGTATAGATATCCCTTGGCACATGAGAGCCATATGTATTAGGGTAGATATCCCTTGGCACATGAGAGCCCTATGTATTAGGGTAGATATCCCTTGGCACATGAGAGTCCTATGTATTTGGGTATATATCCCTTGGCACATAAGAGTCCTATGTATTTGTATAGATATCCCTTGGCACATGAGAGCCATATGTATTAGGGTAGATATCCCTTGGCACATGAGAGCCCTATGTATTAGGGTAGATATCCCTTGGCACATGAGAGTCCTATGTATTTGGGTATATATATCCCTTGGCACATAAGAGTCCTATGTATTTGTATAGATATCCCTTGGCACATGAGAGCCATATGTATTAGGGTAGATATCCCTTGGCACATGAGAGCCCTATGTATTAGGGTAGATATCCCTTGGCACATGAGAGTCCTATGTATTTGGGTATATATATCCCTTGGCACATGAGAGTCCTATGTATTAGGGTAGATATCCCATATTATACCGTACAAAAACAAAGAAACGCAACATTTTTGGAGTAACTTTTATCAAAGATATTCACTGATTTGACAACATTCAATCTATCGACTGTGTCCACCTGGTCACTAACTTCTCATGTTTACCTGAATTGTACTCACCTCATGAGAGAGGTCAAGTCAAAACAACATTTTTGGCAAACACTCGTGACAGGTTCGTAAGAATCCTGTTAAACTTACTAAACACAAAACTCTGTGACCATATTATTGAATTCCTATAAAAGGATGACGTTCCTCTAATAAATTCAGTTGATAATTAAATGTGCAAGTATGACTCATCTCAATCTAGAACAACGATACATTATCATTGGACGTTTACAGACTGGACAATCACAAAGTCTAGTGAACAGACAATTTAATATGGTTATGAGCACCATTAGTTGCCTTTGGGGGCGATTTCAACAAACTGGCTCAGTGGCAGACCGGCAGCATATTGAAAGACCTAGAGTCATAACTCCTGCTAAAGACCGCTTCGCACGGCTGCGTCACCTTAGGACTCGATGTACATCTGCGTCCACAGTACAGCCTATGCCAGTAGCTCATCTGATTTCAGATCAAACAGGAAACAACAGCACGATGCTGGTCTTTGGCTACCCTACAGAGATCCTGTTCTAATGGACCGATATTGTCAGAACCAACTGCAATGGGCGAACTAGCATCATCAATGGGCGAACTAACATCATCAATGGGCGAACTAGCATCATCAATGGGCGAACTAACATCATCAATGGGCGAACTAACATCATCAATGGGCCATTGGGAATGACTGGAAATGAGTTTGATTTAATTAAAGTCTGAAAGTTTCTTCATGCCAAGGTTGATACATTAATTCCGTAAAATAATATTTTGGTACACGTTTGAAATAATGTGGGGGTTTTTTTTGGAACAATATACATGGACCCTAAGTAAAACAGCGGCAAAGAAGATCAAATTCCGTTGAGATTAAATGCTACAGAAAGATACTCAGAATTTCATGGAAAGTAAAAAGGAGAAACTCTGATATTATTAACACATTGAAAGTGGCAGAGTGTTGGTTACTAAATACAATAGCAAAGAGAAAACTACACCTGTTTAATGCGACATAAATGTTTAGAAGGACAAATTATGGATGGTAGAGCACCTGGGAGGAGAAAGGGAAGAAAAAAAGCAGATGGACTGACGACATTAAAGATAGCATGAATGCATCGTTAAAAAATGCAAGCCACATAGTCCAAAACAGAGAGAGGTTCAGGGAGTTCATAGGGAAGACAACGTTCTGGAGAGAATATGTAACTTGACATATCCCATGGCACATGAGGCCTATGTATTTGAGTAGATATCCTATGGCACACTAGGTCTAAGTATATTGTAGGATTCAAACAAAATTCTAGAATGTCAGAGATGATCTCTCACTACAAGGAATAATGAGAGTGGAGCTGCAGTGGCACTAAGGGAAAGGGCAGTTTAATAAAGATAGATATGTCTATAGATAATTTTGTTAATAGTGATTCTTTTTTTTACTGTATTCGTTCTCAAACCCTTGCTGAATAGCAGGATGTAGTCAAAAGAATGGAATGCAATGTGTCATGGTTAACAGCTTGGCTGCGATAACTCCGCTCTTCAACCGTACATCTTACTTGAGCATGGCATTCATGCTACTTTTACCTATATAATTGCAAAGCAATTCCACTCTCAAACGTCTTCAGTCGCATCTCTTAACATGCATGGCAGGTCACAGCATTAATATTCTTTGCTTCCCTTTCCAGTCCCAGCAACACACTGGTGAATCATACGAACATAAAAATATCAAAACATACTAATATAACCGAAAGAACTCCTGCTTTAGTTTAAAAAGTGAACCACAGTATACAAAATGTTAATCATCTATATAACAAATCAGACTAGTTGTCTCACCTTGATCATCAAATCCGTGTGTAAGCTCATGGCCCATAACCACACCCATAGCACCGTAGTTGAGAGACCTGCAGATCATGGCATATAAATTTATAAATAATAACCTAACTGTCAGAGGTTGTCCGACAAAGTGGACAGTGCCACAGTAACGAATCTAAGAAGTAATAGAACCTATGATAATGTATTATTGTCACTGGTAACTAATGTAACTAATAAATAGCAAAAATAATATCAATGAGAAATAACAAAACAAAAAATAAAGGAAAAAGGACTTTTTTCCATGTTAGTCCAATAGGGACCATATCAAGACACAACAAAGAACTAGAAATAGCCACACAAATTTGTCAAATAAGATGGTCTTACAACCACATGTAATAATGTGATGGTTCTCTATAATGCGGTGCGAAATGTGTTGTGTCGTCATTTTATATGCGTTAATGGCCCGACATATTTGACTTCAGCATTGGTAACTAATATTTCAGTATTTTTAACACTTGAACTGTGAACAGTGGACGTCTGTAACAATATCGCTAGTTCCGTAAGCCAATACTTACACACTGGTCACCGTGCTCAGAATGCTAACCAAGGTCAAGCTCAGTGTGCAGGTAAAACGATCAGGGAGGAGAGTGGTGCCTTTGCGGTCACTACGAGTAGTATGACCATGGAGACTATGGTGGTGACCAGGGCATTTTAGTGGGTATGCACAAAGACAATAACACAGGTCTGCATCTTGAGTGACTATGAGTATCATTAGGAAGGTATAAAGTGGGTCTTGTTCGCGAACATTGGATTGAGGCCTCGAGAACAGCGAGGCTGAAAGTGGCTACATTTATTTTTGTGCCGGGACATATGGGTGTTCGAGGCAATGAAAGAGCAGATCAACTGGCATCATGCACGATTGTGGCACAGGGCAATGGATTGCGCTGACGTTTTTAACCCATTAAGAGATATAGCACGCGAGAGTGAGACTAATGTGGATGATGATTCCTTTTCAATGGCTAGGATTAAAGATCAGAGATAGAAATGTAGTGTTGCTAGAAGTGAACATTTTGGAGGGCGCAAAAGAATGATGGTCAACCAGCATAGGATCGGTATTGTCAGCAGAAGTGCAATAGCGAATACACTCAAGGAGAGATAGGGGCAACTATGGGTGTGTCCAGTTTGCAGTGATGATGATCCGACGACTAACTAACTAAGGTCAAGTATGCTTGATATTTGTGCTGCTGTCTGTATTATCGAAGTGGCTACAGATGACCACGTTAAAGAGATAAATCTTGTGTCTGGGAACTACCCAACACACTGGAGACATGGGGGATTTGGCAAAACATGGTAACAAGAAAAAAAATAGAAACATGCAATGAGTATTGCGAATATCACTCTGGTATTGCACTATGTGAAATCCTTAAGATCTATGGATTCCAAATAAAATATATAAACATCTTAAAAGCCCTTTATCAAGAAGCAACCTGTTGTGTAAGAACAGAAACTAGAAATTCAGAATGGTTCAATGTCGACACAGGAGTGAAACAGGACTGCGTATTATCGCCAATGCTATTTGGAATAGCCATCTATTGAATCATGCGTAAAACCATTCAAGATAAAATAAAAGCGGGCATCCAATGGCTCAGAAACAACACTTCAACTGACCTTGTTTTTGGAGATGACATCGCAAACTTAGACTCTACTCATCAACAAACACAAGATATAACCAACAAATCATGCACACTCACAGATAAAATTGGCCTCCAGATCAAAACATCCAAATAACATATCATGGAACTTACCAGCTCATCAAATAATATCTCAGTAAACAACCAAATACTGGAAAGTCTCCAACTTTAATTACTTGGGAAGCCGAATGTTTGTTGACGGAGACTCAATGAAAGAAATAAATACATGCATAGCAGTTGCACCTAGCACATTGACTAAACTAATATCTGAAAATAAAAAGATCTAGGAAGAAACACCAAGCTAAAGCTATTCAACTCCTGTATTGTCTCAGTATTAACGTATGGAAGTGAAAGCTGGAAATCAACTCATGAGACAGATCACAAATTAAACAGTTTCGAAAACAAATGTCTCCAGAAACTGATGAACATAAAATGGAGTGATTTCATCATAAATAGTGATTTATGAAACAAAACACACCAAGAATATGTTTCGAACATCATAAGAAAACACAGATGTAAATACCTGGGTCACGTTTTACGACAAGATCAAAACAGAATAAACACAACAAGCCCTTATGTGGGTAAAATACACATATCCTCAGACACCTGAGGGTAAAAGAAAACGAGGAAGACCTAAAGCAACCTTAAAAGGCACCATAAAAGAAGGGGAATAACAGACTGCAAGACCATAAAAGAACTAAAACTGCAGGCAGTGGACCGGAGCACATGGAGAATCAAAACCTCTGCCCCCCTATGTGCCGCCTGCGGCACAAAAGGAACAAACTAGCTAACTAATTGCCAATATCAAAGTACACAATAAACTAACAACATCCACACACAAAATGTTCTGTTTATGTGTTTAGTGTCGTCCTAGGTTTGCATGGTAACTAGAATGTACTTACTGTGGATAGTTTCTATCAAAGAACGGTGCTTGAAGTATACCAGCTGGGAAGACAATGGTGTTCTTGCTGGCTGTGTAGTAAGCATTCACTGTTTGTGGTGACATGAACCATCTGTAAGTAATCGTAGCCGAATATGTCACAGATAGATACATGTTTGTTTGTATTTTATTGTTAGTTTGTTGTCTGCTGGTTATTTGTTTGTTGGTATGTTGATTTACTTATTTGTTTAAAAAATGTCATTACTGCATGTTTCCTGTTAGGGCATTGCAAATAGGTAGCATGCATAGCTGTTTAATAAATGCTGCATGCTCATGATGTTGATTTATCATGTACGGGGTAAACTTTCTCATTTATCCTCCAACAGAAAATACTCTTGTTTAATATCCATAAAATATTTCCCTTGCATTTGTTAAACAGAAAATATGCAGTCACAACAGTTGATCCTTAGAAATTTAAAGAAATGAAGCTTTTGTGTCCTATGTGCAATTGGAGTGGTGGTCTTCAAAGCTTTCTTTCGTACCAAACTCTTAAATGTACACAATGTTTTGTGAAGCAGCCACCTATTCAGATAATCAGTTTTGTGTGAATATAAAGAAACATGCTCCACCCTTTTGTATGCTGGCATTCTTCTTCTTCAGCGTTCATTCTCAAACTCCTGCTGGATCTCTCTTGTACAAGGTCATGGTCCTATTAGATTTCCAGCATGATGTAGTCCAGCGAATAGAAATGCGTTGTGTTGCCATTTTATTTGCGCCGATGGCCCGACACATTCATCTTCGGCGGATGCTTGTATTAAATCCCATGATATCTTGCAACATTTTGTATGCGGGAATCCAATCACATGAAAACTTGCAACATTTTGTATGCGGGAATCCAATCACATGAAAGCTTGCAACATTTTGTATGCGGGAATCCAATCACATGAAAGCTTGCAACATTTTGTATGCGGGAATCCAATCACATGAAAGCTTGCAACCATTATTCCTATTAATGTTGGCCTATTTTTTTGTGTGGACAACACGGTTAAAGTTAGTGTAGGGACTCAATATGACTATGATTCATACATTCATACATGCGCATGTGGTTGCGTCTGTGGGTCTCACCAATGGCTCACTAGACAAACCAACCATGGAACAGAAAACCTTAGTAGATGACATGCCTTTATATTGAGGTTATTTTCTTGTAGAAGCTTCATGGCACGTCATTTATACAATCCCGTAGTTGTAACCTTCTATAACAGTTACCATGGTGTTCCGACCGGCCGACGTTGTACTTGAACTAGTTACAGGCACGGTGTGGGTGGGCGGAATAACAAAGAAACCTGTCGCAAGGGCCAGAGTTGTGCCCTGATGTCGATGTCTGTTTCGGTGGCATTGGACTCGAATCACCATCGAGTCGAATGGATGCTGGAACAGAGGGCGGAGCACTTATGGAAATGCCCCACGTGCTGTGAGGCCAGTTTCTAATAAATAATCAAGAAGAATCATAGATGTACCTTTGAAGATGTGTGGACAGAGATTAATGGGGAGACATAAATGAGACCATTGATTACTATGATGTAGTGATGTCAATAATGAACACAGTCAATAAGAAGCAACCCATAGATACGGTTGGAAGGGTTCCCCCTTTCCCAAGCAAATTCAAAACATGACATTTAGTACTAGAAATGTAGATGAAAGGTGGGTAAAATCCCTCCCTCTTAACAATTTTGTTTGTTAAAAGGTCATAATTTCTCATCAAAAAGAGAGAATTACACATGAAAACAGATGAAGAACCCTTTTGTTATTTTTTAGCTTACTTACTGAAAATGTATTTGCGGCTTTGACAAGTAGTGATATCAATGAGTAGGGGTCAAGGAGAGTGTGATGAGAAGTCAATGGGGTGAGGAGTGGGAGTCAAAGTGAATATTATGAGTTGTCAGCGAGGAGTGGGAGGCAAGAATATGATGAGATGTCAATGAGGAGTGAGAGTCTAGGAGAATATGATGAGATGTCAATGAGGAGTGAGAGTCTAAGAGAATATGATGAGATGTCAATGAGGAGTGAGAGTCTAGGAGAATATGATGAGATGTCAATGAGGAGTGAGAGTCTAGGAGAATATGATGAGATGTCAATGTGGAGTGAGAGTCTAGGAGAATATGATGAGATGTCAATGAGGAGTGAGAGTCTAGGAGAATATGATGAGATGTCAATGAGGAGTGAGAGTCTAGGAGAATATGATGAGATGTCAATGAGGAGTGAGAGTCTAGGAGAATATGATGAGATGTCAATGAGGAGTGAGAGTCTAGGAGAATATGATGAGTGTGGTTAATGAGAATGGGGAAGGGGGGAATGAGGGGGTGAGTCAATGATGGGTGAGGTTAATGAGAAAATCTATAAGTGAAGTCGGCCCATGTGGCAAACAGGGCCTAGACTTTTAGTTCTGGGTGCAAAGAATAGGACCACTGTCTTCTTTCCAGGAATATCATAGGAGGTGATTAAGAAAGTTAGAATATCGGCTGACAACCTGTCACCTGTAAAAAATCGTCCTCACATCTTGTCTCAATTTCTTCTATCAAATAATCCCCATGTATGATGAAGAGATGCAGACCAGTGGACATTCTATCTTTTTCCTTTAGTAGTGGACTCCTAGGTAATAGAGAATATTAGATGTGACCTCACTGTGAACACGTCAACAAATCTGACAGACAAATAATGAGATAGCTGGCTCAGAAGTGTATGCTGTAATCCTGGCAGGACGAGGTGATCATGGGATACTCGTACACTGGAATGCCTTCCTTCGGGGACTAAATATGCATCCATAAACCTCCCTTACACAAACATGTCTTTGAGGCCTTACATGAGTCCAGGTGTCACCTCAGTTACACAACTAAAAAGAACCTGTGCCAATGTCTGAAAAAACCATGGGCTGTCAAAGCTACCTGCTCACAGCTAAATGAATTATTTCATCATCAGTGAGGTCATTGATGAGTGAGGTCAATGATGAGTGAGGTCATTGATGAGTGAGGTCAATGATGAGTGAGGTCAATGATGAGCGAGGTTAATTATGATTGAGGCCAATGAGAATATGCTGAGTGTCATCAATAAGGAAGTTATAAATTAGACAAATGCAGAGGTGCTGAGTGTGGTCAGGAGCTGTTGAATGTGGTGAGTTAAGAGATTCTGATTGAGGTGAGTTTGGGGATGAGTTTAAATAAATTAGAAAGTATTAAGTAATCTTAATGAAGAAATTCTGATTGAGGTGAGTTTGGGGATGAGTTTAAATAAATTAGAAGGTATTAAGTAATCTTAATGAAGAAATTCTGATTGAGGTGAGTTTGGGGATGAGTTTAAATAAATTAGAAAGTATTAAGTAATCTTAATGAAGAAATTCTGATTGTCGATTTCTTCTACATTCATTCTCATAATTTTGCAGATTAATAAGATGTAATCCAGGATGTGTTGTATCATGGTTTACAGCTTGACTGCATTATCTGCACCTTCCAACCTCATACATCCAATTTCAACACGGCTTCAGTGTTATTTTGAACCTCTATGTGATGGGACAGCCACAACGTCCACACCAAAATATCCCTAGTCGCCCCTTATGACACGTTGCATTTTTAACTAATCATGTGGTTTCCGTCATAACAAATATCACACAAATATCCCTTACTCATTATGTGGTTTCTGTCATAACAAATATCACACAAATACCCTTACTCATTCTGTGGTTTCTGTCTCAACTTCTCAAAAGTTGTCATGAAGTCAAAGTGAATAGAAGCCAGATTGTTGCCAAAGTAGTCAGACTCGTTAATGTAGAGCTAGATTTAAAAAAAACACCTACAAATTATATTTACTGATGCAGAGTTAGATAAGAAATGTACAGATAATATTTGTCGATTCAGAGCTAAATAATAAATCATAAATAGATAATATTTATTCATTCAGAGCTAGATATATCAGAAGTAAATAATATTTGTTGATTCAGAAATAGGTAAAAAATCAGGTACAGATATTTGTTGATTCAGAAATAGGTAAAAAATCAGGTAAAGACATTTGTTGATTCAGAAATAGGTAAAAAATCAGGTACAGATATTTGTTGATTCAGAGCTAGGTAAGACATCAGGTACAGATATTTGTTGATTCAGAAATAGGTAAAAAATCAGGTAAAGATAATTGTTGATTCAGAAATAGGTACACAATCAGGTAAAGATAATTGTTGATTCAGAAATAGGTAAAAAATCAGGTAAAGATAATTGTTGATTCAGAAATAGGTAAAAAATCAGGTAAAGATAATTGTTGATTCAGAAATAGGTAAAAAATCAGGTAAAGATAATTGTTGATTCAGAAATAGGTAAGAAATCAGGTACAGATATTTGTTGATTCAGAGCTAGAGAACAAAGTAAGATGTAGATAACATTTGCTGGTTCATAGTTAGATAATAAATGAAATATAGATAGTTGTTTATGCAGAATTAGATAAGTAATCAAATATAAATATTTACTGACATTTAAATCTGTAGGTAACTTGGTACATCAACAAAATCTACAAACATACACATCTCACAAGTAGCAGAACACATCAACAAAATCTACAAACATACACATCTCACAAGTAGCAGAACACATCAACAAATTCTACAAACATACACATCACACAAGTAACATCACCAAAATCTACAAACATACACAAGTAACAGAACACATCAACAAATTCTACAAACATACAGATGAGAGCGTACATACACAAAATAACTTACACTATCGTATTTCTTATCCAGTTTGACCTTATCCATTATGTATTCAGGGTAGCCAATCATATCGCTGACAGCACTGGCCTGAAATTTAAAATAACTGTTCAACTTTAACAAAGTTGTAAGGAAAATTCTTTGATATTTAGGCATGAAAATATGGTCTTGGGTTTCTACTTCACAAATGATGGATAGATAATTCTGGTCAGAAATTTATGTCATATTCCTTAGGCAAATGAATGATATGAGTCAGAAGAATCGAGGAGTTATTTAAAAAATCAGTAGTTAATAGATGAGATTTGAACGTGGTCCATTCAGATGGTGCCTATTCACCTCACAACTTGAGTCAACATGTTTTTTTTGCACTCACCCACACAGCATTTGTAAAAAAATATGATTTTTATAGACAATGCTTCCATGTTTATTATTAAATTACTATGAATATGGGCCGGTCAATCAACACACAGATAACAATATACTTATTGCACAGGTATGCAACTTCCTCAAGGACCACAAACATTTAACACTAGTATGTGCCATTGAGTTTCAACACTAAAAGGACTATTATGCTTACATGTAAACATAAACAATGCATAAACAAAACTAAGGCTGTAGCCCGTGGACCTCTCAAACTATTCTATAAAACTACATCTCTACTACCTCAACAAAATGTTTCACTACTCTGCTGATTGTCCAAGATTCACTTTCATACATAAGAATTGGATTGGCTCTCTCTCTCTCTCTCTCTATATATATATATATATATATATATATATATATATATATATATATATATATATATATATATATATATATATATATATATATATCACTCTTTGATGACGTGAGAACCAAAATATGGCCCCAAGAGACAGATCTGAAGGTGAAGCTGTGGGGCAACCGTGAGGACCTCCTGCTGACGACTGAATTCATGGAGGCTGCCCATCTTCCTGTATAGACTTATGAGCATAGGAAACTGATCGCAGAAGAAGATGATGAACTCCTTTTGTAATTATATTTCTCATTTCTGGTAACTTTTAATCATTTTCAGCTACAAAATTTAAAATAACAGAAATTGTCTAACCTTGTCCATAGCAGCTGCTCTAGTAACTTTATCCATCCAATCTATATTTGGCAAGTTAGCTATGAATGCTTGCCTAACGTTCTCAATCATCTCCTTGGCCTGGAGAAAAGTAAAACCATGGCTGTATGTGCTACGCAAAGAGTTATCATTAAAATCTTTCAATACCTACTCCAGCATTATCTAGTTAATCAATAAAGCCTTGGTCATACTGAAGTCGTGCTGTCATACAGACTGTGTGATCAAGCATGGAATTAATAGAAAACTGCAATAAAATTATTGGTATTCAGTGTGTTGTCCTCCCTATCTTGATAAAGTGCCTGTGTGGCAACCCTAAGCCTGGACTTCTGGTTCAGCGAGCAAAGAATATGACAACTGTCTTCTTTCCAGGAATATCATAAAAAGTGACTAAGGAAAGTGGAGGGATAAGCTGATAACCCGTCATTTGTGAAAAGGGGAAATTGTGTATATATACCAAGGAGAAGCGCTATGTGGCTCTCTCTCTCTTTCGCAATTGTGCTACTTTGAGTTTTCAGTTAAGTGCCCGAACGAAACTACGAGACGTAAGAGAATGCTCTCTTGGACTATTTTGGACATCTTTTATATATGACTGTGTGAGAACTGCTGATATTGAGGAGAGGACATTTGATCAGAAATCTGCTGATAATCGTGCTATTGGCACATCTGAGCGAGATACTTTATTTTGGGTGAGAAGACTATCAAGATTACCATAAGTATATTCCAGAGTAGTTGCAGATACAAGCCACTAAGAGGTTATGAAACTATTTATTGCAAAATAATAGTAACATTTGTATATTCAAAAAGGGATTTCATCATTTAGAAACAGATTGTGTATTTGATCATTGTGTAGAAGTGACGTTATTGTTCAGTTAAAAGTTTAAGAAGTACTTAGCGTCAGAAGTGAGAGAACAGGCCTAAAGTTGAATTAGTTGTTATTATGCCTGGGTTGTGCGAGCCAACTAACATATAGAAAGCTGCAGAAATGTTCTAGTGAATAGACAATTACGACAACTTAGTCATTGAGAGTTTAGAGATTCGCCTAGAAGTGTTTTCACATGTTTAAATTGTTCACGAGAATTAATAAACATATTGTCTAAGAGTTTTTAATCATTTGAGTCTGCATGCCTGAGTTGAGAGATAAGGTAGGAAGGAAACAGAGAATACCATCCAAACACAAGTAAATAGCCTGCTTCACATCATCATCTTAGTAAAGATCTATCAGTTGATTTATACTATATTGTGTTTACTTTACTTACATTTACTGGTAAAAAATGTCTAAAATGTATACTACAAAACTTGTGCATTTTCAGGGCACAATAGCATACCAAAAAATATAACACTGTTTATCTCCTATGCATGTAATAAGAGGTGATTATGAAGGTTATTGGGTGAATTTGGCTGTCCCATTCCATACATGGTCAAAGTGACCCTGAAGTCGGTTGTGTCAATGCGAAAAGTACAGATATCACCACAAAACTGTAAACCATGACACATTGAATTCCGTTCACTGGACTAAATTCTGCTAATTGCAGGAGTTTGAGAATGAACAGAGGAAGAAGATACCACAAAATGGTTGCAGGCGTTCATGTGATTGGATATTTGCATACAAAATGATAGATCGTACCTTCTACATACATACTTAGATCTGCTGTGATTAGGGGGCCTCTTCTTATCTATATAGTGCATAATGAAAATAGAAAGTGTTATCCATACCACTACCTTTGCTTTGCTTCCTCCAATAAAAGTCTCCCGGACAAACATAGCCCCTAAAGCGAAACCCAACACAGAATCAGTGTTAGTAATGCATATATGCCAGGTATCATCGCTGCCTGTCAGGCCTGCAATACAATATAAACAGAATCAGACTTGAAAAGTTGGTCAATAAGAAATAACTTAATAATAATAATAATAATTCTTGGTTAATTCTCAAATTCCTTCTGGTTCGCAGGATGTAGTTCGAAGCAGGGATGTAGATATAACATTTGAAAGGGGAAGTGGGTCCTTTTAAAAAATCTAGTCATTTAATTTCTGATGGTATTTTCATTTTTAGTTAAGGGAGTAGTTTTATCTCCTATTATTAGGGATGGTAATGTTAAGGGAGTAGTTTTATCTCCTATTATTAGGGATGGGACTCTTAACGAAGTAGTTTTAACTCCTACAATTAGGGTGCTACATGGGTAGGGAAGAAATATCTACCAGAATGTTCTATGAGGTAGGAAATAAAGATCTTCCAGAGTGCTCCATGTGGTAGGAAAGCAAGATCTACCAGTGCTTCATTGGAGTAGGGAAGCACAATCTACCAAAGTGATCCATCGGGGTAAGGAAGCAATATTTACCAGAGTGCTCCATTGAGGTAGGAAAGCAAAAAAGCAAGTATTTAGCCTTTAGCTTCTTGTGCTTTGCTTAAGCTTGTTCTCATTGAATAGCAGGACGTGGTGTGGAGAACATAATGAGTTGTGTCATGGTTTTCAGTAATGGTTCTTAAACTATAATGGTTCTTCAATACAAGAATTATAAATGGGAGCCTGAAAATACATCATGATCAGTTGGACAGTTTGCAGCGGAGAGTAGCTAGAAAGTTAAGGACAGATCAAACACCATCAAAAGTCATCATCCCATTCAGAAAATGCCCGATGACCTTTGGGATCACCATCACTGAATTTCCCAAATTGATTGTAACAAATGGTCACCGTCACTTGTGATGGACAAACAACAACTTGCATATAATTCCGGGAAACACAGGTCAAATTGGGCATGCGCCGTGGCGTAGGCAAGAAAAAGTTTCGCTCTTTTCGTTAATTATTGAGTAATTGGGGGAGACTGCAATAACGTGCTCTGTATGGTGAGTAAATATTGAAAAACAATATATATGTATGAAGGGTTAAATATCAACAGTATGCTGAATAATACACAGGATCACCGTTACGACCACAAGGTCTTTATAAAGAAAATATATATAAACACAGTTGGAACTACACGGAGACTACATGCACCACTTGCTTAGCAATGTTATAATATACAGTGTGCAGGTCTAGAAATCAACAACTAGAGACGAAGAGAGGAAAGAACCAAAGAAATGTGATTACATGGTGAGAACGTCTACTTCTATGTAGTTCTCGCCTTTCTTCATCTTTATGTGTTATTTTCTTGAGTTTGTCGATGATCGCCTTCCTTATTAAACTCTTTAGCTCAAGCACAACGTCGGCCTGTCGGAACAACATGGTATCTGTTATCGAAGATTACGATTACGGGATGCTCAGAAAAACAAACGAAACCGGAAAACCATTTTTAACCGGAAACCTTCAAGAGTGAAGGCTTTTATTTCTTCAAGCGTGGCAGATCGTGGATGGCAGAGGCTGAAGACACACTGCGAAGAGTAGGGCCTATGTGAATTGGAAAAAATAGGAAAGAGCAGCGAATGGGTGGATGTAGACACTGAGAAGAGATCACTGACTAAAGTAATAATACAACTAGATAAACCGTGTCGAAAATGGACGGGTGTCAGGGTCCAGAATACATTGCATGAACTTGCCCAGCTACACTCGAAACCACAAGACATAATTATATACAAATATGGCTCCGTTAACAGAAACACAAACAAAAGCGGTTGGGGTTTTGTTGCCTACAGAAACGGCGTGAAGTTGGTTGAGAAATCTTCAGCATATTCTACTTCACATCGAGCATGAGGATGGAGATAGAGGGAGTTACAGCAGCTCTTAATTGGTTGATAACTGATACATCAACACACTCGGTAATACTCACAAACTCTCAAAGCATGCTGTGCAAGATGCAAGATAGAAAAGTACATGCTGAGAAAAGAATGGTGGGACTTATTGAACAACTCAATTGTCCAGCGCATTACATGGATATACTGCCCTGGTCATGCTGGGTCAAATGAAACTAGAGGGTCGACTTATTGACAGGCAATGCGGTGATAGACGGCACAATGCTGAGAAGAGATAAAGCAAACTTAATCAACGCAGTAATAAATTCATTATTAAGTTATAGGCTACATTATTAAGTTATAGGCTACATTATTAAGTCATACATTATACATATACATGGTTATTAAGTGTTAAAGCTGTGTTCTTCTCAGCACATGCCCTAGAAACCTTGACTGTCTGCCTCTAATGTTTGATATGATTGATCTTTTTACGCCAGCATCAATGAGAACCTCTGCATTAGTTTTCTTAGTTATCCATGATACATGGACATTCTTCTCAAAAACCACATCTCTGTAGCCTCTAATTCTCATTGAATTATTTTTTTTTACAGTACATGCTTCACATCCATAACAAAAATTGGTTCGATATAACATCTCAACACCCGAATTCGGGTCTGCATTGATAGTCTTTATTGTTAATAATGATTTTCATTTTTTAAATGCTGATTTGGCTTCTGCTGTTCGGCTCTTTATCTCACTTGAGCATCTAGCTTATGATGTTAACAGGGTGCCAAGATATTTCGCTTTTTCAACTTGTGGTAATTTTGTGTCATTAATTATTATGAGGCATCTTGGTGGTGTATGTCTTTTCAAGACAATCATTATTTCTGGTTTCTTCTTGTTTAAACAGAGGCCTTTGTTTTCACTTTCTTTCACTACTTTATCTAATAGGGCTTGTAGTTCCTGTTCGCTTCCTGCTATCAGTACTGTCAAACAAAATAAATTAAACAGGTTACTAAAACACTTACCTTGCCTAATAATAAAAAAATATATTAAAAAGTATATATAAAAAAACATACAATAAAACTAAACAGGACAATTCTCCACGTATCGGCTCAAATTGAACCTTTTTCAAGAGACAAACAACAGACTAGATGCGTTGCCATCCCTGCGTTATGGAGACGGGGCTTGATGAAATCTAGTCATCTATTTTGTTTTTATTGTGTTGTTTTCTGTTGTTTGTCTCTTGAAAAAGGTTCAATTTGAGCCGATACGTGGAGAATTGTCCTGTTTAGTTTTATTGTATGTTTTTTTATATATACTTTTTAATATATTTTTATTATTAGGCAAGGTAAGTGTGTTAGTAACCTGTTTAATTTATTTTGCTTGACTATTTGTTCATTAGGTTACTGCGGCACCATCCACTTTGTCGGACACCTTCTGACCATTTGGTTATTTATATCAGTACTGTGTCGTCAACATGTCTCAAGTTATTTATATTGCAATCCTCCTATAACAATGTTCTGTAAAAGATACATCACATAGATAGATCGATATCTTTAGTGTTGCATGTAGTCTCCATTTGATTTTGTGGTTCCCCTCAGTGTTTGTTCGCTCCGTTCTTTATAATGACCGTTTGGTTGAAATGTCGATTATATGTATTGTTCAACGTAAAACTGCCATTTAACTTTTTAATTATTTTTTTCCCCAATATTCACTTTTTCTTTTCGCCATTTGTTAGATTTTCGTAAGGGCATACTCACATTAACTTGTGGTTATAGAAATAATTTGTATTCTGAAATAATTATCATTTCTTTTGTTTTTCATAGATATCATTTTTGCGACACGCTTTTATTATTAACCGAATAGCAAGCATGACTTATTTAGTTCACTAAATTCCTGAATCGATCCGCACCTCCTTTGAAACCACTTCAATCCTCCCTTGAGATATTGTTGTGTGGGGTTGACTGTCCCTTAATATTGAGGATCAAAGTGATCCTTCTTCTTCTTCAGCGTTCATTCTCAAACTCCCGCTGGATTTCTCTTGTAGCAGGACCATGGTGCTACTAGGTTTACAGCAGGATGTAGTCCCGAGAATGGAAATGAGTTGTGTCGCCGTTTTATTTGCGACAATGACCCGACACATCCGTCTTCGGCGGGAAAGTTATCCCAAAAGTCGAGCTGATCTTGGATGTGTAAGACTGAAAGGCATATATCACAGATATCATAGTTAAGCTGTAAGCAATGACACAGCACATTTCGGTATCAGATCGACATCCTGCAATGTATAAGTGAGAACAAACGCAGTAGTAGAAGACACTAAAGCCCGATACGACATGTTTGTTTGAAAGCAATGTTAGAACGCAATTGTTTTACAAGACAAAAGTAATGCAAACTTTTACCAGACATAGACTCTGAAAACTCCTTTTTGGCATCCCTGAATGGTTTGGACAAAAAACTGGCAAAGTCGCTTATAACATGCCACAGCATGTAACTAGTAAGAATTCTGAAACAAAAACAGTTAAAACAGGTCACAAGAGGAAACTATCATCAGGTAGCATATCCTGAACAAGATGTAGCAGTCATCACAACCTTTCGAAACTTATGTCGATCATGAGTCAGTCTTGCTATTTTCGTTACTGTCATGTTCAGGTGGTCTTTGATGTCTAGAAGAACAAGAATACTGTATCATATTTTGTTTGTGTTGTAGAAAAACAAGAATATTGTATTATACCTTCCTTCTTGTGTTGTAGAAGAACAAGTATACTGTATCATACCTTCCTTCTTGTGTTGTAGAAGAACAAGTATACTGTATCATACCTTCCTTCTTGTGTTGTAGAAGAACAAGTATACTGTATCATACCTTCCTTCTTGTGTTGTAGAAGAACAAGAATACTGTATCATACCTTCCTTCTTGTGTTGTAGAAGAACAAGAATACTGTATCATACCTTCCTTCTTGTGTTGTAGAAGAACAAGTATAATGTATCATACCTTCCTTCTTGTGTTGTAGAAGAACAAGTATACTGTATCATCCCTTCCTTCTAGTGTTGTAGAAGAACAAGTATACTGTATCATACCTTCCTTCTTGTGTTGTAGAAGAACAAGTATACTGTATCATACCTTCCTTCTTGTGTTGTAGAAGAACAAGTATACTGTATCATACCTTCCTTCTTGTGTTGTAGAAGAACAAGTATACTGTATCATACCTTCCTTCTTGTGTTGTAGAAGAACAAGTATACTGTATCATACCTTCCTTCTTGTGTTGTAGAAGAACAAGTATACTGTATCATACCTTCCTTCTTGTGTTGTAGAAGAACAAGTATACTGTATCATACCTTCCTTCTTGTGTTGTAGAAGAACAAGTATACTGTATCATAACTTCCTTCTTGTGTTGTAGAAGAACAAGTATACTGTATCATACCTTCCTTCTTGTGTTGTAGAAGAACAAGTATACTGTATCATACCTTCCTTCTTGTGTTGTAGAAGAACAAGTATACTGTATCATAACTTCTTTCTTGTGTTGTAGAAGAACAAGTATACTGTATCATAACTTCTTTCTTGTGTTGTAGAAGAACAAGTATACTGTATCATAACTTCTTTCTTGTGTTGTAGAAGAACAAGTATACTGTATCATAACTTCTTTCTTGTGTTGTAGAAGAACAAGTATACTGTATCATAACTTCTTTCTTGTGTTGTAGAAGAACAAGTATACTGTATCATAACTTCTTTCTTGTGTTGTAGAAGAACAAGTATACTGTATCATAACTTCTTTCTTGTGCTATAAAAGAACATATGTGTTGTAGACGTCTTCTTCTTCTTGTTCTGCCTCTTGTTCATCCCCCTGACATCGTCCACTCCATTATGGCCTTCTTTAGGTTGTAATGGCATTTGATATAGCCAAATTAGTGTAGTTTATTGTCTAGAAAGAACCATGCTGTTTAGCCAGTTTTCTTTTACATTCATTTCCTTCAAGATGGCTTTATTGGTGATTTTTTGGTTCGTGGTATTCTGAGGATTTTTCTGTAACATTTTGTTTTCCATTCTAATTCCATGGAACGAGGAGAAAGCTAACAGAGGTTCTAACAACACTTTCGTATGACAAAAAGAACTATTAAAGGAAATAAAGATCAAACATAAAGTATTTTGGACATATTAAAAGACATAATACCTTGTTGAAGACCCTACTTGAGGGTAAAGTCGAGGGAATGCGAGCTAAAGGTAGGTAGAGATACATGTGGGAGAAAAAAAATCACGAGATGAATAGGATACATTCTAGCAGAGTGCACTACCAAGGCAAAAGACATGATGTTGGAGGTCCGTTGCAGGCAATCTTCATTGCGGAAACGGCACTTAATGATGATAATCCTCAGCACCCTCTTCTATGGCAGTGAAACATGGACAGACTATATGCGCCATAAGAGACGACTAAACAGCTGTCACGCGACGTGCCTGCGTAGAACCCGAAGAGTTGGGTGAATGGACAACGTCACTGATGTAAAACATGCATGTAATGAATAATATAGAATTAACATCATTGCATAAATCATCCCCACCGTAAACGGATGTGTTGACCCATTGGCACAAGTGAAACGGTGATACAAAGTAGTACACCCCTCCCCCACCCACATTTTCATTTTATCGACCGCATCCAGCTGGAAATCTAATAGGAACATTGTCTTGCTACAAGAGAGATCCAGCGGGAGTTTGAAAACGAAATCTGAAGAAGATATATAATCTTCTAAAGCGTTCATTCTCAAACTCCTGAAAGATGTAGCCTGGAGAATATAATGATCTGTGTCATGGTTTAAAGTTTAATTGCGATATCTGCGTCTTCCGGTCTGACACATTCGACTTAAGAATATCTTCTGGTCTGACACATTCGACTTAAGAATGTCTTCTGGTCTGACACATTCAACTGAAGAATGTCTTCTGGTCTGACACATTCGACTTAAGAATTCTTCTGGTCTGATACATTCTGCTTAAGAATGACTTCTGGTCTGACACATTCGACTTAAGAATGTTCTCTGGTCTGACACATTCAACTTAAGAATGTCTTCTGTGTAACTTTGACCCTCTGTGGGATCTGTCAGCCAACTCCACATCAAAACCGCCTTAGTCGCCTCTTAAGACATGTTTGTGAACAGAGGCTTCTATTTCTGCTGTATCAAGGATTGGTGGTGGCGGTGGTAGAGTACGCACTGGCTATTCTAACACTGAGTCAAACTCAAACAGAAAGATTGGATAGAATCCAGAATGAGGCAATGCGAATAATTTTGGGGTGTACGAGAGATACGTCGGCACGAGCTATGCGATACTTACTGGATTGCCTAACTGTAGAGCAAAGAATACAAATCTGCAGGGCGCGGGACTACCTACAAATCACCGCTGATAAAGAACATCCTCTACACCCTGAAATTATCAAAGTGAAAGTCAGTCGACTTAAGAAAGGAAAGTCGTGGATGTGGCGCGCAGAAGATATTATACAGAGTGTGTGTAGATTGGAGGATGTGCTACCTGTTAAGGAATCGAGTCATGAGCCCTTAGATTGTCTGACAGCCTTCAAAGTAATAATAACACTCGGTAGAGAATGCAGGGAATGGTGTCAGACAGTGGTTGAGTCGAAGGTACTCGCTCTAATCGGTGAACATTACAGGGAAGGTGATATGATTATATATACAGATGGGCCGGTTGAGAGACACATTAGAAGTGCCTGGACATTCACGGCTCACAGGTGGGGAGAAACCATCAGAGAGGAAAGTGGTGCATTCGCTCAGACGACAAGCAGCATGACAGTGGAGGTTTTGGCAGTAACCTAAGCTTTGCAATGGGTCTGCTCGCAGACTAGCTGCGAGCATACCTGCATACTCAGTGACTCGATGAGCATGATTGTGAAAGTTCAGGCGGGAAACATTCGGGAACAGTGGCTGGATGCAGTGAAGAATTCCTGTTTGCGTACAGTGACTTTCATTTTTGTGGCTGAACATGCGGGAGTCCGGGGTAATGAGAGAGCAGATATGTTGGCCGCACACGCTGCTACTACGACTGTTGGTTGAGCGATAGATCGAGCAAGCATTTTGAACGCCCTACAGGAAAACATCGGCCATGTTCTCAGAATGAACAGCCTAAGAATTCCCCACCAGTCACTATTATTGGGTGCCACCTGGAGTAAGAAGAAGAGGGAGACCTAGAGAAACTCTACGAAGAACCATTAATAGAGAAGGCATGTCAATGAACCTAAACAACACGCAACAATTGAAAGACCTGGCAACACAAAGACATAAATGGAAAGCTATGGTTTCTGCCCTATGCGCCGCCTATGGCCCTGGAGGAACATAACATAACATAACAGGAAAACGCACGAGCAAATGACTGTATAAGCGACGATGATTCTTGTTCCATGACTAGAATAAAGGAATTTGGTTTGAAATGTGGTATCACTAGAAAGGAGCGGTTTCGTGGGCAAAAAAGAATGATGATCAATCAACTGCGTACGTACTGGGACCGTCAGTCAACGTGTAATGGCGGCTACACTCATGGAGAGATTTCAGCACCTATGGACTTGTCCGGAGTGCAATGACGATGATCCAACGACTAACTAACTAGCTTAAGACATGTATGACAGGTAACTGTTGCTATTCTTTGATCCCCTTTTGGGCCTCGGCAACAGTAAAATTAGAGGATACTTACCTCCGTCCATTTTTTGTAGAAGTGTATTTTGCTAAAGTGTTGTTGAGTTTGGCCAAAAATTCTGGAGCATATACCACAACTGGTTCTGTTGGCTGCACAGATATGTTAACCACATGCAGGAGATGATTTATGATATGTACCCAGTTGATCTGTTGGGATAATAGTGATTGTAGGAATATGATATCCCATCATGAGAAGAAGAATCTCCCACAATCATAAAAGACTAACCTAACACAATCATCCCGAAACATCTTCGTTCATTATCTACTCTTATGTTATATTATCAGGATTGTCGTTAGGCCTGCGAAGTCTACTGTCTTCTCCAGGTCAGAGCGGCTGCCCCATAGCTTTTTCCGATTCTCCCACAATCATTATGATACTGTTCTCCCACAATCATAGGATGCTGTACTCCCACTCATTAGGATACTGTTCTCCCACATTCATAGGGATACTGCTCTCCTACAATCACTCGAGTGCTGTTCTCCCACAATCATTAGGATACTGATCTCTCACAATCCAAATAAGAAATGGTTGACAGTACACAAAAATTAACGTTGAAGATAAACATAACTATTTCACGTTTCACTATCTTTGTCCTCAAGCAAACATGATAACCATTTCACGTTTCACTATCTTTGTCCTCAAGCAAACATGATAACTATTTCACGTTTCACTATCTTTGTCCTCAAGCACATGTAATTATCTGATTAGCAGTCTAAAGTATTTATGACATTGTTTACGTATAGTTTTATATTTGGCTATACCCAATAATTATATACTTAATATTTGTGTATCATGTCCAGATTTTATACACGAATTAAATCATTTGATCTTTGTCTGCATATTGATTATTGTGTATCGAGAAAAGAAACTGTACCACTTCAGACGTTTCCCTTTAATACAATCTTAAACATCATCTGTCTTGTGTTCAAAAACACAAAATAGTGCAATTTTACGCTTAAATCACACCTATTGTAAGATAAACCAATCATGTGTATATGAGGTCTTATAATTGACTGTAAACATAATTTAACATGTGTGTGAGATGTGTGTGAGATGTGTGTGAGATGTGTGTGAGATGTGTGTGAGATGTGTGTGAGATGTGTGTGAGATGTGTGTGAGATGTGTGTGAGATGTGTGTGAGATGTGTGTGAGATGTGTGTGAGATGTGTGTGAGATGTGTGTGAGATGTGTGTGAGATGTGTGTGAGATGTGTGTGAGATGTGTGTGACATGTGTGTGAGATGTGTGTGAGAAGTGTGTGAGATGTGTGTGAGATGTGTGTGAGATGTGTGTGAGATGTGTGTGAGATGTGTGTGAGATGTGTCTGAGATGTGTGTGAGATGTGTGTGAGAAGTGTGTGACATGTGTGTGAGATGTGTGTGAGATGTGTGTGAGATGTGTGTGACATGTGTGTGACATGTGTGTGACATGTGTGTGACATGTGTGTGAGATGTGTGTGACATGTGTGTGAGATGTGTGTGAGATGTGTGTGAGATGTGTGTGACATGTGTGTGAGATGTGTATGACATGTGTGTGACATGTGTGTGACATGTGTGTGAGATGTGTGTGAGATGTGTGTGAGATGTGTGTGACATGTGTGTGAGATGTGTGTGAGATGTGTGTGAGATGTGTGTGAGATGTGTGTGAGATGTGTGTGAGATGTGTGTGACATGTGTGTGAGATGTGTGTGACATGTGTGTGAGATGTGTGTGAGGTGTGTGTGAGATGTGTGTGAGATGTGTGTGAGATGTGTGTGAGATGTGTGTTGACAAGTAGACTTTTGATATATATGACAAATAAATAAAAATTGAAACCAATGACTGCCTTTTAATGAAAATGTGTATTAATAGGGTCTATACCAGTTAAATTGCAACAAAATGGAGCAACACAGGAACAAAAAGACCAAGAAATCACCTACCAAGAAAAGAAGACCCTCATCAAAGCCATCAGGAAAGTCGACCACCCAAAAGACAATTACCACTATCGCGACAGAGCAGAGCAGGTTATTATCTTCCGCCTCAGAACAGGACACAACAGATTAAACAGCCACTTAAATAGGCTAAGATTGGTCACATCACCACTGTACCCTTGTGGGCAGGCAGCACAGACCACTGAACATATCATGCAAGACTGCAATACACTAAACCAGTTAAGGGAAGAACACTGGCCCACAGAGATGGATATTCACAGAAAGATGTATGGGAGCACTGAGGAGCTTTCAAATACAGCAACATCTATTAAGAAAACAGGACTGGCTGTGTAGACATGTCAAACTGCGAACGAGAAGAAGAAGAAGAGGAAGAAGAGATGCGCCATTTTGAAGTTGGTAAAAACTAGTACAATGTGCTATAATATCACGCGGCATGAACTATAATAAATGATTGACAGTACACAAGACAGCAAGCTGGTGACAGGCATGATTATCAACACCACACAGTATAAACTCTACGAAATTATTGGCAGTACAGAGGACAAAAGGTTGTGGACAAACATGATACTAAACGCCATACGGTATGGACTTCAGAATTAATTCAGTTTCTATTGTTGTACCTACAATTTTCTATAGTCACCTTTTATATTTACTTTTCCACATATTCCCTGGTCGTGCTTTGTAGCGGAGAGAAATAGAGCACGCCTTGAACAACCAAGGTACTAGGTTCAATTATCAGTTATGTATATGCACCGAAGAGTAAGCAACGGCAACCTAATATTTCCCAGTGTTGGGGCAGTGTTTCCCAACAATTTTTACCATGCCCCACCTGAATCTTTCAAAAAGTTTCATTGTAACATATACATATATGTTAATATTCGAAAATTGTATTATTTCTCCCTGAACAGTAAAATTGATCCCTCACCACCATTCCTGTGGGGACTGGGCACCAAGTTGGGAAACACTGATATAGGGGGGGTGGGGATTCCATTTATCTGACCTTGAAAGGAGAGGCATTTTATTTGTTCAAGTTCATACATTTACAATCATCCAGTGCCATATATACGTCTTCGGTACAGGGGGGGGGGTGAGAGGAGTTAACTATAAAATATAAAGTAATTTCTTCCTTTTCGTGAATGATTCTTTAATTTTCGCGAGAGTTTAGTGATCTATTTTGTGGAAATCCATTAAAAGGGAGCTGTGAAGAATTAGCTGCTTTTTAAAAATATGTACCAAGTACACGAATAATTTAAATAGGAATATGTGACAGCGAGGTACAGAGCACATATGTGACAGCGAGGTACAGAGCACATATGTGACAGCGAGGTACAGAGCACATATGTGACAGCGAGGTACAGAGCACATATGTGACAGCGAGGTACAGAGCATATATGTGACAGCGAGGTACAGAGCACATATGTGACAGCGAGGTACAGAGTACATGTGACAGCGAGGTACAGAGCATATGTGACAGCGAGGTACAGAGTACATATGTGACAGCGAGGTACAGAGCACATATGTGACATCGTGGTACAGAGCATATGTGACAGCGAGGTACAGAGTACATATGTGACAGCGAGGTACAGAGCATATGTGACAGCGAGGTACAGAGTACATATGTGACAGCGAGGTACAGAGCACATATGTGACATCGTGGTACAGAGCATATGTGACAGCGAGGTACAGAGTACATATGTGACAGCGAGATACAGAGCACATATGTGACATCGTGGTACAGAGTACATGTGACAGCGAGGTACAGAGTACATATGTGACAGCGAGGTACAGAGCACATATGTGACAGCGAGGTACAGAGTACATGTGACAGCGAGGTACAGAGTACATATGTGACAGCGAGGTACAGAGCACATATGTGACATCGTGGTACAGAGTACATGTGACAGCGAGGTACAGAGTACATATGTGACAGCGAGATACAGAGCACATATGTGACATCGTGGTACAGAGTACATGTGACAGCGAGGTACAGAGTACATATGTGACAGCGAGGTACAGAGCACATATGTGACAGCGAGGTACAGAGTACATGTGACAGCGAGGTACAGAGTACATATGTGACAGCGAGGTACAGAGCACATATGTGACATCGTGGTACACAGTACATGTGACAGCGAGGTACAGAGTACATATGTGACAGCGAGGTACAGAGCACATATGTGACGGCGAGGTATCGGGTTAAAATTAGAGCACAGGCAATTGTGCCTCCAGACCGTTTAGAAAGCCATGGAAAACTACTGAACGTATTTATATTGCCTAGAAAATCGCTACATGCAACAACAAAAAAATTAGTGTGTGCCAACAATTTTCTTCTTCAGAGTTTATTCTCAAAATGCCGCTGGTTCTCTCTTATAGCAGGACAATGGATTCTTACTAGATTTCCAACATGGTATATTTCAGAGAATAGAAATGCGCTGGTAGCTGTTTTATTTGCGCCAATGGTCCGGCACAAGCATCTTCGGTGGGGCTACAAATTTTAATTTAAATAGAAAACATCACGATGTTATAGAAAAAAATAAGAAGTCTGTGGACGTGATGTCGAATTCGGAAAACGTGCTGACCCAATTGGCCAGGCATTAGCTAGCTGAACTAAGCTGGTTCAAATCCCATCAGCTGCCTTATGAATTTTTTTTCCTTAATTAAATGTTGTGTTCCATCAGAAAAAAACAGATGATCAAGTCAATAAGAAAGCCACAAACACCAACACAAGATGACTATCATATTATGAACAGACCAGAACAAGTTATAATTCTACGTCTCAGAACAGGACACAACCGACTCCGCAGTCACATGTATACAAAGTTCAAGATTGGCAACACATCCATGTGTACATGTGGACAGGCAGCACAGAGTGCCAAACATATACTTCAAGAGTGTTCTGAGCATAAAACGCTGAGGCAGACATATTGGCCAGAGGAAACAACACTGGAATCAAAGCTCTATGGGACACTGTATGAACTACAAAAGACAGTGAGTTTTATTAAGGAGACAGAATTACATATATAGACATGTTTCAAGTGAACGAAAGAAGAAGAAGAAGAAGTTGTGTTCAGATGTGTGGCTTTGAACCTCCCCTGTATGGAAGGGTGGTTTGGTATGTTCAGACCTATATACAGGCTTGTAATTATCTAAAATTGCAATCAGCAACAATTGTCATAATCAGAACTGAAAGTTGTAATAATCAACAGCTTTATTCATAAACAGTTGTAAACATCAAAAGTTGTAATTATCAACAGCTGTTATCACCAAAAACTGTAAGCACTAAAATTTATAATCACAAAAAGGTTGTAATCACCAAAATGTGTGATTTTAAAAAAAATGTGATTCCCCAAAATTGTAAATCATGGTAAAATTGTAAAACTAAAAAGTTGTAAGTTATAATCATACAAAAACTTTAAGCAATAAAAGCTGTAGTCCCTATACAATGTAACCACAAAAAGTCACTGTCAGCAAAAACAATACAGTCTTCTCTTCTTCTTGTCGTTCGCAGTTTGACATGTCTACACAGCCAGTCCTGTTTTCTTAATAAATGCTGCTGTATTTGAAAGCTCCTCAGTGCTCTCATACATCTTTCTGTGGATATCCATCTCTGTGGGCCAGTGTTCTTCCCTTAACTGGTTTAGTGTATTGCAGTCTTGCATGATATGTTCAGCGGTCTGTGCTGCCTGCCCACAAGGACACAGTGGTGATGGGACCAATCTTAGTCTATAACTGCAAATTTTCCGTTAGGGGGATGTAGAGATGTGGCACGTGTATAAGTGAGAAAAGGCTTCACTAACTTCCTGTCGTCACGTCATGTACGGCGTGAGATTTTTAATTTACGCTAGAACGCAAAAACCCAAGTGTTGTAACTCACCTGTTGGAACGCTCTGTTCAAGTTGGCCAGATTATATAAATGATAATTTTTGGTTTCATCCCTTCTTTCCTCCTGTGGGATTGTAATCTTTGAAAACAAAAATATTAATTCCGAGAGTCATAATTGTGAATATGTTGGAAAGGGGGGGGGGGGAGTGAGAGAAGGGAAACAGATACATTAATGAACTTGACAACATCAAAGAATGTGCAAAACTTGAATTATATACATTCATCAAAGCCTTAAAACTGTATAACCAAAATTGTACTTGCGCAGAACACAAGGTAGTTAGTTTTACCATTCACAAACAATCAGACTATCAGACACGAAAAAAATATAGATGACAGTATACAAAATATACTCGCCATTGTGGCAACCCTGAGCCTTGACCTCTAGCTCAAGATACAAATAATATGGCTACTGTCGTTTTTTCCAGGTATGTTGTAGGAGCTGACTAATGAAAGTTGGAGGATAGGCTTACATCATGTGAACAGAAATCATTATAATACCTTGTTTCAATTTCTTACATTTGTTGCACAGAGTGGGGGACGGTCCCCGTGAGAAAGTGACGGTCCCCCATGAGTAGGGAACCATCGAATACTCGATGTGTTATCACTGCGGATAGGTCAACAAATTTGACAGAAGAATGATGAGATAGCTGGCCCAAAAGTATCTTCTGTGATCATGGCAGGACGTGATAATTCTGGGATACTGGCATATTAAAATTCCTCCCTTCGGGGACTCAACATACATCCATGAGGCCCCACACCCTTACACAATCATGCCTTTGAGAAAACTTATATGACTCCATGTGCCGCCTCGTTTACTAAAATGAGAAGAGCCAGTGCTTTTGTCAGAAAGGCTATAGGCTGTCCAGAGCTACTCGCTCACAGCTAAAGGGATTATTGCATCATGATCACAAAACAGACAAAATCAACGAATTGTTCATCCATGAGGTCTTTCTAAAAAAAAATACAGAGAATACACGAAAAATAAAAATATTACAGTAAAAGCACAGAAAAATAAAATAGACTAGACTGCAAACATCTAACAATATTTCTGTTGTTATATCATGCGACCTAGTCTTCATTTTCACTGTTCTTCTTCTTAAAGTCCATGGCGTGTGACATTGGTTATCATATCTTTCCACGGCCTTCTATTTTGTGGCATTTCAATCATTTTTATTTGACCAAAGAATGTGGACTATCTCTTTCTGATGCAGGAAAGCAGCTTTCTTTGTTAATTAACTTCTTTCAAAATATCTTCATTACGTTTTTTTTATCTGTCCATGGTGTTCTTAACATTCTTCTATAAAACCACATCTTTGCTGTCACATTACAATTTTTCACTGTTATGGTGAGTGTTCAAAATTCACTTCCATACATCATAGTTGGTTCTATTCTACTAAATCTCTTTCTCACAACTGACAAGATATATTACATAAGATGGTCTTTATCTTTTAAAATGTTGCCTTTTTTACCTGGGTAATTATACATTTGACTTCATTAATACATCTTCCATAATACAGAGGAGCGCGGTAGCCTAGTGGATAGTGAGCTTGCTTGCTGTCATCTGGTTACAGCGTGCCAGGTTCGAAACCACGTCCAGACATTAAAAAAAAAATCCGGGTTGTGATTTTGACACGACCACTCCTCCAGTCGACTCAGCTGTAAATGAGTACCTGACGCATGAGTTAGGGAAGGTAAAAAAACAGCAAGGAAGGGAACTGGCCACCCCACCTAGTACATGAAGAGTTATCTTCATCCCAGACGGCAGATGCCATGGGACCTACCTTTACCTTTAATACATCTTCCAAGTGATATTATTAATGTTCCCAAATATTTGAATACGTGAACTTGCTTCAAACTGACCCCCCTCTACTGTGATGTTACATTCAGGAGGATTCTCTGATATTACCACTACTTCCATTTTTCTGCTATTCAGACTAATGCCTTTATGTTGATTTTCTTTTGCAATAATATTCATCATTTCTTGTAATTGTGCTTTATTTTCGGCTATCAGAATTGTACCATCAGCATAGCGTAGACTGTTTATAATATGCCCTCCATCTGATATTCCTAGCATATCTTGTATGAATCTAATTATTATTTCACAGTATAAATTGAACAGATCTGGTGACAGCACACAATGTTTTACTATTATATTCATATTTATCGCTTGATCTCTGTATGTATTTTTAGTGAGAAAGACCTTATGGTGGAAACGTTGATTTTGCTCGTTGCATTTACTGTCATTCTTTTGTCCGTTAGTCTGATAGTATGTTTGTAATCGGTAAAACTAACTACTCTGGTTCTGCGTAAGTACATTATTGACCATTTCTTCATGTTGTCTAGTCCATGATTTTCTCTTAAATCTCTTCCTTTTCTTATCACTGTATATTTTGTTATGGCCATGACTTGTCAGTTTCTATCACATTGTTGAAATCTAGACTCCGTTTCTTCTTCTTCATAATTAATTCTTAAACTCCTGCTGGTTCTTTCCTGTGGCAGGACAATGTTCCTACTAGATTTCAAGCAGGATGTAATCCAGAAAATAAAAATGCGTTGTGTTGCCGTTTATGTGCGCAATGACCCGACACATCCATCTTCGGCGGAGTCTCCGTTTGATTTTTGTGGTTCAGTTCTGTGTTTATTTATCATTAGCATCAAACTCATAACCCTTAAGTGTCGTAGTTGTGTCACTCTGGTAACATAAACACAGAAATTTTGTCATGACTCTCTGTTATCAGTTCTTTGTTCGAGTGTGGAGAATATTAATCTTGTCCATTCTTTAATATTATCAATCCATACTTTCCTCTTACCTCTTATTCTTCCACTCTCAACTGTTCACCGCGAGATATTTTTGAAAAGTGAATCGTGCCTTTGATATTCATTGTGATAATTACATGGGCGAAGAGGTTTGCTTAGTGGTAACCATCTCTTCTCCAAGTATCCTTTTTTGTTTATCCCTATCGTGAAAAAGAACTTTTAGTCAAAACGTCGTTCCTGTGTATTGTTTAACTTAAAACATTTCTTTAATCTTTTTTATGTTTTATAATATTCACTCGTATGAACTTAATGCACGTTTTTTTTCATTTCCTGCAATCTATTTATTACAGTTTACCTAATACTTTTTTGCTTATATTGATTACATAAAATGTTTTGTACACTAAAAAAAATGAACAGCTAGAAATGTCAGACTTTCTTACGTTAGCTAACTCTGTCTCAAACTCGATGACTTCAATCATCCGTTCCTGAACGAACGTCTCATTGGGAGCACCAAGTAGTCTGAATACATCAATCATGTACTTTAGGTAAGCAGATAGAACCTGTAATATAAATAGTACAATCAATATAAGGTAATACTGTGTGAACTGTAACATCAATAGTACTTACGTAAAACATAAGTTTTTTTTACCGTTCCACTTAGACTCGACGGACATCACTAAAACTAGGGTGTTATGATGTGCAAACAAGAAAACATAAAAATTACACTACACAAAATATGTTCAACGTTTCGACCAAAAAGCCTTATTAAGATACGCACAAAACATCAAAAGACATTTTGATCGGTCATTTATGTCATCTTTATATTCGTTGCGTTTTCACCTATATTTACGTTTTTATGTACTTCCTGTTCCTGTCCTTCCGGCATCTCACTTCTATATTTCAGTTGGACACGTTTGTGTGTTGGAATCATTTCTATTCGTTGTCTTTTGATGTTGTGTGCGTATCTTGATAAGGCCTTTTCGTAGAAATGTTGAAAATGTTTTGTGTATTGTAATTTGTATGTTTTCTTGTTTGTACACTTCATAACCCCTAGTTTTAGTGATAGTTCGTCGCGTCTTAGTGGAACGTTAAAAAAACTTGGGTTTTTTTACGTAAGTAATATAAATAGTAGTGGTTTAAGGGAAAAACTTGCACACAATGGAAATACAGAGTGCTGTACAGAAAAAAATAGGGCTCATCATCTTGTGAAAATAGGATAAATGTAGTAGCACATCAGCGGAGACTAGCTAGAGAGTCACGGGTAGACCAAATATCATCTGCAGGACAGTGGTCGTCCTATTCCCGAACTGTACAATGACATTTGCGGCCAGAATATGTATTATTAGCCTTCAACGAACTCATAGTCAAGGACATATCTCTAACTGAATTTCGAAAGTGGATGTAACAAATGGCCATCATCATCATCATGTGATGGACGAACAACATAGCAACAGTGGTTTAGTGTACCTCAAGTACAGGAAATAGTAACTGGAAATATCAATCATAAAATGTATTATCCAATCAGTACATAAAAAACAGTCGTAATGCACCAACCAGCACCAGGTGTACCATATGTCGACCCACCATCTTCGTTCATGGTAAACAGAAACTCAGCAATGAATATACGTTTCTGGTACCGCTACAGCTCTCAATCAAATATCACAACAATCAACAAGGGGGATAAATTGTTCAATAGCTGCTGTCTACAACAATCAACAAGGGGGATAAATAGTTCTATAGTTGCTGTCTACAACAATCAACAAGGGGGATAAATTGTTCAATAGCTGCTGTCTACAACAATCAACAAGGGGGATAAATAGTTCTATAGTTGCTGTCTACAACAATCAACAAGGGGGATAAATTGTTCTATAGCTGCTGTCTATAAGTTATGTTTACATATTTTTGCAATTTTAACACCCCCCCCCCCCCTTGAATGGACGAGTAAATGGGTGGGTGTTTACATAGATAGATAGATTGCAGAGTAAATGTGTGGGTGAGTAGGTGGAAAGATAGGTGGATGAATGGGTTGGTGCCTGATGGATGGGTGAGTAGCTGGTTGGATGGATTGATGGGTGGGTGAATGAAAGGATGGATGGATGGATAGATAGTAGATGGGTGGGTAGGTGGGTGGATGAAATGATGGATGGGTGGGTGAGTGAGTGGATAGGTGTGTGGAGGGATGGGTGGGTCAAGGGATGAGTGGTTTGATGGATAGATGAGTGGGTAGGTGGGTTAATGGGTGGGTGGTTGAAAGGATGGATGCATTGGTCGGTCGAACAGACAGACAACCAGGCTGGCACACAGACAGAGAGACGGATAAAAGGATATATAGGCAGGTAGATCAGTAAGTGGATGGGTAGGTAGGTATGTAGATAGATAGATATATAGATAGATAGACACAGACGGACGGATAGGTAGGTAGGTAGGTAGATCGGGTGGTAGGTAGGTATACAGTGCAGTGTACAAAGAGCATACCTTATCCTCAGTTAGTGACCTGTTGAGGTAATAATCTCTCTCTGGCAGGCCAAGACCTCCTTGATCAATCTGTGTCAAATAATCAAATGATCAAAATGTCAAATGATCAAAATGTCAAATGATCAAAATGTCAAATGATCAAAATGTCAAATGATCAAAATGTCAAATGATCAAAAAATCAAATAATAAAATAATCGACAAGTAATTCATTTAAATATACGCATAGCAAGATCGAAATAAGTGGGTTAGTCTTCTTAGTCAAAAGTATCTCATGGATGTGCTGTCCCGGTCATGCAGGAGTCGGAAGCAACGGAAGATCTGAAGCATCGGCGGGTAAAATATAGTTGATAGGTCAATGATAAGAAGAGACATAGCTTAGATAACTAGGTTGAATGTATGATCTACAACGTGATACAGAGGAGAATGAGAGAGAGAAAGAGACAATGCACATGATCAGAGAATTATAGAAATAACCCTTTATGTGGTTAAGGGGAAAAGTGTTTACTCTCTGGAATGATCTGAACGTAGGACCAGCAAAAGAAAAGGGCACTGAAGTTATGCATTTTTTATTCCTGATGAACTGGCGAGCTTGGCTCTTATGGGAGTTTCTCCTGGTGCAATGATGCACTGCCGTGATTCCTAATCAAGAATTTGGTACTAGATACCTGATAAGCTCGAGTAGGTCATCGGATACGGCCCCCACACATTTCATGTTTCATTCTAGTACTGCTAATTCTCCCACCCCTTCCTATTTTATCATCAAGTGCCATATCGGTAGTCTAATGCAGTGGTTCTGAACCTTTTGGTGGCCCATTTAGACTTATATTTTAATTTATGGCACCCTTTTGGCACAAATTTTTATCCGTCGTCCCCTTTCGGATCAAATTTATAACCATGAACCCCGTTCTGATAAAACTTTCATCAATGATCCACTTTAAATATAAATTTTCATCCATTGTTCTCTTTACACATAAATGTTCATCTATAGTTCCCTTTAGACATAAATTTGCATTCATGGTTCCCTTTAGACATAAATTTGCCTTCATGGTTCCCTTTAGACATAAATTTGCATTCATGGTTCCCATTAGATATAAATTTGCATTCATGGTTCCCTTTAGACATAAAGGCTTCGGCAACATACTGGCAATTCATGATTTCTGATTGTTTGTAGCACATCCTGTCCTAGATGTAGCGATAAATCTATCATTTAGTGTTAGCTGTTATGATTTTCTAAGCAATATGTTACGTTTAGTAATTTGTCATTGCTTTATGAAATGCCCGAACGCATAAATGCCTGCAGCGGAGATTAAGCCTGACACCTTGATCATACGAATCGCGAACTGTACCTCTGTGCAAGCCCGTACATTCTTCTTCGTCTTCTTCAGCGTTCATTCTCAAAATCTCACTCACTGGATCTCTTGCAGCAGGTACACGTAGGTCCCATGGCAGAAACTTGCCGTCAGAGATGAAGCTAGTTCTTCGTTTACTTACCCGCAGCAACTATTAACGAGATGACCAGTTCCCTTCCTTGCTGTATTTACCTTGCCTAACTCATGTACCCAAGTACCAATTTACATCTGGGTCGACTACAGGAGCGGTCTTGTCAAATGAGAAATGACGATCCAGATTTTCTTTTCTTTCCGGAAATGGTTTCGAACGTATCAAGCTCACTATCATCTATGCTGCCTCGCTCTTCCTTGTAGCAGGACAGTGGTCTTAATAAATTTCCAGCATAATGTAGTCCAGAGAATGGAAATACATTGTGCAGCCGTTTTATTTGCGCCAATGTCCCTACACATCTTCGCTGGTAATCCCGTAGATAATAAGAGGGACCCACCCCCTCCTTCCCCATTAGGGAGTTGGAAAATGACATTTAGCACTAAGAAGCAGGGTTAAACTGTGGGATAATTTCCATCTCCTTCGCACTTTGATGATTTTTTTCCAAAAATGCCTCACAAAAACGCACAAACGTAGAAATAAATAAGTAACCTGTCAGAGGATATCCGACAAGGTGGAGAGTGCTGAAGTAACAAAAATAGAAGCGATAACAATTATGATAATGTATTACTGTTATTGATTACTAATATAACTAATAAATCGCACAAATACGGAATATAAAGTATTGTTAATTAAGAATAAAATAAAATAACAACAAAGAATTTTCCACGTTGCATAAAATAAGTCCTTGTTCCTTTGTTTTGTACTTGCTTATTTTTTTGTGTTACTTCACATTACTTTACATTTGGTATTTTTGTATTTATTAGTTATATTAGTAAACAGTCACAATAATACATTGTCGTATGTATTAAACGAAGAAATTACCTATTTTTAGGTTTAAAAAAAACACCCCCTTCCACCCCTACCGCCCTGCCTCTCTACCACAATTTTCTTAATAGATTGCAGAATTGAGAGAGTACATACGAAGTAATCGGGTTATCTTTTATCATGACTGTTTGTGTAGCCAACGAAAGAAATTACTGCCTCCCTCAACTTAAATCAACAGAGTCCACGCGCGGAGCGAATCAGTCAAATACAAATCGAATATAACCAGCCAAGAGGGATAATGTAATTTGTTTTGTGTTGTGCATGTAATAGCAGCGTTGCTACAGCTGTGGGTTTTTGTTTTTTTAGCTAGACCTGGAGTTTTCGACCGACGTTTGTGGTGCTGGGTTTATTTTAGACACTTTTCCTTAATCAGTGGGTTTTTCAGGAAATTCTAAGGATTTACCACAAGACGGGTAAATCCTCCAGATTTTCGAGAAAAAAAAGTCACGAATAAATCTCATGAAAACGATGCAATTGTACACGATCATGGTCGAATAAGCATTTGTTTTGCATATTACACTTTATATATATATATATATATATATATATATATATATATATATATATATATATATATATATATATATATATATATATATATATATATATATATATATGACCTTTTTTATATAGAATTATGTAGGTTTTTTTTTAGCTATTTGAGGTTTGTTACACAGGTCGATCTGGGGTTATTTCTTAATATGTCAGTGGCAACACTGATTGACAGAGTGTTGTGGTCTTGTTTCCATGGTGATCGAAATATCCAGGTCATAAAGTTTATTATTTAGATAGTGTTTTCAGCTTAATCATACAAAATGTATAAATACGTGGAATGATTCTCTGCACATGTACATCCAAGTTTAGTTATATATCGGATGAATATCAATGGATGACTAGTTTATGTAATTATTCACTTGCAATTGGTGCATAGGCGGCATCTCAGTTGACATCCGAGTGGTCGGTTAGTGCACTTTTTTTCGAATAGAACGTATGTGGTTAACGATCGATTCTCGCCTTGTTTTTCTTAATAAAAAAGTATCTTAATGTGTTTCATTTTTCTCTAAAGAAACTGAAGTAAAGTTAACCCATAGCATTTATTAATGTCGTAGCGGTGTGAGATGCTAGCGATCTCAGATTTCAGAGGCTCTGCTATATGAGGGCGGTAATCATCTCCTCTCTATCGTAGTCTTTACTTTGCGGATTAATCCGATACCCAATTAAGACTGGGTCGACTAGGGAGCCATTGCGATCTGAAAAAAAAGTCCGTCTCATCTTGGGAATGACTCCATGATCACTCATATGCGAGGCCAGTGCTCTAACAACTGCGCTCGAAGCCCGCTATTTTCTCTAACGTAGGAACTGAAATAAATTTATTGTAACTGGATCACCTAGAGACATTGTTGCTATGGGAACATTTATACAGGAGAGGCTTATATGATAGTAGTTTACGAAGGGACTGGATATCTACTTTTTTAATGGGGAATATCGGGAGGGGGGGGGGGGGGGAGTCCGAAAAAATAAAAAAGGCAATTTTTGACGAGAGGTTGACAAAAGTTGACGTCAACAAAACTTGTTATTTTTTAAACCATTGGTAACATATCCTTGTTTGGGTGTGGCCATCAATCCAGCTCGTTGGTAACATATCCTAGACATGAAGAAGACATTAATCCAGCACGTCGATAGCATATCCTAGACATGATGTAGCCATTAATCCAGCACGTTGGTAGCATATCCTAGACATGATGTAGCCATTAATCCAGCACGTTGGTAGCATATCCTAGACATGATGTAGCCATTAATCCAGCACGTCGATAGCATATCCTAGACATGATGTAGCCATTAATCCAGCACGTTGGTAGCATATCCTAGACATGATGTAGCCATTAATCCAGCACGTTGGTAGCATATCCTAGACATGATGTAGCCATTAATCCAGCACGTTGGTAGCATATCCTAGTCAGGAAGAAGTCATCAATCCAGCGTTTTTTGTTGTAGTGATTTTCTAGGCAATATAAATACGTTCAGTAGTTTGCCATTACTTTCTGAATGGTCTGGATGCACATATGCCTACGGCCGGAGCCGAACCCAGTACGTGGCCGTCATAGACACGCTTTGTACCACGCCGACACAGAACCTGAGAACAATTTTTATAAAACATTAAATTTTCTGAATTATAAAATGTTTTCTTGATTCTTGATTAGAATAGAAAGTGTATGTCTGCGTGTTACGCGACGCGTGTTTCTTCTGCAAAAAAATTTTTTGGGTGGGGGGGGGGGGTACAAATTGGTGATATAATTAATCAGGGGTCAGTCCCGCAATTCTCTACAAGCTTTTGACAAGGTTTGGGGTGAGATACAAAATTGCAAAAACATTAGTAACGCCATTTATGGACAGCCCCTAAGTTTATCGAATTCATGGCAGCTGGTCTGTGGATATTCCTAGGCAATAAAAACCTTGGTGGTCAACTTGTAGAGGCATTCTAGACAATCGAATACTCATGAGCCCAGTGACGGTCCACTATGCAATTACAATTTCGGGACGCCCTATCAAGGCTACCGAAGGATTGAAAATCTCTCGGGGCACTCAAAGATACTCATACTCTTTAAAAAGCACCTCTAAACAGTACATTGACTACGATTGGATGAAAGAATTAGTATCAATTAACAGATTGATCATTTATTAAATGATTGAATAAATGAGTGATTAAATGGACAGAGTAGGAGATAATTAAATGATTTCATTGATGAGTAATTGAATGGATATATTAAAGGAGACATTAATGCAAACGAGAAGAGGAAGAAGATCTATTAAGCTTTCTATATGTTTAATCTTTTTATTTGTTCATCTTTTTTGTTTGGAAATACATGTCTTTGAAAACTTAAATACTGATTGGGAAGAATTCAAATCAAACAAGATTTACACGTTTACACAGATGTATTAACGATCTGATTGTGTGGTAAATGGATTGACGATCTGATTGTGTGGTAGATGGATTAACGATCTGATTGTGTGGTAAATGGATTGACGATCTGATTGTGTGGTAGATGGATTAACGATCTGATTGTGTGGTAAATGGATTGACGATCTGATTGTGTGGTAGATGGATTGACGATCTGATTGTGTGGTAGATGTATTGGCGATCTGATTGTGTGGTAGATGGATTGACGATCTGATTGTGTGGTAGATGTATTGACGATCTGATTGTGTGGTAGATGGATTGACGATCTGATTGTGTGGTAGATGGACAAATAACTCATTCTCGTACAAATCTCAGAAGAATTACCTGGAGTATATTGGTGCTAGAGTCCTTATCATCCTCCGCCACAAAGACAGAAAAGAATACGTAAACATTCAACAAATGAGCATCTTCGATCATTTTGTTAATATTCCAGTTGCCGGGTATTTGCCACGACGGGTCCCACTGGCTGATGTTAATGCCCCATCCAAGTCCAGCGATTAAGTCCAACAGTGGTTGTGCTCCAGCTTTCTCAACGAGTTTGTTCTCGTCCATGCATGACATGTAGTACTTTTTGGCTTTCAGCTCGGCAGTACTGCTGAATGTTGAGTCTGGTTTATCTGTTGACAAAAGAAACAACTTTAACACCGAATCTTTTACACTATTTTGTTTCTAGGTTCCTCTAAATTAATATAATTAAAATGCTAACGTCAAAGATAGTTACGGATCAGGGTCGTGGATACGTCTTCATTAAGAGGGAGGGGGAGCTTACCTTAAAAATTAATTTTTAACTTAAAAAAAAAGAATAAAGGCTTTAGCTTATTGTCATTGCAGTTCCCTCATTTAGATTTTTTAATGAACTTTTTGCAGATAATAGATAACGGGGAAGGAGTGATTACCCACCTATTGGCTAAATTTCTAGTACTAAATTACTAAAAATCATGTTCCGATTTCCTAAGGGGGGTCGGGTGGTTGATACTTCCTTATCTACGGGCTTATTACCGATCGATGGCCCATGGGTCATGTCCTTTACTCGAGTGTCAAAGATAAAAGTGATGAACAGGTAAAAGTATTGAACATTTGCAATCGTGATAGATGATAATAATATGTCTTTCTGTTTGGTTATCTGCCTGCCTGTTAATCTACATTTACATATATGTATCTATCTATATATCATATATCATATATCTATATATCATATATCATACATCATATATCTATATATCATATATCTATATATCATATAACAATCTATCTATATATCTATCATCTATCTGACAATCTATCTATATTCATTCAGCGCACAATATTGTGCATGGGACATTAACCAGAGCTCTCCAGTACAAACGATGTGATGCTGTGTGTATCAATGTTATTGAGACAATTCTTCCATGTTGGTGAGACAATAGCCATACCCTCTTAGATGGTTTTTATGCGAAGAGTCTCTTTTAGGAGTCCTCATTTTCTTTAGCAATCTAGTACTCATGTTAATGCTTATATACTAACTGAAGCTTATGTGAGTGGAATAGCAGAACCACGACTCCTCCTATTTTAATGGTTAAAAGCTCGGATATAACCTAATTGAACTAACATCTGTGGTTGAAAGTATTGTACCCCACCATATCAAATATTTGTTTATTTAGCTAAATGTTTATAGTGGCAGTCTGTTTTCAATCATTCAAAGTACATTGTCCGATATAAGTCAATCGTTTTCTTGTTACTGATCTAGGAACATATTGCTGTTTGGTGTCTTCTCTTAATTGTTTGATTTGAATTCTTCCCAACCAATATTTAAGATACATTTATTTTGAAACCAAAAAAACGCCTGTGTGTTGCCGGGGCCCGAAAGGGGAGCAAAGAATAGCAACACTGTTTGTAACAGTAGCATAGTCTGCACTTATGTGTGAAAGAAAGAACTTGTTACCGAAAACATATAGTTGACTGTCTGTCCTGGACAGACTAGTGTGACAGAAAGAAGATCTGCAGCGTCATAATAATTTGCGACGGAAGAAAATGCCTTTTAGGACTTACTGGAATACTAGTGCTGTGACCAGGTATAAATCTGTGTAATACTGCTCGACATCTATCAGTTAACCAAAGCACTCCTTCACAAGAATATGAAGTTTATTTACACAAGTTGATATACATCAATTAATAGCATCATACTCATAAGAGAGGCAAATAAACACTAGTCACAAGTCCCAATCTAGTCTTATTCGAGTTCGTCCTCAACTCTGCAGACTAATCTTAAATTATCTGCAACTGGGCAATAATATAATCATCTCAGATTACAAATTACGCCAACACATCCAGGAATTGCTTCACTCGGGTTATAAGCTAAGTCTTAAAGAGTATACACCGACTAACTATCTGACTCCGACTCTGACTGTCGCGAGACTAACTAGGACTTGCCTCTCCTGGGAGACAAGTACTGACTGTCCGAGACAAGCCTGATAGAGACTCCCCTAACCTGGGAACTGACTCCGGGGACTGCCGTCTCTAGCACTCTCCACCCTCTTTTTGTGTGCTCCGGTGAGGTCCTCAACCCCGCCTTTATTCTTACTCCCCACCTATCATCTTCTCTTCTCGGTCCGCACTTCTGCTGCTTCTGACTCCGCCTCTACATTATCACCTGTCAAACTCCTGTATGCGTTTATTAAACCATGCGTAACGTTAGATGTTCCTCTATGGTAAGAGGCTATGCCCCTATCGTTACGTAACTTAATCGTCTTGCCGTTTCTATTGTCTGGTTGTTGTGCGTAGCAACAATTTCCGTCGGACTCTGTGTGAGTTTGTAGGCACTCGTCTATTCCAGTTCAAACATCCCATTGACCTTCCTGAGGTATGGTATAGCAGCGTCACAATAGTTTTTCTGCTTCTGTAGTTAGTCATGTCTACCTCCCGTGTCTAGAGTGCGTAAGATGCAGACTTGTGATAAATAATATTGCCTTTAGCTAAAGCGTACTAGCTTGTCTCAGACTTTCTGTCGGACATGTGTGCGAACAACTCGTCTGCCACCACCGATACTATTACATGTTTACCTTCCACGCATGTCGTAAAAGGCGACTAAGGAATTTATGGGATAGAGTTGGCTGTCCCATCCCATATATGGTCAGTGATCCAAAGCCATGCTGAAGTCGGATGTGTCAGTCCGAAAGGCGCAGATATCGCAGCAATGCTGTAAACCATGACACAATGCATTCCGTTCTCCGGATTACATCCTTCTAATCTGTAGGAGTTTGAGAACGAACGAAGAAGAAGAAGAAGAAACCAAAGAAAGATGAACTAATAAAAGTGATTGAACGTATAGAAAGTTAGATCTTCTCGTTCGTAGATTAACTTGACTACAGAGCACGACTGGTTTTCTTGATAAATTTTCTTGTATTTGAAAACTCCTCAAGGCTCCCATACAGTTTTTTAACATGTCTACACAATGAGTCTGATTTTCTTGGAAAATGTTTCTATATTTAAAGCTTCCTAAGGTTTCCAAACAGCTTTCTCTGGATGTCTGTCTCTGTGGGCCAGTGCTCCACCCTCAACTGGTTTAGTGTAATACAGTCTTGCGGGATATATTCTACTGTCTATACTGCCTGCCCACAATGGACACAGATATAATGGAACCTGTATTAGTCTCTTTGAGTGTGAGTATAGTCTAATGTGTCATGTCCTGATGCGAAAGATGTAACCTCAGTTCTTGTCAAAATAATGATAGTTCTCTTTTTGGCGGTTATTTTCCTAAGTGTGTCCTCTCTTCCTGCTAGGTGATTTCCTTGTCTTTTTCTTCTTGTGTAGCTCGAATTTTTGTTAACATATCTACCTTGATAAATAAAAATTATGGACAGAAAAAAAGATTGTTCACATAAATGCTGGATAGATAATGATTAACAGATACAAATAATGAACTATAAAATGTGTGATATATAACAATTGTGATCAGATAAAAAATATTGAACATATAAAAGTTTGACAAATAAAATAGACGAACAGATAAAAATATTAAGCATATGAAAGTTTGATTGATGAAAATTATTAACATATAAAAATGTTGGACAGATTCAAATATTGACCATCAGACTGACCTATAGCATTTCTCATGACCAACATGTTCTTCTGCCACATCAACTCAAAAGTGCCCCATCGTGAGTGTCCAGATGGAATGGGATTGTTCTTCATCCATCCCCCACATGCATATTGGTAGAAGTCCTCGCATGGATCTACACCTCGGTCCATGGCTAATAGTATAGTGCTTGCCATGTTTATACATTCTGGGGTCAAGCAGTACTCTGAAAATGAGAGCATTCTGTTGGTTAGTCTATCCATTCTTCATGGAGGCCATGACAGTGAAATGTTAAGTCATTCGCCTGCTGACCAGCAGACCCAGGTTTCTAACCCACTCGTTATTCGCGGTTAGAAATAAAAATAATGGACAGCTATCGAGATAAAAATTTTAAAAAGCCAACTACGTATATTGTGAACTTCTACCGATCTTGAAACACAAATCTATCCAGATGGAAACCAATAAAGGTAAATCATAAACTCAATCTTCATACCATCATTGTGTTATCAATATCAGACATCGCCCGTGTGTTGCCGGGGCCCGAAAGCGGAGCAAAGAATAGCAACACTACCTTCCTTGCATGTCGTAAAAGGCAACTAAGGAGGTTATGGGATGAAGTTGGCTGCCCCATCCCATATAGGGTCGGTGACTCAAAGCCAAGATAAAGTCGGATGTGTCAGGCCGAAAGGCGCAGATATCGCAGCAATGCTGTAAACCATGACAGCTTATTCCGTTCTCCGGACTACATCCTCCTAATCTGCAGGAGTTTGAGAACGAACGCAGGAGAAGAAGAAGAATATCAGACATGGACACTAACAAAGGAACAGGAGAGAAAGCTTACTACGTGTGAAACTAGATGTCTAAGAAAAGCAGCAAACAGAACAAGAAGAGATCAAGGGAGAAATGAGGAGATTGTAAGAACTGTTTGAACATCTGTGGTCAAATATTTTGAAAAACAGACTGAAATGGTTCGGCCAATTAATTAAACTGAACCACTATTGGTCAGTGACAAGAGCATGTAACATGAAAATAGAAAGAACAAGATGCAGAGGAAGACCAAGAAGTAGGTGGACTGAAGGAGTTCCCAACGTTCAAAGACGTCACAATATTACTGCATATGAAGCAACAAAATATGCCATAGCCCGCAAAACCGGTCATCCTGCGACGCCCTACAGCTAAAGAAGAGAAAAGACTCTCTCAGTTGTGTAGATAGAAATAAATCTACGGAGAGAAAAACAGTTTCTATTGGCTAATATTCCAATATATGAAAAATAAAGATTTCTATTGGTTGTTTGTTGTTATCTCCGATACAGTAAACGTTCTATTGGTTGCTTGCCCAATCACTGAGAAAGATTTATACTGATTATACTTGTTCCATCTCTAAGATGATGATAATGATTCTGGTTCAGCGTTCATTCTCAAATTTCCGCTGTATCTCTCTTGTAGAATAATGATCCTACTAGATTTCCAACAGAATCTAGTCCAAAGAATAGAAATGTATTTTGTCGCTGTTTTATTTGCGTTAATGGCCCGACACATCCATCTTCTGTGACGTCGATGATAATGATGATGATGATGGTGATGATGTTGATGTTGATGATGATGAGATAATCCAATTAGCTTTGAGCAGGTAACTTTTACCAGCCTATTCTTTTCTGGCAAAATTACAGGTCCTCCTCAGTTGAGTAACTGGTGACACAAGGACTCGTATAAGGTCTCAAAGGTATGGACATGTATGGCTGTAAAAATTGGTGGGGGGGGGTATGGATGCGCTTGATACCTAAAGGAAGGTACTCCAATGCACTAGTATCTTAAGATTGCCACGTCCTGTCAGGAGCACATCACACACTTTTAGGCAACTAACTTATCATTCTTCTGTCGGATTTCTTCCCATCCGCAGTCATGTTATATCTGGCATCCCTCGTCACTAAGACGTCTGCCACAAAAGAAGAAATTGCATCATGCTCTGCTGAGAGGCGCAGAGCACATGAGGAGAATCCGAAGTACACTTAAGTCAATCCTCTACGTATTTTGAAACTTTATCTTAACTGCATTACTGTGGCTCCTTGTGACACTTCCTCACATCTGACGTTTTCGTATGTCAATTCTACGTTTTGATGAATAATTTGATGACCTTTTTTTATATCATAAGGGTAAAATGAGAGTGGTGTCTTTTGGCCCACATTTGACTAAGTTTCTAATAGTAAAAGTCACGTTCTGGTTTGCTAAGGGGGTGGCCGGTTAAAGCCCCGAAACCCCCCTAGGTCTACGGGCATGCTATGCCATTCTCTTCTTTCCTCTCAGTATATATCTATCTCTCTCTGCCCCTACATATCTCTCTACATAGCTCTCTCAGTCCCTATACATAACACATTCTCTCTACTTATCTCTCCCAGCCTCTACCTATCTCTCTCAGTCTTCACTAACACATTCTCTCCTTTCCTCTTATTCTCTACCCATCTCTCTCAGTTTAGTTATAACACATTCTCTCCTTTCTTATTAGTCTCTATCTATATCTCTTGGTCTCCACCTATCTCTCTCTCAGTCTACCTAAACATACTCCCTCCTTTCCTCTCTGCGTATCTTCCAATTACTACTAATTTAACTAATTCCTATATTCAACTACCCAAGTGAGTGCCCTTGGGGAACCAAGACTAAAACAAAACGCATTTCTAAATTCCCCTTATAAATAAAACATAAGCATTAACTCGTTCCAGTTTCGTTCTGTATTTCCTAGCAGACCACATAATGTTTCCGAGACCCTGTGAGAATATCCTAGCAGACCACATAATGTTTCCGAGGCCCTGTGAGAATATCAGTTGACATATCAACTCCAGAATGAAGATATTCTGTAATGTCGCATGGCGAAATAGCAGAAGTATAATGAATGATTTATGAGTTATCGGTGCATGTTATCATCAGCTCTAGCCGGACAATCCCATATGTGTCCCGGTCATTCTCTCAATTAAATCTATCAGTGCAGTTGTGAAGACATGTTGACTAGTTGTGTTGCGTGATACCAATGGTTGTTTGTGCGCCTCTCGTCCTGGTATATTCGACTTCAGCACCTGTGCTTGCTTGGACAGGTCTTTGATCCTGCTCGATATAGGGGGGACAATAGCAGATAGGTAATGGAGGAAGCAAAGATGTGGACCGTATTTGTCTCCATGTAAGATTTGTTTTATTGTGGTCGTTTGTTTGTCCTGATGAAGGATTTATAGTTGAAACGTCGTCTGTCCCTGTATCTCGTTGTTAGATTGGTTCATGTTTTATTTTGGTAACACACCTATTTTTTTATATCTTGACATTTGCCCAGTGTTACCCCAGCCACCTACTTCCTGTTTAGGGTTGTTACCCTACACTGGAAGATTTATCCCTCAATGTATAGGATGGCCCCCACCAATCTTAGTTTCCAGCTTTCGTTGGCTGAACTAAACCCCCATCTCCACTTCAATGAGTTGGCCTCGATTAGGACCAGAATAAAGTGGCTCACCGTGTTGATATATCACTTTTTATATATCTATTATGTTGCCCATTCCGGGCTGTTCTAATCTTTACTTCAATCTTTCGCGATCTGGAGTCTAGAGAGTGATCATGATTACCACTTCAGAAAATCTTTTGAGTGGACGTTTTAAAGTAAAGTCCTGCTCTAGAACAGTCCTGTTAGCTGATCTCATACAGCGTCATTCATCCTGGCCGATGCAGCAGATCATTTGTTACTTTGTGTCTCCAGACAAGAAAAAGTACGAAAAAGTCGAATATACCAAGATAAGTGATACTGCATGAGATCACTGTAAGGAACTATCTGAGACAAATACTTTTTTCAGCGAAAATTGGTTCAAAAATCTGTTATTTTTTAGTAACAGTTGCCTCTTTGAATGAGTCGTGTTACGTCCCTGTGTATCTAGAAGTCTATATTATAATGTGAAATTATTAGTATGGTCATTATATTTTTTTTTTAATCTACAATTTGGCCATAAACTGTTTCAACTATATGGCAACCCTGATAGTAACAGATTTACACATAAACATATATAGTACTCACTTTTGTTCTGTGCATGAAGTTCGTGAACCTGGGATTCTTTGATAGATACGACTATCGATAAAATGATCACAGTTAAGATCAATACCCCTACTAACAGAAGCAAAATCTTTTCCTTGATGGTTCTCTGTTTCCACGAGGGAAGGCTGATGCTGCTGTTAGAAATAAAATTATATCGTAATGATCAACAGCAGATTACAAAATCCATTCCTAAGTTTATGAATCACGTCAACTGTTCTCACAGTGGTAATATTCTCTGAGGAACAATATTTATAGTTAACGCTAATGAAACATCTTTAGCGAGGCACCAGCTGTAACGTTAAATTCCATCTGATTATAGCAACCATATTTTTGGAAGCCATTTATGGCCGTGAAATATGAATACCTGGTTAAACAGTGGCAAAGAGTATTGCTACTTTCAAAATTAAAATTGATTTTGAGGAATACCATGAACAGAGAAAATACTAACCAAGAAGTGATAAGAATGTTAAACTTCGAAGATTATTAGCTACTAAACAACATTCTAACAAGAAAGCTGGGTTTTTTTTTTGGCTAAGTAGAGAGACATAACAGCATGGAAATATTAGTAATGGAAGGTATGGTTTCTGGTAACAGAGGTAGAGACTGCTCAAGACAACGATGGACAAAAGACATCTCAGATTGTTTAAATATATCCATGGTTACAGAACTTCAACTCTCACAAAATCCATAAACATAACATGGCTATATTAAGGCCGCAAGTACATTTAAGGATACCGCGGAAAAGTTACTATTTGAATAATATTCATCACGATATGATGTTAAGCTTAGGAAAAAAAATATTTGACGTTTTTTGTTTTGTTTCGGGAGGGGGGTATTTAAAGAAAATGTGTTCCGAAGGAAGGTCATGGATGATTGAAATACATTAACAATTATAATATATTTTGGGAAACGGTTGAAAACTATTGAGTTACGTTAACAAATGTTAGTAAAATATTACTGAAATGAAAAAATAATTGTTTATATCGTGACAAAATTTCTTTTAATTCTTATTCATTTGTTCATCTGCCGGGCATTATATCACAACATTCGTAACTTCCAAGAACTCTATGTTCATCTGCTGGGCATTATATCACAACATTCGTAACTTCCAAGAACTTTATCATTTCTTCTGTGAGTCACTAGAAAATAGCATTAGTTTGGGTTTTTTTAAATTGTGTTTAACTTTCCTATGAGAGCTGTCCAGTCTAGCGACAGGCTTTAGTCAAATTTGTCAATACGTTTTTTCGTAGACTGTTTCCTTGTCCTTTAGAAACAACTATATCAACCGCAACGTAGAATAAGTCCGTGTTCCTTTCTGCATGTTATTTGATTTTTTTTTCTGTTACAATGTTATATTTAGTATTTGTATTATTTACTATTTTATTAATAACATTAATAAACACTGAAACACCCATTAATCTACATGGCGACAAAACTACAATTGATAATCATTATTTTTATACCAACCCCATGCAAACACTGCTTTTGACAAAGACACTAGCGAAAATATCATAACGTGTGAAATGAGATATTTGAGGAAAGCTATAAATTTCACCAGAAGAGACCGATGGAGAAATGAAGATATCAGGAAAGAAATAAAGACTACATGTGGTTTAGCCACATCAGGAGAATGGAACCAATACATCCAGCCCTTCGTGCATATACCAACAAAAGATCGGGTTACAAGGCACGAGGAAGACCAAGAACTAGATGGGTGGAGACAATCAAAGAGACAGGTTGACCATGGCCAATGCGACCAAAATGACCAAAGACAGACACCTCAAACTCTCTACACTCTCCCATATATTCATTATCCTTAGTGTTATCACACAAGTATTCTCTGGGTGTCTGTTTCCGGGGTGGAAACGGTAAGCAGAAAGTTGGACTTGTGTTGACTACATCGATCTCGTAGGAGGTGTTCCGCCATCTGTGAATTCATTTCGTATAATTAGACGATCTATTCTTTTCTATACCCGCGAATACAAAACATTTTAGCTTCCGAGAATCTGTTTCCTGAAATTTGGAGTTGGCGACACCGATATATGCCCATGTAGACACCGATATATGCCCATGTAGACACCGATATATGCCCATGTAGACACCGATATATGCCCATGTAGACACCGATATATGCCCATGTAGACACCGATATATGCCCATGTAGACACCGATATATGCCCATGTAGACACCGATATATGCCCGTGTATACACCGATATATGCCTATGTAGACACCGATATATGCCCATGTAGACACCGATATGTGCCCATATATACACCGATATATGCCCATGTAGACACCGATATATGCCCATGTAGACACCGATATATGCCCATGTAGACACCGATATATGCCCATGTATACACCGATATATGCCCATGTATACACCGATATATGCCCATGTAGACACCGATATATGCCCATGTAGACACCGATATATGCCCATGTAGACACCGATATGTGCCCATGTAGTCCTATACTGTGCTGCTACAGTGTTTTATTATGTGGGATCCAATGGGTCGCAGATATATTGTTTATAATAATAATACGTAATAATAATAATAATAATAATAATAAGGCCAGGATTGTAGGGATGCCATACTGGTTACTTGGGCACACAAAAGCGCAACCAACTCTATCTATCCTCAACCATTTGGAGGAATGTAGAAAATTATGCCCAGTCTATTCCTTGATGTTATTAATCCATAATTTTCTTTCCGCCCCTTCTCCTTCCACCCAAAACTGTTCCTTGCAAAATAATTTTATAAAGTGAATCATGTCTCGTTGCATGTCCATACCATATACGTTTACGTTGTTTCACCATCGCCAAAAGTAGTAATTGATAACCTGCAATCTTGTTTGCTGACGAACAAATATAAGTGTCTTGTTTTCTTAGCATCTTAGCTTTTCCGTAGCTTCAAGGGATAATCACCAGGGATCTCAGAAAAATATCTACTTTATAAACAGGACGAATAGAATTGGATTCAAACCAACGACCTCTTGAACACGCAGGGAACGGCTTATCCACTACGTCAGGGAGATTCCCGAAGCAAAATTTAATTAACCTGTTCCAAGTTTCGCCTGTTTTACACACTGTTTTACATAGCTTTTAAACTATCTGTTACCGGGATAAGTTTTACACACGAGCTTTTAAACTATATGTTACCGGGATATGTTTTACACACGAGCTTTTAAACTATATGTTACCGGGATAAGTTTTACACACGAGCTTTTAAACTATCTGTTACCGGGATATGTTTTACACACGAGCTTTTAAACTATATGTTACCGGGATATGTTTTACACACGAGCTTTTAAACTATATGTTACCGGGATATGTTTTACACACGAGCTTTTAAACTATATGTTACCGGGATATGTTTTACACACGAGATTTTAAACTATCTGTTACCGGGATATATCAGGAGAAAGGGTTTTTAATTGTGTTGGCCTATCTACTAGTTATTTTGAATCTCAGCGTCAATGAACGGTGTGATTCTTTTCTTCTTTGTCCTTGTTATGATCATCATCACAGCAGAACTGTGGATGTTCGAGGTTACGAAATAGCGGATGGGCTGGCTTGCACTGCTACTGCTTCTGGCACTAGAGCTATAAATAGTGCTGGCATTTTGAACTACTTAGGAGAAACAATACGGGCAAATGAAATTAATGACAGAGATGATTATTTTTCTATGCCCATAATAAAGGATTTGAATTCGGAGCTGCCAGAAGTAATCCCTACTATTGGCTTATAAAAAATGTCAGCCAACAAAGACCTGGAACTGCCATTCATTGTGTTATTATTTTCTTATATCATTGTGTAATGGTGGAAACACTAAAGTGGGGATCAGAGCCCGTATAAACGTGTCCAGAGTGCAATCATAATGATCTGATGATTAGCTAATGTGACAGTGCCACATGTGTCGAATATTGCCACATTTTGAGTTCTACCGTAAAATGAGACCAGAGCGTCTCATACATTCTTTAGGGTAATAGGAAAGTGGACAGACCGGCACACATCAAGAACTACTGAAAGCAGACCGTAGTAATTAACGGGGACTGCTATCAGACACTGGATCTTGACCCGCCTGACCAGAAATGTTAATGGCATATGTATTACAAAGGGGCCAAACCGCCCAAATTGGACACCACAGCCAACATAGCCGGCGGCTACGATACGCAGAGAAATCGCTGGACCAGATTGGAAGACTTTGAAGTACGTAGCGGGATAGATAGGGGATTGTGAGGGAATGAGCTTTTAGCTATTTTGGCGTTCAGTTTTTGGATTCGGAGGAAGGAGGAAGTCTAACTCGGGAAGTCGAGGTGCACGGTTGTGCTCGGAATTTGGGGGGTCCGAAGTGAACTCAATATTTGATAGAGTAGATCTCGGAATAGGGGATAAGTCATACGTTGACTGAGAGCTGATGTTATGCTTTTTGTGTAACTTTGATTTGGAGAAGTCTTATCGTCTGAGAGTTAAAGTTGTGCCTATTTGGATTTGATTAGATAAGTCTTACGTTGACTGAGAGTTGATGTTATGCCTTTTGTTTGAGTTTGATTGGAGAAGTCGTACTTTTCTAAGAATTGATGTCATGCCGTATTGGATCTGACGAATGTGTAAATAAAGTTTAAATTCATATGTAAACGTTGGAGTTACCACTTTGTTTTATATTATGCTATCACCTGGAGATAAGTCAGAGAGCCACAACAGATATACTTCATAACCTGCTATGTTACACTGATTATATATATATTACTCTTTATCGCCATATTGTCATCCATTATCACCATATAATACTGTTACACTAACAGCAGAACTATCTTCTGTCTTCTTAGTTTTTATCTCAAACTCCTCTGTGCCAACAGAACACAATCCAGATGCGTGCATACGTATATACAACGAATGGCAGAAATCGTTAGGACCAGGGGTGAGAGGAGAAAGTGTGCCTTCTCTTGAAAAATCCGAAAATCATATAATCAACATTTGGCTTAGACTTTTGAGTCTGCGTACTCTTGGATGACTGCTGAAGCCGAGAGAGGAGCACTTATTAACATATCTCGTGTGACATGATGCCGATTTCTAATCACGAATTAAGAAAGATCGCGTCCTAAAAACGCCCTTTTACGTCTTTGTTTATTGCCTGACTATTCGCAGTACCATTCACGAGAATGACTTGGCTTAGCTCGGTATTCCTTATCATCTTCATCATCAAGTGGCGTTCCGACTTGCATTGGCTATCATGGAACTCCACAATTCTCTATTTCAGTATCTTTTATCAGAAACGATATTGACTCGATATTTAACAAATCCAGGGGCAGACCATACAACAGATGAATTACGGAAATAAACGAATCAACGAAAACAAATATACATGAAGCACACAAAAAGGGCATCTCCAGATAACTTTTCTACCCCCTGACGCTGCACAGCATAAAGGGGTATAAATAGAAAATAAATGATATTGACTCTTTGCTATGTTATGATATCAGATTGTCTAATATTTTCTCCTCGATCTCTCTTGCCTTCTATCTTGCCTGTTGTAAATGTGTTCTCCAGACCTCCCTGTCTCATAACCTGTCCATAAAAAATTATCTTTTCTTATATTTTTATGCAACCATTTGATTCTTTCAGCCTCTCTTTTTGTTATTATTTCTATCTCTCCATGCTACTCTCAACATTCGTCTCTAAAACGCCATCTCTGTTGTCCATGCTACTCTCAACATTCGTCTCTAAAACGCCATCTCTGTTGTCCATGCTACTCTCAACATTCGTCTCTAAAACCCCATCTCTGTTGTCCATGCTACTCTCAACATTCGTCTCTAAAACTCCATCTCTGTTGTCCATGCTACTCTCAACATTCGTCTCTAAAACTCCATCTCTGTTGTCCATGCTACCCTCAACATTCGTCTATAGAACTCCATCTCTGTTGTCCATGCTACTCTCAACATTCGTCTATAGAACTCCATCTCTGTTGCCTCAAATCTCCACTATCATGTTCATATTTGTTTATTTCGTGCAGCAGCTAATAAACGTACACGTTGTGAAGAACCACGTATGGCAGTGGTTAAACAGCTTAAACATATTTGGCTTGGACATGTATATGAGACACGATTCACTCTCTAAAGTTATTCTAAAATTGGAAGGATAAGAGACGAACTAGTAACATCACGAATTGTTATCATCACGGAATGGTCTGGGTATGATTTGCCAACACTCCTCAGAAAATTGAGAGGAGAAGTTTTTTTAGAGGGTTTTTTCTGCTGATGTCTCCAGTTTAGTGCCCCACCAACCCTGACGAATTATGGGTGTTATTATTATTATTTATTGTCCAAGACTCGCATTTCTTATATTAGATCAGACGTTATGTAGTTCTGAAGAACTCACGCATCTATTGACAAAGACATATTTAACATTATATTCTTTTGTTTTTATGAATACGGCCTTGGCCTACTCTGTTCTGCCTTATACGTGCCAATTATTAGAAAAGGGTGGTCACTGTCACTTTTTACAAAAATGACACATGGGTTAATTACTCTTGAAATAAGAAGAATATCATAGAAAATTGATCAGCACTCACCCTCTGAAAACCACATTCGATGCAAAATCAATGGGAGGTGGTGTCCATCCATTAGACGCATAGTCATCCTCCTCAAAGTTGGTTCGTTTGTAACCTTGACCTGCCATCTGGTGTAACCATAACAACAAATATGCTAGAATTAATGCAAATTGGATGTCCATAAATTACGCCACCAATTTAGGTAGGTTCTGAAAAAGTTTGACAGTTGTTGATAGGAAGAGGGGCGGGGGTGTTGGCATAAGTTGAGGTCAATACTACTGGTTTTATACATTAATTAATGAAGGGTATGGTTGCTGGTAGCAGGAGTACGGGCCGTTCAAGACGACAGCCAACTCGCCCAGAATCGTGGCGAGTTCAGAAGATCCTTACAGAAAATTACGTTTTCGTAATATCACTTAAAGAAGATTACGTTCTGGTAATATCACCTAAAATAGATTACGTTCTAGTAATATCACCTAAAGATTACGTTCTGATGGTATCACCTAAAGAAGATTACTTTCTGGTAATATCATCTAAAGACGATTACGTTCTGGCAATATCACTTAATTAAGATTACGTTCTGGTAATACCACCTAAAGTAGATTACGTTCTGGTAATACCACCTAAAGTAGATTACGTTCTGGTAATACCACCTAATGTAGATTACGTTCTGGTAATATCACCTAAGGTAGATTGCGTTCTGGCAATATCACCTACAGAAGATTACTTTTTGGTAATATCACCTACAGAAGATTACTTTCTGGTAATATCACCTACAGAAGATTACTTTCTGATAATATCACCTATAGAAGATTACTTTCTGGTAATATTACCTACAGAAGATTACTTTCTGGTAATATCACCTTCAGAAGATTACTTTCTGTTGTATGGAATTATGGTAATGTTTTTGGAAATAATGTTTCCTTTTGCACGACAAATATATATTAACAGTTTCTATGTCTCCTTTATAATATAAATAAGCAATATGCTTGTAAATTTATAAATTAGAATATACAATAATAATACATTCAAATTGTTGAACGTGAGAATGTGGTAGGCAAAATGGTTAGAGAAAAAAATTAAAGAACTCGTCAAATCTTCCAGCACTGTACTGCCGGATTGCCAGATTTTTCTCCGCAGGGAAGGGGTTAATATCACCTACAGAAGATTACTTTCTAGTAATATCACCTAAAGAAGATTACGTTCTGGTAATATCACCAAAAGAATATTGTCATGTAAAGTATTCTCTCCAGAACGTTGTCTTTCCAATGAACTATCTGAACCCTTCTCTGTCTTTAGGCCATGCGACTTGCATTTTCCAACGAAGTATTCATGTTGTCTTTAGTGTCGCCAGTTCGTCGTCTTCTTTGTCTGCCTTTTCTCCTCCTCCCAGGTGCTATATCTTACATTATTGGTCTTTATAAACAGTTGTATCATTAGAACGGAAGAGATATATCCTTCCTTAGTGTTTTTGATAACAAAAATGTATATCTTTTCTTTAATAATTTACATATCTTTTATACAATTTTGAGATTTCATTTGCGCATGTATCCGTTACTCTTCGTCTGCGTTCTTTCTTAACTCCTACATATTATAATAATGTAGTCCAGAGAATAGAAAGAATACATCCGACTTCAGCACAAAATCATCCGTTAATAAATGTCTATATCTCTAGTTGTCCCTTTTGGTGATGTCCATGTTTCACCATTATTGATTTTAATATGCGAGTTCAAGATTGTTATTTGTATTATTGTATTGTTTATTGAAATATGTCTTAATGATGATGATAATAATTATGATGATGATGACGGTAATGATATTGAGAATAGTTATAATTATGATCACGATAATGATGGTGATGACAATGATGATAATAATGATGGTGATGATGTGATAACGATGCTAGCCTTTTGCGTCGTAACAGACAGTCAGGAAACAAACCAGTGTAAAAATTACAAATCGACTACAGAGTCCTCAAATTACAAATGGACTACGAAGCCCTCACATTAAAAATGGGCTACAAAGCCCTCAAATTACAAATGAACTACAAAGCCTTCAAATTACAAATGGACAACGAAACCCTCAAATCTCAGCCTCTCTCATAGCTGATTTTCGCTCCTCGGGGGCGAGAACAGATTATACATAACAACGCTGTGTTTGAGATATAACAGCTCTGTTTAAGACATAACAACGCTCTGTTTAAGACATAACAACGCTGTGTTTAAGACATAACAACGCTGTGTTTAAGACATAACAACGCTGTGTTTAAGACATAACAACGCTGTGTTTAAGACATAACAACGCTGTGTTTAAGACATAACAACGCTGTGTTTAAGACATAACAACGCTGTGTTTAAGGTTGCATGCAAGGTGATCTGCGTCTACGTCACTTATATTCGTGCTTCTTCCTCAGGCCACACCCCCCCCAAACCCCACCCCCGGCCACTCTGACGACTGGATGTCTCGCAGTAGCGCTGTACTCTGTGATATACGATCATATGTCAGTTCTCCATAAGAATTTTGATTGATAATGACATCGTTCAAGGCTGTCTTGCAGATGTCCTTATTTAGACATCTTAGATCTCATATTTACTGTGCCCCTTTGCTGTCTGCAAGATAAGAGCTCGCCAAAGATAATTTTCTTGGGAATGTGATCGTTTGACATTCTATTTACATGGTCGCCATCATAATCGCCTTTGTCTGAGAGTCGAGTAGAGGGATAGCATCTTAGCCCGTTGCAATACTTCCGCGTTAGTAATCATGTCTGAATGAATTCATTGATATTTGTACATGTCTAAATCTTCTTCTTCTTCAGCATTCATTCTCAAACTCCCGCTGGATCTCCCTTATAGCAGGATAATGGTCCTACTAGATTTTCAGCTGGATGTAGTGCAGAGAATGGAAATGCGTTGCGTCGCCGTTTTATTTGCGCCAGGGACCCGACACGTCCGTCTTCAGCTGAGTGTCTGAATGAATTCATTGATATTTGTACAGGTGTATGAATTAATTCATTGATATTTGTACAGGTGTCTGAATGAATTCATTGATATTTGTGCATGTGTATGAATGAATTCATTGATAATTGTACAGGTGTCTGAATGAATTCATTGATATTTGTACAGGTGTATGAATGAATTCATTGATATTTGTACAGGTGTATGAATGAATTTATTAAAATGTGTACGTGTGAATGAATAAATTCATTGATATTTGTACGTATGAATGCATTCATTGATATTTGTAGAGGTGTCTGAATGAATTCATTGATATTTGTCCAGGTGTATGAATGAATTCATCGATATTTGTACAGGTGTATGAATGAATTCATTGATATTTGTACAGGTGTCTGAGAGAATTTATTAAAATATGTGAGTGTGAATGAATAAATTCATTGATATTTGTACGTCTGACTGAAAGAATTCATTAAAAGTGTACTTGTGTATGAATGAATTACTTGATATTTGTATAGATGTATGAATTAATTACTTGATATTTGTATAGATGTATGAATTAATTACTTGATATTTGTATAGATGTATGAATTAATTTTCGTATGTCATACTGTTGCTTGCTTAATATCTATTTTATTGACAGAAACTACATATAACGAAGTGTCGTCAGTTAAGTACTGAATACTTTAAATACAGATTCATTCATTTTTCGCGTAATAAACTTATTGTTATTGTGTTTGCTGTATGAAAATTGTGTTTCAGTATTGCAGAAGACAGTTTTGTCGGACCATTAGCACAAATATACTGGCGACACATTGCTTTTCCATTCTCTGTACTACATCATGCTCGAAATCTAGACGCCACATTGGCAGGCAATGCGGCGATAGACGGCACATTGGCAGGCAATGCGGCGATAGACGGCACATTGGCAGGTAATGCGGCGATAGACGGCACATTGGCAGGTAATGCGGCGATAGACGGCACATTGGCAGGCAATGCGACGATAGACGGCACATTGGCAGGCAATGCGGCGATAGACGGCACATTGGCGGGTAATGCGGTGATAGACGGCACATTGGCAGGCAATGCGGCGATAGACGGCACATTGGCAGGCAATGCGGCGATAGACGGCACATTGGCAGGCAATGCGGCGATAGACGGCACATTGCTGAGAAGAGATCAAGCAGATTGAATAAAGGCAGTAATAAATTCATTTCAAGATACAGATGATGTCAATGAGGTTGAGAACGCACACATACAGAGAATGTTAGAAATGGGAGTGTTCAGAGGTGAGGGGAGGAATAGTAAAATTTTTGGAAAGTCCCGAAGATCACACAATCAACACCTGACTGGAACTATGAGTCTACATACAGTGGGATGGCTGCCGGAGCAGAGGGCGGAACACTTATGGGAATGTCCCGCGTGCTGTGAAGCCAGTTTCTAATCAAGAATCAAGAACCAGATTTGCCACGTCACGGCAAGAGCTGGTTATGTTGTTGAGATCTGACACACACACACACACACACACAATCACACACACTTTGCTGAGAACTCTCTTTAACATCCTGATTGAGTATGTGCATGGATAACTAGATAATAGGCTACACTACAAGGTTTGCCACGTCATAGCAAGAGTTAGTTGTATACGTTGAGCTAGAACTCTCATGCAGTTCTAGCTATGCCGGTGTAAATTGTCTTAAGGACATTCTGGCCCGTAGATAAGGGAGCCCCTTGGCAAATCCGAACATAACTTTTAGCACTAGAAACTCAACCAAAATGTCGGTCAAAATTCTTGCCTGAGATATTTTTCTTATAAATGTCTTAAAATTGTCCGTCAAATAGTGACATATAACCTGTTTGCCGGAAATTCCCGAGTATTATGACTTGAAGCATAGCCGGCTCAGATATAGACCTCTCAACATAAACATGCCTTCATTCGTGACGTTTCTTATTATGTCGAGATTTTAATGGGTCACTATTTATATACTCGGATTCTCCCTCTAAAAAAGTCAAAGCCAACCAATGAAATGAATGGAAATAATTAAAAAAATCACCCGTGTATGTCATATTTACTTTCTGCTGAAATGTCTTATAGTACATTAAAAGGTCACGCTTAAAGCTACGAGGTTACGTAATACCAGCGTGTTTGAGTGTAATTTTTATGAGCGACACACAGGAACTAGTGCAGCGTAACTAGCAAGGGGCCGGTTGCCGATTCTTTGAGAGTGACTACCTACATATGGGGAACCGGAATACAATGAAGTCAATTCTTTAGATGACTTCGAAATACTAGGAAGATGGAAGATAGCAAAGTATCGAAGAATTTTCTTAATGGAGAATTACAGTCCGGGAAAAGATCTTGGGTCGACGCTTACTTCTGTACACATACGTCCGCAACCGCGATATGCATGATACTGGCATTGATACGGAATAATGGGAACAGGATGCAATGGCTCATGTTGCATGGTGGGAAAAGATCATGAATATTACAAAGACAAAAGCGAAAGTGATAGAATCTAATTCAATGGCTGCACATCTAAGAAAACACATAAAAGCACACGATGGTACAAGTGGGCATGTGATTCCCTGGACATACTCTTCTTCTTCTTCTTCTGCGTTCGTTCTCAAACTCCTGCAGATTAGCAGGATGTAGTCCGGAGAATGGAATGTGTTGTGTCATGGTTTACAGCATTGCTCCGATATCTGCGCCTTTCGGCCTGACACATCCGACTTCAGCATCGCTGTGGGTCACTGACCCTCTGCATGGAAGGTAAATAGTGTTGCTATTCTTTGCTCCCCTTTCGGGCCCCTGCGAATGTACATGCTACAGAAGACTCTGGTTAAAGAGTCAGTACAACGGTATTGGATATGATTGACAGCACACGAAATAAAAGACCGTGGAAAGACATGATAACCAACGCCACCCAGCATGGTTCATAAGAAGAAGTAATGTGAGAGAACTTTCAGAAATGTCTGCTTTAACCAATCTTTTCGTGATATGACAAATCTCGTAATATAGAAATATTTATAAGTGTCAGCAATATTACTCAATAAAACAACATAGCAACGAGACAGCCGCGATGAAGGCGTTTAGTCGAAACGTCATCTGTCACTGTATCTCTTTGCAATGTTGTTTTATTAAGTAATATTGGTAACACGTGTACATATTTATGTTTATTTTGATATTTGCCTTGTGTTACCACAGCCCTCCCCCTCCATGTATCTGGTTGTTATCCGACACTGGAGATTTATCTCTCGGAGTATAGTCCTGTCTCTAGACACCCGTCGCCTGTGTCATGTACTCAGTTGCGCCAATCAACATCTCCAGAATGTCATTATGTTTTGTTGAACTCTCACCAGATTGCGAACGACATTTCTCCATCTTGTATGCCTTATTTAATCGATTTGACCAGAATATTTCTGTAGTCTGATTCCGTAAACACTTTTTTTTTCTCTGGTGTACATATTTTAGATTATTCCTTTCAAATACCTTAGTTTTTCTGTGGGTGATTATCTACTTTATGTGTTCGATCGTTTACTTGTGTGTGTTCGTCTAGTTTTAGTTTTTATTTGTGAGATCATCTACTTTGTGCGACTGGAGTTTGTTGACTGTTTGGGCGAATAACAAACCATCCCGCTGACTAATTGGCCAAGAGCTAACAAACTAAATGACTAAACATCTGACTGGTTAAATGACCAATAACTAATGAACTAAATTATTAGCTAACCAGATGGTTAACTAACTGACAAACAGCTAACAAACTAAATGACTAGCCATCTGACTGATTAATTTACCAATAACTAATGCACTAAATTATTAGCTAATCAGATGGTTAACTAACTGACAAACAGCTAACAAACTAAATGACTAGCTAACTAACTGACTAACTAATTGACCAAGAGCTAACAAACTAAATGAGTAGCTAACCAGCCAACTGACTGAAGAAAATTGCACTTATGGTTATATCAATGTTCCTTTCCAACATTCATTTGCGACAAAGTTCAGAAGTTGGTAATATATAATATTGATTTTCAATTTGCCTATACACAACGACATTCCTAATTTAGTTTGTTTCTAGGTCTTCAACAGGGCTTCTCAAAGTTTGATATCGACCAAATGGTTCAGTTGCTAGGTCTTGAATAGGTGTTCTCAAATTGGTCGATACCACACTATACATATCCGGCCATACAGTGGATCGATAAGCTATTCATAAATTTAACCAGAGTAGTAAGAAATATTGATCAAATCTATCCTTTGTTAAAAATCAATCGAAAATCTATCCTTTGTTAAAAATCTATCGAAAATCTATCCTTTGTTAAAAATCAATCGAAAATCTATCCTTTGTTAAAAATCAATCGAAAATCTATCCTTTGTTAAAAATCAATCGAAAATCTATCCTTTGTTAAAAATCAATCGAAAATCTATCCTTTGTTAAAAATCTATCGAAAATCTATCCTTTGTTAAAAATCAATCGAAAATCTATCCTTTGTTAAAAATCAATCGAAAATCTATCCTTTGTTAAAAATCAATCGAAAATCTATCCTTTGTTAAAAATCAATCGAAAATCTATCCTTTGTTAAAAATCTATCGAAAATCTATCCTTTGTTAAAAATCTATCGAAAATCTATCCTTTGTTAAAAATCTATCGAAAATCTATCCCGATGGAAACCAAAAGACAAATCATAAATTGAATCTCCATACCAATATTATATTATTATTGTCAGACATGGACACTAAGTAAAGAGCAAGCTTACTACGTGTGAAATGAGATGTCTAAGAAAATCAGCAAACAGAACTAGATGAGATCACGTGAGGAATGATGAGATTACAAGAACTGTTGGAACAACGTCTGTGGTTAAATATATTGAAAAACTTAGACTGAAATGGTTCGGCCACTTAATGAGAATGAACTTATATTGACCAGCGTTAATAGCATGCAACACGAAAATGGAAACATCAAGATGTAGAGGAACACCAAGAAGAAGGTGGATTAAAGGAGATACATTCTGAGACGTCATAATATTACTGCATATCAAGCTACCAAACGTGGCATAGCACGAAAACCGCTGGTCATCCATTCATGCGACACCTTACAGTAAAAGCACAGAAAATACAATAGATATAGACTACGAAATGTGTTCATTTAATTATCCGATATACAGTCGTAACTCGATACTCGATCTTAATTGGGGCTTGATAATGGTGTTATGAGTTTTTCCAGCATTCAACACAGTTTTCCTAAAGGAAATAATATAAATTGGGCAAATCTGACACAGACTAAAAATGACAAAAATAAGAGAAGTTTTCTTTTAACCTTTCTCTCTTAACCTCTATTCGAAACATCCATGACAAGAGTAGAACCCTTCACCTGTTTCTTTTACAATTGTTATATTTCAAAATAGTCACTACAAAATGTTGTACCAATCTATACCTAAACATATGATCATGTGCAAGCCATCTGATTATAAAGTCCTTTGTTCTGTGATCTGTTTTGCCGCAGATACGGTTTCCTTATGGGAAGAGGGTGTAGGAGGTACCTAAAAATAATAATTCGTGAGTTATCTTTCGTAAATTTCTCTAGTTGATAGAAAAATCTATGACCTTTTTATGAACAATCCCTAAGGTTTGTTCAATCCCGAAACAATCCGCCCCCCCCCCCCGGGTGTGTTAACCCACCCTTTTGGCTAAGTCCCTAGTACTAAAAGTCATGTTCTGATTTACTGTGGGGGAGGGGATGTTGGACACCTACCTCCTACTTATTTATGCGCTGTGCTGGACAATACCGTTCCTCATTAGGTTTATTTCAGAATTTGTAAGCTTTCCTTTACTTGTAGGTATCAAGGATCATTGCTGCACATTGATCACAACTTGTTGGCATGAATGTAATATTTATGATTTGTTTCTTGACTTCAATATGCATCTGTGGTGTAGGAGTAATAGCGATATGTGGTAGGCCCATGTCATGTGTTTGTGACATTCACTGCAAATTATCTATTAAACTTTCGCTTTCTCTGATGATTCTGCTCAAACACTGAAATTCTGGGACCTTCTTCTGCGATAAATTAATATGCATTTAATTCCGTAATGGTCATAATTATAACGGTTTATTTTAAATTCTTGATTCATTTTTATTCTTGATTAGAAAACTGGCCTCACAGCACGTGGGGCATTCCCATAAGTGCTCCGCCCTCTGTTCCAGGAGCCATTCGACTCGATGGTGTTTCGAGTCCAATGCTGCCGAAACAGACGTCGACATCTGGACACAACTTTGGCCCTTGAGACAGGTTTCTTTCTTATTCCGCCCACCCACGCCGTGCTCGTAATTTCAAGCACAACGTCGGCCTGTTGGAACAACATGGTAACTGTTATCGAAGGTTATGACTACGGGATTGTATAGATGACGTGTCATGAAGCTTCTATAAGAAGATAACCTCAATATAAAGGCATGTCATCTACTAAGGTTTTCTATTGCATGGTTGGTTTGTCTAGTGAGCCATTGGTGAGACCCACAGACACAACCGCATGCGCTTTTTATTTTAAATTGTTGCAGGTTAAATCGTTGCCAATACACAACAATTGATGACGAAAACGTGTGCTGTCGCGATTGACTTTGAGGACGCTTATAACAGAGTGCCGTTCGAATACCTCATCAACACGCTCCTGCTCTTTAATGTTGACCCTTTCGTCGTCAGATGTATATCAGCGGTGTTGTTCGAGAGGAAGGTGATCCTGAGGTGCCGTTGTTGGACATCTAAACCCATAACAATATGCCCGGGCCTTCCACGGGGATCTTCTCTCCGTATTATTCAAAGTCTGCATTGTAGCAATCACACAGCAGCAACTCGTCAGGAAAGGTAGAACAATGTCTTTTGACTTCCTGGTCTGATGATATCCTGGTATACAGACAGGGAAGGTGTGATGATATCATGGTATACAGACAGGGAAGGTGTGATGATATCCTGGTATACAGACAGGGAAGGTGTGATGATATCCTGGTATACAGACAGGGAAGGTGTGATGATATCCTGGTATACAGACAGGGAAGGTGTGATGATATCCTGGTATACAGACAGGGAAGGTGTGATGATATCCTGGTATACAGACAGGGAAGGTGTGATGATATCCTGGTATACAGACAGGGAAGGTGTGATGATATCCTGGTATACAGACAGGGAAGGTGTGATGATATCCTGGAATATACAGACAGGGAAGGTGTGATGATATCCTGGTATACAGACAGGGAAGGTGTGATGATATCCTGGTATACAGACAGGGAAGGTGTGATGATATCCTGGTATACAGACAGGGAAAAGATATAATAGAAACTGTCGAATCACTGCAGAAAGAGCTAGACCGTATCTTCTCCTGGTGTGATGGTTCGGGGGCACAGATCAACTAAGAGAAGGTTGTGGTGACGGTTCTCTCTTAACAATCACATCGTAAAGTCTGCGACACCGACGGTGGAGATGAGAGGGTCCGATATAATCAGGACCTCATCCTTAAAATACCTGGGCGTGCGATTTGATCGTAGTCTGTGTTTCCAGGAACACTTTGATCATGTTATCGCTAAGACCCGCAAAGGACTTTCAGCTCTGAGAGTGATATTCTAAACAACTACAGCTCGTAATTTTATTCGAGGCTCTTGTCCTCCCTGTCATTAAATATGCAGGCACCACTATTGAGAGGCTGGAGAGGATTCAAAACGAAGCGATGCGGATCATTCTTGGATACACAAGGGACACACCATGTGTGGCTATGAGATTTCTCCTTGATTTTCCGAGCATATTTCATAGAATTGATCTGTGGCATGCCAGTGCATACCTTAGAGTGAGTTCTGACTTAGACCACCCACTACACAGCGAGCTCTCTCTTGTGAAGCAGACTCAAGAGAGGCAAATCGTGGATGGGATGGACCGAGAATACCGTTAAACATATCTGCGCCCCAGAAGACATATCTTCTGGCGAGGAATGGATACCTATTCCTACGTTCTTTCAAGAGGCAGTCAAGACCGTCACTACACTCAACAGAGAGTGCAGGAAACACAGCCATATAATCGTGGATGCTGAGTCAAGGCACTAATTGCGAGAATGCCGATGATTCAGATGTTGTGATTTACACGGACGGATCGGTCATCAGTCACCAGCGATGCGCTTTGGGCCTTTACTGTCATATCAAAAGGGAAAATCGTACACGAAGCCATTGGTGCTGTACCGCAACAACGAGCAGTCTAACTATGGAAGTATTCGCCGTAACGCAGGCACTTTACTGGCGGAATCGCAAACCTATTCCCATGCATGCATACTAAGTGATTCACTGAATAGGTAGGTATGTTAATGAGTTTGTCTCTCTTTTGGAGAGGCGTGCCCCTTTCAAATAGCGGACAAAGTGCAATTAGGCTATATTAGGACACACTACCATAAAATATTAGAGGTAATAAAGACCCCAAGGAATTGTAATATATTCCTCTCTAAACGTTTAGTATTGCACTGAATATGATTCAGAAAGTCAAAACATGTGATGTACGTAGGGAATGTTAGGAGTCATTGGGGAGAGCTAAAATCCGGGCATCACTACGAAAACTCACACTTATTTTGTCCCCGGACATGCGGACGTGGAGGGAAACGAACGAGCCGACAAAGTAGCTAGTCTCGCCACCACAACAGACGATCAGCCTATAGACCGAGCAGATATACTCAATGCTCTTCGTGAGTCCTCACGATCAGAGGATTTTGAGATGAATGAGCATGAGCCAATATCAAGAATGCAAGAATTGGGAGTGAGGATGGGCGTGGCCCGAAGAGAACCCTTACAAACATTTCAAAAAGAGTACTGAACCAACAAAGAACCGGAACAATCAGTCATTATACCCTGAAAGATTTACTGAAGCGGAGATCGGAGCACCTATGGACGTGTCCAGTGTACGAAGGTGATAATCAACATATCTAATACCTAATACCTAATACTACTACGCAACAATTGATGACGCAGATATGCTGCTTTTACACAACGTATGTGATAAGCTACCATTGCATATTGCCCGATATTAAGAAATTGCAGAAAAGATTGTCGTCATTGCTGATTCTCCACAACTAGATTCTCTTTACTAGATTTAATATCGATCTAGTTCAATATTGATCATGATTAATTTTTTTAGCTTTTCCATGTAGATTTTTTTTGTCGCACTCTAACACGGTCTTGTCTATTCGCTAAAATTTGTTGCCTTTCAGCGTCAGGGGTAGAAGAGTTTTGTGACTGCTTAATAATAATAATAATAAATCCCATAACCTTTCAGGATTGTAGAAGTGTCTCATCGAGACATGTGGGACATGTGTTGCATTCACAAAGATCGCCACCCATCTTCATCCTTTACCAACCTGATGAGTTTGGAAAATTCACAACCTGTTTATACCTTGATATTATCCAGCCGTCCTCTAGTCACCTTGTCTTCTTCCACCCTCCACTGTACCTTGAAGAACATCTTTTTTCATCGAGAAATGTCTCATCACATGCCTGTACCACCAGAGTTTACTAAGTTTCAGGATTGTTAACAGTGGTTCTTGTTGACCCGTTAATACATTAATTCTATTCTACACAACCACATTTGTTGTTATCGACTGCTTACCGTTTATTGAATATATGTCTCCCACCGAAGACGGGTGTATCGGACAATGGCGCAAATAAAACTGTGACACTACGCACTTCTATTCTCAAGACTAAATCCTGCTGGAAATCTAGTAAGACCATGGTCCTGCTACAAGGGAGATCCAGTGGGAGTTTGAGAATGAAAGCTGAAGAAGAAGAAGAATAGATGTCTTTGCGCTGCTTAGACGCAGTGAGATATTATTGGACCACATCCCTTGGTTAGATATGGGATAAGGGAGAGTATTGGGAGTAAGATCAAACCCCCACCTCCTTTGAAAGTCAAAAGAAGATATTGGATACTTTTTATTCATTCAGTATCTCCTTTTAGGTAAAAACTCAACCCCCTGCCCGCTTTTTTTTTTTTTACCGAGGACGTGCCTGCGGTACTAACTGGACCTCTCCTTTATTTAGTGAGGTAACATATTGTAACTGGACCGTACCTTTATTTAGTACGGTAGTAGATTAGAACTGGACCTCACCTTTATTTAGTAAGATAGCAGTTTGGATTGTTCTCGACTGAATAGACTCAAGGATGAAAGTAATTCCGAACATTTGACAGAGGACTTAAATGTTCTCCGTGTAAAGGTGTAGAGCAGAGGGTGGGGGGGGGGGGGGGAGAGGCCCCTTTCTAGTCCGTAGATAATAGGGAGGAGTTGGGGGTATTAAACCCTTCCTCCACCCTCTTAGAAAATCAGAACATCACTTTTAGTACAATGATCACCCTTATGTTGAAGGGCCCGAAAGGGGGAGCAAATAATAGCAAAACTGTTTACCTTTCACGCATGTCGTAAGAAGCAATTAAGAAGATTATGGGGTGAAGGTAGCTGTTCCATCTCTTATATGGTCAAAGTGAAGTCGGATGTGTTTGGCCGAAAGGTGCAGATATCGTAGCAAAGCTATAAACCATGACACAGCGCATTCAGTTCTCCAGACTACATCATGTTAATCTTCATGAGTTTAAGAACGAACACTCAAGACAAAGCACTTTGTATTTAGTCAAAATGTGCGTAAAATACCTGGGCGATGTTTTTGCAAAAAGGTGCTGAAATTTCTCATCCGAAAGAGGGCAAAGTTTACACATGAAAACTGGCAAAATATCTTTTTCATAAATAAAACCCCATCCTTATTGAAAACGAATCTACGGCTCTGCCTCTCCCCTTTCCTACCTACCCCACAGCAACAACGTTAGTCATAATGACAAACGTGCCCCAGCATAAAAAATCAAACAGAACACAATCAGGAAAACAAAACAAAAACTAATCTCCAAGAAGGAATACAGATTAGACGATGTAAAATCATGAGCGGAAATATCGATGAAAGACTTATGCATAAAGAAAGGGAATTATGCAGATCTTGTAGGTTAATTTCTGTTCGACAGGCGCGCAAGTGCGTATATATGTTGCAGTCTGTGAGCGAAATGTGAATAAATTTCGCAAATTGACAAGACAGCAAGGTTTGATGTCTAAATATTTCTGTATAGAACCTCGGTAGCTGAGTGGTTAGTACGGTTTCTTAGTTGGGTAATCTATTATTTTTATTTCAACTGAATATTTTTTAGATCATCAAGCGTTCGACCCATAGATCAACGGTTCCTAAGTTGATCCATAAATCAACGATCCCTGGGTTGACCCATAGATCAACTGTTGCTAGATCAACCTATAAATCAACGGTTCCTAAGTTGATCCATAAATCAACGATCCCTGGGTTGACCCATAGATCAACTGTTGCTAGGTCAACCTATAAATCAACGGTTCCTAAGTTGATCCATAAATCAACGATCCCTGGGTTGACCCATAGATCAACTGTTGCTAGGTCAACCTATAAATCAACGGTTCCTAAGTTGATCCATAAATCAACGATCCCTGGGTTGACCCATAGATCAACTGTTGCTAGATCAACCTATAAATCAACGGTTCCTAAGTTGATCCATAAATCAACGATCCCTGGGTTGACCCATAGATCAACAGTTTATATGTCGACCCAGAGATCAGTTATGTTTTGGTCGAACCAGCTTAAGGAGATGGATACAAGACTTTCTGAAAAAGTAAAGGCGGCAGGCCTGATACTGCCCGCTCAACAATCGGCTCGAATCACCTTTGCAACTTGAGTCAACCCATTTTCCGAATTCAACCACTACAATCACTAATAGGGATAAAAGTTCCAGTGTCGGATAATAAACCTAAACAGAAAGTGGGTGGCTGGGGTAACACAGTGCAAATATAAAAATGAACAACATAGGTAAAAGTGTTACCAAAATAAGTCGATAAAACAACCTAACACCGAAACACAGTGACAGGCCCCCTAATAGGTTGGACCTGTTGGAAGTAATGGGGTGTATCTTTTCTTCCATGTATATAGCTAGAATGAATGACATGGGAGTGAAGCTTGGTGTTGCAAGAAACGAGCCACATATAGGAATCACAAGAAGAACTATCGAGCAACAAAGAACATGAACAGTCAGTGACCACATGATGAAGGGCATACTGAATATGAGAGAGCACCTTTGGACTTGTCCAGAGTGTTATGGTGATGATATTCTTCTTCTTCAGCGTTCATTCTCAAACACCCGCTGGATCTCTCTTATAGCAGGACAATGCTTCTACTAGATATTCAGCAGCACGTAGTCCAGAGAATGGAAATGCGTTGTGTCGCCCATTTATTTGCGCCAATTGCCCGACACATCCGTCTTAGGCGGATGGTGATGATATTACGACTAACTACCTAATTAACTAATTCATCATTATTAGCAACTGCCGTCTCCGCAAAGATGGTTCGCTGCAACGGACCTCCAACATCCCCCGTGTCTTGCTTTGGTGGTTCACTCTGCTAGACTGTAATCTGTCCACCTCGTGATATTTCTCCCTTGTATCTCTGCTTACCTCTTACACGTACCTCCTTGATTTTACTCTCAAGTAATGTTCTCAACAAGGCGTCATGTCCTGTAATATGTCCAAGATACTTAATTTTTTTCATCTTTATTTCCTTTAATAGTTCTGCTTTTTTCATACGAAGTTTTGTTAACTAAGGCTAACTGAAGATTGGTTTTGTTAACTAACTAATCATAACTGAAGATGTGGATTTGCTAACTAACTAAACCCTAACTAAATATGTGGTTTTGTTAACTAAGGTCTAATTGATGATGCGCTTTTGTTAACTAACTAAGCCCTGATTGAAGATGTGGTTTTGTTAAGTAACTAAGACCTAAGTTAAGATGTGGTTTTGTTAACTAACTACGACCTAACTGAAGATGTGGTTTTGTTAACTAACTAATGCCTAACTGAAGATGTGGCTTTGTTAACAAACAGACCCAACTGAAGATATGGCTTTGTTAACTAAGTCCTAACTTAAGAAGTGGTTTTGTTAACTAACTAAGGCCTAACTGAAGATGTGGCTTTGTTAGCTAACTACGGTCTAACTGAAAATGTGATTTTGTTAACTAAGGCTTAACTGAAGATGTGGTTTTGTTAACTAACTAAGGCCTAGCTGAAAATGTGGCTTAGCAAGGATATCCGAGATGTTTATTCTCAACCTCGTGTACAATTACATAAACTAAGGGAAGGGGGGGGGGTGTTTGGGGATTTTTTTACACCCGTCTCCCGCCTCCCACGACAACAGTAATATCAACAAGATTAAGTTATATTCTGTTTCTTGTTTGAGTTTGTAACATAGGTTGAGAGAGAAACAGTTCTGTCAACAACACAACAACTTGATGGTTATACAAGACAAATCCATGGCAAGGGGCAAACTGAAAAACATAGTCACAACTATTAACCCTTTATTACACCATGTAAGGTTTTCCATGATCAGCATATAATTATTGAATATTTCAATAGTATTAGGTTAATGTATGCATAATATGTAACACAAATTGGGGGAAATTGTATATTAATGTTTCTATAGATGTGGTACCCTTTTCTCTATAATGTGATAATTGGAGAGAAAGGAGCATATTGTTACAAAAACTGAATGCAGAAATAAACTAAAATAGTATCAATACAGAACATGTCATTGTAGAAAACTAACTAAAGTCAAATTAAATAAGAAAAAATATACCTTGCAAAAATTCACACACAAAATTAATTTTTGAAAAAATTGCTTTGACAAATATCAATGACTGCAGAATATCATACAGATCGTGTAGTCTTTCAAATTTCAAACATGCATTTAAAAAACATCTGGATTTCAAGGGAAATTACTGTTGAAATTGTGAACACAAAACTGGCGAATATATAAGTCGAAATGGTATGTTGTTACAAAATCAACAATATGTAATATAATTTTCCAGTGGCATCTTATGGTTGTGAGACGTGGACAATGTCATTCGGAATGGAAAAAAAAATATCGGCATTCAAATTGAAATGTTATAGAAAGGTCCACAGAATATCACGGACAGAAAGAAGATCAAACGCAGATGTCAGCAAAGACCTGAACATAGAAGAACTCCTCAAACCATTTTAAAAAAACCACAAGCTAATATATATTGGACTTATAAAAAGAAACAATGGTTTAGAATTAGAAAGATAAAAAGAAACAATGGTTTAGAAAGATAAAAAGAAACATTGGTTTAGAAAGATAAAAAGAAACATTGGTTTAGAAAGATAAAAAGAAACATTGGTTTAGAAAGATAAAAAGAAACAATGGTTTAGAAAGATAAAAAGAAACATTGGTTTAGAAAGATAAAAAGAAACAATGGTTTAGAAAGATAAAAATAAACATTGGTTTAGAAAGATAAAAAGAAACATTGGTTTAGAAAGATAAAAAGAAACATTGGTTTAGAAAGATAAAAAGAAACAATGGTTTAGAAAGATAAAAAGAAACATTGGTTTAGAAAGATAAAAAGAAACAATGGTTTAGAAAGATAAAAAGAAACAATGGTTTAGAAAGATAAAAAGAAACATTGGTTTAGAAAGATAAAAAGAAACAATGGTTTAGAAAGATAAAAAGAAACAATGGTTTAGAAAGATAAAAAGAAACATTGGTTTAGAAAGGTAAAAAGTTCCTTGATTTAGAAAGATTATTCATGTAGTGAACAGTTAAAGGTAAGAAAACGTTTATTCGTGGCAGCTTTAAAGTGGCTCGTGCTTACCTGTACTGGTTTCAATGGAAGTCCAAACATTCCTCTGTGTGACAGCGATGTTGACGCTGGAAGGGAAGGACGAGAGTATTATTGTGGGATTGTTGGTGAATGGTGAGTGTAACAGAGAGTGAGATGTTGAATGGAGGATTTACTAAGAGTGAAAGAGTGTGTGAGTGAGCAATGAAAAGTAAAATAACGGATAAGCGCGTGAATGAGTGAGTGCATCATTGAGTGAAGGAGTGCGTTGGTTGGTTGGTTGCTGATCCAGCGCTCCATGGGCTCATGCCCTTTGACCTAATGCCATTAAATGGCATTATATTGCTGGAAAGTATGTGGATTTTTGGCCCACCCCGGGACAGAGCCAGAGAATAACTATCACACTTCCAGGGAGGTAGGTTTCAACCTATGCACTGTTCTTATGCACTGTAGCCAAGATAGGGTTCACTGTGCTCATTCCCCGCCACCGATTGACTACTGGTTATGCCGAACTCTATTCTCTATTGCTCCATGCATGCAACCAAATGTTCAAGTCAAAAGTATTGTCACGTCCTGAGTCACTGTGCCATATGATGGGTCTCAGCCATAGGAAACATCAGTGATATCAATTTCCTTCTCCCCCGTACTGCACAGTACATTTCTGGCTCCCTCCCAACCAGAGAGGGTGCATACATATATATTCAGGTCCACATGAAACACATTTCAACAGCAAAATAACAGCACAACTGTATAGATGACATGCCATGAGGCTTCTATAAGAAGATAACCTCAATATAACGGCATGTCATCCACTAAGGTTTTCTGTTGCACGGGTGGTTTGTCTAGTGGGCCATTGGTGAGACCCACAGACGCAACCACATGCGTGAAGGAGTGCGTAAGTGAGGAAATAAGTGAATGAGATAATGAATAAGTGAATTAATGAGTGAGTACGTGAGTGATATAGGAAATACGTAAATGAGAACATGGAGCGTGAGGGATGGAATTTATCAGTAGCTAAGTGCGTGAGTGAGAGTGAGTTTGCGCGCGTCATTGAGGAAGTAAGTGCGCAAATCAGTGAGGGGTGTGTGAGTGTATTATTAAAAAGTGAGTGAATGCGTGAATACCTGAAGGAATGAGCGAGTGATGAAGTGTCAGGACACATTTCCCATATATCGTAGAAAAGATGTAAACCATCACACGGGTTATTTCGTCCTCCTGACGACATCCTGACAAATAATAGTGGGGTACCAAATAATAGCACATTTTTAATGTCCATGCATATCGTAATAGATGACTACGGAGGATTTAGGATGTAGTTGGCTGTCTCATCCAATCTATGGCCACAGTACCCAGAAATCATGTTGAAGTCTGATATGTCAGGTCGAAAGATGCAGACCCGGCAGCTAAGCTGTAAACCATGAACAGCGCATTATATTCTTAAGACTACGTTCTGTTAATTTTCGGGAGTTTGAAAATGAACGCAGAAAACGTAGAATATTTAAGAATGAAATGATAAAATCACAAATGATGAACCCATTAAAAAAATTAAACAAACTCCAGGAAGAAAGTGAACTTTACAAAAACTGGCGCTGCCGGTGGTTAGGAAATGTATTTAGAAGACCAATGGGAAGCGCTGTAAAACATGCATTGTTCTGGATGTCACAGGAAAGGAGGAAGACGAAGAAATACATGGGGAAAGAACTAGGTGGAGTTACACACAAGATTGGTAGAACATAGAAGGAGTTGGAAACAATATATAAAGATGATGATGATAATTATGATGATGAAATTTTGTGATCATTTGTTCAACATCCAGTCCAGTATTGGCCGTGTATAGAGCGGTTTGTTTAAGATCATCTTGGATTCCTGATACTATACAACAATTGATATCGCTTCTTTGCTGATGCTAATCAACAATTGATATCGCTTCTTTGCTGATACTAATCAACAATTGATATCGCTTCTTTGCTGATACTAATCAACCATTGATGACGCTTTTATGCTGATACTAATCAACAATTGATGACACTTCTATGCTGTTACTACGCAACTGTTTTAATCAATTGTTAAAAATTGAGTCCAATATTGATCATGTACATGTCAAATAGTCGGGTTGCATGATACCATGGTTGCTGGTATCTCTGACTTCAGCACTTGTGCTTGCTTGGGCAAGACTGTGGTCTTGCTCGATGTTGGGTTGTCTGGATCCATTTTAGTTTCCAACCTTTGTTTCATGGACTAGATCTCATCTTCACGTCACGGAGTTGGCATCTGTGCATAGGTCATGTATCAGCGGTTTGTTTTAGGTCATTGTGGGTTCCCCACAAATTGTTTTGCAGAAAGGGTAATGTGTGCCAGATTGTCGTTCTCTGAATAGCGAAACTGGGACAGTCCTGTAGTATGTATTCTAGTGTCTGCGTTGTTGCTTCACAAATGCAGACCACAGAGTCACTGATACTGATTCGATGTAATTGAGCATTAAGACCGAAATTTACCATTGCCAGTCGAAATATCGTGACCTGTTAATTTATGTTCAATATGTTAATATTGTCTTTCTCGGGGCTATAGTTTCTGTTTGGTTATCTCGACTGAAGTCGCATATATTATTTTAGCATATATTTTACTTTCCTGAAGCTTTCAGTTATACGGGTCTGAGGGAGGTTACCTCCTGTTTTTGCTAATTGGTCTATTTGTTCGTTACCATGGATATCACAGTGAGCTGATACCCATTGTAGTACTAATTTAGTTTTTTTCTGGATAATTCAAAGCTTGTTTGTCTCGTGTTGCGAATGAGTTTTCCCACAAAAAAATTGCACTCTTCAGTGATTCGAAATCAGTCTTACATGTCATCAAAGATGCCAAACAAGAAGGCAAGTCCTTTAGCTGTGAGCAGGTAGATCTTGGCACATAATGGTGATGAAATAAACCTTTATCTGTCAGCAGGTAGCTCGTGAGAGCTCATAGCCTTTCTGACAAGTGCACAGTTTCTTTTCAGTTGTGTAACTGAGATGACACCCGGACTCGCGGTTATCTCAAAGTTATGGCTGTCTAAGTGAGGTGTATGGATGCAGATTTAGTACCAGAAGGAAAGCTTTCCAGTACACCAGTATCCAAGAATTACTTCGTCCAGCCAGGATCCCAGCACACACTTCGTGGCCAATCAACTCATCATTCTTCTGTTAGTTTATTAACCCATCTATAGTGGTGGTACATCTAGCAATCCATGTCACGCAGGAATCTGCCACAAAAGAAATAACGGTTCGATGTCCGCTGGTCTGCATCTCTTCGTCAACCACAGGGATTATTTGATAGAAAACAAAAAGTAGGAAGTTGAGTCACGACGTGACAATGATGGTTTGTGGGTTTTTTTCACAGGTAACAGGTTCTCAGCCTATCCCCCAACTTTCCTTAGGATTAAAAAGTTAATCCTACGACATGCCTTGAAAAAAAATAGTGGTCCTATTCTTTGCCCTCGAAACTAGAAGTAAAGTCCCACGTTGCGACACGGGCGATATCTTATTTTTTTTCTATAAAGATAGAACAATAGGGGGAAAAGGCTATACAGGAACTGTGCTCAACAGAGAACTGACAGATTTGTAGATAAAACAATGTATTCAACTTGAACTTCAGTGGTGTACAAATAGAATTAACTTTTTTTTGTAAACAACTACGATTCAAGCAGGCTAAAGAATCAGGTTCTGTCGGCTGTGCAGTTCTATTGATCAATATTCCCTGTTTTTGCAACAACATTGGCCAGAAATATTTTAAATCTAAACCGCTTAACCATGTCCATCGATAATATAACACCTGCTGGCACACTTTGAATCATATTTCTAAAGTACCGGGTTTGGCATTTTCGTGATTTTTATTGGCTATCGACACTAACTATACACAACGCAAAGAATAAAAATTACGGGACAAATCAATTGCGTCACTTTAAAAGAGTGATTCCAAATTAGCCAGCAGGTCTATTATACTGTGGCATGTTCACGCTTAAATTGTATTGTGGTATGACTCAGATATGGGGATCGACTAAAGGAATCATCACACAACTACAAGCCTTTAGTAATGGTTTCTTCTGTGATGAATGACTGTGAATTCAATCCGACACTGGCCATGAATAGCGCGGTTTGAAGAATAACGTAACTGTGACTTCTCAGAACTGCTACAATGTTGTGCTAATATTTCCCAAATGGTTTCTAAAATTCAATATCTGGGACTTCTCGATCACTTTACCCTGGAGGCTTATGTGATGGCACAGACAGCTTCATCCGTAACCACCGTAGTCGCCTCTTACCACATGCGTGGAAAGTAAACAGTATTGCTATTCTTTTCTTCCCTTTCGGGGGACCGGCAACACACTGGCGTATAAAAATACCGACTGAAAAGATTCCTTACGGTTTTGTCCTTAGAATGGCAGTAATCTTCCTATTTTTCATAATGCATTGTAACGCCACCTGCAGGTGCATCATAAGCTGCATTATACAACTCTTAGCGTCATTAGCAACAATACTAGCAACCAACACGACAATGACACTGTTTTTAATTTCAAACACAAAACTGTATATTTCTAATTTGAAGCTCTGCAGCTGAAGATACAACTGAAGCCTCTTTGACATGTGGAGTTATACAAATAATTTGGAGTATTTTACGGACACGGAAAAGCAAATTATAAAGGGCTGCAAAAATTAGAAGCAACATAGCCATTTTTGAACAAATCCAAAATCGATAATTCAAACATCTTGAGACTTGTGAGACCATATTAGCGTAGAAAGATGTGTACAAGAGAAACGCAATTATAATATGGCATAGAAATATTAGGATATGATTTGTGCGTCAGAATGGGTCAGAGAAACAATAGAATGAGAACTTCACAAGATTTTCAGACGACTTTCATTGCAAAATGGCAACTGATCTGATCCAGATTAAAAAATACGAAAATAAATATAGACCTACAGAGAGGCATTATTTTTTTTTTAAGTTAAGCTAACTCATAACATTTATTAATGCTGGCTGTAGGAATGTGAGATGTTAATGATCTCACATTTCAGTGGCTCTGCAATATGAGAGCGGTAACCATCTCCTCTCCCTCGTAGTCTTTATTTCCCGGATTAATCCGGTACCCATTTAAGGTTAGGTTGACCCGGGAGTCGTTGTGATCTGAAAAACATTTCCGCCTCAATTGGGGAACGAGCCCAGGACCACTCATATGCAAAGCCAATGCGCTGACCACTGCACTACGCGGCTTCCATTTGTATGGTATAAGCCTGCATGTAAGAAAAATGGGGGAGGTTATAGTGTTTAACCCCCCCCCCAACCATACCCTCCCCCTCAACATTTTAGGAAAATGTAAGTTTACACTAACACTCAACTAGCAAAAAGTTTATAAACTACACATTTCTCTTTTTTTTAAGTATTCTTCCCCCCCCCCCCAAGGTTAATAAACACTCGACGAAAAACAGTTAACAACTTTTCGTACTTTGATTTCTTCTTCTTCTCGTTCACTTTTTAACATGTCTACACAGCAAGTCTGGTTTTCTTGATACATACATGTCTACACAGCAAATCTGGTTTTCTTGATACATACATGTCTACACAGCAAGTCTGGTTTTCTTGATACATACATGTCTACACAGCAAGTCTGGTTTTCTTGATACATACATGTCTACACAGTAAGTCTGGTTTTCTTGATACATACATGTCTACACAGCAAATCTGGTTTTCTTGATACATACATGTCTACACAGCAAGTCTGGTTTTCTTGATACATACATGTCTACACAGTAAGTCTGGTTTTCTTGATACATACATGTCTACACAGCAAATCTGGTTTTCTTGATACATACATGTCTACACAGCAAGTCTGGTTTTCTTGATACATACATGTCTACACAGCAAGTCTGGTTTTCTTGATGCATACATGTCTACACAGCAAGTCTGGTTTTCTTGATACATACATGTCTACACAGCAAGTCTGGTTTTCTTGATGCATACATGTCTACACAGCAAGTCTGGTTTTCTTGATACATACATGTCTACACAGCAAGTCTGGTTTTCTTGATACATACATGTCTACACAGCAAGTCTGGTTTTCTTGATACATACATGTCTACACAGCAAGTCTGGTTTTCTTGATACATACATGTCTACACAGCAAGTCTGGTTTTCTTGATACATACATGTCTACACAGCAAGTCTGGTTTTCTTGATACATACATGTCTACACAGCAAGTCTGGTTTTCTTGATACATACATGTCTACACAGCAAGTCTGGTTTTCTTGATACATACATGTCTACACAGCAAGTCTGGTTTTCTTGATACATACATGTCTACACAGCAAGTCTGGTTTTCTTGATACATACATGTCTACACAGCAAGTCTGGTTTTCTTGATGCATACATGTCTACACAGCAAATCTGGTTTTCTTGATGCATACATGTCTACACAGCAAGTCTGGTTTTCTTGATACATACATGTCTACACAGCAAGTCTGGTTTTCTTGATGCATACATGTCTACACAGCAAGTCTGGTTTTCTTGATGCATACATGTCTACACAGCAAGTCTGGTTTTCTTGATGCATACATGTCTACACAGCAAGTCTGGTTTTCTTGATACATACATGTCTACACAGCAAGTCTGGTTTTCTTGATACATACATGTCTACACAGCAAGTCTGGTTTTCTTGATACATACATGTCTACACAGCAAGTCTGGTTTTCTTGATACATGCATGTCTACACAGCAAGTCTGGTTTTCTTGATGCATGCATGTCTACACAGCAAGTCTGGTTTTCTTGATGCATGCATGTCTACACAGCAAGTCTGGTTTTCTTGATGCATACATGTCTACACAGCAAGTCTGGTTTTCTTGATGCATGCATGTCTACACAGCAAGTCTGGTTTTCTTGATGCATGCATGTCTACACAGCAAGTCTGGTTTTCTTGATGCATACATGTCTACACAGCAAGTCTGGTTTTCTTGATGCATGCATGTCTACACAGCAAGTCTGGTTTTCTTGATGCATACATGTCTACACAGCACGTCTGGTTTTCTTGATGCATACATGTCTACACAGCAAGTCTGGTTTTCTTGATACATACATGTCTACACAGCAAGTCTGGTTTTCTTGATACATACATGTCTACACAGCAAGTCTGGTTTTCTTGATACATGCATGTCTACACAGCAAGTCTGGTTTTCTTGATACATACATGTCTACACAGCAAGTCTGGTTTTCTTGATACATACATGTCTACACAGCAAGTCTGGTTTTCTTGATACATACATGTCTACACAGCAAGTCTGGTTTTCTTGATACATACATGTCTACACAGCAAGTCTGGTTTTCTTGATACATACATGTCTACACAGCAAGTCTGGTTTTCTTGATACATACATGTCTACACAGCAAGTCTGGTTTTCTTGATACATACATGTCTACACAGCAAGTCTGGTTTTCTTGATACATACATGTCTACACAGCAAGTCTGGTTTTCTTGATACATACATGTCTACACAGCAAGTCTGGTTTTCTTGATACATACATGTCTACACAGCAAGTCTGGTTTTCTTGATACATACATGTCTACACAGCAAGTCTGGTTTTCTTGATACATACATGTCTACACAGCAAGTCTGGTTTTCTTGATACATACATGTCTACACAGCAAGTCTGGTTTTCTTGATACATACATGTCTACACAGCAAGTCTGGTTTTCTTGATACATACATGTCTACACAGCAAGTCTGGTTTTCTTGATACATACATGTCTACACAGCAAGTCTGGTTTTCTTGATACATACATGTCTACACAGCAAGTCTGGTTTTCTTGATACATACATGTCTACACAGCAAGTCTGGTTTTCTTGATACATACATGTCTACACAGCAAGTCTGGTTTTCTTGATACATACATGTCTACACAGCAAGTCTGGTTTTCTTGATACATACATGTCTACACAGCAAGTCTGGTTTTCTTGATACATACATGTCTACACAGCAAGTCTGGTTTTCTTGATACATACATGTCTACACAGCAAGTCTGGTTTTCTTGATACATACATGTCTACACAGCAAGTCTGGTTTTCTTGATACATACATGTCTACACAGCAAGTCTGGTTTTCTTGATACATACATGTCTACACAGCAAGTCTGGTTTTCTTGATACATACATGTCTACACAGCAAGTCTGGTTTTCTTGATACATACATGTCTACACAGCAAGTCTGGTTTTCTTGATACATACATGTCTACACAGCAAGTCTGGTTTTCTTGATACATGCATGTCTACACAGCAAGTCTGGTTTTCTTGATGCATGCATGTCTACACAGCAAGTCTGGTTTTCTTGATGCATGCATGTCTACACAGCAAGTCTGGTTTTCTTGATACATACATGTCTACACAGCAAGTCTGGTTTTCTTGATACATACATGTCTACACAGCAAGTCTGGTTTTCTTGATACATACATGTCTACACAGCAAGTCTGGTTTTCTTGATACATACATGTCTACACAGCAAGTCTGGTTTTCTTGATACATACATGTCTACACAGCAAGTCTGGTTTTCTTGATACATACATGTCTACACAGCAAGTCTGGTTTTCTTGATACATACATGTCTACACAGCAAGTCTGGTTTTCTTGATACATACATGTCTACACAGCAAGTCTGGTTTTCTTGATACATACATGTCTACACAGCAAGTCTGGTTTTCTTGATACATACATGTCTACACAGCAAGTCTGGTTTTCTTGATACATACATGTCTACACAGCAAGTCTGGTTTTCTTGATACATACATGTCTACACAGCACGTCTGGTTTTCTTGATACATACATGTCTACACAGCAAGTCTGGTTTTCTTGATACATACATGTCTACACAGCAAGTCTGGTTTTCTTGATACATACATGTCTACACAGCAAGTCTGGTTTTCTTGATACATACATGTCTACACAGCAAGTCTGGTTTTCTTGATACATACATGTCTACACAGCAAGTCTGGTTTTCTTGATACATACATGTCTACACAGCAAGTCTGGTTTTCTTGATACATACATGTCTACACAGCAAGTCTGGTTTTCTTGATACATACATGTCTACACAGCAAGTCTGGTTTTCTTGATACATACATGTCTACACAGCAAGTCTGGTTTTCTTGATACATACATGTCTACACAGCAAGTCTGGTTTTCTTGATACATACATGTCTACACAGCAAGTCTGGTTTTCTTGATACATACATGTCTACACAGCAAGTCTGGTTTTCTTGATACATACATGTCTACACAGCAAGTCTGGTTTTCTTGATACATACATGTCTACACAGCAAGTCTGGTTTTCTTGATACATACATGTCTACACAGCAAGTCTGGTTTTCTTGATACATACATGTCTACACAGCAAGTCTGGTTTTCTTGATACATGCATGTCTACACAGCAAGTCTGGTTTTCTTGATGCATGCATGTCTACACAGCAAGTCTGGTTTTCTTGATGCATACATGTCTACACAGCAAGTCTGGTTTTCTTGATACATACATGTCTACACAGCAAGTCTGGTTTTCTTGATACATACATGTCTACACAGCAAGTCTGGTTTTCTTGATACATACATGTCTACACAACAAGTCTGGTTTTCTTGATACATACATGTCTACACAGCAAGTCTGGTTTTCTTGATACATACATGTCTACACAGCAAGTCTGGTTTTCTTGATACATACATGTCTACACAGCAAGTCTGGTTTTCTTGATACATACATGTCTACACAGCAAGTCTGGTTTTCTTGATACATACATGTCTACACAGCAAGTCTGGTTTTCTTGATACATACATGTCTACACAGCAAGTCTGGTTTTCTTGATACATACATGTCTACACAGCAAGTCTGGTTTTCTTGATACATACATGTCTACACAGCAAGTCTGGTTTTCTTGATACATACATGTCTACACAGCAAGTCTGGTTTTCTTGATACATACATGTCTACACAGCAAGTCTGGTTTTCTTGATACATGCATGTCTACACAGCAAGTCTGGTTTTCTTGATACATACATGTCTACACAGCAAGTCTGGTTTTCTTGATGCATACATGTCTACACAGCAAGTCTGGTTTTCTTGATACATACATGTCTACACAGCAAGTCTGGTTTTCTTGATACATACATGTCTACACAGCAAGTCTGGTTTTCTTGATACATACATGTCTACACAGCAAGTCTGGTTTTCTTGATACATACATGTCTACACAGCAAGTCTGGTTTTCTTGATACATACATGTCTACACAGCAAGTCTGGTTTTCTTGATACATACATGTCTACACAGCAAGTCTGGTTTTCTTGATACATACATGTCTACACAGCAAGTCTGGTTTTCTTGATACATACATGTCTACACAGCAAGTCTGGTTTTCTTGATACATACATGTCTACACAGCAAGTCTGGTTTTCTTGATACATGCATGTCTACACAGCAAGTCTGGTTTTCTTGATGCATGCATGTCTACACAGCAAGTCTGGTTTTCTTGATGCATACATGTCTACACAGCAAGTCTGGTTTTCTTGATACATACATGTCTACACAGCAAGTCTGGTTTTCTTGATACATACATGTCTACACAGCAAGTCTGGTTTTCTTGATACATACATGTCTACACAGCAAGTCTGGTTTTCTTGATACATACATGTCTACACAGCAAGTCTGGTTTTCTTGATACATACATGTCTACACAGCAAGTCTGGTTTTCTTGATACATACATGTCTACACAGCAAGTCTGGTTTTCTTGATACATACATGTCTACACAGCAAGTCTGGTTTTCTTGATACATACATGTCTACACAGCAAGTCTGGTTTTCTTGATACATACATGTCTACACAGCAAGTCTGGTTTTCTTGATACATACATGTCTACACAGCAAGTCTGGTTTTCTTGATACATACATGTCTACACAGCAAGTCTGGTTTTCTTGATACATACATGTCTACACAGCAAGTCTGGTTTTCTTGATACATACATGTCTACACAGCAAGTCTGGTTTTCTTGATACATACATGTCTACACAGCAAGTCTGGTTTTCTTGATACATGCATGTCTACACAGCAAGTCTGGTTTTCTTGATACATACATGTCTACACAGCAAGTCTGGTTTTCTTGATGCATACATGTCTACACAGCAAGTCTGGTTTTCTTGATACATACATGTCTACACAGCAAGTCTGGTTTTCTTGATACATACATGTCTACACAGCAAGTCTGGTTTTCTTGATACAAGCTGTACTTGAAAGTTCCTCGATGCTCCCATACAGCTTTCTCTTGATCTCAGTGGGCCAGTGCGTAGGTGTGTTTCGTGATACCATGAAACGGGTGCACATCGCGGCATAATATCTCCGAACCAAGAACCTGTGATTGCTCGGGAAGAATTATGGTTCTGCTCGATGTAGGGGATGTCTCGATCAATCTTAGTTTCCAGCCTCTGTTGGCTGGACTAAACCCTATCTTTACTGCAAGAAGTTGCCCTTCTTTGGGGGGGGGTTCCTTTTTTGTACGGCAAAATGTCCTCCTTTCCCTAGCAAATACGTATCCTCGTCTCTGAGATAACGGATCTGATATTGCGAGATAAATTATCTAACAGCGGAACAGATAACATTCCTGTTATCGATTGTAAATTTGTTTCAATTATGTCAACTTGCAAACAACAAGAAATATGTTTATGAAGGTAGCCAAAACGTCACTTTATTCGTCGTGTGGCTGTGTAATAACAAATATGATACCTTACTGTTCCCAAACTTAAACATCCCTATACAAAAAGGTTAACCCCCCCCCCCCCCTTCTCTCATTTTCATAGTCGAAAATTGGGATTGGGAGATGTGGGGATTTTGGACGCCGTAGACAAGCTAACCCCGCCCTTGCGTAAATTAACTTAATTTTGATAGTGAGGGGCATTTTGTTTTTAGCGCCTCAGTCCTGGGCTGCGGCCCCTGTCATTTCTTATTTCTGCACCATACGTTTTAAATTTGTCCTTCTGTCATTATCATTAAGAATGTATATGCCAGATTCAAATATAAGCATAAAAAGCATCTGTTTAGGACACCAAGAAGATAGGGACACCACAACAAATGTGAATTATCTCATCAAATACACTTTTAAGTTTATAAGTTCTAAGATAGAACAAGTCTTTATTAATAAAAGTACGAAAGTATAAGTTTATGATATAATCTTAGCAAATAGTAATGTATGTCAAAAGGTTAATTGTCTTGATTGTGAAACTAGTATGTATATATTTTTGTGACTGTTTCTACGACCCGATAAATGTTAAAAAATCTCAAGGAGACTATTCCTGCGGAAGCCCGTAGATAAAGGAGATGAGTAGAATTGGGGAGGGTTCAACTTCTTGTAGCATATCGGAACATGACTTTTAGGACTAGTACATGTACTAGTACTAAGCGAGTCAAAAGCCAACAACTCTTCCCTCCCCCCCCCCCTTTCCAAACTTTGCCGATGATTCACAAAAAAAGTTAATCAAATTTGTATTCTGGTAAAGAAGATCCGGGACTAAAATCGCATGAATTCCTTTATTTTTAGGTAAAACCCCGGCATTTCGGGATATTATATCTACGGCCCTGTTCCTACATCATCCCTGTCAAGAAGCAATCATTTATACTACTGTTTCCGCGTAAAAAAACAACATTGAATTTAAGATTTTCTTCTTCTTCTTTCTTCTTCATCGTTCATTCTCAAACTCCCACTGAATCTCCCTTGTAGCAGGACCATGGTCCTACTAGATTTCCAGCAGGATGTAGTCTAGAGAATGGAAATTCGTTGAGTCGCCGTTTTATTTGCGCCAATTGCCCGACACATCCGTCTTCGGTAGAAATTTAAGATTTAATTCACGTTATTTGATATTTCAGACTTGAACTCAGGATGCTTGACGTGAAAATTGATAATTTACTAACTTCCCTTAAGTGTACAGTCTGGCCTCATCCCTGGCCCTGAATAGACGTGAAGGTGATGGTCACCAGAGCGTATTAACTTATAACTGAATATTCTAGAACACTCTTTCTGGGAATTGGTTGATACCCTAGAAATCAATAAACAGTTGGAATCGCATGAATTTCAGGATGGAGAGAGAGAGAGAGAGAGAGAGAGAAAGAGAGAGAGAGAAAGAGAGAGAGAAAAAGAGAGAGAGAGCTCCTTCCTCTGCAATCAGTTCCCTATACTCAGAACTCCATACATGCAGGAGGGATGAATAGATGAATTCAGTCGTCAGAATTCGTTGTATCATGGTTTACAGCATTACTGCGATATCTGCGCCTTTCGGCCTGACACATCCTACTTCAGCTTGGCTTTGGGTCACTGACCCTATATGGGATGGGACAGCCAAATCCATCCCATAACCTCCTTAGTCACCTCGTACGACATGCATGGTAGGTAAACAGTGTTGCTATTCTTTGCTCCCCTTTCGTGTCCCGACAACACACGGGCGTGGACATGTCTGCAGAATGTGGTCTTGTGGACAGTAGTTGCCTGTTATCTGACTCCATATATGTTTATATTTTATTTTGATGAGAATTTTTGCTTCAATAAGTGATATTGGTTGGATGGACTCGTTTATTTTGTGTACATGCTTTTGTCAGTCCATCAGTGACCTCATTCTCTGCAATGCCGCAGTGTGCAGGGATCCACTGCAGCATCACTTTGTTAGTATATCTGTCTGTCTATCGTCATTTCCATTTGTGCCGTTAAACATCGCGTGGGAAAGTTGAAATTGTCTGTCTTTGGCTATTTAGGTTGCATTGGCCTTGGTCAACCCGTTTATATTTAAGGTTTCTTGGACTTCTAGTTCTCTAGTTCTTGGTCTTCCTCGTGCCTTGTAGCCCGATCTTCTAACTCCGCCCATCTAGTTCTTGGTCTTCCTCGGGCCTTGTAACCCGATCTTCTGAATCTACCCATCTAGTTCTTCGTCTTCCACGTGCCTTGTTGCCCGATTTTTTGTTTCTAGCTATCTAGTTCTTGTGCTTCCTGTGCCTTCTAGCACGATGTTCTGTCTCCACCCATCTAGTTCTTGTGCTTCCTGTGCCTTCTAGCACGATGTTCTGTCTCCACCCATCTAGTTCTTGTGCTTCCTGTGCCTTCTAGCACGATGTTCTGTCTCCATCCATCTAGTTCTTGGTTTTCCTCGTGCCTTGTATCTCGATCTTGTGCTATTATATGCGCGAAGTAGATCTAATATTTAAAATTTACAGTAGAGAGTACAGTAAATTGTATAGGTGTTTTATTTTAGGAGATATCCCTGGCGTAGTAGTTAAACTATTCGGCTTGTGATTAAGAGGTCGCGGGTTCGAAACCGGTTTGTGTCTTCTTGTTCTTGAAGATTATCGCTTGAATCACGTGCTATGAGAGGTTCTCTTGACAGGACATGTGATGTTTCATTGAGACTTTTGAGATCTAGTTTTCCCTTAGAACCAATCCCTTGAGCTTGATTCATAGAATTCAGATCTATGTGTTCATACAGTTGAATTATGAAAGACAAAAATGATTTATATCTAATATAAACATTATAGACTCAAATATAGACACTATCATAAATCTATTTAATCACGTTCTGAATTACGGGTATGTGTGGGGGAGGGAGTAATTTCACGGGGGGAAAAACACTTTTAGGAGACACCTTAAGGGGCTGTAAATAAATTACGTCAGCAATTACGGGGGAAAGGAGTCTGAAAACTTTTGACAGCTGTTCAAAAGGGGGCTCATGACCGAGAGGTTAGAACGCTGGTATCACACCTGTAATGTCCAGTGTTCGACTCCCACTAAGGAGTGGAGTTTTTTTCAGTCGGAGAATAAATTAAAAACTCACCCTATACATGACGTGGAGACAGCAAGGGCAAACGGTCTTTATCATACAGCTACAAAATCTCTCCCAGTAGCTCCCTAGCAGGAAACATGGAGTATTGACAGTTGTTCTTTTAGACAAGGAGGATGGGGGTTTGACAAAAATTGACGTTAACACATTTTTTTTTAATATACTAATTAAATTATGTGAATTTAAAAAAATTCGAAAGAGATGTGATAAAATATGTAGTTTTTCGCACTAATTTATAGGCAGACAATATACCCATCTATTTCATTTATAAAAAAAGACTATGTTTATGTAACCAAAATATTAAATGTTTAGGAAATCTACATGCCTTAATCACGCCCTACCACAAACCAGCAATTTCCTTGTAGCGATATTCTGTAAAATTTTCACATTTTCAAAATAACTTTCCAATTTATATTATTAAAACTAGCGCTCAAATTGAACTTACTTGCAGCTCCAATACCACAAAGAAATCAATACCTCCAGATTCACGTTACTATCCCAGCTTTGACACACGATTAACACGAAAACATGCTTCAAAATAATTTAAAACTTAACCGGCAGAAATAATCATTTTCCTGCTTCCAGACGTCATTTTTTTTTTTAATATGATAGTATATGCCTAGATTTGGAAATCATAACTAAAATAGGTCGAAATAATGGCTGACAAGTGTGAACGACAAGCCAAGCAGATTGTCTCCCCTTTTACCTTCTTCAGTTTGGTGGCCTCCACTTTACCTTTTATCGGGATGGATGGAGAGAGGGAGAGAGAACCGGGGATAAAGGCCAAGCTTGTGTGATCCAGGCATCGTGTTTAAAATCGATGCCAGAGACAGCGATTCCCACATTTTGAGGCATGTCTGCCCTCGGTGTTTTAACAACCAATATGATCTAATAAGATGAAGAAATAATTTGGAATGAATCAGATAAGAACAAGTCGTTGGTGTGATGGTATGGCCTGAAAGGGGAGCAATGAATAGCGACACTGTTACATGACATACACATCGTAAGAAGCGACTACGGTTTTGAGGATGGATTTGGTTTTCCCATTCCATAGAGGGTTAAAATGACCGAGAATCCATTCTGAAGTCGAATGTGTCAGAGCCAGAGGTGTAGACATCACGGCAAAGCTATACACCTTGACAACAAATGCCCTTCTGCGGACTACATCCTGTTAATCTACAGGAGTTTGAGAATAAACACAGAAGAATAAGAAGACCATGTGCCATCTACGCAACGAAGTTATCTTAATATTTTGTTATCTTTTGATGTCATATTAGCAGGAATAGCTGAACGGTGTTCTCTTTCTTTCATGAATTGCAACCTTTTTTTCTATATGTTCATATCTCAAAACATTGCAACCATAATCACAGGATATGTAGATGCAATATGTAGGTGCAATGTATAGATTCAATATATAGGTGCAATGTGTAGATGCAATATATAGATGCAATATGTAGATGCAATATGTAGATGCAATATGTAGATGCAATATGTAGGTGCAATATATAGATGCAATATGTAGGTGCAATATGTAGGTGCAATATGTATGTGCAATATGTAGATACAATATATAGATGCAATATGTAGGTGCAATATGTAGATTCAATTCTAGATGCTATATGTAGATGCAATATGTAGATGCATTATGTAGGTGCAATATGTAGATGCAATTATAGATGCAATATGTAGGTGCAATATATAGCGTAAACTTGTGGCTAATATTGGATCACTATGGAATACATGGACAATTACTGGACAACATAAGAGCTTTATACAAAAACTTCCAATGCATAATTAGAAATACCGAGTGCACAACAGATCCATTTGAATGAAAACATACATTATAGTTAAGGTTGTGTAGTATCACCACTTCTGTTCGTAACATACATAGAATAAAGAAGCAGATCCAAGAAATGAAACCACTACTTGAGAGAAACCAAATGAAGAATACAGCTCACGAATCGAATTGATATTTGCAGATCATCAAAGTTTAATATACGAATCTAAAGATCGATTACAACGACACACACTTCTGCTACATACCACATGTGAACAATTCATTCATTCATTTTTCTTTAGCGCTGAATGTGAGGTCACATCTCTCCAATTCTGTCTGTTCAAAGCTATTCTGTGCAGTTCTTGAATAGTATGGATATTGATTGTTTTACTTTCTCTAAGTATTGTTCTTCTGAGTGGTTTTTGTTCTTTTCTTTTGTCGATCCCTGGCTCTTTTGTCTGTAGATATCCATTCAAGAGATTGATGTGTAGTCTGTTGATGTCTGAGCGTAGGACATGTAACCAGCGCGTTTTCAAATAACATTTGTGATGAAGTTTTGATGTCTCTTCTCTGATTTTATCATACGATTTGAATTCACTTCAATGGGTGTTAGTTATCCTACGAAGGCATTTGTTCTCGAAACTCACTAGTTTGTTTTCTGTAAATAAAGAACTTTTCCAGCCCTCAGATCTATATGACAGCACCTGAATAAAGCATAAATTAAATAAGCATATTTTCGTGAGTGTGCTGATTGACTTTGACATCCAGATATTAGAGAACAACACAACATGAAACTAAACACATCTAAAACAAAGACTATGAAGATAAGCAGAGCACTAGACCAGTTAAATGTGGTACAAAACTAAAGCATGTCTCAGAGTTAAAATATTTAGGAAGCGAATTACAAATATTGGCAAATTATATAGAGTGATCGAAATAAGATGTCAGAAAGCCAATTTTGTGATTAACTAAATGTCGCCAATACTCAAACATCCAGAGATCTGCATCATAAAAAAAAGTCAAATTTAAAAACTGTATTTTTTATGTCGTCTGTGTTACCAATGCAAACATTGTCAATGTATCCATGTCGAACCCATGACAAAAACATTAACGAACAAGATCACAGTGTGCAGGGTCCTAGATATGCTTTCCTTAAGAGGGCGGGGGATTAACTAAAAAACGACATTCTTGCGTTTTCGTGTCAGATCTTATTTTTCATGATAATTGAATGACCTACATATGAAAAATCGTTATGGGAGAGGACATTTTTAGGCTTTTGGCAAGTCTTTTGACAAGCCTTTTGACAAGCCTTTTGACATGCCTTTTGACAAGCCTTTTGGTCAAGTTTCTTCATAGTTAAAAAAAACTTATGTTTCGATTTGTTAAAGTGACCAACTGGCGTCATGCGCGATTGTGGCACAGGTCGATGGGACAATGGATCGAGCTGACATTTTGAACTCCATAAGAGTGAGAGTGAGGCTAGTGTGAATAATGAGTTCTTTTCGATGGTCAGGATTAACAAATAAAGTTTTAAATACGGTGTTGCTAGAAGTGATTTTTTTTAAGGGCGCAGAAGAATGATGGTCAACCAGCAGAGGACCGGTACTGTCAGCAGAAGTGGAAGATACACTCAGGGAGAGATCGGAGCAACTGTAGACGTGTCCAGTTTGCAGCGATGATGATCCGAAGACTAATTAACAATTGCCTCATTTGTTCCTCACGATAACATCCTCAAAGAAAAAAAACGATACATTAAAGAATACGTTTGAAAAACAAGCATTAGCAATATACACAGAAGATGAACAAACGTGACATTTACAGAGTACAAATACATGTCTGGGTTATTTTTTCGATTAGAAGACTAAAATAATTAGGTTTGAATTTGTTGCTATCTTCTTCACACAGCAGGCATGTCCATATGTGCTAAGATCGCCGCTTTAACAAATCTCTAGGGTATAACGGCTAATGGCTCCACTTGTGTGAACAGGCCAAAGATTTACTGTCCTGGTCATGCTGGGGTCAAGGGAAACGAAAGAGACGATGTGTTGGCTGGTAAAGCTTTGATTAACGGCACCGAGATAAGAAGAGCCAGGATTTAATTGATTAGAGCAGTCATGGATATCCTACGAGGAGGAAGTCGAACGTGACAATGTACATATTCAGAGAATGGTAGAAATTGGAGTGACTAGAGGTGATGGGAGAAAGTGCCCCCCTCTCCGGAAAGATCAGAAGAACACATAATCAGCAACTGGCTGGGACACTGAGCTTATAAACTTTTAGATGGCTGACGGAATGGCAAGCAGAACATAAATGGGAATGCCCCGAGTGCTGTGACGCTTATTCCTAATCAAGAATCATTCAAGAATCCATCAAGAATCAAGGATCCACTTGTGTGTAGCGTGAGTGTTATCTCAGGAAGACGACAATCTTCATATCCCCTTCCCCCCACCCCCCAAATTCACTAATTTTCTATACTGACACATGCTCGTGTACCTCAAAACTCTACAATCATGCAAACTCACGAATAGCATTGAGTCTCTCTGTTCAGTTCATAAGTTGATCATCCTTTATGGTGACAAGGCTATATATGTGTCTGCAAGCTCATTTTTCTCCCCTCCCGTGTAACCGGAGGAAAAAGGGGGGGGGGTGATTTCTCGCGGTAAGACCAGCTTTTTATGCTTTTCTGATGACTACGCCCATTGCCAACACACATCACCTGTTGTTTTTTTTCTCAGAACCATACACATTTATTTCTTAGCACGAGTTACGTATGAACACATGGGAATAGGTTTGAGATTACAGTCAGCTAAGTGCCTGCGTTACGGAAAAATACTTCATCGTTTAACTACTGGTTGTTGTAATAAAGCACCACCGTCTTAAGAAAGGTCCGTTATCTAGAATTATCCTGTGATCGGAAGTGGGCTCTTGTTAGACTTTCGGTTGGCCAATATTTAAAAACTTGTAGTTGCCTTGGCTATTTTTGGCATGTGATTCCAGGTATGTAAATAGTGACCAACCGAAATCTCAACAATAATCAAAAACGTAACGAATGAGGGTCCTAATTAATTCAGTTGGAAGTTCTTTAATCGAGACAGCCATTGTTCGTGAGCTGTTCAAAACATGATCTGGTGGCAAAGGTCCATGCGAACCGTTGGTGGCTGATGACCAACCCATCTGTGGAACTCAACAACATCCATGTCATAAACATGTTAAAAAAACAGAAGTTATGAAAATCAGCAAGTCTGCAACACCAATGGATATAACAATAGATAACACCAAAGTGAAACAAGCCAAAGAATTTAAATATCTAGGCAGCATTTTTTCCGAAATTGGAAGACTAGACAGAGAAATAGAAACAAGGTGCCAAAAAGCAAACACATTGTAACCTACCAACTTTCACCATTACTTCTTTTTCCAATGGTCAAGATGGAAATTTTTTTTAAAAAAACAGATAATATCTACCATTTGTATACCTATACTTTGCTACCAATGTCAAACATGGTCTTTAACAGTCTCACAGCAGAGGAAAATCGTTATATGTGAAATGAAGTGTCTGAGAAAAGCTGCAATGGTTACTAAGCTAGATAAAATAAGAAACGAATAAATTAGGAAAAGAGTTGGTATAATATCATGTATTGAACATATCGAAAGATAGCAAGTAAAATGGTTCGGTCACCTTATGTGAATGAACCCAAACCAAATACCAGTAAGAGCATATAACAAAAGAATATCCGGGCGGAAAGCCAAAGGTATACCCAAAAAAACGATGAATAGAAAACATAAAGATAACCTTGAACAAACATGGAATAAATGCAATCACGGCGACACATTTGGCCTTGGAACGACAGCTTAAATTCCCACCCCTACGCTTAACGGCAAGTGTGAATATGGTCAACCATCATTCACTTGGAAATAGACAATAGACAAACATCTTCGGAGAATAGTGCCGTGACCTCGGCATCCACACTCATATTACTCTGTTCCCTGAACTTCTATTGAGTACAAAAACGGTCTTGAATACATCTTACAATGAAATAGGAACTTACAAACAGCGTCTGAAACCAAATAAATGAATTTAATAAACAAATAAGTCTTAGTGTAGGGGATATAACCGTGTAATATATAAATGACTCTACAATGATTGGCAATTGCAGAGTTATCTCTTGGCCAACAAAAAAGTCAGGCGAAACATTTCCTACGCTGCGTGTCACTGTTCTCTGAAGAGGCATCTCTTGCGAGGGGATACGACAGGGTTTGGGTCACTTTGATCCTACATGGAATGGGACGGTCAACTCCACACCATATCCTCCTTAGCCCTCTTACGACATACATGAAAGGTAAACCGTGTTGTTATTCTTTGCCCCCTCTGGGGCCCCGACAATGGACAGGCGTGAAGAAATATAATGGGAAATATTGCTACATTTTTCTTTGAATACAATTAGTACCACTTTTTAAAGGTTTTCGATAATGTTTAACAATGTTTTAGCCTTTTGAGAAGAAAAATTTGTTCAACATTAAATACGACAGAAAACATGTACAGAAAATGAGAAACTATTGTCTGACTATGACTTTGAATGTCTTGAATAATATTAATTATAATATTAACTGATGGTAATAAATTATATTGTTATATCTTTTAACATTTTAATGAAAAAAAAGTTAATGGTTTTTTTCCAAATTATTTAGTGCTTTTTTTTTTTAGGGAAGAGACTATTGCCTTTTTAACGAAACGAGATGGCAACACTCCACTGCTTTCATCATTATAAACAAACATGGCAGACGATACAGTTGTTTTCTATCAGAAAGAGCTACCTATGAGCGCATTTCCAGCTATTGCAGATATACGAAGACATGGTCAACTGTGTGATGTTACGCTTAAGGTATTAATTTGATAAATAATTAATAATAATGGAATAAAAACGGGTAGATCTTGCTGTCTGGCGTCTATAAATAGCACACTGTTTACATTATTAAGTAGGCGAGGTCACGGAGTTCCGATAGAAAAAACAATATGCCGCGCGCAGTGACGTGAAGCGACTGTATGCGCGGCGGACATTTTACAAAAATATTTGATAGATTTTACCAGTGGTTTTACTAGTGGAAATCCATGGAAATCGCCTAATTAACAATGCAAACAGTGTGAAATGAGTAAAATGAAGCACTTACCTGCGGATTTAATTGGTTTCCGATCACGCCAAGAACAGTGTTGCCATCTCATTTAATCATAAAAGCACCAGAAACGTCAGAAAGCATCAAATGTAGAGCGAAAAGCATCAAAATGGCAACCCTGCTCTCGTCGTAGACCTAAATATTTTCAAATTTCAAACACCCCAGGCCCCTATTTTAAAAGTTCAAATGTAATGAAGGGGAGACCCTCCTCAACCTCCCCTTTCCCTCAACATACAGGTGTAATGAGGGGGGAGACCCCCCTCAACCCCCCTTTCCCTCAACAACCAGATGTAATGAGGGGGGAGACCCCCCTCAACCCCCCCCTCCATCAACATCCAGATGTAACCCCCCCCCTCCTTTTCCTATTATTATTTAAACCACCATCTCCCCGTTTTTAAAATTATTCTTATACCACCCCCTCTCCCAATAATAAATATAAAACTTTCTAATAAATTATATATAAATTATTGTAAAAATAGTAACCATGTTCCCCCCCCCCCCTCTCATTTTTCATCATTTTAAAAACCTCAGATCCACCAAACCCCAAAACGCGCCAAACAATTTCGCGAGAACCGCGTCGTCACCACCTCTCGCAAGCCGTGTCGCGAACTGCAGATCAACGCAAGTTAACTTTGGGGATTACCTCAAAACTAGGTCAAACTTCGCAGTTGACGCCAGAAAGCAAGATGCGCCTAAAAACGTTGTATTTTTAAAATTGCATTTAGTGTTACTGATTTTGTATTTTTTTTATGAACTACGACTACGACACTACGTTTTTCACTCACTCTCAAACAACTTCATAATTATTAACATAAGTAACTCATATCCCATCAATTGTAGAAGAGTAATCATGAATGACATATTGACATTGGTAGCCCTTGCAGCTAGATACTTAATTTGGACACTCTTCCTTCTCCATTGGTGTCCAGTCTTATTGTGGCTACACTTATCATGTCTGGCTACAGTGACTTAGGTAAAGTTAGGACATCATTGTAGAATATTTTAATTATTTTCTGTGTTGTTCTGCAGACGCTGCAACAAAATCGCTAATGCAAATTAAGTGAAATGGTACTTTTAGACTGGAGTGTATCATTCACAATCAAAATATCATGATTTATTAATTTCTATTTAATGTGTTGATGTTATCTTGCTCTGGTCTATGGTTTCCAAGAGATGAAGCTCCAGTGTCTGGTAACAACTAGAAATGGAGCTGGAGCAAAAATGGACAAGACAAACATCAAAATTAACAGAAATAAGTATAATGTTACCAATGTTAGTCAATAAAGCAAAATAAAGAGAAACAGTGACAGACGATTTTTAACTAAAAGCCTTCAGCAGGATAAAAGACAATAAATGAAGTAAATAATATACTGAATGCAGGAAATTAATATTATTGGTTCTCAGAAATATACTGAATGCATATGAAGATGTTAGGAGGAAGATGTTAAACTCATATGTGCTTTCCTGCATTCAGTATGCTGCCTATGGTTTCCATTTAGCTCTCTCCACTGAAGTCACATAAATTGTATTAGCATAAACTTTGCTGATTTGAAACCTTGTAATAACATGGGACTGAAGGAGGATACTATTCATTAAGTTGGTTGGTTGGTTGGTTGCTGATCCAGCGGTCCATGGGCTCATGCCCTTTGACCCAATGCCATTGTGTGATATATGCATGTGTTTGTGAGTTGTTGTTTTGTTCCATATAATGTGTTCCATTTATCTGGCCCTGGAGGGAGAAGCATTTTCCTGATGTCATCCAGCGCTGGACATTCAAAAAGGTGGTGGTCAACAGTTTCATATGGATGAGTGCACAGCCGGCACCCTGGGGTGTGTTGTGGTTGTATTCTGTTCAGGTGATTGTTAAGCTGTGCATGTTGTGTGCGCAGTCGGAATATGATACTCTGGTCTTTTCTTTCCAGGAGGTTGATATTGTCTTTAGGATTTGGGCTGGTCATATATTTATAGATTTCCCTCCCAGTGTTTCCCATGGCCCATCTGTTCATCCAATTTTCTTTGTTCACAGATTTCAGAATCATTTTAACTGTGTGCATTGCTGTTTCTGTATAAGGCTGTTCTTGTTGTGCTCCCCTCTTTGCTAGTCTGTCTGCCTTATCATTACCAGGTGTGTTTGAGTGGCCAGGAATCCACTGCATAACAATGTTGACATCATAAGATCTGAGCAGCTGGTTTGCATGGTGGTATATTTCAGCTAGCTCGAGTTTAGAATGTCCATCACATTCCAATGCTTGGAGCGCAGACATAGAGTCTGTAAAAATAACAATGTTTTGGACTTTTAATGGGAAGGCATCAAATATGGTCTTCAGGTGGTACAGGGCAATTTCTAGTGCTGTTATTTCAGCTTCATAGTTAGAACATATCTCCCCACAGGCATCAAACAACTCATCAGATGTTTTGTCTGGATATTCTATATAGACACCATAACCTGCTTTGATGATGGCTTTGAAGGCAGACCCATCAGTATAGACATGAATCCATTGTTCTGGGTAGGTGTCTATTGTTTTCTGTGTTGCTTTCATAATACTTACTGGGTCGGAACGTTTCGTTGCATTATCTCTTAACTGTGTTTTGATTTCTGGCAATTTAAAGCCTGTGTGTGGTGGTAAACATTTTTCTACTCTTTGCAGTCTTTGTCTCTTGTCTGGAAGGTGGTAACTGTCTTTTATTTCATTGACATGGCTCAAGACTGACTTTTGTTTTATTCTGTGGTTTGGTTCCCAGTTTTCTACAGGTTGTTTATTTGGGTGGTCTTTGTTCATTCTTTTGCTTCTTTCATAAGTCTCCATTGCAGCCATATCTCTCCGCATCTCAAGGGGTTCTATATTCGTATGTATTTCACATGCAGCCGTCGGTGTAGATCTCATTGCTCCACTAATAAGACGTAGGGCATTGTTCTGCACTCTGTCTAGGGATTCTACATTTGTTGTGGAACATGTTGTGAGGAGTGCACTGTTGTATTCTAAAGCAGAACGTATGTAACCAAGGTATAGTCCTCTAAGAGTATCCTTGTCTGATCCCCAAGATGTGCCAGCGAGTCTTTTCAGTAGTTGTAACCGTTTAAGTGCTTTATTTTTGATATTTTTTACATGCTTCTTGAGGGTGAGCTGCCGATCAAGCGTGATTCCAAGATATGTGGGGTGTTCTTCTCTTGGCAATTTCTGTGTATCCAACCATAGACTGATATTTTCTTTGGCTACCTTATGACTCTTGGTAAAGATGGTATAGACAGTTTTCTCACAGTTTATTTTTAGCTTCCATGTTTGACAGTATTCATGTAGTCTTTTTAAATCTCCATTTAGTCTTTTGGCAGCACTTTCAGCATTCTCATGGCTCTGCCATATTGTTAAGTCATCAGCATAGAGGGCTTTTTCAGCTTTGATATGTTTGGTAAGGTCATTGATGTAAATGAGAAAGAGGGTGCAGCTTAAAGCAGAACCCTGTGGTAAGCCTTCCTCTAGAACTTCTTTAGATGAAATTGCATCATTTTTCTTTGTCTGGATTGTTCTGTCGATGAGGAAGTATTTTATCCAGTTGTATAGCTTTCCACTAATTCCCATCTCAATCATCTTCATCAAAAGACCCTTTCTCCATACTCGATCATAAGCCTGTTGTAAGTCAAAGAAGATGGCCACAGTGTGTTTGTTTTCCTGGAATCCATCATGGATTTTCTGTGTCAACCTAAATAGTTGGTCTTCTGTGCAACTGCCTTTTCTGAAGCCAGCCTGTTCATGGCAGAGGATGTTTGAGCTCTCGAGGAACCAGTAAAGTCGTGCGTTAACCATTCTTTCTGCTAATTTCCCAAGACATGATGTTAGGGATATGGGGCGGTAGCTTTTGGGTTCATCTGGAGGTTTGTTACTTTTCAGGATATTCATTAAGTATATCCACTCATACTGATACCAGTAATTTTAAATATTTTTTCATCATTCATTCTCAAACTCTCACTGGATCTTTCTTGTGGCAGAACAATTGTTCTCCTAGATTTTCATCAAGATGTAGTCCAGTAATGGAAATGTGTTGTGTAAGCCATTTTATTTGCGTCAATGGCCCGACACATCCTTCTTCAGGGGAAATATTTTTATATTTTAAAGGATCGGCAGAGTGTTGAACTTGAATAAGGACTTCCTTTGTATATGGAGTTTAAGAGCTCCATTTTAGGGTAGAAATAATGGTCTCCATCGCACTCATCTTACCAGAAGTAAGTATGGTATAATCCCATTCTAGCGAATTCGTTTATAATAAATTATCTGATTTAACTGCACTTTTCAAAATCCCCAATTACCGGGTACATATATTCTTTATTGTTGATACTATATATATTGAATTTCTATTATTAAGTAAATATTTCGCCAGTCTGGACCAAGTTGTTATAATGGGATTTGACTGTATTATGTATGCCTGGTTATCTTCTTTTGCATTCGTTCTAAACTCCTGTAGATTAGCAGGATTTAACTCAGGATAACAGAATGTGTTGTGTAATGGTTTAGAACTTGCTGTGATATCTGCACTTTTCTGTCTGACATGTCCAAATTCAGCACGGCCTATGTGTCACTTCACCCTATATTGGATGGGACAGACAACTCCACCTCACAACCTTCTTAGTTTACTCTTACGATATGCATTAAAGGTAAATAAAGTTACTATTCTTTGCTTCCCTTTTGGGCCGCAATACCTGGGCAGACCACTCTAGGTATGAATGAAATAATCTACAACCAACCCATTATGATCACCTCTTATCACCATGTTGCATGCCAGGAAACAGTGTTACTATTCTTGACATCCCTTTTGGGCCTTAGCTCAAAAAACTATTTTAAGCACACAAAAATAAGCAAAAAACTATTTTAGAATTTCTTTCTTTGGCAGGCTGCAGACCAGAAGTTCTCAGCACATCGGGTCATACTTGCAGCCACAGTTCCCTACTTCCACGCAATGTTCACACATGATATGGTCGAGACTAAACAGTCAGAGATAACTATGGAGAGTGTGGAACCCAGGTAGAATTTTATAGTTTATCTTTTGTTTGGCATAAAAAATAAAGTAAAATAGGTCACAAATAGCACTATTGAAGTCTAATGTGTCTGGCCATTGCAACAAATAAAATGCAACATTGCATTTCTGTTCTCTGGACTACAACCTGATGGAAATCTAGTAGGACCTGCTACAAGAGAGATCCAATAGGGAGTTTGAAAAAAAAATACAAAAAAAGGCTATATGTATCATATGGGTACATATTGTTGTTGAGAGATTGAAATTGTATGTAATTTGGGTCTCATCATACTTCCCACATGCATTAGTGCAGAGTTTACCATCAACACTGGATGCGTAGGGCCATTGGCACATATAAGATGGTAACAAAACGCATTCCCATTCTCTGGACTACATCCTGATGGAAATTTAGTACTACCATTATCCTGCTACAATAGAGATCCAACAGGAGTTTGGGAACCAAATTGGAAAAAAATTCAGCTTTTCCTAACACTAAACAATGGAATGTACTATCACTAGAAAAGTCTTCTTCTTCTTTCATTCTCAAACTCCTGCAGATTAGCAGGATGTAGTCCAGAAAGTGAAATATGTTGTGTTTTAATAATTTACAGCTTTGTTAACCTGCAGGAGTGTGAGAATTAACACAGGAAGGGGCAGCTTGACTGCAATATCTGCATCTTTTGAGCTGACACATCTGACTTCAATATGGCTTCTGGGTCACTTGACCTTCTATTGAATTGCACAGCCAACTCTACTCCAATATCTCCTTAGTCGCCTTTTATGAAGTGCATGGCAAGTAATAGTGTCACTATTCTTTACTCCCCTTTCAGGCCCCATCAGTCCACAAATGATATAAGCAATCGAGGGAAATATAACAAATCACAAAAAACTCTCGCAGTGTTGCATACTGTATAGAATATGAGGCCTGTGTGTTGCCAGGGCCAAAAAGGAAAGCAAAGAATAGCAACAATGAAAGAATAAGATATGCCGCCATGCATGTTGTAAGAGCACTAAGGAGGTTTTAGGGTAGATTTGGCTGTTCCATCCCATTGAGGGTTGAGATGACCAACAAGCCATGCTGAAGTCGGATGTATTAGGCATTTTGCAGAAAGGCCCAGATATTGCAGCTAAATTGCCTTCTTCTTTTGAGTTCATTCTTACACTCCTACACTTTAGCAGAATGTTATCCAGAGAACTAAATTTACTGTGTCATGGTTAACAACTTACCAGTATCTCCTTCTTTTGGCCTGAAACTTCTGCCTTCAGCATGGCCTATTGGTCACTTTAACCCTATATTTGATGTGACAGCCAACTCCATCCCCCAAAATTGATAATATGTATTGAAAATATTGAAAAAATGTTTCAATTATTTTCTTGATAAAGGCCTTTTGATCAAACTGTTGATTTGTGTGTGTTATTATGTTTGTCTCTAACTAGCAAAACTTTATTACTCTATTCCTGGATCTATCCATCCCCCAAACCTCCTTAGTTGCCTCTTATGACATGCCTGACAGGTAACGGTGTCGCTATTCTTTTCTCTCCTTTTGGTCCCTGGCACCACATGAGCACAGCCAAGTTGTAAACCATGATATAATGAATTCCGTTCTTTGGACTACATCTTGCTAACCTGCAGGACTTTGAGAACGCAGGCAAAAGAAGAAGAAATGCCACAGTCTGTCCTGTTTTATTTTTTTCAGTGCACTAGAAGCTTTAATCAACTTTGCTTATACTGGTCGAGTGGTCATCGATGCAAACAATGTCCAGTCTCTGTTGATTGTAGCAAGCTTTCTCAATATGCAAGCGGTCAAAGAAGCATGCAGTAATTACCTGAAAAATAGGTACGTCTCATCAATATTTTTTGTACTTCTCATGTGTTTTCCCACTGCTAGAAATGGAATTTTTTTCGTCTTCAGCGTTCATTCTCAAATTCCCACTGGATCTCTTGTAGCAGAACAATGGCCCTACTAGATTTCCAGCAGGACATAGTCCAGAGAATGGAAATGCGTTGTGTCACCGTTTTATTTGCACCAATGGCCCGACACATCCGTCTTCGCAAGAGAAATGGAATGCTCCATGGGATGTGGTCAGTTACAAATATTAATTACGGTCAAATACAAATGAAGCATAGGTTCTTTCTCATATAAAGGATCATCCTTTCACATTTAAAAATATATGTAATTTGTGATGTCACTCTACCGGTTCATTTCAAGTTACAAAATGGCTGTCGTAACTATGCTGAACTTGCCTTCAACTGATAAAGATGTAGTACACTTGTTACAGTTGTAAGGAGTGCTTGCGGATACAATTATATGTGTGCAGGAACATGCTATGAAATTGGAGCAATGTGATGCTACTTCGTGTAGTTCTTGAGACTCGTAGTTATTCTGCGAAGATTTTCATCTCTTTATTTTGCCATTTCGTACCCATTTTAATGCTTGTAGTTGCAATCTATTTTCATTCATTGTAAGTACATAACTGATTAAAGTCAATTGTTTTATTCTTATAGTTGTATAAACATATTGCTGTTTTATTTCTTTTCTTACCTGCTTATTTGACTTATATGCATACGTACAAATAAAATATTTCAGATTCTCAGTGTTACCACATATGATCTGATAACTTGACATTGATATCATATATGATTTGATAACTTGACTTTGATATTACATATGGTCTGATAACTTGACATTGATATTACATATGGTCTGATAACGTGACATTGATATCACATATGGTATGATATTGGCCGCCATTTTTCAAACAGTGTGACAACGAATACACTCACGAAGACTTCAGCTCAGATGCACGCACTCCGTTAGCACCGGTGAAGATCTTAATGAGTGGACCTCCTGGTCAGAGAATAACAACACATCACCACACAATCTCCTAAATGAAAACAACGAATATATCCATTGTTCAAGTGAAACTGTTGGTGACACACAAAACACTTGCGTTGCTATCCACCATTTTGACCGGAAGATCAAAATGATAGTCACTAAAATTGTTCTGGCGGTTACACAAATCCATGAATGGTCTCACAAGACGCGTGACTATTGCCGATTTCCAGAGCGACGATACCGTCTGGCAGAAGACGGACGAGACAAAAGGTGCGGCATTTCTGGCACACTACACCGCACAAATTCGTCAGAGAAATGTGGAGGCATATCAAAGGAAAACGCTCACAGACACGTGTAAGAACTTGAGCATGGAAAACCATATGCTAATCACAGTTGAAGAAATCAGGAAGGCACTGAAAATTACAAAAAATATAGCACCAGGGCCAGATGGCATTAGATACGATGACATTAGTCGAAGAACGGATGAGGAGTTGGGAGAGTTGGCGGACATGTTCAATAATAGCCTTCTACAGGGCACAGTGAAAGAAGACTGGTTGCACAGCTATTTAGTTCCACTACACAAACCTGGGAAGGACCACACCAGGATACATGGCTACAGAATAATAACTATGCAGAATACGATTGGCAAGCTTTTGGAAAAAATTGTGGCCCGGAAGGTATCGTGTTATCTTGAAAGAAATAAGTGTTTGCCAACATTGTTAGGAGGATATCGTCCAGGAAAGAAGACATGGCAAAATGCAGCCATATTTGCGCAGGATGTTTTTGAGGGGTTCGATTCGCGCATGGAGACATGTGCGGTCGCAATAGACCTTGAGGATGCGTACAATAGGGTGTCCTTGGATATCTTGATGCACCAACTGTTAAATCTTGCAGTTAATCCTTTTGTCGTGCGTTGGGTTGGCGCCGCCCTGATGCACGGGGTTGTAGTTCTTAAGTGTGGTAACTGGATATCTACACCAACGGTTATTAGCCCTGGCCTGCCACAGGGATCGCCTCTATCTCCTGTACTTTTCAATGTATACACAGTACATATCGCTGGCAATCAAATCACAGGTGTTGGCAGAACGATGTCATATGCCGATGATATCCTGGTGTATAGACAGGGCAGAAATCGAGAAGAGTGCGTCGTGGAACTACAGAAGGAGCTGGACAGACTGACAAATTGGTGTCGAGATACGGGAGCAGTGGTTAATCCGTCTAAGGCATTCGTGACGTGGTTTTCCTTGAACAATCACATGGTAAAGACACCCATGCCACAAGTTTCATTGTCCGGGAAAAGTTTAGAAAGAACTAGCACAATGAGATATCTGGGTGTGTTTTTTGACAGAAGCCTGAGTTTCAGGGAACATGTTGACCACATTATCATGCGTGCAGGCAAAGGCTTAGCAGCAATGAAGGTTATGGCTGCTGCGCAGTGTGAGCAAAGATTGTTATTTCTTTTGTACCAGGGTTTGGTTGTGGCTGTGGTGGAATATGCACTGGCAATTCTGACTCTTAGCCAAACTCAGATCGAAAGACTGGATAGAGTCCAGAATGCAGCAATGCGTATCATTCTGGGATGCACAAGAGACACATCGACAAGAGCTATGCGATACCTACTTGACTGCCCAACAGCTGAGCATAGATTACAGTATTGCCGTGCACGGGCGTACCTTCAAATACATGCAGATAAGGAACACCCGTTGCATTCCGAAATACAGAAAGTTAAAGGCAGCAGACTCAAGAGAGGAAGGTCGTGGATGGGACGTGCTGAGGATGTAATACAAAGCGTGTGCCGATTACAGGATGTGGCAGCTGGTGCGGAATGGATAGGTCTACCCACAGATTTCGAAACTTGTTTGAGAGTAGTAATATCACTTAGCAGGGAATGCAGAGAATGGTGTCCCACAGCTGTGGAGAAAGAAGTGCAGGCTTTAACCAGTGAGAATACCAAAGAGGGGGATGTGATTATATACACTGATGGATCTGTAATTAGGCATGTTCGCAGTGCTAGGGCCCTTACAGCTCAGTGCGCAGGTAAAACGATCAAGGAGGAAAGTGGTGCCTTTGCGGTCACTACGAGTAGTATGACCATGAAGATTATGGCGTTGACCAAGGCATTTGAGTGGCTACGCACACAGAAAGTAACGCAGGTCTGCATCTTGAGTGACTCTATGAGTATGATTAAGAAGGTACAAGTGGGTCTCGTTCGCGAACAGTGAATTGAGGCCTTGAGAAATGCGAGCTTGAAAGCGGTTACATTTATTTTCGTGCCGGGAAATGTGGGCGTTCGAGGCAATGAAAGAGCGGATCAACTGGCATCGTGTGCGATTGTGGCAAAGGGCGATGGGGCAATGGATCGCGCTGACGTTTTGAACTCCTTAAGAGATATAACATGCGAGAGTGAGATGAATGTGGATGATGATTCCCTTTCAATGGCTAGGATTAAAGATGAGGGATTGAGATGCGGTGTTGCTAGAGGTGAACATTTTGGAGGGCACAGAAGAATGATGGTCAACCAGCATAGGACCGGTACTGTCAGCAGAAGTGTGATGGCGGATACACTCAAGGAGAGATCGGAGCAACTATGGATGTGTCCAGTTTGCAGTGATGATGATCCGACGACTAACTAACTAACTATGGTATGATAACTTGACATTGAATGAAGTATGATCTGATAACTTGGCCTTGATATTACATATGATTTTATAATTTCTTCCTCTTCATCGTTCATTCTCAAACTTCTACTGGTTATCTCTTGTAGCTGGACCATGGTGCTATTAGATTTCCAGCAGGATGTAGTCCAGAGAATGGAACATATCTCATAATTTGACATTGATATCACATATGATCTGATAACTTGGCATTGATATTATATATGATCTGATAACTTGGCATTGATATCACATATAATTTGTTAACATTATAGACTTGACCCCTCCTCCTGTCTGTCAGTCAGAGCATTCGCTGACCAGTATCTATGCAGTACATTAGTAGAAGCAGCTAATAAATATATACAGAACAACTTTCAGCAAGTAAGAAATCTTTGATTATTTTCACCTATCATCCTTAGACCAAGGTAAGACACAACAATTTCTGTGAGAAAAATATTTGATTATTTTCACCTATCATCCTTAGACCAAGGTAAGACACAACAATTTCTGTGAGAATAATAGAACTGTTCTGTGTTTTTATCATCTAGAATTGTACCTAAATTCTCATCATATGTCCTATCTTGTAGTGGTTAAAAACTATTCTTAATGCAGTCATAGATTCGTTGGGCAAGCCAGATCAACGCATTCCTTTTTTTTTCTTCTGCATTTGTTCTCTGATAACCAACACAAATATTTGTGTGATTTCCGCTGTGAGTGTGAAGTATATTCTGCTGTTTGTTTCACAGCAGAGCTGCATTATTTTTCTCCTTCCGTCCCAGCACATCCATTTTCTATTGTCTATACCGCTTACCAAATATACTTTTGTATGATGAGTTGCAGCAGTGCATACATTTTAAGGTGGCTTAAAGAAGCATTGCAAGGACTCACTGAAAGTCCTTAACATAAACCATAATACATGGGAAGCTGCTGCAGGAAATAGACTATATGGTGCTCCACGGTCAAAAATGTCACAGCATCTTGTGAAAAGAGAAGTAATGCAGCAGCATAGATGTGAAGATTAGCTAGAAAGTCAGAGATCATCCTTCATCTTCTTCAGCATTCATTCTCAAACTCCTGCTGGATCTCTCTTGTAGCTGGACAATGGTCCCAATAGATTTCCAGCAGGATAAAGTCCAGAGAATAGAAATTAAATTTGTCACCGTTTTACACTACCAAGACTCCCTGTTTGATGGCATCGATGAATAACTCAACCAATAATCTCCTTTTTTTAAACATGCGCATCCATTTTTTCAGGACACATTCCCTAGATATAATGACAACTTAGTTTATGTTTCCATTTTTTATTTATGTTATTGTTGTTGTTAATATCAAATCGCCGCTCAGTAGTTTTACTCTTGACAGCTCAATGCTATTCTTGAAAAATTGCAGGACCTCTGAAGTTGATCTTTGTGGTCAGTCAGTGACTGTTAAAGGTGTCTGTAAAAGTTTTTTTCTGACAGTTGAAAGAGAAGAGCAGTCATTAAGGAGGATTCTACTTTGAAGTTGTGATGAAAGTAGTTTCTACAAATGGGTAGTTACTGGGATCTGACACAGTTTAAATAGCTATTGACTCTCGCATGTCCTTTTCAAAACTGAAAGATTAGGGATTGATTTATCCTTTCTTTTTTTATGACTGAAGCATAAACAGGACATTGATATTCAACTATTGTTGATTTTGTTAAGCTCCACTTCTTCTACATTCATTCTCAAACTTCTCAAAATTAGCAGAATGTAGTCTGGTGATCACTACAAAATAAAGTTCTTTCCTAGCAGACGAGTCTAAACATTTTTTGCGATGTGGGATGAAATATATGAAAAAAAGAGGATAAATTGTATTTTTATGGATTATTTCCGTGGTGTTAAATACTAAACACCAACCCGGTGTTTATTATTTACCCCACCAGCTCAATCTGCTTTGATGGTGCTTTTTAACAGTGCAGTTCCAGGTAGTCCATTTCTGCGGCTTGCTAGGCTAAGATCATAGTATGTCTCCCATGTATATCTTTCTTCGCATCTGGGAACACTCCTTGCAACTGTAACAATGACGTTATCGGTTGAAAGAAAGTTCAGCACAATTGTGGCAGTCATTTTGTAACTAGGAATGCAGTGGCAGAGTGACATCACAAATTACTTACAATTTTGTATCCACGCAGATTTCTTAAAAAGTGAAATATAGACCTTTCTCTCAGGAAAGAACCTAAAATCACTACAGTCAAAAATTCTGGGTTGATGACTACTACCTGAAAATGCTACCAATTTTTAGTCTGGTGAATGGAATGTGTTGTGTCATGGTTTACAGCTTAGTTGTGATATCTGCACCTTTCGGTCTGACACATTCAACTTCAGCATGGTTTCTAGGTCACTTTGATTTAATATGGGATGGGATAGAAAATTTAACCCCCAAATTTACTTAGTTGCCTCTTATGGTAGGCATCAATGATGCAATTATGTGCTCCCCTTTTGGGCCTGGCAACACATGGGAGATGCACCACTAAAACATCCAATCACATTCATGCCTGTAGATGGGAGGGGGGGGGGTGGTTCAATAGTTCAAAAATGATATTTAGTACTAGGAAGCAAGCCAAAAGAAAATGCCCGCCAACGTTCTCAAATGTATGTCCCAAATAAATATACTTGAATGAAGAAATGACCTTTTTTCATATGTTGATGATCAGCGTTCAAACTATGAGCAAGTTTGACCGGTTTGTGTTTTTAAAATGAGCCTACTAATCACTCTATCTTTGAGCTACCTTAGTTTTAAGATACTTTATAATATCTAACATTTTTTTCTCTTATTTCTTTTCAACAAACCTTCAGGTGGCTTTGACAACAGATTTTTTAACCTTATCCAAATCGGAGATTTTGGAAATCCTGGCTAGAGATGAGCTGTATGTTAGCAGTGAGGAGCAGGTAAGACTGAAATTATGAAGTCGGATATGTCAGGACAAAAGGTGCAGATATCACAGCCAAGCTATAATCACAACACATTGCATTCCATTATCCAAAGTACATCATGACAATCTACAGGAGTTTGAGAACAAATGCAGAAGAAGAAGAAGCTACCAATTACAAAGATGTGCTATTAAGGTATTGGCTATCTGTTAGCCCTGGAAAGGCGCATGAAATCAGTGCAAATCCCTTTGCATCCCAACTGTCTCTCTGTTGAATCTTCTCCATTGTAACTGAATTCTCCAAACCATACTGTCATATAACGAGCATAAAATGACATACTTTCTGATAATGGTAAGTAAGGATTCTTTTGTCTTTGTCAACTGCATATTAGTTTTTCGGTACAATATAAGAATCAGTGGACAAATCATGTGACATCATGCCAACTTTTTAATTTCATATGTTATTAGACTATCTCGGAAACTTAAAAAGTCGTAACTTAAAATATCAATCTAGCGATTTGCATGCAATGAACTTGCCATCCACCTCCCTCTCAGTGTGTAGCGTGCATGTCGAGTGGTCAGGGGCTCTTATCACACAACATGTCGAATAACTGTGATACTACATCTCTTAGCCTCCTACATTCAACTTGATCATGGCTTTGTGATAAGTATGGCCTATGAGAAGGGACAGCCAACTCCACCACCAAACTTCTTATGACATATATGGTAAGTCACATTGTTGAGTTTCTTCCTAAGACCGACAACACGTGAGCATTTTGCTTCTAATTTGTCTAGTCTCCTATTTGTTTACTGTCCATGATTCACTTCCATATGTTTGAGTTGCTATATTGGAGCACTGAAGAACTCTCTCCCTCACTTCTAATTACTAGGATATATTACACAGTCTATCTATTGTCTTTCCCCAGGTGGTTTGTCATCCACTCTTGCCGTCATGCGTAGTGGTGATTGGAGCTTGAGCTTGCATTCTAAAGCCAGATGTGAGGCCTCGGCTGTGCTATGATTGTGTATGTACAGGATGTCCCTGATGTTTTCTATCCATCTTTTCCTTGTCTTCCTCTGGCTTTGTACCCTGATCTCATTTGGTTATATGCTTGTACGGGCAACTTTTCGTGATGCATTCTCATAATGTGGCCAAACCACTTAATCTGTTCTCTCTCTATGTAATCTGTACAAAATATTATACCTATTCTTTCCCTGATATATTCATTCTGCAATCTGTCAAGCCTGGTGACCCCGGCAGCTTTTCTCAAGCATTTCATCTCACATGTCACTCTCTTTCTGTAAAGTGAAGATGAGAGAGTAAATGCTATTACACAGTGTGCTCTTTTTATTTCTTTTTTTTTCAGTCACTATGGATACAGTGTGAAATGTGTGAGACATATGATTGGAGTTAGCTTGAGAGACAACATCAGGAATGAAGCACTAAGGAAACAATTAGGGATCAAGTCAACAATAGAATACATCCAGAAACAACAAGTTAAATGGTACGGCCACATAACCAGACAGAAAGAGCAAAGTATTATCCAAAAAACACTTAACAAACGATACGAAAACAGTCGACCTATTGGACGCCCTCGTAAAAGGTGGATAGATAGTGTATTAGAGACACTCGGAAATATAACAGCAGAAGAGGCAAATAGAAGGGCAAAAGACCGTACACTCACTCTCCCCTCAACACCGAAAGGTACATGAGGACAGAAAGAAAAAGAAGAAGAACAGTGTGACATTGTTCATGTATAGAGCTTTTGTTTTAGGTTGTTGTGGGTTCCAGATACTACACAACAATTGATGACACATCTATACTGCTACTACACAACAATTGATGACACATCTATACTGCTACTACACAACAATTGATGACACATCTATACTGCTACTACACAACAATTGATGACACATCTATACTGCTACTACACAACAATTGATGACACATCTATACTGCTACTACACAACAATTGATGACACATCTATACTGCTACTACACAACAATTGATGACACATCTATACTGCTACTACACAACAATTGATGACACATCTATACTGCTACTACACAACAATTGATGACACATCTATACTGCTACTACACAACAATTGATGACACATCTATACTGCTACTACACAACAATTGATGACACATCTATACTGCTACTACACAACAATTGATGACACATCTATACTGCTACTACACAACAATTGATGACACATCCATACTGCCACTACACAACAATTGATGACACATCTACCAGCATATAGCTACTACACAACAATTGATGAATTGTTCTGCATTTGCTCTCAAATAATCATATGAATTGTGTGATTTCTGCCAGGGAGCAGGAGGTATGTTGTGATACTGTTCTATTTGCAATATGTAGGCCTAGAACATTTAATTTATGCATGATAGTGTTGTTCGTATTAGATCATTGTAGGTTCTTCATCTTGTTTTATATAGATATGCCTGTGGGCCAGATTGCCAATTCTGTGAACAGCAAAGCTGGAACAGTCCTATAAAATGTGTTCCAGAGTCTATGTTGTTGCTCTGCAGATGTGGGCCGCAGAATCACTGACGCTGATTATGTATGATTATGATCCTTGATCCTCTTTTAAACTACTTCCATCTGATGTTATTATGATCCTTGAACCTCTGTTAAACATCTTCCGTTTGATGTGAACATAATCCATGATATCCCATAATCATATAATGAACAAGATATGAGATCTGAATCACAATTTCTTACCTTGGCATCTTACAGGTGTTTGAGGCGGTGATGCGTTGGATCAAACATATGCCACAGACACGTGTTGGAGATGTTCCAGAACTCATGGTGAAGGTCAGATTACCACTACTCACCCCACAGTACCTCAGTGATATAGTGGCAACTGAAGATATCATTAAAAATTCTCTTCAGTGTCGGTAAGGTTTTTAAATATTTGTTCTTACGTTTATTACGTCAGAGGTGTTATTGGCATAAAGAAACATATTGTCAGAGGATGTCTGACAAATTGGAGAGTTCCGTAGTAACAAAACAAAACAAAGTACTATTTTAATTTAATAATGTTACTGGATTTTTTAAACTATCAGATACAGAACATTTTCCCAGAAACACTATTTTTAGCACATTATTGCAATGGGTGTTCCCATTTTTCTGATCTATAATAGCGCATTCAATTAGTGTCGAAATTGGTCAGAAAAGTTTTAAAGGATAATAGGTAATAACTACAGCAAAACTGAAATCCAACAGACGAAACTTGGAACAGGGTAATAAAGTTTTGTTAATCACAGGTAGAACTTAGCACGGAAGTGAAACACATGGAAGTGAAAACCAGAAAAAGTGAAAATGCATCATTCCTATTGTGGTTGCCTTTCAATTATGGTACCTACTAATGATGTACAAAATTACTGTAGGCCTACTTACCGGTAGCTAAAATCCTTCAAAATGATTCATCTCAGACTCTTCTTCTGCTTTAACATTGTCCTCATACAATAGGACATTATTGCTATAATCTTCGAGCCTCACTATTAAGAATGAATCATAAGCAGATCTCTTTCTTTTACATTGAACTATTTCACTATACATTTTCAAGATTACGGTAGAATGCTATTTCTTATGTTTGCTCTTTCATAAACAATGGCGGTAAACATTTGGTGAATGAGTGTGCATTGTACCTGTGTAGAAGCAGGAATATACTGGTAAGTTAGCACTCCCTGTGTGACGTCAGAATAACAAAGTCAGCTGTCATGCGCAGTCACATTAGCAGTATACAAATTGTTGACTATGGGATAATAAGACCAACACTTCCCCCCCCCCCCTTTCCCCACAAGCTTTTTTACCATTGAAATTTTTCCAAACACAAGTTGGCTTTAGATCAAGTATATGTGGTACATTTATTAAGGGACCCAAACTTGCTGTAGGCAGACCTAACTATCATATTGCATTTTTCCCATTAGGGAGTTGAGTTGCAGGGAGGTTTTCAGTGGCTTGTGTGACAAGTCGCATGCCCTGGTTATCACCACGTCATGTACAGGGTGAGTTTTTTTATTTACCCTCGAACATAAAAATTACAGTCTTTACACCGGAAGTAAAACCTTGGACCTCACAGGTGTGAGACTAACACTCTAACCGTCAGACACACCTAACAAATGTACATGAGAAAAAACATTAGTAGCATATGCTGTTATGGATAACCACCAACCCAGAATTTTTTGCTCCTCACTACAGAGCCAAACACGAGATGAATAATTAAATGACTACCGTTAAATTCCGTGTATAACCCGAAAATTTTTGGACAAAAATCAGAGATGACTTCATACTCTTCGTCTTATATTCGAGTAACATCAAATATAAAAATTTAATTACGTCCAAATCACAGTAAAAAAAAGAAGAAAAACACTGTTTAAAAAAAATTCCAGTGACAACTCACATGTCCCGATATATTAAGCCAGGATAAAATGACTAGGGCTCTCCAGCAATCTAGAGCGTACTACCATAATGCTAGGCCTCTAATTACATTAATTTCTATATATCATACAATATTTCCTTTGAAATCTCCGATATTTCTTGATAAAACTCACTTACTAGGTCTATATCGTTATTTCCGACGTGCCCGCCATTTTTACTGAGCTTAATTTCCCCGGAAATGCTATTTTTACCACTGGGTATTACCGTTTTTTTACCGTTACGGTAAATATATTTATATCATAACGTTGAAATTTGTCAGAAAAGTATACCAGTATGATGCCATTCAGATAAGTGACTGAATGCAATCTTTCTTTATAGAAGATTTGAAATGAGGTTCCAAATCACGACACATCATAGGCATTTTGTAGTAAAATTGCGCCGTAATTGATTCCCTCCCCCAACCACTGTACATTTAGTGGAAGACAAGATCAATTTCACAATCCTCTGTTATGTTTATTTTATTACGTATTCTCCCCACACGGTAAACATAACCAGGAACAAAGTTCAAACTCTTCTGTATCTTATAAAAACAAACGTGATCTCGCTGTCTTGCCTTTCATCGTTTCCCACTTAAACGCACTGTCAGAAGCCGGTGACATAATAGTTACGTAGTAATTACTATTCACTAGCGCTGTTCCGGGTCATAACGCCCAGACACCCAACACAGACAATTCATTCAGGAAAAACTTTGTTCCCCAAAGTCTCACCACCTCATAAACCGTCTATAGTCATGGATAGGGAAGTCAGCCTACTGGGTATTCATTATTTTCGGATATATTGATCCAGAATACAGTAGCCACTGGGGTTTCATTCCTTGATTCATTCAAGTTACGTGAGTGAAGCAAATGAAAGGAATGCCATTTTCTTAGAGTTGCAAAAGTTTGTGTTAATTTCCATTTAGCATGTCGGTTCTTTCTTATGATGATGAAGTTCATTATTGCCGGCTTTGCTAAGTTGGGGATGTCGGTCTATAGTCGGACCTTCGACTTTCTCCACTTTTGAGAAGGGATAATTAGGTTCTCGGCCTACAATCAGATGGGTTTATATTCAGAACTTAACAGTATTTAAATTGATATATCTATTGTCATTTCCACTTGTCCTTCAGCATCATGGGAGAAGTTGGAGTTGTCTTTGACCATTGGGTCACATCGGCCATGGTCAGCCCATGTCTCTTTAAAGTTTCTTTCATTGTCTCCACCCATCTAGTTCTTTATTTTCCACGTGTGTTGTAGTCTGATCTTCTGTTATTGTATGCACAAAGAGTTAGTTGATTTGGTTCCATTCTCATGACTGGCCAAACCACCTGGTTTGCTGTCTGTTGATGTAGTCTTTATTTCTTTCCTGATATCTTCATACCTCCATTGGTATCTTCCAGTGACATTTATAATGTTCCTCAAACATCTCATTTCACAAACTAAGATATATTTTTTTGGCTAGTCTCTTCGTCAGGGGACATGTTTAAATTTTGAAACTGTTGTCTGTAAACTTTCTGTATTTGTGTAATCATGTGTTGTCACACCTGTCATTCATCTAGAATATTCCTCCTATCAGAGACCTCCTGGATGAAGCAAGAGATTACCATCTGATGCCTGAGAGAAGACTGCTTATGCAGACTTTCAAGACACGTCCGAGGTGTTGCACAGATATACCTGGGTATATATTTGCTGTGGTGAGTGTTAGAGTCGCGTTAGTCAATCATCTAGCAATATTCAATCAATCAACACTCAATCAACTAATAAACACAATAAATAAATCAACACCTAATCAATCAAGGCCCCATCAATCCATCAACACCCAATCAATCAATTAACATTATAGGTGTCAACTAGTACAGATTTTCCTTATTGATAACACAGTCAGCTGTTGTATGCTGTCAAATTAGCAGTATTAAAATAGGGCCCATAAAAAATAAATTACAATTCTTTTTTTTTTTTTTGAAAAAGGTCATTTGGTGTTACATCTTCAGTAATTACTAGGTGGATGTTTTTATCACACAAGCATGTGTTGAATGTATTGATGGGCGCCCCAAAAAATTATGGCTGTTTTTAAAAAAAAATGTATTTGGTTGCTAAATACTAACGTTTTTATTGAAATACAGAAATAAACTGTTTAAAATACCGATTTATGGAAAAATATGTTGACAGCTACAATCAACACTCAATTAATCACGAGGAAATCACCATGGTGAACAATCCTAATCACTTTGAATTGCCAAGAAACCACTCTAACCACTAGACTACACCATTGCTTTATTGGTCACTGGTTTGTTATTTTCCTCAGGGTGGACTAACATCAGCAGGTGATTCTCTGAACACTGTTGAAAGATTTGATCCCCTAACTGTTCAGTGGGCGCCTGGAGAGCCGATGAGCACCATGAGAAGTCGAGTCGGAGTTGCAGTTTTAAACGGTAAGAAACCTATGTGTAGCCTGGGTCTTAAAGAGTAAGGAAGCTGTATCTAGCCTAGGTCTGAACAGGTAAGAAAGCTGTGTGTAGCCTAGGTCTGAACAGGTAAGAAAGCTGTGTGTAGCCTAGGTCTGAACAAATAAGAAAGCTGTGTGTAGCCTAGGTCTGAACAGGTAAGAAAGCTGTGTGTATCCTAGGTATTAAAAAGTAGTCAAGAACAGTCACACTGTCACCTGCCATGCATGTAAGAGAAGACTAAGGAAGATTCACTGTGGGACTGATAAAAGTGGAGAGGGTCAATGTGACCCAAAAAAATCAGGCTAAAGTCAGATGAGTTGAGCCGAAAGGCACATATATCACAGTCAATCTGTAAACCATGGCACACCACATTCCATTCTCCAGACTATATCTTGATAAGAGACAGAAGGCATTTGAGAACAAATGCACAATATAATGTGATGGCTTGTTGGAGCTGGACCCTACAATCAATGATGCATCTACAATGCAAATACGGGGAGACAATTCTCTGTCACAAGACACAGAGAGAGTTGACATTATTGTACACACAGTTTTCTCCAATTTGTACTAGTATTCCATCCTCTCAGTAGAGCAACAGCCATCTTCCGAGAATACCAATCATAAGACGCAGCTGTATAGCTTTTGGTGATTGTCCATAGGGATCTTTATAAAATAAACTTGTAAACAATACATTGCAGCCTGGTATCAAATCCGTGACTTTGTGAACAGAAAGTGAATGACTGAATAACTAGACCACAGAGATCTCATGTCATTACATCCATGTGTCTACCAACACCAGTAAAGGGAACAAAGATTAGTAACACTGTTGTCTATCATGCATGTCAAAAAGAAGTGATTACGGTGGTTGGGTGTGGGCTCACTACCCTACCCTATGAGCCCTGCTCTGATAGAGCCTGCTGAGGACCCATGCCTGGATTATTGGGAGGGAATCAGTCCTTTTATCTGCAGCATGTCTCACGATTGCAAGAAAGTCATGGCAGTCCCCTTCAAAGTAGAAGACTGCTCAGCTCATAGCACTGCACTCTACAGCAATACTGAGTAAAACTATCATCAGGAACCTGCAGAAATTTTGGAAAGCTTTCCCAATCCAAAAAAAACCCAGAGGAACATTAATAATAATAAAATCCATAGCCCATCAGGGTAGTAGAGGGGTGTCACATTGAGACATTAATGCAGAAATATCTCCCCGCATCTTTATCCTTTCAAAGATGCTAGAGTAAAAACACAAATTATAGCAAAATCTGAGACAGACAGTTAAAGGCGTAGCGAGGGGGGGGGGTCCTGGAGAGCACCGCAATTATACCATACTTAGGGACATTATTTTAAAAAATGTGTAGTATATCCTAATTAGGAAGGAGCCATCAATCCATAAATTTTTTGTTGCAGTTAGCTTCTTGACAGTATTTATGTTCAGTAATTTGTCATTGCTTTCTGAATGGTCTGTGTGCACAATTGCCTGCGGCAGCATTTAAACCCGGTACCTTGATAGATTGTCAAAGGTGCACTCTGTACCTCGCTGCCACAGAGCTGGACATTGGGCTTATTAGATGAGAACAAAATCATAGAATGTCCTCTGCTTGCAGGGAAAGGGGCACCATATTGTTTGTTCTACTCCAGTTGCTAAGAAAACTAGCTAAGCAACCGGTCACGGTAAAGAGCAAAACTTTTAGTAACCACTGGAAAGATTGAGGGAGAAGAGACAGAAGAAGGCAAAGAGAGAATTTGCTGGGTGGACTGTCATCATGGCATGGGAGAATACCCTAAATGAACTTATTAACAGAGAAATGTGCTCGCCTGCACGACTAATAGATATTGAGAACATCTGCTTTTTCTGTACATGCCTCACAACAGTTCCGTGTATCCTTTTTTATAATGCTGCGGATATCAAACTAATAATCAAGTTAATTATGCCTGTGTATCGTGGTCGATAAGAGCACCTTACTTACAACAGGTGGTGGACTGGAATATTCAAGTGGTCCAAGCAGAAGCAAAATCAAAAGTGTCTACAACTTATGAGTGCTATTTCTATGTAGAAGTCACCGATGTGTTGTTGGGTCTAATAGGGGAGCAACTGTATTCTGCCACGCATGTTGCAAGAGATATCAAAGGAGGTTTTTGGTGAAGTTGGCCAAGTAATCCCTTAGAGGATCAGTAATCAAGAAGTCACGCTGAAGCTGGATGTGTCAGTCCGAAAGGTCCAGATATCACATCTAAGCTGTAAACTATGAGACAACACATTCGATTCTCTAAAACTCCATCCAGCTAAATGTTCTAGAATTTGAGAACAAATCCCAGTAAAGAATTGATAAATGCCAATGGTGGCCAAAGTATAATTAATCCTCCCAGACAACAGGGGATTTAACTGTGCCACAGTCTACCTCTGCAACTATTAACACCTATTAAGACACCATAGTAACTACGAAGATGTGTCATTTCCTCAAATTACTTTTAGCGCTTGTTATTCTATTGACAAAGAATTATATTTATTTTCTGTTTGTGTTCCTCTATGTGTTGCCAGGTCCTAAAATGGTAGTGAAGAATAATAAAACTACCGTCTTCCATGAAATGAAAGGGTTGTGTATTTTTATGTTTAGAAGATAGACAATACTTGACCTGTTTCAGTGGTTGTCATAAATGATTCTTGCTTTTTCAGGGTTGCTATATGCAATTGGTGGCTATAATGGCATGGAACGCTTAGACACAGTTGAAATGTATGATCCACGTGCTAAAACATGGAGCAGAGTGGCACCCATGAAATGTAAACGGAGGTACATTATTTTTAACCCTTTCACCCCTATGAGATTTCCCAGTTGTCAATCCCTGATCCCTAAGGCAAGTGGCACAACTCCTCCAAATTATGGATATGATGATGATCAAATTGCACTTTCTTTCAAACTATTCATCATATCACACTCAGACTTGACAGATCAACAGAAAAATGAATAGTCTTGCATAAACCTATATCAATGATAATTTAATACATATATGTTTTAAATAATAAACTGTCAAACTCGACATAATGTGGGGAAAATTATTTTTTATCTTTTGGGTTCTGAGTAGAGGAGTCATATTGAGACGAAAATATTGAGATATATTCTCAAATCTCATTTTTCCCAAACAGAGTGATATGCCCAAAATGTTGAACCTGTCATCTGTACTCCAGTACATGCCATACTCAAGCAGAATACACAGGTCTATCATAATATAAATTTTAAAAATGATGTTTTATTTCAATGGCAGTTGCAGATATTCAGCATGTGTATCTTCTTTCCTTGTTCTTTGCGTTATGTTATGTTCAAATTTGTCCGATCGGCTGCAGATTGATAAACTCATCGTTGACAATGATGCTAAAGTATTCATAACGTGTGGCAATCTCATCAAGATTATGTATAGACCCAGCGTTTTGTACAAAATTCTCATCTTCTACTCGAAAAACTACATCCTTACCGCAAAATTCGCGATATCACAATTAGTACCACAGATGTCCATCTCTTTGTTGGAAACATTAGGTCTATGAACATAGAACGTCACTGTCACTTTCCACGTTATATTTGATACACAAATTACCTACATCGTGCATATTTCCATCGTAACTGCGGCCGGTCACATCAGTATACATACAAATAATATCTTCCATTTTCAAAATTAGGTCTAAAACTTCGCTAATTTTAAAAAATTCGTAAAAATCAGTCATAAGTCTGATCATTTCAATTGAAACTGAATAGAGGAAGCTAAGCCATGCATCTGTGCAATGGTAACGGTTTTTAATAAACCCGGCGCAAACTAAAAATGTAATATCGATCACAGTGAAACAAGTAATTAAAAAAAGCGGCCAGCGGGGTCTGAAGGAGTCAGCAAGTTGAAGTGGCACATGGGGGCTCTAAGGGGAATTCGGTTAACCAATAATGATTTGAGAATCATCTTTTTTATTGTCATTTTATATATATAAATTCTCTTCTGTGTTCATTCTCAAACTTCTGTATATTCGTAGTATGTAGTCCGTAGATAATGTTGTGTCAAGGTTTTCAGCTTAGCTGTGATATCTCAGCCTGACACATCTGACTTATGCATTGCTTCTGGGTCACTTTGATCCTATATGGGATGGGACAACCATAACAACCCAATAATCACCTCTTAAACATGCATGGAAGGTAAACAGTGTTATCTGAACCAGTCATGTGGATCTTGATACTTGGCATAGTCAATTGTAAAAAAAAACTTTTGTATTGTTGTTCTACCAAATCTTCTGGGAAAGTGAAGGTAGTGGAATTGATCCCAGATGTGCTGGGTCAAATAAAAATATGGACCTAACACTGTATTCCCCAGTACTACTCAATGGATGAAAAATGGAAAACTTGATTTCTACCAAATGAGTTTTATAGATGTCATCCAGATGACATTCTTCCCAAATTGTAGTCTTCTTTAAGGATGCCCTGAATCATCCCGATTCTTAGAGAGTTCATCTACATTAAAAAATTGTACTTACTGTGCAAAACTGAAATCCAACAGGTAGATCCAGGAAAAGGGTAATAAAGTTTTGCATATACTAGATGACACACACAAATTGATGTTTCGACCAAAAACATACAGCAGAAAGCGAACAGTAATAACATCGACGGTCACATTGGTATGAGTAGTATGTATTGACCGGAAGAGGTGAAATGACACCGGACAAGGAAAATACAAAAATGACAAGAAATATGTGACACAAAACAAACAGAAACTATGGATCGACTAAAGTCATACAAGAGACAGGCGCTCATTGATGCCGTCGGATTTCAGAGTACCATATTGATAAATGTAGCGGTTCTCAAGCGCCAGAAGTCCCTGTCGTCAGAGAAGCACGGCCATTAAGTCCATGGTCCTACTACAAGAGAAATTCAGCAGGAGCTTGAGAATGTACACTGAAGAAGAAATTACATGACAGCATAGAAAAGACTACAATGGAGTAGATGATGCCAGGACAATGAAAAAGAGGTATACCACACAGAAGATTGTCACAAGATATCAAAGACCACCTGAACATGGCACTCACAGAAGTAAGAAGATATATTCAAGATCAGCAGGAGTTTTGAAAGGCTGTGAGGACTGCTACATCCTGTCCAATATATGCCACCTGATGATAATGTTCTTTTTCTTGTTCAAACCAAATTGGACAATCACAAATGTTTTGTTTTTTTAATACTTGTTCATCACATTTTATTGTTTTTCATGCCATGCTCATCTTCACTTGCGAAGGAGGAACATTATAATCATCATCATAATCTTTTTCTCGTTGTGATTTTATAATTGTAATATATGAAATATATCACATGCTTGTACAGCCATAGATCAACAAATGATCAATCTGTTTTAATCAACTTTGTACTTCTAGTGCCCTGGGAGCTGTCAGCATGAATGGAAAGGTCATTGTTTGTGGAGGATATGATGGAGTGACATCACTAAATACGTGCGAGAGCTACGATCCAGATAATAATGTGTGAGTTTCATTATACGTATAAACAGCATCATCATATATCTTATGGGGTGTTTGTGATTAATTTTTTATTTCCGTATGTTATGTCAAGATTATCATTATAAGTGCCGCCTCCTGTTATCCTGTCATCTCCAACATATTTACTTCTCCTGTCCTACATTCCATATTTACTTCTCCTATTCAACATTCCATATTTGCTTTCCTTGTTCTACATTTCATATTTACTTCCCTTGTTCTACATTTCATATTTACTTCCCTTGTTCTACATTCCAAAATTTACTTTCCCATTTCTATATATCATATTTTTTTTACCCAACAGATGGTCACAGATGCAACCAATGCAGAAACACCGAAGTGCAGCGGGTGTGACGGTGTTACATGGCTGTGTTGTCGCTTGTGGTGGCCATGACGGATTATCTATCTTTGATTCTGTAAGTACAGTTTTATGTTACCAACTATCATATAAAATATTCATGCGGAAAACAGATGTGCTGTGCCTACTTGGTGCAAATAAAAATGATAGCCCAATGTACTTTACATTCCGCAGTAGAACCACATGATAATTCATACTGTTTAACAGAAAGTGTGCACAGAAGAAGAGTTCACACTTGTAGTGGAAGACATATTCACACTTGTAGTGGAAGACATATTCACACTTGTATTGGACACAATATTCACACTTGTAGTGGAAGACATATTCACACTTGTATTGGACACAATATTCACACTTGTAGTGGGAGACATATTCACACTTCTATTGGACACAATATTCACACTTGTAGTGGAAGACATATTCACACTTGTATTGGACACAATATTCACACTTGTAGTGGAAGAAATGTTTCACTTGTAGTGGGAGACATATTCACACTTGTAGTGGAAGACATATTCACACTTGTATTGGACACAATATTCACACTTGTAGTGGAAGAAATGTTTCACTTGTAGTGGAAGAAATGTTTCACTTGTAGTGGGAGAAATATTCACACTTGTAGTGAAAGACATATTCACACTTGTATTGGACACAATATTCACACTTGTAGTGGAAGAAATGTTTCACTTGTAGTGGGAGAAATATTCACACTTGTAGTGGAAGACATATTCACACATGCAGTTGAAGAAATGTTCACACTTTCAGTGGAAGAAATATTCACATTTGCAGTGAAAGAAATGTTCACATGTAGTGGAAGAAATGTTCACAATTGTAGTGGACAGACTGTTCAGACTTGTAGAAAACACAATGTTCACACTTCTAGTGGAAGAAATAACTTGATACTAGGTTTCATTTGTCCTAATCTCTGTATCTGTATTTGTCCTAATTATCTTTTTTTTAATCTGCATATTCACAATATTTCTATATTTGAAAGATCATCAAGTGCCATCTCCGCAACAAAGGTTGGCTGCAACAGACCTCCAACATCCCTGTCTCTTGTTTTCGTGTTGCACTCTGCTATACCTTAACCTGTCCATCTTGTGATGTTACTCCCCCACTTATATCTCTGCCTGCCTCTTGCTCCCTTCCCTTTGATTTTACCCTCAGGTAAGGTCTTCAATAAGGTTTCATGTCTTATAAGAACCCATCTGTCCATGGGTTCGTTTCCTTTGACCCAATGCCATTGTGTAATATATGCATGCGTTTGTGAACTGTTGTTTTGTTCTATTTATCTGGTCTTGGAGGGAGAAGCATTAATGGGAAACTATGTGCTATAATAGTGGTTCATAACTCAGCTTACCTTCACCTTTTCACAACACATTCTGTTCACTGGACTACATCCTACAGACCAGCACGAGTGTGAGAACAAATACTGAAGAAGAATTAGAACAATGTAGTTGTTTCTCTTTATAGACTTTACTTCAAATTCACTATGTATTTTTTATTGACATAATTAATTTTATTTTCTTAGGTTGAGTCATACAACCCAACCCGAGGCGAGTGGGTGCAGTTTCCACCAATGAAATCTAAGCGTTGCAGACTGGGCGTGGCTACCTTAAACGGCAAAGTTTATGCTGTGGGTGGTTATGATGGCTGTGTGTTTCTGAGGTCAGTTGAAAGATTTGACCCTGACACTCAGACTTGGGATTATGTAGCTTCGATGCAGGTAGGGTTGCCGGTTATGTCACGTCATATTTTATATTCATGTGTTACTAGACTTGGGTATATAAGCATGAACTGTCATCAGATAAGATGGATCTAAATAAGATGGATGATTTTGTGATAAAATTAAAAACAAATGTTTTGTGCCCCCAGGTTTACATGAAAGTTTCAAGACGGTATTACCAATGTGTTGCTCTTTCAGAGCTCATTATCCGATTTCCTCTTCTTCTTCCATGTTCATTCTCAAACTCCTGCAGATTAACAGGATGTAGTCAGGAGAACAGAATATATTGTGTCATCGTTTATATCTTAGCTTTGATTTCTGTGTCTTCAGTTTGACACATCCAATTTCAGCATGGCTTCTAATACTGACCCTAAATAGGATGGGGAATCCGATCTAAATTCATCTGTATCATTCACCGAGTATGTATTGCAGAGACCCGAGAGGGGTGCAAAAAAAAATAGCGACTGTTATCTGCCATGCATGTCATAAGAGGCAACTATGGTGGAGTTAGCTGTCCTATCCCATAGAAGGTGAAAGTGACCTAGAAACCATGCTGAATTTGGATGTGTTCGGTGCAGCAAAGTTTTTAACCTTGGTACAACACATTATATTTTCTGGACTACATCCTGCTAATCTGCAAGATTTTGAGAATGAGAGCAGGAAGAGAAGAAGTCTGTGTGTACTAGGGAGAAATATTCTCTGGAGTATGATTTCTCCTACTTCATTCATGCAGTTTAGTCAGTCAGCCAAGAATTACCTGGGCTGTGGCTACTGTCATACACATACAGTTTCATGGAGCAATGCAGGAGCTAGATAAAGAGATAGGAACCAAGTAGGATCCTGATTATCCTTTATAATTTTGCTGTCATTCTCCATGAGGTACTATCTTTCTCTCCTTACTCCACATCTGGCAACTACAGTAAGACTGTACCAATTTTTACTATAGCTTTTTGGTAGATAAATAGGATATACTGCTCTGGTCATGCAGGAGTAAGAGACAATGAAATAGCAAAGCTGTGTTTCTTCTTCTGCGTTCACTCTCTGATAACCAACATGAAAGTTTGTGTGATTTCCGCCAGGGAACGTGAAGTATGTTGTGCTGCTGATTTACCTCATTGCTGCATTATTTGCATCTTGGAAGGTCCAGCACATCTGTTTTCAGTTTTCATCATGCCTTTAATTCTGGTAGTGGCCTTCCCTAATATGAGACAGTCTTCCTATTGCATACCAGATGGATATGTATCGACTCTATGCCGTGACAGTTTTTCATCCACTGTGCCCTTGGGCATTTCAGGCCAAAACATGCCCCTGGGTGGCACTCCATGAAGATGGTAGTCAGGGATTTAGATTTGGGTTGACTGCGCCAATCTCACATGAGGTGATCTGCTGCCACTGAACTTGTTTTGCATAATTAGACATATTGTGCCTGTGCCCATCGGGTACTGAACCTTTTCTCTCCGCGAGCATGATTCCGGTATACGAAATCATCAACGTTAGAGTTGGGCCCTGGTTTATTCGGCATCTTAGCCGAGGTGTCGTTCACTGACATTGTCAGACTGTCATCCAAGTATGAGTCTCTGCACATTTTTTAGACACACCAGGGACTAGAAACTTGTTCTCAAGCTGAGCAAAACTTTAGTTCTGATTTTTTTTTAATGATTTATTATTCTGTTTACACATAGTGCTGCCCTCAGGTGCTGTGCTGCCCTCTCATTGTACTCAATATGTTATCTTACCAATTCTCACTATTCGCCGTGATATCTATCCATTTCGTGACAATTACATTGGCCATCCCGCCAATGCTGTATTGCATCACTGTGTGTCAACAGTGACACTACGTGTTGGTACAGAGGTGTCAGAGATGTTGTTTGTCTTTTTGTAGACAATTCTCATTCCATCTGCAGCCTCCACATTAACGGACATGATCCCAATATGACTACTGGAAGGATCATGATGATGATCTGACGACTAAACAACCATTTTTTTCATTGAAAAAAAATACAATAAAATCATTCTATCTCAAATCATCTGCGCAAAATTGATCATGGCACTGCCTCACTGGAATTACCTTTAAAATTTGCGGTGTGAACACCAGGACCTGGACTTCTAGTTCAGGGTGCAATGAATATGGCCACTGTCTTCTTTACTGACTTCTAGTTCAGGTTGCAAAGAATAGGACCACTGTCTTCTTTACTGACTTCTAGTTCAGGTTGCAAAGAATAGGACCACTGTCTTCTTTACTGACTTCTAGTTCAAGTTGCAAAGAATAGGACCACTGTCTTCTTTACTGATTTCTAGTTCAGGTTGCAAAGAATAGGACCACTGTCTTCTTTACTGACTTCTAGTTCAGGTTGCAAAGAATAGGACCACTGTCTTCTTTACTGACTTCTAGTTCAGGTTGCAAAGAATAGGACCACTGTCTTCTTTACTGACTTCTAGTTCAGGTTGCAAAGAATAGGACCACTGTCTTCTTTACTGACTTCTAGTTCAAGTTGCAAAGAATAGGACCACTGTCTTCTTTACTGACTTCTAGTTCAGGTTGCAAAGAATAGGACCACTGTCTTCTTTACTGACTTCTAGTTCAGGTTGCAAAGAATAGGACCACTGTCTTCTTTACTGACTTCTAGTTCAGGTTGCAAAGAATAGGACCACTGTCTTCTTTACTGACTTCTAGTTCAGGTTGCAAAGAATAGGACCACTGTCTTCTTTACTGACTTCTAGTTCAAGTTGCAAAGAATAGGACCACTGTCTTCTTTACTGATTTCTAGTTCAGGTTGCAAAGAATAGGACCACTGTCTTCTTTACTGACTTCTAGTTCAGGTTGCAAAGAATAGGACCACTGTCTTCTTTACTGACTTCTAGTTCAGGTTGCAATGAATATGGCCACTGTTTTCTTTACTGACTTCTAGTTCAGGTTGCAAAGAATAGGACCACTGTCTTCTTTCCTAATGTGTTCAAGGAGGCAACTAAGGACAGACAGTTGGTATATAGGCTGACAACCTGTCACTTATGAAAAGATCATTGGCACAACTTGTCTCAATTTCTTACTTTTGTCTTCTGTCAAATAATCCCTATTAATGACGAAGAGATGCAGGTAAATGGAAATTGCATCTTTTTCCTTTTCTGGCAAACTCCTAGGTAGTGGAGAATGTCAGATGTGCCATCACTGCAGATGGATCAACAGATCTGACAGAAGAATGATGAGATAGTTGGTCAGAAGTGTGTACAGTGCTCCTGGCAGTACGTGATAATACCGGTGCACTGGAGTGCCTCCCTTCAGGCATTAAACATGCATCCCTTACACATCCATGCTTTTGAGACAACCTTACATGAGTCTGGGTGTCACCTCTTTTATATAACTGAAAAGAACCTGTGCATTTGTCTGAAAGCTTACAGGCTGTCAAGAGCTACCTGCTCACAGCTAAAGAGATTATTACATCATCATCATGTGTCATGAGCTAACTACCCACAGCTAAAGAGATTATTCCATCATCATCATGTGTCAAGAGCTACCTGCTCACAGCTAAAGAGATTATTACATCATCATCATGTGTCATGAGCTACCTACCCACAGCTAAAGAGATTATTCCATCATCATCATGTGTCAATAGCTACCTGCTAATAGCTAAAGAGATTATTACATCATCATCATGTGTCAAGAGCTACCTGCTCATAGCTAAAGAGATTATTACATCATCATCATGTGTCAAGAGCTACCTGCTCACAGTTAAAGAGATTATGTAATCATCACTACCTAAATTGGGTCGCAAAATTCACCATAGAAAAGAGTAAATCATCACAGATAACTCCCTTTCCCTGGACACAATACTGTACAGTGGAAGACTGATAGTATGTGGAGATTTTAATAGTCACTCACAAAGCTGGGGTTATGACCACATGGATAAAAGAGGAGAAGAACTTGAAAGCTGGCAAGACGATAAATGTCTTCTATTGCATAATACGCCAAAAGATCCTCCAACATACTACTCAAGAGCATGGCAAACCACTTCCACGCCAGACTTGGCATTGTACTCAGCAGACCTAAACTGGGAAATCAATAGAACAGTGGGGAAGCAACTTGGAGGTAGCGACCATCGACCAGTCCTCCTTAGTATTAAAAATGAACTCACAGGAAATGCATGTAGCCTTCCAAGATGGAATTATAAAAAAGCAAATTGGGGACTATTTAAACACTGCAGTAGTGTTTTAGCTGGACAAATAGATATGGAAGGAAAAGACATAAACACCATAGTCAAAGAGTTCAATAAATGTATTCATCACGCTGCCAAGGAAGCAATACCAAGAGGAGCACGCAAACAATACAAGCCATACTGGAGTGAACAACTAGAACTGCTGCAAGAGGAATTAGAAAAAGCACGGACGGAAGTGGAAAATAACCCAAGCCAGGAACATCACAACAAACATCAACACGCAAAAGCTAAATTCCAAAGAGCCAAACTAGAAGCTAGAGGAAAGAGCTGGAAAGAGAAAACAGAATCCTTAAATTTTGAAAAGGATGGAAGAAAACTGTGGAAACTAGTCAAACAACTAAATGATAAGGGAACAGGAAGAAGCACAAACATAACACTCGTACAGAATGGCAAAATGATTACATGAAAGCAAGCAGTAGATAATTTCGCTAGGATATTTGCTCAAGACTGCAATATTGAAATTAGTCCAGAGAAACAGCATACAGTGCGGAGCGACCAAAAAAGTAAATTGGAACATGCTCAGACTAGAATCAGTGATGAAAACAGCGCAGATGAAATTATGGATACATTGTTCACATATGGTGAATTAGAATTCGCAGTCTCTAAACTAACGCTAAATAAGTCCCCAGGAATTGATGAAATATCAAATGAAACGATAAAGAATCTAGGAACAACAGCCAGAAGGAAACTATTGGACATCCTAAATATTAGCTGGACTACTGGGAAAATACCACAAATCTGGAGAGAATCAATTATGGTCCCTTTGCTTAAACCTGGAAAAGATGGAACAACACCAACTAGCTACAGACCAATTAGTCTTACAAGTTGCCTGTGCAAAACAATGGAGCGCATCATAAACCTAAGACTAAAATTTCACCTGGAAAGTAGAAAATTCCTTGCACCACAGCAGGCAGGTTTCAGGCAATGCTACTCCACAGAGGATCAAACCACATACCTCTCACAGGAAATTGAGGATGCTTTCCAAGACAAAAAATCAGTTTAGTGGCATGGATTGATTTACAGAAGGCCTTTGATAAAGTATGGAAAGAAGGATTGCTTCAAAAAATGAGAAACTACAAGATATGTGGAAATATGTACAGATGGACGAAAGCCTTTCTTCACAATAGAAGAGCCAGAGTACAAGTAAATGGCAAAAAAAGTAGGAAAGTATTACTACACCATGGAGTGCCTCAAGGAGGAGTTCTATCACCCACTCTTTTTCTCATATTTATCAATGATCTAATTGAAGAAATACCCTGTGGAACTACGGCAGCACTATATGCAGATGACTTGGTTCTATGGTGCACACATGAGAGCGCCATGGTTACCACAAAAATGCTTCAGAGAGCCATGGACATTTTGACTAATTGGGCTGACAAATGGTGTGTAAGTATCAATATAGAGAAGTCAGCAACAACCCTTTTTACACTTTCACCAAAACAAAGAGCAGGAAACATCTATGTAAATAAAACTATCTTAAAGGTAGATGACCAACCCACATATCTTGGTGTAACATTTGATGCCAAAATGACATGGAAACATCATATCAGCAAAGCAGAAACAAAGGCTAGAAGGAAGATAGCTATACTAAGAAAACTGAGTGGGACAACTTGGGGAGCTAATGAAAGAATTCTAAAAAATGTATACCAACAAGCCATTCTACCACACTTGGAATATGGTTCTACAGCATGGAGTTCATCATCAAACACTACACTACAAAACCTAGATAGAGTACAGAACCAAGCACTTAGAATCATTACAGGCGCAATGAGATCCACACCAATCATAGAAATGAAGAATATCGAAGGGATGCAGTCATTGAAAGAGCGTAGAGATACTAAAATTATAATTCATGGAGAAAAGTTTCTTTCCCACCATAGTCACCCAATGAAGGAAAGATTCCAGAATCTATCACAAGGACGGCTTAAAAGAAGCAGCTTCATACACCAGGCCAAGCGTCTATGTAGACAGGTATCGGATCTACCAGAGGTAACAATACCACTGACATCTCAACCAGAACACACCCCATGGGGAAAACGGACATGCCTACCAGTGACCATCCAAACAACAGTAGCAGGTGTGCATGGGGATGAACATCAGAATAATCTGCAGAAAAGAGTAGCAGCTCTCAGTTTCCTTGATGATGTTTACCCAAGTGATCTATGGACCAGAGTATATACAGATGGATCAGCACAGAATGCAGTAAAAAATGGAGGAAGTGGTGTATATGTAGAATACCCAGATGGCACCACTGATACCACTTGTATACCAACAGGGAATTACTACAACAACTATGACTCTGAAGTCAAAGCTATTTATATAGCTGCAGAGAAACTGTTAACATTGGACAGGACCTCACACCCTATTGTAATACTTACAGATGCAAGGTCAGTACTAGAGGCATTACAATCCAATAAACTTCCAGAGTTAAAAGAGGTATTGTCCATAGTACAAAATAGGTGTAGAGTTATACTGCAATGGATTCCATCACACTGTGGAATAGCAGGAAATGAGAGAGCTGATCAACTCGCCAAGGAAGGTGCTAACATGCAGCAACCGGATGTACCAATCAGCTATCACCAAAAGAAATCCATGATAAAGGCACAACGAAAGCATAACTTACCTCCACGGGATGACTACCACCTACTTAGCAGACAAGAACAGGTCATCATATTTCAACTGAGAACTGAACACAATAGACTAAACAGCCATATGTATACAAAATTTTTAATTGACACAACAGCAAAGTGTAATTGTGGACAAGTCAACCAGACTTCAGAACATATCCTTTAAGAATGTGCAAACTATGACACATTAAGATGCACATACTGGCCTTCTGATACACCAATGAATGTTAAACTTTATGGTACAAAACAAGAAATGGAAAACACTGTCCAATTTATACAAGAAACAACACTGCAGATATAGACATTATTAGCGAACGAAAGAAGAAGAAGAAATCACAGATAACAAAAGTTGTCCATGTCAGTGACATGGCTTATATGATTCAGTGACTTTTGTTCACTTCACCGAAAGTATTAATGTTTCGTTCTCATCAACTGATCATAAATTTACTTCTATCACTTCTGTTTCTGACAAATAGGTCATGAGAAGCAGAGTAGCAGTCTCAGCAACCTATGGACGCTTATATGCAATAGGAGGATATGATGGACAGACCAACCTTAACTCTGTGGAAATGTATGACCCAAATACTAATGAGTGGAAGTTTTTGAAAAATATGATAGCTCATGAAGGAGGCGTTGGGGTCGGTGTCATGCCAATGGAGTCTTTAGGTGATGCCAGGGCAGCCATTGTAGATGAATTACATGAAAATTTCAGTTTATAGTGTAACATTTAGAAAACTAGTACCACCTAATCTTTATAGTGTAACATTTAGAAAACTAGTACCACCTAAAGTTTATAGTGTAACATTTAGAAAACTAGTACCACCTAAAGTTTATAGTGTAACATTTAGAAAACTAGTACCACCTAAAGTTTATAGTGTAACATTTAGAAAACTAGTACCACCTAAAGTTTATAGTGTAACATTTAGAAAACTAGTACCACCTAATCTTTATAGTGTAACATTTAGAAAACTAGTACCACCTAAAGTTTATAGTGTAACATTTAGAAAACTAGTACCACCTAATCTTTATAATGTAACATTTAGAAAACTGACATAGTCTTAAGTTCATAGTGTAACATTTAGATCTAAAGTTTATAGTATAGCATTTAGAAAACTAGCACAGTCGTAAGTTTATAGTGTAACATTTAGATCTAAAGTTTATATCATAATGTTGAAACATTAAGTTTGTATGATTTCTTCCTCTACGTTCATTCTCAAATTCCTGCAAATTAACAAGATGTAGTTCAAGAGAGGGAAATCGTACTGTCATGGTTTACAGCTTTGATGTGATATATGTATCTTTCAGCTTGATACATCTGACTTTAGCATAACTTCTGGGTCACTTTGATCCTTATAAGGGGTGGGATAGTCAGCTCCATCTCATAACCTCCTTAGTCACCTTTTATGACATACATAGAAGGTAAAGTGTTATTATTCTTTGCTCCCCTATCTGGCCCTAATGACATACGGTCATGTAGGTTTCATGTTGGTATCAGAGCTTTTTATTCCTCTTCTCTTTTTATCTCTCCATCCATCTCCCTTCTTTCTCTCACTGCCCCTCTCTCATTCTTCCCTCTCTCTTCCTCTGTCTTTCTTCCTATCTCACTCCGTGTCGAAGAAGCAACTTCTTTTGCTTCTGGGATCATCCCACTTAGAGGAAGACAGGAATAGTATTCCCAGCCCATACAAATCTGCTTTTTTAAGCCCTCCAGAACCTAACACATTCAACCTAAACATCCTAAAATCACTTCTAGATCAACTAAATAACTAAACCTAAAAAAAATGGCTCTCAGTGGATTTTAGGCCACTCACAAATCAGGAGAAATGATACAGCAGATTAGTTAGCCAAAACTGGAAGTAACTGCCAGCAACAATATATAGAAAACAGCAAAAATATATAGAAAACAGTAACAATATTAGAAAACAGCAACAATATATAGAAAACAGCAACAATATTAGAAAACAGCAACAATATATAGAAAACAGCAACATACCCGGTATATAGAAATTACTGTATCATTTCTCATTGACAGATAATTTCGAAACAATTGTATAACCAAAAATTAAGTCAATCATCAAAAAACTCATGGACATGGAATGGAACTCAACTCATCTGTACAGCCAAAATGGCAATGTCATCTACAGGCTTAGAAGAAAAGAACAATTATTTTTAGATTGAGAGCAGACCACATTAAAAAACAACACATGTATAGGAGATTTGGAGTTGCTGACACCAATATGTGCCTCTGTGGATAATCCGTAGAAAGCACAGATATATTTTACAGATTTGCCCACTGTATGACACCACAAGAATAAAACTATGGCCATTTGAAAAAGCTCTGATGGACAAGCTCTATAGCCCTGTCACTGACCACAGTACAGTTTATTGAAGACATCCACATCAGACTCCAACAGGACAACCTCTGCCTCCGTCATAGGGCTAGTGATCACAGTAAATTTCATTGAAAAAATACATATCAGTGTCTGATACTGACAGGAGACCAAAGAAATGAGAAAAGGACGACAAGATGGAAGATGTTTGTTGAGAACCTATGCTCCACTTGGAGCTGAAAGGTGGATAGAAAACAAAAAAATAATTCATCAGTTTTTTTTAATTAGGGGGGGTGTTATTTTTAAAAAAAAATTAAACAGGGGAATCCATAAGTTCCAGATAGTTATTTTCTGCATGAGGGTGTCAAAAATTGACAACATATTATTGTTGTAATTTATGATCAGCTCCAATGCATTAATTAGCAGCAACTATATGGTGCTGTATCTAAATTCAACTTCAGCTTTCTGAAGATCAGCGGTTCTTAAACTGGGGGTCCGAAGAAATGAAGCAATAAAAAAGATATATGGACAGATATATTGGGGATTTCACTGATATATCACATGTTCTTCTTCAGTATTCATTCTCAAACTCCTGCTGGATCTCTCTTGTAGTAGGACAATGGTCCATAACAGTTGTAAAAAAAAACAATTACAAATTTTTCACAAAACTATTGTTTTAAAAACAGCAAAAACTGTTGTAAAAAACAGTTCAAAACAGTTAAAACAGCACAAGACTATTGTTAAAAACAGTTAAAAATAGCAGAAAACTATTGTACATAAAATAGTCAAAAACAGCACAAAACTATTGTAAATAAAACAGTTAAAAACAGCACAAAACTATCAAACAAAAACAGCACAATACTATTGTAAAACAACAGATTGGTAAGTCAATGATCCTACTAGATTTCTACTAGAGTCCAGAGAATGGAAATGTATTTTGCCACCATTTTATTTGTTCCAATGGCCCAACACATCTGTCTTCTGCTTCATATATCATCTTACTTTAAGCATATCCTTTACAGGGCATTGCTATTCAACTATTATATCTTTCTTGTTTTCTTGTATATTGTGTTCTCAAACTCCTGCATACTAGCAGGATACATTCCAGAGAAAGGAATGCATTGTATCCTGGTTTACAACTTGGCTTCAATATCTGCACCTTTCTGCTTGACATCTCCGACTTCAGTTTGGCTACTGGGTCACTTTGATCCTATTTGGGATGGAAAAGATAACTCCACCCCATAACCTCATTAGTCAGCCTCTTATGACATGCATGGAAGATAATACGTTTTGCTATTCTTTTCTCCCTTTTCACTCCCTTGCAACACACAGATGGCAACTATTCTTGAATAAAATATTTAAAGGGGATTCAGACAGCGAAAAATTTACGAAGCTCTACTGTAGATAATATACATTTTTTAATTAAACAGACCCCCCTCTCTTAATTTATTCTTAGTTTATTTATGAATTACGGTAGATTGTTCATTAGTTAGTTAGTTCATTAATAAATTTGTTAATTATTTGGTTACTTAGTTTACTATTTAATTCGCTCATTAGTTAGTCAGTTCATTATTTGGTTACTTGTTTCACTAGCTATGTTCTTCATTATTTTGTTAGTTCATGATTTTGTTACTTGTTTCACTAGTTTATTTATTCATTAGTTCACCATTTCATGATTTTGTTACTTAGTTCACTTGATAATTTTTTCATTAGTTCATTATTTGGTTACTTGTTTCACTAGGTATGTAGTTCATTAGTTTGTCTGTTCATAATTTGGTTACTTGTTTCACTAGTTAATTTACTCATTATTTTGTCAGTTCAGGATTTTGTTACTTAGTTCACTAGTTAGTTTGTTCATTAGTTCATAATTTCATTATTTGGCTACTTGTTTCACTAACTATTTTGTTCATTATTTTGTCAGTTCATGATTTTGTTACTTAGTTCACTAGTTAGTTTGTTCATTAGTTTGTCAGTTTATTAATTGGTTGCATAGTTGACTAGTTAGTTCATTAGTTGGTCTGTTCTTTAGTAAGTTACATAGTTGATTAGTAGTTCACTTTGGTTATATTAGGATGGACATCCTATTACAAAAAAGTGTAGATGATACTAGGTCACCTGTTCCATGTCTCTTTATGTCACAAAATATGCCAAAATGATATTGTTTAACTCTTTATCTGTCATGCACAAGTTTACTCATTCCTCCATCTGACTGCTAAAGTATACTCATTCCTCCATCTGACTGCTAAAGTATACTCATTCCTCCATCTGACTGCTAAAGTATACTCATTCCTCCATCTGACTGCTAAAGTATACTCATTCCTCCATCTGACTGCTAAAGTATACTCATTCCTCCATCTGACTGCTACAGGTTACTTATTCCTCCCTGTAAGTGCTAAATTTTACTCATTCCTCCCGCTGAATTCTAAAGTTTGCTCATTCCTTCCTCTGACTGCTTAAGTTTACTAATTCCTCCCTCTGACTTCTAAAGTTTACTCATTCCTCCATCTGACTGCTAAAGTTTACTAATTCCTCCCTCTGACTTCTAAAGTTTACTCATTCCTCCATCTGACTGCTAAAGGTTACTTATTCCTCCCTGTAACTGCTAAAGTTTACTCATTCCTCCCTGTAACTGCTAAAGTTTACTCATTCCTCCCTGTAACTGCTAAAGTTTACTCATTGCTCCCTCTGACTGCTAAAGTTTACTCATTCCTCCCTGTAACTGCTAAAGTTTACTCATTCCTCCCTGTAACTGCTAAATTTTACTCATTCCTCCCTGTAACTGCTAAAGTTTACTCATTCCTTCCTCTGACTGATAAAGTTTACTCATTCCTCCCTCTGACTGCTAAAGTATACTCATTCCTCCATCTGACTGCTACAGGTTACTTATTCCTCCCTGTAAGTGCTAAATTTTACTCATTCCTCCCGCTGAATTCTAAAGTTTGCTCATTCCTTCATCTGACTGCTAAAGTTTACTAATTCCTCCCTCTGACTTCTAAAGTTTACTCATTCCTCCATCTGACTGCTAAAGGTTACTTATTCCTCCCTGTAACTGCTAAAGTTTACTCATTCCTCCCTGTAACTGCTAAAGTTTACTCATTCCTCCCCCTGACTGCTAAAGTTTGCTCATTCCTCCCCCTGACTGCTAAAGTTTGCTCATTCCTCCCTCTGACTGCTAAAGTTTGCTCATTCCTCCCCCTGACTGCTAAGCTCTGATGGCGAGTTTACTCATCATATTTTTTTCTCTACCCTTTCATTATTCAAAAATATTTCACTCTGAAATTGCCAAGCTCCAGTGCACATTAATCCATGTCATACACATTTCCTGGTATCTTTTATTCTTATTTTGTTCACCTGGAATGTGTTTATATCTGCAGTTTTTTTCTCTTCTATAAACTTTTGCTGTGTTTTGTAACTCGTACAGAGGTCTGTAGAGTTTTTCTTCCACTGTTGTTTTTCTGGACCAATGTGTTTGCCACAATATTTTATATTCCAGGCATTCCTGAAGTATGGCAACACTGTTTACTTTCTCTGGACCAGTGTGTTTGCCACAATATTTTATATTCCAGGCATTCCTGAAGTATGGCAACACTATTTACTTTCCAAGCATATGATAATAGGTAACTAAGTAGGTTTTGTGGTAGAGTTGGCTGTCCCATCCCAATTAGGGGCAAAGTGACCAAGGAAGAAGCCATAGTGAAGTAATCTTCAGGAATTTGAGAACGAGCGAAAAAGATAGATCTAAGGAATGGAATAACCAACCTCATCCCTAAAAACCTTCATAGTCATTTCTAATTATATGCATGGCAAGTAACAGCATTACTATCCTTTGTTCCCCTTTTATGTCCAGTCCCCAATAGGCAAAGATCATATTTCAGCCAGCTCTTCAAAATCCCTATGGTAAACTTCACAAAATATTCATTCAGCAGAGTAGATAGAGACATTTTCTGGGAAACCTTAGAAAATTATAACATCAGAGGACAGATGTTAGACAATATAAAAGCATTATACCAAAAATGCCAAAACTCACTAAGGAACACAGATGGAATGACAGATAATTTCCAAAACAAGACCTGGAATAGGACATGGTTGCATGCTTTCCCCTCTACTTTTAAACATATACATGGACAGGACATCAACATAGAAAAAAAATTGCAAGTAAATCTGATGAGGAACTTAATCATTCTTCTTGATTATTCTTGATTAGAAACTGGCTTCACAGCACAAATCTTAATCATGAAATCAATGAGCTACTATTTGCTGACAATCAGAGTCTAATTTACAAAAATAAAGAAAATTTGTAAAACCGCATTGTTATTAGCATGTATGAGTACAACATGAAAATTAACATACAAAAAACAGAAGTTATAAAAATCAGCAAGTCTACAACACCAATGGATATAACAATGGACAACACCAAAGTGAAACACGCCAAAGAATTTAAATATCTAGACAGTATTTTTTCTGAAAATGGAAGACTAGACAGAAATAGAAACACGGTGTCAAAAAATAAGCACAATGATTTACCAACTTTTACCATTACTTCTCTCCCCCAAGGATCAAGGTGGAAATCAAAATACAGAGAATATCTACATCTATGTTGCTTTATACCAACACCCTGCTACTAATGTCAGACATGGTCTCTAACACTCTGGCAGAAAAGGAAAATCGTCACATCTGAAATGAAATGACTAAGAAAAGCGAAAATTGTTACTAAACTAGATAAAATAAGAAATGAAGAAATTAGGAAAAGAGTTGGTATAATACCATGTATTAGTAAGTAAAATGGTTCGGCCACCTTATGAGAATTAAGTCAAACCAAATACCAATATGGGCATATAACAAAAAAATATCCGGACATAAAACCAAAGGTAGACCACGAAAATGGTGGATAGAAAACATCAAGATAATCTTGAATAAACATGGACTTGACACAACCAAGACAACACAGCTGGCCTTGGAACGAAAACAGGCTCCCACCCCTAAGCTTAATGACAAGTGTGAATAATGTAAACCATCATCCACCTGGGGAAAGACAATAAACAAAGTAGGATTGCCAAAGTTGGAAGTGTGGAACCTTTTACGCCTATAAAACTTCTTATGATTAACAATCTCCTGGAAAGAAATCTAGTTAAATAAATGTAAATAAGAAATAATAAATGTAGATACTGTTTCCTGCAGGTTAGCAGCAAGTAGTCAGGAGAATGCATTGTGTCATGGTCTACACCTTTGTGCGATACGTGACCCTCTGCCTTACACATCTGACTTCAGCATGGCTTCTGGATCATTTTGACCCTATATGGGATGTGACAGCCAACTAATTTTGCATGATTAGTGTTTCTTATGCAATAACTCACCCTTATAAACAGTTGACCATCACCTTTTTAAATGTCCAGCACTGGATAATATAAAAATGTTTCTCCCTCCAAGGCCAGATAAATGTACTACTTTACAGGGAACAAAACAACAGCTCACAGATACACATATATACCACACAATGGCATTGGATTCAATGACATGATCCCATGGACAGCTGGATCAGCAATCAATCAAATCTTGTGCAATAAAAATGTGATAGTCAAATAAGTACTTTGTTCAGAATGTGATAGTCAAATAAGTACTTTGTTCAGAATGTGATAGTCAAATAAGTACTTTGTTCAGAACTTGCATTTTTTGCTAATCATTTTATGACATATGTAATATATGTATTGCTTACAGCACAGGTTCCCAACACATGGGCCAAGTCCCCGAATGGGCGGGAATGGTTTTTGTGGGTTCTCTAACGGAATTACTTCTTCTTCATCATCGTTCATTCTCAAACTCCCACTGTATATCTCTTGTATCAGGACCATGGTCCTATTAGATTTCCAGAAGGATGTAGTCCAGAGAATGGAAATGCGTTGTGTTGCCATTTTATTTGTGCCAATGGCCTAACACATCCATCTTCGCCGGGTAACTGAATCAGTAAACAAAAAATCGTGATCTCACAAAAATGTTTTTCATTTTACTCCTGTTTCCTTCTACAATTTTCTGTGAGAGTATATTTTCAGCCCTCTTCATTTGAAAATTAAAATAAGACACGGGCTAAATGTTTAGAATGATAGATTAGCATTAGCAAAAACTCAGCAGTAAATTTTTAAGCATGTTAATTAGTTTTATTTTCAATCATACGTCCAAAATTAAAATTATATTAAATTATATGATACACTAAAATCTATTTTCCATGTGTTTCTTTTACCCTATTAAAAAGACCTTTCTCAAATATGTTTGTGTCATGAATCACTTTGCTTTTATAAAATGGGCTGTGGGTCTATCTATCTATGTAACATGTCTTTTACAAAACGTTATCATCATTGTCACTCTGTAAGCCTCTTTGTTCTGTGCAAGCTCTCTAGCCTCTTCCGGTATCATGTTCAAAAGGTCTTTGATGTCATGTATCCATCATAGTCATGGTCTGCCTCTTGTTTTCTGGAAAGTTTCCTTCCATGATTAATCTTTCTAAACCATTGCAAGTCACTTTTATTTAAAAAAATGGGTTTACAGATCATTTTGCTTCTATAAAATAAATTCACAGGTCACTTGTATGGGTTCACAGGTCACTTGTATAAAATGGGTTCACATGTCACTTGTATAAAATGGGTTCACTGTCCAATTGAATAAAATGAGATTTTGATCACGTATAAAATGGGTCGCACTCGAACAAGGTTGGGAGCCTGTGTTTTACATGTATAAATTATCAATAAAGAGGACTGTCTGTTCAGTTCACACAGTTTCATCAATTGATTTTTTTCTTGTGTGTGTATGAACCAGAACAGTCAACTCCAAAACCTCTTTAGTTGCCCTCTTACAAGATGCATGACAGGTAATGGTGTTACATTTTCTGTGTTAGTTCTCAAACTCCTGCAGGATAAAGTCCGAGAATGAAATGTGTTGTGTCATGGTTTACAGCTTGACTGCAATATCTGCGCCTTTATGCCTGACACTACTGAAATCAGCATGGATTTCCAATCACTTTGACTATATGGAATGTGACTGCCAACATCATCCCATGACCTCTTTAATCACCTCTTATGACATGAATGGAATGGACTAATGATAACGAATAATCACTACTTACGAAACAAGTCATTTTGATAGAATCGTTGTTCTTTATCTGAGTCAGTGATTCTAACACAATCTCTTGTGCAATAAAGTCCCTTGAAAGACTGATGTCTGGGGGAATGCTGGGATTAAACAGACTCTTTTACCAGCACACCTCAAGGTCTCTAGAGATGTATTATCTCGTGCAATAGAAGACTGTATAACTGTGGTATCATCTCGTGCAATAGAAACTATAACTGTGGTATCATCTCGTGCAATAGAAACTATAACTGTGGTATCATCTCGTGCAATAGAAGACTGTATAACTGTGGTATCATCTCGTGCAATAGAAACTATAACTGTGGTATCATCTCGTGCAATAGAAACTATAACTGTGGTATTATCTCGTGCAATAGAAACTATAACTGTGGTATCATCTCGTGCAATAGAAGACTGTATAACTGTGGTATCATCTCGTGCAATAGAAACTATAACTGTGGTATCATCTCGTGCAATAGAAACTATAACTGTGGTATCATCTCGTGCAATAGAAACTATAACTGTGGTATCATCTCGTGCAATAGAAACTATAACTGTCGTATTATCTCGTGCAATTGAAACTATAACTGTGGTATCATCTCGTGCAATAGAAACTATAACTGTGGTATCATCTCGTGCAATAGAAACTATAACTGTGGTATCATCTCGTGCAATAGAAGACTGTATAACTGTGGTATTATCTCGTGCAATAGAAACTATAACTGTGGTATCATCTCGTGCAATAGAAGACTGTATAACTGTGGTATTATCTCGTGCAATAGAAACTATAACTGTGGTATCATCTCGTGCAATAGAAACTATAACTGTGGTATTATCTCGTGCAATAGAAACTATAACTGTGGTATTATCTCGTGCAATAGAAACTATAACTGTGGTATTATCTCGTGCAATAGAAGACTGTATAACTGTGGTATTATCTCGTGCAATTGAAACTATAACTGTGGTATCATCTCGTGCAATAGAAACTATAACTGTGGTATCATCTCGTGCAATAGAAGACTGTATAACTGTGGTATTATCTCGTGCAATAGAAACTATAACTGTGGTATCATCTCGTGCAATAGAAGACTGTATAACTGTGGTATCATCTCGTGCAATAGAAACTATAACTGTGGTATCATCTCGTGCAATAGAAACTATAACTGTGGTATCATCTCGTGCAATAGAAACTATAACTGTGGTATCATCTCGTGCAATAGAAACTATAACTGTGGTATCATCTCGTGCAATAGAAACTACAGCTGTGGTATCATCTCATGCAATAGAAACTATAACTGTGGTATTATCTCGTGCAATATAAATTATAACTGTGGTATCATCTCGTGCAATAGAAACTATAACTGTGGTATCATCTCGTGCAATAGAAACTATAACTGTGGTATCATCTCATGCAATAGAAACTATAATTGTGGTATCATCTCGTGCAATAGAAGACTATAACTGTGGTATCATCTCGTGCAATAGAAACTATAACTGTGGTATTATCTTGTGCAATAGAAACTATAACTGTGGTATCTCGTGCAATAGAAACTATAACTGTGGTATTATCTCGTGCAATAGAAACTATAACTGTGGTATTATCTCGTGCAATAGAAACTATAACTGTGGTATTATCTCGTGCAATAGAAACTATAACTGTGGTATTATCTCGTGCAATAGAAACTATAACTGTGGTATCATCTCGTGCAATAGAAGACTGTATAACTGTGGTATCATCTCGTGCAATAGAAACTATAACTGTGGTATCATCTCGTGCAATAGAAACTATAACTGTGGTATTATCTCGTGCAATAGAAACTATAACTGTGGTATTATCTCGTGCAATAGAAACTATAACTGTGGTATTATCTCGTGCAATAGAAACTATAACTGTGGTATCATCTCGTGCAATAGAAGACTGTATAACTGTGGTATCATCTCGTGCAATAGAAACTATAACTGTGGTATCATCTCGTGCAATAGAAACTATAACTGTGGTATTATCTCGTGCAATAGAAACTATAACTGTGGTATTATCTCGTGCAATAGAAACTATAACTGTGGTATTATCTCGTGCAATAGAAACTATAACTGTGGTATTATCTCGTGCAATAGAAACTATAACTGTGGTATTATCTCGTGCAATAGAAACTATAACTGTGGTATCATCTCATGCAATAGAAACAATAACTGTGGTATTATCTCGTGCAATAGAAACTATAACTGTGGTATCATCTCGTGCAATAGAAACTATAACTGTGGTATTATCTCGTGCAATAGAAGACTGTATAACTGGTATCATCTCGTGCAATAGAAACTATAACTGTGGTATTATCTCGTGCAATAGAAACTATAACTGTGGTATTATCTCGTGCAATAGAAGACTGTATAACTGGTATCATCTCGTGCAATAGAAACTATAACTGTGGTATTATCTCGTGCAATAGAAACTATAACTGTGGTATTATCTCGTGCAATAGAAACTATAACTGTGGTATTATCTCGTGCAATAGAAACTATAACTGTGGTATCATCTCGTGCAATAGAAACTATAACTGTGGTATTATCTCGTGCAATATAAATTATAACTGTGGTATCATCTCGTGCAATAGAAGACTGTATAACTGGTATCATCTCGTGCAATAGAAACTATAACTGTGGTATTATCTCGTGCAATAGAAACTATAACTGTGGTATTACCTCGTGCAATAGAAACTATAACTGTGGTATTATCTCGTGCAATAGAAGACTGTATAACTGGTATTATCAAGAGTATTGTCAAGAGTAACACTCAAAAGGTCTCAAAGATACAAAACCGCAATCACAGAACTAACAGGAAGTATGAATACTACCCCAATCACTGAAATGGAAACATGCAATTTAATCCTCACACAGTATGCAAAGTTCAAATGTTTGGAGAGTCATCAAATGAACCAAAGACTAAGCAGACCTACAAAAGAGCGACTCAAAAGAGGTAGCTTTCTACACTCAGCTAAACAGCTCCAGAAATCACTCACAGATACAGACCTACAAAACCTAAAACCACTAAACACCTTTAACACATACCCAACATGGTACAGGAAAAACTTCCCCAGAATTATGGACAATATCAATCAATCAAGTGCCATGCCGACTGGCGTAGGCGATCATGTTTCTCCACGACTCTCTGTCTCTTGTGTTGTCAATAAACTGGTTGGTGAGCTTCTACCGTGCCACGATACAAGCCCATCTAGTAACTTTTCTCTTTGTCGACCTCTATCTCTTCTCCCTTTGATCTTTCCAGTGGTTATTAAGTGTTCAAGCTGTGTTCTTCTCAGCACATGCCCTAGAAACCTTGACTGTCTGCCTCTAATGTTTGAATTGGTTGATCTTTTTACGCCAGCATCAATGAGAACCTATGGACAATATACCAATCATTATTTCTGAAACAGAAACTACTATACAAGTAATGAAAGAGACAACTCACATCATGCCCTAAGTCCCCAACTCAATCACGCCCAATATGCCCCAACTCACAGTGGTGCGTATTACTTTGAGAACTAGCTTCCTACTCAGAGGAGTAAATAAATAATTAGGTACGCTTTTCTAAATTAACACCCGACTTTGAAACATGTGTACACGGGTTTCGGTAGTATACGTTGATGACAAAGCGCAGATGACGTAACATTTTCCGTAGTTTTTGTGTGTGTGTGTGTGTAAATTGTAGAATGCAAATAATTCAAGGAACGAGAGATTTATTATTATGAAAGAATGCATGCAATAAAAGAAAATTACCCATCAATTTATCTCTAGCATGTATCTCTTATTTGAACAGTTTGCAATAGTTCGTCGCAATTCATGGCGATGATCAGTTATGATTAGAATTAGCAGATGTGTTTACAATTTGTTGCAGAACTGACACAAAAAGAGACGTATACATATTTTAATTTTGTTCCATTTGTTCTCAAACTCCCATTCGATCTCTCTTACTTATATAATATGCCGCTATTTTATTTGCGCCAGTGACCCTACACAGCCGACATCGGCATTGCTAACTAATACGTTCAATGTTTTTATCACTTCCATTGAAAACGGTGGATGTCTGCAACCCATATCGCTATTAGAGTTCACCAGCCGTACGGGTTCTTGTACTTACATGCTGGTCTCGAAGCTAACCACGGTCACACGTTTGGCCTTTTTTTCCGATGTCTTGCGTCGCTATCAAAATAGCCACAGACACCCACGTATGCATTATGACTACTCACATTTTATCTTAGCGCTAAACCATAACATATTCTATGGAAACTCTTGTAGACACATTTTCAAAGTCGGATGTTATTTTAGAAACGTACTAAGAATTGTATAGATGAAGAACATTTATCAGGATTCCATTCTAAATATGAACATATCACAGCAAACTATCATATTTTTGTTGGTTTTGTTCCGCACAGAACTATGTAGACTACAAGCACATCTCCACAAAATAAAGATTGACCAATGTTAATGTCGAAAGAATCCCCAAACTCCAGAACACATATTCTGCAAACATGTCCACTCTTCCACGACTTGAAGACTAACATAGATTCCATGACAAAATATTTCCATACGAAATATACTGGACAACATATTCCCAAGACAAAATATTCACAGACAAAATATCTCCTTACGAAATATACTGGACAACATATTCCCAAGACAAAATATTCACAGACAAAATATCTCCATACGAAATATACTGGACAACATATTCCCAAGACAAAATATTCACAGACAAAATATCTCCAAAACAAATTACAAAAGTAATATCCACTAGGAGATATGACATGTATAAAAACATAAGATGAATATATGGCATGATGTTTTATACAATCATAAGATGGAGATATGGCATGTTGTATACAATCATAAGATGAAGATATGACATGTTTTATACAATCATAAGATGGAGATATGGCATGATGTTTTATACAATCATAAGATGAAGATATGACATGTTTTATACAATCATAAGATGAAGATATGACATGTTTTATACAATCATAAGATGGAGATATGACATGTTTTATACAATCATAAGATGGAGATATGACATGTTTTTTATACAATCATAAGATGGAGATATGACATGTTTTATACAATCATAAGATGAAGATATGACATGTTTTATACAATCATAAGATGGAGATATGACATGTTTTATACAATCATAAGATGGAGATATGACATGTTTTATACAATCATAAGATGGAGATATGACATGTTTTATACAATCATAAGATGGAGATATGACATGTTTTATACAATCATAAGATGGAGATATGACATGTTTTATACAATCATAAGATGGAGATATGACATGTTTTATACAATCATAAGATGAAGATATGACATGTTTTATACAATCATAAGATGGAGATATGACATGTTTTATACAATCATAAGATGGAGATATGACATGTTTTATACAATCATAAGATGGAGATATGACATGTTTTATACAATCATAAGATGAAGATATGACATGTTTTATACAATCATAAGATGGAGATATGACATGTTTTATACAATCATAAGATGAAGACATGACATGTTTTATACAATCATAAGATGGAGATATGACATGTTTTATACAATCATAAGATGGAGATATGACATGTTTTATACAATCATAAGATGGAGATATGACATGTTTTATACAATCATAAGATGGAGATATGACATGTTGTATACAATCATAAGATGGAGATATGACATGTTGTATACAAACATAAGATGGAGATATGGCATGTTGTATACAAACATAAGATGGAGATATGACATGTTGTATACAATCATAATATGGAGATATGACATGTTGTATACAAACATAAGATGAAGATATGACATGTTTTATACAATCATAAGATGGAGATATGACATGTTTTATACAATCATAAGATGGAGATATGACATGTTGTATACAAACATAAGATGGAAATATGACATGTTGTATACAAACTTAAGATGGAGATATGACATGATGTATACAAACATAAGATGGAGATATGGCATGTTGTATACAAACATAAGATGGAGATATGACATGTTGTATACAATCATAATATGGAGATATGACATGTTGTATACAAACATAAGATGGAGATATGACATGTTGTATACAATCATAATATGGAGATATGACATGTTGTATACAAACATAAGATGAAGATATGACATGTTTTATACAATCATAAGATGGAGATATGACATGTTTTATACAATCATAAGATGGAGATATGACATGTTGTATACAAACATAAGATGGAGATATGACATGTTGTATACAAACATAAGATGGAGATATGACATGGTGTATACAAACATAAAATGGAGAGATATGACATGTTGTATACAAACATAAGATGGAGATATGACATGGTGTATACAAACATAAAATGGAGAGATATGGAGTGACTAAGGCTGGTGGCACTTAAATGTTTCCCTATAGGCCTACAAGCTGGAAGGCACATGTCACTTCTATTGTGTTTCCACAAACTAGAAATGTAAAATAACAAAGATAAGCTGGAGGCTCCTACATAAACGGTAATACTGCTAAAAATTGTATGAAAATAGTATTTACATAGAATACAGACAATGTAGCGTACCCTCAAGCCTTTTGCACTTCATTCCGAACATTCATTTGCTTAGTTCTCTGTTGGTGTGGTCCTTGTTTTATTCATTTTGTTCTGTCATTTACGTCATCTCTGTTTTCGTCTCGTTTCCACTTATATTTACGTTTTTATGTATTTTATGTATAAGCCGATGCGACACGCCTGGCCTTGGAATACAAACTCGAGCTCCAATCACCCCTACGCGTAACGGCAAGAGTGGATAACAAGCTACCTGGGAAAAGGCAATAGACAATAAATGTATTTCCTGTTACTATCCTTCCACATTTCGCTGGCACATCAGTTGTATCATTCCTTCTTGTTTTTTTTTGTTTTTTGTTTTTGTTTTTGTTTTTTTAAATGTAAATGTCCATGTTATCTTAATAAAGGTCTTTTGATCGAAAAGTCGATTGTGTACTGTGTACTGTTATTTGTATGATTATGTCATGTGCACTGTCATTTGCGTTTGTTCATGTTAGCACCCAACAGTGATAGTCTGTTAGCCGTCGTACAGTAAGACGACGTTACCTGTGTTCTACGTAAGTACAATTTTTTTTCGTCCATCACAAGTGATGATGACCATTTTTTTCATCCACTTTTGAAAACTCAGAATTATGACCATGTATAATAGTTCGTACATGGCTAATGAGCCATATTCGAGCTGTAAATCTTCTTCTCCTTCGTTCATTTTCTGTAATTTCCGCCTGGGATCGTGAAATACGTTGCGCTGCAAGTTCCACCGTGAAACTGTTATTTGCACCTCGGTTGGCCACTCTGAGTTCAGAACATCCGAGGTCCAGCACATCCGTTTTTGTCATTCCTTCAATTCAGGTAGGCTTCCCTAGTCCGTGACAGCCTGTCTATCTGTCGCCGGGCACGCTGGTGTGTAGTGACTCTTCGCCGAGACTATTGTTGTTCACGTCTATCTCGCACGAGATGTTCCACCGTCTATGAACTTGCCTCGTGTAATTGGACGTACTATGCCTGTGTCCATCGGGTACTCAACCGTTTCTCATCCGATAGCCTGTTCCGTATGAGTAAGAACTCAACAGAAGAGTTGGACACTAGCTCTTTCGCCGTCTTAGCCGAGGTGTCGTTTACCAACATCGTGAACCCTTCACCCAAGTTCGAGTCTCACACCGCGCGTTTGAGATCAATGCGTTCTCGAGCTGAGCGACCTTGTCCCAATAGCGCCTGAGTCGAGCCCATCGAGTACTGAACCCTTTCTCTCTGAAAGTGTATTACCGGTATAGGAAAGCTTGACAGTAGAGTTGGGCCAGGGCTAAAATCGTTGTCCCTTTTATGCCTGAGCCCATTGGGTACGGTCCCCTTTCTCTTCGCGAGCATGTTTTCAGTATAGGAAGGCTCGACATTAGTGTTAGGCCAGGTCTTCTTGCTTTGCTGGACGCCCATGATTGGGTCTGGGTCTCTGCCCATAAGGAGCACAGGTAACTAGAAGCTCGTCTCGAGCTAACAGAGCTTGTAGTTCCCATTTCATTGGAACGTTTTCACTTTCTATTTGCAGTTGGCGCTGTCCTTTGGCGCTGTTCTGCCCTTTAATTGTACTCAGTATGAAATATATTCGTCTCTCGCCATGCATCTACCTTTTTGTACCTTTTTCATTGGCCGCTCTTGCAATGTTCGGACTGGACTGACTAGTGTCACTGTATGTCGACAGTGCCGCTGCATGTGTTGGTGATGGTGGTGTCGGAGATATTGTCTGTCTCATATGCAGTCAAATCTCTTTCCATCTGCTATCTCAACATTCTCGGACACAATCCCTAAAAGATTTAGCCAGAATCAGCTCGAGCCACGGTAATTCTGTTTCCAGGGTGCACCGCGAAGAGGTATATTTGAGATCTTGGTTATCTGCTAACCCTAGGTCCGCCGAGAGCATTGCGTTCCCTTTGCACCCCGAGCTGTAAATATTCTTTGACAGTTCGGACATGGAATGACCACGGTAGGTGGATTTTGGTATATCCGTGTCTTTCTAGCTACTCTCCACTGTTGGGCTGCAGCTTTTCTCTTTTCAGAAGATGATGCGCTCTTTTTGACTATAGAGCGTCAAATAGATCTATTTTGTGCAAATTCTTCCCATGTGTCTTGGTCTATTTCAAACGCTTTCAGTCAGATCTTTAATGAGTCCCTTTAGTGCTTCTTTTGGCCACCTTGAGATCGTTTACCCTTCTCCAGCTCACCATAAAGAAGTATCTTTGGCATGCGATAGTCTGGCATACGTACCAAATGACCTGCCAAGCAAATCTGTGTCTGTATCAGGATAGTGTCAATGCTAGGGATACCAGATCTGTCAAGGACAGTGGTATCTGGAATCTTGTCTTGTCGACTGATGTTTATAACTTTTCTGAGACAAGTTGTGTAAAAGCTATTGAGTTTCCTCACATGACGTCTTTACACAGTCCATGTTTCGCTAGCGTATAACAGCATTGGAAGTACCACTGCTCTGTAAACTTTCAGCTTAGTCTGTAGGTTAATGCCCTTTCTACGCCACACATTTGCGAACAATCTGCCGAAAGTGCTGCTTGCCTTGGCGATCCTTATATACACTTTAGCATTAACGTTGGCATCTTGTGATACTACCTAGGTATGTGAATCTATTCGCAACTTTCAGTGTTACGCATATACCTTTATACAGGGCTCGAGATATCTTTTGTCATGTGCTAGTTCACATTCCATGGTCCTAGAGTCAGTGGGAAAACATTTTCCCTTCGGCTAAATTTTCGTGGATGTGAAAATTATTTACACTTGGGATTTTGATTAAAGTGAGGAGTAGTTGTGGAAAGCGTCGATCTTACTCTCTTGCCAGACCTCATTTGAAACCAGTGGCAAGATAAATCAAGACGACTGGAAGTAAAGTACGATGCAGAAGTATTATTTACGTAAGCATCAGCGACCCAGATGGATTCGATCAATTGTAAACAATCTATGCATTTGAGAATGGTCAAATAATCGCATGTGTATATACACTTTTATCTGGTTGTAGTGAAGTAATATACTGCCGACTGCTTCAGCTTATCATCGATCTTGGAACATAACGTAACTACAGTTCCATCTTCATATCTACTGATTTCGAATTCGCTTCAATTAAAGCATTTGAATGTGCATTTCCACGAGCACAAGTATCAGGATGTTATTTTCACTTTGGACAGAACGTTTAATGAAAACTACAATCTGAGGGTTAAACGGGATTGTACATCTTTGATGAAAATTATGCAATAAAAGTCAAGCAACTGCTTTGGCATTCGTACCAGAAATTGATGCCACTACTGTTTTATAACAACTCACCAAGGGTGATGGTTTCTCAGACCTGGATTTTTTTCATCGATTACTTCGAAGATTGCTACATTGCGGTTCGTCGTTCGCAGTCTCGATTTCCATTGAGCATTTGGAGTCAATACAATCGTGTCATGGATAAATTGCCAAAAAGCAACAACGCCGTAGAAAGTTGACACAATTAATTTAATACAATGACGAACGTATCTCATTCAATAACAGCAAGACTTGCCCGGAAGTTGCAGAAACAAAAGCATACATCTGCAACGCTGAGAAGTCAGATTGTCACCAATCAACCAACAACAAAAGAAATGAAGTTTACCAACGTGTCGATGATGTTATTAAAACAATGTTTAAACGATGCGACCCTTCAGAGCATATAAACTTGAACATCATAGCACGTGTTTTGAATATTAATGTTGTGTAGTTAACCCAACCAATGCACTTATTTCGTGTCTATCTTGCATGACTTTTAATATATTATCTTTGACATTTATTTTGGAGATATTTTGTCTGGAGATATTTTGTCTTGGGGATATTATGTCCAATTAACATTAAATATGGCCCAAGAGATAGGTCTGGGGTGAAGTTGTGTGACAACCGTGAGAACCTCCTAATGACGACTAAATTAATGGAGGTGGTCCTCCTCCTGTATAGGCCTCTGAGCACAGGAAACTAATCGAAGAAGATGAAGTATAGATAAGTGCTGAGTAGTTTCCATAACTAAAGTCTCACTATATGGGCATGTGCCGCCGAAGTCGAGTGTGTCAGAACATTTATACACATAAAACGGTGACATGAAATACTAAGGGATTTGTATTGCATGGTGGTTGGGTCTGATAGGCTACTGTTGAGAACCTCTTCATGCAGTTGTGTAATGTTATATCATTTTTAATTTAACCAATACACATTTTGTGTATTTTGCATACCTCGTATACGGTAAAACGGAGATCAGAAAACAGTGGTTTATATGTGGTGAAAACCGTGGAAGAAATGACTTCCAAAGACTTGGACTATTTAAGCCGTCAGTGATTGGAGTCATTGATAGCGTCTATGCTGAAGAGAGCTACCGTCATTTGTGCACCTGGACACGTGAGTCTCAGAGGAAATTAAAGAGCAGTACTTGCCAGAGTGGCCACAGTGACTTGTGATAGTTCAATGGATTGTGCTGGTATATTGAATGCAATCAAGGAGTTGGCCCAGTTGGAAGATGTAGAGATTTTTTTTTCTTCCGTGTCTATGGCTAGAGTGAAGTATCTGGTAGTGAAGCACCACGCTGTAAGATTCGAGCAGCATATATGAATCAACAGAAGCGTTATCTTTCAACACATAACCGGAACATTGAAGCACCTACGGACGTGTCCGGAGTGTCATGGTGATTATCTGACCACTAACTAAATAACATCTCTATACCAAATGGAGGAGGCCAGAGAGAGAGAGAGAGAGAGAGAGAGAGAGAGAGAGAGAGAGAGAGAGAGGGAAAGAAATGTTTCTCAATCTAGTCTAGTGATCTTTTTCACTCGTTAACCTATATTTATGTGTTGGTACGGTCATAAAGAGGTGAGGTGGGTAGGTACAACAATGATTTTCTTATTTGATCTATTCTATTTACTAAAGAGTGGTTTCAATCATCGAACACTCCCCACGTGTTTACACGTTGTCCGTAGGTAGCACTACTTACCGGTAACTATTACCATTGGGGAGGGGGGGGGGATTTGTGCGATCGACACATTTATGGCACGGATTTACGAGTAAATATAACTCACATTGTGCAGGGTGAGTTCGAAAGCGGACTATATACATTATTCCTTTACATTCAGTTCACTCAACGTTACACGGTGTAGTTTTATTTCCAACAAACCAATTTGACTCATATATTTTCGCCACTTTTGTGTTCACAATTTTAACGGCTATTTCCCTTTAAATCCTGTTGTTGTTTTTTTTTAAATGCATCCTTGAAATATTCTGGTTTCTTGATATTATATGATTTTTATGATGTTCTGAATGCATTTCATATTTGTAAAAACCATTTTTTGTCTACATCATTGTATAGATAATTAATTTCTTTTCATTTTTTGCAAGGTATATTTTTCTTATAGCTAGTATTCTAAAAGGAAATATTCAGTATTGATACTACTCTAGTTTATTTCTGCATTCCCAGTCGAAGACGGATGTGTTGGGTCATTGGCGCAAATAGAACGGCAACACAACGCAATTCCATTCTCTGGACTACATCCAACTGAAAATCTTGTACGACCATTGTCCTGTTACAAGAGAAATCCAGTGGGAATTTGAGAATCAACGCTAACGAAGAATTTCTGCATTCGGTTTATGCAAAAGTATATTCCTTTCCCTCCAAAATCATATTATAGAGAAAATGGTAGCACAACCATAGAAACATTAATATGCAACTTTTACAAATTTTAAAAATATATTCTGCATACTTGAACAAAACTCTGATCAATTTTAGGTAGTACTGCTAGTAGAACAGAATGAAAATAATACTCAAGTGGAAGACAGGTAATGGAGTTCTACTGGAAAACAACTAACACACTATCACTGTCGGATGCCTACATGAATTAATATAATATACATAACAAAACACAGAATATAGTCATACAAATGACAATACACAGGACATAATCGACGTTTCGGCCCAAAAGGCCTTTTTCAAGATACGCACATAACATACAAACATAAAAATACTAAAAGCAGAAATGAATACACAACAAGCGTTGCCGAGTGAAATATGGTAGTGAGATAGATACAGGAAGGATACGAACAGGAAGTACACAAAGACGATAGGTGGAACGAGAGGAACAAAGCGATGAAGTAAATGACGACACAAAATGAATAAAGACTGATCCTACCGAGAACTAAGCAACAGAGTGGTCGGAATTTAGTCCAAATGACTTGATGGTACCCAACTAAAAAATGAGACGATTTTCTAGGGCGTATATAGATCTATCATTGGTGGTGCAGGATCTGATGGCAGTGACCTGCATGTTAAGGACACCACGGTGGCCAGAAAGGTAACTAAAAAAATACTTTAAACTCCAAAGGTCTTTAAAAAAACATATCTGGCCCCGTACCGCAAGAAAAATAAAGCTAAATCTACCCCGCCGACTTACTCACTTCTGATTCAGTGCAAGCCGGAATTCTGCGAGATCAAATGAATACCAAAATGCTGTGAAAAGATCTGTCTAGATCAGGTTCGATGACGAAACCCGTTGCCGTTTTCTGTTTTTGTTTTCAAAGTAATTATCACTATAGAAGATAGTGTAGAAATATGGGAGAATGGAAAATCAAACATGAAAATTGATCTGCTGATTGCTGATAACTATGGAGATGATGATATCATTGTATTGACCGATGGATCTTTGCGTCGTGGTAAGAAATCTGGCTATGGTTTCACAACCAGCTATAGTGATAGAGTCGTTGTTGAGAACAGCAGGTCACTCGGAACATCCACATTCAGTATGATGATGAAAGTCGAGGCTACCATCAAATGGATACCTGGAACTTCAATCACCAAAGCAGTTATTTTATGAGTCCCATAGTCCACGTTATAAAACTGATATGACCGATATCTATGAGTAGACGAAATCTATAGTTGCATCCAACACACATGGCATCACATAGATTTACTGCCATGGACACACCGGTGTTCGCAGAAATGACAGGGCAGACTGACTGACATTCCAGACATCAATAGAGGGAATGTACTGAAACTTCTTCATGAGGGCTTGCCGGATGTGGACACCGCAATTGATGAAATATCGAGGCTGAGATTTTAAAGAATTCAGTATTAAGTGTAGTAGTAGTATAGCAGGATGCCTACATAGAGGAATGAGAAACATGTTTAACCAACGGACCACAGACACCATCAGCATGCATACCCTTCGTCATCGGCTAGGGAAGACTGAGCACCAAATGGTCTGCCATTGGAGTGCAATGATGTCGGTCCATACCCAATAACCGATGTTTTGAAAATTATAGACCTACATTTGTCACGATTTCGATAACACGCTCTTTAAAACTTCTTAACGTACAATTGTGATTTTGTAATGATCTTCAGAAATGAGAAAAACCCAGTTTACATTAATATTAAATTGCAAAAAAAAAATAAAAAATAAACACAAGATAAACGTCTAAAAAAGGTATATTTATATTTGTCTCTTTTAAATTCAATTCCTACTTTTGCATCTCCTTCTGATTTCATTGGTTGGATCAACGCACCGCAGATAAAAACTTAAAACAGGAAAACAAATGAAACGAAATTGAATCGAGGAACCGGGAGGCTTTGTTCGGAATTGGAATCAATGTTTACAATCACTTGAACACAATAATCAATTTCTGAGATATAAACAAGGCCGGGTAAGTCGATGTAAATGTGTTTTTGACTTGATTTCACTTGGCATGAGTGAGCGTGATTTTAAAATGATTTTCATTATGGGTGTCATCTTTGTTTATGAAATGAATGGTGTCAATTATTATCACTCAGTCATGCGGTGGCTATCGTGGTCGATAGTCATAAAACTTAGGCATAAAGGGAAATAACAGTTTTTGAGTTCTAAGTTTTCGAGAATCACAGATGAGCTATATTTGTGTACGTTATTTTCATAAAGACAGTAAATGATATAGGCTATATGAATCTCTATACTGTAGAAGCACAACATAAATTTTGTTTAGCTATTGTTTAGTTTATGATGTGTAACAAAATGAATGGTCCTACTTTTGTAGTGGTAGTTTGGTGGTCATTTATTTGCGTACTTTTGTGATTTGACAGCCCAGTAGTTTGACCATTAAAATATAGACATATAGTATGATATAGCCTAGTCGTTGCTTTGACATTTAAATGGGATAGTTGCCTTATAGGCAGTCAGAACGTTTGCGAGCATACAATCAACGGTGTGATAATAATAATTTTGAGATAAGTAATAAAGTTACAATCATAGATAGGGCAGAGGCCTAAGCAAAAGACTAATTTAGGCCTACTAACTAATTATCGTTTATCTTAACAAAAGTTCAAGCCTAAAAACTACAATTCCGTTCTCTGGACTACATCCTGCTAATCAGCAAGTAGGCCCTATTTCAGTTTGAGAACGTTCAAACAGGAAAACTAGTTAAAGTTAAACTAATGGATTAACTTAAAAGGCCTAAATGATGTTAAATAACAGTTGTTAGGTTAAGTATATAAAAGGTTATGTCATCTATAGTTAAATGTATCCATAATCTTGCTGGTCTTCCATTCTTCTTTCTTGTCCACCCATCTCCCATTTTTTTCTTGCCCTTCATTCTGGCCCCCCCCCCCCCCCCCCGATTATTATTGTGGTACTTCTTGATAATTTTTCCTTCTTATCCTTCATTTTGGATGGCCCTACTCTTTCTTGACCCATTCCCGCATTCTTCTTTCTTGCCCCCCCCCCCCAATCTATTTTCTTATATTAACTCAATAACAGCTATAGTCCTACCAGTTTTCTAGTAACAGGAATGTACAAATATTAAACTCTAACATTAAATCAGTGTATTTCCTTGCAACTTTGACAAACAATAACAAGTACTGTCAGCTTCTGTTGTTATTGGTATCCAATTGCCGCTGAATAGTTTCACCCTTTGCAGCTCAATGTCACTTTTTTCTGGTCTTCGTGTTAACTTACAGATTCATACAGTGAGTTAGGTAACTTTTAAGGACATATGTACAAGTTTTTTTTGGTGACAGTTGAGAGAGAGTAGTTGTCAATAAGGTGTTCCACTTTTCATTGGAATTAGAGCAGTGTCTACAAATGGGTAGATGCTGGGGTCTGATATGGTTTAAATAGCTATTGACTCTTGTATATCCTGTTCGAATCTGAAACATAATGGATTGATTTCCCCTGTAGAGTTTGTTTATGTTGTCATTGTCCTGTGTCATTTCACTAAATACATTTCAACCATTCATCTCATTTGTCCATCTGTTCATCTAGATTTCCCTAGTGTGGTTTCTGAGTGCTGTTCTCATGTTGCTTTGAGGCACCTCATTTTACAACACAACATTCAGAAAACTATAATAAACCTACATAAGTGGATGTCTGTCACTATCTATTGGATAGAAGCACCACAGTTCGATTTATGGATGATAAGACAAGGTAGTTCTTGACAGTTCATAGCCTTTCTTACCTGGTTCAAATCCCATTTGCTGCATTATTTTCTTTTTAAATAGTAAATCATTGATGCTTCTATATTATATTATTCATTTACTCATGTCACATCTGAATCAGCCATATTTTATGTGTTGTTATTTATGTTTAAACACTGAGAAGTCAGAATGGTTCCAAGTTGTTACGGGCGTTAAACAGGGATGCATCATGTCCCCATTACTTTTCTGTGTCGCTATTGATTGGGTCATGAGAAAGAGCACTGAAAATGAGCTGACAGGAATAAAATGGATTAATAATACCGTTCTCGAAGATCTTGACTACTCAGATGACCTGGCCCTTTTGAGCGCAAACCACACAGATGCTCAATCTAAGCTTGACAATCTCCAACACTACTCAAATCAGATAGGGTTGAAAATCAACACATCAAAAACTCATATACTAGATTTTACGAGATCCAACGACAACATAGAAATTAAAAATGTTCCATTATTAAAAGTCAACAATTTTACATATTTAGGCACCAATCTAGCATTGGATGGAGACTCATCAAAAGAAATTTTACACCGTATTGCCCTTGCAGCGGGTGCTTTCAATAAACTACGCAACATCTGGACGTCAAACACACTAAGAAACACCACAAAACTCAAGTTGTTTAACTCCAACATCATCCCTATTCTATCATATGGGTGTGAAAGTTGGAAAGCCACAGATAAGAGACTCGACTCCTTTGAAAACAAATGCCTACGTACCATTCTGAACGTTAAGTGGAGTGACTTTAAATCTAACACTACTATAAGAGAGGAAAGCAAACAAACCTATATATATCTTCCTTCATTAAACAAAGGCGTTGGACTTACATCGGCCATGTTCTCAGAATGAACAGCCTAAGAATTCCCCAGCAGTCACTATATTGGGTGCCACCTGGAGTAAGAAGAAGAGGGAGACCTAGAGAAACTCTACGAAGAACCATTAATAGAGAAGGCATGTCAATGAACCTAAACAACACGCAACAATTGAAAGACCTGGCAACACAAAGACAGAAATGGAAGGCTATGGTTTCTGCCCTATGCGCCGCCTATGTCCCTGGAGGAACATAACATTTATGTTTACAAGTAAACCTAATTTTTTGTTGTATCACTGACACTTTCTGGCACATGCTGATGTTAAAATGTTATTATTCTTGAAATATTTGCATACCTGTATGGTGGGTGTGTGTTGTTGTCTGTGTGTCATTCAACCGGCTTATATTCATAGTAGCTTGGAAATATACACGTTGAAAGTCCTGAATAAAATCACATCTTTTGTAGCGATGCAGTCATCTGAGCAGACCTAATTTGATCCCGTTTCCTGCATTATGATTTTTCTTTAATAGCTTTTCTTACAAAATTACTGGTCCTCATTTGAGTAGTTTAGGTGAGACCCAAACTTGTGGAAGGTTGTTGTCTCAAAGGCACGGCTGTGTTGAGGGGATTTATGGATGCATGTTTAGTCTCAGAGGGAAGGTATTCCAGTGCAGAAGTATCTCAGGTTCCTGATATCCTGCCAGGAGTGTAGCATGTTTAGTCTCTGAGGGAAGGTATTCCAGTGCCGCAATATCTCAGGTTCCTGACATCCTCCCAGAAGTAGCATATTTAGTCTCTTAGGGAAGGTATTCTATTGCAGCAGTATCTCAGGTTCCTGACATCCTGCTTGGGGTGTAGCATGTTTAGTCTCTGAGGGAAGGTATTCCAGTGCAGAAATATCTCAGGTTCCTGACATCCTGCCAGCAGTGTAACATGTTTAGTCTCTGAGGGAAGGTATTCTAGTGAGGCAGTATCTCAGGTTCCTGACATCCTGCCAGGAGTATAGATGCACCATAAATTAGAAATCCGGTCACTGTTACCAGATGAACTAGTTGACACAAAAGTATATGCTATGCTTCTGGCAAGTTGTGATGATCCTGAGATACCACTGAAATGCCTTCCCTTGTGGACTAAACATGCATCCGCAAACCGTCATAACAAAACCACACATCCGCAAACCCTTATAACAAAAACCATGTATCCGCAAACCCTCATAACAAAACCATGTATCCGCAAACTCTCATATCAAAACCACACATCCACAAACAATCTAAACAAAACCATGTATCTGCAAACCCTCATAACAAAACCACACATCCACAAACAATCTAAACAAAACCATGTATCTTCAAACCCTCATAACAAAACCACACATCCACAAACAATCAAAACAAACAAAACCATGCAGTTGAGGCAAAATACCTTATACGAATTGAGTGGTGACTTTGATTACTCAACTGAGGATGACCTACCAGTGCCGTAGATATGTACCCGGTAAAGGGGAGGAGAGGGGATGTTTACCTTTTAAGAAAGTCATTTACTAATTTTCCTGGAAAATTCAATCAATTTTATGGGATTTTACCCATTGTTTCGGTGGAGGGGGAAGCGGTGTGTCAATTATTTTACTTGTGCCCAGGTATAGTGCATCCATTATACAGAACAGACAGTGAACATATATGTGAGATGCAAAATAAATACTCGTGCAGATCAAGAACATCTTATAGTAGTGTTGAAGTGTCGCAAACGTGTGAGCTTAGGCCACACGATGAGGCACGATTTCCTTTCCAAAATTATCTTGCAGGGAACAGTTGAGGGTGGAAGAAGAAGAGGTCAGAGGAAAATATAGATAAATAATATTAAAGACTAGATTAATATTCTCAACACTTAAGGGACTGAGAACAGGGAGACGTGGCACAATTTCTGTTTCAAGAGTGGACTCCGAAGTGTTATGTGTGTAATGATGATGATTCTTAATCCTAGTGCTAGGTGTCATGTTCTGATTTCCTACGGATTTGTTTTATACATATTCATGAGTCTATTCCTTCTTCAGCGTTCATTTACAAACTCCTGTTGGATATCCCTTGTAGTAGGACAATGCTCCTACTAGATTTCCAGCAGTATGTAGTCCAGAGAATGGAAATGTGTTGTGTCGCCATTTTATTTGTGTATATGGTCCTTACACATCCGTCTTCAGCGGTTTATTTCTGCATAAGGTTGGAACAGTGCAATTAAATTTTGCGTATCACTGGGTATACACATAAGAACACGCTCAAATCAACAACAAAAATGACGAGCTAAAACGGCATTTGACGTTCACATGGCAAAGCTAAATATGGAGATAATCACAAGGTCGGTCAGATTTATAATGAATTAACTAGCAAACAGATGAAAACATGCAGATAACAGTATATATGATAGTTTTAACGTTTCAAACTTAAGGTCTTGTTCAAGAAATTAAAGGACAAACAGAAAAAATACAAACACTATCCTATCATCAGACGGCACTTATTGTCGTATGTTCAAACCATTCACGTTTTTGTCGTTTCACCATTGAAAGTAATATTTCTTGTGTACTTGCGATGGTTCCCTACTTTATTTCTTGCGACTTATGTTCTCTATAGGAAATGCGCCAAATTCTTCTATAACACTTGCATTGGAAGGTATGTATCCGTCTTTCCTTGTCTGCAGTGTGTTTAAACTCTCACAATCATACAACATGATGTTCGTCCGTCGTGATCGACGATGACCAAAAACTCAACCATAATAATAATAACAATAAATAATAAAGTTAATAGTGCTTTTTTAAATGACTAGCAAGTCCAATGCGCGCACAAAATGTTCTTTTACAGAATTGACAACAATAGAAGGTATCTGTGTGAGGTTGAGATGTTTTTTTTCTACGTGTCCGCTTCTGTCTTGCAGTTTCTTGTCTGAGTTATTCCGCCGCTAGTGCTCCCGTTCTAATGCTGTAACGCCATGCTGTTCTATCCTGAGCGAGGCTCTCCCAAGCGCCTACGTCAATGTTAAGATGTTTCAAGGATGACTTGAGCGTGTCTTTGAAACGCTTTTTCTGTCCACCAGCTTTTCGAAATCCTGCCGCGAGTTCTCCATAATATATTTGTTTTGGCAAACGCGAGTTCTCCATACGCACAAAATGGCCTGCCCAGCGTGCCTGCGCCTTCATAAGTATTGTGTGAATGCTTATTGAGGTTGATTTTTCCAAGACCTCGTAGTGGTACTTTGTCCCACCAATGGATGTTTAGTAATTTACGTAGGCAGGTAAGATGGAAATGATTTAACTTTCTTGCATGTCTAGCATACACTGTCCACGTTTCGCAGGCGTATAGTAAGGTTGGTATAACAGCAGCATGATATACTTGTAGTTTGGTGGTTGTTCTTATACCTCTTCTGTCCCATACTTTGTTGCGTAATCTGCCAAATACAGCACTAGCTTTTGCTAGTCTATTGTTAATTTCCACATCAATGTTGACATCGCGAGAGAGAGAGTGCTTCCAAGGTAAGTAAAATTGTCGACTACCTGCAGTTTTTCCTGATTGACAATGATGGAAGTAGCAGTATGTTGGCTATTTGATGTTGCTTGGTGCATGACTTCTGTTAAAAAGCACTTGTCAGTTATACATTTTAATCTTTACTCTAACACATGTTGTTGATTTTCTATACAAATAAGACACATGCTTAAATTATTACATTATTTGTTCAAACAAGACCAGGCGGGGAAATCTAACCACGAACATCGTAAATATAAGACCTGCTGGCTCATTAGGAATCATCATTCTAAAGTGACGCAAGTGATTTTCATTCAGTCGACACAAGGCATATACAACGTTATCGATCAAAGTCACATAAAGGGAAAGTCAAATGCACAACTTTAGAAGGGCAATTTTTCCAATAAGCCAACATGTTTTATCATTGTGGATGTTCACGATCTACTGGTCGGTTGAGATAGCTGGCTGGTTCCGCGAGTAGCCAAGCTAGAATAAAATAGAAATTGATGAAAATTGACAATACACGCACGCCAGGTGTTGATATGACCCACTGTCCATTATAACACCATTGACCGCCCATGAGACAACTAAGAATGTTCAGGAATATGATTGGTTGTCCCATCCCATAGGTAAGTCATGAGAAATTCATTCTGGTCTGATATATGGGGTTTCTTTCCCGTTCATTCTCACACTCCCACTGGATCTCTCTTGTAGCAGGACAATGGTCCTACTAGATTTCCAGCAGAATGGAAAACAGAAATGCGTTGCGTCACCCTTTTATTTGCGTTAATGGTCCGACACATTCAACTGTGGCGTTAGTAACTAATATTGTCAGTGGTTTTACCACTTCCACTAAACGCCTGTAACCATATCGCTAGCGTACAAAACCAGCCGTACTGGATTAGTTCTCGTACTTACACACTGGTCTTTCAGCTCAACGCTAACCACTGTCATACATTCTAGACATTTTTTATCGACATATCCACATTCACGCACATATCGGACTTATTCTTCTATGATCGTCAAACATCCAGTCCAATATTACTCATGTATAGAGCGGTATTCTTCTCCTTCTTCTTTCGTTCACTTGAAACATGTCTATATCTGTAATTCTGTCTCCTTAATAAAACTCACTGTATTTTGTAGCTCATACAGTGACCCATAGAGTTTTGATTCCAGTGTTGTTTTCTCTGGCCAATATGTCTGCCTCAGCGTTTCATGCTCAGAACACTCTTGAAGTATATGTTTGGCACTCTGTGTTGCCTGTCCACATGTACACATGGCCGTGTTGCCAATCTTGAACTTTGTGTACATGTGACTGGGAGTCGGTTGTGTCCTGTTCAGAGACGTAGAGTTATAACTTGTTCTGGTCTGTTCATAATATGATAGTCATCTTGTGTTGATGTTTGTGGCTTTCTTATTGACTTGATCATCTGTTTTTTCTGATGGTAGGTGATTGGTATATCTGGTTGGTCTTCGGCAGCACCTTCCTTAGCCAGTTGGTGTGCTTTTTCATTTCCTGGTATTCCACAGTGAGAGGGTATCCACTGCATGGTTACCCTATACTGGTAAGACAATTCGCTAAGTAGTTTTTTTTAAGTCTGTTAGTTTTCCAGACTGGAGAGCTTGAAGCACTGACCTTGCATCTGTCAGGAATACCACAGGCTGTAGGTCAGAGTTGGAGTTCAGCAGTTTTTTAGCTGCCACACTAATTGCCTGGATTTCAGCATCATAATTATTGCAGAATTTTCCTGTTGGTGTTCTGATGGTATCTCCAGGATTGTGTGGATATTCTATATATACACATGCACCTCCATTCCTCACGGCATTCTGTGCTGACCCATCTGTGTATATTCTGACCCATATATCTTGTGGATATTCCTCATCCAGGAAACTGAGGGTGACTGTCCTTCGCTGCACACTGTTCTGTTCGTCCTCGCTTAGTATTCCTTTCACATGGGTCTGAATGTATATTGGCATTCCATGCCTTTCACTCCATGGGATTTGTTCTGGTACAGGCCTTAAGGGGATGTCAACTTCAGGTAGGTCTGTAAGTTGTCCGCGGAGTCGTTTAGCTTGATGGATAAAGCTGCTTCTTTTCAGTCGCCCCATTGCTAGATTTTGGAATCTTTCCTTTATTGGATGACTTGGCATACACTGAAACTTTTCTGCCTGAATTAGTACTTGTGTGTCTCTGCGTTCGCCAAGTGTTTGCATTCTTCCCATTTTCTGCATCTCTGCTATGTGTGTTGATTTCATTGCTCCCAACATTATTCTAAGTGCCTGGTTTTGCACTTTATCTAGATCTTGTAATGTGGTGTTTGATGCAGCTGAACCATATTCCAGGTGTGGTCTTATGCCTTGCTGGTAAACTTTACTGAGTATATTCCCACTGGATCCCCATGTGGTTCCACTTAGTTTTCTCAGAATAGCTAACTTCCTCCTGGCTTTTGTTGTTGCTTTATTTATGTGCTGCTTCCATATCAGTTTATCATCAAAAGTAACTCCGAGGTATGTGGGTTGTTTGTCTTCCTTCAAGAGTTCTCCATCTATTTTGATATGACCGGCTTTTTGTTTTGGTGAGAGGGTAAAGAGTGTAGTGCTGCACTTATCTGTGTTAATGCTGACGCACCATCTATTTGCCCATAAGGTTAGAGCATCAATAGCTCTTTGTATTTGTTTAGTGGCCACTGTCGCATGTTCTTCCGTGCACCATATCACCAGGTCGTCAGTATACATTGCCACTTTGATCCCATGTGGTAGTGCAGCAACTAGGTCATTTATGTAAACCAAGAAAAGTGTGGGTGACAGGACTCCTCCCTGGGGGACTCCATGACGCAGTAGAACTTTCTTGCTCTTGCGACCATCTAATTGTACACTGACTCTTCTATTATGCAGGTATGCTTTTACCCATTTGTACATTCTTGAGCTAACCCTGCAATTTCGCTAGGAGCCCTTCTTTCCAGACCTTATCAAATGCTTTTCTGAGGTCTATCCATGCTGCTAGTACCAGTTTCTTATCTTGGAAGGTATCCTCAATCTCTTTGGAGAGGTAAGTTGCCTGATCTTCAGTAGAGTAGCACTGTCTGAAACCTGCTTGCTGTGTTACCAGAAGGTTTTCACTTTCAAGGTACCACTGCATCCTAAGATTGATAATGCGTTCCATTGTTTTGCATAGACAGCTTGTGAGGCTGATGGGCCTGTAGTTGGAGACTGTGTTGCCATCTTTTCCTGATTTGAGGAATGGTATCATTATTGCTTCTCTCCACTCCTGTGGTACATTACCTGTGGACTGGCTTGTGTTAAAGATCTGCAGTAGCTTTGCTCTTGCTGCAATTCCCAGGTTTCTAATCATTTCATTGGACACTCCATCAACTCCAGGGGACTTTTTCATTTTCAATTTGGATATTGCATGCTCCAGTTCTCTCATTGTGATTGGTGCCTCCATGACTTCAAGTATAGGTTCACCTTTGTCCAATGTTTTGCTGGTTCTCTCGAACCTCCTGTTGATTGTCTGGGCTGACTTTGATGTTATTGTCTTCTGCAAAATAATCAGCTGCATGTTTACCTGTTAAAATGTTTCTATCTTTATAAAGTGTGATCCTGGTATTTCTCCCTGTACCTTCATCATTTAGTTGTTTTACAAGTTTCCATAATTTCCTAGTATCTCTTTCTAGGTTCAGCGACTCTGTTTTTTCTTTCCAGCTGCTCCGTCTGGCTTGTAACTTGGCTCTTTGAAATTTAGCCTTTGTTTGCTGATATTTGTTGTGATGTTCTTGGCTAGGTCTGTTCTCGGCCTGCTGTCTAGATGTTTCCATCTCATTTTGCAGCTTTTCCAGTTCATCATTCCAGTAGGGTTTGTAGTTTTTCGTGCCCCCTGAGTATGGTTTTACTAGCAGCATGTAGTATACATCTATTAAATTCACTCACTGCTCTATTGATGTCTTTATCCAAGTTCATGTCCTTAGCTAGAACACTGGTTAAATGCTGGTACATTTTCCAGTCTGCCCTCTTATAGTTCCACCTAGTGAGCGTGCTGCTGTCCTTGGTAAATTCATTGTGGATTTCCAGAAATACTGGTCTGTGGTCACTACCCCCAAGCTGCTTTCCAACGACACGTGTCATATTCCAGGCCTGGTGAGTGGAATGCCAGATCTGGTGTAGAGGTTGTGTGCCATGCTCTCGAGTAGAAGGTTTGTGAGTCTGCTGGCTGGTTAATAAGGATGAGATTATTTTCATCCTGCCAGCTCTCAAGTTCCTCACCTCTCTTGTCGATATGATCTTAGCCCCAGCTCTGAGAGTGGCTGTTGAAGTCACCACACATCATAAGTCTCTCTTTATCTGGAATTGTGTCTAGTGCCAATGGTTTATCATTTGGGCAGTAGTAGTTCAGGAGATGGAATTCTGCACTGTCTGTTTTTAGGTGAAGTATCTGGTATTCTGACATGCGCTGATATTGTTTTTAACAAGTGTCAGAATTCCACCCTTTCGCCTGTCCTTTCGGTCAGATCGGTAGCACTGGTAGCCTCTGATTTTGAAGACTATTCGCTGCTGAGGTGTGTTTCTTGGATACAGCATATATTAACTTGTTCTTCACTGAGGACGTTTTCAAGTTCCAATTTTTTGCTGTATCCATCTCTTTTACTGTTGACACCCTCAGCATTCCAGTGCATTATTTTTATTGGTTGTTTGTTTGTTTGGCCAGTAGTTCTATTCCCTTGCCTCCTGGCTCCTCGAGGCAATTGAGGACTTTCAGTAACTGAGGTTGGGCCCTTTCGAGGTATAGGGCCCGGCACTGTCCCTGCCTGAACGTCCGCCACAGGGCAGGCACCATAACTTTTTATAGATACAGACATGTTTCCATTGTGTTTTGTGCGTGGCATCCTGATTATCTGTGCGCCTTTTGGCTGGATGCCTCCGTCTTCAGCACTCTGCTTACTTGGGCAGGACTATGGGACTGCCCGACCAGTCTTAGTTTCCAGCCCCTGATGGCTGAACTAAGCCCCATCACCACTGCACGGTGCTGGCCTTGATGGGGTAGATCGGTATGTTTCTGGTCATCTTGTGTTCCTGATACTACACAACAACTGATGACGCTTCTATACCGATAGTACACAGCGATTATCGATGCTTTTGTGCTGCTAGTACACAACTTCTGCAATCAATTGTTATATTCATCATTATGTTACATATTCTCTCTAGAACGTGGTCTTCCTTATGGATTCTGTGAACACTCCGCGATTCTGGACGAGTTGACCTGCCACAGCTAGAGACACAATCGGATATGTCAATTATTAGATGTCCAGTCCAATATTGGTCATTTATAGCGCGGTTTGTTTTAGGTCATATTGAGTTCCTGATATGCAACAATGGATGACGCTTCTATACTGATACTACGCAACAATTGATGACGCTTTTGTGCTGCTAGTACACAACTTCTGCAATCAATTGTTAAATATGCAATCCAATATTTGTCATGTAAAGAGTGGTTTGTTTTTGACCATCTTGGATTTCTGATACTATACAATAATCGATGACGCTTCTATACTGTTGTTACACAATTGATGTGGTTTAAATACCGATACTACACAACAACTGATGACGCATCTATGCTACTACTACACCACTTCTGTGATTAATTATTAAACATTCAGTCCTGTATTGGTCATTTATAGATCAGATTGATTTAGGTCATCTTGGGTTGCCCACAAGTTGTTCTGAAAGGTGCAGATATCGCAGCGAAGCTACAGATTATGATAAGCACATTTAGTTCTATAGACTATATCCTGCTAATCAGCAAGGTTTTGAGGAATGCATTAGAAAAACATTACGTGAGTTGTATTATCTTTCTGTCCATGTGTTACCGGAGCCTGAAAGGAGAGCAACGAATAACACTGTTACCAGTCACGCATGTCGTAGGAGACAACTACGGAAGTTTTGGATCAAAGTTACATGCTGAAGTCGGATGTGTCAAGTCTAAGGACACATATGTCGCAGCAAAGCTATAAACCATGGCACAACACATTCCGTTCTCCAAAATACATCTCGCTAATCTGGAGTTCGAGAACGATCGTGGAAGTATTATCTTTAAATCACAAATTTGTATGTGAGCTGATGGAGATATGTGGTGGAAAGACTGCCAGGTATGTGGAGAAAGGTAGATTGTAATAGAGGCATGTAATATACAAAAGATTGTCACGTATGTGGCAAAAGGAAGATTGTATTAGAGACATAAGACTGCCAGGTATGTGGCGAAAGGTAGACAGTAATAGAGACATGTAATATACCAAAGATGGCCATGTGTGTGGAGAAAGGAAGATTGTAATGGAGACATGTAAGATACACAAGATTGAGATCTTGTTTCAAAGACTTGGGACGCGTAGTAAAAATTACTATAGTCCGTTCAGAATCGTTTGCCGAGATGTTATGATTTATAATTCAAAAAGTTCTTGATGATTTCACATGAATTTTGGCATACGTTGTTAAAATGTCCATGTCGCGAAAACATATGTGTTACTTGATGTCTAGCTGTAACGGTTATTTGAAAGCGGCGAATTCTTTTGATGTTTGCCCATGTAAATATGATTTCGACCATAAACAAAATATTTTACAGTAATCTAGTGCAATGATGACCCATAGGCGTGTCCACAAAATTTTACATGGTGGCAGGTGTAAAAAAAATTTAAAATATATCTTTTGTTCGTAGAGTCAATTTGATATTGTACCATGCTCTTGGTGTGAGTTTCACAAATGTTGTCGCTGCCTTTGAAATAAGTACATATATTTCTTCATGTAAGGAAATTTTGTCTGTAATAGTTGATCCAAGATATCTGAACTTCTGTATTGAATCAAGCGGGCTAATTTTTATAAGTAATGGTTGATGGTTTGCTTATAACATTTTTTTGAATTGCTTGGGTGGTATTGAGCAATGAAATGTTTTACAAATCAACTTGTAAATTTTGCAAATCAAACTTTTTTTAGTGTAGACTTAATCAGAGTAATGATCATTCATAATCAGACGAGTCAAATAGGCCGATTACTGTTTTCGGCTGAACAAACAACAAACCTTCCTTTTTCCAATATTCCTCTTCTTGGCGTAACACATGATCCTCACATTTCACCCAGTAGTCTTTATGTATATTTGATACAGCCTGATTTGTAAGTGCCTCAATATCACATAATTTGAAAGTTGTATTTGTAGATGCTACGTGTCCTTTAACTTTTGCCCAAATTAGCTCTATAGGATTTAAGTGTGCATGATATGGAGGTAGTCTCAAACATCTATGACCATGTTCTTCAATTAACTTGTCTATTTTAAATATCTTTGTTCGTTGTGTCTGTTTTACAAGGTTAAGCAATTCGGGTTTCAAGTACCTGTCGGTAACTGGTATGTGTTCTTTTATGAGCCACGTTTTGATTGCATCTTTTGTACTTGATGATGTTGGGATTCTATCTTCTACGTTCACTACGTTATGGTATGAAGCATTGTCCATTATCAGACAAGAAGGTCTATCTAATATTGGAAGAATACTTTTTTCGATCCAGTCTTCGAATATGTGCCCATTCATTTCGGAGTGGTAGTCTCTATTGTCAATGGATTTTGAAATGAAAATTAGATGAGCATTCTGCAACAACCCATTATGTCTGCTAGCTGCATGTGCAACTATCAAACGTTGCCCTTTACTACTTGGTACTGATCTTTTAATACTTCCATCTGCTAACTGCCATTCCTTTTCATTTGTATGATGAGCGTTGATCCAAGTTTCATCTAAATACACAATATCATAACCATTCTCGCGCATTCCCTTCACTTCACGTAAATACTTGCTTCTAAGAGCTACCAGATGTGGCTTTTCACAAATAATGTTTTTTCCACCAGCATACTTTCTAAAGGTGAAGCCTGCATTTCTTACAGTTTTCCATAATAAAGTTTTTGATATTTCAATGTCGTTATTAGTTTTCAGCCAAATCTTCAACTTTCTAAGTGTCACTTCTTCGTTTTTATCAAACATTCTACATATTTCTCTTTTTACTAGGTCCTTATCGAAACTGTCTATCTTTTCTTTCCTTCCTTGCTTTCGTGAATTTGTTGGCAATACATATCCGCTTGCTTCCACTATTCGATCAAATGAACGTTTACACAAACCTAAAATATGCATTGTTCTCTTCTCAGGATTTGATAAAGAACAATAAAGATGTCCCTTTTTACGCTCTCTGCAGAAGTATTGATAAATCTTTATAGCAATGTTATGCTCAGTAAAATATTTCGCTTTCAGATTCATTCTCACATAGACTTGCAGAAGGTAATATGCTTAGTGCCGCCTACATTCTGTAAATATTGAGACGTGCCTCTGACTTGTGACTTGAAATCGAGTCAATAGCCGTTTTTGATTTCACATAATTCTAAGTTCAGGAAAAATAATATTTGGTGCTAAACGGGAATTTCCATATGTAACATTGCTTTATACAAATGTACAGTGGAAACAACTACTTTTAGAACGGTGCACATTCTACCGTGAGGGTCATGCCTTTATATTTAATAATCAGCTGTGAGATGTAAGCATCTACATAATCCAGCGATTGTTTATAATTTAGATTAACTTTTTTTTAATATAGGTTAAATAAGGTATCTTTGATACTGGATCACATTTCTTTGATAAAAAAATATTTCTATAGCGACATTATTATTCTAAACCTAACTTCAAATGATCAATCCAAATGAACAATACGTTTTTGATAAAAATAATTTAACATCTCGGCAAACGATTCTGAACGGACTTTTATAGCATATCCTTCTTCAGCTTTCATTCTGAAACTCCCGCTGGATCTCTCTTGTAGCTGGCAGGACGATATCCTACGAGATTTCCAGCAGAGTGTAGTCCAGATATTTTGAAATGCTTTGTGTCGTCGTTTTATTTGCACCATTGGTACGACACATACGTCTTCAGCGGGCGGTTCGGTAGCATATACTATTCATGACGTAATAATCAACCAGCATTTTTGTTTCCACCATTCTAGATACATAATTGCCTGCGGCGGGGTAAATTAGTTATTTGAGACGTTCTCGAAACATCCCCGCCAGACATATGTATAATATAGTATATAATTAAAGCATATCATTAAAAAGGTGGAATCAGGTTTGACTATATGTCAGTAGTTGGTACAACCTGCCGTAGGCTGGACCACGACTGGGCTCAATTCGCGACTTATGGACTGATGACCTAGAAGGCTGGTTGTGGTTATTGCCCTGATTTTCATTGGTAGGCGTGATTATTCTTGGCGGGCGATTCCTCTGACTGCACATGGCAAGAACAGTAAATCCAGATCCATGTGATACTTTGAGTGTTGCCGGGGCCCGAAAGGGGAGCAAAGAATAGCAACACTGTTTACCTTCCACGCATGTCGCAAAAGGCGACTAAGGAGGTTATGGGATGGAGTTGGCTGTCCCATCCCATATAGGGTCAGTGACTCAAAACCATGCTGAAGTCGGATGTGCCAGACCGAAAGGCGCAGATATCACAGAAGTGCTGTAAACCATGACACAGCGCATTCCATTCTCCGGACACCATCCTGCTAAACTGCAGGAGTTTGAACGAACACAGAAGAAGAAGAATATTGCTAAGAAGAGTAACTTACTCTTCTCTTTTCCTAATATCTCGCATTTTGCCATCGGCTTCGTGTGGAGGAGTATCACATATAAGGAGGGAAGGAGGAATACACGCTTTACCCTAAGACAAGGAGATGCAATCTAAATTCAAATTGTGAATAGAACTAAGCACATTTATACATTTCATTAACCTTGCTAGAGCAATGTGAAAAGGCTCAATCTACACTGGATGTCATAACCACGAGCAATTTCATACAAGTCGTGACTATTTGTCTTACTAACCCCTCCACCGAGCAGACTGGCGTGAAAATGTGAAAAGAGACAAACTGTGGACAACATGACAAAAATATTAAAAATATTACCAAAAATTGAGAAATCTTTGGGGGGGGGGGGGGGGGGGAATCGTCTCTAGGCACGGAAGAAAATCAAACACCAAAAACAGATATCACGTTAAATGGAGTTATAAATATTCAGGATCACCCACGCCATTCTATTGGACACCTCGAGTTATCTTCTGTTTCTTTCAGATAGCAATTGTCGTATTACACTTACTTCCCAAGACTGCTCTTAAGATACGGGGGTATAATTATGTACACCTGGTGAAGTTTTACTACGCTCCGCAGGTGTCTGAAATAACTTTATCCTTCACGTGAAATGAATTACTTGCCGGAGATAGGCTCATGACGTCTGCTATTCTGGGATAGGAAGGTGTTTTATAGGACTGACATTTGTTTGTTAATCAAAAACATGTATGAAACTGAGAACAAGACGGTAAAGAGTTAGGCATGTTTCTTTTATTGTGTTCTTTAATCAGTCATCTAGTAGTTATATCGACAATAACTTCAATGAACTGTGTGATTCATCTCTTCAGCCAGTCATCAAGTTATATCAAGTGACATATTCTTTCCATAACGTGTCTTCGTCGTGGATTCTCTGAACGTCTCTCTGTTCCGGGCAAGCAGGCCTGCATTGGCCACAGACTATGCATACACTCTTCGATGTCGCTGGTCCATCGTAGTCACCAAGTTACAGCGCCAATAACTTCAGTGAACTGTGTGATTTACCTCTTCAGTTAGCCATTAAGCAGTCATATGTATACATAGTGCAAGATTAGCAACGTGACCATGTGTACATATGGACAGGCACCTCAGACAGCAGAGCATATTCTTCGGGAATGCCCGAAATATGAAATGCGGAGACAAATACACTGACCCAGAGAAATAACAGTGGAAGAACAACTATTCGAACTCTGTATGAGTACAAGACACAATCAAGTTTGTAGAAGAAACAAAACTTCAGATATAAGCATGTTTCAGGTGAACGAAAGAAGAAGTCACCAAGTGACATCACCAATAGTCTAAATGAACTGTGTGATTCACTTCTTCGTTGTTCTTCAGCCAGTCATCAGGTTACAGTGCCTATAGTTTGAGTGAACTGTCTAATTCCTTCAGGTCACCATGGAACTCATCAGGCATGGAGGCAGTGCCGTCTCAGTAGATCATATTTTATCCTTCTCTTCTTGGTAGAGTTGACATGCATGAAGAATATGTTCTGGGCTAGATCCACAGTTGCACAGGTCTGTCTCAATAAGTTTGAGCTTTCTGAACAAGTAACTTCTCAGTCTGTTATGACCTATTCGTAGTCTGAAGATAATGGTTTTATTGTGTTACAGAATAATGATTTTATTACGGTATATTCACCTGTGTTACCGAAACCCTAAAGAGGTTGAGCGTGAAGTTGACTTTCAATCCATGATTTTAGCTGTGGATTTAACTGAGTGCGGCGTAATACTTCCCTGTTGGTGATTTATTGACACGTTTTGCTGAGCCCGGGCGGCTTATATGGAGAAAGTGCCTTGCCCATTTTGTACTAACCTCCTCTCGGTCCTGTTGGTGTACAAGCTTCTTCAATCATCATCATCAAGTACCGTCTCCGCTACGAATGTTGGCTGCAACAGACCTCCAACATCACCTGTATATTGTCTTCAATAGGTGTTACATTAAGCAGAAATTCTATTACTCCTTGGTATGAACGACAAACCATGGCATTACACGTAGGAAGCAAGAGCTAATCTCTCGTAATTCTTGGGAAACTAAACAAACAAACAAAGTCTCCAGGGCCACATAATAGCCGCCCCTCGCAGGCGATGATAGCAGTTGTTTCAGACGTATATTGTTGCATCTCTCTGGTATATGTGACCGCCCACCGCAGGCGATGATAACAGTTTTAGGCTTGTGTTGTTGCATCTCTGTCCAATCCTGCCATAGAATTATCTACCGCATTTGGTACACGTATGATCAGAATTGTGCGTCTGTGTGTTTGCTTTGTATTTTCTTACATCACGTTTTCTCTGTTTAAGATTTTATCATTTTCAGCAATGCGAGCACCTTTGCATACTACGCCACACTAGGCGATACTGAACAACAGACCTGTTCTGGACACCGCTCTGGTACCATACTGGTACTGTTCTGATACCGCTCTGGACTATATACTGCTGACCGAAGAGTATTAAAACATTACAATTGCGATAATGACATTTTTCAGGATGTGGCAGGGAAAACTTCAAATTTGTCAATAAATGGAAACATTTACTCAAAGTGAATGGAGCAGTCTTAAACAAGTCAGCATTTTCAAGCATTAGGATCACCTTGATAACATCAATTTACACCAGTCGTGAATGAAATTAGTTGCACTATAAGAACAGCAGCAGGCTACACAGAGAACTTTGTGATTAGCACAGGAGTAAAACAGGGATGTGTATTATTACATACTTTTTATTACATACATGGACCATATAAACAAAACAGCAAATTCTAATGAAGCAAATGAATTGCTTTTTGCAAATGACCAGGTTTTATTCCACAACAGCATTAAAAACCTTCAAGACAACCTAAGCATAATAGACACAACAGGCAAGCAATTTGGAATGAGATCAACATAGACAAAACAGAAGTAATGAATATTGCAAGAGAAAAGGAGAACATCAACATACAGATAAACAAAACTAAAACAGGTAGATGAATTCAAATATCTGGGCATCACATTGAGATATGACGGCAGACAAGAGGCGGAGATAAACACAAGATGTAATAAGGCCTGTCAGGTCATTGGTCAATTAACACCTTTACTAAGAAACAAAGATATTACACTAGAAATAAAGTAAGCGCTTTTCATCACCATTTTCTTACCAACATTGTGTTATCAGTGTCAAACTTGGACATTAGATTCTAGAACAATACATAAGATTAACACCACTGAAATGAAATGTGTGAGACGTATGATTGGAGTTAGCTTGAGAGACAAAATCAGGAATGAAGCACTAAGGAAACAATTAGGGATCAAGTCAACAATAGAATACATCCAGAAACAACAAGTTAAATGGCACGGCCACATAACCAGACAGAAAGAGAAAAGTATTATCCAAAAAACACTTAACAAACGATACGAAAAGTCGACCTATTGGACGCCCTTGTAAATGGTGGATAGATAGTGTATTAGAGACACTCGGAAATATAACAGCAGAAAAGGCGAATAGAAGGGCAAACAACCGTACACTCACTCTCCCCTCAACACCGAAAGGTACACGAGGACAGAAAGAAGAAGTGAATGAAATTTATCTGATGGAAACGAAAAGGCAAATCATAAATTCAAATTGTGCTATCAATGTTGGTGTCCATGTTGCTATTATGGATACTAACAAAAGAGTGAGAGAAAGCTTACTGCTTGTGAAATAATATATCTAAGAAAAGAATCTAACAGAACAAGAAGGTATGTGAGGAATGAAGAGATAACAATCACTGTTGGAACAACATCTCTGGTCAGATATGAAAAATATATAATAAATATAAATATTTGAAAAAGACTGAAATGGTTCGGCCACAATGTAAATGAATCCATACTGACCATCAGCAAGACTATACAACGTCGTGCTGGAAGGCAAAGAATAAGGTTGATTGTGATGTATGGAAGTAAATGCTGGACAATTAGCAGAATATTGAACAATTATATAGAGACAGTAGAGATGTGGTTTTTATAGAGGAATGTTAAGAACACCATGGGCCGTTAAAAACTTAGTGAAGATATCTAAAAGGAAGCTTATTCAAAAATAGAGCTGCTTACCCACATCAGAAAGTTACAGTCCCCCTTTTTTGACTCATCACAAAAATATGGGGCACGTTGTGATAACGAGGCAAGATGGAGGCGATCAAGAGAGACGATGTATGACAACCTAACATTGTGACATGAGAGAACATCAGTATCGGAAATGATTGATATCACACGAAATAGAAGGCTGGGGAAAGACATGATAAACCAACGCCACAGGGCATGGACCATAAGAAGAATGTATATATTATATAATAATATGTATATATATGACTACGTGGCAGATACAGATGAAATTTGAATCGATTCCTAATGATATCCTGGGCATAGTGCGATCGACCGTGAAAATTGTTTTAAGCTGAGATAGCTGTCCTGTAGCCCGGAAAAGCTGACCATTAATATGATTGGTTAACCTTTTACCTCTGACCATTGTAAACAGGCCGAATAAACAAATGGTAGAGCTTAGACGTAATATTGGTGCGTTTTCATTGCATTCGGTGTTTACTCAGGTTTAACAGGTTCACTATTCTTTATTCTTGCCTTTCTGCTTATGTCATGTATATATTTGTCTATGAGGCAATCTGAGAAAGCTGATACCATCTACATTTCTTTTCTTAAAATCCTATCAATCGATCATCAAACTCTCACAATTAGGCAGTTGTTGTGATGAGTCATTTATAAAAGTACAATTTTTACCTCTTCTGTCGTCTATCCGGAATATTAACCCAGTCCGATACAGCATTCGTTTTTTTTACTAATAATTCTCGGCATTCGATCCAAAATACATTGGGTTTTATTTGTCTCTTTAAAAAAAATATGTATACATAGTTATCCAAAAAGTTGACACTACTTTATAATATAAATATTCGCGTCTGTTGGTTTTTTAAAATAATTTTTTTCCCCTACAAAAACGATATTGATCTCGTCTATATATATATATATATATATATATATATATATGTGTGTGTGTTCTCAAGCGCTTGTCCGGACATTTGAGACACACAATAGTCACATGATTATAATGGGAACCCAGATGGCCCGTGTCAGTGAAGTGGTAATTATTTATCTTGATAAGTCCTTTTGGTCGAAGCGTCAATCCCGTGTTTTTGCTACATAAAACAGCTATTCAACCCTTTCTATATTTTTCTTCAATTACAAGACGTACCACCCTGATGAAGATTTTAATTGAGGGTAAAGTCGAGGGGAGACGCACAAAAGGTAGGCAGAGATACAAGTGGGAGGAGAAACATAACGAGGTGGACAAGTTAGTCTAGCAGCGTGCACCACCAAGGCAAACGATAGGGGATGGGGAAGTTCCGTTGCAGCCAACCTTCGTTGCGGAGACGGCACTTAATGATGATGATTCTCAGGAGTCTAAAGGGTTCACGAAGGCATCATATCAGCGCTGATTTAATCCCAAGATCTATCAGTGTCAGAGTTTGCTGTTTATTTCTGCATTGTATCGTTAGTTGATAACCTAATTTCTGCTGATGTATCGAGTTTGCGGGGAAAGATACCAAACATCGCACAGGAATCATCATTCAAACATCTCTAATGGTTATAGCCGCGTGGTTCGGTCTATGTCAGATGGGATCGATACATTTCTCGCTCTTCTTCGATTACCACCAGCACGAGATCTGTCCCCAATTGTGTAATAGCTGCCGTCTTGTCTTCCAGTAATAACCTGTTCTCTATAATCTCCAAGTGTTCGTTCTTTCTTTCTAATAGTAATTCTAATGCGATGTAGTTTATTCCCGCTTTGATTGACACAGGACAATCTATTGTTGTCATGTTGTTGACTTCTGATTGTTCACCTTTGTTCCGTAAACGACACTATGTGGAATACATCCATTGCTTATCCTTTTATAGCACATTTCATCATTTAACAACACTTCAAAATCCCCAATTATATTTACTATTTTCTTTCTGTGTGTGGCGCAGACAGGTAAGAGCTGTGGTCTCACATCCGCGAAGTCCAGAGTTAGATCCCCGGTAAGGAGTGGGTTTTTTTCTGTCGGGGGTGGGGGTAAATTAACAAACTCACCAAGTACATGACGTGGCGACAGTAAGATCATGCGGCCTTTAACACACAGCCACATAATTCCCCCCTGCAACTCCCTTCCAGGGGAAAAAAATGCAGTATTCGACAGTCATTTTACACAGTAAAGTGGAAGAAACAAATGGAAGTGGAAGAAACAAATGGAAGTGGAGGACAAACAAGATGCAATACATCACCTCCATAGATATCAACAGACCACACTATTCCGCCTTTGAACAGGCCACTGCAGACTGTTGGGTCACCTTTACCGATTGAGGATCTCATACACAGATGAATGTCCATGTGGATCCGGAACCCACTCCTGAACACATACTTCAGGTTTGCCTAACATACAAAGAGCGTAGACAGTAGACCTGGCCAGAGGATACAGACTTGAGGAAAAAAAAGCTATGAGACAGCCGCTCTGATCATGAAGACAGTGGACTTCGGCCTGACAATATAACGTTACCACAGATACTGTATGTAGCGAATTCCTGTTATTATATAGGTAATCCGCCGAAGATGGATGTGTCGGGCCATTGGCACAAATAAAACGGCGACAACGCATTTCCATTCTCTGGACTACATCCTGCTGGACATCTAGTAGTACCATTGTCCTGTAATGAGAGAATTAAAGCAGGAGTTGAGAATGAACGCTGAAGAAGAAGAAGAAATATAAATAATCTGGGTGCAGCTCGAGACTTGTTTAAACAATGTGATATATCACTGCACCAGCGTCGTCTTGGGCGCCATCTTCTCATGTTGCCGTTAACTCTGCCTTCAGCTATTAATCATTTCATATTATGTGTCTTTAAGAATATCAAAAAATTATAAATAAAATATGTAAATTATACTATTGTGTTGTTCGGCCATCACATGATGATGATGACCATTTGTTACATCCACTTTTGAAATTATGTTAGAATTATGTCCATGACTATGAATTCATAATAAGCTGTATGCTTGTCACAAACACGTTGTCAGCATATTATTATAACTTTCTTTAGTCGCATCCTACGATTTCAAGGAAAGAAGACATGTACCCTAATTCTTTGTATCCTGAACTAGAAGTCCAGCTCAGGGTTGCCACACGAGTGGACATATGTAGATATCGTGGCCAAACTGTAAGCAATGCGCCAGCTACATCCTCATAATCTTCACTGTGTTTCTACAATACAATCTTGCAACGATGTGTTTCTACAATACAATCTTGCAACAATGTGTTTCTACAGTACAATCTTGCAACAATGTGTTTCTACAGTACAATCTTGCAACACTGTGTTTCTACAATACAATCTTGCAACACTGTGTTTCTACAATACAATCTTGCAACACTGTGTTTCTACAATACAATCTTGCAACACTGTGTTTCTACAATACAATCTTGCAACACTGTGTTTCTACAATACATTCTTGCAACACTGTTTCTACAATACAATCTTGCAACACTGTTTCTACAATACAATCTTGCAACACTGTTTCTACAATACAATCTTGCAACACTGTGTTTCTACAATACAATCTTGCAACACTGTGTTTCTACAATACAATCTTGCAACATTGTGTTTCTACAATACAATCTTGCAACGATGTGTTTCTACAATACAATCTTGCAACGATGTGTTTCTACAATACAATCTTGCAACAGCGTGTTTCTACAATACAATCTCGCAACAGTGTGTTTCTACAATACAATCTTACAACAGTGTGTTTTTACAATACAATCTTACAACAATGCGTTTCTACAATACAATCTTACAACGTGTTTCTACAACACAAACTTCGTGCCGGAAGTATGGCCCTGGTGGGATTATGGATAACAAGAGGTTTACATTGATCTTATTGGTCTGTATTGTAGCCATTATTAAGTGCATCGCGGGTTGACTGTATAGTTTTATAAATGTGTTTTGCCGAGGCTTGTGGGATCAACACCGTTATCTGCCATGCACGTCATAGGATAAAACTAAGAAAGCATTGGGAGGAGTTGACTATCACATATATGTGCAAAGTTATTTAAAAAAACCGATGCTGAAGTCGGATATATCTTGCCGAAAAACATATGGTAACTAAGCTGTAAACCATATCACACCGCATTTCCATTCTCCTAACTACATGATGTTAATTTGAGAATGAACGCAGAAGAACATTTGTTTCATCATCCAATCTATCACCGTGAGAACATCTGTCTGGGATAATAAACAGTCTTGTCTGACTCCTCTTTTTACAAGCAATTCAGTTACTTCTAAAAAATATGACGACAGTTTGAAAAAGCTATCTATCTATTGTCAATTCCAGTTATGCCGTTAATTGATCTGGGAAGATGGACTTGTTTGTATTTGGCTATGGTCAGCCCATGTCTCTAGGATTTCTTTGATTACCACCACTCATCTAGTCTTGGTCCTCTGCGTGCCTTATGGCCCAGTCTTCTGCTGTTGTATGCACAAAGGGCTGGCAGCGTTCGTTTTATTCACATGATGTAGCCAAACCACATAATTTGCTATCTTTCGCTGTAGTCTTGACGAGATTATCTTTTATTTCTTTCCTATCTTCATTTCTCGTCGGACGGTTCTCCTTTTTTGTTTTAAAAAAAATAATGAAAAAAATCAAATACATTGCTTTTCCCTTTAAAAGAAAAATATGGTCAATGAACGGAAAGTTGAACCAAGTCCATCGACAATACAGTCCTGTGAACTCATCGGGCAGCATCCTTCTTAAGTGACGCTATTTTATTTTTCCAGTTATTTTTATTTTCTGTCGACACAAAGTGACCAGTGATAATCACTGGGAAAGGCAAATCCTGTTATTTTAGGAGGATGATCTCAATCAGTCCACAAGACTGTTGTCGACGGACTCGGTTGAACGAAAGGAATCATCGTAAATACTTCGTGCACGACCATCAATTGTTCACATGTCCTCTGTCCACATTGTCCAGGAATTCTATATATTAAACAGTATTCATTCTGTGCTGTCGTTTGCCGTGACAACGATGTGTTTCTACAATACAAACTTCGTGCCGGAAATGTGACCCTGGTGGGGGGATTATGGATAACGAGAGGTTTCCATTGATCTTATTGAGCCTGTTCCTGTGTTGTAGCCATCATTAAGTGCCGTCTCCGCATCGAGGTTTGTGTGTATTGTTGTTTCGAAAAATTCACAGTAGTTGAATTAATATTACAAACAGACGTCTAACTTCTAGCGGTTCTGTGAGTTGAAAATACAAAATATGCACAACGCAACAATAATAAAAAAATATTCACTAACTAAATACATATTTCAGTAAGTGTTCTTCTGTCAGTCAAGCCATTCCTCTGGCCAGTGGTAATCTATCAAATGTCATTTACACTTGTGCCGTTAAGAATCATGGGGGGGGGGGGGGGGCTGTAGTCTGTCTTTGACCATTTGGATAGCGTTGGTCACGGTCAACCAGTGTCTTTTTAGTGTTAACGATTGTCTCCACCCGTCTAGTTCCTAGTCTCCCAGTGTTTTGTAGCCCGATCTTCTGCTGTTGTATGCACAAAGCGCTGGCTGTTTTAGTTCTATTCTCATGATGTGGCCAGATACCTGGTTTTCATGTCTCTTGGGGAGATAGTCTTTATTTCTTTCCTGATATCTACATTTCTTTCCTGATATCTACATTTCTTTCCTGATATCTACTTTCTCCGTCGGTTTGTTCTGGTGATATTTATAACTTATTTCAAACATCTCATTTCACACACTGTGATCCTTTTCGTTAGTGCCTTTGTCAATGATTATGCTTGACACTTATAAGAGTTTTTATATAAAATACTATGTATCAATTGAAAATCTACGTGGGCTATATGCCCCCCCCCCACATACCACGGGGACTTGCAGAGAGATCACAGTGAAATTTACAATTTGGGTGGGTCACATGGAGGTGGCGATTTGAACGTTGGAATATATATATGTGTGTGTGTGTGTGTGTGTGTACAATTGAATAATGACGATAACAATTGTCAAATTGAATAATGGCGATAACGATTGTAAACTTTTGATAGTTCTTGGTTATATACCAACATCATTGCACTCCGGACAGACCAATTTCAGCTCAGTCTTCCCTACCACAGAACGAAGGGTATGCATTCTGACGGTTCCTGTAACTCGCTGGTTAAACATTCTGCTGATGCGCCCAGTTCTACAATTACCACACTTAATACCGAGTAAATCTCAGCTTGGAGGAAAACAGTGAGAATGTGTTATAAGAAATGGATCTGCCGAAGTTTGATGTGCCGGGCAATTGGATCAAATAAAGCGATGACTCGGCTCATTTCCATTATCTGGACTACATCCTGCTGGAAATCTAGTAGGACCTCTGTCCTGCTACAAGAGAGATCCCGCGGGAGTTTAAGAATGAACAATAAAGAGGAAGAAGAAATAAGGAATGAATGTGAGCTGATGGGATATCTGTCCGATTGTTAAGAGGTTATAATCATACTCGGCGGGAGTGAAGGCAGCACTACCTGCATGGTGAAAAAACTGGTCTAGAAATCGACTGATAACCGACAAAACGGATGAGAATGATGTAGTCATGGAGGCGAATAGTTCTATTGCGGAGGGTGTTGACCGGGTTGAAGCTTTTCTGCAATTTTGAAATCATTGCTGACGGTGTGTGTGTAAAATACGGCAACCTCCTGTGTGAGAATGGAAGTCGAGGCATTTACGGAAGACCTGAAGTGGAATTCGGGGAAGGTGACAATCGTGACTTGTATCAGATTCTCGGCCCATGATTCGCTTTATTCGGAATGGAGGACTCTGCCACGGGTGGATTGAGTATACTGGGGTATCACACCCCCAGAACTGTATATGTAATTGTATGTAGAGAAATTCGATTATAACACAAACAATATTTCGTCAGTCTGCGACAATTAGTTATAAAAGTATTCCGCTGTAATATTTTGTTTTACTGATGTGAGTTCTTCACGATATTTAGATGTCAGCCATCCAGACGTATTCCATCCACTGTATCTTAATACACCCTAGTCGTCTTTGTTTATTTTGCTCTAGAACACCGCCTTCTGCAATATTTATTATATACTGCCGATCGATCACGCTATAGAATAGGTTGGATCAGGATAGGAGAGAAAGAGCGACGAACAACTAACGATCATCCACCCCAAAGGTCATAACCGAAGTCGGATTTCTCGAGCCATTGTCGCAAACAAAATGAAACACAACACATTTCCATTATCTAGAGAGCATCCTACTGGAGATCTAGTAGAGCCGTTATAGCGCTTGTGGTAGATTTCACGGCCGTGCACATCATAGGGAATACTGTTCATGACTCAACTATCATCGACATCCCAGTTAGCGCAAATGGTCATTGTCGACTCATATGGACAAACAGCAACATATTCAGACGTTAGTTCTCTGCAGCATAGTGGTTAAGCTGTTCGCCTTGTGGCCAAGAATACATGGATTCTAATCCGGTTCGTGACGTCCTGCTTACAAGGTAGGGAGGTCTTCTAGAATTATTTCTGGAAGCTGCAGTTATTATATAGTGAAAGGATGGAGTAGATATAGGGAAACCCGACTACAGGGATGTCAATCCTCTACTCCTTTTATTCTATTTTTAGAAGTTGATACTGTGCTCTAAAAAAACCCCAGTCAATTAGGTTGGTTTTGTTGTTTAAGCGAAGTTGCCACTACACACTTCCTACCCTCTGTCTGTTAGCTCGGTACAAGTTTATGATATCGAGTCGCGGAGTATGTGGCGCATCCAACACGAGTTGTGCTCCGCGCGATTAGAAATGAACCATGCTTTCCAAGACCGAGGCCAGAGAGGGAAATTAATGAGGCTTTTATGATTTAGTTCAAGCGGTAAAGAGTCGATATGGAATAAATTTGGTCCTTGTTCGTTTGTGAATTTGGTTTGGTTTATTCACACTTTGTGCCTTGTCCCGCAGTAATCAAATGTTTACACGTTCCTTGTGTTTGCTGTTTCGTCCTGTTGTATCGTGTAGTGTATTATTTTATTTCTATTTTTGTGTGTGTTTGTGCATAAGCTCGTCTGCTACATATATATGTATTTATCTATCTCTATCCATCCACCCTTTCTATATGTATGTCTGTCTATCTAATCTCGTCTATCCATCTATCTAGTGTTCCTTCGGCGCCGAATACGGTGCACAGGGCAGAATCCTGTGCTTTTCAGTTAGAGCGATATGTTGCTAGTGCGTGTCATTCTTTCATGTGACTGAGGCCCATAGCCATACCTTTAATGATTATACTGCGAAGAGTGTCTCTTTGTCTTTTTCTTTTGGTATCTGGTACCCATTTTAATTATTGTAGTGGCAGTATGTTTTAATTCATTTTAAGTACATATGCGATAAGTCCACCATTTTCTTCTTATTGTTGTAGAAACATATTGCTGTTTGGTGTCTTCTCTTACTTTCTGCTTTGACTCTAATTCTTCCAACCATTATGTGTTTTCTAAGACATTTATTTTCAAATGAATTTAATTTCTTCCAGCGATTTTGTTATTTTTCAACTTTCGCAACCATATTGACGAGATTTCGCAACCATATTGACAAAATTTTGCAACCATATTGACGAGCTTTCGCAACCATATTGACAAAAATTCGCAACCATATTGACGAAAGTAGAGATCAGACTGTTTTCCCTCATCTCAAGACCTACTTCATTCCTGCTCACACTGCAACATGTCTTTCCGGATTGGAATCATCAGCCATCTGAGTACTCACAAACAATCAAACCAAACTTGACACTTCTTAATGCCATACTCCTCTTCGTTTGCGAAGGAGGAACATCATCATGAAGATGTTAAAAAGACTGAATCTTGGTGTCGCTTTCAAGACTGCCTGAGATTGGTGTAAAGATTGGAACAACCCTTAAAGAGAAATATAGTAGAAATACGAAGAGACTGATAAATCTGCATCGAACTGGAACTTTCGGACGCTACACTCTGATAGATTTATTGAGAGAAGGGTATCGAAGATTTATTGAGAGAAGGGTATCGAAGATTTATTGAGAGAAGGGTATCGAAGATTTATTGAGAGAAGGGTATCGAAGATTTATTGAGAGAAGGGTATCGAAGATTTATTGAGAGAAGGGTATCGAAGATTTATTGAGAGAAGGGTATCGATGATTTATTGAGAGAAGGGTATCGAAGATTTATTGAGAGAAGGGTATCGAAGATTTATTGAGAGAAGGGTATCGAAGATTTATTGAGAGAAGGGTATCGATGATTTATTGAGAGAAAGGTATCGATGATTTATTGAGAGAAGGGTATCGAAGATTTATTGAGAGAAGGGTATCGATGATTTATTGAGAGAAGGGTATCGATGATTTATTGAGAGAAAGGTATCGATGATTTATTCTGAGAAGGGTATCGAAGATTTATTGAGAGAAAGGTATCGAAGCACCTATTGACTTGTCCGGTGTGCGCTGATGTATTACCGTCTGCAATAGAAAACCTCTACACAGAATTAAGCCTTCATTCGGTACTTTTTTAATTATTGTAGTGTTTTCTGTTAGTCACCATAAGATATACTTGGAATCGCATGCCAAAAATAGCCATGGCGATTCCAAGTATATAAATAGTGACCAACGGAAATCAATTAAAAAACGTAACGAATCAAGGCCTTATTAATTCCATGGACAGGTCTTCTATTTTGTCGAAGACCACGGCTGATAATAACCTGCAGACATTCGCTCGTTTTCATTGCAATTATTATCTTGTTTTTTCCAGTAAATTTTAGTTGACCTCTTTGCAGAACATGGGGGGGGGGGTGGTACTCACTTTTTAACGGAGTCCTAGTACTGAAGATAATGTTCTGATATCTGAAGGGGTGGGTCACCCCCTTTATCTGCGGACTTGCTGACCAGTTGGCTCTACAAAATTTATAACCCCCTTCCCAAGCATCAAAGGACATTGCCACTGGAGAAAATTCGTAAATGACCTATGCTTTGCAAGGGCTTGTGGCCTGATTGATTGATTGATTGATTGATTGATTGATTGATTATATGGTAATTGTAGAGATAAAAAGGCCATCTCCAGATAACTCTTCTATCTCTGACGCTGCAAGGCATAAAGGGGTATAAAATGAACAGAAAGAAAGTATAGAGAAAGACACGCTTAACTTTTTCAGTATAGAGAGATTAATCCGTGACCAATCGCCAAATAAGACTTAACAGCAGAGTCAACGTTTTTACGCTGTGTTTTCGATTATTGCCATGTTTTCTATTATTGCCTTGTTTTCGATTATTGCCTTGTTTTCGATTATTGCCATGTTTTCTATTATTGCCTTGTTTTCGATTATTGCCTTGTTTTCGATTATTGCCTTGTTTTCTATTATTGCCTTGTTTTCGATTATTGCCATGTTTTCGATTATTGCCTTGTTTTCTATTATTGCCTTGTTTTCTATTATTGCCTTGTTTTCTATTATTGCCATGTTCTCTATTATTGCCTTGTTTTCGATTATTGCCATGTTTTCTATTATTGCCTTGTTTTCGATCATTGCCATGTTTTCGATTATTGCCATGTTTTCTATTATTGCCTTGTTTTCGATTATTACCATGTTTTCGATTATTGCCATGTTTTCTATTATTGCCTTGTTTTCGATTATTGCCATGTTTTCTATTATTGCCTTGTTTTCTATTATTGCCATGTTTTCGATTATTGCCTTGTTTTCGATTATTGCCATGTTTTCTATTATTGCCATGTTTTCTATTATTGCCTTGTTTTCGTTGCTCACTATTTATTATACTATCCAATAAAATAAAGATCGCATACAGGTCCACAAGAACCATTAATTTTAATAGTGAAACGACCAACACTTGCATGGTTGGGACAGGATTCCTTGTCAAAAAAGAATACTACAGAGAACCGTAGAATGTGGAAGAGGCAAAGGAGGACAAATAAAGGCATGAACATACAACATCTTGACTTGACAAGACAAGGTTTTTCCTCTTTGTTTATGACAGATATCGCTGGAGGACTCTGTCTGTTGATGCATACGATGTGGAGCCCCTACGACCATGACGGGTACGGGTTTATAAATAGATAGATCCACAGAAGACGGATGTGTCTGGCCATTGTCGCAAATAAAACGGCGACACAGCGCATTTCCATTCTCTGGACTACATCCTGCTGGAAATCTAATAGGACCATGGTCCTGCTACAAGAGAGATCCAGCGGGAGTTTGAGAATGAACGCTGAAGAAGAATATAGATAGATTTAAATGCTTCGTATAGCCTGCCAGCGTCGACCAATAGTGACATGAAAATATTCTAACAACACGACATTAAAACGGCTGATTCTGTTTTGTTTTGATTATACTGCCAGGTCGTATTTAGTGATTGGTCGCGGTTAGTTATACCAGGCATGCCAGAAGGACTTTATGTAAAGTAGGACAAGAGATTCTAGAAAGTCTGGGTGTGAAAGGAATGCTAGCTTAGTTTGGTCATTATATTGGTTCTCTAATTGTATGTAGCGACGCTGTGTTGCCGAGGCTTGAGAGAGGAACAGAATAGTGACACCGTTACCTGCCAGGTACGTCGTCAGGCGAATGGCTAGGTGGAAAGAAGGAGTGGATTATTTGATAACGTTAATAAATGGATATACACTGAACAGCAAGAAAGATAATCTGTATGGTGACCTGACAAATCTGAAACAGACCACCACATTTATAAGAGATATCACCGTTACCTGCTATCACCTTTACCTACTGAAATATAACCTTTACCTGCTGAGATATCACATTTACCTACTCAGATATCACCTTTACCTACTGAGAATCTCATACACCGATGAATGTCCATGTATATCCGGAACCCAGAATCCTGAACACATACTTTAAACTTTACTTACTGAGAATCTCATACACCGATTCTTCTTCTTCTTCTGCGTTCGTCCTCAAACTCCTGCAGATTAGCAGGATGTAGTCCGGAGAACGAAATTAGTTGTGTCATTGTTTACAGCATTGCTGCGATATCTGCGCCTTTCGGCCTGACCCATCCGACTTTAGCATGGCTTTGGGTCACTGACCCTATATGGGATGGGACAGACAATTCCATCCCATAACCTCCTTATTTGCCTTTTACGACATGCGTGGAAGGTAAACAGTGTTGCTATTCTTTGCTTCCCTTTCGAGCCCCGGCAACACACGGGCGTCATACACCGATGAATGTTCATGTATATCCTGAGCACATACTTTAGGATTTTCCAACATACAAAGAACAGAGACAGCGAACCTTGCCGGAGGATACCGATTTGAGGAAAAAGCTATGCGGCAGCCGTTCTTACCTGGAGAAAACAATGGACTTCAGCCTGACGATAGGTATGAACGCAGAAGTAAAGGTGAATTTTGTCATGAGTGAACGAGGATGGAATGCATGGCTGTGTGGATAGAACGCCGTTCTCAGACTCTTTTGGTCTGGGGTTCAATCCACGGTCGGGAGAAATTTTTTTCTTGTGGAGGTGCATAACGCGGCCTTTATTTCCACATCACATAGAAAGCCTCCCTGCACTCCTTCACAGGAAAACATGCAGTAACGAGGTTTTTTAACGAAAGTAGTGAACGAAGTTAGAAGGCTATTTGAATGTCATCTTTTGCATAGCATGGTTACAAATAATAATTCATGTTTATCTCCCATTTACAATGTTCTCGTTTATCTTCTATTTACATAATTTTTGTTTATATCATATTTACAGAAAACTCACAGCCGCAGTACCACGGATTACAATGTAAACAGATCCTGTTTCTCGTTCAAAATCCGGCCTTGATAACTGTTTGTGGATTAGACTCTGTTCCTCCTAATTACCTCCAATATTGTGATAACTGTTCACTACAAGGCCAATAACTTCCATTAGAAAGAGTGGATTATTGGACCTTGTTCTGGTTTAATAATGGAACTTGAGAGAAAAGACTCTATCACAAGAAACAGTTCACCAGCATCACGAGGCAGCGGTAGTAGGAACATTATTACTGATGAGAACGAGAACGGTTCTTCTGATATGAACGAGGTGGAGTTTGACAAAAACGAAGAGGAATCTTTTCAGGGCAGCCCAAAGACTTCAGAAAAACGCAAAGTTCGTAAGAAGAAAATTTCAAAATCCAGCGCTAAATTTCTGGTTGACAAAAAGAAACTTCAACATTTTATCGGTGAAGGGGAAATTCTGGTTCCGGTACCGCGGGCAAGGCGAAGACTCAAGGGTAGTGATCTAGGCTATATGGTCAAGCGAGGTGATGTTGTGGTCAGGTACATTGATAAAGAGGGCATTGTCTATGGACTTAATGGTGAGTGGACATTTTCTAAGGATAATTATTGAAGAGTCATCAAGTGCCATTTCCACAACAACTGTTGGCCACAACGGACCTCCAACATCTTCTGTCTCTTGCTTTTGTCCTACAGTATACTCTTCACATGTAACCCGTCCATCTTGTGATGTTTCTCTTCCATTTATATATTTGCCTACCTTTTGGTAACATCTCCTTGACTATATCCTCGTATACGTTCTTCAACAAGGTGTCATGTCTTTTATTATGTCCAAAATACTTAATTGTTTGATCTTTATTTCCTTTAATAGTTATTTTTTTTCATATGAAGTGTTGTTAGAACCTCTTAGTTAATTTTCTATTTTTATCCATTCATATTCTCCATTTAACTTCTGTTTCACATCTACCATTATTTGGGATTATGTGTCCAAGTGAACAGTCATCAGCTGGTCACTAATGCCCTTTCGAGGTCAAACCATCTTTCTGGCTAGGCTAGATTTAATTGCAAAGCCAACTACAGCTTTACGTTTCACTTCGTTGTTTTTTCTTGCCAATCCAGAAGAAGGAATATTCAGCGCCTTGTACCACAAGTTCACCTTCCTCAGTCAGTCGTCTCACTGAGGGCAGCGATGTCAATTTTGTACCTTGCTAGTTTTTTCACTACAAGTGCGGTACACTTTTCTGGCTGTGCGATCTCCTTGCGACCCAGTAGGGTGCACACATTCTATGCGCCAATTGTCAGTGGACTCACATTAATTTGTAATGTTTCCTTGTAGTTTTTACCTCTGATTATGGTTCCCCGCCAAGTGCCATATGTTGGCCTGGGTCATGGTGAGGCAGGCAGTGTTTAGGGCACCTTTTCTAGCCCCTTTCTCTGGCTAAGGAGGTGAGCTGTGCTTTCCTGAATAGGACTGCCCAGATGGCTGCTGGATTCCAGAGGTGACTTGGTGTCACTGGAGAACGACCACATGGCCTGAACCGCCTACATGCAGGTTCGTGACTATGGCTACCAGTGCATCCACACCTGCCACTTTACCACTCGCCCATCACCTTTTTTGTGATGAATGATGAGATGATGATGAAAGCTATGACTTGTGTGATGAAAATTGGATTAAAGTCAGGGAGAGTTGTGCACTGTCGTCAGCCTCACTCTCTCGCCCCTACACATATGGTCTCAATGTCAAGATGAATCAAGATGACTGATTGCGTGTCGGGGTGCAGTAGATGACCAGGAGGCCTTACTGTCTCACCATGATCTTTGACGCTCTACGGCGCTAGCTAGATGGCGCCTTTCTACCAGTAGCCCGTGTTAGTTGAGCTCATTTGCACAGCCCGCCGTATCCGGACTTTACATGCTGGGCAGGACATGGTCCCATACATCAGAAGCTATGGGTACAGATCCCATTTGCTGCCTTCACTGATTTTAAATTCTGAAGCGGTTTCCAAGGTGTGGTTGCTGAGTGCACCATCAAGGCAAGAGGCATAATATTGGATGTTCTGCCAAAACCAAAATTATATGTGGAGACGGCACTTGATGATGTGTTAGATATAGTGTATGTGAATGGTATATTGATTTTTTAGATGTAATCTGTGTGAATGGTATAGTGATTTTTGTAGATGTAATCTGTGTGAATGGTATAGCGATTTTTGTAGATGTAATCTGTGTGAATGGTATAGTGATTTTTGTAGATATAGTTGGGAAGATTTAGAACAAATCTCTTCATTTTCTGATTCCAGAAACAGCATATCTCCAGAACAGAGAGAAAGGGAAGCCATACTTTGTTTGTGCCATCCAGCGCTTTAACCTTGTGAGTACTGTCTTTTTCATTCAATATATATAAACACACACACATGTATGTTAATATTACCCATATATGTATGAATGCTATCACACACACACATATATTTTTCTGCATTTACTCTGAAATAATCAAATCAGAAGACAGTAGATGGGATTTGAACCAGGTCCGTTCAGCTGGCATATATTCACCTCACAACTAAAGTCAACACATTTTCCCAATACAACCACACCACATCTTTAAAAAGATGTGATTTTTTCAAACTACTGTGAATATGGACCAATTAATTGAAACAAAGATAACAACACTCACATTGCACATGTAGGCCTATGTAAATTTCTTTAGAACCACAAAATAGAGTGAGACCATGATGAGACTAAAATAGAATGAGACTAAAATATAATGAGACTAAAATAGAGTGAGACCATGATAGAGTGAGACTAAAATAGTGAGAGCATGATAGAGTGAGACTAAAATAGTGAGAGCATGATAGAGTGAGACTAAAATAGAGTGAGACCATGATAGAGTGAGACTAAAATAGTGAGAGCATGATAGAGTGAGACTAAAATAGTGAGAGCATGATAGAGTGAGACTAAAATAGAATGAGACTAAAATAGAATGAGACTAAAATAGAGTGAGACCATGATAGAGTGAGACTAAAATAGAGTGAGACTAAAATAGAGTGAGACTAAAATAGAGTGAGACTAAAATAGTGAGAGCATGATAGAGTGAGACTAAAATAGTGAGAGCATGATAGAGTGAGACTAAAATAGAGTGAGACCATGATAGAGTGAGACTAAAATAGTGAGAGCATGATAGAGTGAGACTAAAATAGTGAGACCATGATAGAGTGAGACTAAAATAGAATGAGACTAAAATAGAATGAGACTAAAATAGAGTGAGACCATGATAGAGTGAGACTAAAATAGAGTGAGACTCTTCTATCCACACTGTCTTCATACTGGGATGGTATAGTAACCTGTCTTTACCTGTCCACACTACCTGCTGGTGGAATACAGTGGGAAAACGTGTTGACGAGCATAAACATAACTTTCGATATGGTTTTAATTTCTCACATATTCTTGCACCAGACGCTGCTTCAATAGATGTGCTATCATCACATGCGAGGTTCAATAAATGAGGCTGTAAGGTTTCTAAGACACTGAAATCTATCTTTCCGGACACCTGCTGATTTTTAACATTATTTTATAGAATTTGAAATGTGTATTGCAACAGCAAAATATTTGTGTCGACATCATCAGCAAACGGAAGTCCCCTGGAGATAAAATGGTTGATTCTTCCAATAGTCCAAGTGTATGTCCTCAACAGGCTTCATCACAGTGGAGAACATGATGTGGGATGGTAACTTCTAGACTTCCATCCTCCTTGGTTGTCTCTCACCAAATGACTGATAGGTGACAGTCTTAGCTTCCCTGCGAAGCCTTGTGGCACACGTATATATCAATGTGACATATTCTTTCCAGAATGTTGTCTTCGTTGTGGAAACTGCGAACGCTTCTCTGCCCCGGGCAAGCAGGCCTACATTGGCGAGAGACATGTTCATGCATTCTTTGATGTCACTGGTCCTTCATCTTCCTCTTCTTCTCTTCCCTGGCACTCTGCCCTCCAGAATCAACATTTGGATGCTGCCAAGTCCATTTAGATGTCAAAATACTGTAGCTTCCTTATGATAGTATTTAGAAGCCACACTTCACTTAGTTTCAGTAATTTCAAAATTTCTATGTTCTTTTTCACTGTCCATGATATCCGTAGGATCTTTCTGTAGCACTTTATTTTAAATGAATTTATTCTTTTGGATATTGTCTTGTTTAAAGTCCATGTCTCGCATCCATATGTTGCTACTGGGAAAACACATGATCTGAAAAGGGTTACTTTAGTGGCGTTATTACTACTTTGCATATCTTTCATATTTCTGTTAATTTGAGTGTTGCAATTGCGAGTCTTCTAATCTCAACTGAACAATCTCCGGAACTGTTTATATTTTCTTCCAGATATTCAGATTTGTTTACACATTCCAGTTCTATCTTTTTGATCTTAATTATTGGTTTGATATTGTTCTGTCTGTTGTCATAATTTTTGTTTGCTATGCATTTATATATAGCTTTTTTATCACGCTGTATTTCTTTGTTGCTGTAATTAGCTGTTTCAGTCTCTTAGGGTGTGTAGTAAGTAAGACTGCGTCATCTGTATATCTTATTTCTGGAATTTTGTTACTTATAGATTTTCAAGTCTCTGCGTCCAGTTCAGGGTGCAAAGAATAAAATCACTGTTTTCTCTCCAAGCATGTCATAGAAGACGACTAATGAAAGATGTGGGATAGACTGACAAATTGTTACTGTTGTTACCTGTAAAAAAAAAAAATCATTATTATCTGAATTTCTTACTTTTGTCTCCCATCAAATAATTCTCATGGATGATAAAAGCAGGTGAGCGGGCACTAAACCTGTGTCCTTTTGTGGCAGACTCTTAGGGTATGGGGACTGTTAGATTTGCTATCACTAGGTATGGGTCAACAGATTTGACCGAAGAATGATGATGCCCAAAAGTGTATGCTGTGCTTGAAAGTATTACTATTAATAACAATTTTTTTTTAAAATTTTCTTGCAGACAAAGCGGGACACATTGATGGTTGGAGTAAAGTGGTTCTTTCGATTATCAGAAGTCCCAGGAAGTGTTTATCACCATCTGACATTGGATAGAGAATTACACAGTGAGTACACATATGAACTTTGTGTGTCTTCAACTAGTTACAGACACGAACGCGTACAGTATAAAAACCTGCTGGTAGGGCCGTAGATATGTCTTTGGTAAGGGGGGGGGCAGGGTTACCGTACCTAAACAATAAAAGGCAATTGCTCATCTTTGCATGTTATATTTTTTATGAGAAATTTCATGACTATTTTATGGAAAATTGTGTGGGTGATGGTGTGGTTTTACCCACATATTAGCTAATTTCTAGTCCTAAACTCATTCCCCCCCCCCCCCCCCCCCCCCCCCCGATCTATGGGCTTGTCTACTGGCTAATTGGAAATTACAGCCTTTTAAAATGACTTCTTTGACTATTCCCTTGGTTTTTATTGGCTGTTACACAACGGATACTCTGTAATTATAGTGATCAATGAAAATCATGGGACGGCCAAAAGAGTCATTAAGAAAGCTTGATTTACAATTAACTAGTAGATCTTATATTGTAAGAGGTAAGGGTTAAGATCATGTGCCAATTTAGACCACTGACCAACCTGTTTTTATCCATACTTAGCATCTCCAAGATGTTGCTTCTTTCCCATCCCAACAAATTCTTCTGCGTTCATTCTCAAACTCCTGCAGATCAGCAGGATGTAGTCTGGAGAACAGAATGCGTTGTGTCATGGCTTACAGCATTGCTGCGATATCTACGCCGTTCGGCCTGACACATCCGACTTCAGCATGGCTTTGGGTCACTGACCCTATATGGGATGGGACAGCCAACTCCATCCCATAACCTCCTTAGTCGTCTTGTACGACATGCATGGAAGGTAAACATTGTTGCTATTCTTTGCTTCCCTTTCGGGCCCCGACAACACACAGGCGTCCAACAAATGACCCACAAGATATGCTCGCCATTGTATCGGCTCATTCTTTGACTTCAACCCCTGCATGTCCTGGCACAATATAAAATTAGTTCTTAATATTTTAATTTGTGTATATCATTTCTGTTGTCCCCATTGAGGCCAACTCCTTGAAGTGGAGATGGGACATAGTCTAGCTCACAGAGGCTGAAAACTAAATTTGGTCAAGCCATCCCATACATTGATAAATATTATTGATAATATAAGAAAAAGACAGTCAATATTTATTGGGCACATAATGAGAGGAGGAGGCATTGAGAATAAAGTGACAACAGGAAAGATAGAAGGGAAAGGATCAAGGGGTAGACCTAGAGAAAAGATATTGGACAGTTTGACTAAATGGCTTCGATTGACAACACCAACAGAGATGATGACATATATGGGAGATCGATGTACATAGAGAGATGATATGATTGCCAACGCCATTCGGCATGGTACTTGATGATGGTGATCCCATACATCGAGCAGGACCACGGTCCTACCCAAGCAAGCACATGTGATGAAGTTGGAGATACCAGGCAGAGAGGCGCACCAGCAACCATGGTATCACGCAACATAAGGAGATTCATGTCTTCACAACAAAAATTTCTGTTGTGTTGCATAATGCAACTTTTGGAAATTATGTTTCTTAATTGGGGTGCATGACCAAAGAAATTTTACTTTTCGTAAAAAATCCTTCGTTCTCAAATTCCTAAATATTGACAGATGTGGTCTGGAGAGTGGAATATGTTGTGTCATAGTTTACAGCTTAACTGGTATGGTTTAACACATCCGATTTCAGGGCGGCTTCTGGTCACTGATCCTTCATCGGATGAGGCAGCAAATTCCACTACCAAAAACCTTGTTAGTCGTTCTTATGAAATGCATGACACATAACAGTGCCATTATTCTTTGCTCCCATATGACATGCATGACAATGTAACAGTGCCATTATTCTTTGCTCCCATATGACATGCATGACATGTAACAACACTTATTATGAAGAAAAAATTATTAAAGGAAATAAAGATCAAACAAATAAAATATTTTGTACCATTTAATGACATGACAACTTGTTGAAGACCTTACTTGAGGGTAAAGGGAGGCGAGCTAGAGGTAGGCAGAGATATAAGTGGGACAGTAAAATCACAAGATAGACAGGTTACAGTCTAGCAGAGTGCACTACCAAAACAAGATATAGGGAATGTTGGTGGTCTGTTGTAACCAACCTTCATTGCGGAGACGGCACCGGATGATGATGAACAATGGATAGATGACACACTTGACCATCTTACGATGAGATGCTTCAACATCACGCGGGCAGCTCACGCTAAAAATATTCCAGCTCATTATTCTTGTTCCCCCGCTTTAGTGGGAGCGAGGGACTATCACTGCATCTGATGATTGCTAAATAATTTAATCCTCGTTCTCATGTTTAGTTGAACTCCCTTGAGCATATTTGTAATCTCATAACTTCATTGTGTTCTACGTCACGTGTCCTGGTGCTTTGAACTATTTTTAGCTGTCAAGTTCCATAATCATATTTCATTACAATTAATTTTGATTTATTGAGGTTCTTGACCTTACATACGCGATTCCGGTGATTGTTCTCTCCTTAGGGATACAAGCCGCCATGATGTCTTCAGATTCTTTTATTTACCCCCAGAAAATTGTCTTAATATTCTCTTACTGGTTTCCATTCCTTTCTCATATTGCGGTGTATCGATAATCTGTACTCACTTCAGCAAAGCAGAAATTAAACATGCGAAATGTGGAACAGTGTAATGAAGTTTTGCTAATAACTGGATACACACGTTATAATACAGAAATCAGCATTTAGATCAAAAGGTCCTCCTTATTAAAAAGACATCCACAGATGCCATTCTTACTCGTCGTTTTTGTGTTGTGAGTGTATTCTTGATAAAGGACTTTTGGTAGATGAAAACGTGACAGTTGTGCGTCAGTACATATTGAGTTATAAATTGGTAACATATCCTACATATGTGAGTCGTGCTGACTTTATTACCTGAACCACGACAACAATTTTTTTTATGGTTCAAAGCTGTGACATGGCCTAATTGGACTCACGTCTACGGTTGAAAGTAATGTACCTCACTCTAAGGAAATGTAAATTAATTACGTCAACAATTTGTGTTACTAATTGTTACCATATTCTTCTACCCCTTGTCAAGAAACTTTCAAGAATTCATGAAAAAACCCTTGCTCCGCTTAATTATGCCCGCTTTCCCGTCCAAACACATTTTTGTGTTGAGAAAAAAAACACACACGAAAATACATTATTTTTACAGATTTTTTCACAACACATTTTCAAATTCAAACAATTTTATTGGTATAATTGATGTCCACGTTTTTTAACCCCCTCCACCCTCCCGTTGCCAATGTCTGTCAAACTTTTTCAGCCCCTCTCCCTACTCCACCTCCCAAATTGTTGATGTAATTTATGAACACCAACGAAGTATATTTTAATTGACCAAAAATCATATTATATTCCATGAACCGACAAAGACGGATGTGTCGGGATCAAACTAGTGGTTTTTTTTTTAGATGGTATGAGTTTCTAACCACTTTTACGCTCGGTAGTTTGCCATTTTTTATAATTCTATATAGAATTGATGCCTTTGAGATATGGGTATATAGAAGAATAGGGAGAATTTCATGGAAAGAGAAGACAACGAACACAGAGGTTCTAACAACACTTCGTATGCGGAAAAAAACCGTTAAAGAAATTAAAAATCAAACATACAAATATATTGGACTTATTAAAAGACATGACGTTTTTGATGACCTTACGTGAGGGTGAGAGAGAAACATTACGAGATGGACAGGTTATAGGCAGAGCCGTCTTTGCACCATTCTGGGCCCCTAGGCAAAGAAATAATGTTGGACCCCTGGGCAAAGAAAGAGTGCCCCCCCCCCCCCCCGCAGGAATAAAAAATATACGGTTGATAATATTAAAAATAATGTATTATTTATTTTATTTTCACTATACTAATTTCAACAAAATTGTTGTTAAAACATGCTGTACAGCTGCAACTATAATCAACAGTAAACATGAAAAACAGAGAAAAGAGATTTTATTTACATGTTTTAGACATGGTTCAAGGTTGGAAGTGATTGATAAACTTGAGGGGCCCTTTCGCATATAAACACAAAGTTATGAGATTTAAAAAAAATAATACTAAATTTTATACGTGTTTTCCGAAACCCTACAACATATTCGCATGGGGCCCCTATGCTCGTGGGCCCCCGGGCAAATGCCCAACGGGCCTATGCGTTAAGACGGCATTGGTTATAGGTCCGTTGCATGGGCGGCTCTTGATGATAATATTAAGAATGCACAATTTCCTGTGACCGGGTTTTAACCTGGTACCTTCGCTATCCGAGACTAGAACTATACCACACATCCCTTGATTTTCATTGTCTGTCACACAAAGTATAATCATAAATACCAATTAAAATCACGAGAATAGTGAAATGAGTCATTAGGAAGGCTTGTGTTTCGCTTAGCCAGTAGGTCTTATATTGCAGAGGGTCACGAAAGAGACAATAGTTTGTATGTCAGCCATATTTGAATTTTCCAAATCTGTTTTGAAAAAAACAACTAATAACTGCTGTTGTGTCTATATAGTCGTGGTGCACTGACGTCACACAGATCCACACTACATACCCACAATTCATAGTCGTACTATCACCATCAATGTAAATGAGTTGAGTACCATGTGACTGAATAAACTTTAAGAATTCAGGCGTTTGAAAACAAATACTATACGCGTGTGTTGGGTATCTGGTACTAAGAACATAAGACTAATGTGTTTTGTGCATGATCGAATTAATGTATCAGCGGGTCAACGTGAACTACTGTTAACAATTGCGGAACTTAGTAAACTCCGATGGTACGGGCACGCGATGAGACATCCCTCAATGACAAAATATGTTCTTCAAGGTACGGTGGAGGGAACACCAGGTGACATGGAGATATGATTGGATAATATCTAGAGTGGACAGGGTGTGAAGTTTACAAACTCATTAGGATGATAGAGAATAGTGATAGGTGATCTTTCTGCACTAATTATCTCAATGTGACACCCCAATGTGATATATATATATATATATATATATATATATTCATATCATTCATATTTTTGGGGTCATCGTGCGCCCTGACATAACCTTAAGTTGACTAATGTCTGTGGTTGATAGAAACCCTGCCCGTGTTTGCCGAGGTCTGATAGAGGACTAAAAATAATAACGACACTATAACCTGCCATGCATGCTGGAGGAGGCGAGTAAGTGAGCGAGTTTTGCTGTTCCCTCACACAGAGACATGGTTCTCAAACATTATTTGTCAGTTGACACCCTTGTGGTGCGCACATTTAAAGAAAAATTCCCTGGCCACAATAAAAAATCAGTGTGGTGCCTTAACTGGAATGGGGAAAGCATATAATCCACGTGGAATAGAGCGTGCGATCCGTGACAACCCCATGCAACAGAAAACCTTAGTAGATGACATGCCGTTATATTGAGGTTATCTTCTTATAGAAGTTTCATGGCATGTCATCTATACAATTATGCTTCTCATGTTTTTATTTTGTTGTTGCAATGTGTTTCATGTTTTGTTATTTGTATATATGTATGCACCATCTGGTTGGGAGGGAACCAGAGATGTACTGTGCAGAACCGGGAGGAGGAAACTGACAGAACTGTATTTTTTTCTTATGGCTGAGGCCCATCATAGAGGCACAGTGACTCAGGACGTGACAATCCTTTGACTTGAACATTTGGTTGGATGCCTGGAGCAAAAGATAGGCTCGGCATAACCAGTAGTCAATTGGTGGCGGGGAATGAGCACAGTGAACCCTATCTTGGCTACAATGGCTAGGAGCAGTGCATAGGTTGAAACCTACCTTCCTGGTGGTGTGATAATTATTCTCTGGCCCGGGATGGGCTATCCACAGACTTCCCAGCAATATAATACCATTTTAATTGCATTGGGTCATAGGGCATGGACCGTGGATCAGCAACCAACCATCCGCGACAACCATTTTATACAGCATAAATGTACTGAGAATTCATGCTGAAGATGTATAGGGCAGACAGGTTCAGATATTATAGCCAAGCTGTAAACTATGACCTTACAGCAAATCTGCAGAAGTTTAGAATGAACGCAGAAATAACGATATCGGAGCACATAATTATATTCACGAAAGTGTGGTTCCTTTCTTCTTCTTCAGTGTTCATTCTCAAACTCCCGATAGATCTCCTTTATAGCAGGAGCATTGGTCCCACTAGATTTCGAGCAGGATGTAGTCCAGAGAATGGAAATGCGTTGTGTTGCCGTTTTTTTGTTGCGCCAATGGCCCAACACATCCGTCTTGGGAGGAGTGTGGATACTAAACAGCATCATCTATCTTGACTGATACGACTAACCATTAATTATTTTTCTTATACTCTATGTCGTCAGCCAATGAAAACCACGGGAAAAGTAGGATCAGCCAAGATAAATGACGCTGTTTTAGATCCGCTCGCATGGCTATTGCCGTAGAAGGCCTTCCCCTAACATACAAACAGACCTTTCCACTTTTCGGCGTTTGTAACATACGGACAAAGAAAATACACTACTGTCTTGATAACGCATCACTGTCCCATTTCCCCTACTATTCTTTCTATCCCCCAATCCGTCTCTTTAACTCCATTTGCTCTCCCTTTCCTCCTCCTTTCTCTCTCTCTCTCTCTCGATTAATATTCATGTTCCTTTCATCAGAGGGGAAAGACAGATTGGCCAGGAACAAACTGAGATGTTTGGCTTTTTCATGTTTGTTCCTATTTGTTTAAACGTGATTTGGTCGTGATTCTTCAAGTTTCTTTCATTAAAAAAAAAACTGTCAACACTGCATTTTTCCCGTTACAGTTGCATGAATGTTTCTAGTGAATTGTGTTATTAAGGCCGCATGCTGTTTCTTCCCATCACGTTATGTTCAGGGTGGTTCTTAAAATTTGTTTATACCATACCCCGACAGGAAAAAACCCAGTTCTTACCAGAGATCAAAACATCGACCGCAGCAAATCTAACATTTCGGCCATGCTGGCATACCTATTCATAGGCTTCCAATATTTCGGGAATTCGGATAAGACAAGATACCGCGTGTTTACTGTCGTGTCGTTAGTACAACTGTGACATTTGATCATATAAAACGTATTGGTTAATAGGAAAACAATCCTTCTTTACTAATTAATTTACTATTCTCGAGATTTTCAATGGTCACTATAAATTAGGTACAGTTAATATGAGTTATGAATTAACGTCATAACTCCCGGTTTCCCATAAGTGCTCAACTGCACAGTCAAGGGTTAACTAGAAACTACATGACAAGCGCTGACTACCGCACTTTCTCATTAGCGATAACGCCATTCCTCGAACTTCCCAGAGCATGACGCCTGGTCCTCTAGTTTCTGGTGACTTGGTAAACCATGAGCCCTGAACGTACAGCTGTATTTCTGCTTCCAGGGTGCACCACCAGGAGGTATTCTTGGGATCCTAGTTATCTACTAACTCTTGGTCCACCGAGAGAAATGCGGTACTTTTTGCTCCCCGAAGATCGTTCAATCAAGTGGTCAACTTCCACGTGTCTGTGGTTCTCAAATTTCAAAAGTTTCCACTGTTATACTACTTCAATTCGCGTGGTCATCAGGGGACACATGGCCCAAGTTTAGAACAACTATTACTGAGTATCAAAGTGACCATGTTACCGTCGAATGTGTCGGCCCGAGTTAGTTACGATCCGAGACAATAACCTCGGAGACTCTCTGTTCTATGGCCCTCTGCAATATAAGACCTACTGATTCAAACCTTCTTAGTGACTCATTTAAGTATTCTCGTGATTTTCATTGGTCATTATAGATGCGTGTCAACCAATGAATATCAAGATAATAGTCAAGTGAGTCATCTTTAAAAAGCTGGATTTTCTATTAATCAGTAGACCTTATATGGTAAGCGCCCCAAGACTAAGTAACCGCCTAACTGCAGCAAATAAATCTGCAGAAATTATATCCATTTTTATTGTTTTCGATTTGGCTGGGATATCGTAAACGTTCTCTATGTTCGATCGGACCAGCGCTGTTACTGTCGGCGGTGTGATGTCCAGTCTATTTACACGTTTTATTTTAATGGGTGTGTTCAATCGGTCGATAGTTTCCAGAGTGGTGTTTCCAGAGTGGTGTTTCCAGAGTGGTGTTTCCAGAGTGGTACGCTTAGGTGAGATAATCCGTTTGTTTAAGAGGGATTTAAAGCATCATGTCGAGGCGCGACCTTTTCATCGTGAGACCGGAGACGATATTGTTAGATAGCTATAGACATCTGAATATGCAAACAGTCCAGCAACGGGCATCACAGAAAGTGTTGGTTGCTAAAAAAAACATAGCCGAGATTTCGCCGTACAGATATATTTACCAAGTCCTCCAGAATAACCATGTGTTTTTTTTTATCTACGGTCGTCTAGTTATATATATGTGTGTGTGTGTGTATGTATATATATCTTCTGCGTTCGTTCTCAAACCCCTGCAGATCAGCAGGATGCAGTCCGGAGAACATAATGCGTTGTCATGGTTTACAGCATTACTGCGATATCTGCGCATTTCGGCCTGACACATCCGACTTCAGCATGGCTTTGGGTCACTTACCCTATATGGGATGGGACAGCCAAATTCATCCCATAACCTCCTTAGTCGCATTGTACAACATGCATGGAAGGTAAACAGTGTTGCTATTCTTTGCTCCCCTTTCGGGCTCCGGCAACACACGGGCGTATATGTATTATGAGGTTATTCGTCCACAAAAAAGGGGCGGTTATTGCCAATAATAGCTGGAATTTCTCTTGCTGTAACTATCAAGCTCTTCTCCAGTATAGTGCTGCGTGCTGTTCTCACCCAGGGTCGCTCATCGTGACTGATGCGACTGATTAGTAGTCGCTTTGCATGTATTCTTAAGTCTCCAGCCCATTAAAGCGCGGAAAAAGTCGGATAAGCAAAGATAACTGACGTGATATCAATACGCAGTACTTTCTCGGAGAAGAGATAGTGAAACCCGCAGAAGACGATTGTGTCGAGCCATTGGCGCAAGAAGAACGGCGACACAACGCATTTCCATTATCTGGACTGCATCCTGCTGGAAATCTATGACCATTGTACTGCTATAAGATAGATCCACGGGAGTTTTAGAATACTCGTTGAAGAAGAAGAAAAAAATACTCCTGGGGAAAAAGGTTCAAGGACGGGGCTACGCGTCTTGACCTGAACCTCGGCCAATATAAGACCCATTGGCAAATGTGAAATGAAGCCGTCTAAAATAACTCATTTGACTATTTCCTTGATTTCCATTAGTTGTCACACAGAGTATAATCATAGTGACCAATGAAAACCACGGAAATTGTCAAATAAGTCATTAAGGAGGGTTGTTTTCTCAAGGGTCAGTAGGTCTTATAATGTAGACGAACATGCTTTCGACTCTTTTTACAAAGTCGTAGAATAACATAGAGAGTCTTGATGGTCTCGAAGACCGAGGATCATCACGCAGGAAGATTTCTCTGATTTTCTTTTCCATTATAGATGTCATTGCGAAGTAAGACAACCAATGGGGCTTTCACATAACCATATGAGGCTGTCACATAACCATATGGAGCCGTCAATAAACTACGCCTATAATTTTTTTTTCAACAAGTCAATCATTCAGTGGGAACTCCGCTATTATTTTAGTTGAGAAAGAATAAATATGAAAACACGCAATGTTTCACATTTTAATAATAATTATTTCACATTTTAAGAACAATTATTTCACATTTTAAGAACAATTATTTCACATTTTAAGAACAATTATTTCACATTTTAAGAACAATTATTTCACATTTTAAGAACAATTATTTCACATTTTAAGAACAATTATTTCACATTTTAAGAACAATTATTTCACATTTTAAGAACAATTATTTCACATTTTAAGAACAATTATTTCCGCAAATTTAATTTACCCGTTGTATAAAAACAGTAGTGCTGACGTGAGCAGCTTCTTGTGAGCACCCCAACAACAACAACTGGCATAGTTTTATCGTTTTTATGTAGATTGGGATTCAATCCTTTGAGACGTTTAACTGCATAAGTAGTGAAACGACAATAGAAATAGTTAGTCGTCGGATCATCATCACTGCAAACTGAACACGTCCATAGTTACACTTCTGCTGACAGTACCGGTCCTGGTTGACCATCATTCTTCTGCGCCCTTCAATATGTTCACGTCTAGCAACACCACATTTCAAACCTTGATCTTTAATCCTGGCCATTGAGAAGGAATCATCATCCACATTAGTCTCACTCTCGCGTACGTTATCTCTTAAGGAGTTCAAAACGTCAGCTCGATTCATTGCCCCATCGCCCTGTGCCACAATCGCGCATGACGCCAGTTGATCTGCTCTTTCATTGCGTCGAACACTCACGTCATGTACGAAAATAAAATTAACCACTTTTACATAATAGAGATCTTTGGGTCAACTGTAAAAATTGTCAAATACTGCAGTGTTCCCGTTAAGGAGTTGCAGGGAGAGTTTTGGAAGCTATGTGATAAAGTCCTCATGTGCTTGCTGTCGCCACGTAAAGTACTGGGTGAGTTTTTTTAATTTAACTTCTGACATAAAAAACCCAGTCCTTACCGATGATCGCACTCTTGACTAGTGTGAGAACAACGCTCTAACCTCTCAACCAAGCACCACATATCATTGTGTCCCCATAAGAAAAAACACTAGATCACTGCGGCAGGATTATTTTCATTTTCATACGCCTTAATATAACCAAGATGGACTCGTGTGTATTATCTTCTATATTCCCGTACCAATTGTTGCACAGTTTCACTGCAGTCTTCCAGTTATTCACCCACCAAGAAAAGACAACTATTAATAACTTCAGTGAGATGTGCAGTGATCGAATGAATTTGTTTTGTTATGTCCCTTTGTATGTTATCAACGCTGTTGTACCTACACCTCTCAATGACAATGATGTAAACCGAGTTTTCACAATACATAAACGTGCAGATAAACAATCACACAACGCATTCCGTTCTCCGGATTACATCCTGATAATCTGCTGGAGTTTGAGATCGAAATCAGAAGAAGAAGCTTATCAGGCGACAGTATTATGATTCTTTGTTCCAATTTTGAGAATCTGTTAACAGGGGCGAATTCGATAGTATCGAGTCACAATCTGATGAGCCACTGCATATGCGATCAAGTAATCTACGTTATTATAAGACATCTCATACTTAGTTTACTTGTGCTCAGATATATTCTAATGACGGTTGCAAATGAAACCAATTTTAATAGAAGACCGCTGTTTTGTCATCTTCCCTCGGGATCACGTCGCTGCTGAAGTCATCGCGGAGTGATGGACAGTTAGTTTAGATCGAGAACTCGCACAAATTTCCACCATTTATTGAGCTGTTCAGCGAGGGCACTCGCTTATTAGTTCTGAGGTTTGCTTGTTCGCTAGGGATTTCTACTTAACAATTCAAGAGTACCGATTGGCATAACTGATGGGTTATCTTGTCTAGGATGGTGATTCAAATGAAAACCTTAAAATATATTTTTAATTTATTGAATATTTTCTGAAAAAGCTATAAATCTCACCAGAAAAGACTGACGGAGAAATGAAGATATCAGGAGAGAAATAAAGACTATCTCAACAAGACTTGCATCGAGAGTCAGCAAACCATTTGGTTTGGCCACTTCATGAGAATGAAACCAAAGCAAATAGCCCTTCGTGCTTACAACAGAAAAAGATCGGGCTGAAAGACATGAGGAAGATCAGGAACTAGACTGTTGGAGACAGTTATAGAAAGCTTAAAGAGAAACGGGCTGACCATGTTCAATTCGACCTAAATGACCAAAGGCAAGCGGCTCCAAACCCCCCCCCCCCCCCCCCCCAAAGACGCTTAACGGCACAAGTGGAAATGACAATAGATGGACATATTCTTAAAAAGTAGAACACAACTATCGTTTTTCAACGTAGTCACCTCAGCGTTCGCTACACGCCCTTCAGCGCTTTCAAAAATAAAGTTCTTGGATTCTTGTACCCAAAAAAAAAAAAAAAACCGCTTGTGCGCTTGTCTAATCCACCAAATTATGTTCTCTTCACGAAATCTGAAAATCAAATTTTCATTTCATCCACCTTGCAGACAATTTACCTTACTGTATCGAGTCATGGAAAGACTTTTAAGTCAAACAATACACTAAGAGAATAAACAACAACAAAAAAAGAATACATCACAGACGTTATTAGAAAAAGGCGTTGGGCATACATCGATTACGCACTCAGAATTAATGAAGACAGAATACCACTTCAAGTCTTTACATGGTCACCGACTGGCAAGAGAAAAAGGGAAAGACAAAAAAACAAACGGAAAAGAACTAAAGAAAAATAAATCACAACAGCTGGTATGAAAACGAACGTTCTGGAACAACTGGCTGTTGATCGACAAGCATGGGGAGCTATGACATCTGCCATATGTGCCAAGCTTGGCGACAAGCATGGAGAACTATGACATCTGCCCTATGTGCCAAGCTTGGCGACAAGCATGGAGAGCTATGACATCTGCCCTATGTGCCAAGCTTGGCGACAAGCATGGAGAGCTATTACATCTGCCCTATGTGCCAAGCTTGGCGACAAGCATGGAGAGCTATGACATCTGCCCTATGTGCCAAGCTTGGCGACAAGCATGGAGAGCTATGACATCTGCCCTATGTGCCAAGCTTGGTACAAGAGGAAAACGATGATCGCATTATGGGTCATGTCCCGTGTTGAACTTTGACGGATGTCTAGATGTGCCTCAACTGTCTCAGTCAATAGGTTGTGTCTTTTTTCTCTTATAATGCGTTCAACGGCAGCAATCTTCTTTAGTATCAGTACTTAGTGTGCTGAATCTTGATTCTTCATTAGAACTCGGGGCATTCCTATAAGTGCTCCGCCCTCCGTTCCAACAGCCATCCAAGTGTATGTAGAGTCTCGGTCAGGTGTTGATTGTGTTATCTTCGAGACTTTCCAAAAAAGTAACTTTCTCTTCCCTGACCTCTAGATACTCCCATTTCTAACATTCTTGGTATGTGTACGTTCTCAGCCTCATTGACATCTTCATCTTGAAATGAACTTATTACTGCCTTTATGAAGTCTGCTTTATCTCTTCTCAGCAATGTGCCGTCTATCGCTGCATTGCCTGCCAATAAGTCGGCTCTCTTGTTTCCTCTGACCCCGGCATGACCAGGCAGTATATCCATGTAAAGATCTGGACAATTGAGTTGTTCTTCTTCTTCAGCGTTCATTCTCAAACTTCTGTTGGATCTGTATTGCAGCAGGACAATGGTCCTACTAGATTTCCAGCAGGATGTAGTCCAGAGAATGGAAATGTGTTGTCTCACCGTTTTATTTGCGCCAATTTCCGACACATCCGTCTTTGGCGAAATTGGGTTGTTCAATAAGTCCCACCATTCTTTTCTCAGCGTGAACTTTTCTATCTTGCGCAGCATGCTTTGTGATCTGAGTATTACCGAGTGTGTTGATGTATCAGGTATCAACCAATTAATTACTGTTGTAACTATCTCCATCCTCATGCTCGATGTGACAGAATATGCTGAAGATTTCTCAAACAACTTCACGCCGTTTCTGTAGGCAACAAAACCCCAACCGCTTTTGTTTGTGTTTCTGTTAACGGAGCCATCTGTGTATATAATTATGTCTTGTGGTTTGAGTGTTGCTGGGCGAGTTCATGCACTGTAACCTGGGCCCTGACACCCGTCCATTTTCGACACGCTTTATCTAGTTGTATTATTACTTTAGTCAGTGATTTCTTCTCAGTGTCTACCTCCACCCATTCACTGCCCTTTCCTATTTTTATCAAATTCACATACTATTCCTAGTGTGTCTTGAGCCTCTGCCATCCATGATCTGCCACGCTTGATTCGTTTTTCCCTTTGACTCATCTAGACTTTGATGTAATGGGTGGTGATTGTATTCTGTCACTTTAAGGTACGAACTAACATGTGCTACCTGATGTCGCCCTCTTCTTCTTCTTTCGTTCACTTGAAACATGTCTATATCTGCAATTCTGTCTCTTTAATAAAACTCACTGTCTTTTGTAGTTCATACAGTGTCCCATAGAGCTTTGATTCCAGTGTTGTTTCCTCTGGCCAATATGTCTGCCTCAGCGTTTCATGCTCAGAACACTCTTGAAGTATATGTTTGGCACTCTGTACTGCCTGTCCACATGTACACATGGCCGTGTTGCCAATCTTGAACTTTGTATACATGTGACTGCGGAGTCGGTTGTGTCCTGTTCTGAGACGTAGAATTATAACTTGTTCTGATCTGTTCATAATGTGATAGTCATCTTGTGTTGGTGTTTGTGGCTTTCTTATTGACTTGATCATATGTTTTTTCTGATGGTAGGTGATTGGTATATCTGGTTGATCTTCGGCAGCACCTTCCTTAGCCAGTTGGTGTGCTTTTTCATTTCCTGGTATTCCACAGTGAGAGGGTATCCACTGCATGGTTACCCTATACTGGTAAGACAATTCGCTAAGTAGTTTTTTCAAGTCTGTTAGTTTTCCAGACTGGAGAGCTTGAAGCACTGACCTTGCATCTGTCAGGAATACCACAGGCTGTAGGTCAGAGTTGGAGTTCAGCAGTTTTTTAGCTGCCACAGTAATTGCCTGGATTTCTGCATCATAATTATTGCAGAATTTTCCTGTCGGTGTTCTGATTGTATCTCTAGGCTTGTGTGGATATTCTATATATACACCTGCACCTCCATTCCTCACAGCATTCTGTGCTGACCCATCTGTGTATACTCTGACCCATATATCTTGTGGATATTCCTCGTCCAGGAAACTGAGGGTGACTGTCCTCCGCTGCACACTGTTCTATTCGTCCTCGCTTAGTATTCCTTTCACATGGGTCTGAATGTATATTGGCATTCCATGCCTTTCACTCCATGGGGTTTATTCTGGTACAGACCTTAAGGGGCTGTCAACTTCAGGTAGGTCTGTAAGTTGTCTACGGAGTCGTTTAGCTTGATGGATAAAGCTGCTTCTTTTCAGTCGCCCCATTGCTAGGTTTTGGAATCTTTCCTTCATTGGATGACTTGGCATACACTGAAACTTTTCTGCTTGAATTAGTACTTTTGTGTCTCTGCGTTCGCCAAGTGTTTGCATTCTTCCCATTTTCTGCATCTCTGCTATGGGTGTTGATTTCATTGCTCCCAACATTATTCTAAGTGCCTGGTTTTGCACTTTATCTAGATCTTGTAATGTGGTGTTTGATGCAGGACACCACGCAGCTGAACCATATTCCAGGTGTGGTCTTATGCCTTGCTGGTAAACTTTACTGAGTATATTCCCACTGGCTCCCCATGTGGTTCCACGTAGTTTTCTCAGGATAGCTAACTTCCTCCTGGCTTTTGTTGTTGCTTTGTTTATGTGCTGCTTCCATGTCAGCTTATCATCAAAAGTAACTCCGAGGTATGTTGGTTGTTTGTCTTCTTTCAAGAGCTCTCCGTCTATCTTGATATGACCGGCTTTTTGTTTTGGTGAGAGGGTAAAGAGTGTAGTGCTGCACTTATCTGTGTTAATGCTGACACACCATCTATTTGCCCATAAGGTTAGGGCATCGATAGCTCTTTGTATTTGTTTAGTGGCCACTGTCGCATGTTCTTCCGTGCACCAGATCACCAGGTCGTCAGCATACATTGCCACTTTGACCCCGTGTGGTAGTTCAGCAACTAGGTCATTGATGTAAACCAAGAAAAGTGTGGGTGACAGGACTCCTCCCTGGGGGACTCCATGACGCAGTAGGACTTTCTTGCTTTTGCGACCATCTAATTGTACCCTGGCTCTTCTATTATGCAGGTATGCTTTTACCCATTTGTACATTCTTGAGCTAACCCTGCAATTTCGCAATTTCTTTAGGAGCCCTTCTTTCCAGACCTTATCAAATGCTTTCCTAAGGTCTATCCATGCTGCTAGTACCAGTTTCTTATCTTGGAAGGCATCCTCAATCTCTTGGGAGAGGTAGGTTGCCTGATCTTCAGTAGAGTAGCACTGTCTGAAACCTGCTTGCTGTGATACCAGAAGGTTTTCACTTTCAAGGTACCACTGCATCCTAAGATTGATAATGCGTTCCATTGTTTTGCATAGACAGCTTGTGAGGCTGATGGGCCTGTAGTTGGAGACTGTGTTGCCATCTTTTCCTGATTTGAGGAGAGGTATCATTATTGCTTCTCTCCATGCCTGTGGTACATTACCTGTGGACCAGCTTGTGTTAAAGATTTGCAGCAGCTTTGCTCTTGCTGCAATTCCCAGGTTTCTAATCATTTCATTGGACACTCCATCAGCTCCAGGGGACTTTTTCATTTTCAATTTGGATATTGCATGCTCCAGTTCTCTCATTGTGATTGGTGCCTCCATGACTTCAGGTATAGGTTCGTCTTGTCCAATGTTTTGCTGGTTCGCTCGAACCTCCTGTTGTTTGTCTGGGCTGACTTTGACGTTATTGTCTTCTGCAAAGGAATCTGCAAAGTAATCAGCTGCATGTTTACCTGTTAAAATGTTTTTATCTTTATAAAGTGTGATCCTGGTATTTCTCCCTATATCTTCATCATTTAGTTGATGTGCCTCAACTGTCTCAGTCAATAGGTTGTGTCTTTTTTCTCTTATAATGCGTCCAACGGCAGCAATCTTCTTTAGTATCAGTACTTAGTGTGCTGAATCTTGATTCTTCATTAGAACTCGGGGCATTCCTATAAGTGCTCCGCCCTCCGTTCCAACAGCCATCCAAGTGTATGTAGAGTCTCGGTCAGGTGTTGATTGTGTTATCTTCGAGACTTTCCAAAAAAGTAACTTTCTCTTCCCTGACCTCTAGATACTCCCATTTCTAACATTCTTGGTATGTGTACGTTCTCAGCCTCATTGACATCTTCATCTTGAAATGAACTTATTACTGCCTTTATGAAGTCTGCTTTATCTCTTCTCAGCAATGTGCCGTCTATCGCTGCATTGCCTGCCAATAAGTCGGCTCTCTTGTTTCCTCTGACCCCGGCATGACCAGGCAGTATATCCATGTAAAGATCTGGACAATTGAGTTGTTCTTCTTCTTCAGCGTTCATTCTCAAACTTCTGTTGGATCTGTATTGCAGCAGGACAATGGTCCTACTAGATTTCCAGCAGGATGTAGTCCAGAGAATGGAAATGTGTTGTCTCACCGTTTTATTTGCGCCAATTTCCGACACATCCGTCTTTGGCGAAATTGGGTTGTTCAATAAGTCCCACCATTCTTTTCTCAGCATGAACTTTTCTATCTTTCGCAGCATGCTTTGTGATCTGAGTATTACCGAGTGTGTTGATGTATCAGGTATCAACCAATTAATTACTGTTGTAACTATCTCCATCCTCATGCTCGATGTGACAGAATATGCTGAAGATTTCTCAAACAACTTCACGCCGTTTCTGTAGGCAACAAAACCCCAACCGCTTTTGTTTGTGTTTCTGTTAACGGAGCCATCTGTGTATATAATTATGTCTTGTGGTTTGAGTGTTGCTGGGCGAGTTCATGCACTGTAACCTGGGCCCTGACACCCGTCCATTTTCGACACGCTTTATCTAGTTGTATTATTACTTTAGTCAGTGATTTCTTCTCAGTGTCTACCTCCACCCATTCACTGCCCTTTCCTATTTTTATCAAATTCACATACTATTCCTAGTGTGTCTTGAGCCTCTGCCATCCATGATCTGCCACGCTTGATTCGTTTTTCCCTTTGACTCATCTAGACTTTGATGTAATGGGTGGTGATTGTATTCTGTCACTTTAAGGTACGAACTAACATGTGCTACCTGATGTCGCCCTCTAATACTGGGGAGATTAAGCAGAAGTTTCATAGCAGAAATTGGTGTATCTCTAGTACACCACTGTACCGCTCTCATTGCCTCATTTTGAACTTTTTCCTATCTATCGACTTGTGTCTGTGACAGTGTTAGTAGACCGTGACCATAATTTATGACAGATAGCACCATCCCTTGTAGAAGCAGAAAAAGTACCCATTGCTGCGTATCGAAGGTCGCCATAACCTTAATAAAACTGATCCCTCTTTTAGCCTTCTGAATCATGTTTGTGAAGTGTTTGTTAAATGAAAGACTTCTATCAAAGATTATCCCAAGATATTTAAGGTCCTGTTCTCTTTCAATGAATGAGCCCATGCAACTGACAGATGGCAGTGTGTCATTGACCAGATTATTATTTAAGGAGTACCAGACGACCTTTGCTTTCGAGGGATTAATCACAGCGTTGCATTTTCTGCACCATATCGACAATTAATGACAATTGAGTTAGTGTGCTGACCCAGCCGTAAAGATTATATTACATACATCACGCCGTTTAGAAACCTCCTGCCAAAATCGAATGTGTCGTACCATTGGGGCATATAAAACGGCGACATATTGCATTTTCATTCTCAGGACTACATTCTGCTGGAAATCTAGTAGAACCATGGTCCTGCTACAAGAGAGATCCAGCGGGAGTTTGCGAATGAACGATGAAGATGGAAAAACCTCGCACATGTGCTAAATTGACAGACATGCACCACCAAGTTCCATTCAATGTTGAGCCTCAGAAGTTTTATCCCTTCACGAGTTAAAAAAACAAACCATGAGCAAGTCGCGTCTCCAATTTGGTGCATGTCAATAGCGAGACCGCCATATTTAAAATGCTATTATGACGTCAACTATTCGTCTGTACCAAGATGGCATTTACAGGACAATTGATATCCCTAAAAGTATTGGGATGTTAGGCGTTCATGCTATTGGTGGTTCGTCTGTGTGTTATCAGGCCCGAATGAGGAGCAACGTGTGTTGACACTGCTACCTACGATACACATAAGAGGCGACTCATGAGGTGTTGGGGGATGGAGTTAGCTTTCCCATTCTATAGAGGGATAAAGTAGCCGAAAATACATTCTAAGGTCGGATGTGTGGGGCCGAAAGACGCAGATATCGCAGTTCAGCATTAAACCATGACACGCGGCATTCCGTTCACCGGACTACACCATGATAATTCGCAGTTTTTTGATGACGAAGAAAAATAAGTACCGGTGACAACTTCCTTAGTTACCTGCAACGATATTCACGCCGGTGGAACATTGTTAGTATTCTTTGCTCATAGTGCTTGGCCCAAGTAACACGTACGAATTTTATTGATAAATCAAGAAAAATAGAATTGATTTAACAATCTTAGATCATAAAAATTACATCATGAAAAAATAACTCCCTTTCTATTTCCATGTTGCGTCCCTTTGTTTATATAACAGAATCGGTGTAAGGTAATGATGCAAGAGTTGATATGCCAGGGATGATTTACGTTTTTCTGTAAACAGACATTATGTACTCTTGTTTCGCCGTAAATTGTTTATGAATCTGGCATACAGAAGATATTGTTATAACAGGGATAGTTTACATAGCATGGCGCGGTTAGAATTATAACTTTAAGTGAATGTGTCTTTATAAAGTTTATCTTGTTCCAATCTTTATGTTGTCTGACTTTTAAAAAAAAACAACTGTTGTTCCGTTAAAAAGCCTGTCCATAAGATGTGAATGTTTTGTATTGCCAAACCCGTAGAAAGGGCGAGGGTTGTGCTCCCCCTTTCCCACATGAAATTAGAATGTGATTTTTGGTACTAGAAACTTAGCCACAAGGTAGGTTAAACACCCCTCCCATAACGATTTATTTGCAAAAAAGACAGGCAATCCCTAACAGACATGTGGTCCATAAAAGGCATGCGGTCCCCAAAAAATACTTGCAGTCCCTAAAAGGCATGCGATCTTAGACTATAGCATACTGGGTGATATGACACTATCTATTCCTTTATCTCTCTGATTCATCGCCTTTCTTTATCTCCCCGTCTTCACGTGGTCTTACGGTTTTACCAGTGGCACGTCAGACTAACCCCCTTACAATGGTAGATCTCTTATGAATTGAGTGTCTAAATAGGGAGACCAAGAGCACTAAAATAGGGAGCACCTTCTGGGAGCGCCACTTCATCTTTCCAGTTACTTGTTTACCCCTCTCTGAGTAGGCTTCACAAATTATTTCACAATGCTGAGAGTTGGTATCTTTTTGTTATGAAATAAACTCCCATATAATACATTTCCTCTGTCTATCTAATGTGGTGTCCTTTACATAATGTTGCCCTCGCTGCCACTCTGTAAGTCTCCCGGTTCTGTGCATGTTGCCCAGCCTCCTTTTGTGTCATGTTCAGAAGGTCTTCGATATCCGATAATCTTGGTCTGCCTCTTTTCTCTTTCCTGAAACTTTTCCCTCCATCTTCTTATTCGTCTTCTGCGTTCAGTACCGTCGGTCATGTCATATTGGCAGTCCTGTCATAGGGCGAAGTCTATTTTCTCCAGGCCAGAGCAGCTGCCCTTTGATTAATGTTTCTAATCCATTATGTCATTTTATATGTGCTAAATATGTTAGCTTGCATTTTGTGATAGTTTTGAGGGCAGTCCTCTTCTATGCTTGCATTTTGTGATAGTTTTGAGGGCAGTCCTCTTCTATGCTTGCATTTTGTGATAGTTTTGAGGGCAGTCCTCTTCTATGCTTGCATTTTGTGATAGTTTTGAGGGAAACAGTCCTCTTCTATGCTTGCATTTTGTGATAGTTTTGAGGGAAACAGTCCTCTTCTATGCTTGCATTAAAAAAAAAATAGTTTTGAGGGAAACAGTCCTCTTCTTTGTTCATGTCTTTGCAGACATCTGCATTGGTCTGTCGTTCTGTCCATAATATTCTTAAAACTTTTTGTGAGACTTTTGGACAATGACATTCGCAATGGAAAAGAAATTATCGCATTTAAAATGAAATGTTATAATTATGTATCATATTTTCTTTTACATTGTGGATATCATTGTCCAAAAGTTTCACAACCGTATGTTGCTACTGGGAAAATATAGCTGCTTAATATCTGTAGCTGTTTTTCTATTTGTTCCTTGCCATAGAATTTTCGGAACTGGTTTGAAATTAGTGCCTGCCTATGTAATTATTTTCTTTGCTTTGTTTATCATTTATTATTTAAATATATTTAGGTTGAAGATTATGGAAATATTCTTCTTGATTAGAAACTAATGATCCGTCCTCTGTTTCAGCAACCATTCCAAGGTATGTAGACACATAATCCCGGTCGGGTGTTGATTGTGTGATCTTCGGAGCCTTCCAACACAATTATTTTTTTCTTTCATCCCCTCTAGATAATCCCATTTTTGACATTATCTTTATGTGTACGTTCTCAGCCTCATTGGCATCATCTTCATCTTGAAATGAATTTATTACTGCCTTGGCCAAGTCTGCTTCATTCTCTTCTCAGCGTTGTGCCGTCTATCGCCGCATTGCCTGCCAATAAGTCGGCTCTCTCGTTTCCTCTGACCCCAGCATGACCAGGACAGTATATCCATGTAATGCTCTGAAAGCATACATAATCCTAACCCTAAAGAATGAATATTTAAATTAATTGTTGATGAATTATTATCATATTTATATAATTAATCATAAAATACGCAGGTAGGCACTAATTGCAAACAAGAACCGATTTTTCATTTGTGATTTTTTTTTGTAGAGCCATTTCAAATCTGTTTCTGATCTTCGCTGAGAAATCTCTTGTGGTGTTGATGATTGGCCCGAGATATTCACAAAGTTGCTGACATTTTCTAGTTGTTCGTTGTCAATGACTATTGTAAGTGTGAGTTCATCTCTCTTCCCCCACCTACATAAAATGATTCTTATCTTCTTATGGATTTTCGTTCACCTTTGACCTATGTAGTATTTGCTACAGATCTAAACAAAGTCTATCATCCCTTGTCATTATCTTTATTCTTCTGCCTTTTTCTCTTTTTTATTCTATTCTCTTTCCCCACTTTTCCTCTCTTTCTTTATCTTTCATTCTCTCTTATCTTTATTTTTACCGTTTCTATTTTTATATCCCTTTCTTTTTCTTTCTCTTAATTTCTCTCTTTTCTTCTTCCTTTCTTTCCTTCTTACTTTCTCTTTATTTCTCTATTTTTTTACTCACTGTCTCCTCTTTATTGTTCCTTTTATCTCGATTTTTTTATTTCCGAGACAATTTTATTTCTCTTCTTTTTATATATATTTCTCTCCCCTTCTCTTTCACCACACAAGCGTGTGCACGTACCAACCTGCATTTAGTGCAACACACCGGATCATATTACTGCGCATGCTCCATAACATTGTCGTCCTGCCGACGTCTGATGAATATCATGTTCTTCTTGACCTTTACATGAAACGGACTACAACTGGGATCTTCTTCTAACGGACTTGACTGTGAGAGGAGAAGTGATGAGCAAAGCAGGGCAGACAGCGACCTTATTGTAGTGGTGTCTGAAGCTGTGGGAAAGACTTGAAATACTCCTAGCAGTTGGAATGAACGCCATTTGAGTGACGTGAAAAATATGGATAAAGTTTTAATGTAACGAAATATGGTTATGGAGGTTTTAAATGTTAAAACATTAGATTCTAGAAGTTTGAATGATAAGAAATTCTTCTGTGTTCGTTCTCAAACTCCTGCAGATTAGCAGGATATAATCCGGAGAACGGAATACGCCGTGTCATGGTTTATAGCAATTGATAAACTGTCTGCGCCTTTCGGCATGACACAATCCGACTTCAGCATGGCTTGGGTCACTGACCATATATGGGATGGGACAGCCAACTCCATCACATAACCTCCTTAGTCACCTGTTACGACATGCATGGAAGGTAAACAGTGCTGCTATTCTTTGCTCCCTGTCGAGCCTCGGCGACACACGGGCGATAAGACATTGGATTCTGCAAGTTTGAATGTTAAGAAATTGAATTCTTGAAGTACGCATAGGGTAGATTGAATTCTAGAAGTTTGCATAGGGTCGACTGAATTCTTGAAGTTTGTATACGGAGAAATTTGATTCTAGAAGTTTGCACAGAGAAAAATTGGATTATTAAAGTTTGTATAAAGAGAAATTGGATTATGGAAGTTTGAAAGGGAAGTTGGATTATGGGAGTTTGGATGGGCAGATATTTGATACTGAAGTATTCGTTCGTTACTGCATGTTTTCCTGTTGTTACGGAGTGCAGGGAGGCTTTTAAGGTTGTGGAAATAAAGGCCGCTTTGTCAAAGCTGTCGCAACGACGTGTACAGGAAGAACTTTTGTTGCACCTCCGAAAGACAAAAATCCTTGTCCCAATCACGGATTGAACCCGGGACCTCAGGAATCTGAGGCCAGCGTTCTAGCCGTACGGCCACGCGCTCTACTTTGAAAGTATTAATTGGGAGAAATTGGATTCTGGAAATTTTAATCATAGAAAATTGGATTCTGGAAATTTGAATCATAAAAAATTGGATTGTGGAAGTTTGAATTTAAAGAAATGGATTCTGGAAGTTTGAATGGGGAAAAATTTGATTCTGGAAAAATGTGTATCTGTATATCTATCTATCTATACGTTGTGGCCCTTGTTTGCCTTGCTGCATTAGGGGTAGAAGAGTTCTCTGGAGATAGCTTTCTTGTGTGCTGTTTGTAAGCCTGTTCCTGTGGCTTCTTTGATTTATGTGGTCCATCTTTTACATGGTCTGCCTCTGGCATTATAGCCGTGATATCTATGTGTCATGGCCATCTGTGGCATGCTGTCTTTTGGTAGTCTAGAAGTGTGTGAAAACCACTTGATCTGTTGTCTTTTGATGTGTTCCAATACTGGTATTGTTTTGGTTATCTGGCTGATGATATGGTTTCTAATTCTATCTCTTAATGAGTATTCGTCGTAGATATTCTATTTCTGCTATCACTATTTTTTTTCTAGAAAAAGATAAACACTGTAAGGCGATTTTGAGAGGTGTTCACTATCTCCCAGCCACTTTTCCTCGCCATTATTGATTGTGGCATTGTTATATGATACAATATACTAACTAAAATCGTCTGCACATAGGTTTGACATCGACAATATGCAGGGTTGCCAGATTGAAATCATCATTTAAAGCTAAACAGCTATACAAAAAAGCTATAAATAAGTCAATATGGCAACCTTGGCAATATAGCGGGTCAGATAAATGGGGCGTAATCATTGTTGGAATAAATCTCTAACACAAATGGTGAATACAAGAGAGTGCCCATTATTTTCACCGTCAAACCAAAATCAATATATATTAGAAATTGTACTGCTCTTTTAAGGCATTACTTTTGTTCAATTATTGATCTGTATGTCTGTGTTTGTTAAGTGTAAACATTACAGGCAGACGGCGCACAATAATGACAGACTAATGTAACAACATACAAAAACCAGGTCTGCCCCGTGTAGTTTATTACATGCTAAGTACATACTTATTTATTTCTGTAGGTCGCAGTAACTGGATTATCAGAACACAACCTCCATTATTTTAAGTCCAGTTATTGGGAAAAAAAATATATAAAGGGCTAAACGGCAGTTTTACTTTGAGCAAAATGATCGACGTTTCGACGAAAAATATCTTTATTCAGATAGAATAAAAAAGATAATAGAATTGAACCACATCAAACGGATACTACGTGCAAACAATATAGTAGCTGAGAGATCGATCTGGAGTAATATACACATATGTATAAACGCGCGCACACACACATACACACGTTATATAATAAAACTAGCATGTTTTGGTATTTATCATGAAATAATTCCTTGTCAAAAACACTACTGCAGGGAACCGTCGAGGGTGGAAGAAGAAAAAAGGAGGGCAAATATAAAATTAGGCAACTTCAAGGACTGGACACACGTAGCAGTTGGAATGAACGCCATTTGAGTGACGTGAAAAATATGGCTGCAGTTTTAATGTAACGAAATATGACTATGGACATTTGAATGTTAAGACATTAGGTTCTAGAAGTTTGAATGATAAAACATTAGATTCTTCTCATTAGAATGATAATGCATTAGATTCTAGAAGTTTGAATGATAAAACATTAGATTCTGCTAGTTATAATGATAATGCATTAGATTCTAGAAGTTTGAATGATAAAACATTAGATTCTGCTAGTTATAATGATAATGCATTAGATTCTAGAAGTTTGAATGGATACGACATTAGATTCTAGAAGTTTGAATGATACAAAATTCTTCTTCGGTGTTCGTTCTAAAACTCCTGCAGATTAGCATGATGTAGTCCGGAGAATGGAATGTGTTGTGTCATGGTTTACAGCATTTGCTGAACTCTCTGCGCCTTTTGGCTTGACATATCCGACTTCAGTATGGATTTGGGTCACTGGCCCTATATGGGATGGGATAGCCAACTCCATTGAATGGCCTCCTTAATCCCCTCTTACGTCGTGCAGGGAAGTTAAATAGTGTTGATATTCTTTGCTCCCCTTTCGGTAACAAAACAAGATTTTTCCTAACTTTTCCGTATTGTTGAATATAAAAATCGCTGGATAACACCATATATTTTTGGCCAACATGAGCGTTAGTCAAGCTATCCCTTATTCCAATAATCAGATTTGATGTTGAGAGTTAGTCAAGCTATCCGTTATTCCAATAATCGGATTTTATGCCGATATTCGCAATATTTGCTATATGTTCGCTATATTCTAGAATTGTAATACTGTTGTGAACTGTTTGGGTACACTTGACCGAAGTCACCAGTGAGGTTGCATTTTTTTTAAAGTGAAAAGAAAAAAAAACTACCACTTATCATGATGTACATTTCACTCAACCGCGGATGTTAGTCCAGTTTGGTTATATCATAACTTTTTTACCATCAAAATTAATAAAGGTTCTGATTTCGGCGAACTATAATCTCCAAGGTATTGTTGTTTGAAGGGCATGAGGGATTGTTCACAGACATCGGGATTACAAAATTATTCATACCACAGCATCGGATTCATGCGCAAATTTCTAGATCAACGAAAAACATGCTGCGAGAACCAGTTTCTATCACATCTCCAACAACAACAAACCAAAGATATCAACACACACCTCCCAGCTGAAATTTAAACACAAACAGATTTTGAAGAACCAGACAATAGTCTCCACAACGTCTACATAATAACAGAGGTTCCTCGAATAATGAAACATGAATACCAGAATACCAATCTCAACTAAAAGCATTGGCACTAGAGATGATAGAAAGAAAATACAATCCAAAGGAATGGACACATGCATTGACAGATGGATCGGTAGGGGGAGCAGTGAATGGAAAAGGTGGAATTCTTATAAGACTAACAGATGGAAAGACAATATCTAAAGTGTTTCCAGCCTGGAAATGCTACTCCAACATTAGAGCAGAAGCAGTTGCACTCGAGCAGGCACTGAAAGTCCTCACAGAACCAGGACTGCCAAGACGAAAGAAAATAGCTATATTCACAGATTGATAATTCTTACTGGAATCAATACAGAGCAACAGAAATAAAGGCTTTCTGCACATTACACAGACATATCCATAAAGCTTCATCTATTGCTCTTCAATGGATACCATCACAACGTGGAATCTTGGAAAATAAGAAAACGGATGCTCTGTCAAGAACATGGAGCGGAATGAAACAGCACAGACACTTAGTATCCTACAAAGAAGCAAAAACAATCATCCAGAACACGAACACGCCAAAGTGGAAGAAACAAATAGAAGTGGAAGACAAATATGATGCAACACATCACTTCCAAAGATATCAATAATATTTACTTAATGCACTTAATAATATATCATTTCTGCTTGTCTTTTTTTTGTATATGTAATCTTGATAAAGGCATTTCGGTCGAAACGTCGAATTATGTGTGTGATTATGTGTATTTCCAGTGATTAGCAAAACTTTATTACCCTGTTTCTAGCTTTATCCAGATATCAACAGACCACAGTATTTTACCTTAGAACAGGCTACTTCAGACTGTTGGGTCACCTTTACCGATTGAGGATCTCATAAAGTTAACCCATAGCAACTAGTAATACCGTAGGGGTGTAAGATGTTAGCTATCTCATATTTCACTGGTGGCTCTGCAATATGGTGGTAGCCATCTCCTCTTCCTCGCAGTCTTTACTTCCCGGATTAATCCGGTACCCAATTAAGGATGAGTCGTCCAACAACGGTCATACAAAGAGCAGAGACAGCAGACCTGGCCAGAGGATACAGATTTGAGGCAAAAGCTATGGGCGGTCGCTCTGACCTGGAGAAGACAGTGGACTTCGTCCTGACAATATGACATAACGGCAGATGCTGAACACAGAAGACGAAGAAAAACAAAATGATGGATTATGGGTGTCAAAGATAGGGTTAATTGCTGCTAAAAATTGCCCAAATCTTCCTTACCATATTTATCAAATCCGTCTCCAGAAAAGCCATGCTTACTGATCGCACACAGCACGACTCATATTGGCTGATGCGTCTGATCATTTGTCGTTTTGCGTTTGGCCCGTCAGTAAAAATCACGAAACAAGTCAGATACGGCAAGATAGGTGTATGAGATTAGCACGCAATGCCGTCCATGTGAAATATCTGGTGTAAACGAGTGTCTTCTTCTTCTTCATCCTTATTCAGTCAGGCTTCAGGTTACAGCACCAATAGCTTCAATGAATTGTGTGATTCGCTTCAGGTCATCCATGGAACCCCTCAAGTCTGGAAGCAGTGCCGTCTTAGTAGCCATATTTTTTCCCTCTCTTCTTGGTAGAGTTGACAGGCATGAAGAATGTGTTCTGCAGTCTCTGGGCTCAGTCCACAGTTGCACAGGTCTGTCTCGCCAATCTTCAGTTTTCTGAACATGTGACTTCTCAGTCTGTTGTGACCAGTTCGTAGTCTGAAGATGATGGTTTGTTCCTTGCGTGACATTTAATGGTAGGTGTCATTTAGTTCTACAGTTGGGTGCATCTGCTTCCACTTTTTCTTATATTCTACTTTTAACATAGTCTTACATTCATAGTACATGTTATCACTGTCTATTTGTTCTAGTGATCCCCCTTTCCTTGCCAGGAGATCAGCTTTTTCATTTCCAGGTATGTCACAGTGACCAGGGATCCACTGCAGTACTATTTCTTTGTAAACGAGTGTCATTTTCCAGCTTATTCGTGACAGTGTCTAAAGACTGTCCTTCCTGGCAACTCTTTGGAAGCCGTAGTTAGTTCTTGCTAATATGTTCATATGTCCGTGGATTTATGCACATACACTTAGGTGGTTTTTCTGAGCTCTCTTTTATATCCAGGAGACTTCTCCTTTCGGCTTAGTGCATTGCTCATTGTAGGAGCCCTCTACTCAGAGGGGCTCTATACTTGTAATGATGACATGCTACAAAGATTCCATAAGAGAGCCTTAATATAACGGCATGTCATCTACTAAGGTTTTCTGTTGCATAAGTGATATGTCTAGTGGGCCACTGGTGAGACACGCAACCGCATGCGTATCCAAGTTGTTTCCATTACATCGGTACCGTGCTTTGGTAGCCTCAGCAGCTAATGGAATTGCTTAATTTCCTTATAGAAGAGTCGCTAATGTGGATCGTTTTCTGCAATATACGACACTTTGAGGGTCATCCACTGGTAAAAATCTGCGTTAAATCACAACGTGTTGAGGAACTTGGCATAAATCTGTGTTATTAAATCACAACGTGTCGAGGAACTTGGCATAAATTTGTGTTAGTTAAATCACAGCGTGTTGAAGTTAAATCACAACGTGTTGAGGAACTTGGCATAAATCTGTGTTAGTTAAATCACAACGTGTCGAGGAACTTGGCATAAATTTGTGTTAGTTAAATCACAACGTGTCGAGGAACTTGGCATAAATTTGTGTTAGTTAAATCACAGCGTGTTGAAGTTAAATCACAACGTGTTGAAGTTAAATCACAGCGTGTTGAAGTTAAATCACAGCGTGTTGAAGTTAAATCACAGCGTGTTGAAGTTAAATCACAGCGTGTTGAAGTTAAATAACAACGTGTTGAAGTTAAATCACAGCGTGTTGAAGTTAAATCACAACGTGTTGAAGTTAAATCACAACGTGTTGAAGTTAAATCACAACGTGTTGAAGTTAAATCACAACGTGTTGAAGTTAAATCACAGCGTGTTGAAGTTAAATCACAGCGTGTTGAAGTTAAATCACAACGTGTTGAAGTTAAATCACAGCGTGTTGAAGTTAAATCACAGCGTGTTGAAGTTAAATCACAACGTGTTGAAGTTAAATCACAGCGTGTTGAAGTTAAATCACAACGTGTTGAAGTTAAATCACAGCGTGTTGAAGTTAAATCACAACGTGTTGAAGTTAAATCACAGCGTGTTGAAGTTAAATCACAGCGTGTTGAAGTTAAATCACAGCGTGTTGAGGAACTTCACATTTTTTTCATAGCATGATCTTTGCAAATTCTCATCTAGATAGATCACGTCTTTGTTTAGTTCCTCGTGGACCGCTGAAGAAGGCTTTTTGTTTTACACTCTTTCCGCATTCCCCTGAGCAACTCTGAGGCATTTGGTTTGGTCAGCTGCACTATTCTGCTTTCCCTTGACATCGTGGTTAGCAGAAGCACTTGTCGCTTTGGTTGGCCCTTCCGGACATGGGACCCGGCCCGGCTCCGCTCCTCCCCGTTTTTAGCTGATATGAGCGACGCCATGATGACAGGGCTGATTGTCGCATGACCACATTTCTGTAATAGCATGTGTGCTCTAATGTATCCCAGTATCTGCGCCATCGCTGGCTAACATACTCCGCCGTTGACCGACTGGGTATGTTTTTTTCTGTCTCCCATAGCCTATCAATCTCCCGATGGCACCTGCAAGGCAGTAGATGTTTGTATTTAGGGTGTTCTCACTTAGGAAAACTGTCCAACTGGACTTATGAGCCTTTTCTGCCCAGGTGTTTCCCAAACCCTACCCCAATCCCCCTGGCACGTTCCTGTTGTGATGTCAGTGACCCCACGCCAGCAACCTGAGCTTGTAGTTGCTCATACTCGCTCGATGCTGTCCGTCACTGGACACACGGAGTATTTCAATGGGATATCAGAGCTTCCTCTGTATATATTATCCGCCACCTGTGATCATCAATGGTGGGTAGGTCAGTAGCGTGCGCTCCACCGTTTCCAAAGGATTTGCTTGTTCTTGAATTCTTCTGAACTAATATTTAAATTTCCTACAGCATTTATTTTAAAATGAATTTAATTTCTTCTTCAAAGCATTTGTTATTTTCCAACTTTCACAACCATATGTCAATACAGATATTACATTGGAGTTGAACAATCGTAGTTTCGTATATTTACTTATTGTTTTTTTTATTTCCAGATGTTTGTTATGTTATCTGAACGCACTTAATGCTAGGACAATTCTGTTACAAATATCTTTTATCGTATCATAAAATATTCGCTATATTTTATTTGTTCCCGATTCCTTGTAGTCTTGTGGGCACACTGGGAATTATCACTAAAAGTGATGATACTTGTCTTTACCCTGATTTTCATTGGTCACTGTTTATACTTTTGTGTTATTCGATGAAAATCATGAAAAAAGTCAAACAGCGTCACTTTTGAAAGGCGATCTCCTAATAGTCCACGGGCGATATACTTGTGGAGAGAATGACTCGACTCACCCCTCTAGTCTATTAATTCAGCCCGTTTGTTTATTGTCTCAATATTATTAACCAATCAATATTCACAACGTGTTGGTTAGATACAACACGAAATGAAGGACACGGTAATTTAATAGGTTGTTTCCCTTGCCAGCCTACCAACGGATGTTTGCCGAAGCTCTCCATATATGGACAGGTAATCAATACAGATCAATGGATAATTTCTCTGATTTCTTCGCTGTACTTTATAACGGAAAATTGATAAACAGTATTTTTATATCAAGTGTCTGAGTTACCAACGTCAAACATTGCCCTTAACAAAGACACAGCGAAAAATATCACGGTGTGTAAAATGAGATGTTTGAATAACGTAATAAACGTCATTAGAAGATACCGACGGATAAAGATATGAAATGAAGATATCAGGAAAGAAATACAGCCTATCTCACGTCAAGAATTCATCGAATTATAACACACACAAAAAAACACACAACAATAAAAAACACAACAAAAACAAAATAGGTTATTTAGCCAATTCATGAGAATAGAACCAACGGAACCAGCCCTTTGTGCATACAACAGCAGAAGGTAGGGCTGCACGGCACGAGGAACACAAAGAACAACTAGATGGGTATAGACAATCAAGAAATCTTAGAGATACTGGCTGACCACGACCAATGCGACACATATGGCCACAGTCAGATATCTCCATATCTCCCCCCCCCCCCCCCCCCACGAACTTAACGGTACAATTGGAAATGAAAATAGATCGATAGAGCTTATACGGCCGACACTTGTTTTTAATATATTTTGTGAATGGCAAGGCAAACTTAGGGCCACCACAATTAGATGTGTGGTGATGTGGAGTGTATTCTACATCTGGAAGTGAACGCGTAATGCAGTTCTTGTTATAATTTTCACCGGCCCATTGAACATGATGAGAATAGTACACGCAAGCTGTTGTAGTTGGCTGCCATTGATTTAATAACTTGAATTTTTCTTCTTATGCGAAATTTTCATTCTCAAACTCCCATGTTCTCCATAGTGGCCTCATACGACATGCATGGAAGGTAAACAGTGGTGTCATTCTTTGTTCTCCTTTCGGGCCCACTCAATACACGAGCAAACTTCTATTCAAAGGTAAACAGTGGTGTCATTCTTTGTTCTCCTTTCGGGCCCATTCAATACACGAGCAAACTTCTATTCAAAGTTAAACAGTGGTGTCGTTCTTTGTTCTCCTTTCGTGCCCATTCAATACACGAGCAAACTTCTATTCAAAGGTAAACAGTGGTGTCATTCTTTGTTCTCCTTTCGGGCCCATTCAATTCACGAGCAAACTTCTATTCAAAGGTATACAGCCATTTCTCCGTGTCAGCAGGGTGTGATTTACAGGCAGTTACAGACTTTGGAATACAAATATTACAGACGAATTCTGCGCATCTCCTATTGAGAACATAAGACAAATGTGTACATAAGAAATAAAACCCCACCTCATTTACGGACTTGCCCTCTGATTTGCCAAATGGTAAATTTTGAGAATCATTGATAAATGCATAAGCAAAGCGTATTTTTTTTAACAAGGAGGTAAAGGGTGTAAAGAAAATATTAAGACAGCTACCACAATCTTAAAAAGGAAAATGAGGCGCCAAGAAAATTCAATGCAAACGGATTAGGTAAGGGAATGCGTGTTTGTTTAGCGTGCGTTGAGGATGCGAATAGACGTGATGGCGCTATCGATAATATTTCAGTTTGGCGACAAATCGTTATGGATTGGACATTTTGCCCGCTATACTGTTTGTTGTGTTCTATTTTTAGAAATCACGTGATCTGTGAGGTAGGAAAGAAAACAAAGATCTAATATATTTCTGAATGTCTATCTGGATCTCTACCTTTATGTCTGTCTGTCTGTCTGTCAGTCTGTCTGCCTGGATCTCTACCTTTATGCCTGTCTGTCTGCCTGGATCTCTACCTTTATGCCTGTCTGTCAGTCTGTCTGCCTGGATCTCTACCTTTATGCATGTCTGTCTGTCTGTCTGTCTGCCTGGATCTCTACCTTTATGCATGTCTGTCTGTGTATCTGCCTGGATCTCTACCTTTATGCCTGTCTGTCAGTCTGTCTGCCTGGATCTCTACCTTTATGCATGTCTGTCTGTCTGTCTGCCTGGATCTCTACCTTTATGCATGTCTGTCTGTGTATCTGCCTGGATCTCTACCTTTATGCATGTCTGTCTGTCTGTCAGTCTGTCTGCCTGGATCTCTACCTTTATGCATGTCTGTCTGTCTGTCTGCCTGGATCTCTACCTTTATGCATGTCTGTCTGTGTATCTGCCTGGATCTCTACCTTTATGCATGTCTGTCTGTGTATCTGCCTGGATCTCTACCTTTATGCATGTCTGTCTGTGTATCTGCCTGGATCTCTACCTTTATGCATGTCTGTCTGCCTATCTGCCTGGATCTCTACCTTTATGCATGTCTGTCTGTCTGCCTGGATCTCTACCTTTATGCATGTCTGTCTGCCTGTCTGTCTGCCTGGATCTCTACCTTTATGCATGTCTGTCTGTGTATCTGCCTGGATCTCTATGTATCTGCCTATATAATGTATATATCTACAATTATATCTTGTTTTTTTTAAAACTGTATATAAACTTCTCATGGTTACCTGAATTGTACACACCTCATGATTTTGAAACCATGAAAGAAGTACGGTTAAAAACAACAATGTGGACAATAACTCGTTGGAACTCTGATCATATTATTGAATGTCTATTAAAGATTGACAGTTGTCGAATAAATTCAGTGAAAAATTCAATGCGCAAGTATGGTTAATATCACTACAGAACAACGATACATCATCATTGTCGCTTACAGGCTGAACAATCACAAAGTCTAGAGACCAGACAATTTAATGTGGTTAAAAGTACCGTTAGTCGCACTTGGAGGCGATTTCAAGAAACTAGTTCAGGGGCAGAAAGGCCACATAGTGGAAGACCCACGCGCAGCAATGCTGTAAACTATGACACAACGCATTCCGTTCTCCGGACTACATCCTGCTAATCTGCAGGAGTTTGAGAACGAACGCAGAAGAAGAAGAAGATAAGCCTGCGTCACCTCAGGAATCGATTTGCATATTCGTCCTCTACAGTTGACTCAATGCCAGCAGCTTGTCAAGGTGTACTGATGTGGGGGCGTCCAACTTCACAGGAAGAAGTGACCTGGTGTAAATTGAAGGACACCTGAATGCCGAGCGATAAGTCGCTGAAATTGTTCGTCCTCGTGTCCTTCCAATTTTGGCTGCACGAGGATCGATTTTTCAGCAGAATAACGCTTGACCTCATGTGGCACAACTCACCACCCAGTTCGTCGCTGATACCAACGTCCAGACCATTTGTTTGCAAGCCATGTCATCAGACATGAACTCCATAGAACACTTATGTGATCTATCTATCTATTGTCATTTTCACGTGTGCCGTTAAATGTCGTGGGAAAAGAGGGGGGGGGGGGGTTCTGCTGTTTATGATTGTCGTTGGGTTATAATTTTCATCTCTTACTTTCATTGTTTTTATGCTTTTGAAGAAATCTCTTGATATTTTGGTGTATATGTCAGACAGGTATTCACCATATTCTTTCTGCCAATTTCTTCTGCTTGTTTGATTGCTCGTTTGACATTTCTTCTCTCTAAACGATACTGAACATAAACCTTTTGATTACCTGTTGTTACCCATATTTTGAATGGTTGCTTCTTTTTTACTAATTTCCTCATTCCACCAAGCAATTCTTTTACACCCATTTTTTTTGTTTTTGGCGCCACATAAGATTTTTAGATTATTTGTCATTGATGTTTTGAAACTTGTCCATTCGTTATGGGATGAACTCGACAAACGACTCCGCCAGTGAGACGTGTCTCCATCCAATCTCTGACTGTTGTCTCTTGCACAACCATCTCACAACAACAGATCTAACGGCTAATCGGATCCATGCCTTGCATATGTCGTTCTCTGATAGAGGCCAGAGGAGGTGTATGATCTTACTGAAACGGAGGACTCAGTCACAAGGAATAACAGTCCAAACTAAATTTAACGAACACCATTTCATTGATAAAGTCTGAAAGGTTCTTCATGCCAAGTATGAAACATTAATTCCGTAAAATAAAATATTGGTACACGTATGAAATTTGGTATCCATTAGCACAGCAATAATGTTGCGTTTTTTTTTGGTTTAAAAAAAAAGTATATATAAACGGTAAATTTTACAATCTATGACGTCAGTCTCCGTTAGCAAAGGGATACAAATTCCGGTGTCGTATAACAACCCCAAACAGAGCATTGGTGGCTGTCGTAACACAGGGCAAATATCAAAATTAACAAAGATGTGTATAAGTGATATAAAGATAGATAAAGATATGTAAAAAAACAAAACAGATTAAGTCGATAAAACATCCTAACAACGAGACACAGTGACAGACATAGCAGCTCAAGTCCGTCGGGTACTTATGTGTTTTCAGGAGTTCGGTTTCAGAGCCTATGGTTTTTTCGCTTTAATATATATAAAGCAGATGAAAGTCGTTTCTGGAAGGTCGGAACATCAAATTATTAACAAATTATTACTCCTTAAAAAAAAAAAATATTCTCATCCGGGCACGCCGGGTATTACCTTTAGCATATCTATAAATCTATACCTCTAATCTATCTATATAGATATCAATCTATATCTAATGTATGTATGCATGTATGTATGTATGTATGTATGTATGTATGTATGTATGTATGTATGTATGTATGTATGTATGTATGTATGTATGTATGTATGTATGTATGTATGTATGTATGTATGTATGTGTGTGTGTATGTATGTATATATATATGTATATATATATATATATGTATATATATATATGTGTGCGTGCTTGTATGTATGTATGTATGTATGTATCTCTGTCTATATTTCCTTCTGTCAATCTATGTATGTCTAATGCAGGGGTCGGGAACCCATGGCTCGCCAGCCAGATGTGGCTCTATTGATGGTTGCATCTGGCTCGCAGACAAATGTTCGATTATAAAAAAATGTTTCTTTAGACTCCTTTGATATACATATTAATTGCATATCAATATTTCATTCTACAAAAGAGCTAAAGTCTTCTGCAGCTCAGCATCAGAAGTCGCATTAATGGTAAGAAATACTCATTATTGATTAGCAACAGCAAAACAATGTTATTAAAAAGAATTCAGACATAATTATTGTACTTTTAGTGTTGGAATTACACAAAGTGCACACATTTACTTAAATTTTTAGTTTTAAACATAATGCATGGCTCTCTCAGACAAAAAGGTTCCCTACCCCTGGTCTAATGTATCTATTCATAAATCTTTTTATTTATCTTTTTCGACACAAGTCCGTCATGGCTATATTGTTTATGTCCATTTTAAATAAAATGTGGATGTCCCAAGCCACCTAATTAAGAAATTGTAAAACACACACACACACACACAGAGTAATGGTGGAAGGGGGGGGGGCGTAAGTAATAGTGACTCCACTATTACAGACGTTTATACCCGCCTCGAGAACCATATCGCACCCCGTTCACTGCTTTCTGTTGAATGCTAAATTTTATTGGAATATTATATGTACTCGACAAGCATGGCCGGTAAACATGACACAATCTCTGCATTAGAGTAGCTATATCAACGCACAATCTCTAACAATTTGCGGGAGGCCAACAGTGTGAACTGAACGCCAACAGATGCGGGCCAAGAATCGAGACAGCGGCCATCTTGAGTCAGGATAATCCTATCCTCTAGTTTTAGGGGTGTCAGATTTCACGGAACTTTCTCCGTAAAAGGAGACCATTTTTCCGAGCGACATGATCACCCCTTAGACTGTCTGCAATTTCTACATTTTGTCGGTCACGGTGTGTGGAATAGCTTGCAGAGGCAAGCGGGACAGACAGTGATGCCACTGATGTATTTTTTAATGTAATATGGGGTTTTTTATGCGTAATCTGACGGGCTGGAATTTTTTGGGGACCACATCTGCTGCATTAATCTATGTTATTAACCATTGACAATTGCAATATATGATGTATGTTGTATTTAACATCACAATAGAATGTTTAATTTGTATAAACTGCGTGTTTTATTTCACTTATATTTAAATTCGACTCTGTGGCGGCGTGATGCAGATCGCATTATTGACAGCCTAGTTACCAGGTCAAACTCCCGCCTCATGTAACTCCATCCCAACAGTTCAAAAACCCACTGGAACCTACTGAAGTGTTCATCTTGTCTATGTAATTACTGAAGCCAATAAAATGTTGTGTTGACCACTAAATCCCGAATAAGATATACTGTAACATTTAAAAAATAATGTACATTTTGTTTTAAACTTCCAACGATGCTCTTTTGACTTGTTGACACCAGTAGTTTTTAGCCGTGTTGGATTCTCCCCCCCCCCCCCAATGACATAATTTTTCGGTGGTCTTCTTGTTTCCTACAAGAAAAAAAAATGTAATTAACTGTCTTTACAAGTCACAAAATCTCTTTACACTTCATCGGTACAATTCGTGTTGTTTATTGTTCAAGTAGTTATCTTCCTGTTTAGTATTTCAAAGTGTTTCTCCACACCCCCCCCCCCCCCCAAAAACAAGTCTCCATGCCCTGTGATAGTCTTCATATCTCCTTGCAAGTCTCCAAGCCCCCTTGATAGTCTTCATGGCCACTTTCAAGTCTGCATACCGCATTGCAAGTCTCCATGGTTCAACTGACAACCACTAACACCATCACTGTCCATTATTAGTGCATTTATTTATGGAAAGCTATTATTTATGGAAATTATTTATAGAGCTGTTAGTAGACCAGCTCTATATAAGATTCTAAAATGTACTGGTTATCCACCAAAACTACTGGACTTGGTTATTTCCTTTCATGAAGACATGCATGCAAAAGTATCAATCAAGGGCTTTGATAGTCTGATAGCTTTGCAGTAAAGATTGGAGTAATGCAGGGGCGCGTTCTAACCCCCACCCACTTTGAAATCTTCTTCACAGTGCCTCTGAAACATGCTCTTGCAGATGCAGCAGGTGAAGTTTTCATCTGCGTCTTGGGGCGAAGATGAAATCATCAGAAATACTCATCAGAGAACTTCTCTTTGCCTATGATGCTGCACTAGTGGCACACAGTGAGTCCACCTTGCAGTCCCAAATTGACAACATGGCAAAGGCTGCGAGCTGTTCTCTATGACAATAAGCATTACTAAAACTGTGGCAATTAGTCAGGGATCTACAGTATCAGCAAACATCACCATAAGCAACACCCATATAAAGCAAGTCGAAAACTTTTGATACCTAGGATCCACAACTACATCCACCCTTTCCCTGGAAAATGAAATAAATGCACGTATTGGAAAAGCGGCTACCATTTTGGCAGACTTTCAAAGCAAGCTTGAAATAACCATAAGCTAAAATTGAAAGCAAAGATACAAATTTATGAAACATGTGTGCTGAGTACACTATACTTAATATCTTTCATCTAAGATGTTTCAGCAAGATCGTAATGGCTTGACAAAATTACCAACATGGAAATGTTGCGCCGCACTCAGCTATCATATTCCATGGAAACGCTCAATATAAATAGATTGAGTTGGGTCACGTCCGCAGAGTGCCAAACCACCGCATCCCAAAACAAGTACTATTCGGGGTACTATTCGGGCCATCAATCCTGCGGTATACCAATGCTGAGTATAAAGACATCTGCAAATCCTCAATGAAAGGCTTCCACGTAGAATAAAAAAACTGAAAACATGGCTGAAACTCGGGATTTCTGGAGGCAGAACCTGCGCGCGGGAACAGATTGTTCAGAAATAGTATGTTTAAAGATATAGAAGAAGGGGGAAAAATTAGAAAGACGCAAACAAAAATCTTCAGTTGCTGTGATATGATCCTTGAAAAGCAACATGCCTGAGAAAATATTCAACGGTTTGTTATTTCCTATTGCTAAATGACCGTCTGCAATACTCAAAAGGCCATCCATACATTTATGGAAAACACCTTCAGCGTTAATGCATCTTATTTTAAAGAATTATGGGTCTCTCCTTAGTTGCTCTTTACGACGTGCATGGCAAGTAACAGTGTCGATAGTCTTTGCTTCCTAGAAAACACTGACAGAGTTGTACTAAAAGATTATTTAAAAGCTGATCGTATGTACTTGAGGCATAAAAATCAGCTTGGGATTTTCAAGAAAATATGGGACTATTTCTAAAATTTAAGTGGTAACCCTCTAGGCAGACTATCATTCACCGAACCAAACAAAACTTCTTTCTCAAATCGGTGTTGGCTAAAAATGTTGAAGGGAAAAGCTAACAAGTTTACGCAGCTCTGCCGGTCTGCTAAGCGACAGGCAGGGCCATTCAGGAGAGGTTTTCACTTCCCGTTGATTTGAGTGTGTTACCGTAATAATGTGCTGTGTTGGAGTCTTAGAACCAGCTGTCGTGTGCGTGTAAATCGACGTCAGCCAACACCTCATAAAGGATAGTATTCTCATAGTGTACGTTTCTCATACATCATCTTTGATAACTCTCAAATATCTGGGGAAAATCTTTCGCAAGTGATTTATTGCCTGTCTATTCAGTATACGACAGCAAGCATTCCCACCGGTCCTTCTGGACTTTATCAGCATACTACACAAACTATGGATAATACTTGAGCTCTAGTCCAAGTGTGGCTGTTGACTGTTGTTGAATGTGGCACATTGACTTGTGTGCATCGTTTTGGGAGGGTCCAAATTCTTTTTCAAAACAGTTTGCGTTTTTATCGACTTCCATGAGGATTTGTTGTTCATTCGAGGGTCAAGTAAGTTTAAATGTGTAGTCTTACTTAATTTTTTTATGTTAACAGCTGGACGTCACTTGGTTTCTCATTGTTTATGTAAGAGAATTTCGCGGTGTAGACTTTAATGATATATTTATTTGGTGCAAATGTTGGTTTTTGTGACTTTATTTAGGTAAAATTAGTTTGTGTAGAACTAGACTATATATATTAGATAAAATACTGGGACGGTGTTGATTTGTGTAGAGACTATGCCTATGTTAGATAAAATGAATGAAAAGCAACCTGCGCCATACATATACCGTGTTATGAATGTTGGTTTGCGTAGACTATATTAGACGACACTGTTGGTTTGGGTAGACTATTAAACACTGTTTTTTTCCCCACGTTCCTGTTTTGATTGTTATAGTAAAGTGTACAAATCTTGATTATTAAAATCTAGTGTCCAATCTTGTTATAGTCCCGTGTCCAAGTATTGATTGTTGTAGTTAATCGCCAAGATTTGATTGTTTTAGTCTAGTGTCGAAGTCTTGATTGTTTTAGTGTTCAAGTCTTTATTTTGTTTATCGAGTGTCCGGCTATAATCTAACATCCTGTTATAATCTAGTGTGCAAGTTGTGTTGTGTAGAGTGCAATATCAGTGGTCCTCACATGTGGTCCATATGGCTACCCCCGGGACCACAAAGAACAAATTGACAATTATGGACCATAAATGCATCTAGAGTCTAGTGTGCCACATGATTGACTGTCAGGTATATTTTGGATAGAAAATTGTTCAAAGAACATAGAGCATTGATTTCATTGTACTTGAGTTTACTAGTATGTACTCCGTCCCTTCCAATCAAGTTGGACACCTTTGCCTGGAGTACCACCCACAGCACAAACTCTGTATCTTTAATCGTTAATGCACAGGAATCTCTGACAGATTTGAATTCACAACATGAATTCTTGAGCACAAGCGGCTGCTTAACCACTACACCAGGGAGATACAATATTTAATAATATGAAAAACTGAAGTCGGATATTTTGGACCATTGTTAATAAACGAAGGCACAACACATTTTCATTCTTCTTGGTACATCAATGCTGGAAATCTAGTATGACCATTGTCACCCTACAAGAAATAACTGATGGGAGTTTGAGCAGAAAATCTTTTTAAAAGGATAAAAACATTCTTGAAGAAAGTTGAATAACTTTTTTTTCTGTCAGGTGGAGGGGGTGTAAAACAAATTTTTCCAGAAAGTGGGCCATGGGCAAAATATTGATACTGGTGTGATATGTAACGCTACTTTTAGTAGTAAGACCTCATGTGTAGCAAGATGGTTGTGGATAAGAGCTGTGACAAAGCCACTGCTGGGGCATGACCATTCGTCAATATAAAGACTAACCAGCAACATCAAATAAGCCTTATTGCCTCATGTTTTCGATTATTTCCATGCATTTTGTTGTTCGATTTTGGCAGTCGATGCAGAGTATGTAAATAGTGGCCAATGAAAAGCACAGACAAAAGTCAATGTATAAAGGCTTGTTTTTATTCTGCTGGTAGGGATTATATTGGCGACTGGTCACGGTTGAGGCCACAGAACTGTTCTTATGCTGATAAATGAACGTGCTTTGGAAAGTTAAAACGGAAGTCGTCAGATGTCAATAAATTTTAGGTAATCTACAATTAGAAGATTGCTTTCATATCTGGACATGCTGGTGTTGAGGGCAATGAGAGAGCTGTAAAGCTTGCGAGCATGGCCAGAGTATCAAAAGGTATATTCATGGTTTGTTCTGAAACGATCACTGCACTAACAGATCTTGTCCAGTCATATTTTCCGAAGTGTGAATCATGGTCGCTTTAAAGATTGCAGTAGATTGAAACGACCCAGAAAGAGAAACATAACAGATATATGATAAGACTGATAAATCACCATCTTTTTGATTACGTAAAAAGTATCTTTTATGGTGATGTACGCTCTTTTAAACCACAGACATTAGTCACATTTGGTTGTTACTATCTATATCCAAATGCTGCGGAGCAATATTCCCTTTATCGTGCATGAGTGAGCGACAGCGTACATAATTAGAAAGTACCACTCATGAAATGCACACTTAAAGAACAATCGAATGACTCTTTTTTATAGTACAAACCTTCACATGGAAATATTCACAGCTCAAATATCTTCAGATTTGCTCATGTGAGAAGAATGTTGGTGTTAAGTTGTTCTACTCTTGGCAGCTCAATGCCAGTCTTAATTTTTTTAAGTTGACTTAGTGGTCTATACAGTGAGTTAGTGACTGTTCAGGGTATTGAGAAGTTTTTTTTCTGATGTCCAATTTGGTTACATAAGAGATTTTGTTTAAAGTGGAGATTGCGATTCTGGTATTCCAGTCAGTGAGCTCCTACACTGGTTTTGTGTTGAGACTGAGATTTGAGCACGAATGGACTTGTCTGGTGTTCGCTAATAACCTGCACCTCTTCTTCTGCGTTCATTCTCAAACTCCTGTATATTAGCAAGATGTAGTCCAGAGAACACAATGTGTTGTGTCATGGTTTACAGTTTTGCTGCGATATCAGCACCTTTCGGTCCGAGAAATCTGACTTCAACATGACTTCTGGGTCATTTTGACCCTCTATATGATGAAACAGCGAACTCCTTAAAAACCTCTTGAGTGGTACTCTCAACTGTGTATTGCCACGTCTCGAAAGGGAAACAAAGAATAATGACACTGTTACACTGCCATATATGTCTTAAACAGTGACTAAGGAAGTTAATGTGATAATTCCCAGGGATCTTAGAGAAAATCCACTTTAAACACATCACAAGCAGGATGTGAACCCACAACCCTTAAGCAGGGTCTGGATTATTGCATCCTACGATGTTCATAGCAGGTCACACTGTTGCTATTCTATGTTCCCCTTTCGGGCCTCGGTAACATGGCCAAAGGTCAATACATAAGTATAGTTATTTCCATTTCAAACAGGCTGCCACTACAAGCATTAAAATGGGTACCAGATGGCAAAAGAAAAAAGGAAGACAGAGAGAGAGACTTTTCTGAGAACAAACATGAAAGAGGGTATGGGTCTCAATAACATGCAAGAATTACACACATTGCTCGAACTGGAGAGGTCTGATTTCTACCCTATGCGCCATATTCAGTGCTGAACGAATATGGGTCCATTGGCTCATGCCCTTTGACCCAATGCAATTGTGTGATATATGGATGTGTTTGTAAGCTGTTGTTTTGTTCCATATAAGGTGTTCCATTTATCTGTCCCTGGAGGTGTGAAGGAAGATAGATAAGTACTATAATTATATAATAGATCTATTTTTCTCCTTCCACATTCTCGTCGGAGTAAGACGTTGATATGGATTTCATTGTGATGAATTAATGTTGTCACTGGTCCTAAGATACAGCCATAAAGCTTGTGTGACACTTTTACATTTGGTGTGGCACTGTTACATTTGGTGTGACACCTGCTCTGTGTAATGTCTATCTGTTTATATATATAATATACATACATATATTATCTCCAGGGAATTGTTGCTTCAAGCTTTGGAAGTATGTGCCAATTCCAGGGAAGTGTTGCTTGAAGCTATAGAATTACGCATCATTTCCTGGGATCTCCTAGTTGCAGTGGTTAATCCTTTCATTTTGTGTTCAAGAGATCGAGGGTTCAAATCCTACTTACGGCGTCTTATTTATAAAGTGGACCTTTCTGTGATCCCTGGGAATTAATGCATGAAACTGCTTAGTTTGATGCAGTGAGTGGTACTCTAGGGAGGTGGGAGGCACTTATTTGAGAGAGTACATACGGGGTAGCCTAAGTACAATAGACTCAATCCTCTATTCATTTGAATCCTTTTTTAAATTACGTGCTGTGAGTGGTACTCTTGAATGTGTATTGTCAGGATTCTAAAGGAACACAAAGAATTATAACACATACTAACTATATATGTCTTAGGTGGTAATTTAGGAAGTTCTAGGGTCTGTTTCACCCAATAGAGTATACAGGTAACCCACAAGTCATGCTGAAGTCGAATGTATCAGGACAAAAAGCGCATATTCTGCCAGGACAGATAGATGCTTAACCAGTAACGGTATCTCCCTTTCTCTCCCCCCCCCCCATAATAGTACTTTACTTAAAGCACAAGGTCGAGCAGCTTTACACGGCAGGCACAATCTCTCTCTCTCTCTCTCTCTCTCTCTATCAGACCCACTGGAGGCACAATATCTCTCTCTCTCTATCAGACCCACTGGAGGCACAATATCTCTCACTATCAGACCCACTGGAGGCACAATCTATATCTCTCTATCAGACCCACTGGAGGCACAATCTATATCTCTCTCTATCAGACCCACTGGAGGCACATTCTCTCTATCAGACCCACTGGAGGCACAATATATATCTCTCTATCAGACCCACTGGAGGCACAATCTCTCTCTATCAGACCCACTGGAGGCACAATCTCTCTCTCTCTCTCTCTATCAGACCCACTGGAGGCACAATATATATCTCTCTCTATCAGACCCACTGGAGGCACAATCTCTATCTCTCTATCAGACCCACTGGAGGCACAATCTATATATCTCTCTCTATCAGACCCACTGGAGACACAATCTATATCTCTCTCTCTATCAGACCCACTGGAGGCACAATCTCTCTCTATCAGACCCACTGGAGGCACAATCTCTCTCTCTATCAGACCCACTGCAGGCACAATCTCTCTCTCTCTCTATCAGACCCACTGGAGGCACAATCTCTCTCTATCAGACCCACTGGAGGCACAATCTCTCTCTATCAGACCCACTGGAGGCTCAATCTCTCTCTCTATCAGACCCACTGGAGGCACAATCTCTTTCTATCAGACCCACTGGAGGCACAATCTCTCTCTCTATCAGACCCACTGGAGGCACAATCTCTCTCTCTCTCTCTATCAGACCCACTGGAGGCACAATCTATATCTCTCTCTCTATCAGACCCATTGGAGGCACAATCTCTCTCTCTCTCTCTCTCTCTATCAGACCCACTGGAGGCACAATCTCTATCTTTCTCTCTCTATCAGAGCCACTGGAGGCACAATCTATATCTCTCTCTATCAGACCCACTGGAGGCACAATCTCTCTCTCTCTATCAGACCCACTGGAGGCACAATCTCTCTCTCTATCAGACCCACTGGAGGCACAATCTCTCTCTCTCTCTATCAGACCCACTGGAGGCACAATCTCTCTCTCTCTCTCTATCAGACCCACTGGACACGGGCATGAAAAAAAACCCAGAGAACTGCATACAAGACAGTTACGGATGTTTTTTTTTCTTAAAAAAAATACAAGACAAACAACGAACAGACAGAAAAAATAAAAGCACTATCACAAACGTATTAGACGGCAGACATTAACAGCAGATACTTCCAATGTAACAATGACGTACTACGTATATTGTCATAGAGACGGATATTAAACAAAATATGGGAAATGATAACACAAAAAAAAACAAGTATGCCTGAATAGAAAATGAACAACACAACAAAAGTCCCAACCAAATCTAAATAAATAAATGATCTGTATTAAGACCAAATGACTTAAAAGGGTACCAAACTCCAATATATAGCATTTTTCCCGGATATACCTAGATATATCGTGTGTGGTGCAAGATCTTATTGTAGTCACTTGAATATCACGGGAACCATGATGATTAGCGCCAGGAAAATTATTCTTTTTTATAAGAAATATGAGGACATTTTCTTACCCTTCTAACGCTTTATCTACGAGTTAGATCGAGGCATGCTGTACACCATAGAAAAACACATTCTGTTCTCCAGACTATATTTACCTAACCAGCTGGAAAATGTGAGAATGAAAGCCATAAGGAGAAATCTATCTATCTATCTATCTATCTATTCGCTAAATCCTCTGTTTCCTTTCAGAGTCAATGATAGAAGTGTTCTGGAGATGACCATCGTGTCTGCTGAGTATATTGTGGAATTTGTCGCCTTTTATTTCGGTGGTCCATCGTTTTCGTGGTCGACCTCTAGGTCTGCCGTCACTGTATTGCATAGCTTGCAGTGGTATGCTGTCTGATGGTAGTCTAAAGTCCTCATTCCTTATTGTCTCTTCCTGTGAGATATTCCTAGGATTCTGCGTAAGGATACCATTTCAGCTGTCACAAGTTTACGTTTATCTTGTTCTGTCGTTGTCCATGTTTGACATTGGTAGCACATCGTTGGCATACTAATCATCTTGTCTGCAACATCTGCTTTTAAAAAAACGCCGGAATTATTCACTCCTGCCGAAGACGGATGTATCGGGACATTGACGCAAATAACACGGCGTCACGACGCATTTCCATTCTCAGGAATACATCCTGCTGGAAATCTAGTAGAACTTCTAGTAGACAAGAAAAAGACAGTCAACATATATTGGGCACGTAATAAGAAGAGGGGGCAGTGAGAATATAGTGACAACAGGAAAGATAGAAGGGGAAATATAAAGGGGGAAACCAAGAGAAAATATATTGCACAGTTTGACTAAATGGCTTCGATTGACACCGCCAACAGAGATGATGCCATATATGAGAGATCGATGTACATAGACAAATACGATCGTCAACACCATTTGGCACGGCACTTGATGTTGATCAGAGTTTTCGTATATTAGAAAGCGTCGCTGGAATTACATCGGAACACGCGCTGCGAATGGATACTGAAAGACTTCACTGTCAAGTTTTTATGTGGTCATCAAAGGGGCAAGAGAAAACAAGGAAGACCAAAAGAAACTTTACGTAGAACTATTACAAGAGAACGTTTCACCATCGGTATCAGAAACAACGAAGACCTAAAACAAATTGCAATGAAGCGCTATACATGGAAATCTATGGCATCCGCCATATGTGCCGTCTTTGGCCTTAGAGGAATAACTAATCGAATAGGAGATCTCTGATTGTGTGTGATTTGACCTTGGTTTGTGCTGGAAGCTGCCGAACGTTGAACAATTTTCCATCAATACGATATATGATGTCTACTCCCAAGTCCAGATCTCTGAAAGCATCATCAAACATAGCAGAGAACATGATGCTAAACAGTATATGCTTCTAGGGTCAGTGGGAACATATTTTCCCTTCGAGTAAATTTTAGTGAATGTGAAGATGAATAGCACTGAGGATTTTGATTTAAGTGATGAAGAGTTGTACATAGCGTCGACATCACTTTCTTGTCCAGCATCATGTAATACCAGTGGCAAGACGAATCGAGACGACTGGAAATAGGTTCCATGCTCGATGCGGTCTACACACGTTGCTGGAGTTCGCCTACATACCCGGTGGGCCGGTAAACTATCTTGCTTCATACACGTAAATTCGAATATCATACTTTACGTGTAGTGGTTGACAAGACCTTCATGGTTTTGGATGTAGTCTCAACATGACATCACTTTAGTTAGTTAGTTAGTTGTCGGATCATCACTGCAAACTGGACACATCCATAGTTCCTGTGATCTCTCCTTGAGTGTATCCGCCATTTACGTTATGACTGCCTAACAGACTTCCAGTTGAGCTTTTAGCCTGAACATATTTCAGGCTGTCCACGGGTGAGTGTTCACACGATACCTTGAATTGGTGTAGCTATATAGTGAACTATTCAGTGTTGTTGATATTGAAGTATGGTCATCGCATAAGCTTTAAATAATTAAATAGAATTGCTTTTTATAATGGAACAAATACATCCATTTGACAGCTTAAAGTAGTGCCTGCTCTAGAAAAAAACTCTTGATGGTTTCCGGTGGCTATATGATATTAACACAAAACTTAGGAAAAAAAAGAACAGTCGTCCACATACACTAGAAAAAAAACATAGCGACATATTGGCGTGACGTAAAACACCGAAATAGATGCACACGGTGATTGTCTAACTATTCTAAAAATATTACAACCAACATTTGAAACGAGATCTTTTCTAGTTTGTTAGCTACATCCTCGCTAGAAATTCTTAATCTATTGCCCATACAACAAATATAATATTTTTTTCAATGCCCCCACATCGACAACGCCTTGACTAACTTTCTTTACAAGGACTGTTGATCTGAGTTCTCCTGTATTATGTGTCTTAACTCGCCGCGGGATTTCATATTTGAGCGGTCTCTTTATGATCTTCTGACGGCTCTTTCATAGACACGTTGATTGAATGAATAACAATGCCAAGCCGTAAATTTCATACTTACTTGTGCTGTGTAGATTTTATACGCATGTAGTGTGTAGATTTTAATATCCTGTGTCGTGTACATGTTACACTTGAATAGTGTGTACATTTTATACGCGTGTACTGTGTTCTTCTGCGGTCGTTCTCAAACTCCTGAAGATTAGCAGGATGTAGTGCAGAGAACGGAAAGCATTGACATAGTTTACAGCTTTGCTGCGATATCTGCACCTTTCGGCCTGCCACACAGACAGGTGGGAATGATTTAGTGTACTTCTCACGTGTGTTGCTGGGGGGGGGGAGGTTTACTACATTGTGCTCTTTCGTGCATGTCAGAGTCGACTAAGGAGGTTTGAGAGTAAAGTTGGTTGTCTCATCATGTAGATCATTTACCCATGGCGTTGTGAAGTTGGATGTGTCAGGCCAAAAGGTGTAGATATTATTATACATAATGACACAGCTTGCTCTTATCTCCGGACCTCATCCAGCTGTATTGTGAGACTGGAAATTAATCCAGAGTTCAATACGGGCGCATGTTCACAAATAGGCACATTGGTCAAGTCGTTTGCTTTGTGCTAAAAGAGTAGTGGGTTCAAAACTCACTCTTGACATCTTATTTACAGAGCGGATGTTTTGGAGATCCCCGGGTATTAACGCGTGAAGCTATGGAGTTGCATGCTATAAGCGGTACACTCAACATTAGAAGTGCCGCTTGCATGAGAGAGACTGAATGCGTATGGGATAATCAGAGTACGCTGAAGTGAATCCTCTACGCCTTTTCAAACTTGTTCAACCGTTCATGAAAGCTGATGTTACCAAGGCAGACGTCGCATTGATTATTTCAGAATGGCTTCATACAATGGTCTACCAAGCACACGCGTTCCCAGAATTTATACGAAAGTTTCGCCCTGTATTGCTAGGACCAGAATGAGGAGCAAAGAATAGAGACTGTTACCTGTCAGGCAAGTCGGAAGAGACAACAAAGAAGGTTTTGTTAATGGCGTTGAGTGTCTCATCCCAAAGAAAGTATAATGACTCAGAAGCTATTCTGAAGTCTGATGTGTCGGGCCGAAAAGTGCAGATATCGCAACCTAGCTGTAAACCATGATACAACACATTTCGTTATCCGGACTAGATATTAGGCATGTTGATTATCGTCTTCTATCGTCTTGATTATCGATTATACCAGGCATGTTCATATGTGCTCATATCTCTTCTTCAGTAAATCGATCAGGGTATAGAGGCTGATCAGTAAATCGATCAGGGTATAGAGGCCGATCAGTAAATCGATCAGGGTATAGAGGCTGATCAGTAAATCGATCAGGGTATAGAGGCTGATGGTTTCTGTTCTATGTTGGTTCAGTGTTCTTTTTTTTTTTAAATTGTGTTAGGCCTTCTCTACTAAGCCACGCATATTCTCGATACTGATTAACGAGAATATATCTCAAAATCTTCTGATCGTGCTGACTCCGAAGAGCATTGGGCATGTCTGATCGATCCATGTGCTGACTACCTGCTATGATGGCGAGGCTAGTTAATTTTTTCGGCTTGTTTTTAGTTCCCTCCACACCCGCGTCTAGGTACAAAGATGAAAGTGTTTTCTGTTGGGATGTCCACTTTTTAGTACATTCCCTAGCACTCCCACACAACCTACCATCTCACACCTTCTCTCGCTTCTGGCTTCCCCCACTATTCAATACCTCCGCCACATGTTGACATTTCCTTCCACGCAGTTAATTGTTCTTTTACCGTCCCGGACACCATTTCCCACACCTCCACAAACTACCATTATCATCACACTGTTTCATCGGCTGTTTGCCTGGAACTTTTCCCACTAGCCGGGTCCCTGCATCACCTTCACAGTAATCCGCCCGGCAATCAATACCGTGCGTCAAGCCTACAAACGTAATTACCTCAGACCAAATCCCCCAAACTACCAGCACCCGTGGGTGATAGTTGTAATCGTATGACCTTTCTAATTAGTTGCAGTAACAGTTTTCTTCAGGGATACCATGGGCAGATAAATAGGGTAATGACAATATCATATCTTGATGACGATATCCTATTGTTTCGCCACTTATCTGCTTGTTTTGTTTCACATATCATTTGCTGTGTTTTGTATATTTTCCGTTTTTTTGTTGTTTCGTCTCTGACCTTCTAGTTTTAACTCTTCCTGGTTATTCTATATTTAGCTCTGTCACGTAAGGTCATTCTTACTCGTCTTGTTTGTTATGAATATTCTTGATCAAAGCCTTTGTCCGAAACGTCGATTTGTGTGTGCTACCGGTTGTTAGCAAAACTTCATTACCCTGTTCCTAGATTTCGCCTGTTGGATTTCAGTTTTTCTGCAATGAGTACATTGAAGAAGTTAATTCAAAAAAGAGATCTGCTTACCTACATCAGAAAGTGATGAAACACATAACAACATGCACGTTAAATAGCAAGACGGGTAGGGGAAGACTAAGAGAGAAGATGTTTGACTACCTAGTAATGTAGCATGGGACGACATCGGTATCAGAAATTATTGACAGCACACAAAATAGAAGGCTGTGAAAAGACATGATAACCAACGCTACGCGGCATGGACCATACGAATAAATTATAATTTATTATAATTTATAATAATTATTGACAGCATATGAAATAGAAGGCTGCGGAAAGACATGATTACCAACTCCACACGGCATGTACTTCGAAGAAGAAATTCGTATAGGAGTCGACAAATCAAGTAGAAAATATGGTTTCAATATACAAATTAATTTTTTTAACCGCGATCATCTGAAAAACCATAGATAGAGGAACGAACGCTAAATATAAAATACACGGAGTAGATACTACAAGTTGATCATTGATTAACGTCGTTTTGGGCGCGCAATAACAGATGATGGTAGATGTGAAATAGAAATTACTGGAGAATAACACTCTAAAACCCTGACATGTGCCAGTAAGACTTGCACATAATTAATTAGGACTTCATTCATTACGTTTTCGATTGTTGTCGCGATTCTCGTTGGTAAATATATATATATATATATATATATATATATATATATATATATATATATATATATATATATATAATTGGAGTCGCATGTCGAATATAGCCAAGGCGACTCCAAGCATACATATAGCGATCAACGAAAACACGATAATAATTTTAAAAAACGTAACGGATGAAGGCTTTATTAATTCTGTGCAGAGATGTTAATGTACTGTCGAAGGTCACGTCAGATGCACATGAATAACTTAAAATCACTAACTATCTCAACCAAACAGAAGACGCGGTTTCCAGTGGATTCGAAGCCACTCAGGGGAAATGAGAGCAGAAGAACAGCTAGTAAAAACTGGAAGTAACTGTCAACAACAGATGGAAGTTTATCATTTCTAGAAACGGAAGTCCATCATCAAAAGGTCCATTAACATGGACATGTAACTCATCTTACACGTGCAGTCAAGCAGATGATGTCTACAGACGTGGAAGAAAGGAGTAAACAATTATTTTTAGATTGAGAACAGTTCACACCAGACTCAAACAACACATGTATGGGAAGTTTGTAGTTGGTGACAGACTCAAACAACAAATGTATGGGAAGTTTGTAGTTGGTGACACCGATATGTGCCACTGTGGACAATCTCTAGGGGAAAAAACCAAACATATTTTATAAATGTTATACTACACCACAAGAAGATAACTATGGCCATATGAAACAGCTCTGACGGACAAGCTGTACGGCCCTGTCTCATGATTGGTTACTACAGTTTCATTGATGAAGTTCGTGTCAGCGTCTGATTTCGACCGGACAACCAGGAAGAAGATGTTGAAGTAGGAAACTATAGGTATCGCTAAAAGTTGGAGTAGGAAACTATAGGTATGGCTAAAAGTTGGAGTAGGAAACTATAGGTATGGCTAAAAGTTGGAGTAGGAAACTATAGGTATGGCTAAAAGTTGGAGTAGGAAACTATAGGTATGGCTAAAAGTTGGAGTAGGAAACTATATGTATGGCTAAAAGTTGGAGTAGGAAAAGGAAACTATATGTATGGCTAAAAGTTGGAGTAGGAAACTATATGCATGGCTAAAAGTTGGAGTAGGAAACTATAGGTATGGCTAAAAGTACTTTCAATGATGAAGAAAATTAACTTCTAAACATTAGGTTCCTAAAATGGTCTATATGGACTTCAAGGATCGACTTTGCAGGGGGTCCATGAACGTTAAATTGGGGATGCACAGGGGGTACTCTTTTTAATAAAAGTATCAATAGCAAATGTACATTTAAAAAAAAAAATTTTTTTTATTACAATTGTCCACTCTACACGCACACAAAAACCCGATGAAAGTGAGAAACACTATGTCAGCTATCACAAACACATTTGACGTGAATATGTTTAGTTCAATGAAATATTAGACTGGCAACGGGCAAACAAGTTTGAGATTCACTGATGTAAACAAATTTTAAAATAAGAATTATAAAATGTTACATCTATTCTAAATTAATGTCTGGATCACAATCATGGACAATGGCAAACTTAAAGACAGTGCTGAATACCTTGAATATGTGGATATATAGAAGAATAAAGATAACTTCATGGAAAGAGAAGAAAACGAACTAAGAGGTTCTAAAAACAATGCATATGAAAAATACTATTAAAAGAGATACAAATCTAACAAATAACATTTATCAAGTGATATATTCTTTCCAGAATGTTGTCTTCGTCGTGAACACTCTGAACGCTTCTCTGCCCGAGGCAAGCAGACATACATTGGCCAGATATGTGCATACATTCTTCAATGTCGCTAGTTCATCGTCTTTTTGGTCTTCCTCTTCTTCTCTACCCGGCACTCTGCCCTCGAATCAGCATTTCGATACCATCATATCGCTTTAAGTGTCCAAAATACTGTATCTCCCATCTTACGATAGTATTCAGTTTCCCTTCATTTTGTTTCAGAAATTTCAAAATTTCAATGTTCTTCTTTTTCTCTGTCCATGATATTCGTAGGATCTTTCTGTTGCACTTCATTTCAAATGAATTTATTATTTTTAATATATCCATTGTGAATTTCTAATGAATTCATATTGTGGACATATTAAAAGACATGACATCTTGCTTGAAGGGGTAGTTGATGAGAGGCGAGCAAGAGGTAGGCAGAGAGAGAAAGTGGGAGGAAAATATGAGATGGACATGTAGCATAGTGCACCACCAATGCAAGATGAGACAGCAGAAAACGGTATCTGAACCAGGTCCGTTCAGCTGACATCTATTCGCATTACACGTCATCTGTCATCTGTATTGAATAAACGTCATCCCTAAAAAAATGTTCATTTGAGTCCAGACTTGCACTGTGTATATTCTCAAGCTACTATAAATCTGGAGTTATCTATCGACACAGACAACAACACACAAACACTGCACAGGTTTGTACATTTCTCGGGAACCACAAACATTTAACGTTACCTCAGACTACTACGATGACCACTAAGGCCTACTTGTAAACATAAATAATACATAAAGATAACAAGGTTGCTTCTAATGTAACATGGACAAGAGACAGGAAAGATGTTTGGGATCCGTTGCCTCCAGCCTACGTTGCGGAGACGGTACTTGATGGTGATGATCACCTGGGACGAAAAGAGGCGGGTCTGGAATCCTAAACTGCTGTTACTGATTTCATGTGCGAGCTTTGTGAAGAGACTGGTAAACAGGCTTTCCGTCAAATAATGAGCTAATTTGGACATGTTGTGGCAGACTTACAAACGGCAGTAAATATGATTAATAGATTTTGTCCTGGCCAAGATTGGGCAAACACAGGTAGAATTTCTAGAGATGGTATTGATTTAAGTTTTGGAAGAAACTGAAAATATAGGATCATCGGTAACACAAGATAAATGCCAGTATGGACGAATATAGGTGAAATTAAAGTGTGACCAAATAGTGTTTGTTTGGATCAGCGGGAATTAGAAGCGATAGAGCTCGTGTACGATTTTGCGCAATGGCCAGGTTTCTTTAGCGATTTATTTCATACATTATGGGAAGACGATATACAAGACAACTAAGTTGAACTCTACAGTATAATAATTTAAAAAAAGGCTCAACATCTTGTCAAAAAAGGAAAAAATGCGGCAGATCGATAGCGGAGATATAACCTTAACTAGAAAGTTACGGTTAATCTGAGAAATAGTGTAGTTATTGATGTCTCATGCTCGTGTGTCTGTGATTTGGATTTGGTCTACCATTGTGGTGTTGTGTACCTACTGGTCGACTGTAGCCTCGTCCGTTGGCACAATCTTGGTTCTGTGCTGGGTATGCTACCTTATTCTATTATATGTATATCCCTCTCTTCCTCCTCCCCCCCCCCCCCTCCTTTGGTTGGATTTTGTCCATGTTTCAAGACTTAGTCTTCCCCATCATCTCCTCATGGTACGCAATTTGGTGACGCGCACTAAGTCGATTTGGTATCATCATTTGGATACATTCACAGATAATTATCCTAATAATGAAGCGTCAGCACATATGAAAACCAAAAGGCACAGATCCGAGCAGTTATGGGCTGATGATTCGATGTGCAGTGACGATCTTTCGACTAACTATAATCTAGTGACCAGGGAAAATAACGGGAATAATTAAATGAGTAATTAAGAATGCTTGATTTCCCATTAGTCAGTAGGTCTCATAGTAAAGACGGATATGGCTGACCAGGTTGCATGACACTGAGATCATGGAGTCAATCCCTCGTCCAATCTCTGTAGTCGCCTCTAAGCATAAGCGTAGTTGATGACATGGAAGAGAAGAAGAACGACGACGAGGTTCTAACAATACTTAGTATGAAAAAAAAAACGAACTAATTAAAGGAAATAAAGATCAAACAAATAAAGTATTTTGGACATATTGACATGACATCTTGTTGAAGATTTAAATGAGAGTAGATTCGAATGGATGAGAGCAAAATGTAGGCAGAGATACAATTAGAAGAGATACGTCACGAGATGGGCATTCTACAATATAGCAAAGTGCACCGCCAAGGGGATGTTGGAGGTCCATTAGAGTCAACATTCGTTGCGGAGACGATGGTTGGTGACGATGTTAACTTCAGGGCTGCACCAGTGACATTAGAGAAGTGAGCATCAGTAAGTACACCAGTAACACAAGAGTGACATTAGAGAAGTGAGCATCAGTAAGTACACCAATAACACAAGAGTGACATTAGAGAAGTGAGCATCAGTAACACAAGAGTGACATTAGAGAAGTGAGCATCAGTAAGTACACCAATAACACAAGAGTGACATTAGAGAAGTGAGTATCAGTAAGTACACCAATAACACAAGAGTGACATTAGAGAAGTGACAGTAACACAAGAGTGACAGAGAAGTGAGCACCAGTAACACAAGAGTGACATTAGAGAAGTGAGCATCAGTAAGTACACCAGTAACACAAGAGTGACATTAGAGAAGTGAGCATCAGTAAGTACACCAGTAACACAAGAGTGACATTAGAGAAGTGAGTATCAGTAAGTACACCAGTAACACAAGAGTGACATTAGAGAAGTGAGCATCAGTAAGTACACCAGTAACACAAGAGTGACATTAGAGAAGTGAGTATCAGTAAGATCAACGCAGGTACCTGATTGACAGTTTTGCTGTTCGACTCACTCAAGATTCTCTAATGGATGATAGACATGGCTTATTCATTCCAGATACGGCATACTCACTGACTGGTGGAAGAGTGCCACGGGGTCAAGACTACTAATTTGAAGGCTGGATGGGTCGTGTCGCGTCAAACATTGATTTTTGCACGCCCGGACACAGGGTCGTGAGAATATGATAACTCTTGGCGTATTTCTTTGTGTGTGTGCACGAACCGTCTTGACGGAGTCATTGTTCGTCGGACAGCCAGTTGGTTTCCTTTTCGCGGCAAACTGGAGTCTAACCTGTGTGAGATGGTAGTTCACTGGGTTCAACTCCTAATCTGTTGGGAGACGTCTTGCAATCACAGTTAATTTACGTTTTACTTTGAGCGGAGTCGATCAGGCGCTGTTAGCTTTTGCCAGATTTAATAATCTAAGACAAGGCAATTTATGCTATTTTATTCAAGCTGATTTGTTGTGGGGGGGGGGGGGAAGAGAATTATTGCATACATCCGGTCCTGCATATTTTCAAAGGACCTTTTTTGGGCGGTCGATAGTTTTCAACAGCCGTGTTCTGATAAAAATGATGGGGTAGGGGTGTCGAGAGGTGGGCTTCTCCTTTACCGTTTTTTCTTCTCTCATCACTGGTAGTTGTTTTTTGTGTGTCTGCACTTGTTTGTTTTTGTTCGCCGTGGTGTGTTTTTTTTCCTGTTTACTGTGGTATGATTTTTAAAATATATCTTTCTTTCTCTTCTTTACCTCTCCCCCCCCCCCATCTTGTTTTATTCTCTAGTTTAGAAAATATTTATGTCAGGTTTCAAGCGTAACCGTCATTGTAACAAGCATGTGCGCCGCTTCACTGTCTTAAGACAAATTCAACTATTGCTATGATTTTCATTGGTAATTTATTTATACTTTGTTTCGACAGCCAATGAAACGCACAGTAATAGTTGAATTGGTTTCACCAGCCAATTAAACTCACAGTAATAGTTGGATTAGTTTCACCAGCCAATGAAACGCACAGTAATAAGTTGGATTGGTTTCGCCTATGTGTTGCCGGGGCCAGAAATGGTAGCAATATTAACAGCACTGTTTGCCTTCCATGCAATTATAAGAGGCGACTAATGAGGTTATGGGGTGTTGTTCGCTGTTCCATCCTATATAGGGCCATAGTAATCCGTAAACCATGTTAAAGTCGGATGTGGCAGGCTGAAATGTGCAGATATCGCAGCAAACTGTAGACTATGACAACAGCTCATTCCGTTCTTCGGACTAGATCCTGCAAATCCGCAGTAGGGCGAAAGAAGAAGAATGATTCGAATTGTTGGCTTTACCCAGTGATATGAAAGTGAGTTAGCACGTTAGAACAAATATCACTGTTTCCAGCAGAATTGTTTTTCTTTCTAAAATGGAGATGGATGGATTTGATCACATCCTATTCGAATAAAGGGTCTGTAGACTGCATCGCGCATCTTGGCTGATTAGATTTATCAGTGTTAAATATTTTTCTTATTCAGGGTTCATTCTCGAGCTCTCACTGGATCTCTCGTGTAGCAGGACTGTGGTCATACTAGATTTCCAGCAGGATGTAGTCCAGAGAAAAAAAGGTGGGGGTGGGGGGCGTTGTTAAAAATGTGGCTAAATTAAACTGGGGGTCATTATTTTAGACAGTTGGTGATGGGAGTGGGATTGGCAACTCATTGTTGACGTTATTTATGTCAAACTGTGACCCTCTACAGCACTATAAGACGTCTGAACAGAAAGTAAACATCATCAAAAAGACACATTTTTTTATTATTTCGTTATCGGCTTTAAATTATTTTTGTACACGCGACTCCAAGTATATAAATAGTCTTATCTTGTTCTATCTATGTGTGCCGCTAGGCGCCATGGGAAGCCGAAGTCTTCATTCTTTTGCTAACTGTGATGTCCCTGCCATAGTGTAGCCTTTGTGTTCTCGTATTTCTCTGATGTCATCTGTCCAACTTCGTCTGAGTCTTCCCCGGTTTCTCTTTTTATATATTTTTTTTATTGAAGGCTATCGATGTAATTCGATCTGGTTCCATTCTGATTAGGTGGCCAAACCGTTTGATCTTTTTTGTGTCTATGTATTCTTTGCACGATATTGTTCTCACCAGATTTCTTATAGTGTCGTTGTTTATTCTGTCTCTTTTTGTTACCCCCAGCGCTGTTCTTATACACTTCATTTCGCATACAGCGAGTTTTTGTCCTATGTATACTTAGCTTCAAGTATGGAATTTAATTGCAATGTTTTGCTCGTTCTGGCATGCAAAGCCTGTCAAATTGCTGACTTGGACTAGACTGTATGAGCTTTCGCCCTAGCAGCCGCAATGTTGGCCAGATTTTTGTCCGTATATAAATAGTGACCAACGCATAATTCGACAATAATCAAAATTGTTATGAATGAAGTTTTGTTTACTTTCTGTTCAGAGATCCATAGTGGGACCCGGTCTATGACAAACCGCGGTGGGAAGGACGCGTGGGGGGGGGGGTAGAAAGTCATTTCCTTTTTCTTGTGAGCAGTTCTCTAATTTTGGTGATCTCATTTGTGTAAAGCACTGGGGGAGAGTTTTGCCGGCATTTTGGTTTATTCCCAAATACTAAATGCCATTTTAGGATTTTATTTAAAAAAATGAAGCTTCCCTTCCTGCCTGCGGACTTGCCTAGGTTTGAAGTTTGGGTTAGCGATTAGGTTGTTGTCAAAATAATTCATATTTCATTTCCTTTCGTCGCCATCAAACACACAACACAGAACGTGTTGAGATGGTTCTCTCCCAGCTTGTGATGGTGCATCCATTGATATCCCTTAACGATGTATGACCCATTTTGTCGCTAAATCACAGTAGTCAGATTGATCAGGTAAACAAACGATCAAACCAGACGTGAATCCAGTTTGATAAAGAGAATCGATTATGTAATTATCACTATTTTATTTTGATCCTGTGTGTTCGCCAATATATTTTTTTTGTTGTACCAAATTACGTTAAGTAAAAATTTTAAATACTGCGTGTATTTCTGTGAAAGGGTTCAGGCAGGCTTTTTATAGACAATGAACATAAAGACTCCACATCAGCCGTCACGAATTGTGCAGAAAGGATTTAAGATTTTAAAAATGTATAAAAAGTATAAAAGTATAAAAATCCTACCGCAGTTGTGGTTTGAACCTGATACTTTATGATTCTGAGACTGGCCTTATGATTATAAATGGGTCTAGCCATTTGGCCATGAGCTTCACCTATCTACTAATCTAGCTGGTATTTGTACCGATCACGTTAGTGTTTGTACTAATCAAGTTAGTGTTTGTATTAATCTGGCTAGTGTTTGTACTAATATATGTGTTGTTTGTACTAATCTAGTTGGTGTTTGTACTAATGTAGCTGGTGTTTGTACTGATCTTGCTGGGTCTTTTTACTTATTTGACTGGTGCTTATACTATTCCTGTTAGTGTTTGTCTTAGTCTAGCTGGTATTTGTACCAGTCACGTTACTTTTTGTACTATTCCTGTTAGTGTGTGTGTATGAATCCTGTTAGTGTTTACACTAATCCTGTTAGTGTTTAAACTAATCATGTTATTCTTTGTACTAATCTAGCTAGTGTTTGTACTATAATCCTGCTAGTGTGTGTACTATAATCCTGTTAATTTATGTACTAACATATTCATGTGTGTATTATTCTAGCTGGTACAGAGATCATGACATCCCATAATTCCATGATTTATCCAGTTGATATTTCATATGCATAAAATTATAGAATATCTTATCCCGGCTGTAATCCATCATTATAAAATTATAGAATATCTTATTTGGATTCACATTATCCATGTACTTGTCTACTTAAGGAAAGAACGGTGAGGATTTCATCCACGACACATCCATCCAGCAGAGGGAGCTGTTCTCTTCCGAAGCCACGGACACTCTCCCTATAACATCGCTACGGTAAGATTGATACATATTTGCTATTTGTAATTAAGTCCTGGTATATTTTTAGTGCTGCATAGGCAAGTGGCCCTCACATGTGGACATTTCATACACACCCCCCCCCCCCCCCTAATTGTTGGTCGCAGATACCTGGATGGGAGCCACAGAGACAAAATTTTGAAATTGGGAGTCCGCAGATCCACATAGGGAAGACCACAAAAAGGTAACTAGGAATGATGAATAAACAATATATATATATATATATATATACATACATATTAATAAACCTTAACAAGCCGTGGCAATCGTTAATGGTTAATGACATTGTTTAGTTCAACTGATAAAATCGTTCTAAAAGGAAATCATAGGAAAAAATGTCTCAAGGGGGAGGTGGGAATGCATAAGAAAGTTATTTCAAAAGTTGTATATTTTGTTCATGCAACCTAATAGAAGTTCAAAAGTTGTATATTTTGTTCATGCAACCTAATAGAAGTTCTAAAGATTGTATATTTTGTTCATGCAACCTAATAGAAGTTCTAAAGATTGTATATTTTGTTCATGCAACCTAATAGAAGTTCTAAAGATTGTATATTTTGTTCATGCAACCTAATAGAAGTTCTAAAAATTGTATATTTTGTTCATGCAACTTAATAGAAGTTCTAAAGATTGTATATTTTGTTCATGCAACCTAATAGAAGTTCTAAAGATTGTATATTTTGTTCATGCAACCCAATAGAAGTTCTAAAGATTGTATATTTTGTTCATGCAACCTAATAGAAGTTCTAAAGATTGTATATTTTGTTCATGCAACCTAATAGAAGTTCTAAAGATTGTATATTTTGTTCATGCAACCTAATAGAAGTTCTAAAGATTGTATATTTTGTTCATGCAACCTAATAGAAGTTCTAAAGATTGTATATTTTGTTCATGCAACCTAATAGAAGTTCTAAAGATTGTATATTTTGTTCATGCAACCTAATAGAAGTTCTAAAGATTGTATATTTTGTTCATGCAACCTAATAGAAGTTCTAAAGATTGTATATTTTGTTCATGCAACCTAATAGAAGTTCTAAAGATTGTATATTTTGTTCATGCAACCTAATAGAAGTTCTAAAAATTGTATATTTTGTTCATGCAACCTAATAGAAGTTCTAAAGATTGTATATTTTGTTCATGCAACCTAATAGAAGTTCTAAAGATTGTATATTTTTTTCATGCAACCTAATAGAAGTTCTAAAGATTGTATATTTTGTTCATACAACCTAATAGAAGTTCTAAAGATTGTATATTTTGTTCATGCAACCTAATAGAAGTTCTAAAGATTGTATATTTTGTTCATGCAACCTAATAGAAGTTCTAAAGATTGTATATTTTGTTCATGCAACCTAATAGAAGTTCTAAAGATTGTATATTTTGTTCATGCAACCTAATAGAAGTTCTAAAGATTGTATATTTTGTTCATGCAACCTAATAGAAGTTCTAAAGATTGTATATTTTGTTCATGCAACCTAATAGAAGTTCTAAAGATTGTATATTTTGTTCATGCAACCTAATAGAAGTTCTAAAGATTGTATATTTTGTTCATGCAACCTAATAGAAGTTCTAAAGATTGTATATTTTGTTCATGCAACCTAATAGAAGTTCTAAAATATTTGATGGACAGTTTTCTAGTCAACAAAATAGACTGATACATTATGTAAATATACTGCTCAAAAAATGAAAGCAACATTATTTCAAATGTGTGCCAAAATTTTTATTTTACTGAATTAATGTTTCAACCTTGGCATGATGAAACATTCAGACATTAACTAAACCAAACCAATTTCCAGTCATTCCCAACGGTCCATTGGTGATGTGGGTTCGCTCACTGCAGTTGGTTCTGGCAATGCAGGCCCATAAGAACAGCACCTCTGTAGGGTCCTTTAGCCCAAACACCAGCATCATACAACTGTTTTCCTGATCGTTTGATTTGAAATTTGACGAGCTGCTGGCATTGACTGGACTGTGGAGGGCGCAGATGCAAATTTAATTCCTGAAGTGATGCAGCCGTATGAAGTGATCTTCTGCAGGAATTGTGACTCTGAATCATCCACTGTGCTGCTGGTCTGACACTTATCCAGTTATGGTGCTTCTAACCACATTAAATGACCACTACACTTTGTAATTGTCCAGTCTGTAAACATCCAATGATGATGTATCGTTGTTCTGTAGTGAGATGAGACGTACTTGCGCATTGAATTTTGAACTGAATTTATTTGAAGACCGTCAATCTTTTATAGGCATTCAATAATATGGTCAGAGAGTTTTGTGTTCAGTAAGTTTTACAGGATTCTCATGAACCAGTCATGAGTTATTTCCAAAAATGTTGTTTTGATCTTGACCTCCATGACCTCATGAATCATGAAGTGAGTACAATTCAGGTAACCCCAAGAAGTTCATGACCATGTGAACACATTCAGTAGGTTGAATGATGTCCAATCAGCGAATATCTTTTATAACAGGAACTCCAAGAAAAAAGGTGCATTAATTTTTTTGAACATTTTATATCTTTTCATATTATTCTATTTTAGAAATCATGAAACTGATTTGTGTTTTATCTTAATATCTATTGGGAAACAGATTTTCTGCAGTCCATTCCGTTATTAGCTGCTTCAGTAATTAATGTTGAGTTTGTTTCTTCCCTGTGGGAAGCGATGAAGTTGAAAACGTGTTGCTCAAGTTGCGAGGCGAGCAGGTGCTATCTGAGAAGACCTGATTCGAATCTCGTTTCTTACATTATTATTTTTCTTTATGCACTGCAGGATGGCAACCATGAATGATGATCCTTAATTACTTTATTAGGATCGAGAACTAAATAAGAGACAAACAAAGAATATCAAGCAGTTTTGTTTATATTACTGTGCCCATTAATTCAACATGTTTAGATTTTTATTCTTAGGGGCAAGTGTCACGTGGTTCAGTACACTGACCTCAGGTCAGCCTGTAGCTTTATTCCGAGCCCTGACCACTTCTTCTACATCCTTGCCTACAGGCCGGACAACAGGAGGCTGGCTACCACACAAGGCGAGATCCGAGTAGGGCCCAGCCATCAGGTAAATATATTAATGCAGTGTGGTTTACATCAATTCCTATTTCTGGTCCTTTTTTTCGTCTGCATTTGTTCTCAAACTCCTGCAAATTAGCAGGATCTAGTTTGGAGAACATAATGCTTTGTGTGTAGTGGAGGCTGTGATATCTACACCTTTCTGCTTTACATCCAACTTCAGCGTGGCTTCTGGGTCATTTTGACCTTCTATGGGATGGGACAACCAACTTCATCCCAAAAACATCCTTTAGTCTCCTCTCACATGTATGATAAATAACAGTCACTATTCTTTATTCCCCTTTCCCCGTTCTCACTGTGCATTTTGTCGAGTGGTGACTTCCAGTAGCTTTCCGTAGACATTTAATTTTGCAAGTCTCCATTTTTCTCCTATTCCTAAATGTCAGTTGCCAGGACTAGCATTGATAAGCATTGTGTTGGTATAAAGATGCTCTTAATAATTTCTTTCTTTACTTCCGTGTTGATTTTTGGGTGTAGTTGCAACGGTGGTGCTGGCATTGACACGTATCCAGTTACGTGTCACAGTATTTCACAGTATTTGTCTTTTAACATATTGTTTCTATCAGGTCATCCGTCTATAGTGAAGATGCTTCCTAGGTGCTTTACGGTAATTCTTTAACTTGTTTTATTTTTGTGTTCTCTATTTGGGTGTTTATGTGATCTGTTGATCTCGTTATTTGCATAGTTTTTGTCTTTTGTGTGTTAATCTGCATGTTGTATTTATTGCATATTCTTGATAGTGAGTTGATGTTGGTTTGTAGTTTTTCGTCTACGTCATTTATGATGCTTTGGTTGTCAGTGAAAAACATTTAATTGAGTTCGTTGTTAATCGAGTTTTTCCTACACTAGTCTGAATGGCTGAAGCAGGTGTTTGGAGGGCTTTTTGTTCTGCTGTCTCCAATTTAATACCCCTATGACCCTGATGGGTTATGGGTATTTTATATATATATATATATATATATATATATATATATATATATATATATATATATATATATATATATATATATATATATATATATATATATATGAAATTTCTTGGCACAATATTCCCGTATGTGGCCAATACTTTCAGGAAGGAAAAACCGCTAATTGGACACGTTAAATTAATTCATGGAAATTTCTAAAGGCAGATCAAGAAGACTAACGAAGTTTTGGGGTGGATTTGCTGTCGCATCCCATATAGTGTCAAAGTAAGGGGCCATGCTGAAGGCAGATGTGGCGGGCTGAAAGACACAACGCAGAAGACAGATGTGTTGAGCTATCAGTGCAAAAAAATGTGACACAATGCATTTTCATTCTGTGGACTGCATCTTGCTAAATATCTAGTGGGATGATTGTCCTGCTATAAGAGAGATCCAATGGAAGTTTGAGAGTGAATGCTACTGAAGAAGAAACAAGCACAGATATTGCAGTAAATCATTTTTGAAATGAAAATCATTAAAACAAGACATTTTTTTCTCAGTACTACATCCTGTTATACTGCAGGAGTTTGAAAACAAATGCAAAAGAACACCACAGCTAAAAAATGCTGGGTTCATTGCTTTGTCCTGAACAGTAATTCTCTCTAATGTGCATGGGTGAGAGGCAACACATAGAAGGTACCCGCTCATGAAATTTAACACCCTGCGCACATACAGAACAAGTGAATGACCTTTTTGTGGTGGTAAAAATGCTACACTTACTATGGTTCACATGGAAATATGCTACACTTACTATGGTTCACATGGAAATATGCTACACTTACTATAGTTCACATGAAATATGCTACACTTACTATGGTTCACATTGAAATATGCTGCACTTACTATGATTCACATGGAAATATGCTACACTTACTATGGTTCACATGGAAATATGCTACACTTACTATGATTGACATGGAAATATGCTACACTTACTATAGTTCACATGAAATATGCTACACTTACTATGGTTCACATTGAAATATGCTGCACTTACTATGGTTCACATTGAAATATGCTACACTTACTATGGTTCACATTGAAATATGCTGCACTTACTATGGTTCACATGGAAATATTCACTGCTCAGACATCTTCAGAATCTTTTTAGTGAGAAATGAATTAGAGGGAATGTTGGTCCTGAATACTTAATATGGTGGCATTCTCCTCTCAAGTCACATCCACATGACAGGGACTTTGTTTATGTTTTTGACAATCATCTTTAGACGTTTTGGGGCCATCCGTATGCAGATATCCTACAGAAGTGATAGACTATAGAGTGGTGGAAACTTTTTATTAACAAGTCCGCATGGGATCAATTACACCATGTACCACTATGCCTCTACTCTCATACAGAAACTTGATCACAGAGGCAACTTATTGGATAGAGCATTACTCTTCCTAGATGACATGTATCCCCAGGTTTGAAGAGGATTGACCACATTAATGTAGAAACAAAATGCTAGAAATGTTATTTGAGCTTATGTTTGTCCATTATTTATGTGCTTCCAGTTGGTGTTCTGTCAGTTATGTATCATGATTCCTCAGGCTCGGCTACCAGAATGTAAGCCAGGCACCAGCCCCGCGGACATGCCTGAAAAATGTGAGCAACGGGAAGAGATTCGATGGCGGCCCAACCGAGTAGTCGATGGGGACCTGCTGATGTATCTCAGAGCTGCCAGGTATGTTATCGCAAGCTAATATATAGTGATATAACATATATGTTACTTTATTGTCATCATAAGCTGTGCTGACATAATTGGCTGTACTGTCATTGACTGTACCATTATAATTGCCTGTACTGTCATCATTATCTGTTCTGTCATTGCCTGGTACTGCCATGTCATAATTGGTTGTACTTCCATAAAATGTAACATTACATTTGCCTGTAGTCATAATTTGCTGTATTATTTTCACTATAATTTCCTAATTGGTTGTAATGTCATAATGGGATGTACTGTTATTGTGTGCACTATCAGTTGAGTAAAATAAGGTATTTAGACCTTTCTTGAGAGTAGAGTTGAGTAGGAGGTAGGCAGAGATACAAGTGTGAGATTTTTTTTCTTTTAAAAGAGAGCGACATGTTACAGTCTAGCAGAATGAACCACCAAAGAGACAGGATGTTGGAGGTCTGTTGCGGCTAAATTTTGTTGCGGAGAAAGCACTTGATGATGATCATCATAATTTACTGTACTGTTATCATTGAGTGTACCATTATAATTGGTTGTACTATCATATTTATTGTATAATATGTCATAATTGGTTGTATGGTTAGGGTTAGAATTAGGGTCAAGACACCATAATTATCTGATTTAGGGTTAGTATTAGTGTTGACATATCATAGTTGTAGGGTTAGAATTAATGTTGGCATAACATAGTTGTAGGGTTAGAATTAAAGTTAAGGCACCATCATTGGCTGTAATGTTAGAATTAAAGTTATGGCACCATCATTGGCTGTAGTGTTAGAATTAAAGTTACGGCACCATCATTGGCTGTAGTGTTAGAATTAAAGTTACGGCACCATCATTGGCTGTAGTGTTAGAATTAAAGTTACGGCACCATCATTGGCTGTAGTGTTAGAATTAAAGTTACGGCACCATCATTGGCTGTAGTGTTAGAATTAAAGTTACGGCACCATCATTGGCTGTAGTGTTAGAAAAGGGTAAAGGCACAATCATAGTTAGTTGCAGAGTTAGTTATAATTAGGGTTAAAGGACACCATCATATTTGGCTGTGATCATCATTTAGTGTACCATCATAAATGACACAACTTCTCATAACCTCACATTTGTTCTTCATCCAGGAGTATAGCAGCCTTTGCAGGAATGTGTGGAGGCACAGCAGAGGATAGGTGTGAGGCTGAGGCAATGGATGAGACAACTGTCACTGCATTGGACACGGTAAGCAGCCACACTCTCCTAGTATCCCCTAATTCCCTACGTCTTAAATAAATATAATTGTAGTGTATTCTGCCGAGGGCGTAGTTTTTAAACTAATATTTGGTTTGGTTAAGTAAACCGAACCTCTTATGGTAAGGTATTATGTTTGAACCACGGACATTAGTCCAATGTTGTTATTAATTTTGTAAAAATTTTAATGGGTTGCATATCCTATACCTTTATGGATGTTGCTATAAACAAAATATATTTTGGCTGTAGTGATTTTCTTGGCAGTATTTACATTCAGCAGTTTACCATTGCTTTATGAATAGTCCAGATGCACAATTTCTTGAGGTGAGTTTTGAACTCAGTACCTAGACCGTCACAGACTAGCTTTGTATCTCGTGACGACAGAGGTGGACATGGTATTATAACAGAGTTTTTCGCCATGTAAAAAAACAATTGGTTGGGGTTCTGGTAATCCAGCAGTCACAACTTCTGTTGTATCAACTATTGTTGAATTTCTAGGCACCATTTATACATTTTATTAACCTTGTCAGAGCAAAGGGAAAGGCTTGATTCACGTCGGGCTTAGAAACCTTTCCCATTTTCAACACATTTCAACTTATTGACTGTTTACAAGTGCTCACCCTGCAGTGCAGATCAACTCTCTGCGTAATTCTAAACTAACCAGTTCCACTGTTCTTTTTGTTTCCCACAATCATCTCCCTAAATCTATTTTTTTTTTCAATCTGGAAATAATTTTTCGTCAGAGTTTGAAAAAGATACAATGAATTGCATGCCGTTCCGAGTGACGTAATCGATCATGATTTCCCACTACTTTATGTCTCTTGTGTTCAGTTCATAACACTCTCCAATGCCATGATGACAGCCCATCCAGCAAAATCTATTTTGTCGAACCTGGACTATGGGATGAAACAGCCAACTTGCTATTCTTTACATCCCTTCAAAAATCTAGCATACATTTAATCAATGTATTAAATTTTTTTTAAATATTTAAAAAAATTGAAAAAATGAGTTGCGAACCTACCATTGTGCTGCTTCGGATAGCATAATTTTTTTATTATGAAATTATATTAATTATATTGACATGCAGCTGGCATGCTTCATTCATTGTCAGATGGATCTTTTAAAAAATATACATTGAACACGTGTTATGTAGGATTACGACTGAAAATAATTTCAATTCTAATCTCCATTGATTTAGGATCATTTTTGCTCTGAAGTAATGACTTGTGTTTTAATCCTAAAGCTAGGAGTATTCATCAGCAGACATGATTGGTTATTGAACATATTTTTTAGCACTCGTATCAGGCATGTAGGTGCACAGTCTCTCCCAGCAGATGTTACAATTTAGAAAAGAGCTCAAAATCTCCAAAGAATTTATTTAAATGTACTCAGGTTTCTTCTCCATGTGTGCCCCATCCCTCTCATTAGATGATGATGATGATAAAATAATCCCTTTAGCTGTGAGCAGGTTGATAGCAGCTCTTAACACATGATGATGATGAAATAATCTCTTTAGTTGTGAGCAGGTTGATAGCAGCTCTTAACACATGATGATGATGAAATAATCTCTTTAGCTCTTGACAGTCCATAGTCTTTCTAACAAAAGCAAGGGTCTTCCTCAGTTGAGTAACCAAGGTGACACCTAGACTCACATAAGGTTTGCTATAGCAAAAGCATTGTTGTGTTTGGGGTATTTCAATTGTATTTCAATCTCCATTCTGTGTTACACAAAACAACTTCACTAAAGGGAAATGCTGACAATCAATAAGGACTTGCTGGAAATGAGGCAGTGGATGTCCTAGAAAAAGCAGGAAGAAAACAATTGAGCAATTCAGCTATCCAGTGTCTTACAGTGAGGCAAAAACACTAATCCGCAACCATTATACATCACCGTGGAAGAAAGATATGGATATTGTTCAGAAACCAAACTTCATACATCAACTGCATAGGGTACAACAGACCATCATGTTTGAACTGGCTATTTTCAGACATCGTGCATAGGTACCAGATCAGAGTGGCACACATTAATGAATGTCCATGTGAAGCAAGAATCTAGACCCCCTCCCCCACACTGAACACATACTTCAGGACTGTCCAAATTCCAACGAACTACGAAGCAAGATCACTCATGGTCACTCTGGGCTAAACCAAGGTGAAAACATTTGAATAAATGCTCTGACTTGGAGAAGACTGGGAGCTTCGATGGAAGAAGTTCAACAGAGATAAGGAACAGAATAAGGCAGGCAAAGGCAGCAATTATAAATATGAGGAATATATTGTGTAATATGTCCCTATCAATAGCGATGAAGATTCTTTAGAGATACAATCAACCAATTCTAACATGGATGCAAATCTTGGACAATAAGTAAATAGGATAATCAATTAAATATAATAGTTGTGGTTTTTCTGCTTGCCAATAAGCCAAGTTTCAGAGAGGATTTGGTTGCCACAAAGTACAATTCTGCCCATAGAAATGCTACACTGAACCACTTAGGGCAGTTGTGAAATAACGTAAATTGGTTTGATTTGGACATGTAACAAACATGACTTATTTCCAAAATTATTTTGCAGGGAAAAATTAAGGTGGAAGGAGAAGAGGGGAAGGCCAGAGAAAATACTGTATTAATAACATCAAGGAATGGTCTGGGCATGATTTTTCTACATTCCTCCGAATGGCTGAGGATAGAGTTGTTCGGAGAGCTTCTGTGCTGTCTGCACTGTGGCACCCATACGACCATGATGGGTTATGGTTATTATTATAAATAGGATAGTGTAAAATTGGAAGTAATAAAGATGTGGTTCTATAGAAGAGTACCATGGACAGCCAGAAAAGTACCTGGTAATGAAGAGGTGCTGAGAGAGTCAACTGCGAGATGGATTTACTTAATAATATTTTTTTTTAATATAATCTTTAGTTTTTGGTCACATTATGAGACAAGGAGGTTTGGAGAACATAAATTGAAGGCAAGAGAGATAAAGGCAGACAGTTTATGAAAATATTAGATAGTCTTACAAGCTTTCATGGAAAAGTCAACAACTATCCTGATAAAAGATCTATGGCCGCATATGCTACTGACCTCGGCACATGAGGATGGTTGTTATTCTTCATGTCTCAGCCGAAGACAGAATGCGTCCGGCCAGTTGTGAAAATAAAAAAGCGACAAAGTGCATTTTCATTATTTGGACTACATACTGCTAGAAATCTATTAGGACCATGGTCCTGCTACAGGAGAGATCAAGTGGGAGTTTGAGAATGAATGCTGAAGAACAAGAATATTTATGTCTAGACTAGTATTGTGTTCCTGCGAGCCACGAGCTAATTGTTGCTATTGTTCTACTCTCATTAGCTGCACAAGCACAACTATGACACGTCAAAGTCCTTACAGGCTCTTGTGAAAGGTCCCTCAGTCATGTACAAGGAGAAGAAATGGAATGAGGAAGATATGGTGAGTCTGGTCTCCTCTTGCCCATCTCTTTTAATTTGACTTTCTGTTTCTGTAACCTGTCTGTCTCTCTGTCAACCTTCATATCCATCCATTTGTGGCCTGTCTGCATATCCATCCATGACTATCCATCAATAAATCACCTATGAGTGTTCGTGTATCTATATCAACTACCCGGTATATATCCATGAATATTTGCCTATCCATCCAAGAGTGTTCTATCTATTTTTCTATCTCTAAATCCATCCAAGAGTGTTCTATCTATTTTTCTATCTCTAAATCCATCCGAGTGTTTGTGTATCTATAATACACTGGTCAACAATTGAAATTGTTACTGGCTTAAAAATGTCCTAATCTGTAGTATCTTGGTGTGCTAAAATGAATATAACCATAATAATATTTTAAAATATTTGAAGATATTTCATGTAGTTCATTTCTATGTTTCACAGTGAATAAATTTATCCAGTATGACTGCAATGAAATTGTTAATAAACCTAGAATTATGTAATATATATTGCATTACATTGCATAATACAATCATGAACACATCATCCAGAGTTGATTGCATCATTTTCTGATGCAATGAGAAAAGCTACCACCAGGTGGCTGGTGAAGTAAGCTGACTTCAGCATTTTACTATATAAAGCCCAGTCGGAAAGGTTAAGCATTTAAAATATTTCATACTTTGTGTGAGACAGTTTAAGCTAGTTACATAAACTTATTATTTTATCAATTTACGTACACTACATAACGGTAATGACCCAACAGCATGTTAATTTCGTGGACAATTTCTGCTATATCTATGGGGAAGTGACATTTGCTAAACAGAAGAAAAGTCTCATTTCTCAAGTGAAGAAGGCATATGATCTTTACTTCGGATACAAGGTTGTGACCAAGGCAAGTCTTGGGGACCACACATATGATGTGCTACATGTACAACACAGCTTTCACAGTGGTTGAATGGCAACAGACCATCAATGCTGTTTGCATTCTCCATGGTGTAGAGAGAACAAGCAACAACTTAATTGACTGTTACTTCTGCTTGGTTCCTCTTCTTTCCAGAGGAATAATGAAACCAAAGAAGTTGATAATAGTCTACCCAAACATTCTGTCTGCATTGAGACCAGTTCCACATGATGAGGGACTTCCTATTCCAAAACCTCCAGCAGAATATTCTCTTGATTATCTGATGAGGACAAGGGTGAGCCAATCTGTTCTTCTCCTGGTTCATCATCATACAGTGATCCAAATTTTCATACAGGGAAAAACTAAATGGCCTGGTTCGTGATCTGGACTTATTCAAGAACAAGGCAGAATTGCTCAGAGTAAGTTATGGAGAGTAAATTATTACGTAAATTCCCAACAATATAATTTCCTAGAAGAATGTCACAATTGCTTCATATCGAAAGTGCCACCAGCAGTTGGAGCCTTTCTTCAGAAAGGAAAGTAATCTGGTATTCTGTTCCAATATTGAGGACCTCATGAATGCCTTAAAAATAACTCATGACCCACAGGAATGGAGACTATTTGTAGACTCGAAACTAAATCTTAAGCTTAAGAGCTTAAGGCTATGCTTTTGCACAATGGAAACATCTTCCATATATTACAGTAATGCATGCTGTCCACATGGAAGAGACATATGATAACTTAAAACAGATATTGAATTACATTGATTATAACAAGTACAGCTGGTATCTATGTGGTGATTTGAAGATAGTTGCTCTTTTAATGGGACTGCAGCAGGGATATACAAAATACATGTGCTTTTTATGTGAGTGGGATAGCTGAGTGAGGGAATTGCACTACTTGCGGAAGGAATGGATTTGCAGACAAAATGTAGTAGTTGGAGAGAAGAATATCTGACATCCATCTCTGGTGGAGTCTCACAAATCCTGATACCACCCCTTCACATCAAACTAGGTTTGAAGAAGAATTTGCTGAAATCAATCGCCTGGACTTTGCCAGCTTTCCAATACCTGCATGAAAAATTCCCTCGACTCGGTGAAGTAAAGATTAAAGAAGGAGTTGTGTTGGTCCTCAGGTTTGACAGCTGCAGGGTGATGCAAAAAAAAGCATGGAATGCTTTTCGCCTAGTGTCCAGCAACTATCTCAGTAATGTCAGGGCAGAAAACTACAAGGAACTAGTAGAAGACATGCTGATGAAGTATTGGATACTTGGCCGCAATGTCTTTAAAGATCCACTTCCTTAATTAATTTTCGTCAAGATGTCACAACAATGGAGCAAAGATACCAGGAGAAATGGCCAACTAAAATGTTGGTTGACTATTGCTGAACACTCCCCAGAGATGCTCCCAAACAGCTGCGCAAGAGACAGGTGAAGAAATCTAAGGAGTAGTCTATGATTAATGTAGTAGTCACAGAAAGTAAAGAGAAAGGCCTCTTCCTAAATTTCAAGAAAACAGAAGTAATGGTTATTTTAAAGAAACAAAATAACACACCTTGCAAGATCAAAGTGAATGTATAGTTTTAAAACAGGTCCACCAGTTCAAATATTTAGGTGCAACGATTACAGCAGATGGAAGAAGTTCAACAGAAATAAGAAGCAGAATAGGGCAGGCAAAAGCTACATCAAGAAAAATGAAAAATATATTGTGTAATATGACATTGTCATTAAAGGTGAGAAAGAGAGTTCTGCAGTGCTATATAACTTATATACTAACATATGGATGCGAGTCTTGAACAATAAACAAACTGGAAAGTGGGAAATTAGAAGCAACAGAGATGTGGTTCTATAGAAAATTGCTGAGAATACCATGGACTGCCAGAAAAACTAATGTGGAAGTGTAGAAAGAGTCAAATGTGAAACGGACCTTAATCAATAATATAAGAAAAAGACAATCTTCATTTTTTGACCACTTCATGAGATAGGCAGGTTTAGAGAACTTAGTCACAACAGGAAGATTGAAGGCAACAGAGACAGAGGGCGACAATGTGAGAAAATATTAGACAGTTTGACAACCTGGTACGGCAGGGAAACAACGATCTTGATACATAATACTATGGACAGAGAGCTGTGGAGAGCCATGATCGCCTACGCCAGCCGGCATAGCACCTGATGATGATGAGTCTATGACATGATTTTTTTAAAGGTATTAACCGTTGCATTGTTACTATTAGATCTATTTCATGATGTAAACATTCATTTGTGCAGATAACAAATAAACTTACGCCAATTTTGAAATTTGACTATCATATATTGGAGCTTAGAACTTAAAAATTGATAAGAAATTAGTAATATAACTTGTAAAAATATATCTTCCAGTGTTATCTATCCATCCGTCTATTTATCACTACATCCATAAAATAAATATATCTGTCTATCCATCAACACATCATCTATACATCCATAAGCCTGTCTATCTATCAATACATCTATACATTGGTCTGTCAGTGTATGTATAGTCTGTCTGTCTTTTTGTGTTTATGTCTGTCTGTTATTAATTTCTTACAGCTACTGAATAGCTACTTTATAACCTCAATGCTAGTTCACTGGATTCAGCATCCAACAATGCTAGATCACTGTGGATTCAGCATCCAACAATGCTAGTTCACTGAATTCAGCATCCAACAATGTTAGTTCACCGTGGATCCAGCATCCAACAATGTTAGTTCACCGTGGATCCAGCATCCAACAATGTTAGTTCACTGTGGATCCAGCATCTATATTTAAAAAACATTCTCACATTGATACAACATTCCAATCTCCCACACCTACCGGGAGACTTCATTTGCATACTTGCTGGCAGATGTGATCATGAATCTACGCAGTTTCTTCTGCGATCAATTGTTCAACATCCAGTCCAATATTGGTCATGTATAGAGCCGTTTGTTCTGGGTCATCTTGGGTTCCCCACAACTTGTTTTGCAAAGAAGTTTCTTTGGGCCAGATTGTCATCCGGCGAAACTGGGACTACTTCTGTAGTATGTATTCTGGTGTTTGTGTTGCTGCTCTGCAGATGCAGGTCGCAGATACTGATTTGATCTAAGTGTGCTTTGAGTTACGCAGGTCTAAGAGACCTCATACCTAAGCCTAAGAAAACGCGAGCCTCCTGTTTTTACCAATTCATCTGCTTTTTCGTTACTAGGGATGCCACTCGGCTGTCTCTTGGTGATCGTTTGGGGATTTTTCTGTGGTATAATGATGAAACAGGAGTTAAACAGGGCTGCATTTTGTCACCAACACTTTTCAATATCGTATGTAACTAGGTTATGCCTAAATGTACAGAAACTTCTAGGTAATGCAGATTATTCATCTGCATGAATAATCAGTAAGAAAGTAAAACTGTACTTCAGTGGGTACCTCTGTGGTGTCTCTGGAAATAAGAGAGTCGATGCCAAAGAAGGAGGGAGTGTATGCAGGAAGACAATGAAGTTACATATTAAGAAAATAGAACTATACAAACCATCAGAAATGAACATAGCATGACAAAAGACGCCTGCCACTTCCTATATCAACAGGGACAGGCCACTATACTTCTGAAGACAGGACACAACAGACTGAACAAACACATGCACATGGTGTGACTGTGTGCCACACCAATATTAACTTGGGGAACAAATGAACAGACGTCTGAACATATTCTGCAGAACTGTCCCCAGAATGAACAATAATAGAGTCGTAGTGGCCCAATGACGCAACCCCGCTAGCAAAGATATATGGAGCCAAAGCAGAGCTCCAGACAATAGTGGAGATCATCCATAAGGGTGTTGGATACACGGAGAGCTAACATTAATGTTATAATATACATACTCAGAAGTTGTAAGACATTAAGAATGGATAGACATAAAAAGGCAGACAGACTGTGCAGAAGACCCTGATAGATTAATTTATATATTTATTGATAAATGTAAGGTAAAGTAAAGTTAACCCATAGCATTTAACTGTTGTGGGGGTTAGCAATCTCACATTTCAGTGGCACTTAATTGGTTGATAACTGATACATCAACACACTCGGTAATACTCACAGACTCTCAAAGCATGCTGCGCAAGATAGAAAAGTTCATGCTAAGAAAAGAATGGTGGGACTTTATTGAACAACTCAGTTATAATTTCTCAGAATACCCTGTAAATCAAATCAGTCAAACCATCAACTCATCTAAATCACAAATAAGTGGATTTCACAAACGAGACAATAAATGCCAAACTTGAGGATCATGTTAGATAAAGTTACAACCTTCAACTATTCGGGGAAGCAAGTTGTCACAAGATGGTCATGCAAGCAACGTGATATCAACCTGATATCTCTAGCAGCAGGGGCATTTAGCAAGCTTTCCTTGCCGATGTCGGGTGTATTGGGCCATTGGCATCAAATAAAATGGTGACACAATGCAATGTAGAAATAGTACTAAATAGTCCAGAAAAACCAACAGAAGAAGCTCAATACTGTGCATAATCAATACACATGAGCTACAGCAACTTGCAACGAGGTGTTCAACATGGACAGAAATGACTACTGCCCTATGTACCATCTTTAGCTGAAAGGGAAGTAACTGACAGTGAAGTCATTTGTCTTATATTCACTATGTTCGCAGACACAGATTTATTGGGCAGACTGTGTGATATCTATGTCAGATCATCACCTGCCAAAGATACTTCTCTATGGTGTGTTGAATAGGGCATATGTCAACAGGATGACCAAAAGAAGCATTGCAAGGACTCGTTACAAACTTCACTTGAAAGCCTTTGAAATAGACCAAGATACATGGGAAGAACTTGCACAAAATAGATTTATATATCGCCCTACAGTCAAAAAAGGCACCCCGTCTTGTTAAAAGAGGACATATGCAGCAGCTCAGTAGCAAAAAGTAGCTAGAAAGTCACTCGTAGATAAAAAAAAAACCATCTACAGAAGTCATCCCTTGCTTAAATTGTCCAAGGACATTTGCAGTCAGAATAGGGTCAGAACAAACCATTTACAAACTCTCAATCAAGGACAATACTCTAACTGAATGGATGTAACAGATGGTCATTATCATGTGATAGACAAACAACAGTTCACAGACTAGATAACAGGTCATGAAACTAGTCATTGAATGTCCCTGTGTATCACTTAAATCCCTGTATCCTGCAAGATGAAAGCACAGTTTTACCTCTGCATGCTCAATCAGCTTGACCATACAATTGATCCCAGGACATAACGATCTAGAAGGAAATGAACAGTAGACAGACTTGTAAACAGAGACCCCTCAAAACAAGAAACGGAAGACCTCGCAACATCAGAACAGTTAAACGCATTCTGGGGTGCAAAGGGAAAGCTATGCTCTAGGCGGACCCAGGGTTAGCAGATAACCAAGATCCCAAATGTACCTCCTCGCGGTGCACCCTGGTAACAGAAAACAGCAGCTCGAGCTGATTCTGGCCAAATCATTTGGGGATCGTGTCCGAGAATGTGGAGGAAGAAGATGGAAATAGATTTGACTGCAAAAGAGACAGACAATATCTCCGACACCATTTGCATCACCACATACAGCAACACTGTCGACATACAGTGACGCCTGTTAGTCCAGTCAGAACATTGGAGGGGCGGCCAATGTAAAAGGCACGTAAAGATAGTTGCATGGAGAGAAACAAATATATGTCATAATGAGTACAATGACATAATGAAAGGCCAGAACAGCGCCAGAGGGCAGCGCAAACTGCAAATGAAAAGTGAAACGTTCCTAGGGAAGGGGAACTATAAGCTCTGTTAGCTCGAGGCGAGCTTCTAGTTACTTGTGATCCTTATAAGCAGAGACCCAGAACCATACGTGGGCGCTCGGAAAAGCAAGAAGACCTAAACCAACTCTAATGTCGAGCCTACCTATACCGGAAATATGCTCGCGAAGAGAAAGGGTTCCGAACCCGATGGGCTTAGGCAAGAAGGGGGCAACGATGGCAGTCCTGGCCCAACTCTACTGTCTTGATTTCCAATACCAGAAATACACTTGCAGAGAGAAAGGGTTCAGTACCCGATGGGCTCAGGCACAAAAGGGACAACGTTTTAGCCCTGGCCCAACTCTATTGTCAAGGTTTCCTATACTGGAAATACACTTGCAGAGAGAAAGGGTTCAGTACCTGATGGGCTCAGGCGCTATTGGGATAAGGTCGCTCAGCTCGAGAACGCCTTGCTCTCAAACGAGTGGTGTGACTCAAACTTGTGCGAGGGGCTGTCTGTGAACGACGCCTCGGGTAGGAGGGCGAACGAGCCAGGGTCCAACTCTTCTGGCGAGTTCTTCCTCATACGGAACCAGGCTCGCGGATGAGAAAAGGTTCAGTACCCGATGGACACAGGCAGAGTTCGTCCAATTGCACGAGATGGGTTTATAGACGGTGGAGCACCTCGTGCCAAATAGATGCGCTCGACAAGCGTCTTGGCGAAGAGGCACTACACACCAGCGTGCCCGGCGACAGATACACAGGCTGTCACGGACTAGGGACCATACCCAAAATAAAGGAATGACGAAAACGGATGTGCTGGACCTCGGACGTCCTGACCACAAGTGGCCAACCGGGGTGAAAATAATCACAGTTCTACTGTGGAACTTGCAGCACAACGTACTTCACGCTCCCTAGCGGAAATCACACGAAATATTCGTTGTGGCTATTTGAAAGCGAACGCTGAAGAAGAAGAAACACATTCTCAGAAATAAAACCAGGAAAATCTGACTGGACAGATGAAAATTGGGCTGACTTGTCTTAATGTATTTAACGACAAGACAAGAATAACATAAATAGACTGCAGGAGAAATCCACTTTATACCTTCCAGTTTCATATAGGGCATGCTATTGTCAGTAGACATTTAAATTATAAATCAGGTCCTAACCACTACCCACATTTAGGCATAGTTCTCATCCCAGTGAAACAACAGAACACCTTATTGACTGCCCTTCCTGCTCAAATGCCAGGAAAAAAAGCTTTCACAAAACACTGTTAAAGTACGGAAGAACGCGTGTGCAATAGTTGCTAGGCGATTTGGTGCCGTTGAACGGACTGGTTCAATTCCCGTTAGTCTCAAGAACTCTTAAAGTTACTACTGTTTTGTGTGGATCATCAACTCAATTTCAAAAGATCTGCACTTTTTTAAGGATGGCAATGAGAACCCGAAAGTAGATAAACTCAATAGCAATTGAATATCGATTGACACATGTTGCAGGGGAGCAAATAATAGCAACATTGTTTACAGTCCATGCATATCGTAAGATGCGACTAAGGATGTTATGAGGTGGAGTTGGCTGTCTCATCCCATATAGGGTCAAACAAAAAACATTTAATGTAACGTTGGTAAACTTAAACAGATAAAATATTGTTTCAGATGTAACGTTGGTAAACATAAACATAAAACGTTTCAGATCTAACTGTAAATATAAACAGAAAACATGTTGTTTCAGATGCAACATGGGTAAACGAATAATATGAGATTGATGAATTATTTACACAAAAATTCGAAGGTAGCATTAGAATTAGAACTGGACTTGAACTAAGTCCATTCAGCTGATATACGATTGGAATTTCAACTTGAGCAATCCCGTAGCTTGGAGAGAGGAGCTTGACCCGTGTTAGGAAATCATAACTTGAGCTGTGTTTAGCAATAGCAGTTTAGCCAAAAAAGTGGGACTCCTTTACCCCCTTAAAATTTTTTTACTGTCGCCAAAAATTGCGCAAAAATTAACGATTGTACATGACAATGGGCGAATGTTTTTTTCATGTTTTAAAACAACCCCCCCCCCCCCCCCAATTAAAAAGCACCTAAGTTAAGACATTCTTACAGCCGTGAACTTGAGCCAACAGATTTTTCCTAATTCAAGCACCCCACATCCCTAGAAAAAAATTTCAGTCAAGTTAAGACATTCATTGTATATAAACCTTTTTTTCCTCCCTTCCATTTCCCCTCAATGTTAAAAATCGATCACGCACTTGAAACTATCGACTGCAACCTCCCCAGAGATTTCTCCAATGTTTGAAGAACACTCATTGTTTCTTCCTGCGAACGCTTGGTCAGTACCGAGAATGAGCGAGGTGCCGGATTGTTTCATTTGTCAAGGCGCTGAGATCGTTATTGGCAGGCAAAATGATGAGCTACGCTGTGCGGTACTTGACAACCGTTGCTACCTGTGACCACATTATATCATCAAGTGCCGTCACCGCAACCAAGTTTGGATGCAAAATTTAACAGCTTGTCTTTTGCCGTTGTGGTGCACTCTGCTAGACTGTAACATGTCCGTCTCGTGATGTTTCTCTCCGACTTGTATTTCAGCCTACCTCTTGCTCTCCTCCCATTGACTCTACCCTCAAGTAAGATATTTAACAATGTGCCATATCTTTTATTATGTTCAAAAACTTTCTTTATTTGATCTCTATTTCCTTTAATAGTGTTTTTTTTCATACGAAGTGTTAGAACGTCTTTGTTCGTTTTATTCTCTTTCCATGAAGTTCTCCCTATTCCTTCTGTATATTTATATATTAACGGCATAAATTCTGTCTTCTAGTAGTTTGCTCATTGTCCATGTTTCTGAGCCATCAATCAATATAGAATAGATGTAGCATTTTATAATTCTCTTTTTTTTAGTTTGTAATTTGTTTAGATGTCATTATTTTCATTTCAATGAAAGTACTTTTAGCCATTCATATTCTCCTTTTAATTTCTGTTTCACTTTGCCATCATTTGTGATTGTGTCCAAGATATGATTTGTATCGAGAAGTTACATATGTTAGTAGCAATGGGTTGAGATGAGCGGGGTTAGCAGATAACCAAGATCATAAAAGTACCTCCTCGTGGGGGCACCCTGGAAACAGAAATACAGCTGCTCTTGCTGTATTCCTAACACTTTTATACTCGTGTTCGTAGATGTGGATGCTGTAGATAGAATGAGAATTGCCTGCAGAGAGACAGGAAATATCTCCGAAACCTCTGCACCATTACATCCAACATATGCAAGACATCTGTTGGCTGGCTTAAAATGCAGAAACATTGGAGAGACGACCAAAGTCAATGTCCCTAACATACGGTGATCTTACGAGTAAGTACACACCGAATCTGGAAAAAGTAATACACGCTAGAGGGCAGCGTAGTATATGTGAGTCAATTCAGTGGCAACGAAGCTACAATGGTCTATCACGAGACCGACTGGCGGAAGTGCTCTTCATGCTCAGGAACACAAAGAAGCTCACATCCCATCACAATTGACCACATTCAAAGTGGGGGTCATGACTCAGGTATTAGACACGCCAACCTGAACATGCACCCTTGGGTATGGAAGAAAGCTTTGAATACCGATCCAAATTGCACACAGGACAAACAATGAACAAATGTCGGGGAGCGCATTGTTCAAATGTCTGGCTAAAGCAGTGAGATTCGGTATCTGGACACTGCTGGCGACGTAGAAGGGAGCGCAAGTCTCTAAAGACACTGCATAGTCCAACTCGACTGTCGGCCGTTGCCTAACACGGCTCATACATAGGGAATTGGGTTCAGTACTCAAAGGCCCACTGCGAAGCTCCCAGTCCTAGATTCGTATTTCACCTACCTCTTTGGGTAATATACGCAATGGCGAAGAGTCAAAATACAGACAACGCCTGGCATTGGATTGGAAGGCCATTTCAAGTGGACAAGGCGAGTGCGTGAGAAATGCACAGGCCAAATCCCAGACCACCGACGTGTTTGGCAAAGCAGCATCTCGTCTAGGAAGGTGTATCAACCCTGAGTTTAATTCGACCGTCGCCGATACCCAACACGGATCATAGTGAAGAAATTAGCTCTGGGACCTAGGGACACAAAGGTTGGTAATGGAATGGTCTTCCAACACGAGGAACAGCTCGCTGGTTGTGTAGTGTCTCCTCAGAGAATGGACAAACAATGGATGACCCAAGCAAACTATCGTCTCGTAACATGTTTCTCTTTTTTTCTTTCTCTCCTCTTTATCTTCTTCTTCTCCCCCCCCCCCCCCCCCCAAGCAGAACGTTCCCTCCATAGACATTGCACCAAGCCGAAAGGTGAAGTCTCTTGGGTATGAAAGAAAGCTCAGAAACCTCCCAATTGCATATAGGAAGTAAGAACTAATCGCTCGTAATTCCTTGTGTTCTCAAACAAACAACAACAGATGGGAGATATGTAGATTGTTTTAGATGGGAGATATTTAGATTGTTTTAGATGGGAGATATTTAGATTGTTTTAGATGGGAGATATGTAGATTGTTTTAGATGGGAGATATGTAGATTGTTTTAGATGGGAGATATATAGATTGTTTTAGATGAGAGATATGTAGATTGTTTTAGATGGGAGATATGTAGATTGTTTTAGATGGGTGATATTTAAATTGTTTAAATGGGAGATATTTAAATTGTTTAAATGGGAGATATTTAGATTGTTTTAGATGGGAGATATGTATATTGTTTTAGATGGGAGATATGTATATTGTTTTAGATGGGAAATATGTACAGGTTTTGGATTGAGATATGTAAAGGTTTTAGATGGGAAATAGATACGTGTTTTAGATGGAGATATGTAGAGTTTTAAGATGACAGGGGGGATGGGGGTTTGAATACGATGTTTTAGGATGGAGGGAGCTGAATAGTGGTTTAGAGATGACGGAGGTGTGAAAAAGACATTCAAACCTTCCACCTTTCCAAGCTACAGGTGAAGTAGTCTCGTCTCCGGTCATGTTGTCAGGTCTCAGTAACACTTCACGATACCTGTTATCGCTTCTATTTTTAATTAACTTACTGTTATACACCTGTTCTGTTCCATATTGTTTCACATTGTTTATACTCTTGCGAATCTATTGCTTTAATTGTTTTGTCGGGTAAACAAGACACTAGTTTCATGTTACTTGTAGTCATAATAATAAGACCCTAACCTGCCTGGTTCGTAGAGGCGCCCCATTCCAACATCAGACAAAATATCTTCCAGTTGTCCATAAAATCTATATTATTACTACAATGGGTATCCACAGTGAGGGTTGCCACAGAGGGATTCTACAGAGGGAGGCGACAGTGAGCTCACTGTGGCATCCCTCGTAACGAAAAAGCAAACGAATTTGCAGAAAGAAGGAGTCAACCATCCTCAGACCCGCATAACTGTGTGGAGCAGCAGCACAGATACCAGATAACATACTACAAGAATGTCCAATACATTACCAATATTAGACTGAATGTTTAACGATTGACCGCAGAAGAAGTAGGAGTGCCACATTGGAGACAATCAACAGAAGCCCTCCAAACACCTTAAGTTCTTAGCAATTCAGACGATTGTACAAACGTCATGCCCGGAACATTCATTGAGGTGAAGCCATTCAGACGATTGTACAAACGTCATGCCCGGGACATTCATTGAGGTGAATCCATCATAATTATGTTCCCGTTTCATCTCTCATCTGTTCTTCATCTTCTTTTTCTTCTTCTGCGTTCGTTCTGAAACTCCTGCAGATTAGCAGGATGTAGTCCGGATAACGGAATGCGCTGTGTCATGGTTTACAGCATTGCTGCAATATCTGCGCCTTTTTACCAGTCACATCCGACTTCATCATGACTTTGGGTCACTGACTCTATATTGGATGGGACAGCCAACTCCATCCCATAACCTCCTTAGTCGCCTCGTACGACATGCATGGAAGGTAAACAGTGTTGCTATTCTTTGCTCCCCTTTCAGGCCTCGCGAACACACGGGCGATCTGTTCTTAATAAAGTAGTTTTAGAGAAAGCGAATTGTGTCTCTTTACATGTCCAAGTCAAACAAGTTTACGCCGTTTCACCACTGCCAAAATTAGTTCTTATAACCTGCAAGTTTGTTTACGTGCTCTCGAACATATGTGTATTTTGTTCTACTTACATTTACGTGCTATCGGAATTATGTCTATTTTGTTCTACTCACATTATTTTAACAGGTATCTGTAGCGCTTGTGTTCAAAAGTGTTCATATCATCCAGCTCTCACATTCACGCTAATTTGTATGGATGTAAGATTGTTTGTATTCTCTTGTGAATCTATTACTTTAGCTGTATCGGCACCAGGTCCGTAGACAATGGGAAGGGAAATTGGGATGTTTAACCCTCCAACCCAATTAAATCGGAATAACATAACTTTCATAGTATTAGAAACCTGGCCAATAGGCGGGTAAAACGCCAACTCTAATAGCGATTTTTATAGTACTAGGAACCCGGCCAAAAGGCGGATAAAAAGCTAGCCTTAAATAGCGATTTTTCACAAAAAGGTCATCAAATCTTCCATCAAAAAGATAATCTGACACACGAGTTACCTATTTTGTAATGTATCTTTTCCCCACAGCTAGGAGGAAAATATATCTACGGCCCTGCTTGACACGTAAACCAGGCTATAAAAGATAATATTGTATTGATTTTGTTTGTGCGTATCCTGAGTTGTCATGTGTTTCCCGTTATCCTTAGACACGCGCCCTCATTAGCCGCGGAGGTAAATCTCTGTATGGATCTTTCATGTCCAGATTTCTTCCAATGTGATTCTTGAATCAATTCTTCGCGCAGCCATTTGATATAAATGATCCGGCAATCGATTCATTTTGCACCATGTGCTCTATGCGCGCCTTTCTATGGATATAGTCCCACGGAATATCCACGCCAGTTAACAGATCTTTGATTAGTCCGTGATTTTCATTGGCTAGCGACACAAAGTGTACGCAAAGTGACCAATGAATAAAATCGGTTCAGTCGCGTGTCTGAATGCAGGACATCTGAAGAAATACGTGGCTCTGGGCGACCCCGGGAATTGATTCTTTATGCAGTCAATTACGCTTAGGTATCGGTTAATATATTCCTTGCTCGTACATGACTAATGGATTTCACATTCTCGTAAATGAAGGGTGGGAAATAACGGCTCGTGGGCCAAATGTGGCCCCTAAAGGTTTTTTTCACCGGCTCGTCTAGTAGCTGATAAAGTGTGACCAGCCACACTCAAAGCTAACCATGGTCAAACATGCTTGACATCTTTGCTACTGTTATTACAATCGACGTGTCCACAGACGCCCACAGAGCACAGGCTTTAATCAATGAGAAAGAGACTTTACTGAGCAGATGGGAAATGAGTTTTACTGAGAGACAAAAACCTACAAATACATGATCAACCCAAAGACATAATCAACCTCCTGGGAAAGATCAGAGTACCGTCTTCTTCTGTTTTCTGTCTCAAATTCTTTCAAGCAGATTAGCAGGATGCTGTCAAGAGAACGAAATGTGTTGTGTCATGCTTCACAGCTTAGCTGCGATATATGCGCCGCTCAGCCTGAAACATCCGACTTTAGCATGACTTTTGGGTCACTGACCCTAATGGGATGGGGCATCAAAGCACATCGCAAAATATCCGTAGTCGCCTCTTACGACATGCATGGAAGGTAAAACAGTGTTGCTATTATGTGCTTCCCTTTACTCCACGGAAACACTCATGCCATATCAGCTTTTGACATTGCACACAGCGTAACAATCTTCTGACATTGCACACAGCTTAACAATCACCTGAACAGAATACGACCACAACACACTCCAGGGTGCAGGCTGTGCACTCATCCATATGAAACTGTTGACCACCTTTTTGAATGTCCAGCGCTAGATGACGTCATGAAAATGCTTCTCCCTCCGTGACCAGATAAATGGAACACCTTATATAGAAGAAAACAACAGCTCACAAACACATGCGTATATCACACAATCACCCTTGTATTGACGATGTTAGAAAGGGGAGTAAAGAATAGCAACACTATTTACCTTCCATACGTGTCGTAGGAGGCGACTAAACCGGTTATGGGGTAAAGTTAGATGCCCCATCGCAGGGGTCGGAACCTTTTTGTCTGAGAGAGCCATGGACACCACATATTTTGAAAAGTAGTTCTGTGAGAGCCATGCATTATGTTTAAAACTAAAAATTTAAGTAAATGTGTGCACTTTGTGTAATTCCATCACCAAAAGTACAATAATTATGTCTGAATTCTTTTTAATAACATTGTTATGCTGTTGCTAATCAATAATGAGTATTTCTTACCATTAATGTGACTTCTGATGCTGAGCTGCAGTAGACTTTAGCTCATTTGTAGAATGAAATATTGATATGCAATTAATATGTAGATCAAAGGAGTCGAAAGAAACATTTTTTTTATAATCGAACATTTGTCTGCGAGCCAGATGCCATCAATAGAGCCACATCTGGCTCGCGAGCCATGGGTTCCCGACTCCTGCATAGGGTTAAAGTGCCCCAGAAGCCATGCTGAAGTTGGATGTGTCTGGCCGAAATACGCCGATACCCCAGTCAAGCTGTAAACCATTTCCGTTATCCGGACTGCATCCTTCTATTGTGCAGAAGTTTAAAGAATGAACGTAGGAACAAGAAAAATACCACACAATGACATTGCGGTCCAACAGCATTATCCATGGACCGCTGGATCAGCAAACCAACCAACTTCATGAGTCACACTTTCCCGATATACTCTCACCAAATATACAGGTAATTAGCGTGTTGTCCAGGTGTGTTCGTTCTATTTCATCGTAGAAATGTAAAATATTTACCTGCCTTTGATGCCCAAAACACATCATTTCTGTGTCCATAGAAACGTTTTGCCAAGGGTTTGAGGCACCTCGGAAAGAATTTCTTTAAGATCAGGAAAGAACATCTTGCCCATAAAGATACCGTAAGTGTGTATGTTTGTAATAAGTCTTTATGTTTGTGATAAGTGTGTATGTGTTTGTGAATCGTCAGTTTGTATGTCAGTGTGTTTGTACATTGTAAGTTTTATGTCGGTAAGTTTTTGTGTTTATGTTGGTATCTCATAAGTTTGTATGTATGTATGTATGTATGTATGTATGTATGTATGTATGTATGTATGTATGTATGCATGCATACGTTTTTTACATTATAATTTTGTATGTCAGTAAGTTTATTTATTTTGTATCTAATAATTTTTATGTTTGTATATTCTAAGTGTGTTAGTAAGTTTCTTTTATTTTGTATCTAAGTTATATGTTTTTATATTGTAAGTTTATAGGACAGTAGGTTTGTATGTTTGTACATTTTGTTCTGTGTATCTCTTGTTTGTAAGCCCATAAGGTTGCATTTGTTTCTGTAAATGTGTATGTTTGATAAACACTTCACAAAACAATTAATGTATGGTAAATTTCCTAAGGGGAAACAACTGACCGGTGGATAGAAGAAACGATTCAATTACCCTCAAAGTGTCTGTAAAGAGCTTCAACATAGACGCCACAACCTGGAAGTCAGTTGCTCAAAATCGTCCAGTGCTGGTGGCGTAGCAACACCGGAAAGGTGCTTGCGTCGCCGAGAATCATCAAATCTCATAGGCACGGATAAAAAATGCTTCCCGAAAAGAGAGTAAAACAAACATACACATGTCCAATTCTGATCAAACGACAGGGGATTCTATGCCGGGTTTGGGTTTTTCAGTTATCCCCGCACATATCAGATTACAAGTGGGACTGCTGTAAAACTGTATAATTATATTATTTGCTTAAAGCACAAATACGATGCCTTTAGATGTGAACCCCGTAATGTTATCATTTGTAAACACTGTGATAAGAAATATATCAGTGAAACGGGCAAAAGACTAAGTTTCTGCCAACGTATTCATGCCGTTAAACCACAGATCGCATAATCTTTTGTCGCTATACACTTCAATAGCGCTTATCATTGCGGTGTCGTGACATTCAGTTCAATTTTGCACCACATACGATAGAGCTAGGACACCCTTGAAAATCTCCATATATTGTAGTTCGGTACCCTTAAGCCATTTAGTCTTCTTAATACCGATCATTCATTTATTTAGATTTGGTTGGTGGTGACTGTTGGCTATTGTCGGTCACATTGTTTTCAGGCATAATTTTATTTATTTCTCATTTCCCATATTTTTTTAATGCGCGACTCTATGACAATTCTGTATGTGAGTACGTCATTTGTTAACCATGGATGTCTCTGCTGTTAACCATGGATGTCTCTGCTGTTAACCATGTATGTCTCTGCTGTTAACCATGGATGTCTCTGCTGTTAACCATGGATGTCTCTGCTGTTAACCATGGATGTCTCTGCTGTTAACCATGGATGTCTCTGCTGTTAACCATGGATGTCTCTGCTGTTAACCATGGATGTCTCTGCTGTTAACCATGGATGTCTCTGCTGTTAACCATGGATGTCTCTGCTGTTAACCATGTATGTCTCTGCTGTTAACCATGGATGTCTCTGCTGTTAACCATGGATGTCTCTGCTGTTAACCATGGATGTCTCTGCTGTTAACCATGTATGTCTCTGCTGTTAACCATGGATGTCTCTGCTGTTAACCATGTATGTCTCTGCTGTTAACCATGGATGTCTCTGCTGTTAACCATGGATGTCTCTGCTGTTAACCATGGATGTCTCTGCTGTTAACCATGGATGTCTCTGCTGTTAACCATGTATGTCTCTGCTGTTAACCATGGATGTCTCTGCTGTTAACCATGGATGTCTCTGCTGTTAACCATGGATTTCATGTTTTACAGATCTGCTGTTATTACTCTTGTCTCATGTTTTACAAATCTGCTGTTAATTACTCTTGATTGCCTGTTGGTCGACGATAGTGGTGTGCAAAATACGGCCCGTGGATCAAATACGGCCCGCCAACCAAATTTTACTAGCGCGCCATACCAGAAGGGCTTAGAAGAAAATACTTGTTTGCTTTATCGAACAGGACAAGGACTCATTTCGGCCCGCCGGCCTAACAAGTTTACCAACCTCTGATGTATTGTATCATCGTGTCTTCTATTTTTGAACCATACTGCCTTGCTCTAGACATACTGCCTTGCTCTAGACATACTGCCTTGCTCTAGACATACTGCCTTGCTCTAGACATACTGTAGAATGTTGCACATGATTATCAATTGAAGACATTAATATGAAATGTCTTAAAACAACTATATAAATTGTCTTCAAACGATGATATAAATTATCTTAAAACTGATTAATTATTTGAGATATAACATTAAGACACTTGAGATGTGGTTCTTGTGCAGTTAGACATGTGATATAAACTGAACCGTGAAAGCCTGAGCAAAAGACAATGGCTTAACCGTGACACTAGGAAGATCCCTGAATGTCAATAATTAAGATCTGCCCAGGATCAGGGTACGCTTTCATTGGATATTCCAGCTCAGTTACTATTCTTCTGGCAGACTGACACACCCAAGAATGGAATCCCATTTGAAATAAATGAAACTCTTTTATACACATTGAGAACACAGGTACACGACAGGTAGATTTACAAGGCAAACTTGAGAAGCTCTGCATGCTATTCCTTGCTCGTAGGAAGTGATATCGTTGCATACCTGTAGCAACCGGTTCCAGAATACAAACATGTGTTGGTTTTCAGGTATGCACGTGTTTGAAATACGTGTGAAACGTAACGCGGCAGGCGAAACATGTCAAATAGTGATTGCAACCACTGTTACCACTGACGTTTTTGAAATAACCCCCATATGGCTCTGTAGCCCTGTAAAAAAACACTAATATGTTTCCCAGAGTATATAATGCATCTAAATAAGGCCAATGTATTAGCCTTGTCTTCAGCAAGGAAAGCATGTTTGCCTTAAAAAGGCAATTCGCTCATTTTCGTGTGCAGTTCCATCGTTTCCATAAGACTTTTGGGACTTTTTTCAGAAATCCTTAAGAGTGTAGAAAATGTTCACGTCTTTTGGCTTAGATTCCTGGTACTAAAAGTCATGATCTGATATCCTACGGCTTAAAGAACAGTTTTACGTTGACTAATAAACAGTATCGATGTTTCAACCAAGATATCTTTATCAAGAAATGAATTAACAACTACAGAATGGAACCACATAATTAAATGGAGAATACATTTCAACACTAAAGCAGAACATATATTTTTGGTCGTAACGTCGATCCTGTGCATTGTTCAACGTAAAATTGATATTTCTTCTTCTTCAGCGTACATTCTCAAACTCCTGCTGAATTCTCTTGTAGCAGGACATGTCCTACTAGATTTCCAGCAGAATGTAGTCCAGAGAATGGAAATGCGTTGTGTCGCCGTTTTATTTGCGCCAATGGCCAGACACATCCGTCTTCGGCGGAAATTGCTATTTAATCTTTGTTATGTATTTTAAAATATTCACTTACCATGCGGTGCAGTTTTACTGCAGTCTCCGCATTACTCAATTTTGAATATTATGTCGCCTGTGTGTTGCCGGGGCCCAAAAGGGGAGCAAAGAATAGCAGCACTGTTTACCTTCCATGCATGTCGTAAGAGGCGACTAAGGAGGTTATGGAATGGAGCTGGCTATCCCATACCATATAGGGGCAGTGACCCAAAGCCATGCTGAAGTTGGATGCGTCAGGCCGAAATGCGCAGTTATCGCAGCAATGCTGTAAAGCAGGGCTATTCAATTGGCGGCCGTGGGCCAAATCCAGCCCCCCAGAGGCATAGTAAGTGGCCCGCGGATCATTGCTAAAACAGTGAAATAAAGTTATCAAAAATGCCGGGATTCGGACCGTGATGATCCCCATTTTCTACATTATGGTCCCTGAGTAAATATAATTGAATAACCCTGCTGTAAAGCATGTCCCAACGCATTCCTTTCTCCGGACTACATCCTGCTAATCTACAGGAGTTTGATAACGCACGCAGAAGAAGATTATGCTACTACACACTCTATTATGTGTAGTATTTACGTGTTATCTGTCCTTCCAATTTAGTGTTGTGATGTAGTCTCTGTTTGCTTTTGTCGTTCGATCTGTTTGTTCGTTCCTCTCTTGATAAAGACATTTTGGTTGAAACGTTGATCCTATGTATTGTTCAATGTAAAACTGTTATTTAACATTTTTTATATTTTGTAAATATTTATTTACCAACTGATTTTTTTAAGGAAGCTTTCAAAAAAAAAAAAACCTCATTACGATAAATCTGCCCCCCCCCCCAAAAAAAAATAATCCCAGATCTAGTGAACAACTCCAGCTGTGGCATCGCTTATTCAAAAACAGCAGTTATAGAACAATTTATTTGTAAAATAAACACAGAATATTTCAACTTGAGTCAGTATGCTGTGCATGGTTGGCATGTTTGCTATTTTATTTTGTCATTTTCAAACATCACTGGCCATACAATTTTTTTTTTTTTTTTTTTAAATAGAAATTTAGAAATGTATAAATTTTTACGATACGTATTAGGTTTGTTCATTATCCTCTTCGCACACCGGGCTTGTCCGTAGTTGCTCTGTTCTTCACTTCGGTAAATCTCTCAGGGTATAGCGGATGGTGGTTCAGGTTATATGGTGATTCAGTGTTCTTGCGAAATTTCTTGTATGTTTTCTCTTAGGGCCACGTCTGGCTTGACACTGCTTAAAATTCGCGCATTCTTGATACTCACTCATGTATCTCAAAACCTCAGATCATGTGGACCCTCAAAGAGCGTTATGTCTACTTGGTACATCGGCTGACCATCTGTTATGGTGGCGAAGCTAGCTAATTTGTCTGCATGTTAGTTTGCCTCCACACTCGCGTGTCCGGGGACAAAGATAAGAGTAACTATGGCATTGGTGCGCACTTTTTAGCGCTATCCAATAACTCCACCACCCATCGCCTATGCTCATCATCTGTTTGACTTTCTTAATTATATTCATTGAATCACCAAGTATACACTCTTCGAATTAGGCTTACTATACCACGTAGTTTAGTGCCTCAGTTACGGCAAACACTTCCATTATTAGACTGCTTGTTTTTGCGGGAAGACCCCACTGGCTTCGTGAACTGCTCTTTCGCGTGATCTGGCGGTAGAGTCCCTTATGAACCCCCTGGTGACGGATGACCGACTCATCCTTGAAAATCGCATCTGTATTACCTGCATGTTCGCAAATAAATGCATTAACCTCAGCATCCATACTCACAGGTCTACGCTCCTTGCACTATTTGTTAATTGTTATGACTATCGTTAATGCCTCCTAAAAGACAATGTGAGCAGGTGTCAATTTTTCGCCAGGACTGATGCCTTTTGGTTTACAAATCTTTTTATCCAAATTTTTGACAAATCTGCTCACGTCTACATGTATTGTGTAATTAGTATAATTAATTTTCTAACTGCTGTCAAAATGGACCATGAATCCTAATCTTATATTAATAAATCAATCACCATGTTGTTTCTCCACAACTCTCTGTTTCTCCACAACTCTCTGTTTCTCCACAACTCTCTGTTTCTCCACAACTCTCTGTTTCTCCACAACTCTGTTCCTCCACAACTCTCTGTTTCTCCACAACTCTCTGTTTCTCCACAACTCTCTGTTTCTCCACAACTCTCTGTTTCTCCACAACTCTCTGTTTCTCCACAACTCTCTGTTTCTCCACAACTCTCTGTTTCTCCACAACTCTGTTCCTCCACAACTCTCTGTTTCTCCACAACTCTCTGTTTCTCCACAACTCTCTGTTTCTCCACAACTCTCTGTTTCTCCACAACTCTCTGTTTCTCCACAGCTCTCTGTTTCTCCACAACTCTGTTTCTCCACAGCTCTCTGTTTCTCCACAACTCTCTGTTTCTCCACAACTCTCTGTTTCTCCACAACTCTCTGTTGTTAGTGACGTTCTCTCATGCCATAGTAATAATCCATCAAGAAATGTCTATGTCTTCATCTGTCTCGTCTCCTCTTGATATTTCCGTGGTTACTAAATGTTCATGTTTTGCTCTTTCCATCATATGCAGTACAAATCTCTTAGATACTTATTAAATATAAATCTTTGAAGTTGCACTCAAGTGCATTCATGGTAGATGTGGAACAGAAGTTACAAGCAGAATACGAGTGGCTAAAAGTACTTTCAATGACATGAGGAAAATATTGACATCTAAACGTATAACTAATGTTAGAAGCGAAACAAGTTAAAAGTACAATAGCAATGGTTAAAAGCACTTTCTTTGATATAAGGAAAATATTATCTAAACAAATCAGAAACTAAAAATTAGAATTATAAAATGCTACTTCTATTCTACAATATTGTATGGCTGATTTTTAATTCTTGATTAGAAAATGGCCTCACAGCACGTGGGGCATTTCCATAAGTGCTCCGCCCTCTGTTCCAGCAGTTGTCTGACTCGATGGTGTTTCGAGTCTAATGCCGCCGAAACAGACGTGGACATCAGGGCACAGATCTGGCACTTGCGACAGGTTTCTTTGTTGTTCCGCCCAGGCACGCCGTGCCCGCAACTAGTTCACGTACAACGTCGGTCTGTTGGAACAACATGGTAACTGTTATTGAAGGTTACGACTTCGAGATTGTATAGATGACGTGCCATGAAGCTTATATAAGAAGATAACTTCAATATAACGGCATGTCATCTACTAAGGTTTTTACTGTTGCATGGTTGATTTGTCTAGTGAGCCATTGTGAGACCCACCGACGCAACCACATGCGTAATATTGTATGGATGAGAAGCATAGATAATGAACGAACAGCTAGAAGACAATATTGATGCTTTTGAGATATGGATATATAGGAAAATAGGAATAACTTCATGGAAAGAGAAAAAAATGAACAAAATAATTCTGACAACATTGCATATGAAAAGGAACTATTAAAAAGAATACCCGGTAAATATCTAACAAATAAAGTTTTTTGACATACTAAAAGATATGACACCTTGTTGAAAACCTCACAAATGAAAGGCCATTTAGGATAGAGTCAAGGGGAGGCAAGCAAGAAACAGGTAGCGATACACGTTGGGGGGAAACATCATGAGATTGGCAGGCTACAGTCTAGCAGAGTGTACACTAAAAGAAAGATAAAGATTTAAATATAAAGTTAGCAGAAACACAAATAAAAGCGGTTGGGGTTTTGTTGCCTACAGAAATGGCGTGAAGTTGGTTGAGAAATCTTCAGCATGTTCAACTGTCACATCGAGCATGAGGATGGAGATAGAGGGAGTTACAGCAGCTCTTAATTGGTTGATAACTGATACATCAACACACGCGGTGATACTTACAGACTCTCAAAGCATGTTGCGCAAGATAGAAAAGTTCATGCTAAGAAAAGAATGGTGGGACTTATTGAACAACTCAGGTGTCCAGAGCATTACATGGATATACTGCCCTGGTCATGCTGCGGTCAGAGGAAATGAGAGGGACGACTTATTGGCAGGCAATGCGGCGATAGACGGCACATTGCTGAGAAGAGATAAAGCAGATTTAATAAAGGCAATAATAAATTCATTTCAAGATGCAGATGATGTCAATGAGGTTGAGAACGTACACATGCAGAGAATGTTAGAAATGGGAGTATTCAGAGGTGAGGGGAGGAAAAGTAAATTTTTTGGAAAGTCCCGAAGATCACACAATCAACACCTGACCGGAACTATGAGTCTACATACACTGGGATGGCTGCTGGAGCGGAGGGCGGAGCACTTATGGGAATGTCCCGCGTGCTGTGAAGCCAGTTTCTAATCAAGAAGCAAGATAAAGATGTTAGAGGTCCATTCCAGCCAATCTTCATTTTCGAGACAGTACATGATGATTATGATTTCAACCGCCATTTTCTATGTTTTAGTAGTTATTGTACACAATCTAGTGCTTTGATCATTTCTTGGACATTTTAACCTGAAATTCGGCAACTATGTAACCATGATGCTGTGTCAAGGTCAGGTTAAACCGCTATATTAATATTTTTCTTTAAAATTTGATAATTTCATTTTTTGGTATCCATTTGAAAGTGCAAACATTTGTGCAAACAATGATACATGTCTAGTTGTAATCATTCATCTGGAAGTATTTTAAATTATTTTTTAAAGTTTCCATGGTTACTGGTTATTTGGGTAAATTACTAAGAAAACTAGAATGGTGAGTCCATGTTCTCAAGCCTATGGACACAAGACTCTTATATACAGTATCAGTTATAAGGAACACATCATTTATAGAGAATGGCGTAATATATAAAGGAATAGGAGAAGCAGGAAGACTTAACAAAAGCAGCAATAAAAAGAATTTAGGTTACTACTGAGGTGCCATTAATTAGGTCAAATATGGAGAAATTTAGACTATGAAGAAAGCAATCTGGGAACATATACAAGGAATACAGCTAAACTGTTCACAATCATGGTGTCACAGTCACAACAGGAATAAGCTGACTGATTTTATTATAGAAATAATAAAACCTGATTTTTAAAGGAACTTTCGGGTGATAATTTGTTAAAAAGTGTGTTTGCCTGGTGGGACAAAAATTCACATGAAGCATTCCATCACCTGATCTGGCATATTTGTCTTAAAGCAACATTTGTAGGAAAAGAGAGATTAGAATTAACTGTAAATGATGCAATTATGGTATTCAATGAAGGGAAGCTAGGCAGGACTGAATTTCAGGACTGTCATTTTGAAGAAATTAGGATTCAGCTGTGGGTACCACAATGTTACGACATTTCAGCGTATCAGCAGACCCAGAGTAAGAGACGCTGAAGAAGGAAATATAATTGATAGACAGATAAAAAGAACAAGAAAAAGTATAGATGAAGACAAGAAACGTGATAAGGATGATATGCAACCATTTTCTATTAGGGGGGTTTAACATGCCCGTTGCATGGTACCATCTTCTGCTTGCCTTTTCAGACTCTGTTTGGTAACAGGTGCATTCCTGAGATCGTGGTAGCGTGTTATTGTATTTTGATAATAAGTTTGATTGATATAAGGCCGATCATCCTCCTAAGAAAACGGGAACCAGTTCTTATGTGAAAGTGTAACGGTTATTGCTTGAATTAAAACGGTAAATTGGTGATTTTAGGATATTCAACTCCCCACACCCCCATCCAACAATCATGACATCAACAGCATAAGACATATTTATTAATGGAAAACCAGCCTTGTAAAATATTCCCTAGATTTTCATTGGCTATCACAAGAACTTTAATCTTAGTGACCAATGAGATACACGAGAATAGTCAAATGAATAATGGAATACAATATTTAGCATTACAAACCACTGGTAAAACCATCACTTCTATTCCGCCACCACCCCGATAGAATTTCCTTAAATTTGTTGTTGAAAATCAACAACTTCCCTTACTGAATTTTGTTTTAAAATGGAAAAAAAGTCTGACCGATGCCTTGCGATACTGCTTTATATACTACGATTGACTTGTCACCAACTCTTTTCCCGTTCAAAATTTCGTCAAGTAATATCTACTTTAGAATATTGCGAATTACCTCCATATGTATTCCGTCCATCTCAACACAGCGATACGTCGCTTGCCTAGAGCATCACCCATAGCACGTAACTCCGTAGCTTCAAGCAATAACCCCCAGAGATCTCAGAAGAAAGTCAATTTATACGCGAGACGTCACGAGCGGGATTTGAACTGGCGACCTATTGAGCACAAAGAATATCTATGATTTACTAGCGTAGCGACTGCAATGATACATTTTTTTACTTGTCCTCAGTGTTTGTTCTCAAGCTCCCACTGATTAACAGGATGTAGCCCAGAGAACAGAATGTGTAATATTTTACAATTTTGCTGCAATATCTGCACCATCCGGCCTGACACGTACGACTTCTGTATGACTTCTGGCTTGCTTTCACCCTCTATGGGATAGGCCCGCCAACTCCACCAATAACCTCCTTAGTCGTCTTATGCACAGAACGAAAGCAACTGCTACTCTTTGCTTCCTTACGAACTCCGGCTACGCAGAGACAAAATATAATTTATATTTCCTTTTTGATGCGCTGATGTGAAGATGCGTAAGATTCCTTGCTAATAGAAACGACATTTGATAGTTGCGAGGTTGTCATATCCGACCGCCTCTGCCAACCAACTATGCAAATTCACCAACATAATGCTAGAATGATACCGCTCTTTGAGCTTGGCGGACATTGTTAATTTAAACCGTTTGCGTCGATCGCACGTTTTGCTCCTCGCGTATTCTCGCGTGAGCCGAAACAATGCACGCGCTTACAAATTCCCAGAGTGCAGTTGTTAAAGGATTGATTGATCCATGGAAAATACTAGAACACGAGGACTGAGTGAAGTGTTAGTTTACCTCTGTCTCGCTGTCGCGCGAGTTCTCTTACCCCAAACGTTTGTCTGGTGTGATTTTTATTTTCTTGCCTACCTATTCACCAGTAGCGTAGCGTCAATAGACGCAAACATTTTCGGCCTCCACTCCATGATAAACAACTTAATTAGCGCACACAAAAAAATATAAATTTTTTTTTACTATAATCATTAGTAAATATATTTTAAAAAAATATTTCGCTTATTTACAATAAAGAAGTAATAAGTAATGACGCTGCACAGCATACAGAGGTATACAGTGCAATGACAGAGTGACTATAAATCTGTACAGATAGATCGCAGGTTTATTAGTGTTATGAAAGATATATACTGAACGCCATCTCAGTCATATATATAATGGGATTGGAACAACTAATCAAGAACACAAAGAAATATAGCGAAGCACAAAATTTGTATTTAAACACGCAGAAAACAAAAATCATGTCAACAGATATAACAACACAACAACCAAAAATCAGAATAGACAATACCGAGATAGAATGTGTGGATAAATTTGAATACTTAGGAGCAAACATCAACGGTGCAGGAGACTGCATGGCAGAAATAAGGAAGAGATTGGCAATGGCATATTGCAAAATAACACGGCTGAAAAACATATGGAAAAACAACAAAATAGAAACGAAAGTGCTAATGTTACGAACTTTTATTTTTCCGGTTGCAACATACGGCTGTGAAACATGGACTCTAAGTAAAACAGCGGCAAAGAAAATCAACGCCTTCGAGCTGAAATGCTACAGAAAGATACTTAGAATATCATGATAAGGATAAAATCAGAAACTCAGATATTATAAACACACTGAATATTCCAGAGTGTTGGTTACTAAACACAATAACAAAAAGAAAACTACGCCTGTTTGGTCATATAAAGAGACATAACTGTTTAGAAAGACAAATAATGGAGGGAAGAGTACTTGGGAAGAGGAGAAGGGGCAGACCAAGATGACGATGGACTGACGACATTAAAGATAATATGAATACATCGCTAGAAAATGCAAGCCACATCGCCCAAGACAGAGAGAGGTTCAGAGAGTTCATTGGGAAGACAACGTTCTGGAAGGAATACGTCACATCATGACATCTCAGTCTAGCGTATGTTCCAATTAGAACTGCGATTTTCATTGGTTGCAGGCCTGACCTTGGATTTTTTTAAATAGCGATTGCATTATCCTTCATACGCTGGCTTCAGAACAATCATACGCTTAGACATAATTTACTAACTATTTCTCGGAACTTTACAAAGGAAATGCCCTATCTGTTACAATATTTTCAAATAAATGTAATAAGCGAGTAGCTCCTAGTAGAAAGACTAACATAGATCTGTGACCTCACTATAAGATGGTACATTTTACTTAACATAGACAATATTTTACGCTATTAGGGTTTTGTTTTTTAAATTAAAAAAAATTAGTATGTGAGAGTAAATTTAGTTTTACAGCAAAGAATTCTCTCAGAATATATTGAATAGTTTAATAATAAAACAGTACCAATCCTTTTGATAACATGTATGCAGATGAGACAACACATTTACCTCCTAATGAATTCCATATATATTTTGTAGTAAATGACATAAACTCAATCTATCAGGAAGTAACAAACTCCGTGTAGTGTTGAATATACGCTAAAAAAACCATTAGTAGATGACAAGCCCTTATATTGAAGCTCTCTTATGGAAGCTTTGTTGTGTTTTCTGTTTTTTATGCGTTGTTATTAGTATATATGCATGCACCCTCTTTATTTGGGAGGGAGCCAGAGATGCACTGCAACACTGGGGAGGGAAAACTGATTGCAATGGTTGAGGTCCATCATAGGAGAACAGTGACTCAGAACGTGACAATTATTCTGTCTTGAATATTTTGTTGCATACCTGAAACCATAGAGAAGTTCGGCATAACCAGAAGAAAATTGGTGGCGGGGAATAAGTACAGTGAATCATATCTTGGCTTCAGTTGCTTAGAACAGTTCGTAGGTAAAAACCAACCTTCATGGTAGTGTGATAGTTATACTCTGGCCCGGGGTAGGTCGAAAATTCGCAAACTTCCCAACATAATGCCATCACAACTAATCATATTTAAAAACGAGATCAGACGTCGCATCGGTTATCAAGGTAAGCGGCAGGAAGTGGGCAACCGGGCTGCTCTGACCGAGAAATTGAATATTGGAATGCATTCCAAACAAAACCAAATACAAGCATACACAATATACACAAAAATAACAACAATGCCATCATCTACACAAGTAGCAAAATATTAAACCAAGAAAACCCTGACGGGTAACCAGCAGAGCCAAGATTGTCAAAACCAAGTCTTCACTTAATCTTCTACAACTAAACATGTGGCATAAGAAACAAATAAAGAGAACTGGCGAATTTACTACATACTCACAAGAAACCCTACAGAGAAAAATAAAACAAAGACACTGAAAGATGTATGTCAAGTTTCAGATATATACCAGATATGCCTGTAAGTGCACCAACTGCCATGGCAGGATTTCATATATCAGGAATGTCGCCCAGCTAACAGCCAATCCCACAGATGTGCAGAAAGTGACCATCTTGCACACTGGAGGAACATACACACAATCTACAACATAACAGCCCACTCCAGACAGCATGCAATCTACCTGAAATCCATACAACACAATTTCTCAAAACAATACTTGCCGGTGACTTTAATGGCCATTCACCCCATTGGGGTTACTAGAACCACAATAAGACAAGCATATTTGTAGTGGGACTCTGTGAAACAACAAACCTGCAGTCCTTCGAGATGCAAAGTCTGTTCCAACACTTCTGCACAAGAGCCATCTATCTCTCAGTCGACTCGATTTTACTATTTTTTCATCTGATATAATAGACTCTTGCTCTCTGAACATTCTTGATGAATTGACCACAAACCAATTCTCATCACCATAACTACACCCAACAAAGTCTATTTCAAACAGAAAACACGCTGGAACTTTGGCACGGCAGATCAACCTATTAAAAGATGTCACTCGGCGTTCTCACTTTTTTTATTAACTCACATACCTACGTGCCTACACAGCTAAAATATTTGAAGTATATGTTAAATTCCACGGACAGCCAATAAAACTAATGTAGAAGTAATCAGAGATGCTGGAGTAAAACGACAAATTGTATCAAAAATTGGAAGCAGACAGTCAATATTTTTAGGGAAATTGATGAGATCACAACTTGATCATTTAGTAACAATCTATCAAGGGGAAAAGAAACAGAGAAAAATTAAGAGAAATTTCTGGATGGGATGTCACTGTTGCACACAAAAATGTCACCAACTGAAATTATTAACATCACAATAGACAGAGTTGTGGAGAAACATGATCGCCGACGCCAATCGGCATGGCACTTGATTGATATTCTACTCAGGACCTAAGATAAACACTTCATGTTTTTTGTGTAAACTTATACTTTCGTTCCCCAACTCCTGCATATTTGCAGGATGTAGACCTGATAGGGAATGCGCTATGTCGGAGTTATCAGCGTAGCTGCGATATCTGTACATTCGTCTGGCACATACAATATCAACATGATTTATTGGTCACTGACCATAAATGGATTCTGACAGCCGACTTGACTCCACCCCAAAACATCTTTAGTCACATCGTACACGACACACCTTACAGGTAAAAGTATTACTATTCTTCGCTCCCCTGTCTGTCCCCTACAACACGGGCGATTGTGTGTATTTTTCCTAGGAAATATTTACGTTAAGTAGGTTGCAGTTGCTTTGTACACTGCCCGGATACACAAATGACGTGTTTTGTACTTCTGAACCATGGAGCCGGTATGTCTGTCACCGATGTAATGCCAGACCCAGATTGAGGAGCAGAGAATAGTAACCGGAGAAAGGAATGCTATGTGGTTTACAAGATATGTCCCAGTTCTTCACTTTTACCTATGAGACAGAACTACATACCAAAACCACCTTAGTCGTCTACGACATGCCTTGAAGATCGCTGTTTATATTCTTTGCTCCCCTTTCTGGCACGTATATATTTGTTGTGAGAACCAGAAGTACTCAACGGACTTTATTCGAATGGCATTTTTTTCAACACGTCATTGGAATGAGTAAACGCCTTGTTTTTAGGAGAGAGACGGCGTCGCCTAGTTGGATGTGCCGAGCTCATGGCTCAACTGTTGTTTGCCAATTCCTGGGTCTGTTTAGACCCCTGCCTTGATGCTGACTTAGAGGCCGGATAAAATAAATGAAAATTCGTTGCACTGTTACAAATGCCCCCTAAACAATTTGCTATGTTTGTCGTAAATTTCTCGCATTAGAACACGAAAAGCGCTCAATACCAATATAGGCACATTGTTTTCTTAATATTTGGTCAACGGGTCTAACATGATAGCCACATGAGCAGAAGCAGGCCAACAGTATTGTTCGGTGTCTCAAGCTCTAAGACTAAGCTACTTCCAGTATTGATGCGGTCAATAAATGACCGAGCGCTGTTGGTCCCACACTTCTTGATACTAGAGGCCAGGGCAGGAATTAAAGCGGACTTGATTGTGTGTTTTGTCGTCTTGCTCGCGGGATCCCACTGGAAACGGACTTTGATGTTTGTGGGAAAGACAAGTGGGACGTGGCACTTTCAGATGGAATGAGAAAATAATTGTTTGACAGAAAGGGGTTATTGGGAAGTATTTGCTGTCTATTGTTTGGGAATGGTCACGCCATTAGTAGCTGACTCTCAGTATGTTATAGTTTAGTTCTAGTTTTCCGAATCGGCGAGGTACATAGGGCACGGCGTCTGTGACGACAAGTGTACCGGGTCCACATCGCTCTGTAGGCAAGTGTACGTCCAGACCTTTCAAAAAGCAATAGCAAATTACTTGACGTAAATAATGTCTAGAAAATAACTACAGTAAATAAATGATAGGTTGGTGATTTCATCCTGAATATGATATGCTACCAATTTTCTGAATCGACATAGACACACTGGACTAATCCATAGGTGCACAGTCTCTCTCCACATAGAGGAAATTAAGTTACTCAACAGTCAGTACGTTAGTTGAGAAGTACCGGTATAGAGTGCGCTATTTGTGTTCGCGGGTCGTTTACAAAGCCGAGAAATCAATATCAACGTCTGACTCCAACAGGAGAACAAGGAAGAAGAGACGACAAATGGAAAATCATTGTCAGTGACGCAGGCGTCAGAGAATTAGTTAACACATTGTGGGGCCCAATGGATTGATATGTTTATTTAATCATCACGGGCATTCTACATCATGTGCACAGGAAAAGTAAATAATCATCGTATCGACCACACGACTTTCATCAAGTGCCATGACTTCTGCTATACAACAGCTGCTCTGTGGTAACACCCCTATCGTAGTGGTTAAGCTGTTCGCCTTGTGTTCATGAGGTCTCGACTCGTGATGTTTTGTTTACAAAGTGGGGTTTTTCCCCGGAGCTCCCTGGGGATTCTAGATAAAGCTACGGAATTACGAAATATTAGTGATACTCTCGACAAGCTGCGTGCCGTTTCGTTGAGGGGAACAGAGTACATATGGAGAACCCGAGTACAATAAAGACAATTCTCTACGCCCTTTGAGCCCTTTTAGACACAACAGAAGATGGCATATACACTTTCCTGCGACTTCTGGTAAAATGTTACGGCCAAAGTTGGAGAAAACAGTTGCAGAGCAAAATGGAGCTTTAACGGCAACACTGAAATAGATGGCCGTTTTTTTTTAAAGCCGCGAGAGCTAGTAGTCACAGATGAGCAGTCAATGCTCTGAAGAATTATATGAATTTATTGTCCTTGTTGTGCGGGAGTCCGCAACAATAAAACAGCCGACACATTGGCTTCGAAATTACGAACACTATGTGAATTAATTATGGACATAATTACACTAGAAATAGATTTGATATTGTGACTTCAGAAATTTGGAGTTACCTCCGGAGCGAGCAGAACAGGATGATTGAGGTCTGGGGGTGTGTATATGTAACCAACGGGCTACTGGAATCATTTGCATACATACTCTTCTTGATGTGTGTGTTCACTCGAGGAAGTCGCTTATGGTGTGCGGAATGGATGTGTTCCCGTACATTGCCATACATCCTTTCAGGTAGTGATAGGAGTGTAGGAAGAGGTGTCCTATTTATATTGAATTTGATGCGCAGACATTGATCAGTGAGAATTTCAGGAATGTTGATATGGTTATATACACATGCGTGTATAGACATGCGTGTAGTTCATGGACTTTCACAGCACAGTGTGTAGAGAGAAATAGTAGAGACTATTAGAGGGGAAAGTGGAGCTTTTGATGTAACTACATGTAGCATGACAGTGGAAATTATAGCAGTGACCAAGGATTTGAACTATATATGCACACAGAGTTCAGTTCATGTCTGTGCATTATTGGCGACTCGCTGAACGTGATCATGAAAATACATTCGGGCTGTTTTTAATGCTGTGAGTTTTGTGCTCAGTAAGCTTCACGCGGTTCTCATGAACCTGTCACGAGTTATTTCCAAAAATGTTATTTTGACCTTGATCTCCTTCATGATCTCACAAATCATGAGGTGAGTACAATTCGGGTAATCGCGAGAAGTTAATGACCAGGTGGACACAGCAGATAGTTTGAATTAATCCAATAAGCGAATATCTTTTATAAATGTAATTCTGAAAAAGTTGTTTCTTTTTTTAACAGTATATATGTCTATATTACTAGTTTTCTGTACCCAGTTACCCCCATTTCCATCATTTATCTGAACGTTCTTCTGGTCTTGATCTGTTGGTCTTCAGTACTACCCTGACGTGAAGATGTTTCTGCACCAAATCTCTTAATGTGAAACCCCTACGACACTGACGAGTTCCTTATTATATATTCTTTTAACATGCATGATACCACCGAAGTAGGATATTTTGGGTCATTTGCGTAAATATAACGTTTAGTATGACCTCACGACAAGATCGCCTAGTATGTCCTCACGACAAGATCGTCTAGTATGTCCTCACAACACGATCGTCTAGTATGTATTCACAACAAGATCGTCTAGTATGTCCTCACAAGATCGTCTAGTATGTCCTCACAAAATCGTCTAGTATGTCCTCACAACAAGATTGTCTAGTATGTCCTCACAAGATCGTCTAGTATGTCCTCACAACAAGATCGTCTAGTATGTCCTCACAAAATCGTCTAGTATGTATTCACGACAAGATCATCTAGTATGTCCACAGGATAGTCTATTTTGTCCTCATGAGTGTTCAAATTATATAATTTTGTTCTAAGTGCAGGTAATATGTTGTTGTCATCAATTCCGACTCTTTCATCTTATTTTTTCATTAGTAATGACTGCAACTACAGATAATCTGCCTTCTCTTCTCACAATCTCTCCCTCATCCCCCTTCCTTTTCATATTCCCACATCGAGTCGGCAGTTAAACCAATCGATATTGTCTCCTCGTGGCCGCGACAGAACTAAATGCACGTACTAAAAATCGCCTGTTATCAGAAGTAGTCACTTAACATATTGTTGAGATTACTCGTTATGAGTTTGACATTCTATGAGAACGCTTTTCATCACCGATTTTGACATTTTCTAAATGTCACTTTCAATGATTCGAGCTTTGAATAGGCTCTAGTCAAGTAACGAACAAATTGTATATCATGTCTATTCAAGCGGTTATCGGACGGAAATATTGATAAGCTAGATGCTAGTAATACTTGCGTGCACCATCTGTAATAATATTGGATGTAAATGTTGTTATTGTATAATATTCCTTCAGAAGGATGTTCTTTATGAGACTGGTTGGCATATTGACCCGTGGGATAATGCTGGTCTACAAATCAATGTTGACTGACCAGCTCCCTATCGAGTCCAGTTATTCTCTTCCTTCTACCATCATCATCATACCATATTATTTTCTTATGTAATATTGTTTGTCTGTTGCTTTTCGTCCCGATGAAGAATTTTTAGTCGAAATGCCATCTGTCGCTACGTCTTGTTGCCACAATGTTTAAAAAAATAAATATTGGTAAAATATACCTATTTCCTTTTTATCTTGATACTTAACCTGTGTTACCACAGCACTCGCATTTCTAGTATCGGATTGTCTGTCGTCACTAGTGTTATTATCTCTTAATTCCAGCTCTTGGCGTGGAGACGGCATAGTACTATCTCCATAGTACAGTCATGGACAAATATAAGCCATGTGGGCTAAATTGGGAATCATCCTAACGTGACACGTTTGTTATTTTTTTCGGGATTTTCATTGACTGTCGACACAAACTATACACAGAATGACCAATGAAAATCGCGGGGAAAGTCAAATGCGTCATTTTAGAAGGATGATTTCTGATTACCCAGCGGCATTGTATAATTGACAAAAGGCACGTTCCAGCCAACATAAGCTGGAAACTAAGAACGGGGGTGTGGCATGCCTTAAAACGAGCTAGAGCACAATCTTACCCAAAGTCAAAGATATCATACCAAAAGGCGCACCAACGCCATGGTACCATGCAACCCACTAAGATAATATTTCTTGATTAGAAATCAGCATAATCGCACACCGGACATTCCCATAAGTGCTCGCCTCTCAGTTCCAACAGGCATCCAAGAGTATGCAGACTCAAAGTCTCAGTCAGATTTAGGATTATGTGATCTTCATAACTTTCCAGAGAGGACACTTTCTTCCACCCCTGGTTATCCCCAGATCTGTAATTTTTTTTATGTGCACATTATCATCCCCAACATAGTCTTCTTCACTCTGTAGTAAATCAATGACTGCACTTATTAGGTCGGCTCTATCTCTCTTCAATACTGTGCCATCAACCACAAGTGTCTACCAATGAGTCTGCTCTTTCGTTGCCTCTGACCCCTCATGACTAGGGCAGTAAATCCATGTAATACTTTGAACAACCGAATTGTTCATTAAAGTGACCCTATCCTTTCTTAACATACACCTTTATATCTTCCTCAGAATTCTCTGGGTGTCAGAATCACAGTGTGAATTACTATTTCAGTCACACGTTGCAGTAGTCAATGTTTCTATTTCTATTTTCATGCTCGCTGTTGTAGTGGATTAGGCATGTGATTTTTCAAACACATTTTATCCATTCTTGTAGGCAACAAAACCCCATCCATATTTATCTATTTCTCTGTTGATTAAGCAATCTGTATACAGTATATGATTGTGACTGGTGGTTATGAGGGCATCTGGACAATGTCACACGCCCATTTTCTACACGCTTTCACCAGTTGTATTACTACATTTGCCAGATACTATTTCTCTTTGTTAACTTCCACCCATTCACTGCCTTTCCCTACTTCTTCCAATTCACACACTCTGATCAACGTCCTCTGCTTCTGTCATCCAAAACTCTCCACGTTTGAGTCATTGCCCTTTTCCCATCTAGCTTTTTGTGTACGGGATGTTGATCATTTTGGGTACATCGAGGTATGCCTTCATCTGCACCACTTGATGCCGTACCATAATGCTGGGCAAATCTAACAAGCATCTATTGACCGTGATGGCGATATCTTTAGTACATCCTAGCACCGTCTTAATAGCCTCATTTTGGATTATTTCCAATCAATCCACGTGTGTCTGGTACATAACATGTCTCCTTCTTTCGTTCGCCAGGACATGCCTATATCCGAAGTTTTTTGTTTCTACTAGAAATTTGACTGTGTTATGTAGTCCGTATAGTTTTTATTCCATTGTTGTTTCTCTGGGTCAGCGTATTTGTCTCAATATTTCATATTCCTAACATTCCTGAAGAATATATTCTGCTGTCTGTTGTGCATCTACACATGACCTTACTTCCAATCTTGAACTTTGTATACATATGGCTGCGGAGTCGGGTATGTCCTGTTCTGAGGCGCAGAATCACAACTTGGTCTGGTATATTCATAATTTGGTAATCGAGTTGGAGTTGGCTTTCTAAATTCCCCGATGATCTGTTTCTTTTGATGGTACGTTATTGGCACATCTGGTCGAGCATCAGCAGCTCCATCCTTAGCCAGACGATCTGCGTTCTCGTTTCCAGGTATTCAACAATGTGATAGTGTGTGTCATGTGACGTATTCTCTCAGAACGTTGTCTTCCCAATGAACTCCTTGAACCCTCCTCTGTTTTCGGTGATGCGGCTTACATTTTTCAACGACGTATTCATGGTATCTTTCATGTCGTCAGTCTTATCTTTCATTGTATCTTTCATTGTCTTCTTAGTCTGCTTTTCCTCCGGCGCAGGTACTCTGCCCTCCATTATTTGTCTTTCTAAACAGTTGCGAGTAGTAAAATAAGTTATACTACTGTTGTGTCTATTTATACGACCAAATAGGTGTAGTTTTCTTTTTTATATTGTATTTAGTAACCAACACCATGTGATGGTATCCACTGCATATCTACCTTACGCTGCGCAGTTTGATCAGTAGTATTTGCTGGTCTGGTAGTTTTTCTGGACTGCAACACTTGGAGTACTGATCTTGCATCCGTCAGGAATGCTACAAGCTGTGATTCAAGATTGGTGTTTAGCAGTTGTTTATTTGCCTGGAATTCTGCCTCGTAATTATGGAAGAAAAATCTTGCATACACCATGGCCAACAACAAAAAAATAAAGATGTACTACAATCAGTAAACGTCGAAGAGGGTTGACTCCTAAATAACATAACAAGAAATCTGAACTTTTTTGGTCATGTAAAGAGACGTAACCGCATGGAAAGACTAATAGGAGAAGGCAGAGTAAACGGCAGCAGAGGAAGAGACCGCCCAAGACGACTATAGACAAATTATATTTCTTACTTTAAACCTGTATTTTGAGGAGGCAGGTCAACTCGCCCAAGATCATGATGTGTTAAGAAGGTTCATAAAGAAGACTACATTCTGAAAATAAAATGTCACACGATGATGAATTAAAGCATAATTTTTCCGTTGGTACTTTTGTATCCCTAATATTGTTTGGGAACTATATATATATATATATATATATATCCCTGTTCCTCCATTTTTTACTGCACTCTCTGCTGACCCATCTGTATAGACCTGATCCATATGTCATGTGGGTATTCTTCATCAAGTAGACTGAAGAGTAAATGTCTTTCGTTGTACACTATCCTGTTAAAACTCAGGAGAGAGAGTGTGGTTGACGATTAGCGCAACTCTTCCACACTATAAATCAACTTCAGCGCTAGTCATTTCTCAACCCATTTATTTATTTATCTTTATTAATTAAATACTCATCCTTGAAACATCTTAACATTGACGTAGGCGCTTGGGAGAGCCTCGCTCAGGATAGAACGGCTTGGCGTTACAGCATTAGAACGGGAGCACTAGCGGCAGAAGAATTCAGACAAGAAACTGCAAGACAGAAGCGGACACGTAGAAAAGAAAAAACATCTCAACCTCACACAGATACCTTCTATTGTTGTCAATTCTGTAAAAGAACATTTTGTGCGCGCATTGGACTTGCTAGTCATTTAAAAACGCACTATTAACTTTATTATTTTATTATTTATTGTTATTATTATTATGGTTGAGTTTTTGGTCATCGTCGATCACGACGGACGAACATCATCATCATTCTGTTCATTCTTACTTTAAATTCCTTTCACCTCAGTTTGCACTGGATACCCGCTCACTGTGGAATACCAGGAAATGAAAAAGCAGACCAACTGGCTGAGGAAGGTGCCACCGAAGACCAACCAGATGTACCAATCACCTACCATAAGAAAAAAAAAGATGATCAAGTTAATAAAAAGCTACAAAAACCAACACAAGATAGCTCACATTATGAACAGATCATAATTTTACGCCTCAGGACGGGACACAATCGACTCCTCAGTCACATGTACACAAAATTCAAGATTAGCAACACAGCCATGTGTACTTTAGGGGGCTGTCAACTTCCGCCTGGTTTTTCACCTTATCTATTCATTTAATGTAGTATTTGATGGTGGAAACCATGCAGTAGACCCATATTCCAGGTGTGGTCGTATGCCCTGTTGGTATACTTTACTAATTATTTTTCCATGTGCTTCCCATGTGGCTCCACTTAGTTTTCCCAGGATTCTCATCCTCTTCTGCGTTCGTTCTAAAACTCCTGTAGATTAGCAGGATGTAGTCCGGAGAACGGAATGCATTGTGCCATGGTTTACAGCACTGCTGCGATATCTGCGCCTTTTGCCTGACACATCCGACCTCAGCATCACTTTAGGTCACTGACCCTAGATGGGATGGGTCTCAGGATTCTATCGTTATTCTGGTCTTTGTTGTTGCTTTGTACCTTCCAAGTAAGCCTACTGTCAAACGTGACTCGAAGATATGTTGGTTGTTTGTCTTCAAGAGCTCTACATTTATCTTGATAAAACCAGCTATTTATTCTGGTGAGAGAGTAAAGAAAGTAGTGCTGCACAACATGTCTCCAAATGTCTGCTAGGCTGATTGGTTCGCGATCATTTTCTTACGTCGGTTAGCAGGATCAGGCCCATAGATTGGAATCAGTTGTTGTCATGGTTTGCAGTTTTGCTGTGGTTTTTGCTCTTCTTGACTTGACTTGAAGACTCGAGATAGCGATGTCTGCCATGGCAAGGTTGAATATGATTTGGAAATTTAAGATAAGTATTACAGTAAAGATCAATCTATTCGGATCGCTAGTGCTAACTATACTTTTATACAGATGTGAAAGCTGGACACTCAATGCAAACAGAGAAGGAAGGATTCAGTCTTATGAAGACAAGTGCAGCAGACGTTTGTTAATAATTAATTGTTATATAATAAAGTCATTAGCCTTTAGACAGTGGTGAAATTGCATAAACTTGTTTGGTTTTGAAATGTAGCGAGACATGATTCGTTTTCTAAAATTATTTAAGAAGGTACACCCGATGGAGAAAGAAGAAGAGGAGTGATGAGAAAATCCTTGATTGATAAAATAAGGAAATGGTATGGGCGTGATTTTTCTACACTCCTCCGAATGGCTGAAGTTGTTTGGAGAGCTTTTTGTACTGATGTCTCAAGTGTGACACCTCTACGACCCTGGCATGTTATGTATCGTATTATTAGTATTATTATTATTATTGAAAGGTAAAGTTTATAATTTTACTGTGCACAAATAATATCATTATTGCTTTCAAGTTTATAGAAAGCTTAGGCTCAAAATAACACAGAAGAACTGAAATAAAGTTAGGAAAGATGTATTTGTCATTGTGCACTAGATGGATATTGATTATTGGAGATATGTAATACACGCTTATAGAGATGAAGAGAAAATTATGAAAATCTTTGAGTCTGCACACTCTGAAATCTGCTGAAACGGAGAACAGAGCGTGTGTGGGAATATCCCGTATGCGCTATCTTCACATCAAGAATCACAGAAGATAATATTTAAAATATATATTTTTCGGGAGGGGGGAGGCATTTTAAACCAACAATTTCACTATAGACTGATCTAACAATCGTGGTCTAAGTTGACTGACCCTTTCGTATGTGACCATTCTTAGATTTTTGTTACATCTCTCTTGTGTCTATGTAGATTACTAAAATGTTTAAATTTTGGCAGACTCCACAGCCACTTGTTGGGATACATGTAGTCAGAATTGGATTTCTGTGTTTGTTTTTGTTCTTCCAGGTATTATGTTTTATCAATATTTTTGCTGGTGTTCCTGCGCCACATTGGGCGATTCTGATCAGTTGTTTCTCTGGCGACTATACCCTTACCTTCTGGACTATTTTTCTTAATAGTGTATGGATGAGTCGAGACAGTCAGCGGTAAATAAGACCTCTGTACAGAGAGTCAGTAAAACTTCATTCGTTACTTTTTTTTAAAATATTGTCGTGGATTTCATTGGTCACTTTTTAGATACTTTGAGTAGCATGCTAAAAATAACCAAGATCTACTAACGAAATACACAGAAATATCCAAATTGGCCTGTCTGTCTGTACACGTCTTTATACTGAAAACTGGACATGGATGAGTCCATGGAGGTTGGAACTGCACCAGCCTTTGTAGTGTGGATTAATGGGGGTGTTCGCTGAGGACATACACATACAGAGAATGTCAGAGGGGAGGGAAGGAAAAGTAATGTTTTTGTAAAGTCTTGATGATCACGCAATTAACACCTGGTCCAGTCTACATACACTGGGATGGCAGCTGAAACGGAGAACGGAGCACTTATGGGAGTGCCCCACGTGCTGTGATACTGGTTTCTAATCAAGAATGGGGTGTTCCCGCTTTATCTCGCAAACTGAGGGCCACTAAGTGAATGAATGGATTCGTGCTTTGGGTGAGTATCAATGGCCGCTTGTGTGTCTCCCGAGCCTACAGAGGAACAAAGAATAGCGACACTGTTACCTATAGTGCATATCGTAAGACAGGACTCAGATTTTGGAGTTTAGTTGTCTGTCCTACACCACAGGGACACACGCACTGCTGAAGTCAGATGTGTCAGACCGAAGGCGCAGATATGGCATTTACGCTGTAAATCATGACAGCTCATTTCGCTCTCCACATTACATCCTGTAAATCAGCAGGAGTTTGAGAACAAACGAAATCCCGTGGAGATTTCTTTTAAGCGATAACAGACTATATAAAGTTAGTCGGGTGTTTACTTATTGAGATTTATTTTACAGTGTCAATTATCATATTTTATGTTTTATTGATATTTTATGGCACATGGCCGAGAGGTTAGAGCGTTGCTCTCACATTCGTGAGGTCCAGGGTTCGAATCCTGGTACGGACTAGGGTTTTTTTCTGTGGAAGGATACATTATTTTTTTTTAACTCACCCATGACATGGCAACATCTACATCTACTCCATATTAATGTATGGCTCAGAAACATGGCCACTAAATAAACAATTAGAAGACAAAATTGATGCCTTTGAGATGTGGGTATATAGAAGAATAGGGAGAACATCATGGAAAGGGAAGAAAACAAATAAAGAGGTGCTAAAGGCACTTAATATGAAGAAAGAACTACTAAGAGAAATAAAGATCAGGAAAATAAAATACTTCGGAGACATTAAAAGACATGACACCTTATGAAGACCTTACTTGAGGGTAAAGTCAAAGGGAAGCGATCAAGAGGTAGGCAGAGATATTAGTGGGAGAGTAACATCACACGATGGACAGGTTACAGTCTAGCAGAGTGCACCACCAAGACATGCGATGTTGGAGATACGTCGCAGCCAACCTGCATTGCGGAGACGGCACTTGATGATGATGACATGGCAACAGAAAGAGCATGCGGCCTTTATCGCACAGCTACAAAATCCCTCCCTTCAACTCCCTAACAGGAAATATGTAGTTTTTGACAGTATTGACATTGTATTGCTCAATCCGTATTTCTTATTAGTTTTATCAGATTGTTGCACCTGTCCTAACTTCTCATTTAAAATTGGAGCAACCTGTTCTAAAAGTATGATTTCATTGCAAACCCCATTACACAGGAACCGCGGCACTGAGTCTTTACTTGCTGGTAAAACAACTTCAAAGTTGGTTCATTCAACTGCCAAGCAAAAATGTTATAAAACGTATTGCCAGCGTTCTCTGAATACGCTGCGGCCCCCAACTGCATCGAGACACCTAGCCCGCTCGTCCTACCATGCAAAGGCTTTCCCTACTCCGAGATTGTATAGATCGTTGGTTGTTCACTGCTATAGAGTCTTTCGTAAATTTTTAGTCCTGTAGAGTGATCGAAATCATCCTTCTAAACTGACGAATTTGTCTTTTCCTGTGATATTTATTGGCTGTCGACACAAAGTGACTCTTGTAAAAATTCAAAATAGTGTAATAGCGTCACTTATAAAGGATGCCCAGATGAGGCCACAGGATTGTATAATGAACAGAAGATTCGGCTGCTACGTTAGGCCGAACGCCATCTTGAATTGTTCGCCCGCCATCCGATATCAAAAGTGGAGCATGATGCAGTCTGTGTTGTTTGTAGACTTCAGGCTAGGCTTTTGTTCCAAGGTTCATAGTGGAAGCTGATTCAGTGAATAGACATATAATTCTTCTAACAGATTACAAGAACTTCCTCGAATGTTCTAATAGTCGACGTGTACAACTCCAGTCCCCCTCCATTATTGTTGGATTATTGTGTAACTGTGTTTCCAATTTTACTGACTGTGATCAGCTTTCGCTTGCACAAAAGTAGACTTGTACCTAACGTATGAAGCAGAAAGTTACGGTTAGGTCGACATATTTCTACTTTGAACAGTAGGCCTAGTTTTTAAAATTCACAGTAGCTGAAACGGTAAGTTACACATGTGTAATGTGCGTGTAGAGTAGTAGGACGTGTGTTAGTTACACGACGACACTATTTTTATTTACTTCTATTAATCTATTAGCTACCTGATTAATTTCTTTTTGTGTTTAGGCCTACATGTTTTTTAGGCATATCATTGTTGATGATAGTAGTCTGGGCTCTAGTATTCTACATTATAATGAAAGTAGTCATTAATATATCCTAATGAATTATCATGACGTACAATCCGTATGATGCTGCTAGGCATAGGCCTATATGTAATGAACTATGTATTCTGATGTTAGTACTGATAGTGTAACTAGACCCTATTTAGCACATCTGTAAGAGTTCATTCATTGCCAATTATTGGGGCTATAACGGTACTATAACCTGATGACTGACTGCAAAAATCAAGAAGAGTAGGTAGGATATTGAATTGGATAATATAGGACTACATTACACACAATTTTATATGTACATTCATATAAGTAATAAGGCAAGGCTACATATAATAATATAAATTATCATGTCCTACTTCTTTTTTGATTTAATAGTACTCAGGTATCCTAAGTAGGCTTATAGTACTGTAATAGGTAGTAGGCGTAGGAATATTCAAATGATTCAGTGCACCTTTTGGGAGATTGATATAAATCATTAAGTGTGTAACCTATTGATATAATTGATGATGAAGCAGGTCTAATCTCTTTATCTGTGAGAAGGTAACTCTCGACACATGATGATCAAGTAATTCCTTTAGCTGTGAGCTTGTGGCTCTTGGGGGGTGGAGGAGGGCGCAGCGCAGTAGTTAATGCACTGGCTTCACATATGAGTGGTCCTGGGTTCATTCCCCAGTTGAGGTGGAAATATTTTTCAGATCGCAATGGCTCCTATGTCGACCCAGCCTAAAAGGGGTACTGGAGTAATCCGGAAAGTAAAGAATGCGAGGGAGAAGAGATGGCTACCGCCCTCATTATTTGCAGAGCCACTGAAATGTGAGATCACTAACATCTCACACCCCTACAGCATTGCTATGGGTAACTTTACTTACTATGTAGCTCTTGACAGCCCATAGACTTTCTAACGAAAGCACATGTCCTTCTCATTTGCTGTTGCATAACCAAGCTCTCCAGAACTCCAATAAAGTTTGTTGTCTCAAAGGCATTGTTGGGGGGGGGGGGGGGGTTATGGATGCATGTTTAGTCTGCGGAGTAAGGCGTGCTAGTGTAACAGTATCCCAGGAGCGAAGCATATGCCTCTTCTGGGCCAACTATTTAATCATTCTTTTATTTGTTGACCCTTATGTATACTCTATATAAGATTGAAGTGGGTCAAAACACACCCAAATGTTACTCCACGACAACAGGTGATTTTTATGATTTTTTATACAGCTGATGACATTTAAGAACAATAACATAATTAATTATTCAGAACTTTTTAGATTCTGTAAGGAACTGTAATGGTTGCCCCCTGGCGACTTTGCGCCAGTGCAACGATATAGCAGCAGGTATAGTAATTTATCATGGAATGTTAAAGATAAATTCTATGAAAATTTATTTTAAAAGATACATTACTATTGTGATAGACATGTTTCACTTAAGAATAATAGATTTAAATTAAGAATAGTATTATGATCTAGTGAATTATATTATTACGCACTTAACATTCCATTTATGCATGCGACGCCCAATAACCAATCAGAAACACTGACTTACTTCATTCTTAGAATGAACAGAGTATAGTGATGTGACATTCCCCGTGCCATTTAATAGTCTGTAACAGAAGAACAAAAGTGCATTGTCCGCTAGCTTGCATCATTTCATCATAAATGGTCATTATTTGAAAGAAGACATAAGTAAGAAATTGAGATAAGACATACATTTAATGAGTGGGAGACGACAGAACATACAATGTGTGGCCTGCAGAGCAGCAGCACACACCAAATACATACTACAGAATTGTTCCAATTTTGCTATTCACAGAATGACAATTTCGCCCACTCTAACTTCACTGCAAAACAAGGGGAACCCTAGATAGCCTAAAACAAACTGCTCCATACATGACCAATATTGGACTGGATGTTTAACAATTGATTACAGATTTACAATAACTAAAGAGTCTTTTCTATACACTCATATAAAAAAACTGCCAAAATGCAGTAGTGCTATCAATGATGCAAACTTAAATCAAACTGATAAAGTCCTGTATCTTGGCACCATTCTAACATCAGTTGGCAGGTGCTCCAATGAGATCAAGAACAGGATAGCACATGCTAAATCAACATTTAAAAAAAAAAAAATATTCTATGCAATGGAATAATATCAATGCATATACGAGTTTGAGTGCTAGGATGTTATATTGAGATAATCCTTCAATATGAAAGTGAAATGTTAACAGTAAAAAGTGCCCAAGATAAGCTGGAAGCAGGAAAAAATGACAAATTATAGGGAAAATTAGAAACAGACAATCAAGATTTTAGAACATGTTATGAGAAAAGTAGAACACTTGGTAACCACCAAAAAGATCAAGGGAAGAAGGGACAGGAAAACAAAGAGAAAATTTTCTGTATGGGTTATCACTGGCACAAAAAGAACTGAATGTTCTGAAAAATTATTTAACAATACAAGAGACAGAGAGTTGTGGAGAAGCATGTCACCTATGGCACTTGATTGATTGAATCTTTAAAAGATTAATGATTGAGTGGTTTTCACTGGAAGAAAATCCTTACTAATCAAATCATCTGCTAGAAATTTCTTGTAGCATGATGGTTTGTTTGGCTTGTAGACCACTGGTAAGACCTGCACACTTTCATCATATGGATTCCAGTAATTATAGTGTTGTAATTGATTTGTTTGTATGTTTGAGAACCCGAGGAATTACGAGTGATTAACTCTTACTTTCGATGGGGAAGTTCCTGAGCTGTGTTTTATACCCAGGAGATTTCAGCTTGATGCTATGCCTATTGGATGATCTTTCTCTACTTTGGGGGGGGGGGGAGATGCTGTGAAATGTGCATGTATATATCTGATAGTACTCAAATATTTTCCTGTGATTGATGCGTGTGTACATCAGATAGTACTCAAATATTTTCCTGTGATTGATGCGTGTGTACATCAGATAGTACTCAAATATTTTCCTGTGATTGATGCGTGTGTACATCAGATAGTACTCAAATATTTTCCTGTGATTGATGCGTGTGTACATCTGATAGTATTCAAATATTGTGAGGTGATTTTTGTGTGTACATCTACTGTAATAATACTTAAACAGTTTGCAGTGATTGGTGTGTATACATTTGATAAGTACTCAAGTATTGTGCTGCAATTGTTGTGTGCATCTGAAAAGTTTTATTTCAAGAAAGTATAACCTTCTAGAGAGAATTGACTTCTGTTAGACTAAATATATTCTATTGGCTTGAGTGGAGAGCTTGACCGCCTCACAAAGATACCTCAGTTGAATTAGCTCATGATTAGAAAGTTAATTGTCTGCATTGTACTGGCAATGTGAGTGGAATGTATTAGTGACTTCTTGCCAGGGCTCGAAAGTGGAGCGAAGAATAGCGACACGATTACCTGCCAAGTATTCATGAGTCCACTAAGGATATTTTCTGGTGGAATTGGCAGTTCCATCAAAGTGACTAAGAAGCCATGTTGAAGTCTGGTGTCAGACCAAAAGTTGTAGACATCCCAGGCAAGTTGTAAACTTTAATACACTGTCTTCTGTTCTCTGGATTACATGCTGCTACAGGAGTTTGAGAATGAACACTGAAGAAGAAGAAAATATTGCAGTATGATACTCAAAAGTATCATAATCTGTTGCCTTCTGATGTAATCCAGAATTAGCATTGTGTTTGTTGGTCTTCTGATGTTTTCCTTTCTGATTCTGTCTCTTATTGTTACTCAGAGAATTCTACATAGACAAGTCATTTCTGTTGTAACAATTTTGTCTTCTGTTGTAAGTGTCCACGTTTGACATTGGTATCATAGTGACCATATGATGGTTTTATATAGTGCAGTTTTGGTGTTCATTTTCACTTTTGTTTTTGAAAATAGGAGACATCTGTTCTGAGATCTGGTATGCTATATTGCATCTATCTTGGATTTCTTTGGCTTTTTTTTCTCAATTTAATGATACGATGCTTACAAGATTCTTTCACCTGTATTAGTTGTTCCTCATCAATGAAAACCATAGTATTTCCTTATTTTTTTGCTATTGACATTACCTCCTTTTTTTCTGTGTTTATCTGCATGTTAAAGGCTCTACATGTGTTGTGTCATCCTTAAATGTGTAAGTGTTGTCTCAAATCATGATAATTTAGGGATGGTGCTGCAAATGTTTCCCACTTTCCTTCTCTTGGTTTGTTTACAGCTTACTCCACTAGCCTGACCTCCCACAGAGCCTCGCCTACAAAATAGTAATTGATAACAATTTGTGCTTGGAATCCAGCGATGCCCTCACTACAACCACAAGCAGTCTTACTGTGGAGATAAAGGCTGTGATGGAGGCACTGTCATGGCTGATATCACAGGACTATTCTCATGCATGCATGCATATTTAGTAACTCAATGAACATGATCCACAAAGGTGAAGTGGGAGTCGTCCATTGTCATTGGGTGTAATTATTGACACAATTGATGACCAGAAAGATTACTTCTATGTTCATGCGGGTGTTGAGGGTAATGAACGAGCTGATACACTGGTGAGCATGGCCAGTGTCAAAGGTGTATCAATGGATCAATCTGGCATAATGTATTACGTTCACTTAGAAGATTTTTGAAGTGTGAATTATGGTCGCTCTTAAGACTGCATGAGAATGGTGTGAAGAATGGAGCAGTCCATAGAGACTGATAAATCAACGTTGAACTGGAACTGTCAGCTGCTACGATGTGATGGATTTATTGAGATAGAGGTCAGAGCACCCGTGGACTTGTCCGGTGTGTGCTGATGATAACCTGCAGTCATAACTCAGATTCCAACTCGCAGTGTACTATGCTCTGAGAAGAAGTCTCCTACTCAGAGGGGATAAATGCTATCTTGCAGAATTGGAGCCTACCAAGCATCCTTTCCTGTCATGTTTCCACAGCAGCTCAACTGGACCATGATAATTGGGATAGATGAGACAATCAGCTATGCATTTCCCGTCATAAAAGTGGGCTCTCCAAACCATACATTTTACCTCTTCTCTTTCCTATTCACTGTCTAAACAAACAATGGTGGTCTAGTCAGAACTGTCTGTCTGCTTACACACTGGTGTCTAAGCCTACTTTTGTGTGTTAGCAGATATGCCTTGTCACATACTGCAAATGTTTATATGAGACTATACCTGTACACTCAAATACATGCAGTATTTACAGTGTACAAAAACTTACCCCACATTCAATGACAGATCAAGCACGTTCTAACACTGGAATGTTAAAAATCCATGAATGGCTTGTCTTTTCTGCCTTCATTCTTCCTTGGTTCAACCTGCTTCCTCATCTTTTCTTCACAATATTGATGGGTTGGTTAGTATAACACTGCTAATTAGTGTTCTTCCTTTGTAAGAAAGTTCTGGATAAAGTATCAGGTTTAGTGAGAGAATGCATTTGTATGGGTGTTCAATCATCTTCAATTGACAGTTTAAAACTTATATTCTTCTACATCCGTTCTCAAAACTCCTGTCGATCAGCAGGGTATAGTCCAGAGAACAGAACGCACTGTCATGATTTACAGCGTAGCTGCAATCTGTGTGTTTTGGTCTGACACATCTAACTTAGCCTGGTCTGGATTACCGTTACCCTATAGCAGAAGAACAGGAAACTTCACCACAAAACTTCCTTAGTCGCCTCTTCCTTATGCCTGCAGGTAGCAGTGTTGTCATTCTTTGCTCCCCTTTTAGGCCCTGAAGCACACAGACAATGACTTACTTAATTTCATTGTATTCTTTGTCTACGTTTGTTCTTAAACTCTTACAAATTAGCAGGATGTAATCCAGAGAATTAAATGCAGTGTGTCATATTTTACAACTTATCTGTGGTATCTGCATCTTTTGGCTTGACACGTCCAACTTCCACATGGCATCTGAATCACTTTGACCATATATGAGATGGAACAACCAACTTCAACCCAGAAATTTTTTAGTAACTTTTTGCGACATGCTTTACAGGCAGTAGCGTCACTATTTTGTTCCCCTTTTAGAACCAGGAGGCACACATGCAATGATTTCATTTCTTTGTATTAACCGGCTGTCTTGAACAAAGAACAAATCCCTATTCCTTCTCTTCTCCTTTCAGTTCCCTGTGGACCATTAGGGCTACATCTGTTGCCCTCCAACAATTTATGTGATATGGCCTCTTTTTTTAACTGTGCCCAAAAGGTCCCAATTGATTTTATCTCTCCTGTCACTGTTCTTCTTCAAGGGTTCCTCATTCTTCCAATTTTCTTCTTTTCCTGTGGATTCAAGTCTAGCACCCGCCAGGTTATGTTGTCAGATTTCTTAATTTCCCTTCGATCTCAATATAATTTAAATCCACAGAATTAACTATGTAGTACTGATTTTTTCCCCCTATGTTGATTGTTTCTTACTAATCAATGCAAGCCCAGGGGACATCAGTCATATACTGGGAAACTGCGATGCAAGACATGGTCATGTTAGACTAAACTGGGGCAAAAATTTGGGGCCGTCACTCTGACCTAGAGAAGACTAGGAGCTTTGTCCTGGAACTGGCCCGAAGATCTAGCCAGATCAAAAGAAGAATACACAGGGAACGGAACGGGCAACTCTGGCAAGCTACCATCTCATAACATGGACCCTCTCCTAGTAGAAGGCTTCTTCAAATAGGCATTGCATTAAGTTGAAATTTGAAGTCTCCTCGGTGTGAAGGAAAGCTCTGAGAAACCACAACACTACTTAAAGGAAGTAAGAGAAAATCGCTGGGGATTGAAACAAACTAAACAATTCTGCTTGCGCTGTTTCTTTATCTTCATTCTCGGTTGTATCTCTCTCTAAAATACTAGTGTTAAAAATTAGATTTATAAAATGTTATATCTATTCTACATTAGTGTATGGCTCAGAAACATGGATAATGAACAAATGACTAGAACACAATTACCTTTGAGATGTGGATATATAGAAGAATTGGGAGATCTTCATGGAAAGAGAAGAAAACATACAGAGGTTCTGTCAATATTTTGAATGAAAAATGAACTATTAAAGGCAATAAAGATCAAAGTATTGTGGACATCAAAAGAATGACACCTCGTTGAAGACCTTACTTGAGAATATAATTCTTACAGCTGACGGGATTGAACCAGGTCTGTTCTAGCAGCACCAAATCGCTTTGCAATTCGGTGCTTCTAGAACAGACCTGGTTCAATTCCCGTCAGCTGTAAGAATTATTTTCATTTATCCTCATGCTTCCTACTTGAATTTACTTGAGGATATAGTTGAGGTGGTGGAGAACAGCAGGTAAGAAGAGATACAGGTGGGAGGGAAACATCACAAGATGGACAGGTTACAGTCTAGAAGAGTGCACCATCAAAGCAAAGACATAGTATGTTTGAGGTCCTTTGTGCCAACCTTCTATGTGGAGACAGCACTGGATGATGATAAGTGCTAGAGTTTCTGTGTGCAAGCAAAGTAAAGAAATCAAACTGGTATGGACTTTGAACATTTTTTTTTATTGACAAAGTGTGCTGTTACCTGAGAAGATATTTGAAACCAGAGCAAGCCAAGATAGACAGGTGTACTGGTAATGAGTCTAGCAGAAAATGGGGAATGTGTTAGAATGATAATAGCTGTCTAAAAATGTAGAGAAACACATCTATTCCCATAGATGAAGTTGCCAGTGTATGCTCAATTATGAGGTGTGGAGTTAATTGTAGATGTGCATTTTGTACAGTTTGTAATTAGCTTTTTTTTTTGTTGAATGTTTAGATATTCTTAAGAGTGTTTGTGGTTTCCTGGTTTAAAATGTAGCCACAGGTGTTATGGAATTCATTCAGTGAAATTTGAGACAAGTTGTGCTGTGGAAATGTTAAATCTGGCTTGGTTATCTTGGATAGGTATATCTACCTATCCACTGTGGCAGCAAAAGTGTAACCTAAATCCCACCACAAACATTTGTGTATCCTCACCATTCAGAAAGCAATGGCAAACAACTGAGCATATTTATATTGCCTAGAAAGTCACTTCAGCCAAAAAAATCTGGTTTGATGGCTACGTGTTGAAAGGATATTCTACCAATTTAGAAATGTATCTATTCACTAGTTTCCTGTTGTTCCTTGTAGGGTCAGGGAGTAGTTTATATTTGTTTGTGTTCAATTAAAAGTATCTCTTATGGTAAAGTATACACCTTTTAACTGCAGATGCATGCTGAAGTTGGATGTGTCAGGCCGAAAGGCGCAGATATCGCAGCAATGCTGTAAACCATGACACAACACATTCCGTTCTCCGGACTACATCCTGCTAATCTGCAGGAGTTTGAGAACGAACGCAATGCAGAAGAAGAACTGCAGATGTAAATACAATTAGGTTATATAACATCTTTCAGCCATCAAAATAGAGGTCGCAGTTCTGGTAATTCAGTGACCATGGTCTCTGGAGAATGTAATTTAAGTAATTTCTGGTACATTCATGTGATTATATGAGTACATCTGCGTTTGTCGGAGCCGAGAGGTTGGTGAAGAATAGGAACACTGGTGTCATACAAAGTAATTAAGGGAGTTTGAGATTAGCTGTGTTTTTTGTGAGTTGTCAGATTAGCTGAGTTGGCATTCCCATCCCTTAGGATGAAGTGACCTCCAAGCCATAGCCAGGTCGGATGTGTTAGTCTCTATGGTGCAGATATTATAAGAAAGCTACAGACTGACACAATTCATGTCATTCTCTGGACTATATTCTGCTAACCAACAAGAATGTGAAGTATGCGCATAGAAAGAAATTAAGACGTTGAGTGAACTAGTTGAGTTAACCTTTTCCAACCCTTGGTCTAACAACGGATGTTTCCCATTCCTTTTTTATGTATTACCAAGTACGACACATGAGAAAACCACTGATCGATATTAAGTGTGGTATTAGTAGAACTGGCTACTATGTGTACATTTGTCAAACTATGTTAATCTTAATCATGTACTATTTTCTTTTCTTGGATCAAATTGAAAAAAGCATGAATCATTATCAAGGGCCATCTCTGCATCAAAAAGTGGCTGCATAGGACCTCAGGCATCATCTATCTTTTGCCTTGGTGGTGCACTCTATTAGACTATCTTATCCATCTCAATATGTTTCCCTTCTAATTGTATCTCTGTCTACCCCTTGCTCACCACCTCTTAACTTTAATTTCAAGTAAGCTTTTCATCACACTGGTATAAAATATAGATTAATTGGAAAGATGTGGTACCAGTGGTCAGAAGTAGGCAAATGTCTATCTCCGAAGTAGTTGGTTAGAATCTGGAACATGTTTAACCAGTATGCCACAGAAACCATTAGCATGCAATATTCAATATCTGTTGGGGGAGACTAAGCATCTGTATGGTTGTTCTCTTTGCAATGTTAAATTGAGGCTGTGATTGGGTTCAGTAATAAGTGTAGTATTAGAATATGTGGGGTAGATTAGGTTTCATTTACAACCAGTATGTCACAGGAACCATTAGCATTCATATTGTTCAATATCTGCTGGGGGGAGGGGGGATAATAAGCATTTGTCTGGTTGGCTGTCATTGAAATGTTAAATGTTGGCTGCAATTATATCAATATAGAACTGCAAGATAGCCCAGATACATCATGCTGGAAAACTAAACATTGTTTGTGTTTTTCACAGAGTGAACTTGTGGAGTTCTACTATTTCTGGAAAAAGTCCCCAGCTGCCAACAATTCCCGTCCCACATATAGACGGCACAGGAGACAACTTAAGAGACAGAGTCCTAGAAACAGTCAACCAGACAACGAGGGTAAGTTCCTTATCTATTTATTTCTCTTTATATTCTTGAATCTCCTTAGCATAGTGGTTAAGTTATTTGCCTTGTGCATAAGTGTCACGGGTGTGATTCTGAGTCATGGAATCTTGTTTACAGGTGCATTTTTCGTGGTGCCCCTGCAGTTTATTACTTGAAGCTACAAGAGTTATTGTTCTCTGAGTGGTACTCTTGGCATGCGGGTAAGATACATTGAAAGGGACTGAGTATATATGGGAAACCCAGAGTACAATACAGTCAATCGTCAGCATATTGTGAATCCTACTTTTTCTGTTTGCACCTTGTTCTTCTTTGTATGTCTCATTCTTCTTTGTATGTTTTGAGTTAGAGATCTGTGATGAATTATTAAACATCCAATCCTATATTGATCCTGTATATCCTGATCTATAGGATACATATATACAGCAATTACAGAACTTGATGAGGCATATGTACTTACTACACAATTGATGAGACATAACTGACAATACACAACAATTGATGACACATATACTGATATTACACAATTAATGATTCTATGCTTCTACTACACAACAATTGATGGAGTCCAGGATGAGCAACAGTTGAAAGGGGATAGGCGATGCTAGTTGTGTAGTTTTTGGTCATGAACTGACTAGACAGCTGAGCACTTATGGGAAAACCATATTCTATGATGCTGTTTCATAGCTCAGCTTACCTAGAACTAGGAGTTTGTGTTCCTGGGACCCGCAAGGGGAGCAAAATTGAGCACCATGTCTATAAAATAGTGACACTATGTCTTGCTATGAAGTTTCTTAGAAAGGATTGGTCACCCATTCTGAATTAGGACAAGGTGACCCACAAATACCATGCAGAAGTTGGATGAGTCGAACTGAGACGCACAAATATCACGACATTCCATTCTCTGGACTACATTCTACTAATCTGCAAGAGTTGGAGAGCAAAAAACAAGGAGAAGATAGATATAATGTCAGAATAAATGCTAGATGATTAACCGCCTTTAATAGCTTCAAAAAACCTGCTAGCATTTGTTTCGCTATGAGATAATTATAAGAAAATTGATTGAACATAACATAGATGAACTAACCAGTCTCTTTATTCCTGATGTACATTTCTGATATTATGTCTAATTTATACCAGATAACGTATGTCTTTGTTTTGCTGTCATCCTTTCCGATAATGGATTTGGCTTTGTTTATCCTCAAGGGAATGAGTTTTTACTTCTGCTTCAATCCCATGATGTTCTATAAGTGCGGGTGAAATAAGTAACCCCTTCTTATATCTTTTTATTTTATCTTATCATAGCCCCCTTATCACACCATAGCCATCTTATCTCACACACACACACACATCCCCCCCCTTCCCAAATCTTGCTAGTCTCTCTTTGAACTTAAAGCTCATTAAAAAAAAAATCCTACCATACTCCCTACTTTTTGTTTTCCTTCTTTGATCTTATATAAAGATAGCCCCTTTGACTTGACTTATCTTACTGTATCACTTTTAATTATGTTACCCATAGTCCCTTCTCTTATCTTACCGTAACCTCTCTTATATCTTACAGTATCCTCTTCTATTGTCTTAACTCCTCTCTTATCTTACTGTAGGTCCTTCTCTACAATTATTTGTTGTATTAGCAATGTCACATCTCTGTCCTCCCCACTAAGTAAAGTAACCCATTGCATTTATTAATGCCGTAGGGGTGTGAGATATTAGTGATCTCACATTTCAGAGGCTCTGCAAATGAGGGTGGTGGCCATCTCCTCTCCCTTGCAGTCTTTACTTCCCGGATTAATCCAGTACCCATTTAAGGCTGGGACGACCCGGGAGCCGTTGCGATCTTAAAAACATTTCCGCTTCAACTGGGGAATGAACCCAGGACTGCTCATATGCGAAGCCAGTGTGCTAACACGGCTCCCAGACTAAGCCTCACCACTAAGCTGCATGGTGAATACATCCGTAGGCTTGTAATTTGCTATAACTGACATCACAATATGGATCATGTGCTCTGCATCCCATTCACCAACTTTTTTACTTTTATTGGGTTAACTAATGAGTCATTTGTGGTAAATATTAAAAATCCCCTAAACTAGTAATTGAACCATAGATATTTAGACCATGAGGCCAGTGTGCTGCTAACCACTGCTTAATTTTGCCAGATAGTATGTTAACCTGTTATACTGACTTAATTACACTTCAGAAACAATTTAAAGTTCTCTCTTCCCAAAATTGTTCCACCTTTAAGAGTGTTTAATGCTCCCTCATATTGCACTACCACTGACCTGTGAACACAATATCCACCTGATGGACTGACACTTGGTTTACCTTTCAGGCACTCTCATTCTAGGATTAAGTCTCAGTCACTTCTCCATCCTTCATTGTAAAGTGGGCAATGATTCATGTCTGGATATTGAGCCTTGTTTCACACATGACAAAGAAAGGATAGTGTTGCTTGCAAATCATGTTGTGAGTCTCATGTTATGTGAAGGAATTTTAAAGTTCAATGCCTATCATAGAGGAAGACCCACTCAACTTTTTGTGGAGAAATAGAAATAATCTCCAAGTTCATTAAACTCTATAAATAACCAACATGTCAGAGGATATCCCACAAGGTGGAATGTGCTACTGTAACAAAACCAAAAAGAAGTGATAACAGTTATGATAATGTAATATTGTTACTGGTAACTAATATAATTAATTAACATATAGTAAAACGAATGTAAAAGAAAGATAACAAAGAAACAAGGACTTCTTCTGTGTTATGGTCCAACCAGGACTTTTTTCAAGAAACAAATACAAACACACAAAATTATTAAATTCTAAATGCATAGAGATGGAGTGGTAAGAGAACATCTCTGTGTTGTCATGTGACATTCTTTCCACATCCTCTCAATGACAGAGTAGTCAGCCTTATGAATCTCCTGAAATCCCTGCTGTCACTGGCAAGTTGTTCTGCTTCCTCCAGTGATGTGTGCATGCATTCCTGAATATCTCTTGTCCAATGATGTCTCAATTTGCCTCTATTGCCTTCTATCGGCCCCTCCAAAAACACTTTTTACATGCTGTCTTATCTCTTCACATGGCTTCTTAATATGGTGTCTTCTTGAACATTGATTTTTCTTTTTACATCTTGGTTGGTCTTTCTTACTGTCCATGGTGCTCTCAAGACTGTTCTGTAACACTTAATTGTGAAGGTCTCTATTTTCTTATCTCTATGCATTTATTATTTAATAATTGTGAGTGTTTGTTTGTATTTGTTTCTTGATAAAGGTCGCAGTTGGGCCGTATGTTCCTTTGTTTTTTATTTCTCTTTCACATTTGTCTTACTATTTGTATATTAGTTGCAGAAACAATACTACATTACCATAGTTATCGCTTATTAAACCTTCTAGACAAGACCAGTTTTTATGCATATGAGTTATTCCTACACAAAAAATAAAGACGCGTTACAGCAGTTTGTGACCCTGGTTTGGTCTACAGACATCTAGATACAAGGCCCAGAAACACATCACACTTAAGAGTATTTACTTTGAGATTTCTCATGTTGATCCAATCTCACTAGTACAATCTATAAAATATTTCTCTTGGATAGTTTTTCCACGCTGATCTCATCATTTGCAACTGTCTTGATTATATCTGCTTTTTCCATACTTTTCTGTGGATGATGACACACAGTATACACAATATAGCCTGTATATGAGATCAGTGCTTTGCATTGATAGGCGACACAAATTACATATAAAGTAACCAATGATCAGTCAAGAGGAGTGACTTTATCAGGGCCAGCTCTTTGAAGCAAAGATGGGACTCAACAGAGGCTGAAAACTAAAATATGGCTAGGCTCTCCTATAATCAACAAGTCTGCCCTAGAAATTGAAGACAGAGCCATCCAGCTAAGCATCACATTACAGCAATGAAAACGCCACTCAATGACAGCAAACTAAATCAGATTAATATGTACTTGAAGTTCCTATTGATTATCTTTCTTTATGCTCAATGATCATCTTGAATTTGTCACCAGGTCTCACAAGAAGCTGCTAGTTTTGATTTTTAAAAAATACATGACTCATTTAATGGCAAGCTAAATACAATGCACTAAGACATTTTCACATTCAGAGATTTATTCTTAGACAACTGTTTGTAACTGTTGATTGTTAGGAGGTTTATGCTGAAAGGATTGCTGTGTGTCCTGTGTTCAGCTCAGACCTTTTCCACATTGATTTTACATTATGAAAGTGATGGGAAATCTTAAGTTTATAACAATCTATAGTAAATGTTTTATTTAGTCAAGATTTCATGGTCTTCAACTACTTGTACTCAAAGGAATAATTTGTTAGTAATTTTGGAAAGATTTGTGTATTTTTAAAATATATCTTTATACCAATATGAATCCCTCTATCTGTTCCTGATAAAGACTTCTTGATCAAAGAAACATCCTGTATGTTTTCATGTTGTAAAACGACCACTCTTTTTCCCCCCATCATTTATGTTCACTTTAGTGAATGTAATTGGCAGTTTTTATAGCTTGTGACTATGGACACGAAGAGCCGCCCGTATGTACTTCTAGATCAGGATGCAAAGAATTTCTGTCTTCTTTCCAGACATGACATAGGAAGCAACTAAGGAAAATTGAGGGATAGGCTGACAACCTGTTACCTGTGAAAAAAATCATTGTCACATCTTGTCTCAAATTCTTACTTTTGTCTTCTATCAAATAATTAACATGGATGACGAAGCTTTTGCAGGCATTGCACATTTGTCCAATTTGTGACAGACTCTGGGGTAACAGGAAATGCTGTACTCCTGGCAAATCCTGGGATGTTGGTGCACTGTTATGCCTACCTTCAGGGACAAAACATGCATCCATAAACCTCCCATACTCAGCCTTGCCTTTGGGACAACTTTACATGAGTACAGGTGTCACCTGTTACACAACTGAAAAGAACCTTTGCTTTCATCTAGAAGACTGCTGTCAAGATCTATCTTCTCACAACTAAAGGGATTATTTCATCATCATCATGTGTCAAGATCTAACTGCTCACAGCTAAAGGGATTATTTCATCATCATCATGTGTCAAGATCTAACTGCTCACAGCTAAAGGGATTATTTCATCATCATCATGTGTCAAGATCTAACTGCTCACAGCTAAAGGGATTATTTCATCATCATCATGTGTCAAGATCTAACTGCTCACAGCTAAAGGGATTATCTCATCATCATCATGTGTCAAGATCTAACTGCTCACAGCTAAAGGGATTATTTCATCATCATCATGTGTCAAGATCTATCTTCTCACAGCTAAAGGGATTATTTGATCATCATGCATCAAGAGCTACCTGCTCACTGCTAAAAGGATTATCTCATCATCATCATTCGTGTGTCATGAGCTACCTGCTTACAGCTAAAGGGATTATTTTATCATCATCATCATGTGTCAAGATTTATCTGCTCACAGCTAAAGGGATTATTTCATCATCATGAACACGAAGCCTATTCATATTCACTCACTAGTGATCACAAGGGCTCGAGTATTAAACATGTCATGCCGTGGATGGCACAAGTGGAAAGTACAATAGGTGAGGTTATGACATTCTCTGCCTTAACCAAAAGTAGAAGAATGGCCTTTGATTGATGAATACCGCCGAAGACGGATGTGTTGGGCCATTGGCGCAAATAAAACGGCAGCACAGCGCATTTCCATTCTCTGGACTACATCCTGCTGGAAATCTAGTAGGACAATGGTCATGCTACAAGAGCATTCAGCAGGAGTTTGAGAATGAACGCTGAAGAAGAAGAAGATTGATGAATGAAACAACAAACTTTCATAAGGGCACAATTACCCATGGTATAGAGAATGTAGAGTATGGCAGTGGAATAGCAGACCTCATAATTAATTGACAGATAGGTAACTCAGATGTTGATATCATAGTGTTCACAGCCTGTTCCAACTTTCTACTGCTCAGGACATGCTGATCTTTGCGGAAATGAGCAGATAGGCTTCCATCGAATTCACCTATAGTCTGTGAATTGATAATGTATAAGGAAACATTTTGTAGTTGCTTAGCAAGAATCTGTTGAATGTAGACGCAACTGTAGAAGATGCATCTAGGATATGAATGGGAAAATTTGGCATTCAGTGTGGATTGAGGACTGAGAATCTGAAGGGCAGAATAAGGCGTGTGTTCAACTAGCGAGCCATAGGAACCATCAGTATGCTTCAATATTTGCTTGGGGAGATTGATCACCTATAGATTTGCCCGGAATGCAGTGATGCCAACTCATAATCGATAAGCAATCCCATGACCATCATGCTGAGAATCCATTAAACCTGTCAGTCGTAGGTGTACTGTATTGGATGCATCAGCACACAACAACGGATTCTATCTTTATCAATGCAGATGAGTAGAGGATCATGTCCAGCCCATTATATAATGTTGTCAGTCCGTGATTTGATTGGTCTTCCTCTGCTCCTTCCACATTCAACTGTTCCCAGTTATATATAACTACTGTTTTCTATTATGCTGTACGGTCGTGAGAGCTAAACACTCACTGTGAACATGGAGAGATGATTACTGACCTTCGAATACAAATGTTACAGGCAAATTCTATGCATGTCTTATATAGAGCATAAGATGTATACATAAGAAATAAAATATATATGCATACAGGTTCACATGAACCATTACTTTCAATAGTAAAACGATGCAAACTTGCATGGTTTAGACATGTATGCCTACATGATTCTTTGTCAAAAACAATACTGCAGGGAAAGGTAGCAGAGGAGGACAAATAAAAGAATGGACAGACAACATCAAGGAATTGGACACAGGATTTTTCCTAACTCATCTGCATCGTTGGAGATATAAATCGCTGGAGGACTCTATGTTAATGCATCCAATGCAGTACCCCTACAACCCTGACAGATTATGAGATTATAGATAGATGAATAGTTATATATGAATAAATACAAAATTCAGTAGAAATGACACCCTTCTACCAAAACATCCAAGCGCTGAGAATATTTTATATAGCATCCCTGAATAACTGAAACGAATAGCACAATTCTATATTGTGGTATTGAAGTCATCAAGCTTACACTTAGTTACTGGTTAATCAAAGACAAGAATAAATACTGTCAGTTATAAATTTAGTGTAGAAAATGCCATCATCATATATCGTGGTAGTATTCAGGAAATCTAATGATCTTTAACCCTTTATCTGCCATGCATGAGCTTACTCGTTCTTCTGTATGACAGCTATTGACAAATGAACTCTTTTTTATTTCTTTCTATTCCCTCATTGCTAAGAATGATTTCATTCTGAATGCATAAAGTGTCAGTATGGTAGTCTGTAGAATAAAATATCTGCGCCTTTTGACCTGACACACCTTTCTTCAGCATGGCTTCCAGGACACCTTGACCATATATGGACAGCTCATCCATATGGTATATATTTCTGTTGTAAATGAAAAGGTATTACTATGGAAGCTCACTTATTTTGTAGAACAAGAAAAGGATTCAGCAAAGCAATTAGAAAGCTAATACCAACACAAGATTACCAAATTTAAACAGACTAGAACAAGTTGTCATTCTCAAACTCAGAACAGGACACAACCAACTCTGCAGCAACATGTATACAAAGTTCAAGATTGACAATACTGCCATGTGGACAGGCACCTCAGACAGCAGAGCATATTCTGCCTGGAATATGAAATGCTACTGCAAATATACTGGCCCAGAGAAACAACAGTGGAAGATTGACCTCTGTGCTAGTTACAAAACTTGAGGTATAAGCACATACCAGACAAACACACTGACCCATAGAAACAACAGAGGAAGAAAAACTCATTGGACCTCTATACGAATAAAAAAAAATACAGTACGGTTTATAGAAGAGACAAATATAAGCGAGTTCCAAACGAACGAAAGAAGAAACAGGAGAAATTCATTGGGGAAAAAATTCGCACATCTGGGATCAGTTTCTCAGAAATGTAGCAGCTAAAGGGTTAAATATTACCTTGTGTCTTGGAAAAACTATGTGATCATGTCTACTGGTAGATTTCTTACTTAATTTTCTAAAACATGCTGGCATATGTATGTGCCAGGCTCAAAAGTGCAGATATGACTTCTAGGATGTAAAACATATAGCGCTTTTCATTATATGGACTATATCCTTCTGACCAGCAGGATGTTTGAGAATGAAAGAAAATTTTCTGGACGTCTGAAGCTAGGCATGTCAGAAAGTGAGACCAAAATAATGTCTCTCACAGTGATAAGAACAAGTTTCAGACTTGTATTGTTGCATTTCTCTGATATGTGCGGAGATGACCAAAAAAAGTCCCCCATATAATTATATTATAAAGTCCCCCATATAAAGATTCCCATATAATTTTATGCCATATTTGAAACATGTAGTCAGAGTTAGACATTGCTATAAAGGCACAATGGATAGAAAGCTAGGTGCAGACCATGCAAATGATGTATTACAGAAATAAGTCGCACACAAAAAATCAGTAAATGAAGTAAAGGCCATCTCTAAACTCTTCTACCCTGGACACTGCAAGGCATAAAAGAGGTATACAAAAATTATACATTGGTATCTTTGTCTTTTTGGGAAGAATATTTTCTCTGAGATTTGATACGTCTGCGATGTACCTTTGTTGGTGTTGCTGTGCCACATTGGGAAATTTCCAGGTCAATGTTAAACTATTTAGAGACACTTTGAGCCCTTGAATAATTTCTCCCGACGAAGACGGATGTGTCGGGCCATTGTCGCAAATAAAACGGCGACACAGCTCATTTCCATTCTCTGGACTACATCCTGCTGGAAATATAGTAGGACCATTGTCCTGTTACAAGAGATATCCAGCGGGAGATTGAGAATGAACGCTGAAGAAGAAGAAGAAATGGATACCATTTCTTGTATCCATCCACCTGCCAGTCGTTTTTCCTAAGGAGCCCATAAATCAGAGCTGCAATAGTTTCAAGCCACATTGTCTAGTTTGTTGAAGACTGCTTTTTCAGTGTGAAATGTGTTAAAGACTGAACATCCACAAGAGAAATTCCTCACTATATTTACTGAGCATCTAATATAGATTTTCTTTTGCTTGGTTTGTATGACTGTGACTTAATTATCAAGTCATTTTAACGGTAAATGGTGAGAGAGGACATATTTACACAATGGATGAATTATAACTTCCATAAAAATGTAAGGATCAAACACAAATCAATTAATCAAGTGTCATGCAGAGTGACATAGGTGATCATGTTTCTCCACAACTCTTCTGTCTTTGTATTGTTAATAAGTTCAGTTGGTGACATTTTTTTGTGCCAGTGACAACCCATCCATAAATCTCTCTTTATGTCTCCCTCTGTCTTCTCCCCTTGATCTTTTCGGTGGTTACTAAATGGTTTATGCTTTTCTCATTCCATGCCCTAAAAATTGTCTGCTTCTAATTTTTTCTATAATTGTCTTTTTACTCTAGCATCTCTGAGTACTTCTACATTAGTTTTCTTGGCTGTGTGTGGAATTTTCATCATTCTTCTCAAAAACCACATCTCTGTTGACTCCAGTATATCTTGAGCACTTTTATATCTATATATATAAATGGATAATCTCTGTAACTCAGAATCTTTGTTTTTCACTATATACATTTTTAATACATTACACATATGAAGGAAAATTACCACCATTATAAAGTAGTTGAAATGGATGACACTGTCCCTAGCAGAATTTTGAATTACTGTTCAGTTGTCCTGCAAAACCTGACCAATGATACGATTGGGTAACCTGACCTATGCCAAAGGTTACACGAATGTAAACAGATTCATAGGCCGAAATAATATGTGTTGCATTTCATTCTGACTTACTGTGTTTTTAACAGGCTCAATATTATTTGTCTTTGCCATTTTCTAATGCTGTGTATATTTCTGTATGTGAGTGAATCACATAATACTGTTATATGTGCGTTTCTGTTGTATTTTTAAATTCAATTCAGTCAGGATATGAATTTTCAGAGGCTGGCCTAACGATTGCAATACTGGCAAAGCTTACGACCTAAATAATATTATATTTCGATCTGTGTTTATAGTTTCATTCAACATTTACGATTAATTAATAGGATTACTTTTGTTTCTAGTTGTATTTATGATATTTTATGTGGTATTTCATTTTATAAAAAGAAAACTACTAATAAAACCACTGTCTTATGTTCACTCTGAAAGCTTGTTAATTAGAGATGGGTTAGATAATTAGAGATCACAATTAGAAATGGGTAAAGATTACGGAGGTTCATTAAGGTTCATAAATATATACATTTTTTAGGTTATAGGGTCTCTTTATTCAAGTCATTACTGCATACAACTTTCGCCAGCGGTTTCTCAGGAACACATTGCTTTTAAAAAATATTTTTTCATCCTTCAATCTAGGTTAATATAGAAACATCAAAGTTATCACTACATTACACAAAAAAATATTTGCACCTATTCTATTTTTCTTTTTTGTGTGTTTGTTTTGGTTTTATTCTTACCCTGACAAAACTGGGCATTTCTGGTATACAATAATGGTAATAGTTCATTAATTGTATATTTTTTAATAATAATGTTTAGTTGAAAAACAAAGTTTGCAAAATAACTACATCTCCGTAAATGTTTTTATTTTTCTAATTTTAGCCTGATCGATAAATATAATAGAAAACATGAATTTGTCACCGTTTAGTGCCATATCAGCAGCTGAACACTTGTAATAAATAAAAATCTTTATTGCCTGTCACAATGCGTGGCAATCTTGTCACAGTGCTGTGAGACCCATCCAGATATTCCAGCACCCAGAGAGCAGGGCTAGGTTTCTAAGTTCAATAAAATGTCTGATATTACAAGCCATATTGCGCCTGGCAATAATTTCTCTCGCATTAGGAAATCTTAGTTTAATGTTCATATCTTATTGCAGCAATCTTTTAAGTTCTGCTGTCTCAGCACATGAAACAGTAGGCTGTACAAGACATGATAACCAGCTCCACACAGCATTATCTGAGAACATGTTCACATCACTGTGCAGAATGCTGTGTTATATGAATGAGATTCATGAGTGGGAAAAGAAAGATTTTAACTTTTTTTTAGCATTAATGTACAAAATAATATGGAAGAAGCTGGCAGAAGGAAGATAAGAAAATTAGAAAGTGAGATAGAAGGGCACATGGACTACACTTTGAGAATCCCTGTTGCTTACATCAGCCTGAGCTGACATTTTGCTGTTGCTGTGTGTTTTTGTTATTACACACATTTTTTTTCAGTTTTGACCTCCCGCAGTCTTTCTCATCAGTTCCACTCTGTTCTGGTAAACTCATTGTCAGATAACTCCTGACAAGAATGAGATAATCAACAGTGTTACATCCCTTAGCTCCTAAGCAAGTGATCTGGTAAACATGCGCAAGCACATTAAAATATTTGAGATTTCTATTTTTTTCTGCCATCATACTTTGCTGTTATCTCTTCTCCCTCTTAGATGTCAGCTGGCTCCCAGATACATACAGTGCTAGAGATATCATTTATTACTCCCATATTGTGAAACATTAATATACTCCTTTAACACTGAAAACTATGCAGCGATGTATAGATCGCATCTGTGACGGCCAAAGTACAGAATTCAAATCTCACCATAGGAAATTGTGCATCCAGGATCATCCATAAAGCAATGACAAACTACAATTCATATTTAAATTGCCTAGAAAATCCCTACAACCAAAAAAATGTGGGGTTGATGGCTGCATCCTGAATAGGATATGATACCAACTTTTTATTTTAATCACTGGAAACATTAAAAATAGAAACTCATGTACTATGTCAGTTGCTTGAGTGAATGATGAAATCTACTGAAGAGAATTATCTTTTTTTTTCTTTCTGTGACGCATGGGTGTTTACATATGATTCACTGGAATTGGAGAGCTGGTTTCTGCCCCATGCACTGAATTGATATAGATAGTCATTATGGACTGTGTGGTCAAAAGTGGCACCACCACTTTTTATGCTGCCGGGACATGAACTACAGGCAAAGAATAGCATTACTGAGACTTGCGTGCCATATCTGCGATGAATGGTGATGGGGTTGGATGGTCCAAAATTTCCCAAAATGATACTGTTGTTTGTGTCCAGCTGTAAGACAAGGGTACACAGTTAGGTTGTAAAAAAGACACAATGCATTCCATTCGATTGACAACAGAACATTACGACATAAAGAAATATATAACTGTAAAGATACTGGTGGGGTTTTCATTTTAAAAAACCTCACTATACAGTCATATTATCTTCTATAATGTAGCATGGTGGTTAGCCTGATGGCAACTAGTGGTTGCCACCCAACCTTGCGTATGCTGTTAGGAGGGCCTGGCTAGTCTTAGTTTCCAGCCTCTCGTGACTGGACTACGCCCCATGTCCGCGACAAAGAGGAGGCTTTTATGGGGTCAGCATGAGAAAGAATATAGGAAACAACATTCATTTGTTGTAATTCCTGGGGATCAAAACAAACAAGAAGCCTAAGGGGTTGTGCATCTTCTGATTTCTGAATTTGTCTCAACTTATTTTCATTTACATCTTACCACATATGAAAAACAGTGTTTCAATCTTTCAGGTGTACTGTCTAAATACAGCTGCCTACAGCATGTTTGTTTCAATCATGAATTACAAGCAATTAAGTTCTTGTTCCCTGTGTGCACACAGCTACAAATGTTGGAGTCTTCTGAGTATGCTCCCGATAATTCCTCCTCATTGCATAAAAGGATACTTCTTCTCCCGTGTTCATTCTCCCGCATTATCTCTTTTTTAGCAGGACAATAGTTCTAGATTTCTAGCAGGTTGTAGTCCAGACAATGGAAATGCATTGTGTCGCCATCTGCAGATTAGTAGTATGGTAGGTAGCAGTCTTGATAGTAATTACACTCTGGGACCTCAGAAAACATATGACATGGCTGATACTTGTATTACAAACTTATTATCTAGCAGCCTTTATTTTGGGCGTGACTGACCCTGACATATTTATTGCCTGAGGGATTATTACTCATAATTTCTGGGGATTGACACAAATAAATCGAGGGAAGTTTGTAAGGATAAAGTTTTGATGTTTTGGAATCCTGTCCTAACTTTTATATTTGCGTCAGACTGAGGTTGTAGCTGAAGTTTATGATCAGACTAATGCTCACACATTTGTTTCACTCAATTTATCATGATTATGTTGCAGTGAGCTCAGGCAGTGAGTCTGGGGAAGAGTCAGAGGAGAGTGACGGAAGCAGGGATGTAGCCAGTATATGCCAGCGCTGTTTTGCCACAAGTAAGTCAAAGTCACAGGCTGTACCACTATGATGTCTATATTACTTGGCTTAAAATAGCAATTCTTTTTTTTTTTAAAGTCAAGATGCAAATACGGATTTGATCACATAAAAAAATGTGTGCTCCTGTGAAATTGCAATCTAGAAGTGGTAGAACAGCAAGAGCTTTTTATCAAAGTTGTATTGTGTGTTTGTTATAAGATTACATCACGAAGGTCACGGTAGCTTATTTGTTAGTGAATTGACTTCATAGTCTGGGAGATCTTGCTTCAATTTTCAGTACAAGCTGAAATATTTTTTATTCAACAACAGCTCCTAAGTTTACCCAGACTATAGAAATGGGTACCAAATCTTCCTGGAAAGTAAAGGCGGTGGATGTACTGCTGATTACATCATCCTTAGGTATGCCATTGGTCAATGAAAATACGGGATGAACACCATATTCCCCGGTACATCTCGATGTCATGGGAAAGGAAAGTTTTAATTTATAGCACATATCAAGACAGATGGCAGTGGAACAATGTAACTTCCATATTTGTGCATCACGGTGGATGACCTATTAAGAGATTGAAGGAGTTTGTAATGCAGTCGGTTCAGATAATCACTACTTTACTTACATCAAGAAACTGACAGAAACCTTACATTAGCTAGACAGTCAATCTTCCACTCTTGATTCAAAACCAGAAACTCCACATATCTTAGCAGACTAGAAATATGCCCACGTGTTGCTGGAACTCGAAAGGGGAGCAAAGAATAGCACCATTATAACTTGCTATGAATGCAGGAATTCTTTTCATTTACCTGTAATGTGCTCATATGTAGTTTCGCCTCTTCTATGACTTTTTAAATTCGTACAGAAGTCCATATTTTTTTTTCCCGTTTCTATTGGCCACTGTATCTGCCTCAGCATTAACATATTCCCATTGTGTGGGTTGCTGCGTGTCATCCTGATTGCTGTGGTGCACCTCTTGGCTGGTCACCTCTGTCTTGGGCGGACTGTAGTCTTTCTCGATATTAGGCGGGCCTGGCCAGTCTTCGTTTTCAGTCTCTGTTGGCTGAACTACGCCCCATCTCCACAGCAAGGTTCTGACCTCGATGGGTTTTTTTTAATGCAGTAATAGAGTTTAAATTAAATATTTTGATACATTAAAGGACATGATATCTTAATTGGAGGTAGAGTCGAGGGGCAGAGAGCATGAGGTAGGCAGAGATACAAGTGGGAGGCTGGGAACATCAAGAGATGGATAGTTTACAGTCTAGCAAAGTACTACAGGCAAGAGACAGCAGATGTTAGAGCTTCGTTGCGGAGACTACACCTGATGATGATTAATGCTGAAAGATGCAAAATTAAATTGTGGGAGCGAAGCTGGTTTTCCTCCTCTTTTCTTCTCTTTCTCTTCTTCCCCCCCCCCCCAAATCATAGTAACAAAACTGACTGTACCACCACAAAAAGAAAACTAAAGCAGCTCTGACAGACAACCTCCACTGCCCTATCTCTATTCTGGTGACCACAATACAGTTCATTTATGAAATTCACATCAGCATCTGACTTCGACTGAAGAAAGAGAAGAAGAGAAATAGACCAAAACCTGCATTTGTTTGCTGGTTACACTACAGACTAAACAGTCAATGTTTAAATAGACTAAGACTGGTTCCAACACCTTTTTATCCATATGGTCGGGCAGCTCAATGCATATAGCATATACTGTAAGACTGTATTACATTACACTAAACTAGTTGAGGGAGAAGTACTGGCCAAATATCCACAGAAAGCTGTATGAGATCCTTGATCATCATTTAACAACAGCAACATTAAGAAAACCAGACTTGCTGTGTGTTAAACTGCGAACAAGAAAAAGTTTGCTGAATGTGATGAGATTTTGAAAACACAAACAGAAATGGCGGAGATCATGGGCACATACAAAAAAAAACTAAATGACAAGGAACATGGCACATTAAGACTAGACGGAGCCCCACCGTTGATGAGAGGGTCCATACATCCAGGGCATTTTTACAGCCTGCCATTACTGGAGGATTCTGGTATTGATTTATGCAATCAGTGACAGAGCATGCGATTGTTTTTTCTTCTATTTCCTGTTCAGGATCGTGAGCTTGTGCTTAGTGTATATAAAGCCCACGCTTTCTAAGGGGGTCATGACATCCTCGGAGCAGTTTTCCAATTTCAAAAAGGAAAAAAAATATATCCTGAAATAATTCTAAGGCCTTGACAAATTAAGATTTTCACCAAAAATGCATTTATTTTTGACAAGATGCAATTTCAAATGATTTTAATTTTTTTTAAAATTATGTTTCTTTAAGCAACAGTAATTTTGACAGCAGAAGGCAAATCAGCATTTTTTTTTAATGAGCAACATTCTGCGCAAAGGAGTACTATCATTGCGTATGTTAATTTGAGTGCTAGGAAGTTATATCGAACCAATTTTTCTTTATGAATTGTAAATAAAAAAAGCTCAAAGTGAGCTGCAGGTTACTGAGATGTGCTTTTTAAGAAGAATGATGAAATTTCCATGAACATTTAAGAAAACTAATGTGGAAGTCCTCAGATATGCTGGAGCAAAAAGACAAATTATAGCAAAAATTATAAGCAGACAGTCAAGATTTTTAGGGCGTGTTATAAGAAGATCAAATCTTGAACATTTAGTAACCGCTGGAAAGATCAAGGGGAGAAAGAGGAAGACAAAGAGAGAAGTTACATAGAAAATGTCACCAACTGAACTTGTTACAGGAGACAGAGAATTGTGGAGGAACATGACCGCATATATCGCTCAGCATTGCACTTCTGATATGTGTAGAGACTCAGACTTGGACATGATGTCTGTGAATGATCCTCAGCTACGAGGGAGGACGATCTTGGGCACAACTCCACTGTAGAATGTTTTCCTATACCAAAATCATGCTCACAGATGAGAAATGGTTCAGTAAGCATGGGTTGCGTTAAACAAATTCACTGAAAATGGAACACCTTGTGAGGGATGGACAATGTCGCTCCAGGCGTAAGTCCCTAATTACTGCCTCCTCTGAGACTACCACCCAGGGACATGTTCTAGCTTGTAAAGTCCAAGGGCACAGTGGGTGATAAACCTCACGCAATGCAGTTGATATCCGTTGCCTGGTGACAGTATAGGGAAGCTCATCCGAACTAAAAGTATACCGAAACTGGATTGCTGGGCCAGAAATGTAAAATAATGCAGCACTGCTGTGAAACTGTCAGCACAACGTACTTCTTTACAACATACAAATTGTATGCAGAGACTTCAATATCCACTTGCAGAGTTGGTTATGATCACATGAACTTATCACTGGATCAACCAACACCACACACATCCCCACATTCTTCTCCAGATCATGGCATACCACCTCTACACCAGACTTGGCATTCCACTCACCAGATTCGGAGTGGAACATTAATCTTATTGTTGAAAAGCAGCGACCACCATCCAGTTTCACTGACTGTAGATAGTGAATAAATTAAAGATAGCAGAACTCTCTCTAGGTGGAACTTCAAGATAGCAAACTGGACAATGTACCGACACTACACTAGTACACCAGTGTGCGGGGATCTCCCTAGGGTAGTGGTTAATCCGTTCACTTTGTGTTTAAGAGGTCATGAGTTTGAATCTGGCTCGTATTGTCTTGTTTACAAAGTGGATTTTTTTTTAAGATTCCTGTGAAATATTACGTGAAGCTATGGAGTTACGTGCTATGGGTGGTACTCTCGGCAGACGGCATACCGCTTCATTGAGAGTGACGGAGTACATATGGGAAACCAATTAGTCAATGAATTCTGTAGATGTGAATTACAGGCTTCTTGTAAAACCATCCCTAGAGGAGCTCATAAACACTACAAACCTTATTGGAGTAGTGAACTAGAATACTGCAAAATGAAGTGAGAAAAAAACTCAGGAGAAAGAGAAAACAAAATTGCTGAATCTTGAGAGGTATACCAGGAAACTAGAAGTTGGTAAAACAACTAAATGATGAGGGTACTAGGAGAAATCGAAAGGTCACATTATAAAATGATAGAAACATCCTCATGGGAAAACAGAAAGCTAGCTGACTACTTTGAAGACTCATTTGCTGTAAACAACATCAGAATTAGCCCAGAGAAACAAAAATATAGTCGTGAGAAGTAAGAAAACATTTAATAAGGTGGAACCAATATCTGCTGTCAATACCATGAGGTTCAAACTGCGCAGTCAGTGAAAGTAGTAATGCAGTGGATATTATCACATTGCAAAATACCTGGAAAAGAGAAAGTGACTAATGAGGGAGCTGCTGACGGTCAACCAGATGTGCCAATAACATACCATCAAAAGAAACAGATGATCAAAGCAATTAGAAAGTCAACTTCAACACAAGACGACTACCAAATTGTGAACAGAACATGTTGTTATTCTGCACCTCAGAACAGGACACAACCGACTCCGCAGCCACATGGATACAAAGTTTAAAATTGGCAACATGGCCACGTCGACAGGCACCTCAGACAGCAGAGCATATTCTTTGGAACTGCCAGGAATATGAAATAATGAGGCAAATACACTGGCCTAGAGAAACAACAATGAAATAAAAACTCTACGGGCCTCTGCGAGTTACATAACACAGTCAGGTTTATAGAAGAAATAGGGCTTCACATATAGGCATGTTCCAGGTGAACAAAAGAAGACTACAGAAGATTTTGTACTTCAATTTTTTACGCTGTCTTGCATTATGCTGTCTATAATTGTTGCCCTTGTCTCTGCAGATTCAAAAGATTGGCACAATGGTAAGGATGGTGAGGTTTTGTGCAACAAATGCCGTCTGTCATACAAAAAATATGGGGAGGAGTCTGGGGTAGAGTCTCCACCCCCCAGTACCAGTCCCAGCCAATTCTTGTTCAAGCCCGTCCCAGAGGACGAGGAAACCACGCCCTCCAAGCACAATATGCGCACGCGGCGAAGCAATAATACAGTAAGTCTGTATGTGATTTGTCATTTAGTTTTATTCATCAAGAATATCAACTGCCATTTTCCACTTTCCTCATCAAGTGATACGTCCACAACAAAGATTAGTTGCAACAGACCACCAGAATCCTCTGTCTTGAGATGACATCAAAAATATGGCTGAAAAAGATGTGATTTAAAAATCAAGTGCTTATGACTCCCCAAAAAAGGCTTTCATTTACATCTCACTCCTTGCGGAGAATAAGTCATAAACAAATCACTTCAATTTTGTCTTACCCTTAAGCTTTACTGCCAGTTTTTTTTTCATTTTGTACACAGTCTTGGGTTTTATATAATTCTTTCAATTAGGCATTTTATGGTTTTCCTCTTTTAAAATCTGTACTTGTGAGTTATAAAATAATGCCAGTCTTATAATGCTACTGTTGGTTTATCTGTTTAGCGATCAGTGGCAGGAAATTCTTAGTGATAATTTGTGCAAAAGGTATTCAAAAACACTGCAACATCAAGAAGGAAATCATCAGATATGAGCATTCCAGGAAAGTGATGTTTAAAAGCTAAAAGTGAAAATGTACAATTTTTATTTCCTGATGTAAAGTCAGTGAAAGTGTGTAAAATGAGATGTTTTAGGAAAGCTATAAATGTCAAAAAGTCTCCCTGCACTCCTTAACAGGAAAATACAAATTAATGAAAGTTGTTTCTTGTTGTTGAAAGTTTATGAATATTACCAGAAGAGAATGACAGAAATTACGATTTAAGTCAAGACTACATCGAGAGACGGCAAACCAGGTAGTTTGGCTACATCATGAAAATGGGACCAACGAAGCCAACCTTTCATGCATACAACAGTAGAAGATTGAGCTACATGGCAAGACCGAGAAAGACCAAGAACTAGATGGGTGGAGACATTCGCTGACCAATGCAACCCAAATGGCCAAAGACAGACAACTCCATCTTTCCACTAGGACGCTTAACAGCATACGCGGAAATGAAAATTGAGAGATAGATTTGTTTATTTAGTCCACTGCTTTAGTAATTCTGATATTTCGTATATACATTTAGAAATTTGAATAATTTGATTGTTGTATAGAATAAAGAAATCAAGACTAGACTTGAAATGGCCTTGTCTGCAATGTCCAGGTTGAATATCATATGGAAAAATTAGAATAATTGCAGTAGTGAAGATCTATCGTCTGTTCTCTGCTGTTGCTGTAAGACGCCAAAGGTTTGAATAAAGATCAGTTATCGTGCTGTGGCACGTTTGATCGCTTAATATGTAGTAATATTGTGACATCTGAGAATGTTGGTATCTACTTTCTTCTTCGTCTTCATCTACCTCTTGTTATTCTCATGTTGTATGCTCTTTCCACTGGCCAATAAAGGTTATTCTCATTAAGTGGCCGAACCATTTCGGTCTTTGTTTATCAATATATTTGACCACAGACTTTCCAGCGGATCTTGTAATCTCTTCATTCCTCACATGATCTTATCTCTTTATTCTTCACATGATCATTTCTTGTTCTATTTGCTGCCTTTCTTAGACATTTCATTTGTGGTAATGATCGACATATTTGAAAATCAAACTGTATAAGTCGCTGGTGCTTTCTGTTGTGCTGTATGGTTGTGAGAGTTGGACACTCATTGCGGACATAGAGAGATTATTACAGGCTTTCGAATACAAACGTTACAGGTGAATTCTACGAATCTCCTATAGAGAGCATAAGACGTGTACGTAAGAAATAAAATAGAGATGCATGAGGTGTACAAGAACCATTGCTTTCAATAGTGAAATGATGAAAATTAGCATGGTTTGGACATGTATGCAGACATGATTCTTTGTCAAAAATAATACTGCAGGGAACCATCGAATGAGGAGAAGCTGGGGAGGGCAAATAAAGACATGAACAGACACATCAAGGAATGGACAGAACAAGAATTTTCCTTACTCATCCTCACCGTTGAAGTTAAAGATAGATGGAGGACTCTGTGTGCTGAAGCATTCAAGCATGTCGTACCGTTAAGACCCTACCAGGTTATTGGTTTATAAATATAGATAGATACAGTAAAACATTGGAGTGGCATGAAGTCTCCATTAGATTTTGTGATTCACTCAGTTTCAGAGATCTCTCAATTTTTTTTGTTATAAATTGAGGCATATTACATTTTCTTCTTCAAGTCATCAACAAACGGAAAACAGAAAGAAAGACACAGTATAAACAGTCCAGACCTGGAGAACACTCCAGCTACTACTAGCAGCAGTAGCACTAGCTTAACCCCAGCTGTACCCAATAACAGTAAGAACAGCAGAAAATCACCAAGCAGCATTGCAGACAAGGACAGCAAAAAGTCAGCACAGGTATGTTATGATTGTTACAATAGACAAGGTGTTCCCTCCAATCCATGTTTACTGATTTGTTGGTGTTTTGATTATCAGAAATTACAAGAAGTTAGTTTTTCCCAATGTGCAAGGGTTGGTTTCTTGAGATTTATTTCATACCCAGAAAGCTTCCATCTAGCAGGTCCAGGGGCACAGCAGTGATCTGATAGACATATTATACTAATAATGAGACCCATAATCCACCATGGTCGTAGGAGTGCTACACTGAGACTTCAGCCCAAAAAAGCCCTCCAAATACCTCTATCCCCAGTCATTGTGATAAGTAGAAAAATCACGGCCAAATCATTCCTTGATGTTATTGGCATAAATGGATACTCCAGGTCTATATAACAACCTTAAATTGAAGTTGGGCTAACTGTACGCTTGCTCGCAAAAATGGATACTCTAGGTACGACAGAACTTAAATTGTAGCACAACTTACTTCACTCTTGCTGAAAAAATTTGTGATGGCTATTTAACAAGTACGTCCTTGCACTGTCTAGTGAGAAAACATTCAGTGAGTCTTTTGGTTTTATTTTGGGAGTAAAGGCAAATGAGAACATTAGAGTAATGTCCTGTAGTTGTTTAGTGTTAGTCATTTTAATTATATCCTGGGGCAGGTTGAGTTATATCAGAATAAATTGGCTATCAAGGGGACATAGATCTATACAAAAAATAGTCTTATAGAAGTATAAAGGATTGACTTATTTTACTTGGAATTTACTGTGTACATCATCGCTCAAGAGGAATTAATGTAAATGAAAACTGGCTAAACAGTATGGTTCTTTCCAGAAAACTACAATGTTTTGGCCATATCAAACGCCATGACAGCCTAGAGAAGACCATAATGGAGGGAATGATGCTAAAGAGACGAATAAGAGGCATACCAAGAAAATAGATGCAAGACATCAAAGACCACTTGAACATGACAGAAGCAAGAAGACTGGCTCAAGATTGACAGAAGTTTCAAAAGACTGTGATGACTGCTACATCCTGTTCAGGATATGCTACCCGATGATGATAACTTCACCACTCTTTCTACCACAATAGAGCAGCATAACACCTGCCAATCATAACACGTAACTCTAGCTTCAAACAATCTCCATTTATCTCTGAAAAATGCACTTGTAAATAAGGTGTCCAAAGCAATAGTTTAACTCTTGTCATGTTGGCTATGTCAAAATTTATGCATGGCAGTGGAATAAGATCAAGCATGCTTGACCATGGTTAGCTTTGGGCATTTTTGACTAGCGTGTAAGTACGAAAACTTGTACACTTGATTCTTGATTAGAAAACTGGCCTCACAGCACGTGGGGCAATCCCATAAGTGCTTCACCCTCTGTTCCAGCAGCCATCCGACTCCATGGTGTTTCGGGCCCAATGCCGCCGAAACAGACGTCGACATCAGGGCACAACTCTGGCCCTTGCGACAGGTTTCTTTGTTGTTCCGCCCACCCACGACGTGCCTGTAACTAATTCAAGCACAACGTCGGAACATGGTAACTGTTATTGAAGGTTACGACTACTTGTACACGCGTATGGTTAGCCTACTATACTAGTGATTTTGTTACAGGCGTCCAACATTCAGTGGAAGTGGTAAAAGGACAGAAACTTATTTAGGTAGTTACCAATGCTGAGATCGGATGTGTCAGGCCATTGGTACAAATAAAACAGCAACATAATGCATTTCTATTCTGTGGACTATATTGTGCTGTAAATCTAGTAGGACCATTGTCCTGCTATAAAAGAGATCAGATTAAAAGAGTATAAAAGTTTGAGAACCAATGTGTGAATCTTATGTTGTAGAGGTGCCCAGACCTATACAACAATCATTGACGTTGCTAATTTCAGTCATCATCATTTTTTTTAAATTTTTTATTTTGCTATCTTCAGAAGTCGAAGGAGTCAAATTCAAGCAAAGCACAGAAAAGAAGAATAGTTTCAGAGGAAGATTCTAAACTTGTCAAGAAAAAGAAGGTAATTATAGGCCTACCTCTGTTGTACCCATCTTCATGTTCTTCTGTGTTCGTTCTTATACTTCTGCAGATTACCAGGACATAGTCCAGAGAATGGATTTTGTTGTGTCATGGTTTACAACTTTGCTGTGATATCTGCGCCTTTCGTCCTGACACATCGAACTTCTGCATGGTTTCTGAGTCACTTTCACCATTTTCTTCATCCAGCATAGATGATGATGGCTGTCTGTTACACCCGTTTTATGATGAAATTAAGTTAGAGGTGTCTATGAGTTAGAGGTGTCTATGAGTTTGTAAGTGGCTGATAAGTCCTATGGTGGCTCAAATGGTTGCCGGATACTTTAAGCATGGCACAACCACTTTCATTGGTGTTTGATTTGCCCTTAACTTTCTAGTTAGTCTCAACTGTTCACCTGCTATTTCTCTGTTTTTTTTCCAGTTTGTCGTACCTTTTTTAAATAGCATAGAGCCATGTTTTGTGCAGCATCTTCGTATGCGTCATGGTTTGTGTGTAAGACTTTCAATGAGATCTTTAACGAATCCTTGTAATGCTTATTGTATCCACGTTCTTAACGCTTGCCCTTCTTTATTTCACCATAGAGGAAGAGGAGTATTTTTGAAAGACGGCAATCTAGCATACATACTACATGACATGCACAATGAATTTCTGTCTGCATCAATACTGGGGATATCGGCTCTTTCAAGGACTGGAATCTTACCTTGCCAATTGATATTACTTTTCTGAGATAAATTGTGTGAAAGTGATTGTGCTTCCTCACGGAATGCCCATATACTGTCAGTGTTTCACCAGCATACAACAGCACTGGAAGTGACACTGGTCTGTAAACTTTCAGCTTAGTCTGTGGGTTAATGCCATTTCTATTCCATACGTTTACATAAAGTCTACTCAGACAGCGTCAAAATGTCAAGCATCGTCGACAGTGGCTAGCATTGAGGTAGTGAAAGGAACCCGTGTGCAGTTGAAGGCAAATGCTGTTAAAGAGGTGGTAACACATGATTGGTCTACTAACTAGTCACTGATGCGTACATTCAGTGAAAATATAGTCTTCTATTTTGTTTATGATATAAGCAAATCTTACGATGTCTGTGCAGTGAATATTTCTACAGCAGCATATATATATATCCATCTCTGTGGCAACGAGATACAGAGCGCGTCTGTGACGGCCAAGGTACTGGGTTCGAATCCCACCACATGCAGTTATGCATCCAGACCGTTCAGCAAGCAATGGCAAACTACAGAACTTATATTGGCTAGAAAATTACTATGACCAAAAAATACAGGGTTGATGGCTACATCCTGAATAGAATATGCTACCAATTTTTATATATATTTATGTTTCACATCATAATCACTACCATCAAAGTGGCTCTTGATACAAATCCAGTAACAACACAGAATGTGATAGTTTACCAATCACTCATATTACTGGATTTGTTGTGCAGAATCTGAATGTATTACTTGCAAGATTGCTGGTTACATCATGCATTTATCATCCATTTTTCTATTTGTTTAGGAGAGGTCAGACTCGGAGTCAGGCAGCGAGAGCAGCTCTGTCTCTGGTGTAGAAGACATCTGTAATGAAGTAGACTCTGATGATAATAATCAGGATGAGGTCAGTCTGACAGCCTTTTTTTTAATATTCCACTTCCATATCTTGAATTGTATGTTTCATTATCGTGTGTTGTCCGGACCCAAAGGCGGAGCAAAGATTAACAACGCTCTTTACCTTCCATGCATGTTGTAAGGCAACTGAGGGCGTTACGGGATGGAGTTAGCTGTCCCATTTTATATGCGGCCAAAGTGATCCAGAAATCCTGCTGGAGTCTGATGTGTCGAGCTGAAAAGCATAGATATCGCAGCTAAGCTGTAGCTGGTCTCTGATATGCAGGATTTTGAGAAAGAATGCCAAAAAAATAGATACAAGTTGTGGAGATTCATGGTCTTCAGTGACATGTGAGGACTTTTTTGTTAGCAATGCAGGTGATTTTCTTGGGGATTTTCTTGACGCATGGGATTTTCTTGGGGATTCTTGTGCTGCAGTTTCTGATAAATGTGCAAGCTTAGAGGGACCATTATCTCCAAGTATCACCAAAGAGTACAAGAACAGATTCCTTATCTGCTGCTGTATGAAATCTATCATCCATGCTTGGGGTGCATCTACTGGCACCATCTCATGTGTGCAACTATCATCCCTATCCCTAGAGTGCATACAGTGATGTCATGTGTGCAACTGTATCATCCCTGGAGTACATACAGTGGCATCATATCATGTTTACAGCTATATCATCCCTGGGGTGCATTCATTGGCACCATCTCGTGTTCAACTGTATCATCCATATCCCTGGGATGCATCCAGTGGTACATCTGATGGGAAGAAAAATGTCAAAAACATGCATGTGATTGGGATTTTATCTATGGAGAAGGGGTAATGTTCAATTTATTTACATTCACATTTAGTGTCATTTGGTGGGGCTGAAATGACAATATTTATTTTTACGCTCAAAGGGCATAGAGTATTGATTTAATTATATAATCTCCCTCTAAATATAAAGTAGTTTTGCTGCCTGACAAGAGTGCAGCACAGTTCTAACCAGGCGTACATTTTTAATTCAGTAACATCTTTTGAAAGAGGACAACACTGTGGGGTGGGAGGTATTATTCAGAAATTGAAAAAAAGTTCTTGAAGAGATAGAGATAAGCATTAATAATGGGTAGCATGAGGAAGATATATCACCAGCGGACTATGGAGACTATCAGCACACAGATGACTTCATCATCTGTTGTGAGAGACAGAACTGTAGGGGTGCTCTGAGTGTATCACAGGATGTTGGAGAGTGTGAGACCAGAATGTTGGTTAGCGTGACATGAGAATTTTAGATCAGAATATTCAGAGCAGAATGTTGTTTAGTGTGACATCAGAATGTTGTTTAGTGCGACATCAGAATGTTGGTTAGTGTGACAGAATGATGGTTACTGTGAGAGCAGAATGTTGGTTAGTGTAACATCAGAATGTTGGTTAGTGTGATATCAGAATGGTGGTTAGTGAGATCAGAATGTTGGTTAGCGTGACATGAGAATGTTCGATCAGAATATTCAGAGCAGAATGTTGTTTAGTGTGACATCAGAATGTTGTTTAGTGCGACATCAGAATGTTGGTTAGTGTGAGACCAGAATGTTAGTGTGATATCAGAATGTTGGTTAGTGAGATCATAATGTTGGTTAGTGAGATCAGAATGTTGGTTAGTTTAACATCAGAATGTTGGTTAGTGTAACATCAGAATGATGGTTACTGTGAGAGCAGAATGATGGTTACTGTGAGAGCAGAATGATGGTTACTGTGAGAGCAGAATGATGGTTACTGTGAGAGCAGAATGATGGTTACTGTGAGACTAACATGCTTCATTAGAGGATTATTAACTACTATGAAATTTTTCTTGCCTGTCACCAGGAGGAACTGAGCAGTAGCTCCAGACCTTCAAGTCCCAGTTCTATAGAACGTGGCTTCAAACCATTACAGCCATTGTCGCCCACACCATCAACCCAGCCAGCTATATCCACACCAAATATACCTCTGACCATCAAAAACAGCACCTCACAGGAAAATATTGCAAGCAGTACAGCGCCTACCAGTTCTGTTTGTACTGTCGGTATATCCACCGGCAGCACACTTAAAGTTCCTTCGGGCCAGTCTGTACCCACATTACTGGCATCCAAACAGCAGCATTTAAATATACCGTCAACAGTTCCAGCGACCGTGACATCTTCATTGTCATCAACATCAGTGTCATCTCACAGCAGCAGCCACCACTTAAAGCTGCCACACCGTTCGTCACCTTTGCCTGTGTTCAAACCTAGCTTTACTTCAACTGGACACATTTCCAACACTGCAACTAAAACTGGGAACACTCCTAGCAGTTTTGTGCCAACGACTTCGAACTTATCATCTCCATTAGTTATACCAACTCTCAGTAGAGCATCATCCACTGGAACATTTATTCCACACACAGAACTTTCACTTCCAGCGAATATAAACACTGTAGTCACTGCTACAGGGAAGACAGCACCAACCGTGACACCTGTAGATCTAGGCGTGTCATCAACAACATTAACGAACCGTCCGACAGTTGGTGTACCTGCAGTTAGTGGCAGCACTGCAACTACTGAAACACACTCCGGCAATCCTTATAACAGGATGCAAGATCAATCAGAAGAGCAAGACAAAAAACCAATTGTGCCCCCTCCTGGTGCATTTTTGCCCCCACATGGAGCTGTCCCTTTTGCACCATACCACCCTTTCTACTACCCCCATTCTGGGCCGACACATTTATCCCATTTTCATCCACCTGTTGGTATGTCAGTGCATTCATCGGGCGGAGGTAACCCTCCTCCTGTTCCAAGTCTAGTACCAATTAAAAAGGAACCACATTCACCTCCTCCCCCTCTCAAACCTTCTGAAAAAGCTACAGATCTGTCCTCATCTTCCACAGCCTCATCTCATTCAGCCTATCGTCCTCATTCAGAAAACCCTGCCAAACATCCTCATGGATTCTCACAGCCGTCTTTATCCTCAACTGCTCCACTTCTTCCACCACCACTTACAGTCATCGACCATCGTGATGGCTCAAAATCAAATGAACTTTGTAAACAAGATATCTATTGCAAAGACAATTCTCGAGATCATACTATATCACCCCACTGTCCAGAAAACCACCCAGCATCCAGACTACACAGAGAGTCTCGGTTGGATAGCAACCTCAGTGTGTTAAGAGAATCCAGAGAAATTGGACTTGTCGGAGGCACAAATCCTGGACACCAGCTTCCAATGTCGTTATCCTCTGTGAAAGAAGAACAAAGATCTTTACCAGCAGCATTCCAGCCTTATTCTCACTCATCATCGCATCATCCATCGAGTTCAGTCCTGCAAGTTCCCCAACCTAACCTACCTTCTGACCAAGCACACAGCTCTTCATCTATGATCTCACAATCCATTCTGTCCGAAACTTCTCATGTTTCATCTCGTTCTTCATCTAACCTTGACATTGACAGTGTTGTGAAAAATGAACCGATTACAGCCGATGAAATTGATGTAGAGGAGGATGATGATGATGACAATGACAACAGGGCAGGAACAACAACACCAGGGCCCACTCCTACAGTCTGCAACAGGGAAATCTACAAGAGTAATTCTGCTATGTAAGTATCTCATTAAATTTCAAATTTATTTATTTTTTCTTAAACTCCCACCAGATCTCTCACTTATGACATGATAATGGCCCTACAAGATTTCCAGTAGGAAGTGGTCCAGAGAGTAGAGATGCAGTGTCGCTGAGTTTTTTTGTGTGCCATTGGTCTGACACATTCAATTTCAGCAATTCAAACATTTGACTTGACTCTTTGTCCCTTTCTAATGGTGTGTAGTCTCAACTAAAGATTAAGACCTGTTGTTGCTGAATGTGTGGCAGCAGTGTGGAGTCTTAAGTTCACCCCCTTGATCTATATTTCATTGGTTCTCTTTTGCTGCTTTCCATTTTCATGTGAGCTTAAACTGCTGGGAGTGTTATGACTATCCCATTCCATTATTTATTTTCTACAATTTTAGAACTAAGTGTCCTCACAAAACTGATAGTGTTCTCTCAGAACTGATATTGCTCTCACAAGACTGATATTGCTCTCACAGAACTGATATTGGTCTCACAGAACTGATATTGCTCTCACAGAACTGATATTGGTCTTACAAAAGTGATGGTATTCTCACAAAATTGTATACCAATGTGTGTGCCAAACTAGAAGATGGTAACTTCACTCATGTACTTTATTTAATCTTATACACGAAGTTGACCTAATAGTGATTGTGTCATTTAAAAAATGAACATTAATTCCTTAATTTCTGCTTTCGTCTTGGAAAAACTGGTTCCAAAACTTCTGAAATGCTGCAGTCAGTTTTCCAAGTCTAGTCTAAAGTATTTCTTCTACTGCGTTCATTCTCAAACTCCTGCTAGATCATCTTGTAGCAGGTCAATAGGCTTACTAGATTTCCTGCAGGATGTTGTCCAGAGACTAGAAATGGCTTGTGTCAATGGCCCTACACATCCAAGCTCTGGTAGATGTCCAACTATCATAGGATATTGGAATAACAGTACATGCCTTAAAACCGTAACTAAAGATTTGTACATATACATAAAATTGTAGAAGTTATTACAATAAATACAATAGAAGACCTAGAACCATAATCCTGAAATTGCAGGCGCAGTTAAACATGCACCAAATAACAAAGTACCTGTAATAGACTGCATACCTATAGAAATAATAAAAATGTTAACACTACAGTGACATGTATAAAGTGGCTACACAGACTGTTCAATGTGATATGGATGACACAAAAGACACAGCAAGAGTGGAATACAGCAGTGATTGTTCCCAACTGGAAGAAAAAGGCAGTAAGAGGGACTGCACTAAGTATAGAGGCATATCACTCTTTAAGCCACATAGGAAAAATCTGTAGCAAGATACTAGAGAGAAGGATGCGCACATATATAGAACCACAGCTCAACAACACACAATTGGGCTTTAGGAAAAATAAAAGCTGTACAGATGCAATCTTCGCCCTCAAACAACTTTCAGAAAGAGCGACAGAAAATAACCAAGACTTATATTTGGCTTGTATTTGACCAAGAGAAAACTTGACAGAGTGGATAGAGCACAACTATGGATAACACTACAGACGTATGGAGTTCCCTAACATCTGATAAGCCTATGTCAGAGCATATACGACAATAGTCACTGCTCAGTAAGAACGAGCACAGGTACATCCGATAATTTCCATATTCACTTGGGAGTGAGACTGGGGTGTGTACTATCCCCCCTATTATTCATAACGTACACAGATCAATTGTGCAAAGTAGCAAATACAACGGAAGAAATCAATCTGAAGGATAACCTAAACGAATTGCTATTTGCATACGACAAAGCACCAGTAGCATCACCAGAAGAGCAACTACAAAGACAAATAGACAGATTACATCAAACATGCCAAATCTTTAACATTAAGATAAATATAGAAAAGACCGAAGTAATGAAGATAGGAAAATAAAAACGCCAATATTTAAATTGGAAACAACAGACTTGGTTGGTTGGTTGGTTGCTGATCCAGCGGTCCATGGGCTCATGCCCTTTGACCCAATGCCATTGTGTGATATATGCATGTGTTTGTGAGTTGTTGTTTTGTTCCATATAATGTGTTCCATTTATCTGGCCCTGGAGGGAGAAGCATTTTCCTGATGCCATCCAGCGCTGGACATTCAAAAAGGTGGTGGTCAACAGTTTCATATGGATGAGTGCACAGCCGGCACCCTGGAGTGTGTTGTGGTTGTATTCTGTTCAGGTGATTGTTAAGCTGTACATGTTGTGTGCGCAGTCGGAATATGATACTCTGGTCTTTTCTTTCCAGGAGGTTGATATTTCTTTAGGATTTGGACTGTCATATATTTATAGATTTCCCTCCCAGTATTTCCCATGGCCCATCTGTTCATCCAATTTTCTTTGTTCACAGATTTCAGAATCATTTTAACTGTGTGCATTGCTGTTTCTGTATAAGGCTGTTCTTGTTGTGCTCCCCTCTTTGCTAGTCTGTCTGCCTTATCATTACCAGGTGTATTTGAGTGGCCAGAAATCCACTGCATAACAATGTTGACATCATAAGATGTGAGCAGCTGGTTTGCATGGTGGTATATTTCAGCTAGCTCGGGTTTACAATGTCCATCACATTCCAATGCTTGGAGAGCAGACATAGAGTCTGTAAAAATAACAATGTTTTGGACTTTTGATGGGAAGGCATCAAATATGGTCTTCAGGTGGTACAAGGCAATTTCTAGTGCTGTTATTTCAGCTTCATAGTTAGAAGATATCTCCCCACAGGCATCAAACAACTCATCAGATGTTTTGTCTGGATATTCTATATAGACACCATAACCTGCTTTGATGATGGCTTTGAAGGCAGACCCATCAGTATAGACATGAATCCATTGTTCTGGGTAGGTGTCTATTGTTTTCTTTGTTGCTTTCATAAGACTTACTGGGTCGGAACTATTCGTTGCATTATCTCTTAACTGTGTTTTGATTTCTGGCAATTTAAAGCCTGTGTGTGGTGGTAAACATTTTTCTACTCTTTGCAGTCTTTGTCTCTTGTCTGGAAGGTGGTAACTGTCTTTTATTTCATTGACATGGCTCAAGACTGACTTTTGTTTTATTCTGTGGTTTGGTTCCGTTTTCTACAAGTTGTTTATTTGGGTGGTCTTTGTTCATTCTTTTGCTTCTTTCATAAGTCTCCATTGAAACCATATCTCTCCGCATCTCAAGGGGTTCTACATTCGTATGTATTTCACATGCAGCCGTCAGTGTAGATCTCATTGCTCCACTAATAAGACGTAGGGCATTGTTCTGCACTGTCTAGGGATTCTACATTTGTTGTGGAACATGTTGTGAGGAGTGCACTGTTGTATTCTAAAGCAGAACGTATGTAACCAGGTATAGTCCTCTAAGGGTATCCTTGTCTGATCCCCAAGATGTGCCAGTGAGTCTTTTCAGTAGTTGTAACCGTTTAAGTGCTTTATTTTTGATATTTTTTACATGCTTCTTGAGGGTGAGCTGCCGATCAAGCGTGATTCCAAGATATGTGGGGTGTTCTTCTCTTGGCAATTTCTGTGTATCCAACCATAGACTGATATTTTCTTTGGCTATCTTATGACTATTGGTAAAGATGGTATAGACAGTTTTCTCACAGTTTATTTTTAGCTTCCATGTTTGACAGTATTCATATAGTCTTTTTAAATCTCCATTTAGTCTTTTTGCAGCACTTTTAACATTCTCATGGCTCTGCCATATTTTTAAGTCATCAGCATAGAGGGCTTTTTCAGCTTTGATATGTTTGGTAAGGTCATTGATGTAAATGAGAAAGAGGGTGCAGCTTAAAGCAGAACCCTGTGGTAAGCCTTCCTCTAGAACTTCTTTAGATGAAATTGCATCATTTTTCTTTGTCTGGATTGTTCTGTCAATGAGGAAGTATTTTATCCAGTTGTATAGCTTTTCACTAATTCCCATCTCAATCATCTTCATCAAAAGACCCTTTCTCCATACTCGATCATAAGCCTGTTGTAAGTCAAAGAAGATGGCTACAGTGTGTTTGTTTTCCTGGAATCCATCATGGATTTTCTGTGTCAACCTAAATAGTTGGTCTTCTGTGCAACTGCCTTTTCTGAAGCCAGCCTGTTCATGGCAGAGGATGTTTGAGCTCTCGAGGAACTAGTAAAGTCGTGCGTTAACCATTCTTTCTGCTAATTTCCCAAGACGTGATGTTAGGGATATGGGGCGGTAGCTTTTGGGTTCATCTGGAGGTTTGTTACTTTTCAGGATGGGAAAGATGTGAGCATTTCTCCAATGTTTAGGCAGTTTTCCATTTCTCCAGGTCATATTTATTAGTGTAAGAGTACTTCTTTCCCTGATGTGCTCATGTGTGTTAACATTTCATTATAAATTTTATCTGGTCCAGGAGACTTTCTTGGCTTTAGTTTCTTCAGCCCTTGTAGGAGTTCCTGCATACTGAAGTCATCATCAAATATGGTTGAGCCAGAGGTTTGGACCTTTTTCTTGCTGCTTCAGTAGGTACAGACGCTTCTTGTCAGCCTCTGACAGCTTCCCTACTCTGTTCACACTGACAAAAAAGTGGTTACAGTGTTCTGCCTTTTTCTGATCTGTGGTGATTGTTCTGTTTCCATCACATGTTTATCGTTTGTTCTTCTTCTTTTCCCAGACAAATTATTGATCAGCCCCCAAGCCTTTCTGCCATTTTTCCGTAGATCTAAATTTGCGCATGTTTTTGCCCATTTATCATGTTTGGCCGTCTTCACTATTAGTTTTACTTTGGCACATGTTTTATTGTACAGGAATTTTGCTTTTTTTCTATCGAGGATTCCAGCTTGCATTTCTTTGTTGTAGAATGGTTTGTATGATTTCCTACTGCCCCTTGAGATGCTTTGTGATGCTGAATTGAGGATAGCTTTTGTCACCTCTGCAGTAAATGTTTCCATGTCATTGCTTTTGATTTTACCTAGCAGGAAATCAAATGTTTCTTGGAATAGTTTCCAATCTGCCTTGCCAAAATTCCAGCGAGTTTTCTGTTTGAAATATGCTTTGTTGGGTGTAGTTATGGTGGTGAGGATTGGTCTGTGGTCACTTCCAATGTCATCAAGTATTTCTAGGGAGCAAGCGTCTATTATATCAGATGAACAGATAGTCAAGTCAGGTCGACTAAGAGATAGATGGCTCCTGTGCAAAAGTGTTGGTACAGACTTTGCATCTTGAAGGACAGACAGGTTTGTTGTTTCACAGAGTTCTTCTATATATCTTCCTGTCTTATTGTGGTTCTGGTAACCCCAATGGCGTGAGTGACCATTAAAGTCACCAGCAAGTATTGTTTTGATAAATTGTGTTGTATGGATTTCCAGTAAATTGCATGTTGTCTGAGGTGGGCTGTATATGTTGTAGATTGTGTATTTTCCTCCAGTGTGCCAGATGGTCACCTTCTGCATGTCTGTGGGATTGGCTGTTAGTTGGGTGACTTGTCCCTGAATGTCATTCCTGATATAAGTAATTATACAACGGCAGTTGGTACACTTACAGGCATAGCTGGTATATCCTGACAGATATGGGTCAGTGTCTTTGTGTATAGTCTCCTGTAAGAGGGCCACATGTATCTTATGAGCATGTAGTAAATTAGCGAGCTCTAGTGTTTTGTTTCTTATTCCACAGATGTTCAGTTGTAGAATATTAAGTGTAGACTTTGTTTTATGAAAATCTTGGCTCTGCTGGTTCTCCCTCCGAGGTTTTCTGGGTTTAATGTTTTGATGTTTGTGCAGGTGTTGTTGCTGTGTTGTGTATTGTGCATGTCTGTGTTCGTGCTGATGTTTTGAATGCGTTCCAGTAGTTAATTTCTCAGACAGAGCAGCCTGGTTACCCACTGCCTGCCGCGGACCTTGATAACCGAGGCGACGTCCGATCTCGTTTGTAATTAGTATGTTTTGTACTGGCATTATATTGCTGGGGAGTCTGTGGATTTTCGTCCCACCCCGGGCCAGAGTCAGAGAAAAACTATCACACTACTAGGAAGGAAGGTTTCAACCTATGAACTGCTCCGAGCCACTGCAGCCAAGATAGGGTTCACTGTGCTCATTCCCCACCACCAATTGACTACTGGTTATGCCGAACTTCTCTATTGCTCCAGGCATGCAACCAAATGTTCAAGTCAAAAGGATCGTCATGTCCTGAGTCAGTGTGCCTCTATGATGGACCTCAGCCATAGGAAAAACAGTGCTGTCAGTTTCCTCCTCCCCACTGCTGCGCAGCAAATCTCTAGCTCTCTCCCAAACACAGAGGGTGCATACATAAACAAATAAAGGAAAAGAATACAACATGGCATAAAATACATTGTAACAAAAAATTTAAAGTATGAGAGGCATAATTGTATAGATGACATGCCATGAAGCTTCTATAATAAATAACCTCAATATAACGGCATGTCATCTACTTAGGTTTTTCTGTTGCATGGGTGGTTTGTCTAATGGGCCATTGGTGAGACCCACAGACACAAACCATGCGTAGAAACAACAGACTTAAACAAGTGACATAATTCACATACCTAGGAAGCAATATTTTAACAAACAGCAAGAACAGCAAAGAAATACACAATAGATGTAGTAAAGCATACCAAGCCCTACGGCAAATGACACCAATCTTCAGAAACAAAAATGTAGATTTAAACACCAAAATAACACTATTCAAAATGATTATTATGCCACCGCTGTGCTACCAATGCCAAACATGGATAATGACAGCACAAGACAAATGTAAACTTGTGGCAGCTGAAATGGCATATTACGCATAAACCTAGGAATATCGCTAAGAGACAGAGTGAGGACATTAGACAAAAAACCGGCACCTCCCCAATCTTGGAATATATTAAGAGACAACAGATCAAACCATCGAAATAAAAGAGGCGACAAGTTCCACAATATGCTCAGCACACACAACGGCCATCTCCGGGAAATTTTTCTACCCCTGACGCTGAAAGGCAACAACGGGTTTAGCAAATAGATAAACTGAGCGTCTATGACTTCGCTAGTGTGGTAGGCATGCCATACGAGAGAACTGGTTCTCATAATTACATGCTGGCCACCATGTTCACAGCAAACCTTAGTCATGCATGCCTGACTGTATGTACCATGTCTTGCGTTACTATCATCAACATAGCCATGAGACTTTCACAAGATAAATATGAAATATTGCGTATCATCACTAATCCAAGCTAACAAATTGTTTCCAAGTGTATTAGCATTGCCTTTCCCTTGCAACTAAACCAACATCTGAAAGGGAGTTAGTGCAAAGGAACAAGCAATCATGTTATCAATTAAATTTTTACGGTCTGGTGGTCTATTTGAAATTTTACACTGGTCTGTTCCTGTCTGTAAAGACACAAGAAGGCCATCATCTGAACTCAAGTGTTCATTGTGTGCCTTGAACTTAATCAGTAAGTCCATCATTGATGACACTGTCCTACCATTTCAAACCTTTGTTTCTACACAATCATTTAAGTCTAGTTATCCCTTGTGTTGTTTTCCATGTTTCTCATTCATGCGACAGCATTGTTGACATAACATAAAAGGTTTTTAGCTGTGCTGTGTTTGATTTTAATACACTATAAGAAGAAAATGGAGCACATTGTGACGCAGGCAAATTGAGGGGGGGGGGGGGGTGTTTAAAAACACAGTAATGAAGTTTTGCTGATCATTGATAACACACAATTCAACATTTCCACCAAAAAGCCTTTCAATAGCACACATCACATTTGTTTTGATCCCCAGATATGTGTAATCTCTTGTAACCTTTTGTGCACTAGGGAAGTTTCTGTAGAACTTTATTTTGTACCCAGAAGACTTCCAACTCTTAGAAGAAGCATTGTGCTCAGATAACAGCACGACACAAAAAAAACATGATTGTATTGATGACGGATGCATCAGTCCTTTGTCACAAAAGTGTCACTCGGTTTCCATTCTCCGGACTACATTCTGCTGGAAATCTAGTGAGACCATTGTTCTGTTACAAGAGAAAAGCAGTGAGAATTTGAGAATAAATGCTGAAGAAGAGATTGATAAGATGCTGTTGAGGATGGGTGATCATTTACTAAGTATTTACTTTTGCATGCTGGGTGTTCTTATGGGCAAAGACCATTACATGATGAGTACAGGACACTGCCAACAATCACATCACAAAACTGTGTTTAGCAAAACTTCATTACTGTGTTTTACATTTTCACTTGATCATAGTCTTCTTCTGTGTTCAGCATGTGGTCATGCTATACCGTCAGACCTGTCGTCAAGACGAAGTCCACTGTCTTGTCCAGGTCAGAGCGGCTGCCCCATAGCTTTTGCCTCAAGTCTGTATCCTCTGGTCTGCTGTCTCTGCTCTTTGTATGTTGGGCAGTCCTGAAGTATGTGTTCTGGAGTCTGGGTTCCGGATCCACATGGACATTCATCTGTGTATGAGATCCTTAATCGATAATGGTGACCCAACAGTCTGTTATTACCGTTATTTACAGTAGTTATTACCGTTATCGAAGAGCGGGGTGTTACGGTAGACCAGGAGAGAAGATGCTGGACATCTTTGTGAGGAACATTGAAAATGATTGACAGTAAACAAGGTAGAATTCCATGGAAAGACAGCCATCGCACTGCATAGACTTTAAAGGAGGTACTTTCAGGGTGGTAAGGTTATGGCATACCTATCAAATTTCAGAAGGAATAATCAGTATTTAAACCTAAAATTTTGTCAATATTCTGTATATAAAGAACACTAGAGGTAAATACTTCTATGTTCATTCTCAAACTCCTGCATATTATCAAGATATAGTCTAGAGAACGAATATGTTATGTGTCATGGTTTACAGCTTTGGTGCGATATCTACAACTTTTAGCATAACACATCCAACTTCAGCATAGCTTCTGGGTCACTGTGACTGGGAAATTTTATATATGGGATGGGACAGTCTAATCCACCCCATAACCCTCTTAGTCGCCTCCTATGACATGCATAAAAGATTAAGTGTTGCTATTCTTTGCTCCCCTTTCAGACCCAGGCAACACACAAGCGGGTAAATACTAAAAATCAATATAGGTATATTTGATGTTACTTGAAGTATGTTCTGTTCAAAATATATAACATTTTGACAAGTGCATATATGAGTTATGAACCAGCGTCATAGTGCACGATTTCCCATTTCATAAGTACTCAGCTGCCAAGCATCGCCTACCACACTTTCTCAGTAATGATGACGCCATTCCTTGACCTGCCAAGAGAATGAGCCATAGTACCCTACTTCCTGGTGGCTGGGTGAACCACAGCAGAAATATTTATTTCTAACCACAAATAACAAGTAGACTTGAAACCAGAGTTTTCTGGTCAGCTGGCGGATGATTTAGCATTATACTACCTCTGATCCCATTTTCAGAGTAATTATTTGGTGACTAGTTATATGTTACGATTAATCAAAATCTAATAAGTATTAATAGTAATAGGCATCTTTCTGGAAGATAGTATTATTGTTGTGTTACAAGACATATAATGTACTAGAAACTTAGCCCGGCATTGCCCAGGTGAGAATTAAAAAAAAAAGAAAATAGAATACCCGGTAGATAAATTTTGAAATACAATTAAGAACAACACTTCTTATCTTGCGAATGAAATCAAACACACAAAAAACAATATATAATTAATAAGTCTAACACAAAACCCCATACCTAAAGACTGTCTAAATAAGTTACCCGGTAGAAATAAAAAAACACAATGACCTTGGAAAACACTGAAAAAGTCTGTGCCCGAGTCTGACACCAAATCTATCAAGGGCACAAAATATACAAAATATTTAGTATTATAGTAAATAGTTACATAACTTTCATATGTGACATATTCTTTGCAGAACAGTGATCTCAATGTTTACCTGAGAATATGTAACGGCCAATTGATTAGAATACAACATGAACACGGATGTAAATTTTATTATGCGATTAACACATGGACAGAAATATACATGACATTAGCAAAAGACACGTAAAAATAATATTCAACCAGTTAAATAGGAGTAAACATACGTCGAAAAGCAAAAAATATTAGTATGCCTATGTATTTGTTGACAGTTTAGCAGTGTGCAGAGATCATATGTAAAAGGTTAACTAATTATATCCATGCAGTAAGGTATGAAGGTTAAGGTCAAGAGAGTATGGTGTACTGGGAGATTATACCATCAGCACTCAATCAATATTGATTTTTGACAGTAATTAGTAACTTTTAAGAGCTCTCATAGTGACGGGGGGGGGGGGTCAAATTACCCAAGTAAGTGACCTGCCAATATTCGTCCATCTATATGCAGTTTCCAATGAGCCTATAGGTAACCCCAAAGATTAAGAGCTACTGATTTAAGGACATAAATATATATATATATATATGGCCATGGTGACACGTACAACACACATCTTACGTAGTAGCACCTTTATGTCTCTCCAGATGATATTATTGTTGTGCTATAAGAAATATTGGTTATGTCTGTTAATATAGTTTTATAATGTCATTAATATAGTTTTGTAATGTCTTTTAACAATTATATGGCTTGTTCTTATCTTCTATGCCTCAGATTTGTGAAGGTTTTTGACAGAGGAGACAGAAATCAGTGTTCACGAACAGACTTCATATTCCGACCACTCCCAGACTCCAACTTGGCCAAGAAAAGGGAGGAGAAAGTGAGAAAATCTTCACATTCCTCCTCAGCTGTTAAGGAGGAGAAGGTATGTACTATCTTATAACTCTTTTTCTCACTAAGTAATGCTTCATGCCCTGGTATGTTGCAGGGGCTTCATAAGGGGAGAAAAGAATAGCAATTCTGTGTCCTGCCAGTTGAAAGGGGCAACTAAGGAGATTTAGGGGTGAAATTGGTTGTCTATTCCTTAGGTCCAAGTGACCTAAAAGCTGTGAATGATAACTCATTGTGTTCCCTGATACACGCTGCTAACCCACAGGAGTTTGAGAACAAACACCAATGAATAAGAATACTTCACAATACATTATATGTATAATATTATATGTATACATGGATAAGAATACATATACATACATACAAAGTAAATGTGGTGGGTGAAGTCATTAGAGAGAGCTAAAATGCAGCACGACTGTAAAAAATCAAGCTTATCTTTGTCCCAAACATGCAGGTGTGGAGGGAAACGAACAGGCCTACCAATTAGCTAGACTCAACACCATAGTAAATGGTCAGCCTATGGACCGAGCAGACATACTTATTGCTCTTCGTGATTTTGCACGATCAGATGATTTTGAGATAAATGAGCATGAATCAATATCAAAAATGCACAAATTGGGATAGTACATTCACTCCATAACCACCTCAGTTGACATACATGAAAGGTAAATGTGTTGCTTTAACCTTTAGTGCCCCACCGACATGTGAATGCGCCAGCATGTATACGTAACTTTAGGGCCCCTTGGTATGTCAATGCGCCAGTTTCTATGCCCCGATTCATCAGTTAGGAATATCACAAAGTTATGTTCACGTGACATGATTCACACCACTTTAAGCTAGGGATACGTAACATCCGTCCAGCTCACAAATTCACCGCTTACATTGTTAGAGAGAGCATTACTGTGCAGTGCTGTATTGTCTGTTCGTTGGAAATAATTCTGTTACAATGGACTCCATTTTGCACGAGTTTTTTTAATGGGTGGTGATTCAGATGGCGAGAAATTCTTAGGTTTTACAGATGCAGATCTTGTTCCATTACCCAATATGACATGATGGAAAGAGACCTAATATTTCTTTGTCAAACATGTCTGAGGAAGAAAATGTTGGTAGTGATAGTGGACCTTCGTGTTATACTCATGAATGGATTCGCGACATTTCAGAAGTTGCCGGACCTATAAGGCCTAGCTGATAACATTAGTGAAGTAGACGTGTTTCGTTTATGACAGATGATATTTTCGAGACTTTGGTTACTGAAACTAACTGTTACGCATAGCAAATTAGTTATTTGAAGGGACATAATCTGTATCATCTCATGTGAAGTTGTGAAAGAAAATCACTGATGAGATTGTTTGTTGCTGGTGCTCTTGATAGGATTGACCAAACGTTCTTCTTATAAATTTTATTGGTCAAATGATAGTTACCTTGAGATGCATGGGCTCAGGAATTTCATGAATAGGAACAGATCTTTAGCTATTATTGCACGAGGGGAACCCGACTACGGCAAGGTGTTCATGATCCAGTCATTTATTGACACACTTTTCCCCCATTTTCAACAACATTTTGTTCCCTCCAAAGAACTTAGTGTCAATGAAAGCATGATAGCTTTAAAGGGTAGGACTAGTCTTATGCCGCACATAACCAAAGTAACCCTCAAAGTGGGGTATGAAGGCTTAGGCATTGGCTAATGCTAAGACTGGTTATCTCTGGAATTTGAAGCTATAACTTGGCAAGAACGGCACGGTGGGCCCTACCAGGGGGTTGGTTCACCGTGTTGTGGGTTCTTGGTTGAACCCCATTGGCTATAAATCCAAAACGGTTGGCCACTGGCAAGTCTTCTCAGCTTGATTGCATGGTCTTTTCCAATTGGGCAAAGAAGCACCACCAGACCCAGTACATGTGTCTGGTTGTTCTGCGTCCCTACCCCTGCTTTACAAGGTTTCATTCCCTTGTTCAATTTAAAGTGGAATGCACTCCTGAACTGAACAGTACTTAGGTAAGTATATTATGTCTGTTTTTGTTGATGCTTTTATGAAAAAAAACTTCTTGGCACTAACCTCTCACCTTTCATATCGCACATACAAAAAATATTTGACTCTGATTTAAACTTTATGTATTTGTTTATTTACATGCACAAAAATTATTTTAAAATCTCTTAAAACAAGAAAGTTATTGTACTTTCCAAACACTCATAAAAATAACGCAAATTGTCACACAAAATAGAAGTCTGGCCCAGAGAGGAAATTGCATAATTTTAATTTCTATGCTCCCCTCTCTGGCCCAGGCAAAACTCTGGCAACCAGGGTTTAAAAGTAAAACAAAAAATAGTAGCACTGTGACTTGCTATGCATGCTGTAAGAAGTAACCGAGAGTGTTGAGCATGGGGTTACTTGTCCCACTCCCATATGAGGCTGTCGGATTGCAGTTTAAGCAGACCACTTCTACTGGCAAGCCCTTCAAATGGTCAGTTAAGAGTCATACTGAAGGGCATGTTGAATGCAAGATCAGAGCACTTATGTACTTAGCGCCATGATGATGACCTGACAACTAACTATATTTACATGTATTATTTATTTGGTAGAAACGAGTGGAAACACCACCTCGGGCAACATCAGCCTCTGAAGGCCAGAAATCCTCTTCTGGCAGCAGCAACCTCAGCAGCAGCAGTAGCAGTCACCAACCTCACAATATAAGCATTGGCAGCGGATACCCTGAGCGACATACACCCAGGTCCTTTGCTGACATGCCAGCTCTCCGACAGTTGCATGAATATGCTAGACCTCATGTCTACGGTAAGAAGAAAGATTTGATCTTCAGGTTTTTTTATATGGATCAGTTTTTTTAAATATGAACAGTAATGTCCTACTAGAGTAATCAAGATAGATACACCATTATAATGTCCTACAAAGAGAAATAAAGATAGATAAACTGTTATACTGTCCTGCTAGAGTAATCAAGATAGATACACCATTATAATGTCCTACAAAGAGTAATCAAGATAAATATGCTATTGTAATATCCTACAAGAAAAATCAAGATAGATATGCTGTTATATTGTCTTACAAGAATAATCAAGAGATACAGTTATAATCTCCTACAAGATAGATATGCTGTTATAGTGCCCTGTAAGAGATAGTAGTAGTAATAATAATAATAACCCGTCCATCTCGGGCGACTAAGACAACACTCTGATTTTCATCTCTCTGGCATGTGTGGAGATTACTGAAAAGTCCAATCTTGGCATAGAATCCCATGCCTCATTTAGGACACGTGATTATGATTGGGTGTTTGTGTGTTTGATATGTACTTACTGCAGCACAACTGAAATCTAACAAGCAAAACTTTGTATAAAATAAAGTTTTGCTAATCACTGGAAACACACATAATCTCACACACAGATTGACGTTTCGACCAAAAGGCCAGTGTCATTCTTGCTCATCATTTTTTGTTGGGAATGTATTCTTGATAAAGGCTTTTTGCTCAATTTGTATGTGTTTCCAGTGAGTAGCAAGACTTCATTACCCTGTTCTATGTTGCGTTTATGTCTTTGTTGTTCTGTCTTCTCGGGCAGCAAGTTTTCTAAGTGGATCTGAGATTTTATGCTTCTTGAAGATGCGAGTACATTTACTGGTGTTTCTGTGCCACATGATTCTGAACGACAGACTCCTAGAATGTGGCATCTGTTGAAGCTCTTTAGAGACACTTTGAGAGAGTCCTTGAAGCATTTCTTCTGTCCACCTACCAGTAATTTTCTTTTGATAAGCTCTCCATAAATCAACTGTTTTGAGTTGCGTTTCTAACACATACGCACATGTCCAGCCCATCTCAGATGGACTTCTTCAGTATTGGATGAATACTTGGGATATTGGCTCTAGTGAGGACTTCGGTATCAGACACTTTAACTCGCCACCTTATCTTGAGAAGTTTGTGGATACACTGTATTTGACAGCAGCATTGACTAATCCAGCCATATTGGACTAGTAAAAGCTGTGAAAACTTCCCAAAGGAAGTACAATGTCACAGAAACATCAGTGTGGAGCTAAAAGTAACACTACACCCCTTGGCATGAGGAACAGGAGTCAGAAACTTATACCCTTTCTATTATCTTTAAGTGACAGATCTTTCTCTTGACTGTTCATGTTATTGACTACTGTTGTTTTGATTATTCATGTTGTGGACTGTTCTTGTTTACTGTTTTGGGGTTCATGTTGTTTTTTAAGTGTTTATGTTGACTATTGTTGTTTTGAATGTTTATGTTGTGGACTGTTCTTGTTGTTGACTATTGTTGTTTTGACTGTTTATGTTGTGGACTGTTCTTGCGTATCCTGTGTTCTTATTACTTTCTTGTCTGTCAATCAACAGCGGCCAGTCTGGATGACTTATCGTTACTTCGTTTCACAGGCCAGGACTTAACCAGGCCCCCATATTCTTTAGGAGCCCTTCAACATCACCATCACATGGATCCCCTAATGAGCTACAGACTAGGCATGTATCCACCTGGGTCTCGAGAGCGGTTGGAGATGGAATTAGAGCGAGACAAGAGAGAGAGAGACGCTAGGGAAAGAGAAATGAGAGAGAGGGAACTTCGAGACCTTGAACTCAGAGAGAAAATGAAACAGGATATGGAACTGAAACCGGGTATGTCTTTTCAAGTTATATCTTATTTATTTATATATATACACACACACAAGCACACTTTATTTCTGACTATAACACAATTTTGTCATATGCAGAGCTGCATTTACCAATCACAAATTACTTTCTCCAATTTGCAACTCGGATAGTCACCTCAAAACTGTCTGCCTTTTTACCACACTGATAGTCACCTCACAGCTGTCTGCCTTTTCACCTCTGAATTAATTTCACAGCTGTCTGCTTTTTCATGATGGTAGTTACAGTCTTGACTTCCTTAACAACAGTATTGACAGGTTGCAAGACAATGCCATTGGTATTCTAATTTGTAAAACATTGTTACGTGTTCATTTGAAACACCCTGATTTCTTATTTGTGACCACCCATATGGCAATCAGACTTCTGGTTTAGGGTACAAAGAATAGGGCCACTGTCTTATTTTCAGGCACGTCTTAGGAAAGTCCGGATAGACTGGCAACCTGCCACATTTTGTCTCAAGTTCTTACTTTTGTCTTCTATCAAGTCTTCTACTCATGTATGATGTCATCTATCAAGTCTTCTACTCATGTATGATGTCATCTATCAAGTCTTCTACTCATGTATGATGTCATCTATCAAGTCTTCTACTCATGTATGATGTCATCTATCAAGTCTTCTACTCATGTATGATGTCATCTATCAAGTCTTCTACTCATGTATGATGTCTATCAAGTCTTCTACTCATGTATGATGTCATCTATCAAGTCTTCTACTCATGTATGATGTCTATCAAGTCTTCTACTCATGTATGATGTCTATCAAGTCTTCTACTCATGTATGATGTCTATCAAGTCTTCTACTCATGTATGATGTCTATCAAGTCTTCTACTCATGTATGATGTCTATCAAGTCTTCTACTCATGTATGATGTCTATCAAGTCTTCTACTCATGTATGATGTCATCTATCAAGTCTTCTACTCATGTATGATGTCATCTATCAAGTCTTCTACTCATGTATGATGTCATCTATCAAGTCTTCTACTCATGTATGATGTCATCTATCAAGTCTTCTACTCATGTATGATGTCATCTATCAAGTCTTCTACTCATGTATGATGTCATCTATCAAGTCTTCTACTCATGTATGATGTCTATCAAGTCTTCTACTCATGTATGATGTCATCTATCAAGTCTTCTACTCATGTATGATGTCTATCAAGTCTTCTACTCATGTATGATGTCTATCAAGTCTTCTACTCATGTATGATGTCTATCAAGTCTTCTACTCATGTATGATGTCTATCAAGTCTTCTACTCATGTATGATGTCATCTATCAAGTCTTCTACTCATGTATGATGTCATCTATCAAGTCTTCTACTCATGTATGATGTCTATCAAGTCTTCTACTCATGTATGATGTCATCTATCAAGTCTTCTACTCATGTATGATGTCTATCAAGTCTTCTACTCATGTATGATGTCTATCAAGTCTTCTATGCATGTATGATGTCTATCAAGTCTTCTACTCATGTATGATGTCATCTATCAAGTCTTCTACTCATGTATGATGTCATCTATCAAGTCTTCTACTCATGTATGATGTCATCTATCAAGTCTTCTACTCATGTATGATGTCATCTATCAAGTCTTCTACTCATGTATGATGCCATCTATCAAGTCTTCTTCTCATGTATGATGCCATCTATCAAGTCTTCTTCTCATGTATGATGCCATCTATCAAGTCTTCTTCTCATGTATGATGCCATCTATCAAGTCTTCTTCTCATGTATGATGAAGAGATGCATGTCAGTGAATATTGCAGCTTTGTTGTTGTTGTTTTTTTTTTGGTGGCAGACTCATAAGTGATGAGGAATGCTAAATGTGCCACCACTGTGGGGTCAACAAATCTGATGGAAAAATGATAAGATGTTTGGCCCAGAAGTGTGTGCTGTGCTCCTTGCAGGACATGATAATCCTGGAATACTGGCACACTGGAATGCCTTCCTTCTGGACTAAACATGCACCCATAAACCCCTCTTACACAACCATGTTTTTGAGACAACCTTACATGAGTGAGTACCACCTCAGTTAACAAATGGCATGAACCCATGCTTTTGTCTGAATGACTGGACTGTTAAAAGCTACCTGCTAACAGCTAAAGGGATTATTTCATCATCATTTGTGACTCAAAATATTTGAAGGGTAAAAAAACTACATAAGAATTGTATGTGTGTGCACCCAGAGTACATGGGCAGATGCCCACATTGTGTATGTACAAAATTTTTATTCATTACAAATATGTTTCTGATTGACTTTCTAGGCTTGGACCGTCTTCTCCCACCTGGAGCATCCAGCCAGCTAACAGATCCAAGTTGGCTTGACCTTCAGAGACGTATAGGCTTTCCACCAGGTGCTGGGGGCCACCTGCAGCTTCATGGGGGGCCTTCTGTTAGTGCATCAGGAGGCCACCTCCCAGGAGTATATCCACCCGTCAGCTTGGCTAGTGATCTGTTAGCCAGGGAGCGGGATAAATTAGATCGGCTGGGTAGGTTGTCTTTTTTTTAATTAATCTAATAGAACCATGCATGAGGAAGGTCTGCAGGTTTTACCAGTAGCCTACAAACATGCACAATATGCTTCTGATAGATGTTATGACTATATAGTGAGGTTTCTTTCTGTGAAAATCTCTCCAACATTCATCTTTACAGTTATAAATATGCTAGTTATTCTTACTTCTGTCGTCTATTAAATAATCCTATTGGATAACAAAGAGATGGGGGGCCAGCAGACAATGCAACTTTGTCCTTCTGTGACACATTCCAGGAAGGAGGGGAATATCATATGTAACATAACTGCAGATGGGTCAACAGATCTGCCAGAAGAATGATGAACTAGTTGGTCCAGAAGTCTATGCTACACTCCTGGCAGGATGTGATACTGCTGCACTGCAAATTCTCCCATCGGGGACTAAACATGCATCATATATAATACACAACTGTGACTGAGAGACAACAAACATGTGACCTCATTATGCAGTGATGTGACAATATCAGAAATGATAATAAAGGCAGACTGATTGAGATTAACTCATTCGCTAGAGTATTTTTAGCGTTTGGAATGAATTTTTATTGGTTTTATTTTTTCCCACATCCATCACGGGAACAAGAAATAATAGTTATAAATATATTGAAATTATAATGTAACATATATATATATATTGAAATATAAATGAACAGAAAATGTGGTTATCACAAGTTTATTGTTAATAAAATTACTTTTGTTATTGAAAAATTAATTTTAAAAATAAAATACAATATACAAATTAAAACATTTTTACATTTAGGAAATGAAATGTGAATGTACCAAACTTCTGAATCAATAACTTCCACTCAAACTGTATCAGTTTTGTAGTTAATCCAATTACGACCACAAAAATGTTTAGTATATAGGCATAGTGCTTCAATTATGTTTGTTATTTACAAAATATCAAACCTGGTACTCTTGAGATTTCAAAGTAGATATATAACTTCGGTTGACTTTTTTGTCAGATTTTTCTTACAGATGTCGTAAATTTGCAACATGAGGCTTAATACCAATTGCCAGGTTGGATTTTAATCATTGTGACCAAAGTAAATAAAACAGTTATACTTTAACGAAACATGCGTGAGCTAAAAAAATATATATAGAAAATATAAGGAAAATGGCATTACATAGCTCACATGTTCAAAACTTATCAATAACTTACAAAATTGATATAGCAAATCAAAATGATGCCAGAAGTAATGTGGACATGTTACACTTTCGATCGGAACCATGCTTATTTGATATAAATACTGAAAATAATTCAATAAAACAAAATTATGCTGCGCTTTATCAGTGTTCCATAATTTGTAGTGGTATCATATAGTTGATTAAAAGATGGTACATAGCGAAAGCGTTGATGAAACATATGTCAACTGATGGGTGCATGACGATGGTGACAGGAGTATAATGAGATTGACAACAAATAAACTACTAGATGATGGTATACGAATACACAAATTGCTGGGTCACTGAAACAAATGTATGGAAATAAGGAAGTTGTGGAAATAAATAGAATACATTCTTTGTGGTTATACTAGGCTCTACACTGACTGGGTGGTTATCCTGTGTTGGACAATAGTTATATTTGACTAGACACTGTGATTATGATTATATTTGACTGGACATTTGTGTGTTTATGGACATTGATTGCGGTTATTGATTGCGGTTATATTTGACTGGACATTTGTGTTTATGGACACTGTCTGGTTATATTTGACTGGACACTGATTATATTCAACTGGACACTGTCTTTGTTTATACTAGGTTGGACTGACTCAATGGTTATATTTAACTGGACACATGTGAAGATAATCCTAAGCTATCCTAAACCTTTTTCATTTGTGTTGAGCTGCCTAGCCAATGGTTAACCAGAATTTGCTTGACTAGTGTCATGTTTTCTTCAACACTTGCTCAGTGGCGATGGTGAGATTCCTCAACCTTCCCAGAGCATGAGCCCTTGTGCAGATTTCCTGGTAGAACCACTAGTTTATAAGCAAGTGACTTAGACTGGACATTGAGTCTATGGCTATATTGGATCAACACTGTCTTATGGTTATATTAGGCTAGTCATTACTCTGTTATATGAGACTAGACACTGATGCTGCCGGATCATATTTTTAGCTTGATTATGACACTGCCTGGTTATATTAAGCTTGACACTGTCGCTGTGTCGTTATATAAGACACTGGCGATGCCGGGTAACATTAGGCTACTTACTGATAGCAACTGGCTATATTAGGATAGACACTGACGAAGAGTGGTTATATTAGGCTATATGCTGACGACTGATTATATTAGCTAGATACTGGCACTGCCTGGTTATATTAGGCTAGACACTGGCACTGCCTGGTTATATTAGGCTGGACAATAAACCTGCTGGTTATAATTATATGATTTTGACTAGTGAGTGATACTGCTACACTGCAATACCTCCCATCTGAGACTAACCAGTGAATTCTATGATTGAATATTGATAAGGAAATATTAGGTTGGACAGTGCATGCTGATAAAAACTGGCAAGAATGTGTGTCATGTCTCGTATCACACTTCATCTCAGATATATAGGTGTGAATAACACACACTGACTTATTCACAAGAGAAACGTTGGTTGGAAATGACGTTATTCAACAATCAATGTTACATGGGTCCAGTTCTTTTATTGGAATCACTTGCAGGAAGAGTCTGATAGGCAATGAATGATGTCATGGATTCATATGAGAAAATCCAGAAGACTCCCCCCAAAATAGAAGTTAGTTGATAGGTTGTATAACTACGCTCTAAGCCACAGGTTCTTAACTGTTTCCAAGTCGCAAACTGCTCTCGGCGGACCCAGGGTTAACAGATAACCAAGACCCCAAAATTACCCCCTAGTGGTACACCCTGGAAACAAATCCAGATGTAAAGAGAATTGACTGCATAAGAGACAGTCAATATTTCAGACACCACTGTGCCAACACACTGTCGACATAGTGACACTAGTCAGTCTGGCCCCGAGAACTGGAGGGGCAGCCAATCAAAACGACAAAAAGGTAGATGCATGGCAAAAAACAAAAAGATAACGTACAAAGTACAATCAGAGGGCAGCGCTAAGTGCAAGTAGAAATGAAAAATGTTCCATAGAAATTGGAACTACAAACTCTGACAAGCTTCTAGTTAACGGTGCTCCTTACTGGCAGGGACGCAATCGTGGTCACCTGGCAAAGAAAGTCCAGGCCTAACTCTACTGCCGAGCTTTCCTATACCAGAAACATACTCACAGAAAGAAAGGGTTTCATGGCCAATGGGCTCTGGCACAAAAGGGACAACAAAGGCAGCCCTGGCCCAACTTTTCTGTCAATCTTACCTATATCGGAAACATGCTCACAGAGAGAAAGGGTTCAGAACCCAATGGGGCATGGTTGTTCAGCTCAAAAATATGCCTTGCTCCCAAACAAATGGTGAGACTTGGACAAGGGGAGGGGTTCACGATGTCTGTGAACGACACCTTGGCTAAGAAGAGCCAGGGTCCAACTCTTCTGTCAAGTTCCTCATTAACAAAAATCAGGCTTACGGATGAGAAAAGTTTCAGCAACCAATAGGCACAGAATGTCTAATTACATGAGGCAAGTTCACGGACTGTGTGGAACACCTCGTGCGAGATAGACAGGAACGACAATCATCTCTGCAAAAAGTCATTTAAAAAACACATTTTAATAGGTTAAATCACGTCCATAGGTTTCATTTCAGCCACCGACTCCACAGAAAACCCTTAGCAACCCCAAATGGGGGTCATGTCCCATGGTTTGGTAGCTCATGCTCTAATGGCAGGAAGAAGAGATTAAGCTTATTTAGTTAGTTATCTTATTTGTTTTTACTGTTACCATGTGTATTTATGTATAATTGAAGATATAAACAGATTTGACCATGGAAGATGTGTCATTGAATATATGAGGTAATATGATTTGTAAAATGTGTCATTGTATCAAGTGAGAAACATGGTTGTGTATATCAAATGAAGTGGTTGAAATATGATTTTATGTTTGAAGTGGTTGATTGTGTGTATCATGCGAAGTGATTGAAATGTATGATTGTATTAAGTGACATGATTGAAATGTATGATCGTTTGTATCAAGTGATGTGATTTGCAAGCCTGTGTCTGAATTTATGTTTTCCCAATTCATGTCATAGACTGATGTTGATATGTTCTCACTCAAACACGTAAACATACGCAGGAATCGCAGCAAACCTGCCTCAGCTGGCGGCAGACATGTCGTATGCCAATGCCGTGGAGAGATATTCCCAGGAGCGTCATGCTGCAGAACGTCACGTTGCTGAAAGGGAGAGAGACCGTGAACGTTTTGCCGCCCTCGCTAATGACCAAGTGGCTCGGCTACAGCTTGCGGGTGCTGCGGCTGCAGCCACACAACACGCCCATACACATACACATGCTCACTCCCACACACACCTCCACCTGCACCAACAGGAGGTGGCCCACGCCCAAGCTGTGGCCCATGCCCAAGCTCATGGTCTTGCTCCACCTGCTTTCCCTCACCCTCTGGCTGGTCATGGTCCACATTTATATCCACACCCACTGAGCGGAGGCCCAGGTACAGTAGACATAGTTTTATGACAGGGAGATAAACCTTGGAGTGCAGGGATAGTCTATGTCCGTCCCTCTAAATGACAACTAAGCTTAGCCACAGCTGTATGATCGCTTCAATCATTTTCTATCCATAACTTGCTTGTTAGCTTAAGGAAGTCACTTGAGATCCTGTCTTCCATTTCCAGTCTCACACTCTTTGTTCGTATGCCTGACTTGACTCATCAGTACATTGCCTGTTTTCTTCAAGATGTGGTGTCAAGATGACAGAGGGACATTTTAAAGTCTAGTTATTTATTCGCAAGTTACTTGTACAGTTTTTCATCTGTCTTCTACCCTTTTTTCTGGACCCCAGTTTTTAATATTTTGCCGCATCGCAATCATTAAGTTGATCTTGAGTGGCGGCAATTATTGAGTCTATCAGTTTACTTCTACTGCTAAATATTGCTTACAGTTTCTGCAGAAAGTAACACAATGTCTGGTACCCGGATGAAAAGCCACCTGTATACAAGTGATACTGTTTGTTGCTGTGGTAGGAAGCTATCACAAATAAAAATACATTTTTGCGGTAGTACTTATCTGATCTTTCGGTTTTTAGTGTTATTTGCCCCATTCATGGCATTTGATAAGCACAGCCAGTTTTTCTGCAATCTTTTAATATGGGTTAGTCATATGATACAGCCATGGAGATGTGTCAAAAGGGATATTTTATATTCCTCTGTCTAGGAAGATATTACAGACTCCTATGTCTTGGGAGATATTACAGACTCCTATGTCTTGTGAGATGTTACAGATTACTCTGTCTAGGGAGATATTACAGACTCTTTCTAGGGAGATATTACAGACTCTTTTGTCTTGGGAGATATTACAGATTACTCTGTCTAGGGAGATATTACAGACTCCTCTGTCTAGGGAGATATTAGACTCCTCTGTCTAGGGAGATATTACAGATTACTCTGTCTTGGGAGATAGTACAGATTACTCTGTCTTGGGAGATAGTACAAACTGAAGAATGCCAGTGAAATTGTGTTCAGCCGAGAAAGGTTAACTACACATTGGATATCTGGCGAATGCAAGCAAGACTGTTGTATTCTCTCCCCTTCTTGCAAGCCATATTGACTTATGCCCCTTGTCATTGCAGATGGTGCTGGTGCTAACCCCGCCAGCGCCACCTCCTCATCTGAGCACCTAACAAGTCGAATGGTCTACCAATACTTCTCCCAACACCTAACTAGCGAACAACATGTTTTTATGCAGAGGGCTGTCAACGAATGCTACCTTCGCTCAAAGCAAGAGACTCGACCTATCATAGACCCCAACCATTTGATCTATCAATTCTCCCGTAAGTCTACACATTACAACCTGCTCTCCTGCATCAAAGAATAGTTTCCTCCTAGCTGTATATACCCACCCTCAGCTTGCCACTAGTTTGTTTTTTTTTTAATTTGTCATTTTGGTTATATTTATTCACATTTGTGTGTTTTTATTTTTCCATATTTTTTGTTGTCCTTGGTTGGATTATTTATTTTGTAGCTTTTAAATGTCATTCATATCCAGCTTATTGCATTCCAAATTTTTTTGGTTCAAGCTTTTTCATTATTAATTATTTTTTCCCCCCATCTTTCAACTGCGTTCCTATCTTTTTATCACTTTTTTTTCCTTGGTGTGTATCACCGTTTGGTTTCAGTTATTGTTTGACGGTTTCCTCTCTCTTTTGCTCTCTTCCTCACTGTCTTCTCTTAAACCTGGCATTTACTCACATTTGATGTTGTTGCTTACTATTATAAAGCACACTTATTTATAAGTTGTCACATATTAGAGGACTGCCCCAAAAAATCACTTTCTTAATTTAAAGTTTACAGTAAATTCTAAGTTAATTTCTACCATTTTATTTTGAACACACCAAGACAAAACACCACTTAGAATTGCTTTTTTTTTTTTTTTTTTTAACTACTTCTATTACTTCAAGACATTGTTACATGATACAATATATTTTCTGCTTAAGTTATAGATTTCATTGTATATGCATTTATTATTTGCATTGAGATTAGCGCTCCAAGGTTTACACTCCCGTGTGGTGGTTGTTTTTTTTATTACTGTACTGTAGAATCCTACATTATTTGTACTGTATTTGCATCATTTTTGTCTATATTTAGTCATGCTATAGTCTGATGTGTCCAGTCAAAAAATGCAGACATTTCAGCAGAGCTGTAAACTACACACACAGCACAATCTGGCCTATATTCTGCTGGTCTGCAGAAGTTGAGAATAAGCACAGAAGAGAATGCCATTTTTGCAGCAGACATTTATTCTTGAAAACAAGTGCTACAGTTTGTTAAAATTTAGCTATATAGAACAGAAGACAAATATATTTGTCCTGCAGCAAATAAACTGATTATCAAGAACCACTTTTGGCAGTGGTGAAATGTCGTAAACTTGCTTGGTTTAGACATGTAACAAGTCATGTCTCGCTTTCTAAAATTATTTTTCGAGGAACAGGCAAAGGTGGAAGCAGCGGAGGAGGACAGAGACAATCCTGGATTGATAACATCAAGGATAGATGTTACGAGAGCTGATGTCTCCAGTGTGACAACCATGATTGGTTATGGGTCTTTTAATATTGATTCTTGGGTAATGTCCTGTTTAACTGACATACACAGGAGAACAAACTGTAATAAATGAAGCATACATCAAAAGTAAAACTGAAATAATGGTATCATTAAGCCATCCAGAATGCATGTCCTGCGCACCAATCTCATTTACATCACTTATCTTGACTTTTTCTATGCTTTTCATTTCTAGGATGCTATGTGGGATCTGCAGGATCTATATTTCGGAGAGAAGCTTGCATCAAATGGGCTCTGCTCAGCCGACAGTAGCATCTGTCATATAAATTGTGATAGCTTTCACGATGCTTTCTAGCTTATCTTTCCTTCTTCTTCCCCCCCCCCCCCCCCCCCAAAGATTCTTGTTTCTCTATTTAACATCACCTCACAATTGCTTAACTGGTTGCTATTGCTGTCAGAAATGATTTCATATTGACATTTATTAGTGGTAGAAAGTTCTATCTAAAACAGTATGGCTTTGTATTAAGTTCACTGCACAAATTTTATATCGCTAAATGTGAACGTACCAATCCTTTAATATACTCACATGCTGTCTTTTATTTCTTCTGATTCTTAAAATCAGCCAGGCTGATTTTAAATTATTACTTTCTGCAGTGGCTTTTGAGTTTGCAAAATCACAATTGCAGCCAAGCTGTAAACCTTTATTTCGCTAGTGATTTTTTAATTTTTAAATTAAATACATGGTTGAAAATGCTTTACAGATTGCTACATTGTTTTGAACAGGGGAAAAAAGGTATTTATCAAGATATAGGGACAAGCAAATAAAGGAAAGGGCATCATTATAGAAGGGAATTACATAGAATCATGCCATCTACAATAACCTAACATAAACGGGGAAAAATAAGTATGGTAAATAAGAAAAAAAATACAAAGAATAAATTACAAGAAGTCACAGCATATATAATAATAGAGTAGAATCGCTCTATAGCTCATCCTTCCAAATATAACCATAACGAATTCCATACATATGTGGATGTTATTACATACATATTTCGTTGGTCCGGTCCAAGTTGTGATAATGCCATTTGTCTAATAATATCTATAACCTGTCAGGGTCGTAAGAGATGCCACACTGGAGATATCAGCACAAAAATCTCTCCTAAAGCCTCTATCCTCAACATAAGAGTGAAATCGAAAGCAATAATATTAATAATTACATGTGTATGTTGTCAGTGCTCAGTTGGCGAGTTGTAATTAAAAACAAAATATCCTCCCTGGGAAGAGATGCAAGTCATGTAGATGAAAAGAATAAAAGCAAATTATAAACAATGTGATAAGAGAGTTTTTAGAAGTTACATGGCAGTGAGAAATAAATCATGGAGAAGCAGTAGAGTCGTGGTATTATAGAAGGGAGGGTTGAGAAAACCATGGACAAATATAGAAAGCTATGAAAATATCAAGAGTTGCTCACCCGCATGAGAAGAAGACAGTCGAAATAGTTACAACACCTCACGAGAAAAATAAAGATAGGATATATTATTGCAATAGACAAGTTAAAGACTGAGGCATGGAGACAATGAAAGAAGATGCTGGATAGATTAGCATTGTAATATATGGGGAACATAAGTAGTACATGAGACAGAAGGTCGTGGACTTACAGGATACCAATATCCCCAAGATGTAGATAAGACCTTTTCCATGTTCATATTGTAAGCTGAGAAAGTTATATTCCGCACCAGGACAGGACACAACAGACTAAGCAGCCACTTAAATAGACTAAGAATGGTTCTATCACCTCAGTGTCCATGTGGGCAGGCAGCACCAACATATCATTCATTACACTAAATCCTTTTTAACAATGAGGGAAACAAAAGAGCAGGGTTACTCGTCAGTAGCAGTAAGATTGAGAAATGAGTGAACCCATTTGTAACAGTTAAATGGTTGAACCAGCAGTGCAACATGTATGTAAATGAAAAAAGAAAAATCAGTTTTATATGAATAAATTCTTCAGTATTCATGCTCAAACTCCCTCTGGATCTATCTTGTAGCAGGACAATAGTCCTATAAGATTTCCAGCAGGATGTAATCCAGATAATGGAGATGTGTTGTGTCGCCATTTTATTTGCGCCATTAGTGCGACGTATCCATCTTCATAAACAAATTCAGGAGTGAATATCAATATCGGTCCTGCCTCTCTGATGACCATGGAAGTAAATAATATGATGTCTTGTAAGTGGGGTGGGGGGAATGTCAATAATGTAGGTCATAGAATATAATTAAATAAGGTTTTCTATATTCTACATACATCTGTCTATTGGTGTGGGGGTTTTTTTGGTGCATTAATTTCATTCATTTTTAAATTGGTGTACATTGTTCATGATGTTAAATCATGAATATTATTTCTAGTATATTTAGGTAATTTAACTATTGGGGGAGGGTGTTCCGAAGATTAATTTGGATTAGGACTCTGCTGTATTAATTATAAAATAGGCTGTTAGGACTAGGCTGTATTTGTTATAGAATAAGCTACTAGGATTATACTGTTCAGTATTAGTTGTAGAATGAGATATTAGGGTTAGGTGTGATTAAGCTTTATTATTTGTAGAGTGAGATATTAGGTTATGATTACTGGTAATTCTAGAATGAGATATTAGGGTTAGGTTAGGATTAGTTGTAGAATGAGATATTAGGTTATGATTACTGGTAATTCTAGAATGAGATATTACGGTTAGGTTAGGATTAGTTGTAGAATGAGATATTAGGTTATGATTACTGGTAATTCTAGAATGAGATATTAGGTTATGATTACTGGTAATTCTAAAATGAGATATTAGGGTTAGGTTAGGATTAGTTGTAGAATGAGATATTAGGGTTAGGTTATGAGTAGTTGTTGAATGAACTAGTAATTACATAGGTTGGTAAGTATAAGTTGTAGCAATTTCTTTCACAATTAAGCACATTTTTTAAAGTGCACTAAAAGAAATACGGTCATTGTTGGCATGTAACATACTATATTTAGAGTGTGTGCGCGCAGTCATGCTATATTTATATTAGAGATCTATGGTTGTCACAGTAGGCAATATTCGAGTGTCTTTATATATATATTGTCTTTACTGGTGCCTTACCATAAGGACACAACAGACCATCATCATTGGACTTAGAACCGTCCACTACAGACTACAGGGCCACCTATACCGGATCATCATGACCCACACAAATATCCATGTAGAACAGTACATCTTCACCCCAAACCATCATAGTTGCTTCTTATGACATACATAACACGTCAGTGCTGTTCTTTAGGTTCCAACAGCACACAACTATTTGACTGGTTCTTATGAATATTTGATAAGTTGGGATTGAGATGAAACAAATCCAATAAGTAAGAACATTGCATAACCAAGTTGTAAAAATCACATTCCACAAAAAAAATGACAACTTGATTGTGTGTTATTTTAGTTATTTGTATAACTGTGATCTCATTTTTGAAATTTATTTGCCAGTTTATATTTTTGTGGTAAAATTATTTTGCTAGTGTATTATATTTGTAAACTTCGCGATATAGTTTTGTGGTAGGAATTAAATTACTGGTTCTCAACTCATGTGTGACGATCCTAAATACGGGTGGAAATGGAAAACTTTAAACAAAATTATTTCGATGTTTCTCCTCCTTTCTCTCCCTCTTCCCCCCTCCCCCTTGCATATTTATGTGGGTAAATTTTAAATGCATTTTCTTGTAACTCTTAAAACATGAAATTGTTGAGAGTGGGCATGGGGTAAGCATTTACAAAAACTCAGCTGTGAATATTGGGTTAACAAGTTTCAATTTCAAATCATCACATTGAATATTTCCTGAGTTAAAATTATATTCTACTGTAGAATCTATTTCCTGTTTGTTTTTGTTTCTATCTACCTTATTCAAGGGGCATTTTAAAGTATTGGTTGCTTTGCTTCTTTTACACATAATTATCTTTTTGGTCTGGTCAATGTCATTTTGCTTCTATAAAATGAGATTGCAGCTCAAAAAAAGTTGAGAACATTTGATAAAACTTCATTACTTAGCATTGATCGTTAATGGGGATGAGATATAGAACATGATAGAATTCCTTTTAAGATTATTCATGTTTCTGAACATAGGTGCTGATCCATTGGCAGGAGGTCCTGTTGGTTCATTGCCTGTGTCCTCCTCCAACTCAATGTCAGTGCTACCACCTGGTGTTTCTCACCATCCTCTGTTGGCAGGCAGCAGGGAAGAGCTGCTACAGAGAGAGCTGTACAGTAGAGGAGGTCATTTCCTAGATCCAGCACTAGCACATCAGGTAGGTTATCACTAGAACTATGAGACTCATATACATTCTTTATCTATGTTACAGATATCACATTCCATATATATATATATATATCACATTCCACATATATATATATATATATATATATATATATATATATATATATATATATATATATATATATATATATATATATATGGGTCTTAACAACATGCAAGTATTTCACACAGTAGCAATCACATGGCTTGAACTGGAAAGCACAAGTTTCTGCCATATCCACTATTTTCTATGCTGTAGAAACATGGATAGATAGAAATAATAATAAAACCCATCAGGCTCATAGAGATGACAAGTTGGTACGCCATAGACTTTACACTCTAGTCATATGTTGATTATGGGATCTTTCAATATTTCCAGACACTTTCTTCCCTTACCGCTGGTCCATTTCTATCAATCTTTGTACATGTACTTCGGAAATATATCCCTGGTGTAATTGTTCACACTTTTCTCATCAGCAACCCAGTGGCTACTTATCTCACATTACCAAAGGTGTTCACACATTCTTTAGACATTGACATTGCAATCTTTACAAATCATATCCTTATCAAATCATACTTGCATAAGACAGCTTAGAAACTTTCTATGTGCCATAATAAGTGTTTGCGTTTTCTGAATTCAATTTAAAACCCCAGAGTTATTTCAAGGGTAAAATTCTACTTATTATAATGCTGGACTTGGTTTTACATTTCTTTTTATATGTAACAAATCTCATTTACCAAAAATTCCATTTTTTCATGATTAATACTCATAAAGGATGTAAATAGACTATTTCATATGTGCCAAAATTTTGGAATAATGTATTATCCCAGGTGAGCGATTTTTAGCAGTACTGTTGCCGTATTTCTGAAGTATCATAACGGCATTGCCGAAGTTGATCACCGGGGATATATATTGGAAATTGAATTTGGTCGGTAAAGTGTTAAGCAGGTCACGGTATCTTGTTTACAAAGTGGATTTTCTTGGAGATCCTTTGGGATTATAGCTTGAAGCTACAGAGTTACGTGGTAGTCTCAGCTGGTGATGTGCCGCTGCATTGAGGGCAGAGTACATAATGGGATAACCCAAGCATAATGAAGTTAATCCTCTGCACCCTTTCAACTTACACATTATCACCTAATGAATCTGTAACATATCTATAACTGGCCGTTATTAACACTGTACAGGCTAATTTTGACAGTCGTCGAATTTCAGTTATAGAACCTTGATGACCAAAAGTCAAAATAACTATACCTCAGAAATATGGAAGCCAAGCGATACTGTTACTAAAAATAGCTCACCCAGGAAAGTACATTATTTCAAAATGGTAACGCCTGTAAAATACTTCTATAGATGTCATTCATGAGTATTAACTCTTTGAGGACGCAATTAATACTAATTCATTTACGTTCAAAACGATGACAATTTAGACAGCATATTTGCCATAATGATTTGTCGTTGATACATCCACAATCAATTTGTATCTGCAACGATTAACTGTTTTTACATGGGGAAAGAATTAATAATGAATAAATTGAATTTTCGGAGGTAAGATTGTATGATATATAGAAAATAATGTAAATCTATGCCTACCATTATAATAAGTAGGATTGTGCACTTGAAATAACTAGGGTTTCCAAATTCAGTCAGAGATGCTGTCTAAACAATTTGCATATGCCCTCAATAATGAGAGATAATTACACTCTGGATTGCTGGCTAGCAAAGTGTTAACCTTTAGCAATTTTGATTTAAAATATGTAATTTCCCCCCTCCACCTGATAATTTTTTGACAAATCATTTTTTTTTTTTTTGTGTTTGAAAAATGCAATAACTTTTGTTTTTAGAGATTTTACATAATTTGTGTACTTGTGAACAAAGAATTGAATACTGTGTATATTTGTGTACCTTCATGTTTGTGGTGTGTCGTACGAGAAGTTGGAGAAGGTTGTAAAAATAGGAAAAGGGGAAACATTTTTTTTTTAATTTCAATTTACTCACCTTTGTTGTCCGATGTGGCAACTCTAGTAACACACCTATTGCATTTATGCTGTTTCATAACCAAACTAGCATATCACTGGGGAAATAATTCAAACTAACCCTGATTTACTTACCTTGTCAAATTCATTGTTCTTTAGGCTTAGACCTAGTGTTACCTGTAATCCACGTCAATATATTAGGTCCATACATGCCTGGTGTCATTTTAATAACGAAACCAACGTGTTACTATATCTACTTTGAAAACAAACGTAATTCCCAAGAATTCCTTATCAAAATCACACCATAATGATTTTATCGACAGTGGCAGACATTATAAACTCGATTCACGCAGGTCATGCAGATCTCGACAGATGGTTAGAATTGTTTTTTGATACAAGAATCAGTGGACAAATCACGTGACAACATACAAACTTTTAATTTCATATGCTATTGCACTATCTCGGAAACTTAAAAAGTTGTAACTTAAAATACTGATCTAGCTATTTGCGCGCAATGAACTGGCCATCCACCTCCCACTGAGTGGTTCTCAACAGCCCCTAGTTAGAACAATCGCACTTTTCTCCCTCCCCAAAAAGGAACAAATTTGTCTATTTTCTTTAGAGCTCAGCAAGACTAATATTTTACATTCATTCTCAAACTCTCGCCGGATTTCTTTTACAGCAGGATGTATAATCCAGAGAATGGAAATGCGTGTAACTATTTTTATTTGCAACAATGCCCAACACATCCAATTTTATAACAAATACATTTAGTGTACCACTTCTACAGAATGGTGAACATCTGTATCCATATCACTGGTATAGTAACCTAGCAACACAATAGAACCGGTTCTCATACTTGCACTCTGGTAAACAAGCTCAAAGCTAACTACTGCCGAACATACTTGACCTTTTTACAGCAATCAACGTAGCCAGACACCTATATGCCATGCAATTGTACTAAATTATGTTCAAAATAATTACTGTCCTGTAGCAACCCGCCATTCTAATATTTTTGTCTCTGCTACCCCAACCCAAGTGTGCCATATGGTACACATTGTGATACAACTGAACTATTCTTGTTTGAATAAGCCATGTTTAATTTGAGGAAATTATCAAACACATTTCTTTCAATCTTCTGCAGCTATCAGCACAGGCAGCTGCCCATGAAGCTCTGCAGAGACACATGGCCATGGAAAGAGAGAGATATGGCTCATCTGGACATTTACCACATTAACATCCACTCTCGCTGCAGTACGTGACTCTGTCCAGTTCAGTGCAACATGTTGCAGTGGCTGGACTTGATAGAATGTGTTGTTACAACTGTCAAGTGCTGGACATTTTTTTAATATATTGCAATAGCTGAATTTAGTGGAATATGTTGCAATGACTGGGCTCTGTATAACTAGTTGCAGTAACAGAGCTCATTGTTAATTGTTGCAATGACATGCAACATTTGTTCAAGATATCTTATAACAATTGATTGGTATAAATTGTTGCAAAGACAGAGGCTCTGTATAACTTGTTCCAATGACTGGGCTATGTATAACTGGTTGCAGTGACTGAGCTCAGTGTAGATTGTTGCAATGGCAGTGTTTCTATGGAAAATGTTGCAGTGACTATGTTCTATGGACTTATTGCAAATATTTAAGAACACCATTCTAGAGACATATTTTCTTGTGAAGAAAGAAACATTAATCCTTTCAGTCCCGGCCCATAAGGGGAAACTGATGGCTTAATTCCTATGGCAGGGGGAATAATGCAAAAATAAGAAGTGATTGTGCAAAAAAAATGAATTTTAATTCTAATTTTATGATTCAACGTCCAATTTACAGATGCAAGACATGTTTATTTGTCCTGTAACAGGCAACTCTATCTGCATCACCTCAATCATAAGTTCATTCTGACCAAGTTTTGAAGATAATTAAAGTCCATATTAAAAAACTCAAAGCTCATATACCACACCTGTTAGCAACGATCGGAAAACTACAATGGAAGCCGCCATTACTGCTAGCCACTTGAGTGCTAAATTTAGCATGTCTGATCAAATGGAAATAGTGAGAAAAAAACGATTGAAATGTGTCCATAAATGGCAAATTGGGAATTAATCGATAGCCACCGGATTAGAATTGAATGGGTTAAAAAAACAATTAGAAAATCAGTCACATAATTATTTATAGTAAATATTAGCATAGAAAGTTCTAATTCCTATGTTAATATATTGTTACGTTGCAAGGGCAAATAATTTTTGGGTTTATTCATTCTTTGTTTGTATTCGTTCCCTGTTGGACCATAATGTAAAACAGGTCTCTTTTTTTTTTTTAATTTCTCTTTTACATTGGTTTTAATATATTCAAGTTAGATTATCTAGTAACAATATTACATTAACCCACTCAATCCCTTAACAGCTGAAATTGTCAGCTATATATTCATTACCACAACAGCTGTTCTTAGCCAATTGACACACATTCATTTAGATTGCTCTCTGTTACTAGTGTCATATGAATATACATGCTAAATTTGGCGCAGACGTGATTACCGGTAATGGCGGCTTCTTGTTTTCTGATTGTTTCTAACAGCTGTCGTTTCCGAACTGTGAAAGGTTTATGATGACCTTCAATTTTCTTCAAAACTTGGTAAAAATGGACCTACTTATGATTCAGATGATGTTGATAGGCAAATTTTAAAATGAAATTTTAGAGAACGTGAATGAATATGATGTTGTAGAGGAATTTGAATTAGCAGTGATTGTCGATCTGTGGTGTAGGCCTAATTGATTATGTGCACGTACACTATTCCACAAATACAATACCATAGACCTAGTAATGATTGAGAATAGTCAACTCAGTTGATCTATGTCAATATTGATCAATTTCATAAGAAATCAGATCCTGCAAATGACATTCATCGAGATTACTCTGCTTTTGGTCAAGACTAGACCTAGTATTCACTATTTCTATGTGAGTCATTCATTGTGTGCGTAAGCACAGAAAGTTGTGTATGCTGGTATCAAAATGTTCAGATTAACTAGATTCATTTTGTAAAACTCTTTCACCAGATATCTAGGGCTTTCTTTATGTAAACTAGGCCTATATGTTTGTTGTAGTTAAGTTACAGAATGTTGTTGTAAGGGAGACAGCTTTCATTTGAGGATTTATCAGCAAACAAATTTACACAAGTAAATGAAGCCAACATGAAACTTATGCTCATTTGATTTTTCCTCACGTCACGTGACAAGTAAACTTATCTTACATGATGACAATGTTCCTTCTTCGCAAGCAAAGATGAGCATGGCATGAAAAACAATACAAAGGTGGTGAACAAGTAGGGAAAAAAACGTGATTGTCTAATTTGGTTTGGGTTTGTGAGTTCATACATGCCTGATTGGTCCGATTCGTGCCAGGAAAGTTCTATTGCGGTGCAGATGGTTCTGTGTAGGAGAGTTTTCAGATTTGTCCTTCTGCTTCTATCGCTTGTAAATTGCCAGCGGTATTCTCTCTTTTTCAAATTTTTTGTTAAATCTTACATAACATTCACAAAGGTATGTTCACAGATCAGTACCTCTTCTATTTCATTTATCTGTTAATTGGACTTTGAATCATAGAAATTGATTGCAAATTGTATTTTATATTATTCTTGCACAATCACTTCTGATTATTGTGAAGTTATTCCCCTTGCCCTGGAAATGAAGCCTGAAGTTTTTCTTGATTTTCAGGATTGAAAGGGTTAACATAGTATTTATCGCTTCTTGATTTTCTGAGTCACTCTCCACCTTGTCAGATATGCTCTGACAGTTTGGTTATTTATATTCATAGAAAGTCCTTTAGTTTGATATTGCAATAGTGGCCTCACCATGAGAGAGAGTGCACTTTTATCATGTGACACTGCATTATATTGAACATATTCTCATGCCCTTAGTTACAGATATAGAAATTCAATGAAACAAGCTCTTCACAAAATGTTCTCTTTTGGGTGGCTGTCCCAAATTGCAACAATGACAAGATGCTTTGTTGAGTGGTTGTCTCAAATAGCAAAAGGCATGGACTGTTTAAGATGCTCCTTGTTCGGCAGTTGTTTCAAATTGCAACAATGACAAGATGCTTTGTTGAGTGGTTGTCCCCTCCCAAATTTGCAGTAATGAATGACAAATTTGAGTATATATGTACACTGTGTATGGTCATGTTTACAGACTAGTTGACACGACATATCAGACAATAGTGGTGGAAGGGTGCTGTAACATTTCAATATTTTAAAATAGAATTATACACTCAACATGTGGATGTGGTGTACAACTTTATTCTATGTATATGGGGGAGAGAGAGCGGAAACGCTATGCTTTTATTTTCCATGTTTATTATGTTGTTTACCTGTGACAACACAGGTGAGATATTCATTTCAGAGCTGTATGGTTATGGAGTTTCTGATTGCTTCAGAATCTCATGTTTTGTCCAGTGATTGGTATGTTTTTATAAAATATTTTAATAACTGGGCAAGCTGAAGATCATTGATCCTGCAAATGTTTTTCTCTATGTAATGATATTTTGTACCATAATCTTGCATAATTTTCATGTACAAAATGTGGTGCCGTTTACAAAATTCTTTGTACTGAATGCATTTCAGTCTGTGCAGGTCTCACGTGTAGCTTTGTCCTGCTAGAAGCTATTATTTTGTGAATGAGCAAGTGGTTTCTGCATATCCGAGTCACGGTTTTTGTGTGCCAGCCTAACTTTTATTTACAGATGTAATGCATATCTAGTTGCATGGGGAATGGTTGATTGTTGAAAAGAAATGGACTTCCGGATTATTTTGGTCTTCTTGCTAGACCTTCAAGCCAGTCATCTCCTGTCAAACCTGCTGGTCCAAATGTTTTGCCCCAGCTAGTCCAGTGTAGCTATGTTTTGCCTCCCAGTTTGTTGGAATCTGGACAATTCCTTTTCCACATTAATGTATGTGGGTTGCCCTGACCAGGAAGCCGGTATCTGCAGTGACCAGTTCTAAGTCGATGGTTTTTTTAAAAATTATGGTTATGGATTAGTATTTTTGGCCTCACTGTGCAGCAGAAGGTATGCTGAATTGTTCCAATTTTCAGGACATTTCAAGTGATTCCACAGCTGGCAGGTAGCCATTACAGTGTTTTGATCTGTCTGTATTCCAGCACATAAATCTTCAATGTAGGACATGCATCTCCAGTCTTTGTACATTTTTTTTTTGTTTACCTTCCTCCAGCTAGTCTTTATACATTTTTTCCCCCCTCCAGTTTGTCTTTCTACATTAACGATAGTTTTCCAGCCCCTTCTTGGTCATGTTCTCTTTACCATTATCAGATATTACTGCTAAACTTATTTGTACTGTTTTATATATATATATATTTTTTTGTCATTGCATTTTCTTGTAGCAATTTTAAAAATTAATAACTGGTATAGATTATTTTTTTGTTGCCTTCTTGAGGATGTTCCACAGTAATTCAGAAATAGGGCAGAATAAGCTCATCCGGGATAGTGTCGCTCAAAATGGCTGCACCCATGAAATAGTCTTGTTTTGACAGGAAAAGTCACAAGTTAAAGCTTTGTCTACTTTTTCTCATTTGAATTGTTTGAAATCTCTGATCATCAAAGTGTAATGGAAACACAAATCTAAAATTCCTTCAATGTAAGAGATGGCCCAACCAGTCTTAATTTTTATTGAGGATAGAGGCACATCAATCTGGTCAAGAATTTTGTTGTTATTCTACCCATGCCCATCATCATTCAATTCATCCATACAATCTTGTATTTTGCTCCTTCTGTGTGTACACCATTATTGATAAGATGATACAGACCCATGTACACAAGGATTTCATCTGGGCCCAGACGTCTCCATACCCCCACTTCCAGTTTCTGAGAAAATCTGCTTCATCCATTACCCACAGTGTAAATCCCCTGCCAAATCAGATTGTTTCCTCAATTATATATGATGCTGTAGATTGAAGGATTGGTCCAGTGACTACATTTCTTCATCTGGTCATTTCCTCATATTTATTATGTTTGATTTTGGACAGACTGTGTAACCACTAGCTAAACTTGTTTGTTTTCATATTATTTTTTTTCTGTAAACATGTCAAAGTCCACATGATTCACACAAATATGTTGTGAATAAAGCACACGTTTTACGTGGAACACATCTTTGGATGAATTGCTTGCTTGTATTATGTGAGAGATGTGTGTGATAGTTGAATGTGGATGCAGATCCTCCTCGGATTAATTGATTGTAAAGTGAAACCCTGTTACAACGAATCCCTTTTTAATGAACTCCCCTCTTAACACTTTGCTCATCAGCAATCCAGAGCGTATTTGTCCACCATTACCGAGGGTGCATGCAAAATTTTATACATTGACATTGCCGTCTTTAAAAATTTGTATAAAATCGATCTAGCGCAATAAAGCTTTGAAACTTTCTATGCGTTGTAACGACTGTTTGCACTTTCTGAATGAATTTGAAAGCTCCAAAGTTATTTCAAGTTCAAAATGCTACTTATCATAATGCTAAGCCTAGATTTACATTAATTTCTATATATCATACAATATTTCCTTCGAAAACTCTGATATTTCTTGATAAAAACTCACTTACTAGGTCTATATCGTTATTCCCGACATGCCGCCATTTTTACAGAACATAATTTCCCAGAAACACTATTTTTATCACATTATTGCAATGGGTATTCCCATTTTTCTGATGCATCATAGCAAATTCAACAATCATCGAATTTGGTCTCCACGGTCCAGTACCGGAAATTTGACTCGTCAAAATTAGTCAGCAAAGTGTTAAACAACTCTTTTCAAAGTCCCCACTTATTTTTTCATTGTTTAAAACTTATTGTAAGTGCATGCATCATCCTTCTAAATTGAGGCATTTGACTTTTCCCGTGATTTATTTGGTCACATTATGTATACTTTGAGTCAACAGCCAATGACTCCATCGAGACCAGCACCGTGCAGAGGTGATGGGGCTTAGTTCAGCCATCAGGGGCTGGAAACTAAGACTGGTCGGGCAGTCCCACTCGAGCAGGACCATAGTCCTGCCCTAGTAAGCAGAGTGCTGAAGACGGAGGCATCCAGCCAAAAGGCGCACAGATAATCAGGATGCCACGCAAAAAACACAATGGAAACATGTCTACATCTATAAATAGTTATGGTGCCTGCCCTGTGGCGGACGTTCAGGCAGGGACGGTGCCGGGCCCTATACCTCGAAAGGGCCCAACCTCAGTTACTGGAAGTCCTTCTCAATTGCCCCGAGGAGCCAGGAGGCAAGGGAATAGAGCTACTGGCCAAACAAACAAACGACCAATAAAAATAATGCACTGGAATGCTGAGGGTGTCAACAGTAAAAGAGATGGATACAGCAAAAAATTGGAACTTGAAAATGTCCTCAGTGAAGAACAAGTTAACATATGCTGTATCCAAGAAACACACCTCAGCAGCGACATAGCCTTCAAAATCAGAGGCTACCAGTGCTACCGATCTGACCGAAAGGACAGGCGAAAGGGTGGAATTCTGACACTTGTTAAAAACAATATCAGCGCATGTCAGCTGGAAGTATATATGGAAGGGGCAGAATACCAGATGCTCCACCTAAAAACAGACAGCGCAGAATTCCATCTCCTGAACTACTACTGCCCAAATGATAAACCATTGGCACTAGACACAATTCCAGACAAAGAGAGACTTATGGTGTGTGGTGACTTCAACAGCCACTCTCAGAGCTGGGGCTACGATCATATCGACAAGAGAGGTGAGGAACTTGAGAGCTGGCAGGATGAAAATAATCTCATCCTTATTAACCAGCCAGCAGACTCGCCAACCTTCTACTCGAGAGCATGGCACACCACCTCTACACCAGACCTGGCATTCCACTCACCAGGCTTGGAATGGAACATCACACGTGTTGTTGGAAAGCAGCTTGGAGGTAGTGACCACAGACCAGTATTTCTGGAAATCCACAATGAATTTACCAAGGACAGCAGCACGCTCACTAGGTGGAACTATAAAAGGGCAGACTGGAAAATGTACCAGCATTTAACCAGTGTTCTAGCTAAGGACATGAACTTGGACAAAGACATCAATAGAGCAGTGAGTGAATTTAATAGATGTATACTACATGCTGCTAGTAAAACCATACCCAGGGGGGCACGCAAAAACTACAAACCCTACTGGAATGATGAACTGGAAAAGCTGCAAAATGAGATGGAAACATCTAGACAGCAGGCTGAGAACAGACCTAGCCAAGAACATCACAACAAATATCAGCAAACAAAGGCTAAATTTCAAAGAGCCAAGTTACAAGCCAGACGGAGCAGCTGGAAAGAAAAAACAGAGTCGCTGAACCTAGAAAGAGATACTAGGAAATTATGGAAACTTGTAAAACAACTAAATGATGAAGGTACAGGGAGAAATACCAGGATCACACTTTATAAAGATAGAAACATTGTAACAGGTAAACATGCAGCTGATTACTTTGCAGATTCCTTTGCAGAAGACAATAACGTCAAAGTCAGCCCAGACAAACAACAGGAGGTTCGAGAGAACCAGCAAAACATTGGACAAGGCGAACCTATACCTGAAGTCATGGAGGCACCAATCACAATGAGAGAACTGGAGCATGCAATATCCAAATTGAAAATGAAAAAGTCCCCTGGAGCTGATGGAGTGTCCAATGAAATGATTAGAAACCTGGGAATTGCAGCAAGAGCAAAGCTACTGCAGATCTTCAACACAAGCTGGTCCACAGGTAATGTACCACAGGCGTGGAGAGAAGCAATAATGATACCACTCCTCAAATCAGGAAAAGATGGCAACACAGTCTCCAACTACAGGCCCATCAGCCTCACAAGCTGTCTATGTAAAACAATGGAACGCATTATCAATCTTAGGATGCAGTGGTACCTTGAAAGTGAAAATCTTCTGGTATCACAGCAAGCAGGTTTCAGACAGTGCTACTCTACTGAAGATCAGGCAACCTACCTCTCCCAAGAGATTGAGGATGCCTTCCAAGAAAAGAAACTGGTACTAGCAGCATGGATAGACCTCAGGAAAGCATTTGATAAGGTCTGGAAAGAAGGGCTCCTAAAGAAATTGCGAAATTGCAGGGTTAGCTCAAGAATGTACAAATGGGTAAAAGCATACCTGCATAATAGAAGAGCCAGGGTACAATTAGATGGTCGCAAGAGCAAGAAAGTTCTACTGCGTCATGGAGTCCCCCAGGGAGGAGTCCTGTCACCCACACTTTTCTTGGTTTACATCAATGACCTAGTTGCTGAACTACCACACGGGATCAAAGTGGCAATGTATGCTGGTGATCTGGTGTACGGAAGAACATGCAACAGTGGCCACTAAACAAATACAAAGAGCTATCGATGCCCTAACCTTATGGGCAAATAGATGGTGCGTCAGCATTAACACAGAAAAGTGCAGCACTACACTCTTTACCCTCTCACCAAAACAAAAAGCTGGTCATATCAAGATAGATGGAGAGCTCTTGAAAGAAGACAAACAACCCACATACCTCGGAGTTACTTTTGATGATAAGCTGACATGGAAGCAGCACATAAACAAAGCAACAACAAAAGCCAGGAGGAAGCTAGCTATCCTGAGAAAACTAAGTGGAACCACATGGGGAGCCAGTGGAAATATACTCAGTAAAGTTTACCAGCAAGGCATAAGACCACACCTGGAATATGGTTCAGCTGCGTGGTGTCCTGCATCAAACACCACATTACAAGATCTAGATAAAGTGCAAAACCAGGCACTTAGAATAATGTTGGGAGCAATGAAATCAACACCAATAGCAGAGATGCAGAAAATGGGAAGAATGCAAACACTTGGCGAACGCAGAGACACAAAAGTACTAACTCAAGCAGAAAAGTTTCAGTGTATGCCAAGTCATCCAATGAAGGAAAGATTCCAAAATCTAGCAATGGGGCGACTGAAAAGGAGCAGCTTTATCCACCAAGCTAAACGGCTCCGTAGACAACTTACAGACCTACCTGAAGTTGACAGCCCCTTAACGTCTGTACCGGAACAAACCCCGTGGAGTGAAAGACATGGAATGCCAATATATATTCAGACCCATGTGAAAGGAATACTAAGCGAGGACGAACAGAACAGTGTGCAGCGAAGGACAGTCACACTCAGTTTCCTGGATGAGGAATATCCACAAGATATATGGGTCAGAGTGTACACAGATGGGTCAGCACAGAATGCTGTGAGGAATGGAGGTGCAGGTGTATATATAGAATATCCACACAAGCCTAGAGATACAATCAGAACACCGACAGGAAAATTCTGCAATAATTATGATGCAGAAATCCAGGCAATTAGTGTGGCAGCTAAAAAATTGCTGAACTCCAACTCTGGCCTACAGCCTGTGGTATTCCTGACAGATGCAAGGTCAGTGCTTCAAGCTCTCCAGTCTGGAAAACTAACAGACTTAAAAAAACTACTTAGCGAATTGTCTTACCAGTATAGGGTAACCATGCAGTGGATACCCTCTCACTGTGGAATACCAGGAAATGAAAAAGCAGACCAACTGGCTAAGGAAGGTGCTGCCGAAGACCAACCAGATATACCAATCACCTACCATCAGAAGAAACAGATGATCAAGTCAATAAGAAAGCCACAAACACCAACACAAGATGACTATCACATTATGAACAGATCAGAACAAGTTGTAATTCTACGTCTCAGAACAGGACACAACCGACTCCGCAGTCACATGTATACAAAGTTCAAGATTGGCAACACGGCCATGTGTACATGTGGACAAGCAGCACAGAGTGCCAAACATATACTTCAAGAGTGTTCTGAGCATGAAACGCTGAGGCAGACATATTGGCCAGAGGAAACAACACTGGAATCAAAACTCTATGGGACACTGTATGAACTACAAAAGACAGTGAGTTTTATTAAGGAGACAGAATTACAGATATAGACATGTTTCAAGTGAACGAAAGAAGAAGAAGAAGAACAGCCAATGAAACTCACAGGAAAAGTCAATTGTGTCGAGTTACAATGATGATTTCCAGTTTAGTCGACAGGTCTTACAAGACTTTCACATGAAAGTTGGCCACTTGTTCACATGAAAGTTGGCCACTTGTTCACATGAAAGCAGGCTGTGCTATTGTCATTTGGTTACGCACAACTAAAAAACTTTCGTTACTGCATGTTTTTCTGTGGAGTGCAGGGAGGTTTTCTATGGGCTGTGGAAATAAAGGCCACTTTGCCATAGCAGACGCTGTGACATGTACAGGAAAGATTTTGATTGTACCTCCGAAAGAAAAAATCCTGTCCCAACTGTGGATTGAACCCATGTGTGGTATGCATCCTTGACTCATACGGTACTCAATTAGAGGAGTCCCTGAGCTCTTGGCTACCCTCTTCATTGAGAAGCATTGCCTCTTGATTTAAAAAGTCAATATTTTGTTGTTCATGCCGACATCTTCAATAAAATTGTTTTCTTTGTTCGATGGAACTGTCTAGATGCTGCACTAAACACATCCACAGGGTTTCTATTGCCTGGGAAGCTGTTTTATTAGTTATTTTTGGAGCAGGATTCTCTGTACAAGTCTCCTCTTCCTCAGCAGCAGTTAATTTAGATAATTTATGCAATGTTTTGTGTTGAAAAGTCCTCTATTGGCACGGCACAACTGTCTCATCCACTGACTGCTGTCATTTTTCTGCGTTCGTTCTCAAACTCCTGCAGATTAGCGGGATGTAGTCCAGAGAACGGAATGAGTTGTCATGGTTTACAGCATTGCTGCGATATCTGCGTCTTTCAGCCTGACACATCCGACTTCAGCATGGCTTGGGTCACTGACCATATATAGAATGGGACAGCCAACTCCATCCCATAACCTCCTTAATCGCCTTTTATGACATGCGTGGAAGGTAAACAGTGTTGCTATTCTTTGCTCCCCTTTCTGGCACCAGAACCACACGGGCGGCTGTCATACTATTTGGTGCAATGTCTCGCAGCTGATCAAACAGGTTATCAATGTCTGTGCTATCTACAACTTTTGAGGATGATGAAGGCTCGCTAGCAGAATTACACACAAAGCACTTTCCTAATTGTTTGAGCTTTGACGTCATTCCATGCAGCAGTAACCATATTCAACGCATCCAGAAGAGTTAATTCAGATGTCTGTTGGGTGTCCTCTCTGAATGACAATTTGAACCTTTTTCCTGTAAGGAATTTTAAATGTTTGGTCTAATGTACCCTGATCTAATGATCCCAACACAAAATTTTTTGTGTTTGGGGGCAGGAAAAATAAAGAGATGGCTGCCAGACTTGTGACACATGGATGTGCTGAATAGCTGTCCACAATAAGTGCGATGCTTCTTCCCTACAACATGAGTTTCCTACCCAGTTTGCGCAACCACTGTTCACACAGAGACGCTGTCATCCATGATTTTGAGTTAAATTTGTGCTCCGCCAGAAGTGTTCTCACATATTTAAAACACTGCGACTTCTAAATTTACCTATAATGAGCAGGGGCAACATGTCACTTCCATCCATATTGGCAGCCATCAAAATGGAGATCCTGTCTTTGTATACCTTGTAACCACTGCATGTCTCCCTTCTCAGCCAGTGCGCAATTTGGGATGCACTTAAAGAAGAGACTTGTTTCAGCATACTTAATTGTTCTTATGTGACCATTTGTTTATAAGACCTACTTTCTAAGTGTAAATAAAGCAACATTCCGAAATGACTAATTCTACCTATTCCCATATTTTCATTGGCTGTCAACACAAATTATACACAAAGTGACCAATTAAAAAATCACAGGAAAGGCCAAATGAGTCACTCCATAATGCTTCTTGATAATGCTAATTTATATTGCCAACAAGTCATATGTTAGATAGCCTGGTTGTGGTAAATCTAGACCATTGTCAGTAACCGGAGACAGATCATTGATAAATTATGACCCTGTCAAACCTGTACTGTGTCCAAAGAGGAGTCAAAGATATAAATTGACAACAAAACCACACTGTTCACTGGTTGAATGCCTCAAGGAGTATTTAGTGAAACGTTTCAAACACACTGGTCAAAATTTCAGAGCCTGTACTTTTTCTGGATACAAATATCAAATAGTGTACTATACAGGGAAATTTGGTTATATGCATTCGTTATAATAAGATTCTTGATTAGCAACTAGCTTCACAGCACGCGGGGCATTTCCATAAGTGCTCCACTCTCCATTCCAGTAGCCATCTCAGTGTATGTAGACTCAGAGTCCCGGTCAGGTGTTTGTGTGATCTTTGAGCCTTCCAAAAGATTTACTTTTCCTCCCCTCTAGATACCTCCATTTCTAACATTCTCTATATGTATACATTCTCAGCCTCATTGACATCATCTTCATCTTGAAATAAATTTGAGAAGGTATTTTTTATTAACTCGTTGAGGACAAAGCTTAATAATGCTTCTACTGCCAAAAAGACAGCCATTTCCAGGGAGGAAAAAAGAGGACATAGGTCCATTTTGAAAATCATTTTAAAACATCAAAACCAGATTTAAACATTGTAAAAGTATATATACATATATTCTTGGAGGGAAAATATATATATATATATATATTCTTGGAGGGAAAGTATATATATATATATATATATATATATATATTCTTGGAGGGAAAGTATATATATATATATATATATATATATATATATATATATATATATATATATATATATATATATATTCTTGGAGGGAAAGTATATATATATATATATTCTTGGAGGGAAAGTATATATATATATATATATATATATATATATATTCTTGGAGGGAAAGTATATATATATATATTCTTGGAGGGAAAGTATATATATATATATATTCTTGGAGGGAAAGTATATATATATATATATATTCTTGGAGGGAAAGTATATATATATATATATATATATATATATATATATATATATATATATATATATATATATTCTTGGAGGGAAAGTATATATATATATATTCTTGGAGGGAAAGTATATATATATATATATTCTTGGAGGGAAAGTATATATATATATATATATATTCTTGGAGGGAAAGTATATATATATATATATTCTTGGAGGGAAAGTGTATATATATATATATATTCTTGGAGGGAAAGTATATATATATATATATTGAGGTACCTTTCTATGAACTTCTGAAGGTTGAAAACACATATATATTAGGTCATCTAATTTGCATATGGTAATTAAATTTTTTTTTACATTTCCAACCTGTGACATATTTGATTAAAAAAAACAATCAAAATCATGAAATAAAATATTTATTTTGTCTGAACAATGCAAATAAGTAATATCTACATTTATGTTTTGGGGGATATGTGCAATGGACTCCCTTCTGACATTTGCTGTGCATCTTGAGACTTCCTCTAGATCTTTTCAATCTCTTTATTATTGTTTGGGATCTCTGACACTCCTGCATTAGCTATCTGGCTTGATCTACTTGTTTGTTTCTTCGATAAACAGTTCAACTAAAGCTACTGTAAAAACAAACTTTAAATATGTTATATGCCACAGGAGGACTGGTATCTGTGGGCATGTGCTTAGGTCTAGTTGTTTCCATGAGTGAATAGGGGTCACCTCTCCCCAGTTCAGTTCCATGTAACTCCCAACCTTAGAAAATGTGATTATTTCCTCCTAATTCTTCCATAGTATTACAATCTTCACTGATATCTAGGTCACTATCAGTAGCATCTGACAAATAAATCTCAGTCACATCTGAATAGACACCATCTCACTATGAAAACTATCTGCAGACATTTCTGAAAAATACACACTTGAGAGTGCACGAATATTCAAAACAATAACCAAACATGCATGTAAACTATCCAGTAGCTTCTATTGATACACTAGAATGTGCAGCAAATGAAAGTAATTGTTTGATTGGTCAATGTTATTCATAGTTAGCCGTACAGAAATATTTTTTTCTCTGGGCCAATGAGTCTGCCCACTTGTCCCTCCTTTCTTGCTAAGTAAGCATGGATCGATAATCAGCCAGATCATCCCCAAGGAGGTTATGGTAAAGAGTTCAAATAATCGGAAATTGTGAAAACTGTCGTTATAGAGGGAAATCCGTTAAAACCAGTTTACTCACTGGTTTGTAACAGGATTCCACTGTCATCATCATCAGGTGCCATGCCACGGCGTTCATGGCTCTCCACAGCTCTCTGTCCACAGTATTATGTATCAAGGTCATTGTTTCCTTGCCGTGCCAGGTTGTCAAACTGTCTAATATTTTCTCACATTGTCGCCCTCTGTCTCTGTTGCCTTCAATTTTGCCTGTTGTGACTATGTTCCCCAAACCTGCCTGTCTCATGAAGTGTCCAAAAAAAAGAAAATTGCCTTTTTCTTATATTAGATTCCACTGTATACAGTAAAAACAATAAAGAATAAATATAATTGGGGGGCTTTTTAAAAGTTATTAAACAGTGCTAACATGCAGCAACCGGATGTACCAATCAGCTATCATCAAAAGAAATCTATGATAAAAGCACAACGAAAGCCTTACTTACCTTCACGGGACGATTACCATCTACTTAACAGACAAGAACAGGTCATCATATTTCTACTCAGAACTGGACACAATAGACTAAACAGCTCTATGTATACAAAAATTTTAATTGGTACAACAGCAAAGTGTACATGTGGGCAAGCCAACCAGACTTCAGAACATATTCTTTCAAGAATGTGCACACTATGACACATTAAGATGCACATACTTGCCTTCTGATACACCAATGAATGTTAAACTTTATGGTACAAAACAAGAAATGGAAAATACTGTCCAATTTATACGAGAAACAACACTGCAGATATAGACATTATTAGCGAACGGACGAAGAATTAAACAGGGACATTAAAAAAAAAATATACTTGCTATAGAGGGATTCTAATGTGTTCAAAATAAATATCCTTGCATTTATAACGCTAGGTGTAGCACAAAATTCTTTCTTCTAATTTATTTTAAAACACTTTTGGCAAAAAATGCACAATATATAAGACAACAGTGGGATACCTCTATAGTGCATCCTTTTATAACATATTTCCTCATGTAACAACTTTTTAAAATCCCGAATTATTTATTGTTTGTACTGTATATAGCAAATTTCTGTTATTACATACAAATTTCATCAGTCTGGACCAATGAAATATGTAATAGAAATTTGCTATATACAATACAAAGAATAAATAATTAGGGATTTTGAAAAGTGTTACATACGTAAATTTGTTATAAAAGGATGAGCTATAAAGGGATTCCACTGTATTAAACTTGACAATATAGGAAAGAGAAAAGAGGGACAACCCAAAGCATTGATCGACAAAGGACCTTGATGACTTCCAAAATATGACGCTGCAGAAAACTACGCAGCACAGAAATTTTCCATGCTTATTCATACATGTGCATCACTGCAGACAAGAACCATCCACTGAATTATATTGAAAAGATCAAAGGAAACAAAAAGGGGAAACATAAAAGAACATTCTGTAACAGTTAACTACAACAAACATATAGGCCTAGTTCACATAAAGAAAGCCCTAGATATCTGGTTTGAAACAGGCTTTCAAAATGGATCTCCGCCAAATACGGATGTGTTGGGCCATTGGAACAAATAAAACGGCGACACAACGCATCTCCATTCTCTGGACTACATCCTGCTGGAAATCTATTAGGATGATGGTCCTGCTACAAGGGAGATCCAGCGGGAGTTTGAGAATGAACGCTGAAGAATAAGAAAAATGGATCTGTTTCAAAAAATTTTGATACTGGCATACACAATGTTCTATACACCACCTAATAATGAATCACGTAGAAATAGTGAAAACTATGCCTAGTCTTATTTTTTAAAAACAGTAGTCTCGATCAATGCCATTTGCAGGACCTGATTTCTCGTGAAATTGATAAATATTTACATAAATCAACTGTGTTGAGTATTCTCAATTATTACTAAGTCTATAGTGTGGAGGGGAACCGCACACATCATCAACTAGGCCTATAACAGATCCCTGCTAATTTCAACTAGGCCTACTAAATACTGAACTACTACACCATCAACATCTGATTCATTCGCGATCTCTGAAACTCCAATTCCATGATGGTATGACAGCCTGTATGAAAGATGACGACGCACACTCAAACTCAAAACCAGTAACTAACGGTGTCAAACATGGTTGCATTCTAGCTCTAATGCACTTCAGCATGGTGTTCTCTTAGAAGATTGAATGCCAAGACCTCGCCGAAGACGGTTGTGTCGGGCCATTGGCGCAAATAAAACGGCGACACAACGCATTTCCATTTTCTGGACTACATCCTGCTGGAAATCTAGCAGGACCATGATCCAGCTAGATCCAGTTGAACTTTGAGAATGAACGCAGAAGAAGAAGAATGCCAAGACCAAAACTAAGACAGACATTATTCGCGACCTCTGGTTCGCCGATGATTGTGTATTCAACGCTACCAGTCTGAAAGACATGCAGGACAGCATGGACCTCTTTTATTCGGCTTGTGATGCGTTTGGTCTCACCATCAGGCAAAGACATTAGTAATGTATCAACCAGTGCCAGGTATCCTCGACACAGAACCAGTAATCACAGTAAAGGAACAAAAACTCATACTGCCAATAAGTTTGTATATCTTGGCAGCACCCTATCGCAAACTGCGACAATTGACGAGGATGTTGCCCTGCATGTTACTTGCACCCGTGTGGCATTCGGGGGACTTCATGCCAACGTCTGGATCAGGCGTGGTCTCAATTTTGACAACTAAGTTGGACATGTACCGCACAGTGGTTCTACCAACACTGCTTTATGATGCGTCATCCTGGACTGTCTGCAAGACATGTACGACAGCTTAAATCTTTCCATCTTCTGTGCCTAAGAAACCTCATGGGAGAACATTGGCAGAATCAAGTACCAGACACGGAAATCCTTCAAAAGTCCCATACGCAAAGCATCCATGCCCTGCTGACTAGGTCCTAACTCCACTAGACTGGCCACATCGTCCGTATGCCAGACAAGTGCCTTCCAAAGAGATTATTCTATGGGGAGCTGTGCGATGGTAAACATTCACGCAGAGGGCAGAAAAAACATTTCAAGGATCACCTAAAAAACTCTCTCAAGTACTGCAGCATCGATCCTAGCTCCCAAAAGACTACAGTCCTTGGTTGCTCAGCTTGGCACACCCAGATCACTGCTGGCATCACTAAATTTGAAAAAGAAAGAACACTGTGGGCAGTTTACAAGCGATGGAAGGACAAATCCAAAAACTCTCCTACTCCAAACCCTCTGCACTCCTGCATGCACTGCAATAGAATTTTCCTGGCACGAATCAGCCTCATCTGGCACCTACAAACTCCCAAACCAAATTAGACAATCACAAATGTTTTGTTTTTTTCTACTTGTTCATCACATTTATTGTTTTTTATGCCATACTCATCTTCACTTGCGAAGGAGGAACATCATCATCATATTTATTCTACAATGAGATAGAATTTTACAATTTTACGGAAGAATTCATAAGCTCACATTTTATCTCATACATGGATGGGAAAAATGTAATTTCCTTTTAAGCGGGCACACAAGTTTTTATGTTTGCAAAATCATACTTTTTAGATAAATATTCACTTGTGTGCTGCTAAGGTCCAAAAAGGGAGCAAAGAATAACACTTTACCTTCCATACAAGTCAACTAAGGAGGTTTTGGTGTGGAGTTGGCTGTTCCATCCCATATTGGGTAAAAGTGGCCCGGAAGCCATGCTGAAATCTGATGTCTCATGCAGAAAGGTACAAATATTGCAGCTAAGATATAAACCATAACACAATGCATTCTATATCCTGCTAATCTTCAGGAGTTTGAGTTTGCTAATCTTCAAATAATTCTTGTGTTGACAAAGCGCATGTCAATATGATATCTTTTTCCCCCACAAAACTGGCTTCTGTGATTGTTGTTTGTTTTCCACAAACCAAATGTGGAGGTCACGGCTAGCAGCGGAGCAGATCCCAATTGATGCTATTTAGAATTAAATAAAAGAATACTGTTCCCAGGGAAGTGATTATACCCAGATTTAATTCTGTCGTCTCATTTCAAATGCCTATTTCTTCTTCTTCTTCTTCTTTCGTTCACTTGAAACATGTCTATATCTGTAATTCTGTCTCCTTAATAAAACTCACTGTCTTTTGTAGTTCATACAGTGTCCCATAGAGCTTTGATTCCAGTGTTGTTTCCTCTGGCCAATATGTCTGCCTCAGCGTTTCATGCTCAGAACACTCTTGAAGTATATGTTTGGCACTCTGTGCTGCCTGTCCACATGTACACATGGCCGTGTTGCCAATCTTGAACTTTGTATACATGTGACTGCGGAGTCGGTTGTGTCCTGTTCTGAGACGTAGAATTATAACTTGTTCTGATCTGTTCATATTGTGATAGTCATCTTGTGTTGGTGTTTGTGGCTTTCTTATTGACTTTATCATCTGTTTTTTCTGATGGTAGGTGATTGGTATATCTGGTTGGTCTTCGGCAGCACCTTCCTTAGCCAGTTGGTCTGCTTTTTCATTTCCTGGTATTCCACAGTGAGAGGGTATCCACTGCATGGTTACCCTATACTGGTAAGACAATTCGCTAAGTAGTTTTTTTAAGTCTGTTAGTTTTCCAGACTGGAGAGCTTGAAGCACTGACCTTGCATCTGTCAGGAATACCACAGGCTGTAGGTCAGAGTTGGAGTTCAGCAGTTTTTTAGCTGCCACACTAATTGCCTGGATTTCTGCATCATAATTATTGCAGAATTTTCCTGTCGGTGTTCTGATTGTATCTCTAGGCTTATGTGGATATTCTATATATACACCTGCACCTCCATTCCTCACAGCATTCTGTGCTGACCCATCTGTGTACACTCTGACCCATATATCCTGTGGATATTCCTCATCCAGGAAACTGAGGGTGACTGTCATTCGCTGCACACTGTTCTGTTCGTCCTCGCTTAGTATTCCTTTAACATGGGTCTGAATGTACATTGGCATTCCATGGCTTTCACTCCACGGGGTTTGCTCTGGTACAGACCTTAAGGGGCTGTCAACTTCAGGCAGGTCTGTAAGTTGTCTACGGAGTCGTTTAGCTTGATGGATAAAGCTGCTCCTTTTCAGTCGTCCCATTGCTAGATTTTGGAATCTTTCCTTCATTGGATGACTTGGCATACACTGAAACTTTTCTGCTTGAATTAGTACTTTTGTGTCTCTGCGTTCGCCAAGTGTTTGCATTCTTCCCATTTTCTGCATCTCTGCTATGGGTGTTGATTTCATTGCTCCCAACATTATTCTAAGTGCCTGGTTTTGCACTTTATCTAGATCTTGTAATGTGGTGTTTGATGCAGGACACCACGCAGCTGAACCGTATTCCAGGTGTGGTCTTATGCCTTGCTGGTAAACTTTACTGAGTATATTTCCACTGGCTCCCCATGTGGTTCCACTTAGTTTTCTCAGGATAGCTAGCTTCCTCCTGGCTTTTGTTGTTGCTTTGTTTATGTGCTGCTTCCATGTCAGCTTATCATCAAAAGTAACACCGAGGTATGTGGGTTGTTTGTCTTCTTTCAAGAGCTCTCCATCTATCTTGATATGACCAGCTTTTTGTTTTGGTGAGAGGGTAAAGAGTGTAGTGCTGCACTTATCTGTGTTAATGCTGACGCACCATCTATTAGCCCATAAGGTTAGGGCATCGATAGCTCTTTGTATTTGTTTAGTGGCCACTGTTGCATGTTCTTCCGTGCACCAGATCACCAGGTCGTCAGCATACATTGCCACTTTGATCCCGAACTGCCTATTTCTGAATTGATTGCTTCCCGTGTCATATTTTGTATTCTTTGTTGTCTCCCTTTGTATGATATATTTTGTTTCACATTACAATTTTTGATAAATGGATGTGCCCGTATAACAGGACAGTACGAAACATTGTAAATATAGTATGTATATATTTATATACGAAACAAAGTATGTATATCCTACGACACTGAGGAAGAATTCCTAAACTTCACAATATTTTGTCTCAGCCGTGGATGGACAAATATGTATGCTACATACAAAAAAACACTATCCAACAAACACTGAGGAAGAATTCTACAATTTTAAGCAAGAATTCCTAAACTTCATATTTTCTCATCCATGGATGGAAACAATGTATGCAACACATAAAATATTTATTCTACAATGAGGTAGAATTCTACAATTTGCACAAAACGGATGATCTTGGTGACTGGATTACTAGAACCGTGACATCCACTATTTTTTTATGGTTAAAATCTCTGATATAACCAAATTGGACTAACGTTTGTGGTTGAAAGCAGTGTACCTCACCATTAATGTACAGTGCACTAGTACATTTTACTTAATCAAAAATTCTACAATTTTAAGGAAGAATTTATAAGCTTCACAATTCATCTGCATTTATACAAAAATCACATTCTGCTGAGAAAAATGATGTGAAACGTCTCTAGAATCACACTTGTCAAAATGTTGAGATGTGAAACATTTCTAGAATCACACTTGTCAAAATGTTAAATCATAAGACATCTCTAGAATCACACTTGTCAAAATGTTAAATCATAAGACATCTCTAGAATCACACTTGTCAAAATGTTAAATCATAAGACATCTCTAGAATCACACTTGTCAAAATGTTAAATCATAAGACATCTCTAGAATCACACTTGTCAAAATGTTAAATCATAAGACATCTCTAGAATCACACTTGTCAAAATGTTGAAACATCTCTAGAATCACACTTGTCAAAATGTTGAAACATCTCTAGAATCACACTTGTCAAAATGTTAAATCATAAGACATCTCTAGAATCACACTTGTCAAAATGTTAAATCATAAGACATCTCTAGAATCACACTTGTCAAAATGTTAAATCATAAGACATCTCTAGAATCACACTTGTCAAAATGTTAAATCATAAGACATCTCTAGAATCACACTTGTCAAAATGTTAAATCATAAGACATCTCTAGAATCACACTTGTCAAAATGTTGAAACATCTCTAGACAAATCATACATGTGAAAATGTTGAGATATAAAACATTTCTAGAATCATACATGTCAAAATGACATTGAATTGTAATCCAATTCTGAATCTGAGTGCACTTTATTGTTATAGATTGCTAAAAAGTTTGAATCAGTTATTTTGAACCTTGGTACCATAAACTATAGGAACAAAGTGACCCAGAGGTGGATGTGTCGCCAAAAAGCACAAATATCGCAGCTAAGCTGTAAACCATGACAACACATTCTGGTCTCCGAAAACATCCTGCTATACTCTGTTCACTCTAAGAATGAAGTGGGTTCAGTGCTTCTGATTGGTTGTTGGATGTAGAACGCATCAATTGATTGTTAAGTTCCCAAAAATGTTTTTAAATTTTGTTTTTAAATGGTGTTTTTAATGTTTAAATATTGTTTTTAAATGTTTTAAATAATATTGTTTTTACATGTCATCAGCTGTTAAAAATCACATGTTGTCGCTGTGTAATGTGGGGGTGTGCTTTGACCCACTTCATTCTTAAAGTGAACAGAGTATAATCTGCAGGAGATTGAGAATGAACGCAGAAGAATACAAAACCTGACAAAATGGTGACCCCCATCTTAGAAACATCTACAGTGCCAACAAAGGCTACAATCTAAAAATTATGAAAAGGTCATAAGTATGGTCTACCTATTGTAGTCCTTGGCCCCACAAAAAGACAAATTGTCTTCCATGATCCTCCTGATGTCTAAACAAATGTCATGACTCATTGCCGGTCACCAAGGAAGTTTTATGCTTTATATTTATAAATCTTGTATATCGTTTACAAAGTTACCTTTCAGTGACCCACTTCGATGAGTCTGTGGTCCACCCCTGCAAGTTTCGATGGCCCACAATGAGAACCACTGGTCTAATGGTTATGTTGCCAAATATGGCAGAAAAGGTTACACTGAGGCAGAAATAAGCAACCTTTTTTGGGCTGACAGGACGAGTTGACTATATTTCTTATGGAAAGGGGCCAAAAAAACTTTTTTTTTTCATCTTTAGTCTCTTGTAGTTCAAAATTAGTATATTCTAAGCTCAGGGGCCCATGTTACAGTATACTATGAGCTTAAGGACAAGTGATTACAATACTTTTAAACAAGCCTGGGTGCATTTACCTTTGCTCTAATGTAAAAATAACCATACAAGCACATGCTAGAATTTACATTATATTATGTATATATTTTTATAGTTTAAAAAACCTCATGCTGAAGGTATCAATGCTGGTCTATTAAACCAACTAATTATGCAACAGTAAACTCTCAGTAAATGATATGCCAACATAGTAAGGCTTTCATCTTCTGGAAGCCCCACAGTATTTCATTTATACAATTATGTTTCCCTCAGTGGTGCAACATTCAGAAAGCCCAGCATGTGGACAGGCACCTCAGACAGCAGAGCATATTCTTCAGGAATACCCAGAATATGAAGTGCCATTGGCCCAGAGACACAACAGTGGAAGACAAACTCTACAGACCTCTGTACGAGTTACAAAATACAGCCAAGAAACATAACTTCAGATATAAGCATATTCCAGGCAAACGGAAGAAGAGAACTCAGCATTTTAACTCACGCTGGGTCAACCAGACTAGCTCTATCCCTGTCCTTGGTCCTAGCTGCCAACATGTATGCAGTGCATCGGATATGAACATGAGATGTAATCAATTGCAACTTTGTGCAGGATGTGACAATTCCCCAGAACAGCCCAGAATCAGGTAAACATGTTAGCCTTGCATAATTGGAGAGCCTTCTTGAATGGTGGGGAATATATTGCTGGCTGCCCCACACATTCTAGTGAGCATAGTTCAGAGCTCCGTTGCTATGGCAGGAAAGGAAGCTTGGCAGGAGAGCAGAAGCTTATGACTCCAAAAAATAAGTAGAACATTGGTAGCATATTCCTTACGGAATGTAGTCTTCAACCCAGCACTTTTTAGCTGTTGTGATTTTCTTGGCAGTATATAAGTTCAATAGTTTGCTAATGCTTTCTGAACATTCTAGATGCATGATTGCCTGTCATGTTTTGAACAAGGTACCTCGGTTGTCACAAACCAGGCTGAAAAAAAAGAAAGCCTAAAATTGACACCACACACACCCCTCCCGCAATCTGAGTATGTGACTTCTTAGAGGATTGCACATCACTAAAAGATGGAGTCTTTTGGAGAAACCATGCCATTACACGTAGAAAGTCAAAGTTTATTTCTCATAATTTCTGGGGCTTGATACAACAACAGTTTCACAAGAGAATACACTTGAATGAACACACATATTTCAAGCTGCAAAAAAAACAATCTATAAATAACTTGTCATGTTTATACACACCCGTCATCTAATCTTCAACTTGTTTGCAGTCAGTGTACCTCTTGGATGCTGTACCTTATCTGTCTGGGCTGAAGAGTGTGGATGATGCAACCACAGACCTAACAGAATAGCAGCATGGCAGATGTGAAGTAAGCTGCTACTTGTCACAGTGGAAGGGTAGACATTCCAGCAGAATTCCAAGAGTCCTAAAAGCAATACCCTAAATGAAGGGTGGAGAAAATAAAATAATTCACCAGATCAAAATCCACATTTCTACAGACACACCTTGCCAAAATCCACATTTCTACACACACATCTGGTCAAAATCCACATTTCTACACACACATCTGGTCAAAATCCACATTTCTACAAAACAGCATGGCAAACCTGAACTGACATCTGAATATAAGTGGAAGACAGATAAGTCATCTTTCCAATCATAATCATATAATGAGCCATAAAATTGACACATAGTTGCCAGATTGTTGAAATTGACTAGTAAAATATCAAGTAAAATATATCACAAAAATGACAAAACTATTAATACATTCTCAAATCGACCAATAATACAATAAAAATTGATTCATGAGTCTCATTGTGGAAGACAAATGAGGTTGGTGTCCCCTACGGACAAGTTATGATAATGTGGATTTTGACCAGGTGTCAGCCATATCATTGCCTACATATAGGTTTCAAAATTAAAGTAACTCTCTTCTGCACAGATGTATAATGAATACACATAGATTCAATGTGAAATATTTTTAAAATCACCAATGAGTCTAATGGTCAAAACAGTCTAAGGAAAATGGGTAAAGATTTTCTGTGAAAGTAAAGACAGGTGGCATGATGCTGTCCACGTCATCCCTAGATATGCCGTTAGTCATAACAAACATGGGTCTAACAACATATTCTCCATCCGTCTCATTGGCTTTATGTACACATTCCCTCTCATAAGTGCTCAGAAAGGCACAGCAAGTTAGCAGTGCCTATTCTAAATTTCACGCCTAACTCAAAAATTGAATGGGAGACTTCAGCTATTTAGTTGTCAATCATAATCATGGCACTCTGGTCATATCCATAGCTGCTCCGATCTCATATTCAGTATGTCCTTCAGCATCTTGTAACTAAGTGGTTCTGGTTCTGTGAAGGAATCTTTTGATTCCTATATGACGCTGGTTTCTTGCAACATCACGCTTCACTCCAAGGTCCTGCATTCTAATCATAGACACAGAAGAAGGAATACACCCTGTATCTTTGAACTGGTCCAACTCATTGATTGCACTCAGAATATCAAAAAGTGCATTGAACTACCACTTTCGCCGAAGATGGATGTGTCAGGCCATTGCCGCAAATAAAATGGCAACACAGTGCATTTCTATTCTCTGGACTACATCCTGCTGGAAATCTAGTTGGACCATTGTCCTGCTACAAAAGAGATCCAGTGGGAGTTTGAGAATGAACGCTGAAGGAGTTTGAGAATGAACGCTGAAGAAGAAGAAGAACTACCACTTGTCACTGGCCATGCTGGCAAATCTGTCTGCTCTTTCATTTCCCCCAACACCCACATGCCCAGGTAAAAAATAATTACGGTAACTCTCTTCAGCACAGACTTTATAATTAACTCCAGCCACTAATGGCGTAGATAGCCTAATTGAATCTTTCACAGTATATGCATAGAATCAATCAGAAAACAGACAAGACATCTGTAGCACTCTGAGACTCCAGCCACATCATTGCCTTCATCACCTCTATCATCATACTACCAGTGGTTATATAGAATGCACCATTTTCTTCCCTAAACCACTCTGCATTGCATCGTGAATGACAAGCACTGTGCACATGCCAAACTACAAATATGTCAGACAATAATATCACCTTCTGAAGATTCTCATTGATGAGAGACTGGATTTCTGAATCCATATTTCGCCAAAGACTGATGTATCTTTCAATTGGTGCAAATAAAATGGTAACACAACACATTTCCATTCTCTGAACTACATCTACTGGCAATCTAATAGGACAATGGTCCTGCTACAAGAGAGATCTAGTGTGAGTTTGAGAATGAACGATGAAGAAGAAGAAGAATATATAGCACTGAAATGTCATGTCACATTTCATGGCATTTTATTTTACATATTTTAACATTTTATGTAAACTCCAGCACCTCCATTCTTCATTGCTCTGGTTGCTGATCCAAGGGTATATACTTGTATCCATGCTTCTCTTGGGTATATATTTTCAATCATGTTGCATGATATTGTTTTCTTTTGAAAAGTATTCAGTTCTCTCATAGTGTGGTTATTATCTGGTCATGTTGTGCAATATCATGGTTGCTGGTGCACCTCTCGACTTGGTATCTCCAACTTCAGCACCAGTAATTACTTGGGCAGGAGTGGTCCTGCTCGATGTTGCGGTTGGCCCAACCAATCTTAGTTTCCAGCTTATGTTGGCTGGACTAAGCCCCATCTCCATATTCCATGGAGTTGGTCTCAATGGGGAGCCATGATGATAATCTGACATCTAACCAACCAACCATTCAACAACAAAAAACAGCACCCAACCAATCAGACAACCAGCCAATGAACCAACCAATCAAACAATCAGCCAATGAACCAACCAATCAATCAGCCAACGAATCACCGAAACAACCAATCAGCCAACGAATCACCGAAACAACCAACCAATCAGCCAACTAACCAGTCAATAAACGAACCAACCAGTCAACAAATTAACTTAACTATATTGACATATTTCCTTATGAGATGTGAGGAGTAAATTTTTAAAAATATTATTACCTGAAAACTACCGGATATGGTGTGCACCATACTAAATAATGAAGGCTGTGGAAATACCAAACATAGAACTGGTAATGAAGTGAACGACTAAAACACATTCCAATGAAGTTAGCCGTCCACATCACAAATAATATCTGTACATGTCAGTAAAGGAATCAACAGTTCAATATATAAGTAATTAGACAAAAAATATAAACATCACTTCCTATAAAGTCAGCTCTGTGGTAGAGTGGTTAGTGAACTTGATGCAAAAACACAACTTAGCTGAACTTACTCGTGGTTTGAAAGTCACCATTTTCAATATCCATCACTATCCAACCCTCCTGTTTTAGCACATTGGTACACTACAAACCAACTGATGGCCCATAGCTTTCTCCTCTACACCTCCTCTCATCCTCTGCCTGTCACAATTCCATTCCATTCTCTCAACTCCGTCTGAAGAGGACTTTCTCAAGAAAGCCCATGAGATGATTGATTTCTTTCACTGTCACCTGCACTATGACCGAGTTCTCACATCTGCCCTGATTCAAATGTTCACCCTTTTCTGACAGAATGCCCTCAAGAATACTCTGAGGTCTTCCTCCACAGACAGGGTCAAACTTATTCTCACTTTCCACCACTATAGCTCTGCTGTCCGATATGTCCTATTCCGACACCTTCTTGTTCAGTCGCATCCCAAAATGTGTGATGTGTTCTGCAACCCTACCTCTGGTTGCTTACATGACAAGAACCTCAGGGATTTATTGGCCCGAGGTCATCTCAAGCCTCGCACTTGTGTTGCTGTGACCCGAGAAGGGAGCAAAGAATAGCAACTGCCTGCCTTCCATGCATGTTCGTAAGAGGAGACTAAAGAGGTTATGGGGTGGAGTTGGCTGTCCCATCCCAAAGTAATTCAAAGCCATGCTGAAGTCAGATGTGCGAGGCCAAAAGGCGCAGATATTGCAGCAATGCTGTAAACCATGACATAACATTCCATTCTCCGGACTACGTCTTACTAATCTGCAGGAGTTTGAGAATGAATGCAGATCTCAAGTCTGATGTTCCAAATTATTTTGGCACCATCAGTGGTACATGTATTAGATGCTACACCTGTTCCTATGTCACCCAGACCAGGCCTGTCACATTCCTCAGTCACCTTCACCATTGAAGAGTTTCACATGTGTGTCCCACGTCATCTATGCCATCATATGCAAGCATTGCACCATGACATACATAGGTGAGGCTGGAAGGAGGCTCGCAGACCAGTTCTGTGAACATCTGTACAGCATAAAAAATCAGATATGCACTCCTGATACTGACAATTTCAATGGCACGGGTCATCGGGGTGCTCATGATATTCAGGTGACTGCCATTAAGTCATGCTTGACAAACGCTATATATATCTATTTGGCATGAGTAAACCATTTGGGATCAATGCCCATCAGTTATGGAGACATAGATATGTTGTTCCATCATTTCTCTGTTTGTTCTGTTTCACCAATATTTGTTGCATATGTAGTCTTGATAAAAGTCTACGGTCAAAACATTGATTTGTACGTTGTGTGTTTCCAGTGATTAGCACAATTGCATGATCCTGTTCCAAGTTTCACCTGATGGCTTTCAGTTTTGCTACAATGACTAAATATCAATCTTTCAATAATGGTTCAACTACAGTTGATAAGTAATATGCTATACATAATTGTTACAAATATAGAATTATTATTGCTACTACAATTATTATTATTACTACTACCATTATTATTAATCCATTGCAAATTTCTAGGCACAATATTTCTGTAGGTTGCCATTACTTTTGGGAAGGAACAACTGCAAATCGAACACCGTAAAGAGAACACATTCATTCTAGTTAGCCATTTTGACGGAAGCATTAAAGATAACATGAATACGTTGGAAAATGCAAGCTGCATCGCACAAGACAGAGAAGGGTTCGAGGAGTTCACTGGGAAAACAACGTTCTGGAGAGAATATGTCACATGACACACAATTATTATTGATGCTACAATTATTATTACTACTACAATTATTACTACAATTATTATTGCTACTACAATTATTATTGCTACTATCATGTGGGACAAATTGTCACACAGTTATTGGGGTAAAATGTCACGTGTGAAAATTTGCCCCACTTTTCTCTCTTCCCCCCCCCCCCCTCCCCCCTAGTTAAACAGATTTACTGTCCCGTGGTTTTTTTCTACAAATTACTATCTATATATTCATTATTTTAAGTGTTGCAAAAAGATGTTTAAGAATGTGTGTGTTATTATTAATTAATGACTGTGAGTCTTCTTCTAATCTCGACTGAACAATCTCTGGAACTGTTTATATTTGATCCCAGATATTCAAATTTTTTTACACATTCTAGTTCTATATTGTCTATGTTGAATGTTGTATCAATTCTGAATTTCTAGGCAGTTTACTTTCTTAGGTTATCGTTTCTTTCAGGAGGAAAATCCATTAATTTGATGCCATAAGGAAAACACATTCATTTTCTTCAGCCATTTTGGTGAAGTATTATTACTACTACAATTATTATCGTTACAATTATTATTACTGCTACAATTTTCTTCAATAACTTGGGAGGGGGAGGAATCTCACAAAAATAATGACGATGCCCTGGGTGTTACATGCATCTATTTGACAACAAAAAGGATATGATCAGGAGTAAGTGTCTGTTTCAAACCAGTACTCTTCCACTGAAGTGTGAAGGCTGGCAAGTGTCTGTAGAGAAATGGCATAATCATGTATGAATTATTGTGATATGACAGATTTATTCATCAAGTAGGCAGCTTCAATTGTCTTGTGTACATCAATGTTGCTGATCACTAACTCATCAATCATTATTCTTGTTTGCAATGTACACTTCTATAGTTTAGTGACAGATGACCCTCTTCATTCAATGGTATTACCTTTCCATCTGTTCTTGAGTGTTCATAAATTCAATCCTAATACTAACATTCTGTTATTAATGTCAGACATGGACACTAACTAAAGAACAAGATAGAAAGCTTACGATGCATGAAATGAGACAGACATCTCAAGAAAAGCAGCAAACAGAACAAGAGATCATGTGAGGAATGAAGAGATTACAAGAACTCAAGAACTGTTGGGAACAACATCTGTGGTCAAATATATTGAAAAATAGACTGAAATCATTTGGCCACCTAATGAGAATGAACCCTTATTGGCCAGCAGCAAGAGCATACAACATGAAAATGGAAACAGCAAGATGCAGAGAAAGACCATGAAGGTGGATTGAAGGAGTTACCAAGATTCTGAGACACCACAATATTATTGCATAATAAAAAAGACCAAATGTGCCATAATAAAAAAATCGATTGACATTCAATCTTGCGACAACTTACAGTAAAAGCAAAGAAAAGACAATAAATAGATAGATAGATAGAAAGGTCTGTTCTTGTGCTGGCTACTTTATCTTCATAGATGACACCAATTCTTTATTTCTGTATCTTCACAAATGACACCAGTGATATTTACTTTCTCTGAATTCTCAAACTCCTGCTGGATCTCTTTTGTAGCAGGACCATGGTCCAATTAGATTTCCAGCGGGGTGTAGTTCAGAGAATGGAAATGCATTATGTCGTTGTTTTATTTACCCCAACGGCCCAACACATCCATCTTCGGCAGAAACACCAGTGACATATTTCTGTATCTTCACTGATGACACCAGTGATTTATCTATGTATCTCGCCTGTGTGGCAATCAGGGCCTAGACTTCTAGTTCAGTGTGAAAAGAATAGGGTCACTGTTTTCTTTCCAGGCATGTCATAGGAGGCAACTAAGGAAAGTTGGAGGAATAGGCTGACAACCTGTAAATTGCGAAAACAAATCATTGTCATATCTTGTCTCAATTGTTTTACTTTTGTCTTCTATCAAATCATCCCCCATGGAGTGACAAAGAGATGTAGGTGATGCTGGTTCACAACCAAACTTACCTTTACCTGGACATCTTCTTCTTCTGTGTTCAGGAATCTTTTGGTCTTGCTAGATCTTTAAGCCAGTCATCAGGACAAAGCAACCAGTCTTCTCTAGATCAGAGCGGATGCCCAAAGTTTTTGCTTCAGTTCAGTCCATTGTGGCCATATCTTGCCTTGCGAATCTTTGTATTCTTGACAGTCTCAGAGTATGTGTTCAGGGGTTTGTATGCCTGTTCTGCATGGACATTCATTTGTGTGGGCCACCCTGATCCAGTATAGGTGACTGTAGCCTGCAGTGGCCAGTTCTAAGTCGAAAGATGATGGTCTGTTGTTGCCTATGAAGTTGGTATATGGGGGTCTGGTTTCAAATCAATATCTATATCTTTCTTCCACTGTGATGTATAAAGGTTGTGGATTAGTGTTTTGGCCTCACTGTATGGCAGAGGATAGCTAAATTGTTCTATTTTACCTCCTGCTTTTGCCAGGGCATCAGCTCTCTCATTCCAGTGATGCCACAATGGCGGGTAGCCATTGAAGAGTGATGTTTGGGCTTTTTTTTATGTTTGCCAGTGCTAGTCTAATTTTGTGTATTGTGTTTTCGTTGCTTTGTAATGTTTCAAATAAGGATCTACAGTCTGTGAATATTACTACATTGGATGGTGTTGGATGATCTGTGGAAGCAAGATCTCTCAGTGTCTGCAGGAGTGCCTCAGCTTCTGCTCTGAAGTTTGAGCACCTGTACATCCAATCACATAAATTCATTGTATCAATGTTGACAACTTCTCACCACACAGCCAATAGGACTGTAAGACTTCAATACAACCATGCAAATAGTTATGCATGTTATTCATTCTCAGCCTAGAAGTTATGACTGCAGGTTATTATCAGCGTACACTAGACAAGTCCATACGTGCTCTGATCCCCATCTCAATAAATGCAGCAGAGTTTAGCGGTCGATAGTTTCAGTTCGATGCTGATTTTATCAATCTCTTTGTATATCTATTATGTTTCTCTTTACACGCTATTCCGATCTTTAAACCACTATCACACAGTTTTTAGAGCGACCATGATTCACACTTTAGAATATCTTCTGAGCAGAAAATGTCTCTTAACGCATTAATTATGTCAGATCAATCCACTGATATCGATATTGTGGCCACGCTCGCCAGTGTATCGGCTTGCTCATTACCCTCAATTAGATGGCAAGACAAGATTTCAGATACCACTGTCCTTGACAGATCTGGTATCCCCAGCATTGACACTATTTTGATGCAAAAAGAGTGCATCATCTTGTGAAAAGAGGAGAAATGCTGCAGCCCAACAGCGGAGAGTAGCTATAAAGTCAAGGATAGATCAAAATCCACCTACAGTGGTCATTCCATGTCCGAACTGTTCAAGAACATTTACAGCTCGAATAGGCCTCATTAGCCATCGACGAACTATTTCATTACATCCACTTTTGAAAATTCAGTTAGAATTATGACAAGCAGATGTTTTTAAAAAAAAAAAAAAAGGTATCATCACTTGATGAATGAATATACATATACCCTCAATCCCCACGTCGAACGAATAAAAAAGGTCATCTTTCTGGTCATAGATTATGTCAATAACTCCACCTACTGACGGCAGACAATTCACGCTTCAACTTTGCTGAGCATGTTCATTGAGTCACTAAGTATGCATTCATGAGAATAGTCTAGAAAAATATAATTCTAACATGGATAATATCCAACTAGACAAGAACTGACCTCCTTCGTCTGTAGACACAGAATGCTGCTAGAACCAGGACATGAAGCACGAGAAGGGTAGCCTGAAAATATTTATTTAAAAATATGTCCTCCGGTACAAGTCTCCAATTGACTGTCCAGATGTAAAAGAACTGTCGACCCAGATCAAATGATCGGATAATGTAACCAGCTGGGTTGTCCAGCAGGAAAGGTATTGCCAAGATGACCTGAAAAGATAGAAACGGTTGTTTTATATACATATTCTTATGACAATTATTAGTTCATCATCATCATTGCGTACAGGCTGAGAATGTGTAGAGGACTGACTTCATTGTAATCGGGTTACCTCATATTTACTCCGTCCCTCTCAACGAAGTGGCACATAACCTGCTGAAAGTATCATTAATAGTACTAACTCAGCAGCTTCAAGTGATGATCCCCATAGATCTCTTAAAAAATCAACTTTCAAAACATGGTGTTTCACGTGGGGTCACACCTGCGACCACTTAGCATAAACCGAACAGCTTAACCTGTAACACATCATTGGTGCAAAAAAAACACCACAATTTGTTTGTAACCTCAACGCAATGGTCACAAAATTAACTATTGCTATGCCATCTTGTAGCTAACAACAACAGTTAAAATTAAAATTGTGCATTCTGGAAAATGTGATTAACTATAATCTAACTTCCTTTTCCCGTATGGTCATGTGCAAAACAGATGATAAATCAGAGCAGCTTCTAAATATTTAGTCATCTGTTCTAATCAAAGATATGAACACGTTAGTTTCGTTATGAAATTACATCGGGAACAATAGGCCTAGACATATAGCCGCCCAAATATATATTCTGTATTTAATATATTTACATTGTGTGTCGGACTAATATTCCTAGACCTAGTGAAGAACAGATTGACAAGGTTAGTGACATCTATGTGTTTTATTTATTTTCACAGATGATATTATGAGCACATTAGTTTGGTTATAAAATAACAGAGCATGGTAGTTAGTTTGATTATGAAATAACAGAGCATGGTAGTTAGTTTGATTATGAAATAACATTATAAATACAATAAGTCTAGGTATTTAACAGAATTTTATCAGGGATGACCACATATTGGACAAGTATAAGGTGAGAGTCTGTGGTGTTTTTTTTAAATATATTTTTTGAAATTTTTCATCTTCACCACTTTATCACATATTATACATACACCAACAAAACATACATCATTAGATTCAGTGTTCAATTCTTTATTTCCATTTTAAAAACAAACAAGTTATTGTGTTTTCCAAACACCAACCAAAACTACACAAATTGTCAAAAAAGAATCCAGCTGTAGGGGGAATTTATGTAATTTTTATTTGGTTTGGTAAAGGTTAACCGCTACACCACCAGAGGAATTCACAGACCTCTAAAAGCATAGAGGGCTGATGTCTTTGTATTCTGTTTTTCCCCATATGTAAGCCACCTCTCTCAACGAAGTGGCATGTGCCGCCCAAGTACTACACATAGTATGTATATCCATAGCTTCAAATGATAATCCCCAGAGATTCATCCTCAACCTCTTCAACACAAGACAAATTGCTTAAACACTGTGTGATGAAGTCCTAATAATACAACTATCCACACCCCTAAAACATTAATAAATGCTATGGGTTAACTTTTTTATTATCCATATATCCTTTATCTCTCTCTCTCTCCCTCCCTCCATTCATTATCTATCCATCTTCTATCTATCTCTCACTCTTTCCCTCGCTCCCTCCATCCATCCATCTTCTATCTATCTCTCCCTCCCTCCCTCCATCCATCTTCTACCTCTTTCTCACTCTCTCCTTTCCTCCATCCATCCATCATCTATCTATTTATCTATCTATCCATCCATCATCTTTTGTGCATTTGCTGTAAGCAGTCGTAGGGTTGAATGATGATCGATTTTTGGGCTATGGCATGTTTATCACTTGATATGCCATAATATTGTGATGTCTTAGAACATTGGTAACTGCTTCAATCCACTTTCTTCTTGGTCTTCCTCTATCTCTTTTTTGTTTCCATTCTCGTGTTGTATGCTCTTGCTGCTGATCAATATTTAATTTTCAAGTGGCCGAACCATTTCAGTCTCTCTTTTTCAATATATTTAACCCCAGATTTTGTTCCGACAGCTCTTGTAATCTCTACATTCCTCACATGGACTCTTCCGTTTCTGTTTGACCCCAGATGTTCTAACAGTTCTTGTAATCTCTTCATTTCTCACTCGATCTCTTCATGTTGTTACATAACAAAGATAATCAATTTTATACAAAATGCAACACATAATTTATAATTTACCTGTGGTGCAGCACAGATTACGAGATGTTTTATTGTTCCCAGAATACCCTGAGTCGCCAGTAGAAGGATCAGCAGACCTGGGGCAAATAGCAGCAGGTTCATTTTGATGGAGACTCCTAGACTGACATAGACAAGAAGAAAATAGATCATATAATTGTTTATTCTATCTATCTATCTATCATTGTTTCTTCAGCACCGACTATGGTGCATATAGCAGAGACCAGAGCTCTCCAGTTCGAGCGATGTCATACTACTCTGTGTAATTATTGCATGTTGTTGATCCCCATAGTCATACCCACTTTGATGGTTATTCTGCAAAGACTCTCTCTTGGTCTGCCTCTTTTTCTTTTGCCATCTAGTACTCATTTTAATGCTTGCAGAGTCAGTCTGTTCTCAGTCATTCTAAGTACATGCACGATAAAATAGTTCACAGCTTTCATCTTACTGATGTAGAAACATATTGCTTTTTGGTGTCTACTCTTACTTGCTTGTTTGCTTAATTCTTTCCAACCATTATTTAAGAGTTTTTGAAGACATTTATTTTCAAATTAATTTAATTTCTTCTCCAGTGCTTTTTTTATTTTCCAACTTTCGCCACCATATGTTAATACGGATATTACATTTGGAGTTGAACAGTCGTAGTTTGATATATCAGATACATCTCACATACAAAACTTAGGTGTTTACAATCAATTATAAAACGTAATTTACACATGACATTTTGCACGTTTATGATACAATTTGGCATGACTGTCAAATTGGACGATTCTGTACACTCGAACACAGGACAGACGGTATTTAAAAGTTGTATCCAGTGTAATGTCTGAAGTGGTAAAACTTCTTTTTTCAAGACACAATAATTAGTATGCCGAAAAAGATCAAAGGATTTCATTCGTGCATAAAAATTGGACATGATACATAAATATAAAGTATAAATTTGTTGGGCCTAACCAAAAATAACATTGTCTGCAAATAATGGCATTAATACGTTAGACGGTTACTCAGATAATTATATTTGTTTGATGGAAAAGATAGTGAAACGCACTATAGTAAGCAATTCAAATTGTGGTTAGATACCCCCATGCCTTAATGGTTTTCACCTAAAAAGGTCACCAAATATTTCACAAAGAAGATGGAATTGTCTATGAAAACATTTGATTTTAGAAGAGGAAGACAAACCCAATGCAATACATCACCTCCAAAGATACCAACAGACCACACTTATTTCACTTTATAATAGGCCTCAGCAGATTATTGGATCGCCTTTACCACCGCCGAAGATGGATGTGTCGGGCCATTGGTGCAAATAAAACGGTGACACAACGCATTTTCATTCTCAGGACTACATCCTGCTTGAAATCTAGTAGAACTATGGTCCTGCTACAAGGGAGATCCAGCGGGAGTTTGAGAATGAACGGTGAAGAAGAAGAAGGATCACCTTTACCGACTAAGGATTTCATACAGATGAATGTCCATGTGGATCCGGAACCCAAACTCCTGAACACAATCCTGAATACTTTCTGCCGAAGATGGATGTGTCGGGCCATTGGTGCAAATAAAACAGCAACACAACGCATTTCCATTCTCTGGACTACATCCTGCTGGAAATCTAATAGGACCATGGTGCTGCTACAAGAGAGATCCAATAGGAGTTTGAGAATGAACACTGAAGAAGAAGAACACATGCTTCAGGACTGCCTAATATACACAGAGCAGAAACAGCAGATATGGCCAAAGGATAAAGATTTCTTCTTTTTCTTCAGTGTTCATTCTCAAACTCACGCTAGATCTCCCTTGTAGCAGGACCATGGTCCTACTAGATTTCCAGCAGGATGTAGTCCAGAGAATGGAAATGTGTTGTGTCACCGTTTTATTTGTGCCACTGGCCCGACACATCCGTCTTCAGCGGTGGATAAAGATCTGAGACAAAAACTATGGGGCAGCCACCCTGACTTGGAGAAGACAGTGGACTTCGCCCTGACAAGAGGCCGGACAATATAACTTGACCACATATGTTGAATGTAGAAGAAGTTTAAAAAAACTCATAACAAAAAACATATCTACAGACCCCAGGTTATCAGCATCAGACCGACAGGAGGATGAGCAAGAGGAAGAATTTACTGTTACGTGAAGCCGATCTCAGTGTTTCACATATTTTAATTTCTAGTCTGTTCATTCACAAAACTCCTGATAACTAGAAGGATGTAGCACGTAAGATGAAATAGGCTGTGTTGAAGTTTATAGCTTGCATATGATATCTTCACCTCTTGGGTCAGCTCATCCAACTTCAACACAGAATTTGTAGGTCACTATGACCTTCTAAGTGATTCTCAACCGCCGGGCTGTGGCAATATGTCTACTGGGCCGAGAGAGCTTCTAACCACCAGGCCATGGCAATATGTCTACTGGGCCGAGAGAGCTTCTAACCACCAGGCCGTGGTAATATGTCTACTGGGCCGACAGAGCTTCTAACAACCGGGCCGTGGCAATATGTCTACTGGGCCGTGAGAGCTTCTAACCACTGGGCCGTGGTAATATGTCTACTGGGCCGTGAGAGATTCTAACCACCGGGCCGTGGCAATATGTCTACTGGGCCGTGAGAGCTTCTAAACACCGGGCCGTGGCAATATGTCTACTGGGCTGAGAGAGCTTCTAACCACCGGGCCGTGGCAATATGTCTACTGGGCCGAGAGAGCTTCTAACCACCGGGCCGTGGTAATATGTCTACTGGGCCGTGAGAGCTTCTAACCACCGGGCCGTGGCAATATGTCTACTGGGCTGTGAGAGCTTCTAACCACCGGGCCGTGGCAATATGTCTACTGGGCCGAGAGAGCTTCTCCTTGAATTGTAAAGTTACTTATGAGTATATAGAATTTGTATGGATCGGATCCAGATCTTGTAAATAAATTATCAGGCCATGGTCTCACAAAGGTTGAGAAGCATTCTTCTGCATTCGCGCTCAGATAACCAACGCGAATATTTATGTGATTTGAACTGGAGAGCATGAAGTACGTTGTATTGCTAGTTTTACAGCCGAGCTGCATTATGTGTGTCTTTTGACTCAAAACATTCATTTTTGGCATGTGAGGAGTACTGGTCTCAGGGATGGCATAGCCAACCTCAAGCACAACCCTCTTTAGTTGCATTTTACGACATGCATGGCAGGTCACAGATTTACTGTTCTATGTTCTTGTCAGCTCCAGCAACATTATGGAGTAATACCATTCAATGAATGGGGATATTGTCCATGTGTTGCTAGGGCCTAAAATGGGAGCAAAGAATAACAATACTGAGACCCACCATGCATGTCATAAAAGGTGGCTAAGGAGTTTTGAGGGTGGAGCGGTCTGTGCTACTATAGTTCAAAGTGATCCACATGCTATGCTGAAGTCAGATGTTACAGACCAAAAAACACAGATATTGCAGCCAAGCTGTAAACCATTGACACTACACTTTCTGTTCAACAGACTATGACCTGCAAACAAGAAAGAATTTGAGAACAAATGCAGAATAAGAATTGGGCATGTGAACTAAATATCCTTCCACGTTCATTCTCAACCTCCTGCAGATTAGCAGAATGTAAGAACTGTCCACAGAATGGAACCCATTGTGCCATGGTTTATAGCTTAACTGCAATATCTGCTCCTTTCTGCCAGACACATCTGACCTCAGCAAGACTTTTGGGTCATGACCAATGGGATGAGACAGCCATCCATCCATCAACCCATAACCCACCAAGGTTCCATTGGATGTATCAAGATACAAAGTCCTCCAGCAATTTTTATCTTCAATTGCTGGAGGACTTCAATGCTGCGGATGTGTGTGGAAAAACAATGTCCAGCCCACCTCCTTATCTGCTTCTTGTGACATGACAGGTCACACTTTTGTTATTTTTTACTCTCCTCTCAGAACTCATGACACACAGGCGAGTTACTTCCTCAGATGTGTCATGCTTAAAAATAATACAAGCAAACAGAAAAGTATTACATTATAGCTACCTGTAAAATAGACATCCCCACGACCAATGGCATCTCAGGAACAGATTCATTGCAATGTAGAGGAAGAACATGGCCACCGGGTCATTGAAGAGTCTCAGTATATAAATGGAGTGAATGCGATATGACAGGGCACACATAAACAGGAAAACAAATGGAGGGATCTGGAGACAATATGATTTGTTAGTTCATGGTCAAGATCATCTAAGGGTGCATCAAATTAAAATCTTAAAGTGTGCTAGAAATGACAATAGCCATGGCATTTTCTTGTCTATTGTCTTCCCCCAGATGAATAATTGTTGATAGTATCCACACTTGCTGTTAAATGTAGGGGTGGGAGCATCAGTTGTCAATCCAAAGTCATATGTGACACACAGGTTGTGTTGAGCACATGTTTTTTTCAAGCTCATCTTCATGTTTTCTATCTACTGTTTTCTTGTTCTACCTTTGGCTCTATATCCAGAATTTTTTTATTATATGCTATTATTGGTATTTGGTGTACCCCCTCTGAGTAGAAGGCTCCTGCAATTTGCATTGCACTAAGCTGAAAACTGAAGTCTCCTAGGTATGAAAGAAAGCTCAGAGAAACCTCCTCACTGCACATAGGAAGTAAGAACTAATCGCTCACAATTCCTAGTGTTCGCAAAGAAGAGTATTGGTATTTGGTTTGAGTTCATTCTCTTAAGTTGACCTAACCATTTTATTGCATATGTTCAATACATGATATTATACCAACTCTTTTCCTAATTTCTTCATTCCACATTTTATCTAGTTTAGTAACCATTGCAGCTTTTTACTAACCATTGTGTCATTTCTTGAATCCTGAAGGCAAAATCCTTCGCCCAGTGCTCAAAACCCAAATTTTAAAAAAGCCAGATTTGTATTTTTTTGTAGAGAATGTTATGGCAATTCTAAGTAGATATATTATTTAACTTCCTATTTCTGTTACTAAAATGGCGATAGGAGATATCGTGTGATTATGAAATTGAAATCCGAACAATCTATAGCCATCGGCATAGAGGCGAAGCGACACAACAGTGAATCAGGTTTTATATACTTTTGTTTTATTGTATATTCAGTGAAATCATTATAGATTGTGATTCTAAAGTGGAAATCTTGAAAGGTAAGTTCTTCAAATAGATGAAATAAAATCTCTTCTCTGCATTCATTCTCAAACTCCTGCAGATTATCAGAATGTAGTCCAGAGAACGGAATGCATTGTGTCATGGTTTACAGCATTGCTGCGATATCTGCGCCTTTCGGCCTGACACATCCGACTTCAGCATGGCTTTGGATCACTGACCCTATATAGGATGGGACAGCTAACTCCATCCCATAACCTCCTTAGTCGCCTTTTACGACATGCGTGGAAGGTAAACAGTGTTGCTATTCTTTGCTCCCCTTTCGGGCCCTGGCAACACACGGGCGATTAAATAAAATAGACCATGAGGTTTTCGTTATTTAAAATAAATATTCAATAGATTTTGAGCGACCAAAAATACAATAGGTCTAGATTTACTTAACGATTTTATCGCAAATCTGTCTTTATCACTTTCTCACAGGTCTCGTATCACACAAACAAAACTTACACTAATATATGCAGAATTCAATTCTTTATTTATATGTGCAAATATTATTTAAATATCTCTAACAACAAAAAAGGCATCACAATTTAAAAACAGCCCCAAATGATTGCGTAACATTTCCAAAAACTAATTCAGTAGCAGGAGAGAAATTACGTAATTGTAAACATAGCATGCTAAAGGTGAATATATTACAAACTTTACATCAGCAATTTTGTTATTTTTTGGGGGGAGTGCTGTGGGCCAGCAGTCACAATTTTTGTTTGAGGACTGGCAGACCATCTAATTTGGGCACAGATGGATCATGTACTGTGGGTCATAGGTTTCCTGCCCCTGGTCAAGCAGAATTTACTGTAAAAGATAGAGGATGTCAGAGGTCTATTGCAGCCAACCTTCATCGTGGAGATGACGATGATGATATATGTTCACTGTTGGTCAAATAGAGGCAAATTACCAAAGTGTTCTTACCTTTCGAACTTGTCTGTAAATGTCAAACACAACAAGGAGGTTGAGAAGATAGATAACAGCAAATATGTACTGGGCCAGTCTGATGTCGGTACCCAAACTTGTGACATAGTATAGGCCCAAATAAATGTAAACAAACCCTGCAGGGTACCTAGGATATAATAAAGTTAAAAATTCCTAAAGGGTATCTTAACAAATAAATTTTAACATATTCTGAAGGGTATCTTGACAAGTAAATGTTAACAAATTATGAAGGGTGTTTTGACAAGCACATGTTAAATTGTGAATGGTATCTAAACAAGTTAATGTTAACAAATTATGAAGGGTATCTCCATAAGTAAATATTAAATGGTGAATGGTATCTTAACAAGTAAATTTTAACTATTCCTAAAGGGTATCTTGACCAAATTCCTGAAGGGCATTTTAACAAGTAAATATAACAAATTCTGAAGGGTATTTAACCCTTTAGCTGCCACATTATTCTCAGTAACTGATCCCAGATGTGCTAAATTCTGTCCCAATGATGTTAATTATGGCGAACGATATATTATGACATGGTTTACAGATTAGATGCGATATATGCGCCTTTTGGCCTGACACATCCAACACAAGGGTTCCAGGTCAACTTGACCCTATATTGGATGGACACTCATTAACTCCTTAGTCGCTTTTTACAACATGCATGGCAGGTAAATAGTATTGTCAATTTTTAGTCATCTTTTGAACCCTGGCAACATAGTCTGTTAGGATTTTGGAGGTCTGTTGCAGCCAACCTTCGTTGCGAAGATGGCACTTGATGATGAAGAAAGCGTGTTCATGTCTGAACAAGATCTGAAAGTTTAAAACTTTTAACATCATTGATTGGTTTTTAAAGATATATTAAAATAATCACACGTAAAACCCATCATGTCCTAAAAAGGCGTGTAGAATTACTTGGATGTAGTCATATGAACCATTAACTACACCTTCTACCTCCTGCATGTAGTCATGTACCATTAACTACACCTTCTACCTCCTGCATGTAGTCATGTACCATTAACTACACCTTCTACTTCCTGCATGTAGTCAGTTATATGTACCATTAACTACACCTTCTACCTCCTGCATGTAGTCAGTCATATGTACCATTAACTACACCTTCTACCTCCTGCATGTAGTCAGTCATATGTACCATTAATTACACCTTCTACCTCCTGCATGTAGACAGTTATATGTACCATTAACTACACCTTCTACCTCCTGCATGTAGTCAGTCATATGTACCATTAATTACACCTTCTACCTCCTGCATGTAGACAGTTCAATCAAACTCAGAGACTGGACAATATGTGGCAGTGAAAGTTTTGACAGAAAAAAGTGTTATAGTGGAATCTGGATTAAACAAAGTGCACAGTGAAAAGACTTGGCTGGAAATGGTATGCAATGAATGACTTGGCTGAAAAAGTTATGGGATGAAAGACTTGGCTGAAAAAGGTATGGAATGAAAGACTTGGCTGAAAAAATTGCTGCAATAAAATGTTTGACTGCAAAAAGTGCGGCAGTAAAAGACTTTACTGAAAAAAACTGCAGTAGTGAAAGACTTGGCTGAAAAATGTGTGGCAGTAAAAGTGCTAACAGGACATAAAAATACTTCAGATTACTGGTCAGCAAAGTGTTAAATAAATAAAAACAAATTAATAAGTCACAACTTTGCAAACAAACATTCTAGAAATCTGAACATACAAGCTGGCAACCCTCTGCAACAGAACATAAGATACATCTACTTATAATTGATGAGACTCACACAAGTGGTCCAGTGTTCCCCTTGAGATGCATGTAGTCATATGTACCATTGACAACACCTTCTACTTCCTGCATGTAGGCAGTCCAATCAATTTCTGTATCTGAAAAAAAATGAGCTATGGATTAGCATCATAGCACACTATTTTCCCAAAAGTTGTCTAGTCAGTGGTTGTCCTGATACCACCTTAAAAAGCATCACCTTCCACACTTTTTCAGTTGAGATGGCGATATTTCTCGACCTTCCCAGAGCATGAGCCCAGTACCCTACTTCCTAGTGGTTGAACAGGAGTAATTTACTCATCAAATACTTCTCAAAAAACTCCTTAATTTAGGTTTATTTCTGTTGATTGTTCATTTTTGCATTGAAGAACAAAGTTTGTGATTCGCCATGATTTTTAACTGACATAATCATGCATTCTAACTCTGTGGGGCTTCTTGGTATTAGGTGGTGTCATCTGCATACCTCGCCCGTCTGTTGCCGGGGCCCGAAAGGGCGCAAAGAATAGCAACACTGTTTACCTTCCACGCATGTCGTAAAAGGCGACTAAGGAGTTTATCGGATGGAGTTGGCTGTCCCATCCCATATAGGGTCAGTGAGCCAAAGCCATGCTGAAGTCGGATGTGTCAGGCCGAAAGGCGCAGATATCGCAGCAATGCTGTAAACTATGACACAATGCATTCCGTTCTCTGGACTAAATTTGCTAATCTGCAGGAGTTTGAGAACGAACGCAGAAGAAGATGAAGAATCTGCATACCTAATTTCTGGAATCTCATGTCCTCCGATATTAAGAAGTTGAAACTGTTGTGTGTATATGTTGAACAGATGTGATGTTGTGTGTATATGTTGAACAGATGTGATGTTGTGTGTATATGTTGAACAGATGTGATGTTGTGTGTATATGTTGAACAGATGTGATGTTGTGTGTATATGTTGAACAGATGTGATGTTGTGTGTATATGTTGAACAGATGTGATGTTGTGTGTATATGTTGAACAGATGTGATGTTGTGTGTATATGTTGAACAGATGTGATGTTGTGTGTATATGTTGAAAAGATGTGATGTTGTGTGTATATGTTGAACAGATGTGATGTTGTGTGTATATGTTGAACAGATGTGATGTTGTGTGTATATGTTGAACAGATGTGATGTTGTGTGTATATGTTGAACAGATGTGATGTTGTGTGTATATGTTGAAAAGATGTGATGTTGTGTGTATATGTTGAACAGATGTGATGTTGTGTGTATATGTTGAACAGATGTGATGTTGTGTGTATATGTTGAACAGATGTGATGTTGTGTGTATATGTTGAACAGATGTGATGTTGTGTGTATATGTTGAACAGATGTGATGTTGTGTGTATATGTTGAACAGATGTGATGTTGTGTGTATATGTTGAACAGATGTGATGTTGTGTGTATATGTTGAACAGATGTGATGTTGTGTGTATATGTTGAACAGATGTGATGTTGTGTGTATATGTTGAACAGATGTGATGTTGTGTGTATATGTTGAACAGATGTGATGTTGTGTGTATATGTTGAACAGATGTGATGTTGTGTGTATATGTTGAACAGATGTGATGAGAGGATGCACTCCTGTCTGACTTCTTTCTGGATATCAAATTAATATTTCCACAATTTTTTTGTAATATTTAGTGGCAATAATATGTAACATTTAGGATTACAAAAGCCAGAAAAAATGATGGCTTGACCACTGGAATGTTTTGTTTTTTTAAATGTATACTCTATTTGTAATTATTGTTGTTTGTTTGAGAACCCCATGAATTGTGAGCAATTAGCTCTTACTTCTTATGTGCAGTTGGGTGGTTTTTCTGAGCTTTCTTTCATACCCAGGAGACTTCAGCTTTTGGCTTAGTGCAATGCCTATTGAAGGTGCCTTTTACTCAGAGGGGTCTATCTTCTTCTTCTGCGTTCAGCATGTGGTCATGCTATACCGTCAGACCTGTCATCACGACGAAGTCCACTTTCTTCTCCAGATCAGAGCGGCTGCCCCCATAGCTTTTGCCCCATAGTATGTTGGGCAGTCCTGAAGTATGTGTTCTGGAGTCTGGATTCCGGATCCACATGGACATTCATCTGTGTATGAGATCCTTAATCGATAAAGGTGACCCAACAGTCTGCAGTGGCCTGTTCTAAGGCAAAATATTGTGGTCTGTTGATATCTTTTGAGGAGATGTATTGCATCATGTTCGTATTCCCCTTCCATTTCTTTCTTCCACTTTGCTGAGTATGTGTTGCGGATTATTGTTTTTACTTCTCCGTAAGACAGTGGGTGTCTGTGTTGCTCCATTTCACTTCCTGCCTTTGACAGAGCATCCGCTTTCTCATTTCTCATGATTCCACAGTGTGATGGTATCCACTGAAGGGCAATAGCTGTTGATTTTTGGATCTGTCTTAGCTCATGTCTGATGTTGTACAGAAGGCTTTCGTTTCTGTTGCTCTGGATTGATTCCAGTAGGGAATATGGCTATCTTCTGTGGTCTTGGCAGTCCTGGTTCAGTGAAGACTTTCAGTGCTTGATAGAGTGCAACTGCTTCTGCTCTAAAATTAGAGGAGTATTTCCCGGTTGGAAAAGTTTTTGATATTGTCTTCCCATCTTTGAGTCTTATAAAGAGGGGTCTATAATTGTATAGATGACATGCTACAACGCCTCCATAAGAGAGCTTCAATATAATGGTATATCATCTACTAAGGTTTTCTGTTGCATGGGTGGTTTGTTTAGTGGGCCATTGGTGAGACCCAGACGCAACCGCATATGATATTTGTAATTAAAATATAATGAAAAGTTCCTGAAATATGAAGACTCCTATATTATATGGGTATAGCAATAAATATAGCAGTTTGGTGACCTACAAGTGTTTATACTCAGTTTAAATAAAGTTTTAAATAGGCGCTATGTATTCTGATTTTATCAGGTAATTTTTTAAAACATTTACTTCCTAATTTTAAAAAACAAACTCAATATCAAATAGGACCCACTACGTGTGAACAGGGCACTCATGCCAAACATTTACGTGACGTATGCCCTATATAATAAATATTGCAGGAAGTATAATTAAAGTATTCATAATAAAAATAATGACATATATGCCTAAATAAAAAGTTTTTATCGTTTAAAAAAAAAACTGACGCTGAAAAAATAGCAGACACGTTAAATCGCGGTTTTGCCCCTTGAAGGAAGGCTACTAGTGTCTAGTACTAACTAACTAGTCTACTAGTGTTACTAACAGTTAGTATTAATTAGTCTTACATTTTATTTTAAGAATTACTAAAACATTGACAAGAATTTCGGCAATAAAGAGAACTGCCATTGCTGGTACAGGGACAAATGGATCGGTGAACAATCGTTTCAGTTGAGCTCCATAAGATCTTGGAGGAACAATACGTTTCGTGGAAGCTGCCATCTTTGAGCGATAGTCAGACCAGGTTATGTTGCATTTCAAAGCTAAATCTATTAGCTTATTAGTCATCATCATCAAATTCTGTATCAGCTAATTGGGCGTGCTGCAATTGACCCCCCCCCCCCCCCCCCCAACTTCCCGCCTCTTGTCTTGGTGGTACACTCTGTTAGACTGTAACCTGCCCATCTCATGATGTATCTCTCCCAATTGTATCACTGCCTACCTTTTGCTCGCCTCCCCTCGACTTTGCCCTAAGAAAGGTCTTCAAGAAGGTGGCATGTCATGTAATATGCCCAAAATATTTTTTTTGTTTTATCTTTATTTCCTTTCATTTATTGATAAATAAATTGCTGAATTGAAAAATGCATCAAATATGACGTGAAAAATATTAGTTCGTTCGGTGTTCGATCCCAGAGGCATTGGTTGGAGTTTTGTTGAGGTTTTTTTTTGTTTGTTTGTTTTTTGGTGGTTTATTTTGTGTTGCTTTTTTTTTGGGGGGGGGGGTTTCCTTAAAATACATCAGTGTTGATCTAAGTTTTCACTACATTATAAGAAAAACATTCGTGTCTATTGTTTTGTTGGGGGGGGGGGATAAACATATTCCTTCAAATCACATAGGTCTACATAGGCCTATATGTGTATAATGATATTCTACTATGTAAGGGCCTAAATGATTTGTTTCCTAGGCAAAATCGCCGATTTCTGAGGTCGGAATATCGAATTAACAAATTAAATTCTACACAGGTAATAAGAGAAATACCCCCGAAGACGGGTGTGTCGGGCCATTGGCGCAAATAAAATTACGACACAACGCATTTTCATTCTCTGGACTACATCCTGCTGGAAATCTAGCGGGACAATGGTCCTGCTACAGGGGAGATCCAGCGGGAGTATGAACTAGTTGCTCCAATATCATCGTCAGGCATAACAGTATCAACATAGTCATCGTAGAGCGCATCTTACATTCAAACTACCACTGAATTTAGCTAATAATGATGAAGCTGTGTGTATTAATTACCACAAATTCTGGAATGGGAGAGGTTTTTAGTAGATGTTTTATTATAGTCTGGGATGAATGTACAATGGCCCATAAAAGAGCACTAGAAGCACTCAACAAGACTTTTCAAGAGTTGAGAAACAACATCGCCATTACATTTATACATCAAAACACCTATAATAATAATACGAAATTGAGATCTCTTCTTGATTCTTGATTATTCTTGATTAGAAACTGGCTTTACAACACGCGGTCATTCCCATAAGTTCTCCGCCCCTCCGCTCCAGCAGCCACCCCAGTGTATGTAGACTCAGAGTCCCGGTCAGGTGTTGATTGTGTGATCTTCGGGACATTCCAAAAAATTTACTTTTCCTCCCCTCAGCTTTAGATACTCCCATTTCCAACATTCTCTGTATGTGTACGTTCTCAGCCTCATTGACATCATCTGCATCTTGAAATGAATTTATTACTGCCTTCATTAAGTCTGCTTTATCTCTTCTCAGCAATGTGCCGTCTATCGCCGCATTGCCTGCCAATAAGTCAGATCTCTCGTTTCCTCTGACCCCAGCATGACCAGGACAGTATATCCATGTAATGCTCTGGACAATTGAGTTGTTCAATAAGTCCCACCATTCTTTTCTTAGCATGAACATTTCTATCTTGCGCAGCATGCTTTGAGAGTCTGTGAGTAGGCATATTACCGAGTGTATTGATGTATCAGTTATCAACCAATTAATTGCTGCTGTAACTCCCTCTATCTCCATCCTGATGCTCGATGTGACAGTAGAATATGCTGAAGATTTCTCAACTAACTTCACGCCGTTTTTGTAGGCAACAAAACCCCAACCGCTTGTATTTATGTTTCTGTTAACGGAACCATGTGTATATGATTATGTCTTGTGGTTTCGAGTGTAGTCGGGCGAGTTTGTGCACTGTATCCTGAGCCCTGACGTCCGTCCATTTTTGACACGCTTTGTCTAGTTGTATTATTACTTTAGTCAGTGATTTCTTCTCAGTGTCGACCTCCACCCAATCACTGTCCTTTCTTATTTCTTCCAATTCACATAGGCCTACTCTTCACAATGTGCTTTCGGTCTCTGCCATCCATGATCTGCCACGCTTGATTCGTTTTCCCTTTGACTCATCTAGACGTTCGTGTATTGGGTGTTGGTTGTATTCTGTCACTTCAAGGTACGACCTAACTTGTGTTACCTGATGTCGCACTCTAATGCTGGGGAGATCAGGCAGAAATTTCATAACAGAGATGGGTGTATCTCTAGTACACCCCTGTACCGCTCTCATTGCGGACTTTTTCCAATCTATCGACTTGTGTCTGTGACAGTGTTAGTGGGCCGAGGCCGTAATATATGACAGATAGCACCATCACTTGTAGAAGCAGAAACAGTACCCATTGCTGCATGCCGAAGGTCGCCATAACCGTGATAACACTGATCCCTCTTTTAGCCTTCTGAATCATATTTGTGATATGTTTGTTAAATGAGAAACTTCTATCACAGGTTATCAAGATATTTAAGGTCCTATTCTCTTTCAATGAATGAGTCCATGCAACTGGTAGCTCGCAGTGTGTCACTGAACAGATTATTATTTAAGGAGTACCAGACGACCTTAGCTTTCGAGGGATTGATCACAGCGTTGTATGTTCTGCACCATATCGACAATTGATCTAGTCCACACTGTACACGGTCAGCGATATCTGTTCTGTTCCTGCCCGTGTTGTATAGTAGGATATCATCAGCGAGAGGAGATCCTTGTGACAGACCATATGCTATTGTTCTGATCTCAGACGTCCAAAATCCGCACCTCAGAGCAACTATTCTACAGATTAGCACGTTTGTTATCCAGCATATGATCCATGGATGGATATCGTTCCCTTAGCATGTCGACAAGATGGGTGTAGCTAACTCTATTGTACACATCTTCCAGGTCTATCGCTGCAACTACAGATTCTCCGTTATTCTGAAAATCTTCATAAACTGCATATACAAGAACTGCTGCATTTGTGACGGTGTCTCCTCTTGTTGTTTGAGTTTTCCCAAGAGACACTGTGTGCATTGAAATCCCCGCAAACTAGTAGCATTTCTCCAGTGAGATGCTATAGTTCACTAATGAACTCCCAGTCGTCGGGCTTAATTTGAGAGCAATTCCTATGGAGATATTAACGATATTCCACCTTCTATCCTGGAATGTTATCTGTACTCCCTTCAACTATCTATTCTCTCTATCCCACGCTGTTAAGTTTAATAGTGTATGTGTGGTAATCCTTGTCTAACGAGAATGGCTTCATTGTGGTGTAATAATTAATATTTTCATATAGGCCCACTATTGTGATGTGATTATATGCAGTGCTGCCATATTCAGTGCTTACTCGTTGTTTACTATGTTGTGTTCTTGATAAAATTCATGTGCGTGTGTTTTCCTGTGTGCTTTCAGCTATTTGTAAAAACGCCATTATTATCATACACATATTCAATTTGGAATCATAGTTTTCTGCAGTTCTACCCATTATACAAAAAAGAGTTGCTTCCAGTATACTTCCGGTATATTTTTTTTTTTAAGTTTGACAACCGTTTCCATTTTGGTGCTTTTTGTGCCAGATCTGGTGCTTTTTCAAATCATCTGGTCCCACAATATTTGAAATAACAGGGCCGCACTAGTTTAGTGCTTTTCAAAAATTTCCTTGTGCATTTTGGCATTATTTAGTGATTTTTTGGTGCTTTTTAATAAGTCAAATAATTTGTTTCGTTTTATTAAAAACTTTGGTTTAATTTTAAATATTTTTGTGATCACTAAAAAGCGAACTCGTAATAAATAGTAAATAGAGCCGAAATTTGAAAATGCCATTGTTCATTTGCATATTGAAAAGCATTCCATGATCTTTGCTGTGACTACACTACTGTTTAATTTATATTTGTGTATCATAATGCGCAATAACTACCCATATCATTTCGGAGCACAGTGGCTAAATGATTCGAGATTTAGAAAATGGTTAATTAGAATTGAAAGAGATGACACGAAAAAGATATCGATAAACACGCTGAGACAACAAAACACAAGAAAGATAAACAACCATCCTATGAACAAACACAATATTTGTTTAACACTCTCAGCAATGACGTGGAAGCAACAGAAGAAGACATATCTTTGTTCGTAGCTGGTCATTGTTCCCTAAGAGTAGTCGATCATGTAGGTGAACTTTGTAAGGTAAACTTTGGTGACAGTAAAGGATGCAAGAACCTAAAGCCTAGAAGACCAAAGTGTAGTTCAGTTATTTCAAATGTGCTCGCGCCATATATGGAGGGAAGAATTGATATCTATCTATCTATTCGTTAAACAATTTCTTGCCCTTCAACGTCAGGGGTAGAAGAGTTTTCTGGGGAAAGCACCTCTTGTGTGCTGAGGATATTGTGGAATTTGTCTCCTCTTATTTGAGTGATCCATCGTTTTCGTGGTCTGTCGAGAAACGGTCCGTTCTCAGTGACTTGAGTACACAGGTTGAATGTCTTGACGAGATCACATCTTTTTTTTGGGAGGGGGTGTGGTTGGTCAAGTACGGAAAACCTGTTTACTTGAGTTGCAACGTGTTTGAATGAACCGGGTTCAATCCCCGTCAACTGTAAGAATTAATTGATGAAAGCAATTATATTACTGCAATTGGTATAGCACTAGCAATAAGATATTTTTCCGTGAAAAGAATACAGTTTAGTGTTACTTAGTAGAACTGTGTGACTGTAATGCTGAAGCAGTATGTAATGCTCTGAAAGAATGTTTGAAGAATAATGGACTTGAGTTGCAAAGACTAGTTGCACTAGGCACTGATAATGCATCTATCATGATAAGTGTAAACACCCCAGTTGAGGCGGAAATGTTTTTCAGATCGCAACGGCTCCCAGGTCGACCCAGCCTTAAATGGGTACCGGATTAATCCGGGAAGTAAAGATTGCGAGGGAGAGGAGATGGCTACCGCCCTCATTTGCAGAGCCTCTGAAATGTGAGTCGCTAACATCTCACACCCCTACGGCATTAATAAATGCTATGGGTTACTTTACTTTTTAACTTACGCAAAATTAAAGTCTGAAATTCTTCCTGATCCTAGTTAGATGTGTGTGCCATTCTATTCAACTAGCTGTGTCACATGCTACAGTTGACTGTCTTCCCAGGAGTCTAGAGATCATGATTTGAGAAACATACAACTAGTTTTCTCCTTCATCACTTCGTCAAGCAATACAATATCCAACAAAACTACTTAATGATCTTGTCCATCTCACTGATTCTATCAGTTCTTCTTCTGCGTTCATTCTCAAACTCCCACTCAAAGACCATGGTCCTGCTAGATTTCTAGCAGGATGTAGTCCAGAAAATGGAAATGCGTTGTGTCGCAGTTTATTTGCGCCAATGGTCCGACACATCCGTCTTCGGCGGAATTCTATCAGTTCAAATATCGCCGTTATTCATGGGGGAAAAGTGCAGACTGATGCTGTTGAAGACTATTTAGATCACAATCCCTATCTGGGTTATGAGTTTGAAAAAGAAATGGCAATCTGAAAATTTCCTGATGAGAAAGAAATTCATGGAAGATGTGGACAGTTTTTAGTGGAGCTATTAACACAGATGCGTTTACGTTTGCCAGACAACGTTTAAATATTGCAGTCCATGTCATGTTTTAAGTGGAAGTGAATGTCTACAGCCAAATAAGCCTTACATATTAGATCTTGCTAAAATGTTTATTGATGACGCATATACTTTCACCTGCATAGATTTCCAGTACAGAAAACCTCACCATATGCAGTGGACACATAACAATGACGCACGTGCAGTGTGGGCAGAAATAGCTTCATACAGGGATGCAACTGGTTAAAATCCTTTCCAAAGTCTTGAAGATTTAGTTTTAACTGTGCTTACTGTACATCATTCCAATGCTGATGTGGAACATGTTTTCAGTCAGATTGGGGGGGGGGGGGGTTACAAAATAAAAAATTCAACATTGACCCGGCATTACGAGTTTGAAAGCTATTCTGACTATTAAATATGCAATGAAAAGAAATATATGGTAAATACTGCTTTGATTATAAAATACTCAAGGATGTCCTGCAAACAAAATTGGATCACAAGATGCTTATAAAAGTTTGTTTCAATCATCATCATCATCTGATAGACAAGTACAGCCAGAAAATTGAACAGAAATTGAAGAAGACTTGTCTGACTGGGATTGGATTTTGTTGATCTTGAATAAACATATTTATAATATTAACTGATAGTCACGAATTAGAATGGGAAAACTTGAAACATATTTTAAATATTATATATTTTTAAAAAATTGTTTTCTCATTATTTTGTGTGTGCATTCTTGGAATGAGACTATTGCATTTTGGTAAAAACATGTTGACAACACTAAATCTACCAGGGAAAAGACACATAAAACGGGGGGAAAATGTCTGACTGATTATGCAATCTGGAATAATATTATTTATCAGATTACTAAAGTATAATGTGTTATCTCGTATTATTTTAAGGAAAATATTTGACGCTTTTTTAGTTCTTCCAAAATTATTTTTAGTGCTTACTGGTTAATTAGTCTTTGGATCAACGCCACCGGACTCTGGACAAGTCCATGGGTATCAGATCTCTCCTTGAGTGTAGTGGCCATTACACGTTGACTGACGGTCCCAGTACGCATTTGATTGACCATCATTCTTTCTTACGAAACCGCTCCTTTCTAGCGACACCACATTTCAAACCAAATTACTTTATTCTAGTCATGGAACAAGAGTCATCGTCACTTATACAGTTAAAAAGCTTACTGGTGCTTTTTAGAAACGTTTCTAGTGCTTTTATGATGAAATGAGCTGGCAACCACTGTTGGACTATTTATTTGTTCTATTATTTGATGAACCTTTCAACTTCCGGTGAAATCTGTTGTGGGCCTATGTGTTTTATAATAACATGGAAACAAAGCTTACATTGTAGTTTGTTGTTCTTATGGTAAGTAAGTTGTATCATTTGAAGCATTTAACATCTATTTACGCTACCTCTGAATATCAGAAAAATTTATACTTTATACATTCAGTGATTCACAATGCCAGTCGGACAATGTCAATAATTGGCGTACCCAATAATTAATTACTACTAACTAGTTAGTAACTACTATAACTATAACTTATTTTAAACTTATGAGTATAACTTAAAGTTATTTAAACATAATAAAATGAAACTATGGCTCAAGTACAGTATAGTTCTCCACTGTGACCTTTGCTCTAGTTTCGAGGTGTTACCTGACCGGCGTTGGGCCGTTGTTGTGTGATTTGGCAAGCTTACGGGTAAGTAGGTTAGGATTCGAAATAATATTTCTAATGTGTGCGCGCAAATCGCTCCGTGTGTAGCGGGCAGAAATACTGATCGCTCACCACAAATAATAGGAAATTGTAAAAAATGTGTAAGTTGGAAACCAAACAGATTATACATAAGTTTGTCTGTGTCTAGAGTTGAACTGTGTGATTGTCGGATGTGATGTCACGGCAGCCATTATTTTGATTGGTGTTACACGGGAATCTATGATGTTGGATAGTTAAAATTGTCAAGATTGTGCTATTTATAGCACAGTAGAGAACTAATCTGTACTTTTACCTGAAACGATATATTTTTGTATTCACAAAGACAACACATATCTGTTGATCTCATTGCAGAGCTTTGATTCTCTGAAGCATGTATTGTACAACTAATTAATATTCAAAATGGCGGCCAATTTGCATAATTAAAACAATTGTTGATGTTTTTGATAAATTAACTGCTGTTTTCTGCAATGTCCTGCATCCTTAAAAGTTACGTATATAAAAATGGTTACAGAAGTTAATAAATCAAGTTGCAAACATGTCAAATGATGTCGTAACTAATTATCATTAAATGTGTCAAGAAATTTATAGCCTAAGCAAAATTTTCCAAACTCGCTAATCCTAGATGTCCAAGTACCTACTGTAAACTTTATCTTCTTCTTCTTCTTCATTCGTTCTCAAACTCCTGCAGATTAGCAGGATGTAGTCCAGAGAACGTAATGTGTTGTGTCATGGTTTACAGCATTGCTGCGATATCTGCACCTTTCGACCTGACACATCCGACTTCAGCATGGCTTTGGGTCACTGACCCTATATCGGATGGGACAGCCAACTCAATCCCATAACCTCCTTAGTCGCCTTTTTTACATACTTGGAAGGTAAACAGCGTTGCTATTCTTTGCTCCCCTTTTGGGCCCCGGCAACACACGGGCGGTGAACTTTATAAAACTTAACAAAACTATAAAAGTAACTCAAATGATGTCGCAGTTGCCTATGCTAAATCATGGTTAACGATTTTATCATACAATACATAATTCATACATGATAATGTAGATGGTCGCTGTTTTGTTTATTCCATTGTGATTGTTTTTGGTTTTTCATCCTGGTGAAGGCACTTCTGAAGGTTTTAAAATGTCCGGTTTTTTTAAAACTTCCTTATACTTCGTTCTTTTTATCCCTCTATAGCACTTCCTTTTATAATTTGATAACAAATTTCCCAATTTAATAACACTTTTCAAAATTTCCAATTATAGCCTATATATTATTTGTAGTGCATATTAATAGCAAATTTCTGGGTCCATTCACATATCATGTGCCTACTTCGCTCACAGTTTTATATGCCATCTCCGATTGCAATTTTTTTTAGTAGTTTGTGAAGTCATTCTGCCAGTTCATTTCTATTAGGTAAATGGCTGCTGCATCAATGCCTTAGACTGATAAATCGTGGCATAATCACAGTTTATGTCTCCTTTTTAGACAGAGATGTATACAGTTTAGAGGGGGGGGGTGGGTGTTAGGATTAGCTCATTCCAGCCGGGGAGACTTATACAAGTCAGTAAACCTAATGTCTTCTGGCCGAAAAGACTCCTATAAGTCATACTCCAATGACATTCATGTTTTTTTTTTCGGTATTTATATCAACATAAGAATGCTTCCAATCGAAAGTGTAATATGTCCACATTACTTCTTGCATGATTTTTATGTGTATTGATATCAATTTTGATAAGTTTTGATAATGGGGGTATGTGACATCATTTTTCCTTATATGTTTTATATATTTTTTCCAATTTACTTATTTTCGTAAAATAATAACTATTTTATTTACTTTGGTCTCATTTATTATGAAATCCAACCTGGCAAATGCTTCTAGCATCGTGTTTGCAAATTTACGCCATTTTGTAAAAAAATTTAGCCATATTTTCATTTGAGTTTCATGTAAAGTTAAGTTTACTGTTTTTGATAGATGTCGAAATTCTTTCTAAATAATAAATTTTTGACGCACTATGCATATATATTATACATTATTGTGTTCGTAATTGGATTATCTAACAGAAATGATACAGTATGAGTGGAATTTATTGATTAAAAAATGCGGTAAGGTCAAATATCATATCTAAAATAATATTTATGTGTCATTTACATATTTTCTTTTCAGTCTAAAATAATTTTTAAATATTAACCACATTTTTTTCTCAAAATGATCTTGTGATAATCACATTCTCTGTCCATTTCTGTTTCGAAATATATATATTACATTATAATGTAAATATATTTAGAAGTACTATTTCTTGTTTCCGTGATGCATGTGCACACACAAAAATCGAACAAAATTTAATTACGTTTAAACGCTCTAAATATTCCGGCCAGAATCAGTTAGGTCTATCCGTATTCTAACATATAACAACCCCTGCCCTCTTAAACACTAGTATCATCCCTTCTTTGATGTAAATTCGTGGCATTAAATCATGGCATAATTTAATCTCCGCTAAAATTAGCATTTTGTTTTTCTGGCCTACACGTCTGCTAATGACGTAATTTCATTGACGGCATGACACCTGTGTGCACTATAACAAACTTGGACTGAACTTGGACTGAATGTCTAACTTCGTTCACATTTCGAAAATTGATGAAATATGCGATAAGCGCATGATATGTAATTTGACAAATTTCTGTTATTTCCAAAACATAAGGGGGGGGGGAGAGGGGGGGGCTAGCATACATAAACATCGGTCAGAAACAAGTCCTTATATGGGATTTGACCATTGTTTAACTGTGTACATGGTTGTTTGTGTGTATGGCCCCTCTTTTCTTGCTACACTCTTTGCCAGTCTGTCTTGTCATTGCCAGGTTTTTTTGAGTAGTCAAGGATCCACTGCATAACAATGCTGACTTCATGAGATGTGATGGTAATATATTTGAACTAGCTAAGGCTTACAATATCCATCACATTCTAATGCTTGATAGTGGACATCAGGTAGCATATCCTGAACAGAATGTAGCAGTCATCACAGCTTTTTGAAACTTCTGTCGATCTTGATCCAGTCTTGCTGTTTCTGTTACTGTCATGTTCAGATGGTCTTTGATGTCTTGCATCCATCTTTTTCTTGGTCTGCCTCTTGTTCGTCTCTCTGGCGTCATCCCCTCCATTATGGTCTTCTCTAGGCTGTCATGGCATTTGATATGGTCAAAATATTGAGGTTTTCTGGAAAGAACCATGCTGTTTCACCAGGTTTCTTTTACATTCATTTACTCAGGATGGCTATATTCGTTTTCTTGTTGGTCCATGATACTCTGAGGATCTTTCTGTAATATTTTGTTTAAAATGCTGCTATTTTATTTTTCACTTTGTTGGTGATTGTCCAAGATTCACACCCATATATTACCACTGGGAATATGCAAGCTCTTAGAAATGTTAGTTTTGTTGTTTTGCAGCAGCTCAGTCACATGTTTTTCATTTGTATCAGCTTCTTTGATGCGATAGTCAACCTCCATTTGACTTTTCATAGTAATCACCGTTACTGTTGATAAGAGAACCAAGGTATTCAAAACTCACTATTGTTGATACTGATTGAGAACTTGCTAGTGGTTTTGTCACTTCTCATAATCTTGGTCTTCTTTCCATTCAGAAATAGGTTTTGTTTTTCACTATGTTCTTTAATGGAGTTTATGAGGTGTTGTTCTTTTTGATCTTCAGACAAATTTGAAATCACATTTTTGTTACTTAAACTTAAGTCTAGACTTGACTTGGGGCTGTCGTTGAAGTTATGAAAACTGTTACTAGATCTTTCTGTAATGTTTTTCTGCATACAGTCATCACTGTTGCTCTCGTGCACTACACTGACTACACTACACTACATCTCCCCACAAGCAAAGTAAACAACTAATCAAATGATGGTGTGTTATAGGCGCCCAAGTGGGGAGCAAAGAATATAATCGCGGTTTACCTTCCATGTATGTCATAAGAGGTGACTAAGGATGTTATGGGGTGGAGTTGGCTGTCCTATTCCATATAGGGTAAAAGTGACTCAAGCCATGCTGAAGTTGGATGTGTCAGGCCAAAAGGCACAGATATCGCATCAATGCTGTAAACCATTACACTACACATTCCGTTCTCTGGACTACCTCCTGCTAATCTGCAGGAGTTTTGAGAATGAACGCAGAAGAAGAAGAATAACTAATCAAATGTTTTGTCTGGATATTTTATAGAGACACCATTACCTGATTATATATTTTTTGTTGTATCTTCCTATTTTTCTCAGATGGGATGCAGAGATTGTAACATCTACTATATTCTACAAAATCTGATAAAATTTCATCTTTGAAACCACCAACTTAATAATGTCCTGATGTTACTCTTGAAACATCTGATGAGCCATGGGTAACAAGCAGTCACAAGTGCCTGATGATAGTGATGATGTTCCAAGATACAGCTACCATGAAAATGTTCTCAGAGATGCCCAAACTAGCTTGATCAATTCTGATAATAGTTCAGCAGAGCAGGTTGATAACGAGGAGCAGTATGTCAGTGCTGAAGACAGTGATAGTTTACATAGCTTGACCCCAGAAAGAACTCGACCAGAATCATCATCCAATGACAGCTTTTCTGATAATGGGACAGGAAATGAGAAATGTTCTGTAGAGGATGAGATAAAAAGAGGACATGAAATATTGACAAGTGAGGTAGATCAGCATCCATCGGCAGCAACTTATCAAGATGCCAACATCACCCAGACTGATGTCAATGTGGAGAAAAGCTTGAACAAGAATGATGTCAGTGTAGTGCACGAGAGCAACAGTGATGGCTGTATGCAGAAAAACATTACAGAAAGATCTAGTAACAGTTTTCATAACTTCAACGACAGCCTCAAGTCAAGTCTAGACTTAAGTTTAAGTAACAAAAATGTGATTTCAAATTTGTCTGAAGATCAAAAAGAACAATTTTCTACTTCTCGTCAATTCACACCAATTCAACCATTAGACGACTCGAGCAAAGTCCCTTTGTTGAGTGAGGAACCAACTGCTAAATTAGGTAAAAGAAAAATGCTACAAGATTCTTCAGGAGAGTCTGTTCTTCCTCAAAAGAGAATGTTGACTAGAAGCAGCACTAAAAGAAAATGGTTAGGATACACAGATTCTTCAGACTATGAAACGGGGGAAACAGAAAAAGAAGACAGTAGGAAGTCAAGTAAGAAAGGTAGAACAATCAAAGTAAGCCCAAAGAAAAGTAGACGATTTGATCGTGGTTCTAGAGAAAGGGATTCTGACGAGAGAAGATTTGGGAAGAAGAGATGTACGAGAAAATCAAAACTTAGTTGTGACAGTTCAGATAGTGATGATGATGAGACAGAAAATCCAGATTATACTAGAAATCGTAGGAGTCGAAGGAATAAACAACGAAGCAGCCGTAAGAGAAGATATACAAACAGTTATCAGGAAAACATTGATGATTCAAATAGAGCATTAAGATTCCATAAGAAGTACAAACATAAAAGACAGCAATCTGAAGAGAGTGACAGCGATGAAGAGACAGACGACGTTGAAACCAGAAAGAAATCATACAAACATGCAAGCAGCAGCCATCGAGATGATAATGATGGTGCTTCTAGACATGAAAATCACCATCAGTTACACATCAGTAAATCACATCCAAATCAACATCAGTCACAAATGGAACATGCAGATCTAGAAGATGTTCACAACACAATAGCATCAAATACATTACATAACAATTTAACACATGCTTCAGTGGTTGCTGACATGTCAAATAGACCTTGTTATACATTTAAAATGGGAAACTATAGCTTTAGGAATTCTCATGGTAAAGTCCTTCCTTTAAAACTTCAAAGACATGAAGGTGAAGCAAGTTCAATAGCCTCTGATCTTCAGAAAAATAACTTCTTAGACAGTTCCAGTCTTGTCACTAGAGAGACATATCTTAGACCCAAACGCCCTGATTTTGTGACTTTAGATTCTTCTTTGTTGAAAATAAATAAAGATTTACTTCCAAAAAATAAGCAGCTGAATAATGTATCAATTGGTCAACTCCCTCATAGAGAATCAGAAGAGTTTCAACAACAGGCAGACTCTCATCTGCTACCAGAGACTATTCAATCTTCACCATTTAAAAATGTTATTCTAACTCCGCCAGACGTTGTCACTTTGCGGCACCCAACGATACTTAAATTAGATGCAAGTCATGATGCTGGTGACCGTGGTTCTGATATGGAGGTGGAAGAGTCAGATGCCTTACAAAATCAAAATATTAGCCAGTCTCAATATTTTGTACCTTCACAAGCAAGAGGTGTTATTCGCAGCAGACCACGAGGAAAAACAGTTGCAGCTAGATTTAGGAATTTCTGGTCAGAAAAAAAGAAAAATATCGAAGAGAATCTGAAATCACTATTTTCAAAAGTTAATTCTCCACCTGATAAACCACTCAGTCCCAGTAGTCCTATCTGGCAAACATTCAACTCAATATCAAGCAGTTCAAAAAACATGCACCCTTTGAGGAATTTACACTTGAAATCTGACAACACATTTTTAAACAGAAATAATCCAGATTTATCGTTAGCCACATCACTCCTGAACGAAGTCACTTCCAAGCAGCTCCAGTATCAAAGACATGAAACATTTTTACCAACTGTCACAGGCCAACATTGTCAGATACAGGGACATACAAGAACAACAATAACTCCAAAGCATGGTATGTTCTTCTTTTTCAGTGTTCATTCTCAAACTCCAACTGGATCTCTCTTGTAACAGGACAATGGTCCTACTAGATTATCAGCAGGATGTAGTCCAGAGAATGGAAATGCGTTCTGTCTCTGTTTTATTTGTGCCAATGGCCTGACACATCTGTCTTCGACGGTGTATAGTGATAAGTTGTGTTAGTTAGTTGAGAGATCATCAATGCACTCAGGACACATCTATAGGTGCTCTGATCGCCCTTGAGTATTACGGATATTATGTTATATGTTTGTTGTTACTGAGGATATTTCAATACCTGTACAGGATGTTTGTTGTTGTTGTAATAGTCCTTGTCTCGATCTGTCCGTTCTGGTGTCTTTGTGTGCACATCTTTTTTTGGAGATGCGGTTAGTCAAGTACGGAAGAGCGCGTGTTCAATAGTTGCTAGGCGATTTGGTGCTGTTGAACGGACTGGTTCAATTCCCGTTAGTCTCAAGAATTTAAAAAAATTGTCCTCTGGCTTCCTACTTATATTTACTTAAGTATTACCGCAATTACACGACGACTAACAGTTCCAATTCTCTGTTGGTTGACAAACATTCTTTGTAGTTCATAATGACATTCATTTCAGGCCCACATTTCAAGCCCAGCTCCTTTACTCTGGGCATGGAAAGCAATCATCATCTTCATTAATTTAATTTGATTGTGCAGTTTCTCTTTTCTCTCAGAGAGTTCAATATGTTAGCATAATCCATTGTTCCGCCACAAGATACAGTGGCAGAACATGTCAATCTATCTGCTCTCTCATTACTTTCACCACCTGAATTACCAGACAAAAAAAAGATATTTTTTGGCCCTTGAAGTTATTTGATCAATGAAGCTCACTCCTGTCAAAAAACACACCCAAATATTTGACTGTTCTAGTTCTTTCAAGAGTGTCCTCATCGCCAGTGTGTTGTCGGGGCCCGAAAGGGGAGCAAAGAATAGCAACACTGTTTACCTTCCATGCATGTCGTACGAGGCGACTAAGGAGGTTATGGGATGGAGTTGGCTGTCCCATTCCATATAGGGTCAGTGACCCAAAGCCATGCTGAAGTCGGATGTGTCAGGTCGAAAGGCGCAGATATTGCAGCCATGCTGTAAACCATGACACAACACATTCCGTTCTCCGGACTACATCCTGTTGATCTGCAGGAGTATGAGAACGAACGCAGAAGAAGAAGAAGAGTGTCCTCCCACACAAAGTAACACTCAACATTGATGTATTTACACTGTGATTATTGAGAGAGAGAGCCAAGTTACAGATACTTTAGACGGTTTTAAACTAATACCCATTCAATCCGAGATAGCCCACAATCGGCCTCTATATATTCATTCCTGAATAAGCAGTTGGAGCCCAATTGACACACTGTCATTTAGATTGATGTCCGTTACCAGTTCCATGCAAATAGACATGCTAAATTTAGCCCTCGTGAGCTAAAGCAAAAAGAAAGCTTCTAAAGGTAGTAGACACTAGCTGGAGAATAGGACATGTGCCAACTGCATGAAAGAAGCTAGCATACCCATTCTAAAGCAAGGAAAAGACAAACTCTACCAAAGTAGTTATAGACCAGTCAGTCTCCTAAGCTGTATGGGCAAATTAATGGAGAAAATGGTCAATAGAAGACTTGTGTGGCACCTAGAAGGAAAACAACTAATAGCAGCACAACAGAGTGGCTTCCGACAACACAGATCAACAGAAAACTAAGTTGTCTACATAGCCCAAGAGATTAAAGATACATACCAAGAGAAAAAACACAACACTTGCAGTGATATGGAAAAGGCATTTGACAAAGAAGGACAAGAACAAGCTCCTTAGACTAGGAATCAGTGGAACTTATATAACTGGATATGCAACTACAGTGAAAAAAAGAACATCGAGAGTGCAAGCACTGGAAAAACTCTGCTCAACAGACTATACCTTGCTGATCTGCAGGAGTTTGAGAACGAACACAGAAGAAAAAATAAAAATACGATCTCCATGTTTGAGTTTCATTCTTAGTATAGAATTTAAATTTAAATCTGCTAAAGTCTGATGTGTTGGACATTTGGTGCAAATAGAAATACTACACAATGCATTTCTGTTCTCTGAACTAAATCCTTCTGGAAATCTAGTAGTATAATCCTGCTAAAAGAGAAATTAAGTGGGATTTTGAAAATGAATGAAGAATGATTTATAACATATTTAATTATTGGTAAATGTCATTTTACTTATTACTTTTCATACTTCATTTGTCCCATATTGCTGCAGCCGCAATTTTTCCAGTCTGTTGGGTTATCCCTGACATTCTGGTGATTTGTTTGTTTGTTGTTTTTTTTGTCATGCAGACGCTACAAGAATCCCAGTTATTGATTCTGGAGTTATGAGACAAGAGTTTCCCCAAGACTTTGGTACCAATAGAAAGAGCTCTCAGATGTTGCCTTCAACAGCTAGTATTTCTGTGGAGTGGCTACCGCAGACTATACAGCTGCAGGTATGTAAGACAATTCCTTTTCTCCTTTCATTAGTTAATCTGTAGCAATCCAAAGTCCACAAATGTTGATAAAATGTAATCTAGCGATAGAAACACACTGTCGACAAATGTCTACATCGAGGTAGCCATGGACAACAATCGTCCATGTTTATTTCCCATCATTCTCTTATAGTAAGTGGGTACTAGAGTGATTGTTCCTTAACTCTTAGTGGGCCAGGAGTAAAAATGCGGTTTTACCAGACTGTTTTTCAGCATGAATTTGTATCTATAACTAATGTCATTCATTTAATTATACTTCTATAATATGTATTATATACGTAAATGTTCAGTAATGAAGTCTCTATGTGTTTACAATGGTTAAACATGTATCTGATAATTGTTTTTAAAATAAATTAGGATGAAGTAGACATTTTTTAAAAGTTATGTGATAAAATTAGATAACAAATTTCACTTAAAACTTTATTTAAACTCATTCTATTCACTTATAGGTCGCCAAACTGCTATATTTATTACTATATCCATATATATACATACTTCAAGAAAGTTTTATTCAATTTTAATTACAAATACATTAAGAAAGAATACTTTGCAGTGGTCATGCTATAATTTTTTCGGGTTTTTTATAATCAACATTTTTTACATTCTATTGTTACAAAATGTTTCAAGAATTGCTAAAATATAATCCAAGAACACGATTCATAAATGAAAGCCTTCAGTAACTCAATGTTTCACAGATTTACATTCGTTAAACATAATATTACTGCCAATAATTATATATAAAATGAGATATAGATGGGGGATATGAAAGAGGGAAAAAAAACAATTATAAAATTTCTTGGCCTACTTACCAGTCAATGCAAACGAATAATATTCCCTTACACAACCAGCTCGACAATACTAAACACATTGTTACACATATAATCCATGAACATTTTATCACATTTAAAACACAAAAACATTATAATTTATAGTGTTTATATACTATTTGAAGAATAGATGAGGAAGCCATCATAAATAACAAATCAGCTGTTGATTTTCCTATATTGTGTGTCATATTTTATAACCACAGACACGTGTTGTGCACCAAGAATAGATTTAAAACGAACAGAAATAATATCAAATACAGCGGGAACTGAATTATAAACACTGGAATTGAATACATGCTTACTGAGAGGATTTTAACCCTTAAAAACTCAAATGACAAATAGGTTGTTGGTTGGTCTTGTAAGAGTTACTTTTCTGCAGCGATATAAATACACAATCGTAATTTATTTGACCTTTCATGTTTGCAAGCCGAACTGTCTAGGCCTTACTTCAGTGCAACCATTTTTCGCTAATTCTTCATGGATTATGATTTAAAAAAGAACAAATTAAAAGCTTTAGTGTTGCGGGTACATCTAATACATCTTATTGAAACACTATATCACGAACAACAACCAGCAATAAGAATGGAGGGAGAAACATAAATGTTTCGCTGTTCAAAGTGGAATGAGACAGGGGTGCACTCTATCCCTTTATCTTTTTAACATCTATGCAGATAATATAATGAGAAATGTAAGAGAAGAACGAGACGAAAATGAGTTGCACCCAATAAATATCGGTGGGCACAATATTCCAGAAATAAAATATGCAGATAACGTAGTCCTCCTTACTACACATCCTGAGGGACTGAAACAGCTACTCACAACAACAAAGAAATACATCGATATGGGGTTAATCTTAATTTTAAATTAATTTTGTTAAGAGGTTAGGTCGCTAATGTCTTGTCATTTGTCTGTTTTCGTGTTTAAACCTCATAACCTATTAGCAATAGTACATCTTGTTCAAGTGAAACATTCAAAAACCTATATTTTACGTGAGGAAAACCAACCACTACATGGGTGGAGACAATCAAAGAAAGCTTTGGTTGACATGGTCTGACCATGACCAATGCGACCCAAATGGCTAAAGACAGACAACTCCAACTACCCTCCCCCACCCCCCAAAAAAATTAATGGAACAAGTGGAAATTACAATAGATAGATAGATTGAAGGTATTGTAGATGGTGGAAACATCTTAATTGTATCAATTATCCAAACTGATTGCAAGACATTTTCCAATCTTCATTTTTGTATAATGTCTTTCTAGGTTTTAAATTGTCGCCTAGCCGGGATGATTGATATTTCAGTAAGCGCTGGTGACCTTGCTGATCAAAAGACAGCAGGGATTGTGAACTGGACAGATGGAGCGCTTACACACTCAGTCACTAGTTGCAGCAGAAGTGTGGCATTGAAAGCAGGGGCGTTGATGAGGGCAGCGTGCAATGACTATATTGAAACTAAAGGTAATTTTAATGAATTAGAAACAAATCTTCCATGTTTTTCTTTGAATTTATTCTTCTTGTTCAATGTTCATTCTTAAACTCCCGCTGGTTCTCTCTTGTAGCAGGACAATGGTTCTACTAGATTTCCAGAAAAATGTAGTCTAGAGAATGGAAATGCATTGTCACCGTTTTATATGTGCCAATGGCCCAATACATCCATCTTCAATGAGTTCTTTGAATTTGGGTCATTATTATTAGGCAAGCTACATGTACAACTATTATACATACATTATGTCTTATTTTGAAGAAGAAGAATACATACATTATTTAAAATACTGTGCACCAAAGAGTCTGCTCTGAATGCAGTGACTATTTTTTGTTGATAAATTAACAATTACAAATGATATTTTTCTGCTTGTGTATAGCTGGTTTGTTTGATTCTAAGATTGTGCAACTCTCCTTATTTATTCCTTCTTCTTCTGCATTCTTTCTCAAACTCCTGCAGATTAGCAGAATGTAGTCCGTAGAACAGAATGTGTTGTGTCACGGTTTACAGCATTGCTGCGATATCTGCACCATTTGGTCGGACACATTCAACTTCAGCATGGCTTTTAGATCACTTTAATTCTATTGGGATGAGACAACCAACTCCACCACGTAACCTCCTTAGTCTCCTCTTACGACATGCATGGAATTGCTATTCTTTGCTCAGCCTTTGTTTGCAAGAATGATGTGATAGTTAAGATAAGTGTGTGCTGTACTCCTGGCAGAATGGGTAATCCTGGCACACTGGAATGTCTCCCATTGGGGACTAAACATGCATCCTTAAACCCTCCCCCACCACCTTACACAACCATACCTTTGAGAAAACCTCATGAGTCTTGAGTGTCGCCTTAGTTACACAACTGAGAAGAACATATGCTTTTTGTCAGGAAGGCTTTGTTTGCCAAGAGCTACCTGCTCACAGCTAAAGGGATTATTTCATCATCGTCATGTGTCAAGAGCTGCCTGCTCACAGCTAAAGGGATTATTTCATCATCGTCATGTGTCAAGAGCTGCCTGCTCACAGCTAAAGGGATTATTTCATCATCGTCATGTGTCAAGAGCTGCCTGCTCACAGCTAAAGGGATTATTTCATCATCGTCATGTGTCAAGAGCTGCCTGCTCACAACTAAAGGGATTATTTCATCATTTCTATCTTGTGTATTATAGTTCTTATTGAAACTTTCTCAAATGTTTTAGTAGAAGTCAGCATGCTGAAGGGGCAGATATCACAGCCAAGCTGTAAACCATGACACAATACATTCCATTCTCCTGACTACATCTTGCTAATCTGCAGGAGTTTCAGAACAAATGTATAATTGTCATGATTTACAGAGTAGCTGCTATATCTTTGCATTTTGGCCTGACACATCTGACTTTAGCATGTCTTCTGGGTTACTTTACAGGATGGGGCATCCAACCCCATCACCAAAACCTCTGTCTCTCCTACAAAGTTACTGGCAGGTTGTGAGCAGGTAGCTCTCAGCATATACACATGATGATGATGATGAAGGAATTCGTTTAGCTGTAAGTAGGTAGCTTTCGACACAAGATGATGATGATGAAGAAATCCATTTATTGTCTGTGAGCATGTAGCTGTCAACCAAGAAGATGATGAGGGTTGATATTCTTTGTTCTTCATTCCAGCCCCTATCAACCACATCGCTTTACATACAAATTGTTCTTTGACATGTTTTCTAGGAGCTATCATATTTGTATGCTTGATTAGGAAGCAACCTTGAAGCACCAGATGTCCTAACTACACCAGCAGGAGGAAGATTTATTCGGACAGTTGAGGCAATTCTGCATGTGGTTGAACCAAGATGGGTGGAAGGAGACGAAGCACACAGCAGCCGAGCCTTGGTGGAGGTTTTTGCAAACTGCCTCAGGTTTGCGAATGAGCGTTTAGCTCTGGATAGCATTTCTTTTCCACTTATTGGAAATGGTGAGTGCCCATGTTTATCTATATTTAGTAATTTCTTTTCACGTATACCCCTATATGCCTTGCAGCATCAGGGGTAGAAGAGTTCTCTGAAGACTGCCTTTTTTGTGTGCTTCATGTATGTTTGTCTTCGTTGATTCTTTTATTTCCGTGATCCATCTTTCGCATGGTGTGCCCCTGGCTTTGTATCCATTGTCTGTGTAGCAATATTTGTTTGAGGGGCACTATCTGAAATTGATAAATACTACATAAAGTACAAAAGTTACTACTGATGGTAAGTATGTGAGAACCACTTAATCTGTTTTCTTCTGATGTAATCCAGGATTGACATCCTGTTTACAGTCTGTGTATGTTTTCATTTCTGATTCAGTCTCTTATTGTTACTCCAAAAATTATACGTGGACAGGTCATTTCTGTTGTAACATATTTTCGTTTGTCTTTTGTTGTTAGTGTCCACGTTTGATATTGGTAGCATAGTGATGGTATGATGATTTCTTTTATATAGTTAAAGTCCCTACATGCTATGTGGAGTCAATTTGTATGTTATTGTAGTTCTTCTGATCTTCTTCTTCTTTCGTTCATTTGAAACATGTCTATATCTGTAATTCTGTCTCCTTAATAAAACTCACTGTCTTTTGTAGTTCATACAGTGTCCCATAGAGCTTTGATTCCAGTGTTGTTTCCTCTGGCCAGTATGTCTGCCTCAGCGTTTCATGCTCAGAACATTTTGAAGTATATGTTTGGCACTCTGTGCTGCCTGTACACATGGCCATGTTGCCAATCTTGAACTTTGTATACATGTGACTGCGGAGTCGGTTGTGTCCTGTTCTGAGACGTAGAATTATAACTTGTTCTGGTCTGTTCATAATATGATAGTCATCTTGTGTTGGTGTTTGTGGCTTTCTTATTGACTTGATCATCTGTTTTTTCTGATGGTATGTGATTGGTATATCTGGTTGGTCTTCGACAGCACCTTCCTTAGCCAGTTGGTCTGCTTTTTCATTTCCTGGTATTCCACAGTGAGAGGGTATCCACTGCATGGTTACCCTACAGTGGTACGACAATTTGCTAAGTAGTTTTTTCAAGTCTGTTAGTTTTCCAGACTGGAGAGCTTGAAGCACTGACCTTGCATCTGTCAGGAATACCACAGGCTGTAGGCCAGAGTTGGAGTTCAGCAGTTTTTTAGCTGCAACACTAATTGCCTGGATTTCTGCATCATAATTATTGCAGAATTTTCCTGTCGGTGTTCTGATTGTATCTCTAGGCTTGTGTGGATATTCTATATATACACCTGCACCTCCATTCCTCACAGCATTCTGTGCTGACCCATCTGTGTATACTCTGACCCATATATTTTGTGGATATTCCTCATCCAGGAAACTGAAGGTGGCTGTCCTTCGCTGCACACTGTTCTGTTAGTCCTCGCTTAGTATTCCTTTCACATGGGTCTGAATGTATATTGACATTCCATGCCTTTCACTCCACGGGGTTTGTTCTGGTACAGACCTGAATGTGCTGTCAACTTCAGGTAGGTCTGTAAGTTGTCTACCGAGTCATTTAGCTTGATGGATAAAGCTGCTTCTTTTCAGTCGCCCCATTGCTAGATTTTGGAATCTTTCCTTCATTGGATGACTTGGCATACACTGAAACTTTTCTGCTTGAATTAGTACTTTTGTGTCTCTGCGTTCGCCAAGTGTTTGCATTCTTCCCATTTTCTGCATCTCTGCTATGGGTGTTGATTTCATTGCTCCCAACATTATTCTAAGTGCCTGGTTGTGCACTTTATCTAGATCTTGTAATGTGGTGTTTGATGCAGGACACCACGCAGCTGAACCATATTCCAGGTGTGGTCTTATGCCTTGCTGGTAAACTTTACTGAGTATATTTCCACTGGCTCCCCATGTGGTTCCACTTAGTTTTCTCAGGATAGCTAACTTCCTCCTGGCTTTTGTTGTTGCTTTGTTTATGTGCTGCTTCCATGTCAGCTTATCATCAAAAGTAACTCAGAGGTATGTGTGTTGTTTGTCTTCTTTCAAGAGCTCTCCATCTATCTTGATATGACAAGCTTTTTGTTTTGGTGAGAGGGTAAAGAGTGTAGTGCTGCACTTATCTGTGTTAATGCTGACGCACCATCTATTTGCCCATAAGGTTAGGGCATCGATAGCTCTTTGTATTTGTTTAGTGGCCACTGTTGCATGTTCTTCAGATCACCAGGTCGTCAGCATATATTGCCACTTTGATCCCGTGTGGTAGTTCAGCAACTAGGTCATTGATGTAAACCAAGAAAAGTGTGGGTGACAGGACTCCTCCCTGGGGGACTCCATGACGCAGTAGAACTTTCTTGCTCTTGTGACCATGTAATTGTACCCTGGCTCTTCTATTATGCAGGTATGCTTTTATCCATTTGTACATTCTTGAGCTAACCATGCAGTTTCGCAATTTCTTTAGGAGCCCTTCTTTCCAGACCTTATCAAATGCTTTCCTGAGGTCTATCCATGCTGCTAGTACCAGTTTCTTTTCTTGGAAGGCATCCTCAATCTCAAAGCCAAACACTCATTCTAACTGCACATTGACTGCCTGTGTAACTACTCCTGCACAAGTTGATTAGGTGTTGTGGAACCCCATATTGTGATAGTATTTTCTATAGTTGTTGTCTGTCTACTCGAAGACTTTTTCTTGGTCGAGAAATGCGATATACAATTCTTGGTTGCTTTCAATTTTTTCTGCTAGTCTATTGCCTTTCCCCCAGGTGGTTTGTCATCCACTCTTGCTGTTAAGTGTAGGGGTAATTGGAGCTCGAGCTTGTGTTCTAAAGCCAGATGTGTGGCCTCGGCTGTGCTATGTCCGTGTCTGTTCTGTATGTCCCTGACATTTTCTGTCCATCTTCTGCCAGTTGAGTGTAAAAATGGCATCTGTACAGCTCTTATTCTTACAGAATCCCATTTAAGTGTTGTTAAGCTGTGGTACCATGAATGCTCATAATCTTCTTTCAAGAATTCTATCAAAAATGTGTCCAGTGTGGTTTGAAAGTGTGTAATCACCTTAAATCTAGTGTTTGTCTTGTCTCTCATATTAATCCCTTACATCTCTATCAAAGCTTTTATTTTATTCTGATATGTTTCAGGAATATTCCCATTCACTTTGTGTGTAGAAAGTTTCTTTGATGCTATACTAGTGTTCCTGGCAGAGCAATCAAAGATATGCAACCTCAGTCACATCCAGCTCATTATTCCAGACATCACAGCAACCAACTTGGCAGCAGACCTTATCAGTTCATACCTGGAGAGGGTCTCTCAAAATGGCCTTGATAATGAAGCATTAGCTACGTTCAATAGATACTTTGTGGATAAACCGTGTGGCACACATCAAAATATAAACAGCGAGACGAGTGAATTCTCACAAGATCAGAATTTCACTGTTGAGAGAACAACGACAGGTCGCCCTAGATTAAAGAGACCTCGATTGTAAGATGGCACGGGTATAAGTAAATATATGCTACAGTACTGTTAGACAAGATTATAATCTAACTTTTTTATAAAATCAGCAACAATCAGAAATTTTGTGTGACATCACTGACTACGTCCTAGATACAAAATGGCTAACGTAGTCTTACGTTTGTTGAGCTTACCTATGACTGATAAAGATGTAGTGCGCTAGCCCCTTTCCCACCCATACAACACTCCTAAATAAATATCTGTACCTCCACCCACTGATGGGTAAGCCAAGGGACATACTTGCTGAACAAGCGAAGATATTTCATTTTGCTTTTCACAACAACAAAAATTGTATCCTGTCTAATGTTAATAAACCAAAGATACAGTTAAATCCCATTGTAACAACTTAGTCCGGACCAACGAAATTCAATATGTACAGCATAAAGAATAAATATAATAGGGGTTTTGAAAAGTGTTGTTCAATAGGGAAATATGTTATAACAGGATGCACTATAGAGATTCTACTGTATATGTTGTAAAGGGATTCCACTGTATTGTAATTGTATAGTTCATACAGAAACCTTTGAACTCTTGAGCTCCTGGTTCTAGCACGGTTTTGTCCAAACTCCTGAGCAGTGTTTCAGTCAAACCTATGTATAGTATATGTATACTTTATGTATAGTAATGGATTCGCACAACAAATACATATTAACAATTTTTTAAATTGTAAATATATATATATATATCCTATCCATAATTTTTTTTGGTTAAGTAATTCAATACAATATCGGCCAAAATCATCCGCTATATATTCATTGCCAGAACTGCCGTTTTCGTCCGATATCAACATGGTCTCCTAGATTGCAATTCATTACAGTTTTAATGTGAAAAGAAATGCTAAATTTAGCCCTGACGTAATTACCGGTAATGGAGGCTTCCAGTGTTGTTTTCCGATTATTTCTAACAGCTGTCATTTCTGAACTGCGAAAGGTTTATTATGACCAACTTTCGGACCTACTTATGATTCAAATGATGTTGATAAGCAATTTTAAAATGGAAATTTAGAGAATGTCAATGAATCAAACGATGAAGAGAATTTAAAGTAGCAATGATTGCCTAACTGTAGTACAGGTCTAATTGATGCTTTGTATGTCATTCTCCCCAGCACACACACCATAGACCTAGTAATGATTGAGAATAGTCAACACATTGATCTATGTCAATATTGATCGTTTCACAAGAAATCAGGTCCTGCAAACAACATTGATAGAGATAACTCTGCTTTTGATTAAGAGTAGACCTAGTTTTCACTATTTCTAAGTTAGTCATTCTTTTGGGGTACGCGCAGAACGTTGTGTGTGCTGGTATAAAAATTTTCAGAAAAACTATATCCCTTTTTTGGAAACCTATTTCATCAGATATCTCGGGCTTTCTTTAAATGAATTAGGCCTATATGTGTGGAGTAGTTAACACAGAATATTGTTGTCATGCTGTGTATGGGAGACTGCTTTTGCAGCTTTCACTTGAACATTTATCCGCAAACAATTTGACACAAGTAAATGAACTGACATGAAACTGGTAATTTTTTTTCCTTTCACATGACAAGTAAACTAATCTTACATGACATTCACAAAGATATGTTCACGGATCAGCATTTCTTCCATTTATCTGTTAATTGGACTTTGAATCATAAAAATTTATTGTAAATTGTATTTTATATTCATTTTATTGCAAAATCACTTCTGAATTTTTGTGGAGTTATTTTTGCTCTTGTCCTGGGAATGAAGGCCAGAGATTTTCCTGATCGACCGGGATTGAAAGAGTTATGTAAAATGTACCTCTTATGTTGACGTACGCTAATTTCATCCGCTAATGTTAGCCGAATTAGGTTATACAAGAGCTTTATAGCCATTAAAAAATAGTGGAGGTCGCAGTTCAGATAATTTAGTTACTATGACCTGTGGTTAATATCTTCAGGACACACGCTATCCATAAGCGAGGGTAAAGTCGAGAGGAGGCGAGCAAGACGTAGGCAGAGATGCAAGTGAGAGAAACATCAATCATGAGATGAGCAGGTTACAGTCTAGCAGAGTGCACCACCATGATAAGAGACAGGAAATGTTGGAGGTACCTTGCAGCCAACCTTCATTGCAAAGGTGGCACTTGATGATTCATAAGTTCATATAAACTGCTTGGATGGTAGTACCACATTGGATGCATGATGACACAGTTCTCCAGTGATTTCTATCTTCAGCCGTTGCAGATGAGTTAGGAAAAATCTTGACCTGTAGAGTCCCTGATGTTGTCTGTCCATGATATTGTATCCATTGATTTAACCACAACGCCAGTGGGAGTTAGCTCCTAGCATACAGAATTTCTATGGAAATAATATTTTATATCAGAATGTGGAAATAATCTTTTATGCCAGCAAGCAATCATCTTTTATGCTAGTATGTGAAAAATAATCAACACAAAAGGCATATTAAGAGAGGAAGGTCTTGTTGGATGGCAATAGTAAAAGATACCCTACTCAGAGTTTGTGAACTGAGGGAAGTGGAAAGAGGCTGAATGGGTGACATTTGAGAAAGTTATTGACAACAGTTGTGATATAGATGGGAAGAGAGTGCAGCGACTGGGCTGCCGTCAGAACAGAGGAAATGATCCAAGAACTCATACTGCAGCACTCGAAGCCACATGATACAATAATTTACAGATGGCTCAGTAATACAAGACACAAACAGGTGTGGTTGGGGTTTCGTGGCCTACCAAAATGGTAATAAATTAGCTGAGAAGTCAGCTGCGTACCCCACTACATCGAGTATAAGAATGGAAGTAAAAGTGGTGGCAGCAGCTCTCACTGGCGATGCAACCACCAACAGTTTCAGCGATTCTATTGGACTCTCAAAGTATGCTGCGCAAGATAGAAAAGTATATGATCAGAACCGAATGGGTCACTCTTCTTAACGCGCAGAGCATTACATGAATCTACAGTCCAGGATATAAATTGTAAAAAATGGCCCCATGCTGGAGTCGGGAAACGAAAGAGCCGATCTATTGGCTGGTAAAGCCTTGGTGAATGGCACTGAGATAAGGAGACAGGATTTAAATTATTAGAGCAGTCATGGATATCCTACGAGAAGGTCGATCGAGACAATGTATATATTCAGAGAATGGTAGAAATGGGAATGACTAAAGGCAATGGGAGAAAGTACTCCATTTCCAGAAAGATCAGAACACGTAATCAGCAACTGACTGGAACACTGAGCGTATACACTTTTAGATGGCTGATGGAACAGCAAGCAGAGCATATATGGGAATGTCCTCAGTGCTGTGAACCTTGTTCCTAATCAAGAATCTTTTATGCCAGCAAACAGATATTTTATGCTAGTATGTGGAAATAATCTTTTATGGCAGCCAATGGATATCTTTTATGTCAGTATGTGAAATCTTTTATGTGAACATGTGTAATAATCTTTCATGTCAAAGTGCAGAAATAAACAATTTATATGAAGATGTGTAATGTTTTATTTCTGTTATGGTAATAATCTTTTATGCTAGTATGTAGAAATAATTTTCCAGTTTAACTGCAAATATTTTAAAATCACCATGGCTCTTAGGTCAACCCAGCCTAAGGAAATAGGTACCAGATCTTCTGGAAAAGTAAAGGTAGTGGATTTGATACTGATCACATCATCTACATGCATGATGTTGGCCAATAAAAAATGCAGGCCCAGTGTGTATTCCCCAAAAAAGGGTTCAAAAGACAGAGGTTTGACATCACTGTACTCACTCGGTTTCCCATATGTACTCAGTCACTCAACAAAGTGGCACACCGTCTGTCGAGAGTACCACTCATAGCACATAACTCTGTAGCTTCAAGTGATAATCTACAGGTAACTCCAAAAAAATCCACCATGTACGCAAGATGACACGAGCCGGATTCGAACCCATGACCTCTTGAACACAAGGAGAACAGCTTAACCACTACGCTATGGAGATCCCTGTGTATGTATTCCCCAATATGCCTCAATGGCGTGGATAAAGAGAAAACTCTACTTTTAATCACATTGTAGATCATGTTATGTACAGTAATGCCCATTTTGAAACTGGGGTGTGGATTTCTAGTTCAGGGTGCAAAAAATAGGGCCACAGCCTTCTTTCCAGGCATATCATAGACTATGGAAAGTTGGGGGGGGGGGGATATATTGACATTTCTTTTGTCTTCTACCAAATAATCCAATCCCTATAGATGGAGGTCAGTTGAGATGGCACTGTCACAAAAGGATAATTGTGCAATCACTGGGGATGGGTCAACAAATCTAACAGAAGAATGATGTAGTAGTTGACCCATAAGCGTGTGCTGTGTTCCTATCTCATCTTTGTGACAAAAGTTACAAAAACTGCATAGCTGTCAACTTATTTTTTCATAAATCCATATTTTTGTACAATTTATATCCGTATATTAATGTAAAAAATGTCCGTATTTAGCACAAAAAGACTTCCTTTGCCTGTCAGACTATGGGCTGTCAAAAAATACCCATATAGTTTTCTCTAAAAGACTGTAGTCAAGAAATACCCATAAGTTAGTTTTGTCTAAAAGACTAGGGGCTGTCAAGAAATACCCATAAGTTAGTTTTGTCTCAAAGACTAGGGGCTGTCAAGAAATACCCATAAGTTAGTTTTGCCTCAAAGACTGGGGGCTGTCAAGAAATACCCATGTTAGTTTTGTCTCAAAGACTGGGGGCTGTCAAGAAATACCCATAAGTTAGGCACTCTATTGTAAGAATATGCCAGCCTTGTATGTCTTCAAACGTATAACATATTGTATCACATATCTCAACGTGTAACAGATTGTATCGCCTGTCACAATAGGTCAAAGAACATGAGCCTATAGACATCTGGACAAGCAATCAACAAATCTTAAAATGTTCTTGTAAAAATTAAACATGTTATAGAAATGAATAGATCAAGATGTTGTTTTTGTAAGCAATATTTATTTGTCTGGAATCTTACAAGATGATCACAATGACTTTATTGCAAACATGTAAAAAAAAAATTGGTTTTGCATAACGTAAAAAAAAAAGTTTTCTCTTTTCCACAACATTGAGGCATTTTGGGAAATACAGTGTTCTAGCATTAATAATTACAACATATCCTGGACCGTACAGGATATTGCTATTAACACTTTATTGACCAAATTTGATGTACGTCAAATTTCGGTATACTTCAGAACTATGGCAACTGAAGATTGTTACTAAAAATAGCTCATCTAGGTTTGTACGATATTCCAAAATGGCGGCACCCATTGATTGACATCATTTGAATATTAATTCAGATATATCTGAGAAACAATCTCTGGATGGAGAGATTTTGTGATATATTGTAAATCCAATTATTTTTAACGAATATCCCTGCTTGACACTTTTCAAATTCCCCATTATTTCATATTTTGTCTTGAACAAAAGTTATAAATTATTATAAAGTACATATTTAAATACATATCTATGTATAACTATTTTAAAAATTGCTTCTGGTTAAAAAAAAAAAAAGATGCACACTATGGGACCTGCACACATTTTTACTAGCTGCCAGAGTAACGCCTTATTCAGTGCACATCTAAGGTGGGGGTGATGCAAGAGGTAGAAAGCAATAAATCTCCAGTCTGGGACAAATAAAAGCAATGAAAATCATATTTTCGGTGATATTGGTGCTATTCTAAAGTGATGCAATTTGACTTTTTCCGTGATTTTCATTAGCTGTTGACACAAAGTGACCAATGAAAATCACAGGAAATGTCAAATTGTGTCATTTTAGGATACATCCACATGAGTGTCTTGTCCATGGACTAGATTCAGTGCATTATAAGAGCTCCTAGTGAAGAGGGTATCACTGAACTCAGTAACTTATAAACCAAGACCATTTACTTTATAAAAGCTCATTAGGAATAACCCATCTAAATTGACTCATTTGACTTTTCCCACGATTTTCATTGGTCACAGAATAATTTGTGTCGATAGCCAATGAAAATCAGAAAATTTGTGTTCACTTGACAAAGATGATATCCAGATGAATCAGCAGGTCTATTTGTGGTCACAGAGTAACTTCTGAGCCAAATATCTATCACAAAACAATTCTCCTGTTCCTAAAGTAAAAGATGTGTCAACACCTTCCTCTCCCATCCCTAAAAAAAAAAGCCACAACAAAAGGCAGATAACAAAGCAATACATACCCCTCCCTTCCCATCACCGTGGTTGAAAAGGTGTTGAGGATTTCACTAAAAACTACAATGAAGATAGATTCCTAAACCATACCTTCCTACAAGTTACTAGTACACTATTCTCTGGTCTATCTTCTTCTTCTTTCATTCTCAAACTCCTGCTGGATCTCCTTTGTAGCAAGACCATTGTCCTACTAGATTTCTAGCAGGATGTAGTCCAGAGAATGGAAATGCGCTGTGCTGCCGTTTTATTTGCGCCAATGGCCCGGCACATCCGTCTTCGGCGGATTCTCTGGTCTTTGAAACCATACCTTCCTACAAGTTACTAGTACACCATTCTCTGGTCTTTGAAACCAAGTGATTACTTCATTTGAAATATTGTACAACGAACATAACTAACAATTGCAAGGGACATAACTTATGGTAATAATTGTCCATAACTATATAACGAAATTTGATTATTACACATATTGTCAGTCCCAACCAATTCATTATATCGGGATTCAGCTGTAATAAGTAGGATTTCACTTTTGAAATCATGCAGAAGATGGATGTGTCAGGCCATTGGTGCAAATAAAACGGCAATACAATGCATTTCCATTTACTACATCCTGCTGGAAATCTAGGAGGACCATGGTTCTGTTACAAGGGAAACCAGCGGGAATTTGAGAATGAATGCTGAAGAAGACTCTTGAAATAACTCTGGGGCTTTCAAATTCATACATTACACAGACAATTTCAAAGATCCTTATGTGTATTCGATTTTATACAGATTTTTAGAGATGGCGATGTCCCAGAAATGTTTGAATGCCCATGGAAGATAAGTATGCCGTGGGTGGCTGATCACAAAGTATTAAACTAATGGTATTGCCAAAATGTTTAGGTGCCACTAATACACTCAATCGCTGTCACAAATTAGATATGGAAAAGCATTTTTTAATGAGCATTTGTGCTGTTGGGCCCGAAAAAGGAGCAAAGATTGGTAACGTTAACTGCCGAGAATATCATAAGAGGTGACTAAGAAAACTTTGGGGGTGGAGATCTGCCGCATCTAAGAGGTCATGCCGAAGTTTCAACATATTAGCAGTTTCATGTAATTCTGGTAGTGTTATTGAAACATGTTTCTAAAAATTAAACACTTGATGTTCCATTCAAGCTGTACATATACCATACTTGCTCAGTACCGATTTCTCAAGTCATCCTGATACCTGACTTCCTTATGCCTTGGTGAACCACCAGTAATTTTTATTTCAAACTACGAATCATGAGAACTATCGCTGAAGACGGATTATCAGGCCATTGGCGCAAATAAAATGACGACACAATGCATTTCCATTCTCTGGATTACATCCTGCTGGAAATCTAGTAGGGCCATTATCCTGTTTTATGAAATCCTGTGAGAATTTGAGAACAAACTCAGACCCTATGGTCCAAAGGGGAGTGAAGAATAGCAACACTGTTTTGAGGTGGAGCTAGCTGTCCCATTCCATATATGGTAAAAGTGACCCAGAAACTGTGCTGAAGTGAGATGTGTCAGGCTGAAAGATGCAGATATTACAGCTAAGCTGTAAATCATGACACAACGTACTACCTTCTCCCGACTACATCCCACTTATTTGCGGAAGGTTGCGCAGCAAAAGAAGAAATGGAGGCACAACACATCATACATCTTGCTGGAAATCAAGGCCATTCTCTGCTACAAGAGAGATTCTCCAGAGTTGGAGGGAAAAAACGCAACAAACAAACATGACCGAAGGAACTTATTTCTAAAGGAATCAAAGCACAGGTGCTGAAGGATGTGTATCAAAAGTAATAGTGACTACATTGGAAAATTATAGCTGTATAGTACTTTTTCAGAATATATATATATATATATATATATATATATATATATATATATATATATATATATATATATATATATATATATATATATATATATATATATATACATTATTTAAGGTTTTCATTTCCCTTTGTACTGGAGGGTGCAAAAGGGGAGCAAAAATTAGTATACTGTTGCCTGCCAGGATGTCGTAAGAGGTGACTGGAAATTTGAGGGATGGAGTGGGCTTTCAATCTCATAGGTCCATTTTTGGCCATGCTGAAGTCGGGTCAGGCCAAAAGATCAGGCTAAACTGTAAACCATGATAAAATGCATTCTGTTCACAGGAATTCTTCTATCTTCATTCTCAAACTTCTGCAGATTATAAGAAGAGAACAGAATGTGTTATGTATTCTCAGGATTACATTCTGCTAATCTGCAGGAGTCTGATAATGAACGAAGGTTTTAGTTTGAAGCACCCTCGTACTTGCATTATCCTATCATGATCATGAGCATTCTGTAAGACATTCATATGTACTTATGCAATATTTATTCTAAAACATCATCAATCAATCAAGTGACATGCAGACTGGCGTAGGCGATCATGTTTCTCCACGACTCTCTGTCTCTTGTGTTGTCAATAAGCTCGGTTGGTGACCTACCGTGCCATGATACAAGCCCATCTAGTAACTTTTCTCTTTGTCGACCTCTTATCTCTTCTCCCTTTGATCTTTCCAGTGGTTATTAAATGTTCAAGCTGTGTTCTTCTCAGCACATGCCCTAGAAACCTTGACTGTCTGCCTCTAATGTTTGATATGATTGATCTTTTTATGCCAGCATCAATGAGAACATCTGCATTAGTTTTCTTGGCTGTCCATGGTATTTTCATCATTCTTCTCAAAAACCACATTTCTGTAGCCTCCAATTCACTTTGAATTTTCTTGTTTATAGTCCATACTTCACATCCATAAAAAAGAATCGGTTCGATATAACATCTCAGCACCCGAATTCGGGTCTACATTGATAGACTTCCATTGCAAAAAATGGTTATCATTTTTTGGAATGCTGATTTGGCTTGTGCTGCTCGGCTCTTTATCTCACTTAAGCAGAGAATGACCTGATGTTAACAGGGTGCCAAGATATTTCACTTTTTCAACTTGTGCCAATTTTGTGTTATTAATTATTATGTTGCATCTGGTGGTGTATGTCTCTTTGATACAACCATTATTTCTGTTTTCTTCTTGTTTAAACTGAGGCCTTTGTTTTCACTTTCCTTCACTACTTTATCTAATAGGGCTTGCAGTTCTTGTTCGCTTCCTGCGATCAGTACTGTGTCATCAGCATATCTCAAGTTATTTATATTGTATCCTCCCACTTTTATTCCGGGCATATCTTCTATATTTCGCATATGTATTCTGTATACAGGGAGAAAAGGTCCGGTGACATTACACAACCTTGCCTGACACCCATTTCTATCTTTTGAAATCTACCTATAGTGTTGTTAACTCTCATCGCAGCTGTTTGTTTCCAATACATATTTTTTACTATTCTTAGATCTTTCCCATCAACGTTAAGACTTTCTAGCAATTTTATAATCTCTGAATGCTTCACCTTGTCAAATGCTTTGCTGTAATCTATGAAGCACAGATAAAAGGTCTTGCTGTACTTCTATGGCCCTCTCCATTAATGTTCTTACTATATATAGGGCATTTCTTGTGCCTTTTCCTTAAAACATCATGGCAAGGTTTAATATGATTTAGAAAAGTAAGATCAGCATTACAGTAAAGATACAGTTTTCAGAGACTTTAGGTCTGTAGGGTAGACCTAAAATAGAAGGGCTGACATCATAAGGGTCCCAAACTACATGTTTTATTTGTTTTCACAGGCAATATTATATTCGTCTGGTTTTGTAACAATATAAATACAATAGGCTAGGTATGTTTGAAGAACTGTATCAGGGCTACCACACAATGGAAAAGTATAGGTGAGTCGAGAAATATTTGTTTAAACAATATTTTTCAATTTTATAATTTTATCACATCTCTTATATCAGACATACACACACAACTATCACAATATATTCAGCATTCAATTCTTTATTTATTTTTTTTAAATTGTTGATCTCTAAAAACAAAAAAATGTATTGCATTTTTTAAACACCCACCAAAATTAACAATTTCCAAAAAAGAATTCAGTGGTAGGGAGAAGTGCATCATTTTAATGCAGTGTACTAAAGGTTAAATATGGGGGGGGGGGGGGGGGGAGAAATGGTTTTAAAGTCTCTTGCCAGGGTATGATCCTGTCAACATAACACAGGAGTCTATGCTGGTTACATATATATATGAAAGTCACGTTGGCTTTTATCTCTGTGTGACCTTATAGTCTGGGACAGTTAAATAACCATGTGTGCAATTATTACCAAATGAAATTCATTGTACTAGCCAGATCTAAAGATACGGATCCACAATCTAGAAGTATCTTTCCCAACAATGAGTTATTTTTTTTAAATGCTGCATCTTACAAATTGATCTTGTACATTTGACATTCATTCTCACAAAATGCAGTTTTAAATTAAAAAAACATAACACAACATTTGAAACCAACCCTAGACTACCTAACATTATTAAGATGATCCATCATCTTTCTTGTGTGTTTCTGACGTTGTCCCTTGTGGTGCTGTCCCTTGTGATGTTGATTGTGCCCCTTGTGATGCTGGAAATGATATGGGTTGAGTTTCTTGTGGCGCTGGCTTACTTTGTGAAACTTTGGAAACTGCAGCGGATGCTTGAGGTACAACTGACATTGCTTTCCCTTTACTACCTCGATAGAAAACATCGGAAGTTGCCTCCCCATGCTGCCATGCCACTTTCTGTCCATGCTGCTCAACAGCATCATTCACAATATCATCAATCATTAACTCGGTCAGGACACCATCCTCCGATGCATATGCACGTGCCTGTAAATGAAAGAAATGATTATCACAAATAGAAATAGTACCTCATTTAAAAAAAATCTATGTTAGAAAAATGAGCACTTTACTGAACAAATTCTGCCGTTGTTGAGTTCCTATCATACACCCTTGATGATCATCACAACCGTTTTGATAATTCAGAAATATGGCAACCATAGTGATAGAAGAATAGCTAATTCGGGATAGTGCATTATTCTAAAAGGCCGGCATGCGTGTGTGTCTATGTTATTTATGAACATTAATATTTGAGGAGAAAAAAAACAATTTCGTGAAGATGAGATATTTTTTTATACATAGAACATAATGTAAATCCAAGCCTAGTATTAGGTCTATATTAAGTAGGATATCGGTCTTGAAATAACTTTAGGTCTTTCAAATTCATTCACAAAGCCAAAAACATTTCTTATTTAATTCTCGATGATGTGAGTGCGGTTCTATCGAGATTTACAACGCAGATATCAAAAAATTTGATAATACCCCTGCTAATGTGAGATAAGTACACTCTGGATTGCTGGCCGGTAAAGTGTCACAGATTTTATGCCAGATAGTTGGTTTATAGCCAACTTAAGATTTTAAAAATAGCTCACAAAAATGCCAAACTCCTAAATTGTTGAAATAAAATTGTGAAAACATTAGGAAATGAGCTTAAATTCTTCTTCAGCGTTGATTCTTAAACTCTCGCTGGTTCACTTATAGAAGGACAATGAGTTCTACAAGATGTCCAGCAGGATGTAGTCCAAACAATGGAAATGCATTATGTCGTCATTTTATTTGCGCACATAGCCCGACACATCTGTCTTTGGCGGGAGTTTGAATTTAGTGCAATTAATTCACAGTGAAATTGATTTGCCAGACTATTGCCACAAATAAGACAACGACACAACGCAATTACAATCCCTGGACTACATCCTGTTGGAAATCTGGTAGGACTGTTGTCCTGCTATAAAAGAGATCCAGCAGGAGTTTGAGAATGAACAAACATAATTCACACTACACCTTCGTCTTCAGGTAATCTTAGGATTCAACAAGATGAATTTGGATACTATCTTAGTTCAACAACATGAATATGGATACTATCTTAGTGATCTAATCCTTGGATTCAACAAGACTAATATCTATACGCTGACAACACCTGCGTTCAAAATGACTGCTTTGGAATGTCTAGCAATCAATAGCAATAAAATAGACTCAGAATCAGAAGTAAAAGATGTTCACACCTCAAAAAATGGGATTATGGCACTGCCACTACACGACAAATTCTAAAATTAATGGAATGTTTTTGTTGAAACCTTGATATAAATATTTTTATAAAATGTATTCCAGTCTGAACATCCAGAAAATCTCAGTCCAAACTCTTTATTTTTTAATTAATTTCTTAAAATTATCACAAGTAAAACTAATCAAACACACAAAAATAGCAATGCAGTAGGAAAGATTTGGCTGAAAAATGTGTGGCAGCTAAAGTGTTATACAGAAACATTTTTTAAACTGACCTGCCAGGCTACACCTAATTTGGAGATTTCTCTGCCGGACAGTCCTTCCCCCTTCTCAGCAATTTCCGCACATTTTTTACCATAATCAAATTCTGCTACTCGAAGACGCCTGTAAACAAGACATTGGTTATTCTTTGATAATAATACAGGAAGTTAGCTATCAATTCGATTTATTTCTAGAAATCAATTCTATGTTTATGACACTCGCATCACCACATTTTCATTGTGAGATAAATCAACAAAAACAGCTCTCATACACACACTATCCACAACTAGTCAGCAGGTGGTGGAGATTGCTCACCAGTGGACCACAGCGTGGTTAAGGGGATGAAAGCTGCAGACTGGGCATAATGGAATAGCAGACAGTTCAGGTAGTGGAAGTCAAGTGCAGATAGAACACTCTAGCCCAGTAAGGCCATCCTTTCATGGACCAAGGAAATGAAAATGTTGACAGGCTTGCTGGTACAGCAATCATGGGGACTGGAGAAGCAATGGACTGAGCTGATGTTCTTAATGCTCTTAGAGAGATAGGATGAGTGACAAATGTAACAAATGTTTGTAAATGTACAACCTTGAGCAGACTACAGAAATATCATTTAAAGAGGGGTGTGGCTAAACAAGAAAGTCATGCAGGAGACTGGCAAGCAAACACAGTAGGTATGGTCAGTCTCTACATGCTGAAGGATATCTTGAGTATAGACTGATGGTTCGATGTGCAGTGAGGATCATCTTTCAATTAAGGAAATCTATCTATAGGAAATACATCCAAATTTATTGATTTTCCACTGTCCTAATCGTTACATTGGTTTTCCATTGTTCAAATCCTTACACTGATATTCTACTGCTTAAGTTATTGCATTGATTTTCCAATATACCAATCATTATACTGATTTGCCACTGTACCAGTCATTATACTGATTTTTCATGTGCCAAACCAAAAAGTGCATATATAACCATGCTGCAACATTTTCAGTTCACCAGATTTTCTATGATGTCAAGTCAAAAGGTGCTTATATAACCATGCTGCAACGTTTTCAGTTCTCCAGATAATAAACTGCTAATCAGCAAGTTTTTATAACATGTTGAAATGGATAAAGTATAGACAAAGAAAAGACTTAAGGACTCACCCCGACTTTGTTGCTGCTGGTTCCAGAATGTATTTCTGAAAGTAGTGTCTGACTAGTCGTTCTCTCTCTTCGTAGCTTGGAATTTCAAACTCAACCATCTCATCCAAACGGTCATTAACGGCCCAATCAAACTGTTCTGGCTGGTTGCTAGCAAGAACTAACATAAATCTGAAAAATGAACAATATGAGGGCTGTTCAATAAGTACCAGTAGTTATTTTGTCCCATGAAAACTGCAATATTATTGCTATTTACCAGGTACATATGATGACCATGTGTCAGTGTAGGTACAAAACTGGAAGTATATGAAGTGAATTATTCAATAAGTGAAGGCGACCAAGTTTGTTTTGTCACATTTTAGAAATGGTCGTTAATCTCCAATTTTTCATCTATATGTCTTCAATATAGACATATAATTTAGTCTGCTTTTGATACTTTCAAAATACAGTAAAATCAGTCTTAAGTGAAACCAAAAGGGACGGAGACATTTTTCTGTTAAAGCCACTTTAGGTGCGCTATGAAAATTTAACCAGAGATATACATGTAATTAGGATGAAATAAAATACTGCACTCATATACGACAACACAAGTGATTAGTGGTAATCATGAGCTCTCCATAACAATACAAATGTGTAAACCCCTATAGAGTAACATGGTGTTTCTATGCATGGGTTCTTTTCAATGTACAAGAGAATCTAATGGTACACATTGCAAGTTTTGTGGCGGAGAGGTACAGAGAGTGTTATGGACAGCAAAGGCATCAAGCTCAAACCACGCCATAGGCAACCACTCAGAAAAACAGCAACCTTCTGAACACACAAACACAATATGTATCAGGGGTGCCACATGTCAGCATGGAATATTATTACGTTGTATGTAATTCTAGACCTAGCGTTGGACATACGGACATTGTATGAGATTTCTTCATGTTTTATTAGTTTGTTCAGTCCGTATTATATTAGTTTGGATATGAAATAACATATATACAACAGGCATAGGATGATTTTATCAATGTTGCCATACATTGCTCAATATTAGGGTCATCAAGTAAATTATATTTGTAATTTTTTAAAATGGTGTTTTAAGATTCTCATCATGAACAGAAAATCATGAATAGACAATATCAAAGACTGGACAAGCCTGGATTTTTTTCTCTCTCATCTGCATCGCTGAAGATAGAAATCGCTGGAAAACTGTGTGTTGATGCATCCAATGTGGTACCCCTACAACCCTGATGGATTATGAATATACGGATGGATTCGTTTGAAGAGAACTGCTATATGGCGGGAAATGTCAGTTGCACCACACCACTGCATAAGGGTTAAGAAATATACTTACTTCTGTGACTGTTCTCCAGTTCTATAAAGGAAAGCATTGAGTGCTGCCCTCATGTCTTCACTGATTATCTCCTGAAAAATAACAAGGTACGGTAAGCAACCAAATATACAGAGAAGCATGTTTAATCATGATCAAATTTGTTGTCTCTGCAACAAAGGTTGGCTGCAATGGCACCCAACATCTATTTCTTGCTTTGGTGATGCACTCCGCTAGACTAATCGTCCATCTCATACAGTTTTCCATTTGTTTTTTGTCTACATCTAACTCGCCTCCACCCTCATGTAAGATTTTTAAACAAGGTGTCATGTCATGTCTTTTAATATCATAATATGTCCAAAATACTTTATTTGCATGTTTGTTTGTTTCCTTTAGTCTGCCGAAGACAGATGTGTCGGGCCATTGGCGCAAATGAAATGGCGACACAGCTCATTTCCATTCCCTGAACTACATTCTGCTGAAATCTAGTAGGACCATTGTCCTGCTACAAGAGAGATCCAGCTGGAGTTTTAAAATAAACACTGTTTTAAAATAACATGTTTTCTTCTCTATCCATGAAGTTCTCCATATTCTTCTATATATCCACATCTTAACCTTTAGCAAGCCAGATTAAAAAATACGAAACGTCTCCCTGCCACCGGATTCTTTTTTGAAAATTTTCATTATTGATGGTGACTGTTTTGAAAATGTGATAATTTTTTGGTTGTTAGAGATATTTAAATAATATTTGCACATATAAATAAAGAATTGAATTATGCATATATTGGTGTAATTTATGTACGTGTGTGTGTGATACCAGACGTATGAGAAAGTGGTAAAGACGTTTTTCACAAAAAACATATATTTTATAACAAATAAAGAGGGAAAAAATAAGGGAAAAAAATAACTTACCTTACATATCGAATTCCTTGGCAACACTGTCAACTAAATCACGTAAATCTGTTGTATTTATGTTCTTTCACTGCGAAATTATCAAAATATAGCCGGGGGAACTGTATAAAACATGTAGATTTGCAGTAAAATCGTTCTTTGAGCTTAGGCCTAGAGTTATTTTTTCTGCCACTTCAAAATATTCGATATCAAACGTACAAGTCCCCATACCAGCACGGCATTCTGTATATTCACTGCTGTGAAACTAAAGAACCTAATAATCCATGATTCAAGCCACGATTCAATGTTATTTTATTCGAAATACGATGAAATAAAGGTCTGTAAAACCGATCCATCATCATGGCATCGTACCGGTGTACAGATGTGGTCAGATTAATTGCTCTTAAACTTTTACGAATAGCCAGCCATTCTCAAAAACGATCATGTCGGAAGTGGGGGATGTACCGGCTTCGATTGCGCATGTCCCCAGCTATGTGCACGACTGTGGTACGTGTAAATCTCACGATAATCTCGCTGGGCAGGACGGCCCGCCATCAGCGCGCGCGGCCATTTTGTTTTTCGGCGGCTGGATATCATATCGGCTCGGTGAAGGTTAAAAGCACCAATTCTGTCTTCTAGTTATTTGTTCATTGTACATGTTTCTGGTTGCAACATACGGCTGTGAAACATGGATTCTAAGTAAAACAGCAGCAAAGAGGATCAACGCCTTTGAGCTGAAATGCTACAGGAAGATACTTAGAATATCATGGAAGGATAAAATCAGAAACTCAGATATTATAAACACACTGAATATTCCAGAGTGTTGGTTACTAAACACAATAACAAAAAGAAAACTACGCCTGTTTGGTCATATAAAGAGACATAACTGTTTAGAAAGACAAATAATGGAGGGAAGAGTACTTGGGAAGAGGAGAAGGGGCAGACCAAGAAGACGATGGACTGACAACATTAAAGACAATATGAATACATCGCTAGAAAATGCAAGCCACATCGCCTAAGACAGAGAGAGGTTCAGAGAGTTCATTGGGAAGACAACGTTCTGGAAGGAATACGTCACATGACACACACATGTTTCTGAGCCATACATACAAGAATAGCAACACTGTTTATCTCCATACATGTTGTAAGAGGCAACTAAAGAGGTTTATGGAGTGGAGTTGGATGTCCCATATAGGGTCAAAGTGACCCACAGCCATGCTAAAGTCGGATGTGTCAAGCAGAAAGGCAGATATCACAGCAATGCTGTAAACCATGACAATGCATTCTGTTCCCCGGTCTACATCCTGCTAATCTACAGAAGTTTGAGAACGAATGCAAAAGAAGAATAGATGTAGAATTTTATAATTCTCATTTGTTGGTGTGTAATTTGTTGAGACATCAATATTTTCCTCATGTCACTGAATGTACTATTAGCCATTCTATTCTTCTTTTAACTTCTGCTTCACATCTTCCCATCATTTGTGATGTGTGTCCGAGATACTGGTAATGATCAACTTGTTTCAGCATCTCTCCATGCATTTTTATGTTTAGCACCTCTTCTACCAATTTTGTTGCTTTTATTGTTTTTGTTTTTTGTATGTTAATTGAAGAGTACGGTGTGCAATAATAGAAGCATATCATGGAATTGTTCCTTCGAAATGAGGTGCTACATAAGGATATGGAGAATACCATTTAATGCACACAAAAAACTCAAGAGGTATTCTTCTTCTTCAGCGTTCATTCTCAAACTCCCACTGAATCTCTCTTGTAGCAGAACAATGGTCCAACTAAATTTCTAGCAGGATGTAGTCCAGAAAATGCACTGTATCACCATTTTATTTGCGCAATTGGCCCGACACATCCATCTTCAGCGAAAATTAAGAGATATTAAGATTGCTTCTATTTGTTCTCACAAAGATTAAGCAAGCAGCCAAACATATAAAGAAACATGTTCAACATCCACCTGGTTGGCTCCTGATGCAGCCGTTCATGGCCTTTGACTCAATGCTATTGTGTTATATAAGTTATGTGTTTATGAGCTGTTTAACATTGAACTGTTGTCCCATAAGGAGGGAGTAAAAGCTTCAACCTAAGGAGAAAGTGGATCCGGCTAGCAAAAGAAAATTATGGATAACCAAACAAGCTGTAGATATAGGGTCTTCGATAACACAGAAAATGCAAGTATATGATTTCCACATATATGTGCCAATACTAGCTCTAATATTTCATTTGGTAGTTTTCTTCATCGTTCATTCTTAAACTTTTGCAGATTAGCAGAATGTAGTCAACTGTGTCATGGTTTATATCTTTGCTGCAATATCTGCACCTTTTGATCTGAAACATCCAATTTAAGCATGATTTGGTAATATAAACTACTTCAAGACTGCTTCAATGAACCATGAGCCAAGACATAGTGTCACTGGATTACGGTAAAAAAAAAAAGTCAGCTGCTCTGACCTGAAGAAGACTGGAAGCTTCATTCTAGCGACTACCCTGAAGATCTAACAAGACCTACACAATCCTAAACACAGGAGAGCCGGATTTATCCCATCTAGCCATTATTATGTGGACAGTGTCATTTCTTACCCGTCATCGTCATGTTCTTGATAAAGACCATTTGGTCAAAACGTCAATTTGTTTGTGTTATGTGTGTTATGAGTAATTAGGAAAACTTCATGGCCCTGTTCCAAGTTTTGCCAGGAGTAGTGGAAACACTGATGAATATATGTGTGCAAGCTATATTAACAAGTAGATGCTTACAGTGCTTCTTTTCCTTAGAAAGGCATCGGCTTCATCCACAAAGAGCACAACCCTGGAGATAGAACGAGATATAGTACAGATAATATTTTGCTTGAAACTAACAGAATTCATGTTATTCTTTTGATTTTTCTTCTTACTGCAGATTAGAAGGATTGGCATACCATGTGTCATGGTTTACAGCTTGGCTGCAATACCTACACCATTCTGCCTGACATATCCAACATAAAATATTACTTCTGGGTCACTAACACTCTATGTGGTGGGACAGACAACCCCCCTCCCTCAACCTCATTAGCCTCCTCTTATTCCAATCAATATCAAGTCCTTCATGATCATCTCCTCCATGTGTTCCTGGGTCTTCCCTGTTTCCTTTATCGCAGTGAGTTCCATGCTATTAATCTTTTACTGGTTTTCTAAGAGTGTACTCAATCCATCTCCTTAATCTCGGTGTCCACCAAATCTTGGCCTGTTCGTCTTCATATCTCTTCATTTCTTATCTAGTCCCGTCACCTAGTGTTTAGCAATCTTCTTACATCACTGCTGTGTGGCTCAAAAACCTGGAAGTATGACTGCATGGAGTAGAATTAACCCATTAACAAAATCAATCTTTGGAGTAGAAGTCTGTACATCGTGAGGTACTTAAAATCCTCAACAATAATATGAAGGAGCCCATTGGGATTTGAAAGCAGGCCACGGAACCATCTTTTGTACAAGCGAGTTGCCAGGGAAAAAAGCCACAACCACAAACTCTGCTGCCTAACAAATTAAAAGGTTGGAAACTTGTAATCGTCGCTTAAATTGATGACCGGAAACTAAGAAAAAGTGGCACAAGAAGAAATTGAAGGTGTATGTTTGTTTGCACCCAAGCAATTATGAGCAATGGAGTTCTTGTATCCTTTTTGTGCAACAGGAAGTTGCTCCAGTTTTCTTTTTTTATGAAGACTCAACTCTCAGTGAAGTGCAATGTTTTGAGAAGAAGCCTCCTACTCAAGAGTGGTTAGGGGTTTGTGACGTATCTACTTTTTTTTCAACATGTAGAGTTGGGGTCATAAGCTTCAGCTCCAGCAATGAGCATCCTTTCCTGTCAGAAGTGTCCATAGCATATCCCAGCTATGCATTTCCCATGATTCAGGGGGACATTCTAATTATGCAGGGCTAACATTTTTTTTATCTCATCAGCGTTCATTCTCAAACTCCTGCTGGATCTCTATTGTAACAGGACAATGGCCATACTAGATTTCCAGCAGGATGTAGTCCAGAGAATGGAAATGTGTGGTGTCGCCGTTTTATGTGCGCCAGTGGTCCGGCACTGCACATCCTTCTCAGATGGGTCATTTTTACCAGACTCTGGATCCTACCAGGAAATTGCCATGTCCTGCACAAAATGGCTTTGTATTACACCTCATGTGCCTCCTCTGTTCATAGCAGGTGTAATCCAACACACATTGACAGCTGGGACCATGGTCAGAGTGCATATGGTTCCCTCAGCATCATATGCATTACTGGAGTTTTCTTAATGTTGCACCATAAAGGGAAATATGTACAGATGATATGTCTGTAGTGCTTCCACAAGAGGAAAGCCTCACTATTTTAGCATGTCTACTATTAGTATGATGAATCTTCTGTTGTGTAATGGTTGGTCTAGAGGCCCACTGAGCTCAAAAGGTATAGAGAATCGACTTCATTGTACTCGGGTCACCCCGTACGTACTCTGTTCCTCTCAATGAAACGGCACTCCACCTGCTGAGAGTACCATTCATAGTATGTATCTCCGCAGCTTCAAGCGATAATCTTCAGGAATCTCCAAAAAATCCACTTTATAAACAACTCGTCAGCGGGATTTGAATCTGTGACCTCTTGAGCACAAGTTGAACGGCTTAACCAATACAACGGAGATCCCCTGATGAGACCTTCAAACCTTGCACATGATGTTGAAGAAGGATACAAAGTTCATGCTTTGAACCACAAACACGTACCTGTGGACAGGAACTTCTGAGCATAATTTCAAGAATACCCGAGCAACACTTGGAAGCAAATATTCTACAGACTTCCTGCAGGCGCTACAAAATAGTCAAGTTTATAGAAGAGACAAAACTGAAGATATAGACAAGTTCAAGGTGAAAAAAAGATGAAAAGGATATAGTTGAAGGATTATCTTGCTTACCCTTTCCGACTGGTGTGCGCCCAATCAAACACTTTATGCATTGCAGTGACTCCCTCCTTGCCCATCGGAGCAACATCACCTCCTGTCATGATAGCATAGTGCATACCTGAGTGCTTTGCCAAACTCTGAAGAAAAAGAAATACTTTGCGATAAATAAAAGTAGGACTTTTAAGTATATAGAACATGTAGTAGCGTTTAGAAAACCAATTTTCAAGTATTGTTCTATTTTTAGCCCATCCATGCTGCAGATGCCCTAAAAACGAGCAAAGAATAGCAACACAGTTACCTGCATGTTTTACGAGGCGATTAAGAAAGTTTGGGGGTGGAGCTGGCTGTCCCATCTCAGTCTGCACTGTCTGGACATGAATAAAGTGTTCGCCAGCATAAAAAAAGTAAAGTAACCCATAGCATTTATTAATGCCGTGTGAGATGTTAGCGATCTCACATTTCACAGGCTCTGCAAATGAGGGTGGTAGCCATCTCCTCTCCCTCAGTCTTTACTTCCCAGATTAATCCGGTACTCATTTAAGGCTGGGTCGACCGGGGAGCCATTGCGATCTGAAAACATTTCCGCCTCAACTGGGGAATGAACCCAGGACCACTCATATGCGAAGTCAGTGCGCTAACCACTGCGCTAACGCGGCTCCCTATTCGCCAGCATGCACCAATAGGAAGTGCTTTTAGATCTTGGTTATCTGCTAACCCTGATGTTTCCACAAGAACAATGCAGAACCCTTTACATCCCTATGTATTTGATGTCAAATTTATGAGTAAATGTATTAAAATAGTGAAATTAATGTGTTCTCCCTTAAAAAGTGTTCTCTTTTAGTCTGAAAATCAACAAATCTTTCTTACTAATTATATGGAAAATGTAACCATAAGTGAACTAAAAACCAGGATCACCCACAAGTGGCATAGGCACAGTACTTCAACAATATAATACAGGATAAAAGTTTCAGACAGAAGTTCAACTTGTTAATAAGTAGTATTGTCTTTTCTCAGGTGAATTATAGTTGATCATATACACACTTGCTGTTAGCAAATGGGTGGAAGCCTAGTTATTGTCCTAAGGCCTTAGTTGGAGTTGAATTCATGTTTGTTTAATGTTATCGTGGTATTTCTATCTGTTTTCTTGGTCTACCTTGGGCTCCATATCCGGATATTCTTTTATTATAGGTTCTTATTGGTATTTGATTTTGTTTCATTCTAAGCAGGTGACCGAACCATTTTACTTGCTGTCTTTCAGTATGCTCAATACACATTATACTTATAATTCATAATTTTATCTAGTTTAGAAACCATTGCAGCTTTTCTCAGACACTTGATTTCACATGTAACGATTTTACTGTCTTTTTTTAGACTGTTAAAAACTGTGTTTAACATTGGTAGGAGAGTGTTGGTATAAAGAATGTAGATATTATCTAACTTTTGATTTCCATCTTGATCTTTGGGTGTAGAAGTAATGGCCAAAGTTGGCAAGTCATAGTCATCAATAAGTAATAAACATAACACAATCAAGGACATATAACGTACCTTTATTAAAATATTACCTTTGCAAACATAGTCTTTCCAGTTCCGGGAGGCCCGTACATAAGAATGTTTCTGAAGTGACCATTGTTTTTCTTTGTGTGTCTTGTTGCTATAGCGATATCTCGGAGCTTTTCCTCCAGGGAAGGCTGAAATGTAGTATTGGATGAAAATTACCTCCTGCTGACGACTGAATTCATGGAGGCGGCCCACCTTCCTGTATAGACTTATGAGCATAGGAAACTGATCGCAGAAGAAGAAGGATGAAAATTAAAAGTATGGAAGTGGAAACGGGACTACATCTATCCATAAACTCATCAAGGTTTTTAGGGGTACTACAATGGATACTTCAACACAGAGTCCATCCATAACTCACATGGGTCTCATATTGGATGCATCAACACAGTCCTCCAGTGATTTCCATCTTTATAGACTTGTTACAAAATCTTGAGATGTCTGCCACCCGCATATTTTGGTCCTTCATCTGAATGATTTTCTTCGTAACTTTCCCACATAATAATGTTCTTCGTACTTGCTCAGTTGTGATTATACGACACTTCACAGAAAATACTCGTAAACCAACACAATGCTTATTTATCAAATTAAAATTTATCTGAAATTTTATCCCATCTTACAAAACAAGATTTCATACTATAGCAGTGAGGAATATTAGCTCCAAATTTTTCTAATCCGTTGTTTTTCCATTGCCTGGGGATGCCACAGTGATCTGGTATCCATTGCACATCGTCAATGTAGACACTTTTGGAATCCTGTCTGAATCAATGCTGTCCATTTTTTTTTTCATTCGTTCTCAAGCTCCGTCTGGATCTCTCTAATAACAGGACAATGTTTCTATAAGATTTCCAGAAGGATGTCATCCTGAGAACAAAAATGTGTTGTTGCTGTTTTATTTGCATCAATTATCAGAAACATTCGACATTGGTAACTAACAAGTTCAGCATTTCTATCATTTCCACTTTACGGTGAAAGTCTGTAACCATATAGCTTGTATAGTTGGCCAGTTGCACGAGAGAACTGGTTCTTGTACGTACATGCTGGTCACCAAGCTCATTGCTAACGAGTCACACATGCTTAACATTTTTGCTGCTGTCCTGCCTTGTTACCGACATAACTACAGACGTTCTGTTTTTAACATTCACCGAGCCGATATGATATCCAGCCGCCGAAAAACAAAATGGCCGCGCGCGCTGATGGCGGGCCGTCCCACCCAGCGAGATTATCGTGAGATTTACACGTACCACAGTCAGTGCACATAGCTGGGGACATGTGCAATCGAAGCCGGTACATCCCCCACTTCCGACATGATCATTTTTGAGAATGGCTGGCTATTCGTAAAAGTTTAAGAGCAATTAATCTGACCACATCTGTACACCGGTACGATGCCATGATGATGGATCGGTTTTACAGACCTTTATTTCATCGTATTTCGAATAAAATAACATTGAATCGTGGATTGAATCATGGATTATTAGGTTATTTAGTTTCACAGCAGTGAATATACAGAATGCCGTGCTGGTTTGGGGACTTGTACGTTTGATATCGAATATTTTGAAGTGGCAGAAAAAATAACTCTAGGCCTAAGCTCAAAGAACGATTTTACTGCAAATCTACATGTTTTATACAGTTCCCCCGGCTATATTTTGATAATTTCGCAGTGAAAGAACATAAATACAACAGATTTACGTGATTTAGTTGACAGTGTTGCCAAGGAATTCGATATGTAAGGTAAGTTATTTTTTTTCCTTATTTTTTCCCTCTTTATTTGTTATAAAATATATGTTTTTTGTGAAAAACGTCTTTACCACTTTCTCATACGTCTGGTATCACACACACACGTACATAAATTACACCAATATATGCATAATTCAATTCTTTATTTATATGTGCAAATATTATTTAAATATCTCTAACAACCAAAAAATTATCACATTTTCAAAACAGTCACCATCAATAATGAAAATTTTCCAAAAAGAATCCGGTGGCAGGGAGACGTTTCGTATTTTTTAATCTGGCTTGCTAAAGGTTAAATTCACTTTTAGATGTAACCCTAAGTATGTTTGCTTGCCCTTTTTGGCATTTTTAGAAGTTATTCTTCTATGTTCAGGTCTTTATAGTCATCTGCGTTAGATCGCCTCTGTGCCCATAATATTCTTAAAACCTATGCAGTAATTATTAAAAGTCTACAGCAAATTAAATCAATCAAGTGCCATGCTGAGTGATGTAAGCTATCATGTTAACAATCATTCTTCATATCTGTAGTGCTTGTGTGGCAACACTGGGTCTGGACTTCTAAACCACATGACTTCAATAAGCAGTATCAATTTGTTTGCATCTAATAGGCAACATCTAAATGTCCATAAGTTCACCTTTCAAAATCTTGATTAAAATTACACAATCTTTCTGGTTCTTTCTTAGTACACGGGTGCCAGTAATTTAACAAAACTGAACTTTTACGAAATGTGTAGCGAAATATAAGTCAAGTATAAAACTGGTACTGGAAATTAGTTATAGCAGACAGTGAACGCTTCCGGAAAACAGTTATAGCAGACAATGATTATGCTATGTATCTCGTAACTGCTCATGGTATACGGTGGCACATATTTAGAAATAATTAACTATTCTTCTTCTTCTTCTGCATTCGCTCTCATGTAACCACAAAGAATATATCGTGTGATTTCCGCCGGGGATCGTGAAGTACGTTGTGCTGCAAGTTCCACAGTAGAACTGTGTTATTTGCACCTCGGTTGGCCACTTGTGGTCAGGACATCAAAGGTCCAGCACATCCGTTTTCATCATGCCTTTAATTCAGGTAGGCTTCCCTAATCCGTGACAGTCTGTCTACCTGTCGCCGGGCACGCGGGTGTGTAGTGACTCTTTGTCGAGGCGATTGTCATTCACGTCTATCTCGCACGAGGTGTCCCTCCGTCTATGAACTCACCTCATGCAATTGGACGTACTGTGCCCATCGGGTACTGAACCGTTTCTCATCCGCAAGCCTGGTTCCGTATGAGGAAGAACTCGTCAGAAGAGTTGGGATCTTGGCTCGTCCGCCCTACTACCCGAGGCGTCATTCACAGACATCGTGAACCCCTAGCCCAAGTTCGAGTCTAACACCATGCGTTTGAGAGCACGGCGTTCTCGAGCTGAGCGACCTTTCCCAATAGCACCTGACCCATAAATTAACTATGAAGTTGATAATTACTTCTTCAATGACTACTGGCTGTGGAATGCGAGTAAATGATTACGAGTTAGGAGGGAGGTGGGAAGGGGTAGATTTTGTTCCAGAGTAAGTGTAGCTAGGTGAGAAGTGGTAGAATTTGTTTCAGAGTGTGTGTTGCATTCTTTTGGGAAGTTAGGGGAGGGGGGGGGGGGGTGTTTTTCATTATTTTGAGGAGAGGGAGGAAGCGGGGGATGGGGGGGAGAGGTGTGTTTCATTCTTTTGGGAAGAGAGGGAGGTATCACTCCATATCAAGCGACGAAATGTGAAATTCACACACTAATCTAATTTACTTCACTTGGCTCTTTACTAAAATACGCTTCATATGCTACTAAAAGGCAGTATTTCGATGATGTATTTCAGAAGCATATTATTAAAGTAGTCGATGCATCAATGAGTCATTAGAAACAAAACCAGTTCAAGAAATCAGTTTGATAATGTTTACATTTTGCTGCACTCACGACATAGGCTCAATGTTTACATTTTGCTACAGGTAACTTAACATTCAGCAAGCCAGATTAAAAAATACAAAACATCTCCCTGCCACCGGATTCTTTTTTGAAAATTTGCGTTATTGATGGTGACTGTTTTGAAAATGTGATAATTTTTTGGTTGTTAAAGATATTTAAATAATATTTGCACATATAAATAAAGAATTGAATTCTGCATATATTGGTATAATTTATGTACAAGTGTGTGTAATACCAGACATATGAGAAAGTGGTAAAGACGTTTTTCACAAAAAAACATATATTTTATAACAAATAAAGAGTAACTTACCTTACTTATTGAATTCCTTGGCAACACTACACTAAATCGCACCTAAATCTGTTGTATTAATATTCTTTCATTGCGAAATTATCAAAATATTGCCAGGGAACTGTATAAAACATGTAGATTTGCAGTAAAATCGTTCTTTCATCTTAGGCATAGTCATTTTTGGTGCCACTTCAACATATTCGATATCAAACATGTTCAAGTCCCCAAACCACACGGCATTCTGTATATTCACTGCTGTGAAACTAAATAATTCATGATTCAAGCCTCGATTCAAATTTATTTTATTCTAAATACGATGAAAGAAAGGTCTATAAAACCGATCCACCATCATGGCATCGTACCGGTCTGTAGATGTGGTCAGATTAATTGCTATTACAGGTGTACTTTCTAACTTGACATCTTTACAACGATCATGTCGGAAGGAGAGAATGTCCCGGCTTCGATTGCGCATGCCTCGAACTATATACAGGCTGTGGTAGGCCTATTTTGCACGATGTATCATTGAGCGAGTGCATCCGACAACAGTAAACAGCCACCATCTTTTTTTTGTCAATCACACTTAACCAAAGCGCGGTGAAGGTTAACCAGATTGGCAGCAAACAAATTTTGCCGACATTAAATTTCATGACATAGGTCAAATGTTTTGCCGCTCTTGCGGCATGCAAATTTGTTCATATAGCTATGGTTCAACCTGGCTCAATTGGGCAGAAAAACTGCTGAATTGGCAACAGATTGCTGCAACTTGTGCGTTAAAAACTAGAAACTGGAATAAATTATTAAAAATGCGAAGTTGGTATGTTGAAAAGTGTGACATCCAGCACCCGCGTACTAGGAAAGAACCATCTTTACCCTGCCACCAAATTCTTTTTTGAAACTTTTTGGTGTTTTTTTTGGAAAGCAATAACTTTGTTTTTATAGATTTTGAATTAATTTGTGCACATGTAACTAAAGAATTGCATACTGTAAATATCTGTGTGATATTTCTTTATTTTTTATTTTTTTTGCATGGACCGTAAGAGAGATGTGAGAAAGTGGTAAAGATTTACACAAAATACGCACACACAAAAACACAGAAACATGGGTGTTGCTGTTTAGAAAGGGCAGCAATAAAAGAGATTTTAAATAATATTTGTATATGTGAATAAAGAATTGAATACTGCATACATTGGTTAAGTTTTGTTTCTGTATGTGTGGTACGAAAGGTGTAAAATTAAAGCCGCTTTTTCACAAAATAAAACAAATGGAAAAATTATTTCTAAATTATTTAGCTTTATTTTCTGAAGTGAACCCTGATAAAGCACCTCAGTCTATTGTATTTTATGTTTCTCAAACTAATATAATATCACTGGGGAAGTAAATAAAACGTAGATTTAACTTACCTCACCATAAAATTGTTCTATGGACATTTGCCATCAATTGCGTCAATACACTTAGGTCAATGGTCTTTGCATAACGAAACCATAGTGTTATGACCGTATATCTATCTATCAACGTATATCATCAGAATCACATTCCATAATGATTTTACTGAAAACCTGATAAAAATCAATATCTATAAAACCTGATTCACGAGGAACTCGAAGCACCAATTTGCCGATGTTGATTTCACTCGGATTTGAAAATTACATTTCCCATAGTCTTCTCTCATGCTAACACAGTGAAAGTAATCAAATAACTAGCTAAGATTCGCAGATTGTGAACCTGGTAAACTGTCTGAGATTCCACTCGACGGACGTGATGCAGGTTTAAAAAAACTATATTTTGTAACATTAATACAATTCTAGAGTCCTTTCTGTAACCCAATGTATATTTATCGCTTTCATCTTCTTTCTGAAACTCAAAATGATCTCTCATATAAATGACAGATAACTAAACTTGCAGGTTAGCTATTTTCCTTTTGTCCCCAGACCATCTATGCATTTCTGTTTCCGGTCTGCATACCTTAAACAGGTTGTAGACCCTTGAATTACAGTGAACTTAAAAATAAGAAAATACCTTGAGAATAATTCCTTTCATTGGATCCTCTGGCCTCTTAATGAGCTGTTTCACAGTCTGTAAGGAAAAACAATTCAAATGAAAAATTTATAACAAATAAAACAATTCAAGTAAATGATATGTTCTTCTTCTACACTCATTCTCAAACGCAAATGAGCAGGATGTAGTCCAGAGAACAGAATGTGTCATGCCATGGTTTACAGCTTTGTTGCGATATATGTGCCTTGCAGCCTGACACATCTGACTTCAGCATGACTTTGGGTCACATTGACCATATATGGGATAGTCAACTCAACCAATAACCTCCTTAGTCGCTTCTTATGACATGCATAGAAGGTAAACAGCGTTATTCTTTGCTCCCCTCTTGGGCTGACAACACACAAGATTTTGTGCACAAATTTAAATGATTTAAGATTATGCACACAAATTTACATTAAAATGATCAATATTTGTGTACAAATTTACATTAAAACAAAGATTTCAACCAAATTTAACTTAATCCACAGATCAGAACAATCTTGTCCACAGTGTTACCTTAATGGGATGCTTGACGGCAGCTCCAACAGTGAAACGAGATGTTTCCCTGACTAATGACGGTTTTCCTAATCTTGCTTCAACTGATCGGAACACAAGTCCAAAACTATGTTTCACACCATAGTAACCTCCAACTATGAGAGTTACACCACCTGCCTGGAACAGAAAAATATTGTATAAAAGTAGTTACGGATCATAAAAACTGACACATTATTAACCTTGTTGTATTTGATGAATGTAGCAACGCGTACAATAAAGTTAAAACCCAACCAAGCCATAATTAATAATCAATCAAGAATGCAAGAATTGGAAGTGAGGATGGGCGTGACCCGAAGAGAACCCTTAACAAATATTTCAAAAAGAGTAGTGAAGCAACATAGAACCATCAGCCGTTATACCCTGAGAGATTTACTGAAGCGGAGATCGGAGCACCTATGGACGTGTCTGGTGTGCGAAGATGATAATCAACATAGCTAATACCTAATTAATAATCAAGAAATGGAAAATATAATTCTATCTATCTATTGTCTTTTCTCTGCTTTTGCTGTAAGGTGTCTCAGCATTGAATGACAATTGGTTTTCAGGCTATATCACATTTGGTCACTTGATATGCAGTTATATTGTGACGTCTCAGAATGTTGGTAACTCCTTCAATCCACTTTCTTCTTAGTCTTCCTCTGCCTCATGCTGTTTCCATTCTCATGTATGCTCTTGCTGCTGGCCAATAAGGTTTCATTCTCATTAAGTGGCCAAACCATTTCAGTCTCTGTTTTTCAATACATTTGACTACAGATGCTATTCCAACAGTTCTTGCAATCTCTTTAGGTACAGTACAAGTAGACACCACCACATGATTAATTATTTCCCTAGACTATGTTTGTAAATTTCATGTTCATCATTTCTTTTCAGTGCCCATTCTCAAACTCCCGCTGGATCTCTCTTGTAGCAGAACCATGGTCCTATTAGATTTCCAGCAAGATTAAGTCCAGAGAATGGAAATGCTCTGTGTCGTTTTATTTGTGCCAATGGCCCGACACATCCATCTTCTGCAGATGTTCATCATTTAATAATTGAAATATTTATTTATTTAAGGTTGGGTTAGATATGTAAAATACAACTATCCAAACCCTAAAATAAACTAATATCTAAATTACTAAATGATGAACATGAAATTTACAAACATTGACAAGAGAAATAACTCGACTATGTGGTGGCGTCTACTTGTACTGCACCTCTCTTTATTCCTCACGTCTTGCAGAAGACAGATGTATTGGGCCATTGGCGCAAAAAACGGTAAAACAACGCATTTCCATTCTCTGGACTACATCCTGCTGGAAATCTAGAATGGATCATGGTCCTGCTACAAGAGATCCAGAAGAAGTTTGAGAATGAACACTGAAGAAAAATTCCTCACATATCTTCTTGTTCTGTTTGCTGCATTTCATACACATCTCATTTTGTACATAGTAAGCTTTCTCTCCTGTTCTTTAGATGGTGTCCACATCTTACTATGATAACACAATGTTGGTATGAAGATTGAATTTATGATTTGTCTTTTTGTTTCCATCGGATAGATGCGTGTTTCAAGACTGGTTAAGTTCATAACTTATGTCATCTTATGATGTCAACATTGTTATGCAGTGGATTCCTGGCCACTCAAACACACCTGGTAATGATAAGGCAGACAGACTAGCAAAGAGGGGAGCACAACAAGAACAGCCTTATACAGAAACAGCAATGCACACAGTTAAAATGATTCTGAAATCTGTGAACAAAGAAAATTGGATGAACAGATGGGCCATGGGAAACACTGGGATGGAAATCTATAAATATATGATCAGCCCAAATCCTAAAACAATATCAACCTCCTGGAAAGAAAAGACCAGAGTATCATATTCCGACTGCGCACACAACATGTACAGCTTAATCACCTGAACAGAATACAACCACAACACACTCCAGGGTGCCGGCTGTGCACTCATCCATATGAAACTGTTGACCACCACCTTTTTGAATGTCCAGCGCTGGATGACATCAGGAAAATGCTTCTCCCTCCAGGGCCAGATAAATGGAACACATTATATGGAACAAAACAACAACTCACAAACACATGTATATATCACACAATGGCGTTGGGTCAAAGGGCATGAGCCCATGGACCGCTGGATCAGCAACCAACCAACCAACCATAACTTATGTAGTTGGCTTAATTACACAAGGCAACACACAAAAATCATCACAGATAATTTTATATGGGTTTTGTAGTATTTGGTTAGCTGATTTCAAATCTGTCTTTAGTTTTTTTCTACCACGTAACATTTTTTTGTAATAGCTAATTATAATATCTTTCAACAGTGGTTATGACCACAAATCGAGTACAATGTTTTATTTAGATTGGTATCGATACTTTATTACTGGCTGTTACAATTTTGTTCAATTTCGGGTCACGTGATTTAGTATCGATGCTACCATTTTTGTGTATTCGATAGGATAGTAAATCCATTTATACACGTGTGGTGTTTGCTTAAAGTAATTACGACAAGTATATTATGAGATTTCGTTGTTTTGTACTTTCTTTTATTTTAAAGGTTGCAAAAACCTTGCATTTGTGTACTTGATAACTTATTTTGTGTACTTATTAACTTATTATCATGCCTAGAAGATGCATCAATCATCCAAACTGTTTCTGTTTTGTGTGTGGTTCATTTGTGACGAAATCACAGCGGCGCACAATTTCAGATGATCTAAAGAAGATATACATATTGTATTTTGGCTGTCCACTGGGTGATCAGGATAAATCTTGGGCTCCACATATCATATGTACCAGTTGTTCAAGCGGACTACGTGACTGGCTAAATGGCCGCAAGGCAGCTATGCCATTTGCAATTCCAATGTTATGGAGGGAACCGCGAGACCATGTCAATGATTGCTACTTTTGTCTGGTGAACACAAATGGATTCTCTGCTAAAAATAAACAGAACATTGTATATCCTAGCTTAGATTCTGCCATCAGGCCTGTTCCTCATGACGATTCATTGCCTATACCTATGGGATAGTCGAGCAACAGCGGAACATGTCAAACGTGTCTGAGAGCCCAGGCATATCTATACGCCAGGAGCAAGCAGTGTCCAAAATATGCCCCTTGTTGATCCACAGAAAATATTTCTGCCACCTCTCCATATTAAGCTAGGACTGATGAAAACCCTTGTGAAGACCATGGGTAAGACAAACTCAGGTTTTCAGTACCTTGTTAATAAATTCCCAAACATCACTGCTGCAAAAATGAAGGAAGGGATATTTATAGGTCCACAAATCAGATCTGTTTTACAAGATGAAGGTTTCAAACAGTCTCTGTCAGGAGCTGAGCTAGAAGCCTGGGAGGCATTCAAGTGGGTCTGTGAAAACTTTCTTGGTAATCATAAGTCCCCTACGTACAGGGAAGGAGTTCAGCGTCTAATAGATTCTTACCAGAACCTTGGCTGTCGCATGTCATTAAAAGTGCACTTCTTGCACTCCCATGTAGATGTCTTCCCAGAAAATCTTGGTATGGTGAGTGAAGAGCAAGGAGAACGTTTTCACCAGGACATTCAGTTAATGGAGCGCCGTTATCAAGGTTTGTGGAATGAGAGTATGATGGCCGACTTCTGCTGGATGCTATTCCGTGATAATCCAGGCGAAGAATATAACAGAAAATCAAATTCCAAGCATTTTTGAAGAAACATTCTACATATCTATGCTGTGATGTGAGTATATTTGATTTAGTCTAGAAGATGTGAATCATTTGCTTAATTGATGTTTGCAATTCTCGAAAAAATACAGCCAAGTTCAGTGAAAACTAACATCACTCATAACTTTAAAACTTGACGTGATAGAAAAAAACTGATACCAGATCTGAAATCAGCGCCAAAAAATCCTTTAGAAAAGTGTATTTTGGTTTCAGATGATTAAAAAAAAGTTTTATTTTGTTGCCTTGTGAATTATTGAATAATGATGGCTAAATATGGAAATATGTCTACGGATGGAAGATGTCATTAATTATTGAATAATGATGGCTAAATATGGAAATATGTCTATGGATGGAAGATGTCATTAATTTTGAATAATTGGGTGCAAACATAAAATAGTTTAGATGATTGTATAGCAGAAATGATGGGAAGAATTGCAATAGCAACTTCAACATTAGCACAAATGAAGCGAATTGTACAACTCATTTACATCTTAATAGAGTAAGCATATTTCCAGTACAAATTTACAACTGTGAAACATGGACACTTATGTTGCCTTTGTCTAGGCAATCCTACGTAGAACATAAATACTAAAAAATACTTACAAAAGCTGTGATCATGCTCCAATTGTTGAGAAATGCTGATAAGCCTAATCCCAAAACTTGACCGTATGTACTATAAGGAGAAAAGCGGATGTGAGATATGGTCTATTCACAAACTGTTACTATTACTGTGAGTGTTATGATTGTTACTATTATTGTTACAGTTACTATTATTATTATTTGTTCCAAGATGATTCTCAAATTCCCATTGGATCTCTCTTATAGCAGGACAATGGTCCTACTAGATTTCCAGCAGAATGTAATCCAGAGTACGGAAATGTGTTGTGTCATTTTATTTGCACAATACCAGACACATTTATCTTCGAAGTTGATAACAAATTCAGTGTTTTTACGACTTCCACTGAATTGTGGACATTCTGTAACCATATTGTTAGTATTGCAGGCTGCCTGTGTGTTGCGTGGCCTAAGAGGGAAGCAAACAATAACACTGTTTATCCTCCATGCATGTCATTAGAGGCGACTAAGGAGGTTATGAAGTGGAGTTGGCTGTCCCATTCCATATAGGATCAAAGTGACCCAAAGCCATGCTGAAATGGGATGTGTCAGGCCATAAGTCACAGATAGCACAGGAATGCTATAAACAATAGCACACCTCATTCCGTCCTCAGGACTACAGGCTGCAAATCTGCAAGAGTTTGAGAACGGACGTAGAAGTATCGTAGGTCAGCCTTATGAGAGAACTGGTTCTCACATCTACATGCTGGTCACCAAGCCTAAATCTAACCTTTGTCAAGCAATCTTGACATTTTTCCACTGTCTTGCGTTGCTACCGACATATGGCCACAGACGTACACCGTTATTATTCAGGAGACATCAATCTTTCTAGAACATAATATTCTTCATGGATGCTCTGATCAACTCACAATTCTGTGCAAGTTGACCTGTTTCATCTGACTAAGACTCTCAGTCTGCATACTCCTGGTCGGCTGCTGGAACAGAATGCAGAGTATTTATGGAAATGTCCCATGTGCAGTGATGTTGGTTTATAACCAAGACCTGTTGCAGCCAAGGCACATTTAACCACTCTGTGATGTGCCTCTTGTCCATCGTCATCTTGCACAGCTCTAGCCTGTTACCAGCAACTGTGTCTTTTATTACTGATTTTTGCATGTTGTTATCTGTCTTTATATGGTCAAAAAATAGATTGTTTTGTTATAATCTTTCACAGCCAACCATCTTCCACATTAAATGTTATACCACTTGATTCATTTTTTGCGACATCCATAGTATTCTCAATATCCTTCAGTAGTATCTTATTTTATAAGAAGTAATTCACTCAATCAAGCTCTTGTGTTCCCCTGTGAAGCTCACAGATTTTCTATTTGTCTCTTCTCAGGGATATCATCTTCTGCGTTCATTCTCACATTTCTGCATTGAATTCTAGAGAATAGAATGCATTATGTCATGGTTTACAACTTTGTTGCGATATCTTTACCTTTCAGCCAGACACATCTGACTTCAGCATGGCTTCTGGGTCACTTTGAGCCTCTACGGAATTGGAACAGTAAACTCCACCCCCAAAACCTCCTTAGTTGTCTTAATGATGTGCATGGCAGGGAACAGTACAACTATTCTTTGCTCCCCTTAGATATGATCAGAGTCTTACTCCATGTGAGCAAAAAATTGCTTAACATCATCTGAATTACAAGTAGGTCCATTTTAGCTCTCTTCTCACTGAAGTTCTTCATGGTTTTCAATGGGACCATCACCGCCATCAGAACTCACGTAAGATTTGACATTTCAAAAGCTTTGTTGTCTAGGCTTTAAGAATGCATGTTTAATCCATGAAGGGGGGCATTCCAGTGCAGCAGTACACCAGGATCATCACATCCTGCCAGGAGCATATCACACACTTCAAGACAAACTATATCAGCTTTCTTCTATCAGATCTGTTGAACAATCTGCAGTGATGGCACAACAAGCATTCTCCGCCACCTAGGAGTGCCACAAAAGGACAAAAATGTAATTTCCGCTTGCCTACATTTCTTTGTCATCCATATAGATCTTTTAACAGAAGACTAAAGTTATAATTAGAGACAAACCATGCAGTGACAATAATGATTTTTTAAAAATGAGAATTATAAAATATTACATCTATTCTATATTAATGTTTGGTTCTGAAACATGGACAATCAACAAACAACTAGAAGTTGGAAATGATGCCTTTGAGGTGTGGATACACTGCCGAAGACGAATGTGTCGGGCCATTAGTGCAAATAAAACGGCAGCACAGCGCATTTCCATTCTCTGGACTACATCCTGCTGAAAATCTAGTATGGCCATTGTCCTGCTACAAGAGATATCTAGCGGAAGTTTGAGAATGAACACTGAAGAAGAAGATCTTACTTGAGGGAAGAGTTGATGGGAGGAGAGCAAGAAGTAGGCAGATATACAATTTGAATATGAAAAGGATAGTCTAGGAGAGTGCACTACCAAAACAAAGTACAGGAGATGATGGAGGTCCATTGGAGAATGAATGTGGAGATGGGACATGATAATGATATTCATTAGACCTCCCCCCCCAAACAAACAAAATATTACTCACGTAATAGATTCTAGTTTTGTTTTTCTTTCTTCCTCTGCTCTGAGTTTGATCTGTTCCTTGATAATATCTCGGTTTTCTCTCTCCATCTGGGCTCTGCCTCTCATTTCTGCCTCAATCCTCATCATATCATGTTTGTGTCTAAGTTCTGACTCCTTTTCCATCGTGGCTGTAGATGTTCAAAGATATTGTAAAACTATGTTGCAACAAACATAACCTTGAAGGTAACTATTATTTATAGTCTTTCCCCAGGTGAACAATGGTTGATAATATACATACTTGCTGTTAAGCGTTTGTGTGGAAGCCTCAGTAGTTCCAAGGCCAGATGTGTCACTTTGGTTGCATTGAGTTCATGTATGTTCAAGGCTATATTAATATTTTTTATCCCACATTTGGTTTGTGATCATTTTCAGGCTGCTCTAATTAATTCAGTTCATTTCTTATCACTTCGCCATCTATTATACCTTTATATATATATTTTTATATATATATATATATATAAATAATAAATGAAGAAACATATCAGCATCGAACTGAAACTGTCAGTTGCTATACTGATGGATTTTTTGACAATGGGGACAGGAGAACCTACAGTCATAAGTCATGTCTGCTTGATGTACCCACTACAATAGATGACACATCTAGACTGTGCATTGAATGTTTTAACACTTACACGGATTTCTGCCGCAGATGGATGTGTCGGGCCACTGACGCAAATAAAACAGTGACACTGCGTATTTTCATTCTCTGGATTACGTCCTGCTGGAAATCTAATAGGAACATGGTCCTATTACAAAAGATATCAAGCGGGGTTTAAGAATGAACACTGAAGAAGAACTGCCACAGATGATAAAATCATGAGTTTTTGCTGACTCTACATAGGTTTCGTTCAACATAGGTTTCATTCAGTGCAGGGGACTTCTCTTTTGACAGATATTCCACAATTGCAAAAGCACTTTTTATAGAGTTGATAATTGAAAAATTGTAATAATTTTATTGAGGATTTTCAACAAACACTTCAAAATGGATGATGTAGCTGATGATACCTGATTGAAAGTGACCTTGATTCAGACTTTAGCGAATCATTGCAGGGAAACAGACTTAGGCTATACTATAATTCAAGTAATGATGGTCACAGGTTAATACAAGATAATTCTGCAGGTCCAGAAATGAGTGATGGAAACCCGCATTGAAAAGGAAGCGTGACTCTGCCATTTATAGAAAAACAATCATTCATAAAATAATTGGAAATGATACAAACAAATATAAAACTTACCTCTGCCAAAGACGGATGTGTCTGGCCATTAGCACAAAAACAGTGACACATCGCATTTCCACTCGCTAGACTACATCATGTTGGAAATATAGTAAGACCATTGTCTTGTTACAAAGAGATATCCTTTGGGAGTTTGAGAATGAACATTGAAGAATATAAAACTTACCAATCCTCATGGATTCTTGTTTCTTAACTGACTCTTCCTGTTTCCGAAGATTTTCTTCATTCATTCTTGCCTGGAAAGAAAGAATTCAGTTCAATTCTGAAGCAGTATCTACCATTCCAACTTTTTAATATTATGCAGTATCATTCGAACTTCGGTATAGTATGAGCAGCTTCCATGTCATCACTAACACCAAACCAAAAACAAAATGGCTAATTTACATCGGAGATGTCTGTTTACTGAGTCTGCCAGCTACAGATAACAATGCTATACGTTTGTTGCAAACTCGAGGAGTGCTATAAAATGAAAAGATGTCCGGCCAGGGCCATCCATTGGGGGGAGAGGTGCCTCCCAGTGTGTAGAACACAGATCAATGCATGCAGCAGCTAACTGTACATTTATACTTCGTTTCATTAAATAATGAAGTTTCCTATTTTCTGAGCTTGGAATTCATTTCATTAAAAATGGTAGGCACTGCTGCCTATATAGCACAAGAATTCAAAATGTTTACAAAATCAAGCACCAATTATGTTTCTGTATACACCTCAACCATAGTTGTTTTGTCTCTTTCAAAACAAATTTCCATGCACTCAAGGCAGATAATAGGTCTTCACCCAGAAGAGAAGCAAAGACTTGTATTATATTTCTGAAATATTTTGAGTTTCTTTCCCCGCCATGCTAAATAAATTGGTCATGTAGTTGTATCGATCAATCCACAGGAATTACATGTAATTATCTCTTACTTTCTATGTGCAATGGGGTGGTTTCTACAGAGGTTTATTTCATACCCTGAAGACTCCAACTCTCAACCGTATGTTAGGGACATTGACATTGGTTGCGTCTCCAATGTTTCTGCTTTTTTAAGCAGGTCTAGATGGAATGTACAGATGCTTGCATCACTGTGTGCCTATAATGATGGATATAATGGTGTAGAGGTTTCGGAGATATTTCCTGTCTCTCTGCAAGCAATTCTCATTCCATATACTGCATCCACATCCACGAGCCTAAAAGTGTTAGGAATACAGCAAGAGCAGCTGCATTTCTGTTTCCAGCGTGCACCACGAGGAGATACTTTTGGAATCCTTGTTATCTGCTAACAAGGTGTACAGATATCCTTGTTTAAAAAATGAGCACCAGTTTCATGTCAGCTTCATTTACCTGTCAATTTGTTTGCTGATAAATATTCAAATAAAAGCTGCAAAGCAGTCTCCCTTACACAGCATGACAACAACATTTTGTAACTGTTAACAACTCCAAACATGTAGGCCCAGTTCACACAAAGAAAGCCTAGATATCTGGTGAAACAGGTTTCCAAAATAGATTGGTTTTTCTGAATATTTTGATACCAGCATACACAACATTCTGCACGTACCCCAAAAGAATGACTCACATAAAAATAGTGAAGACTAAGCCTAATCTTGATCAAAAGCAGAGTAATCTTGATCAATGTCATTTACAGGACCAGATTTCTCATGAAATTGATCAATATTGACATAGATCAGCTGTGTTTACTATTCTCAATCATTGAGAGACACACACATCATCAATTAGACTGTGCATTGTTTTGCGTCTGTGGGTCTCACCAATGGCCTACTAGACAAACCAACCATGCAACAGGAAACCTTTGATGACATGTCGTTTGCACATATTACACACAAATCGATGTTTCGACCTAAAGGCCATTATAAAGAATACATTCACATAAAAAAACGAGTAAGAATGGCACTAATGAAGTTCACATAAAAGAGACTCACCTGTTGAGCCAACTGATCCTCATAACGCCTGCGCGCCAACTGGTCATCATACTGTGCTTTGTACTGATGTTGCTTTGTTTCCTCTGCCATTGTTTTCCTCCTTTCTTCTGCGACTGCACGCACTTGTTCTAGTTTCACTTGCTCCAAGTGTGCCTCATATTCCTAGAAAAAAAAGTTCTGGTAATTGGTATTTCAACTTTTAAACCATTTCTGGTAGTGGTGAATCAACGTAAAATTGTTTGGTTTTTCACACAAGACACGACTCAATTTCTAAAATTAATTTGCAAGGAACAGTCAAGGGTGGAAGAAAGGGCTAATAAAGAAAATCTAGGATTGATAACATCAAGGAATGGTCTGGGCATGATTTTTCTACACTCCTCCAAATGGCTGAGGACAGAGATTAAAGGGCATTTTATACTGTCATCCCCAGTGTGGTACCCTAACAACCCTGACATGATATGGGTCTTATTATTATTATTTCAATTTTGTAAACATGTAAACAAATTTTGTAAGGGCTGCCCAAGAAGACAATAGATAAATGACATCTGGGATTGTTAAATATAGTTGTGGCAGATGAACTCATCCACAATCAGGAGTTCAGAACATCCATAAAGAATACTGTTCTAGAAAAAAATTTGTTAAATGAATAAAGAAGTAACAATACATGTGTTGCCAGGCAGGAAAGAGGAGCAAAGAATAGTTACACTATTGCTTGCCATCCATGCCGTAAGATACGACTAAGGAATTTTTGGGGGGTGAAGTTGGTGATCTCATAGAGGGTCAAAACCATGATCAAGATGTGTTAGGCATAAAAGAGCTGATATCGCGTCATAGCCATTCTTGTCTGTAGTTATTTCTTACGATTTCTTTGCATGCCTGAAGCTCTAGTTATGGAAGGGAAATCTTAGAAAAACAAATCTATTGTCAAAACTAGGTATAGCAGGGAAATCTCAGAAAAATAAATCTATCAAAACTCTAGGTATGGCAGGGAAATTTCAGACAAATAAATCTATCAAAGGTCTAGGTAAGGTAGGGAATGATAATAAAAACAAACCTATCAATCTTGCAACCATCATCAAAACACGGAAAGATTATCATTGTTAGATATTAAAGAGAAAGACCAAACAAAATTCTAACCAGAATTCCATTTTTTTTCAAGAAATTTATTCTAATATTTACCTTGATTTGTTTCTGTGCTTCCAGTGCCTTTGTCTTTTCTTGTTCTTGTATGAGTTGCAATGCATCTTTTGCATGTACTGTTAAAACAACAGATAAAAGGAATTAAACTATCCCAACTCTTAGTAACTGATAGCTTTATTAATAATATATCTTTAGTAATCATTCTCAAACTTCCACTAGATCTCTCATTGCAGAACAATGATCCTACTAGATTTACAGCAGGATGTAGTCCAGAGAAATGAAATGCATTATTCCACCAAAGATGGATGTGTCAGGACACTGGTGCAAATAAAATGGTGACAACGCATTTCCATTTTCTGGATTACATCCTGCTGGAAATCTAGTTGGATCATTGTCCTGCTATAAGAGAGATCCAGTGGGAGTTTGAGCATGAACACTGAAGAAGAAATGCATTGTCTTAGTTTTTTTCAAAAGAAATGCTCAAAAGGTGTAACGGACTGACTTTATTGTACTCTTGTTACCCCTTATGTACTCTGCCCCTTTCAACAAAGCAGCACTCTGCTGAGAATACCACTCATAGCATATAATTCCAGCTATTAGAATATTACATCATAGAAATTTTGAAAATAGTAAATACTGAAATTAAATGAAGAGCTGCTTCTAAATACAATCATAAGGCGACTAGTTTTTTGAAAATTTAAAGTGATATGTTGGTATAGGAAAGCTGATCCTAGAGGGCAGAGCACCAGGAAAGAGAAGAAGACCAAAACGACGATGGACAAATGACATAGAAGAATGTATGATTGTGTGTATGAATGTATGAGCATATCTCTGGACAATGCATGCCTGTTTGCCCAGGACAGAGAGGCGTTCAGAGTATCCACGCCAAAGACAATGTTCTGGAAAGAATGTCACTTGGACCTATATAATTACATGCACGTTTTTCTGGGGCTGAAAATGGTAGCAAAGAGTACCTACAATACACTGTTTAGGCCTACATTCCATGCATGCTGTAAGTTGGCCTACTGCTTAACAGAAGACCTTCCAAAACAGAATTAATTGAACCCCATTCATTACGTTTTTAATTGTTTGGATTTCAGTTGGTCACTATTTATATACTTGGAGTCGCATTGGCAATTTTCGAACTTAATAAATATTGACGAACAGTAAGCCCAACAATAATTAAACAATGTAATGAATGGGGTCCAATTAATTCTGTTGGAAGGTCTTCTATAGGATGGTATTAGAGATGGTCATGCCCTGAAAGTATCACTATCATAGCCTATGCATTTAGCAGCATTATTACATTTGTAGTGCCTAGTCTACAATACTGGCATTTAGTCTCTAGGGAATCAACATTATTAAAAAATGTTATGCCTAGGCCTATTTCACCACTGACCCCATGTGTCGGTGAGCCCAGAGAAAGAACGTTTCTGTATGGCTAACAATGAATAAAATTGACCAATCAAATGATCGCTTTCGTTTGTTGTACATTCCAGCATATCAATAGAAGCTACTGGATAGTTTACACATGTTTGGTTATTGTTTTGAATATTCGTGCACTCTCAAGTAAGTGTGTACTTTTCAGAAATGTCTGCAGATAGTTTTGCAAGTGAGATGGTGTCCAGTGAATTAGATGCGACCAAGATTTATGTGTCAGATGCTACTGATAGTGACCTAGATATCAGTGAAGATTGTAATACTATGGAAGAATTAGGAGGAAATAATCAGGTTTTTCCATAGTTTAGAGTTAATGGAACTGAACTGGGGAGAGGTGACCCCTATTCACTCATGGAAACAAATGGACCTAAGCATATGCCCACAGATAACAGTCCTCCTGCGGCATATAACATATTAGAGTTGTTTTTTTACAGTAGCTTTAATTGAACTGTTTGTCCCGCCGAAGAGGATGTGTCTGGCCATTGGCGCAAATAAAACAGCAACAGAACGCATTTCCATTCTCAGAACTACATTTTGCTGAAAATCTAGAATGAATCATGGTCTTGCTACAAGAGAGATCCAGCAGGAGTTTGAGAATGAACGCTGAAGAAGAACTGTTTGTCAAAGAAACAAACGAGGCACATCAATCCAGATAAATGATGCATATGCAGGTGTGCCAGAAATCCCAAACAATAAAAAAAAAATTGTATTTGTGCAGCAACAGGAAAATTCTAGAGATAGAAAATGAAGCCTCAGGAGGCAAAGCAAATGTCAGGAGGGAGTCCATTGCCCATATGATATCCCCCAAAACATAAATGTAGATTTTGATTTTATTTTGTAAAATGTGTCACAGGTTGGACATATAAAAAAAAAAGCCGCATCTGCTGTTTCAGAGGCCACTGTGAACTTTGTGCTAATTTCGAGGTATTCCCTAACCTTTTCCTGCTAATGTTGTTTGACGAAGGTTAGGGTCAGAAGGCGGAAGAATGGGCGATGTTAGTAATGAATGAATTTTTTTTTAAAATATCCTTGGCCTCCCCCTAGGATATTTTTTTTAAGAAAGGGGGGGGGGTCCCCCTGTTATTATTGCAAATTATAAAGTTATGGAAAAAAGAAATAAATCTTGGGTCCACGGCGAGAGTTGATTATTAAAACCAGTTTTAGGCCTGCACATTTCAACAACAAAGAGAAAATTACCAGAGCTTATTATTTGAGTTATTTCATACATCTTCGTACTAGTGGAAATAAATGTTTTCTAGATTGGTGCATGCGTGAAAGTTTAATATGTAACTATTATGCCTGACCGTCTTGTGGCGAATATATGAAATTGACAAAATTTGCTAGCAAAACTGATGGATATGTGTGGCACTGTCGCCATTTTGGTAGTTATTTTCATAAAGTTTGTTGAATATAGATATGTTCAAGGTTTTCCTTGTTCAATTGAACAAGTGTATCCACCACGGAACGATGAATAAGGTAAGTGTTTCATTTAATATAACACTGTTTACATTTTTAACTAACTGACAATGGATTTTCGTGTAAAACTAATCAGATCGATGGGTGCCGAGATGCAACACCAAAACTATGTTATATCGGGAGGGGGTGTAACATCACAGCATCCTTCAATTTCATTGATTACGAAACTAGATAAAATAAGAATTGAATAAATTGGGAAATGAATTGGTACTTCAATGTATTGAACATATTTAAAGTTAAAGACAGCAAGTAAAATGGTTTGGTCACATCATTATGAGAATGAACCCAAGCCAAATACCAATGAGTATAATAAGACGTATAACCAAAGAATATCTGGGCGTAAAAAGCCAAAGGTAGACAGAAAATGTGGATAGAAAGCACCTAGATATCCTTGAACAAACAGACTAAATGCAACCAAGGAGACACATCTGGCCTTGAAAAGACAGATTTTGAGCTAACGCTTCCACTCCTACGGCTACGCTTAACCACAAGTGTGAATACAATTGAATCAATCATCATTCACCTGGGACAGACAATAGACACATCCTTTTGATGTTTTAAAAGTTTGGTTTTTATTTTAAATGCACCCATGTCCTCTTTTTTCCCCATAGAAATGGCTCCGTATTTTTGGAAGTAGAAGCTCCGTCCTAAAAGGTTAAGATTTACTTCAGGGCCTTAACTAAGCTTCTTTCTATAATAATTTGGCCTTGGCTCCTCATTTATTATTATAATTATAAAAGAGGAGACAAGGCCAAATTATTATTTTATGTCAACCCAGAAAACATGCACACAGTTTATTATCATTTACATTAGCATCTTGTGCCAGCATCTTAGCATTTCAACAAATGCTTGACAACACTTGATTTTAAATGGATATTCTATTATTTATGTCTGTAGGCATACCAATAATCGTTATATAACTATTTTACAGAATAAAGTAACACACTAACTTGACGTTTCCAAATCTTTGGCGGCCTTTGCTGCCCTCTCAAGTGCAGATGAATCAAATGAGTATTCCATTCGTGAATCTTTCTTTTTATCACCGCCATCTGAACCCCCGGGTGGAGGCTGTGGGATCTGAGGAAACCCACCCGTGTTCTGGGGTGGATTTCTGTTGCCAAACAACCAAGACATCTTAGTTTGCCGGTTTACAAATCATCAATGACTTTCAGGATGGTCTTGCAGCATGCACCAATTTCACGTGGTGGAAGTATGCGCATGCGCCATTACTATTTTGGTTCAATTGTATAAAAACTGTAACTTCTATTATTTCGTTTACATTTTTATGTGTCGTTCAATTAGCAATTTTGTTCAGATTATTATGTAATTCCTTCGATCTGTCTTAGGCGCCACTATAGTATCATCAATAAGGAGAAAACAATTTTGTATGAAAAGGACACACGGTCTGAGTATTTGAGATGGACGAGATGGATACTGCTGTTGCTTAGCGACCGCGTATTGGATGAGGACACAGCAATTGATGACGCAATGTATGTTGCACATCTGATTTTCAAGTGAGAATAGAATGTATGGGGAAGTAGTTTACATCTTGTCTGTTTGTTTTGCATTCTATTATCTATTGTCTTTCCCCAGGTGGTTTGTGATCCACTCTTGCCGTTAAGCGTAGCGGTGATTGGAGCTCGAGCTTGCGTTCTATCGCCAAATGTGTGGCCTCGGCTGTGCTATGACCGTGTCTGTACAGGATGTCCCTGGCGCTTTCTATCCATCTTTTCCGTGGTCTTCCTCTGGCTTTGTACCCTGATCTCATTTGGTTATATGCTTGTACGGGCAACTTTTCGTGATGCATTCTCATAATGTGGCCAAACCACGTGATCTGTTTTGCATTCACTCCATAATAATCAGCACGTATATTCGTACAATATCCTCCGGAAGCGTAGTTATGTTGTGCCACCGTTATGCGTCTTGTAGGCCCAGCACAGCCGATTTTGGCATGCCTTGACATTTCGGGTGGGCTTCCTGAGCCTGTGACAGCCTTCATATCTGTTGCCACGCGGTGAATGTATACTGACTCTATGCCGAGACGGTTTGCCCTTCACGTCTAACTTGCACAAGGTATCCCGCAGTTAGTGAACGTGTCTCGTGTAATTAGACGTATTGTGCCCGTGCCCATCGGGTACTGAACATTTTCTCAGCCGCGAGCCTGGTTCCGGAAGAACTCAGCAGAAGAGTTTAGTTTGGACTCGTTCGCCCTCTTAGCCGAGTTGTCGTTCACCAAAGTTTTGAACCCCTCGTCCAGGTCTTGAGTCTATAAATATATTTAGGAAGTCGGTGTCTAGCGTTTTGTTCTCGAGCTAAACAGAGCTCGTCTCCTTGGACGGTTGTGTCATGGGCCCATCGGGTACTGAACCTTTTCTTTCCGCGAGCACGATTCCCGTATAAGAAAACTCGACAGTAAAGTTGGCCCCTGGATCACCGGTAACTAGTAGCTTATCTCGAGCAAATAATACTTTAGTTTCGATTTCCTTGAAACGTTTTTCGTTCTATTTGCACAAGACGCTGCCCTCTAGCCCTGTGTTTCCTTCCAGAGTAATCATTACGCTATCTTAATGGTAATTGACGTACCGATTCTTAATATTTCTCAAAACATCTGCCCACTTCGTATCATCTGCATTGGCCATCCCTCCAATGCTTTCACCGAACTAACTCGCGTCACTGTGTGTTGACAGTGCTGCTGAATGTGTTTACGCAGAGGTGTCGGACAAATTGCCTGTATATTTGCAGTCAAACCTCTTTCGGTCTGGTATTTCCACATTCACGGACACGACCCCCAAAAGTTTTAGACAGAAATCAGTACGAGCAGCTGTATTTATGTTTCCGGTGTGCACCACGGGGAGATACTTTTAGGATCTTTGTTATCTGCTAACCCTGGGTCCGCCGAGATCAATGCGGTACCCGTTGACCCCATCTTTTCTCTAATATACGCGCAGTTCTGTATAGGCTCCCTACAGTTTATTACTTACTTTAAGTAAATGTGAATGATATTGAGAATATTTTTAATAACGCTTAGCAGAACTGGGGAATTATTTATTAAAGCTTGGTAACTGGATTATCGGAACCGCGTTCTTCACTATTTTTTTGGGTAAAGAACTGATATAACTAAATTGGACTAACGTCCGCGGTTGAGAAGAGCGTGCCTCACCATATAATAATAAAAGCCATAACTCGCCAGGGTCATATGGGTGCCGCACTGGAGACAGCACAAAAAGCTATCCAAATATCTCTATACTCAGTTATTCGGAAGGAAGAGTGTAGAAAAATCAAGTCCAGACCATTACTTGATGTTATCAATCCAGGAATTTCTCTGTTACCCTTTATTCTCAACTGTTCCGTGAAAAATAATTATATAAAGTGAGTTGAGATTTGTTACATGTCAAAACCAAACAAGTTTACGGTGTTTCACCACCGCCAATAGTAGTTCTTGATAACCTGCAAGTTTGGTTTGTTTTTGCTGTCACCATTAGAGGTGTTCATCCATCACAAGTGATGATGACCATTTGTTACATGTAATTTTGAAATGTAGTTAGAGCTATGTCCTTGACTGTGAGTTTGAAGATGGCCAAGAAGCCATATTCAGTTTGGGTATGGAGTTAGTTTGTCGTTGGATCATCATCGTTGCAAACTGGACACGTCCATAGTTGCTCCGATCTCTCCCTGAGTGTATCCGCCATTACACTTCTGCTGACAGTACCAGTCCTCTGCTGGTTGACCATCATTCTTCTGTGCCCTTCAAAATATTCATTTTATCAACACCGCATTTCAAACCCTGATCTTTAATCCGTTGGTGCAGATATCCAGTTACCACACTTAAGAACTACTATCCTGTGCATTAGGGCGGCGCCAACCCACCGCACGACAAAAGGATTTACTGCAAGATTTAACAGCTGGTCCATCAAGATATTCAAGTACACCCTATTGTACGAATCATCAAGATCTATTGCGACCGTACATGTCTCCTAGCGCGAATCGAACCCCTCAAAAACATCCTGCGCAAATATGGCTGCATTCTGCCATGTCTTCTTTCCTGGGCGATACCCTCCTAGCAATGTTGGTAAACACTTATTTCTGTGGATTTCGGTCTACCCGTGACTTTCTAGCTACTCTCTGCAATTGAACTGCTGCATTTCTACTATTTTCACAAGATGCTGCACCTTTATTGACTGTAGAGTGCCATGTAGCTCTATTTTGTGTACGTTCTTCCCATGCATTTTGGTCTAGTTCAAATTGAAAGTTCTATACTTCGCAGAAAACACTGGATGAACGCGCAGACGTGATAATTTCCCTTAGTGTTTTTTATGTTCTATGTAGAATACAAAATAGCCGAGTTTGCTAATGCGAATGAATGTGTTTAATAATAATAAAAACCACAATCCCGCATTTATCTTTTGTTTGGACAGCTGATGATGAAGAGCTAACATTATAATCAGTAAACATCAGATGGCAAGACAAGATTATGGATACCACTATCCTTTGACAGATATGGTGTACCTAGCATTGACACTATTCTGATGCAGACACAGATTCACTAGCAGGTACTGTGATACATATGCCAGATCATCGCCCGCCAACGATACTTCTTTATGGTGAATTACAGAAGAGCATACGTTCTCAAGGAGGCACTACAAGGGCTCTAAGACTTCACAGAAAGCCTTTGAAATAGACCACGATACAAGGGAAGAACTTGCAAAAAAAGCTACATGGTGCTCTACAGTAAACAAAAAAGGTGCCACTTCTTGTGAAAAGAGCAAAATGTAGCAGCTCAACAGCGGAGAGTAGCTAGAAAGTCATGGTCACCTCATGGCCGAACTATCTAAGGACATTATTAGCCATCTACACTCACAGTTCAGGACATAACTGAATTTCAAAAGTGGGTGTAACAAATGGCGATCATTACTTGTGTTGGTACGTATGCAACTGCATCTGTGGGTCTCACCAATGGCCCACTAGACAAACCACCTATGCAACAGAAAACCTTAGAAGATGACATGTTGTTATATTGAGGCTCTCTTATGGAAGCTTTGTAGCATGTCATCTATACAAATATAGACCTCCTATGAGTAGAAGGCTCCTTCAATAGGCATTGCACTAAGCCAAAATCTGGGTATGAAAGAAAGCTCATAAAAACCACCCCACTGCACATAGGAAGTAAGAGCTAATCACTCACAATTCCTGGGATTGAGGGAGGGCTACCCCAAGGCTCAGCTGCACCCCATTCTTAAATCTTTATAAATGATCTCCCTAACTTGCTTTTAACACCCACAAAGCCATGTTTGCAGATGACCTTGCCATATGAACATGTGGATCAGACTTACATCTGGCTGCAGAGATAATCAGACATAAGACACCCTTCTCACAATATCAACATACTGCAACTCCTGGAGAACTGAAGATCAACACCGGCATAATCACATATACAATATTTACACTTAGCAGCAAACAAAAAAACAAGAAACTTAAAATCACCCTTGAAGGAGCTCAAATAAATAACAAAGAACATAAAATCCACCTAGGTGTCAGTTGGACAGTAGGCTAACCTTCAACAACTTTATGAACAATATCACAGAAAAAGGGTCTAGGAAGCTGAACTTGCTAAAGGGACTTGCAAGTACATCCTGGGGAGCAGACAAGATAACACTTATACATACATACATCAGATCCATAATAGACTATAATCTCTCCTTGCAGGCCACATTATTAAAAAGCTCTTGCACACACTTGGACAGAGTACAAAGCCAGGCTCTCACTTATTTTGTGGTGACATAAGATCAACACCAACAGTGACCTGTGAAACCAAAGCAAACAGAGCCACTAGACATCAGAAGAGAAAAGGCAACTATAGTACCGGTGAAAAGAAAAATACAAATGACTCCCATAAAACCATCCTAGTAAATTAAAGCAGGAAGCCAGAGGACAATTTTTTTTTAAAATTCTTGAGACTAACGGGAATTGAACCAGTCCGTTCTACGGCACCAAGTCGCCTAGCAACAATTGCACACGCGTTTTTCAGTACTTGACTAACCGCATCTCCAAAAAAAGATGCGATTTCATCAAGCCATTCAAATCGTGCACACAAAGTCACCCGAACGGACCAATCGAGACAAGGACTATTACAACAACAACAAACATCCCGTACAGGTATTAAAATATCCTCAGTAACAACAAACACATAACATAATATCCGTATTAGTTATACAAGGGCCGATAGGTCTTCTTGTAAACATGGATAACATATATAGACAATAAATTTTTGCTTCAAATAATTGTTTATACAAGTAAATTAAAGTAGGAAGCCAGAGGACAATTTTTTTTAAAAATTCTTGAGACTAACGGGAATTGAACCAGTCCGTTCTACGGCACCAAGTCGCCTAGCAACAATTGCACACGCGTTTTTCAGTACTTGACTAACCGCATCTCAAAAAAAAGGAGATTTCATCAAGCCATTCAAATCGTGCACACAAAGTCACCCGAACGGACCAATCGAGACAAGGACTATTACAACAACAACAAACATCCCGTTCAATTCCCGTTAGTCTCAAGAATTTTTAAAAAAAATTGTCCTCTGGCTTCCTACTTTAATTTACTTGTATAAACAATTATTTGAAGCAAAAATGTATTGTCTATATATGTTATCCATGTTTACAAGAAGACCTATCGGCCCTTGTATAACTAATACGGATATTATGTTATGTGTTTGTTGTTACTGAGGATATTTCAATACCTGTACGGGATGTTTGTTGTTGTTGTAATAGTCCTTGTCTCAATTGGTCCGTTCGGGTGACTTTGTGTGCACGATTTGAATGGCTTGATGAAATCGCATCTTTTTTTGGAGATGCGGTTAGTCAAGTACTGAAAAACGCGTGTGCAATTGTTGCTAGGCGACTTGGTGCCGTAGAACGGACTGGTTCAATTCCCGTTAGTCTCAAGAATTTAAAAAAAAAATTGTCCTCTGGCTTCCTACTTTAATTTACTTGTATAAACAATTATTTGAAGCAAAAATGTATTGTCTATATATGTTATCCATGTTTACAAGAAGACCTATCGGCCCTTGTATAACTAATACGGATATTATGTTATGTGTTTGTTGTTACTGAGGATATTTCAATACCTGTACGGGATGTTTGTTGTTGTTGTAATAGTCCTTGTCTCGATTGGTCCGTTCGGGTAACTTTGTGTGCACGATTTGAATGGCTTGATGAAATCGCATCTTTTTTTGGAGATGCGGTTAGTCAAGTACTGAAAAACGCGTGTGCAATTGTTGCTAGGCGACTTGGTGCCGTAGAACGAACTGGTTCAATTCCCATTAGTCTCAAGAATTTTTAAAACCATCCTAACAAAGAAGTGTCAACAAATGAATACACAAAACAATACTAAAATAAAAATCCCCAGTACAGCTAGCAAAAGAATTAAACAAGAAACATAACCTTCCTGAAGATAGAGAGGTATCTGAAAGAGTATCAAATATCCCACCAAATGCATCCCTTATACTGCCCCAAATAAAATTAAACACTACACTAATTGACAAGTCAGCCACCAAGGCAACAAACTAAGACACCATTAAGTCCATTGAGACTCAACTCCTACACCAAGGACTGGATCCAAGCATACACAGATGGGTCAGCTTTCAAAGCCATCATCAATGCAGGATATCGCTCTCTCATAGTCCTCCCTGGCAAAAAATCAAGTTATTATCTGCTCTATGTGGAGAGTTCTGCAGCAACTATGACCAATATCCGAAACATTCTCATACATCACCACCAAATACAAAAATTATGCAACACATCCAAAAAACCTAGTACTATTCACAGACTCCCTCTCTGTTTTAGAAGCCCCTGAAACTGGAAACCAACAGCAAAGAAAACATAAGCAACATACTTCAAGCTACAACCATCCTATGGCATCAATACTACACTACAGTGGATACCAGGCCACACAGGTATCAGTGGGAATGAAAGTGCTGATAAACTGGCAAAAAAAGGGAGCAAGTATGCCCCAACCAGGAATTCCCACCAACCTTAGAACAGCTCAGCACATTATCTGCAAAATTTACACAACAGCATAAATAGACTACTCCGCAAAGATCATACCACAATATTTAGGCTGCAAACAACACATGTACAACTCAACAAACACCTTTAAAGAATTATCACAGACCATACACCATACTGCAACAGACAAGAGGAGAAAACAATAAAACACCATCTTATTGAACGCCCTGCACTAGAAGACTTATGAAAAAAACTGTTACTACCAAACCCTTCCTTCCACCACAACACCTTTTATATAAACACAACACAGCTGAAGAAGACATGCACCTACCACCACCAGGCACAGGGAAGAAAGAGTGAAAGCTAGCAACTCAGGGGATCGGATAAGTAAGTTTTTTCTCCCTGTGCACCATTATTTTTAGCCAGCCTGGCAAGTCAGATTTGGCCCAAGGGCTGTATTTTGCCCAGCACTGTTTCATACTTTTATACAACAACACACATTAACATGTTCAAATTATCTGGTTATTACTTATTTTATTATGAAAATAGCATAAAATTGATAGTAGATATTTGGATATTTATCACAAATTATTTATACATTTTGGCAGAAGTTGTGACCACCACAAGGAAGTCTGTACATGTGTTGAAGATTGTGAGGCAATGCTCAGATACAGTGTTTGCTATGCTCTAAGCCAAGCTTGCTTCATGTTAGCATGTAGTAATGGTTCAAATTGTAACAATTTTCCAGCTAGACAGAGTGAAAACATATGTTAGAAAAAAAGTCAAAAGATATTTATCAATACCCAAATTGCACGCAGAAGGGTTGAAGGTCTCACTAATGGCTTATCAGACCAACCATTGAGTTATGACTCCAGGTTATCATCCAGACAAGTCCATAGGTGCATCAATCCCTGTCTCAATAAATTCATCAGAGTGTAGCGGCTGATAGTTCCAGTTCAATGCTGATTTATTTCTTCATTTATTATGTTTTTCTTTACTGGCTGTTCTGATCTTTAGACCAATCTTGCAGTCTTGAGAACGACCATGATGCACACTTTTTAAAATCACCTGAGCCGAACAAAGTACAGCATTAACTAGTTAGATCGATCCATTGATGTACCTATTGACACTGTAGCCATGCTCACCAGTGTATCGACTTGCTCATTACCCTCAACACCAAGTCCTGGCACAAATATAAAGTAATCTTTCTGGTTATAGATTGTGTCAATAACTCTTTCCATTGATGGCGGACTCCCACTTAACTTTGCAGATCATCTTCATTGAGTCACAAAGATTACATGTACAAGAATAGTTCTGTGACATCAACCATGACAGTGTCTCCGTCACAGCTCTTATTTCTATCGCAAATCTATTTGTAGTTGTAGTAAAGGCACATCTGGGTTCTTTGACAGTTTTTCTACCAGGTCATTCAGAAAAATCCCAAGCACAGTGTTGATGACGAATGACACCCATCAATGTAGATTATTACATCATCCTCTGCAGTGTTATTGTCAATGAGTACCATGACTTCTGCATCCACTGCCAGTGGATTTTTGTCCCTGCAACTTCTGTCGAGTGTGATGACTACAGAAAATGTATCACATAACGCGGACAGAGTGGCTGTCCATATACAATTGTTTGATATCTTCTACCTGTCCCAACCATGGTCTGTCCCTTCTGAGCATGGAGCCTTTCACCTTATTGAGACCAACCATTATGTGAGAGTAAAATCTCAATAGATAACATGCAAATTTATTGACTTTCTTCTTGTGAAAGTCCCACAGAATTTCATCTGTAAAATTAGTGTTTCTTTTTCCTTTTGCCGAAGATGGATGTGTCGGGCCATTGGTGCAAATAAAATGGTGACACAATGCATTTCCATTTTCTTGATTACATCCTGCTGGAAATCTAGTTGGACCATTGTCCTGCTATAAGATATATCCAGTGGGAGTTTGAGAATGAACACCAAAGACAAAGTTTTTCTTCGTGGTGCAACATTCAGGGAACCCAGAATTGCGTATCATGATGAGCTCTAGCCTTGACCTTGGTCCTATCTGCCAGCATGTATGTAGTGCCATATCAACACAAGTGGCACCCGGGCAGTGGTGAAAAGAATCTCTGTGCAGGCCATGTCAATTCTCTGGGATAGCCCAGAATCATGCCAACATATTAGCCCTGCATAATTGGATGGCTAGAAATGCATAGCTTGTTGCCTCACCCGTCCCAGTGATCATAGTCCAGAGCTGAGTTGCTATAGATTCTCCCGACAGCAAATGATGCTTGGAAGGGGAGATAAAACTTGAACTCTACATATTGCAGAAAGGTAGAAAAGCCACAAATCCCATAGAATTGACACCCCCCCCCCCTCTGAGTAGGATTATATGTCTCAATCAATGCATTGCACACCACAAAGAGTTAAAACTGTCTGAACATGAAATAAATATCTGTAGAATTTACCCCATTGCACATAGGAAGAGCTAATTGCTCATAATATTTCATGATTAAAACAACAACAAATGCAAAGATCTAGTATTATGAGGACTTAACACTTGTGCAGCCATATCTAACACACCAGTGTGATGCCAGACCCAGATCATAACACCAATTTTACATGCATATTGTAAAAACTAATGGGGATTGAGTTGGCTGTCCCATTCCACAGGCCAAAGTGAGGAAATCAAAATTGTTTTGTGAGGATAATACAGTCAGTTATAAATCAGGACACAATGCATGTGGGTAGTTGCTCTTTATGAGTCCGTATGATTTAAGATAAATGCGCAGGAGTCAATTTCGAGGAGGCCCGTAGAGAACAACTAACAAATATGTAAAAAAGAGCAGTGACCCAACATAGAGCTGGAACCATCAGCCGTTATACCCTGAGAAATTTAGTGAAGCAGAGATCTGAGCAATTTCAGCAGTATCCCTATAGTCAATATCTCAAGTGTTAGTCTATCTATGTGATGTGTCCCTTAAAGAATTTTGTCCTCACTACCACTCTGTAAGCCTCTCTGTACTTTGCAAGCTGTCCAACCTCTTCCAGTGTCATATTCTGAAGGTCTTTGATATGTGTCCATTGTAGTCTTGGTCTGCCTCTTCTTTTGTCAACTGTCAGTAAACCCATGACAAGATCTGAAATGCCCTCTTGTTGGACTCTGTCGAAAGCCTTGCTGTAGTCTATGAAGCAAATATAGATACTTTTTTGGACTTTATGTATTTATCTATCAATAGTCGGATACTAAGTATAGCTTTTCAAGGTTTATTTTTTCGCCCTAAAATCAAATTGTTCTTACCGACTTCAATGTCTACTTTGTTTTTAATTCTTTTATGTATAATCTTGAGTAGTATTTTGGTTATGTAGACCATCAAACTTATTGTTCTGTATTCTGTACAATTCACAGCTCTGGGCTTCTTAGGTAGTGGTAAGAATACTGAAGATTTTAGGTCTTTAGGTATGTTATGAAACATGATATTTATAACATCATGTCAACTAAATGCCTTGACAAGATCTTATACACCCTCACCCTATACAGTTTTATACCATGTCACCTAGTTGCCATTACATGATCTTATACATCCTCACTCTATACAGTTGTAGAACATCATGTCAACTATTAGTGTTCTTTCACTTGTTCCATAACTTTGTGCCCGCCTATGAATTTCATGATAGCAGTAACAGCTGACACAGGAGCTAATCTGTAAATATGAACAAGAAAAACTGTTCAATGTCTTATGAAAAAGACAATTACTGTCTTGTATACTTTTGTCTGTATTTTTTCATACCCATACCCTATAGTCTAATAGACTGTGCATTATAAAGCTGATTGACCTTGTGTTTCACATAAATACTAGTATCATACAGCAGTCTCACTAATTATTGAATGTTTCACGAGGAAGAGTATAAGAAAACTTTGAAGGGACAGCACCACGCCATGACTTCTTCAAGAATCTACAGCTTCTACTGCTATGATTAATTGGGACAGCTGATAACGCTGGAGATGATGTCACAGATAGATCCATTAGAATTAGGTACACTTGCTGAAAAATGACCATTGCCGCAAATTAAATGGTGACACAAAAAATTTCCATTCTCTGGACTACATCCTGCTGGAAATCTAGTAAGATCATTGTACTGCTACAAGAGATATCCAGAGGGAGTTTGAGCATGTACTCTAAGAAGTCCATTGGAATTAGTAGTCAAAAATTGAGTGATCAGTATACTGCAGTAAAACTGTATACCATATGGTATAATATTGAAAAAAGGGTTAAATAACAGCTTTATGTGGAACACAAAGGACCAATTTTTCGACCAAAAGTCTTTATCAAGAAAGGGACAAACAGAATTGAACTACAAAATTAAACAGCGACTACAAGCAACTGTAATGTGATATAGTATTCTATCTATAAGCTTGTAAGCTGTCAGAATCTTAGGGGTATCACATTGGATGCATCAACACAGAGTCCTCCAGTGATTTCTATCTTCAACAATGCAGACAAGTGAGGAGAAATCTTGTCCTGCCCAGTCCTTGATGTTGTCTTTTCATGCTTTTATTTCTTCTTCTACAGCGTTCATTCTCAAACTCCTGTTGGATCTCTCTTGTAACAGGACCATTGTCCTATAAGATTTCCAGCAGGATGTAGTCCAGAGAATGGAAATGCGTTGTGTCGCCGTTTTATTGGCATCAATGGCCCGACACATCAGTCTTCAGTGGGGATTGTGGTTGATCCTATATGAACTACTCAAGCATGACAGATAGCATTAGGAAGGAAGGATTCTCACACAATAATCATGACCCAGTGTGAGTGCAGCCATATCCATCAGAGTCCTAGGTGTACCATATTGCATGCATTAACATTCAGTCCTCCATCAATTTCTATCTTCAGTGATGCAGATGAGTGAGGTAAAATCATGAAAAATCAGTAAGGGTAAGGTAGGTACAATGGCAGCAACCTGCCATCGGGGATGAAGATAACTCTACATGTACTAAGCCGCAGCAACTATTAGGTGGGGTGGCCAATTATCTTCCTTGCTGTATTTACCTTTCGTAACTCATGCATCAGGTACCCATTTACATCTGGGTCAACTGGAGGAGCGGTCGTCTCAGGCGAGAAATCCTGAACTGGACAATTTGTGTGTGTGTCTAGACCTAGTTTTGAACCTGGCATGCTGTAACCCATGATAGTAAGCAAGCTCACCATCGACTAGGCTACCGAGCTTCTCTAACACTATTGAAAAATAAGTAGTGAAATATTTACAAAAAATCACTTGCCTGCTAACTAGCAGACTTGGGTTTTGAGCTTATGTTATTCATAGTTTGAAATAAAATGTACTCTCATGGTTCATCCAGCCATCAGGAAGTAGGTACCAGGGTTCATCCTCTCTAAAGGTCCTGGAATAGTGCTAATGCTGCAGAGCAACTGCAATAGGCAACACTAGTCAGATAGTCTGGTTAACCACTGACTAGTCAGCTGAACATTTATTGGAAACAGTGTGCTATAATGCTGGTTCATAATTCAGCTTATCTATTACCTGTTTACATATCAATCCCCATTGAGGCGGAATAGAGACCAACAGAAGCTTAAAACTAAGATTGGTCAGGCCATCCCCTGTATTAAGCATGATCACAGTCCTGACTAAGCAAGCACAGATACTGAAGCCGGAAATATCAGGAAGAGAGGTACAACAACCACGGTATTATGCAACCCAACTAGATAATATGTCTTCACAACATATCAACTAACTGACGAGATAAGTCACATTTTCAAACCATTTACCTGTAAAATAAGGCAGAAAAATACAAGAGCTTTGGCACAATAACTTTCTCTCTTGAACACAGAATGGAGTCAACAATTTTCTGGCTCAGATAGTCTTCATTGATGGCTGGAAAGATCTTAGGAAACCTTTTTTTTTGAAGTTATAAAACACATGCATTATTCACAGGTGTACATTTAAAATGGCACTATAATCAAACATAACTTTGTTAGAATAGAAAGTACTGGTACCTCTTATTGTTAGGTATGCTCATTTCAACCTCAGACTTTATCCTAAATTGATTATATCAGAGTTTTTTTTACCATAAAGAACAACATAATAAAACACTCGTAAACGGTGTAATTTTTATAGGTAGTAGTAGTAAAAGCAGCAGTATTAGTAGTGGCAGTAGTAGTAGTATACTCTGTTCATTCTAAGAATGAAGTAGGTCAATGCATATGATTGGCTCTTGGACACAAAATGCATAAATCGAATGTTAAGTCAGCCGAAGACGGATGTGTCTGGCCAGTGGCGCAAATAAAACGGCGACACATTGCACTTCCATTCTCTGGACTACATCCTGCTGGAAATCTAGTAAGACCATGGTCCTGCTACAAGGGAGATCCCGCGGGAGTTTGAGAATGAACACTAAAGAAGAATGTTAAGTGTGCAATAATATAGTTCATTAGAACATAACACTTGTTAATTTAAATTAATTGTTGCTACTAAATGAAACATGAATATCAAAATAGTAATGTACATTTAAAAATAAATTTTCATATAATATATCTATCATTCCAGGATAAATCATTATTCCCGCTGCTATATCATTGCGCAGGAGCAAAGAGGTCAGGGGGCAACCATTATAGTTCTTTGTCTATCCTCAGGTTAATAGTATCCACACTTGTTAAGCATAGGGGTGGGAGCTGTACGTTTCTGTTCAAAGCCAGATATGACGTCTTAGTCGTACTGAGTCCGTGTTTGTGGAGGGTGGTCGTGATATTATCAATTCAACTTTTTCTCTGTCTTCCCTTGGTTCTGTATCCAGATGATCATTTGTTATAAGCTCTCAGTGGTATGGGACAAGGTTGCTATGAAGTAGTTCTGAATAATTAATTATGTTACTGTTTTTAAATGTCATCAGCTGTATAAAAATCGCTTGTTGTCGCAGAGTAATATATAGGTGTGTTTAAACCTACTTCAAACTTAGAATGAACAGAGTGTAGCAGAAACAGTTGTAGCAGCAGTATTAGTAGTAGTAGAAGCAGCAGCATTAGAAGTTGTAGTAGCAGTGCTAGTTTTAAAACAATTTACTGAATATCAGGAAGTAGACCAGAGAATGGGGACTCATGGTGTAGGCAATATTAACCAAAATGGAGAAAGAATGTTGGAAACTTGCGAATTAAATATCCTTTTAATAGCGAGTACAATTTGTCCACATAAACGCATTCACAAAATAACATGGAACTCGCCAGACAATATCACAAAGAACCAAATAGACTATTTCTGTCTATCAACACAAAATTTTGTTCCTCAGTAAAGGATGTTAGAACATACAGAGGAGCTGATGTCGGCAGTGACTACAATCTATGTATTGCTACATTAAAACTAAAACTTAAGAGAATCTAAAAAGAAACTAGATGCAAGAAAATTAACTCACAGCTGTTACAAATAAAAGACAATATACCATACAACGAAGTGATCCATGCCAAATACTCTACTCAAGAACAACATAAAAAATTAATAGCACTGATACAATTGAACAACAGTGGGAAGCGCTAAAAAGCACAATTAAAGAAGCTGCAGTAAATACAGTAGGCTATGAAATAAGCCAAAGGAAAAAATGGTTAAGTGAAGATACATGGAAAAAAATACAAGAGAGAAAACAAGCCAAGCTAACTCTATTATCTTCAAAAGATCTACTCTTGAAAGAACATAACAAACAGAAATATAGAATACTAGATAAAGAAGTTAAAAACAGCGCAAGAAAAGACAAACAAAACTTTTTTAATGAAATAGCTAACGAAGTAGAAACAGCAGCTAAAACTGGAAAAAGCAAAACACTATTTCATATAATGAAACAACTCTGCAACCATACACCAACAACAAATAATGCAATTAAAGACAAACATGGACAGTTATTAACATCCGCAGAAGACAAAAAACACAGATGGGCTGAATTCTTTAAAGAGATACTAAATAGACCACAACCGACAACATCTACAAGTAAAAACGAGAAAATGCCATGTGTGATTTATTCACCATAAAAGAACTGCAATTAGTCATAAAAAAGCTTAAAAACAACAAAGCAGCTGGAAACGATGGGACCTCTGCAGCAGATGAAAATATCCTGCAATACTTATTACAACTGTTTAATGAAATATGGCTGAAAGAAGCACCACCAGCACAATGGAAGGATGGGATTATTTTCAAACTCCCCAAAAAAGATGACCTAACCGATTGCAACAACTGGAGGGGCATCACATTACTCTCAATACCAGGAAAAGTGTTATGTAGTATGATACTGGAAAGAATTAAAACATCCATAGACAAAAGATGGTAGCATTCTTCTGTTAACATAGAAGAACAGGCAGATTTTAGACCAAGCAGGTCATGTGTGACCAAATATTTACACTCAGGACAATAATAGAAGATTCAGTAGAACACCAATCACAGCTGAATATAAACTTGACTTTCAAAAGGCCTTTGAAAGTATACAGACCTTCACTCTGGAACATTCTTGAAATGCATGGATTCCAACAGAAATATGTGAACATTATAAAAGCATTTTATGACTACTCACGATGCTGTGTAAGAACAGAAGCAGAAAATTCTGAATGGTTTCCAGTTAATACAGGAGTGAAGCAAGGATGTGTCATGTCACAGATGTTATTTAGTTATTGGGTTATGCAAAATTGTACAGCCGATAAAGATCGTGGTATCAAGTGGCTAAGAAATAAAAGTCTGGAAGATCTCGACTTTGCAGATGATCTAGCGTTACTTAGCTCAACTCATGAAGATGCCCAAGAAAAAACAAATCACTTTAAATTATTCTCTGCACAACTTGGGCTTGAAATCAACACATCCAAAACAAAAATATTTGACCTTACCAACAAACCAACAACACTCTTGAAAAAGTCAACAACTTCACATACCTTGGCAGCAAGCTATCAAAAACAGGAGATTCATCAACAGAGATATCACACCGTATTGCACTGGCTGCTAACTCATTCAATAAATTATCAAATATCTGGCATTCAAAAACACTAAGAAATAACACAAAACCTTCAACTCCTGCATAATTCCAACATTAACATATGGATGCGAAAGTTGGAAAGCAACATCAAAATTAGAGCAAAGACTAAACACCTTTGAAAATAAATGTCTTAGAAGGCTACTGAACATACGCTGGTCAGACTTCAAATCAAACACAGTTGTCAGACAAGAATCAAAACAAGAATATGTATCCACCTATATTAGAAAGCATCGCTGGAATTACATCGGTCACGCACTACAAATGGATACTGAAAGACTCCCCTGTTAAGCTTTGATGTGGTCACCAAAGGGCAAGAGAAAACGAGGAAGACCAAAAGAAACTTTACGTAGAACTATTAAAAGGGAACGTTTCACCATCTGTATCAGAAACAATGAAGATCTAAAGCAAATTGCAATGAAATGAGAGATATGAAAATCTATGATATCCACTCTATGTGCCGTCTTTGGCACTAGAGGAATAACTAACTAACTAAAGACCAGAGAATGGAATGAGCTGTTCTGCATGGCTTCCTTTTGAATTAATATCATCAGTTGGTACTCTCATCGAGGCCAACAGAATCTGCAAAGCTAAGATTGGTACGGCCAACCCAATATCGAACAGGACCACAATCCTGCCAAGCAAGCACAGGTGCTGAAGTCAGAGATACCAGGCAGAGAGGAGTACCATCAACCATGGTATCATGCAACTCAACTATTTGATATGTCTACATTACACTACACCAGTTAAGGGAGGAACACTGGACCACAGAGATGGATATCCATAGAAAGCTGCATGGGAGCACAGAGGAGCTTTCAAATACAGCAAGAAGCATTTATTAAGAGAACCAGACTTGCTGTGTAGACATGTCAAACTGCAAATGAGATCAGATGGGACAGCCATTCTCCCTCCCAAGTCACTTCTCGTGACATACATGGCAGATCTAAATTTTGTCATTGTATCCTTTTCGAGCCTGGCAACTCCAGAAAGAGGTTTCAGATTGCAAAACTTTTAACTCTTTAGTTGCTACATTTATTCTCAGAAACTAATCCCAGCTGTGCTTAATTCTTTCTTCAATGACTTTCTCCCTGTGCTGATTCATTTTATTGACCTATTTAAAAAAAGCTTCCGCAGTACTGGCTTTTAATGTTACCAGAAAATAAATACTACATGGATGAAATGGTTGACGAGAACTGGTGCAAGGCAATCTCATCAGACTGAAATCAATTTTAGCAATGAGGGCATAAAAAAAAGAAGTTTATTGTCAATATCAGTAAGATAGAGGTACAAGTACACTCATCTGCTGCAGCTAATGGGTTAACAGTATAACCAAGTCAAAATATATTTTAAAAGAAAATCGAAGGATATTACGACTACCTGGTTGAAGCACCTGCGAACATATTGTTATCCACATGATATGGATAAACTGTGGTGACTGTTATACCTGACACACCTGTGGATTTCAGCTCATCTCGCAAGGCATCTAAAAAATAGTGATAAAAAAATGATAGGATCTTGTCTTGATTTCTTTATCACATATTTCTTTATCTTCTTCATGGTTCGTTCTCAAACTCCTGCTGGTTTACAGGATATAGTCTTGAGGTGGGGATCCTGTGTCATACATGATTAAGCTATTCACCGTATACTTAATACATCATGGAATCCGGATTGTGATCTTCTGCATTCGCTCTGATAAGCACAACGGTTTGCATGATTTCTTCATGATTCAGCACAGCTGAATTATTTGCACAATGGAAGGTCCAGCACATTCAATTTCCACATGCCTTTGATTTGGATGGACTTCCCTACCCTATGACAGTCTTCTTATCTGTCGCCAGGCAACAGATGTTTATAGATTCTACGCCATGATGGTTTATCATCAACTGTACTCTTGGACTTCTCAGGCCAAAAGATGTCCCTGGGTGGACTATGTTTTTCTCTATGGTATTCCATGATTACAAAGTGGATTTTTTTATGGATCGATGGGGATTATCACTTGAAGCTAGCTAGAGTTACATCCATAAAGGGTACTCCCGGCAGTGGTGTGTCATTTTGTTAAGAGGGACGGAATACATATATGAAAATCAGAGTACAATAAAGTCAATTTTCTACACCAGTTGAGCCTTTCAACCTTAGTCCAGAGAACATAATGCATTGTGTCATGGTTTACAGGTTGTTTGTGTATTTCAGACTGACATATCCGACTTCAGTGCTTTAAGTCACTTTGATCTACAAAATTGGGTTGCGATCTCCACCTCCAAACCTCATTAACGTCTTACGACATGCACATTGTTGCTAATCTTTGCTCCACTTTTGGGCACTTACGACATGCACATTGTTGCTAATCTTTGCTCCACTTTTGGGCACTGGCAATGCATGAGCAATTTATTCATCTGTATTCAGGTTGCAAGTATCTGCAAAGTACAGTTATTAACGCTCTGAATTCCTAGCCATTTTGTTGATGGCCACATCACTAGTATCACCATCTATCTACGTTCCTTCAGCACCGAATACGGTGCATAAGGCAATAACAAGAGTTCTCCAGTTTCAGTGGTGTGATGCTGTGCGTAATTATTGCTTGTTGTTGAGACCAATAGTCAAACCCTCTTTGATGGTTGTTCTGCGAAGAGTCTCTTTTGGTCGTCCTCTTTTTCTTTTACCATATGGTACTAATTTAATGCTTGTAGTGGCAGTGACCCCAACACCATACCTGTCAATTTAATGATATTCTTCTTCTTCTGCATGCATTCTCAAACTCCTTCAGATTAGCTGCAATATCTGCGCCTATCAGCCTGACACATCCAACTTCAGCATGGCTTTGGGTCACTGACCCTATATGGAATAGGACAGTCAACTCCATCCCATAACCTCCTTAGTCGCCTTTTATGACATGCGTGGAAGGTAAACAGTGTTGCTATTCTTTGCTCCCCTTTCAGGCCCTGGCAACACACAGGCAAACCAAATGTTCAAGTGCAAAGGATTGTCACATCTGAGTCACTATGATAGGCCTCAGACATGGGAAAAAACAGTGCTGTCAGTTTCCTTCTCTCCAGTGCTGCGCAGTACATCTCGGGTTCCGTCCCAACCAGAGGGTGCATACATATATACAATAACAAAGCATGAAACACATTGCAACAACAATGTAAAAGCATGAGAAGTATAATTTTATAAAGGCCGAATTCTACCGTCAAGGTTTTCCTATACCAGAATCATGCTCACAGAGAGAAAAGGTTCAATGGACACAGGCAAAATATGTCTAATTACATAAAACTAAGTTCACTAGCAGCGGAGCACCTCATGCGGGATTGACGTAAACGACCCAAGCCTAAATCTCTGATTGCCACCTCCTCTGGGACTGCCATCCAGGGACATGTTTTAGTCTGTAATGTCCAAGGGCACAGTGGGTGGAAAACCGTCATGGTGTGGAGTCAATACACACCCATCGCCTGATGACAGATAGGCTAGGGAAGCCCACCCGAATTGGAGGTATGCCGAATATAGATGTGCAGGACTTTCCGAGGTGTAAATAACACAGCTATGCTGTAAATTAAGAGAGCAAATGCAGATCTCAGATTGTTTACAAATGCCACTGGCTGTAACTTGCTCAAAATCGTGAGTTCAGAAAATCCATGAAGAAGACTATGTTCTGGAAAGAATACCCCATAACCCATCATGGTTATTGTGGTTCCCACATTTGATGCATTACACACAGTCATCCATCTATTTCTATCTTCAGTGATGTGGATCAGTGAGGACAAATTCAAACCTGTCCAGTCCTTGATGTAATCTATTCATGATTTTCTTTGTCCTCCTCTGCTTCTTCCACTTAGTGTTGTTTTTGACAAGCAATCATGTCTACATACATGTTCAAACTATGCACATTTTTTGTTTCTCTATTTGTCACCTGAATTAATTATAAACTTATTACAAACAACAACTGACACAAATTTCAATTTAAGACCTATCTTTTCATTGAATGACAACTGTTAATACTTACCAGGCCCCATTAATTTCTGCAGAAATAATTAAGAACACAATAAGCCAATGTCAAAAGGTGGTGTTTCTTCTGATGCAATGTCTGCCCTAAAATACCTTCACAGCTATAAACAGCCAGAGCTAAAGGAAGTCATATGAGAAGTGAGCACCCAAAGAAGGGTAGTACTACAGTGGATACCATCCCACTGTGGCATACCAGGAAATGAAAAGTCAGATACTCTAGCAAAAGATGGAGCAATACAGGAACAAAAAGATCAAGAAATCACCTACCAGGAAAAGAGGAACCCCAAATAAGCTATTAGAAACATTGACCACCCAAAAGACAACTATCATTATCTTGACAGAGCTGAACCAGTTATTATCTTCCACACCAGAACAGGACACAACAGACTAAACAGTCACTTAAATAAACTAAGACTGGTTCTATAACCTGTGTTCACATGGGCAGACAACATAGACTGCAAAACATATCCAGCAAGAATGCATTACACTAAACTCAATAAGGAAGGAGCACCAGCCCACAGAGACAAGACATTCACATAAATCTGAATGGGAGCCTTGATAAGCTTTCAAATACAACATTTATTTGTATTTTAAAAAAGCATTTTTTTAAAAAAAAACCAGACTTCCTGTGTAGACATGTTAAACTGTGTATGAGAAAATGAAAAATACTTACCCATAAACCCATCTGTTGCAAACTTTGAGGCACAGTAATCTGCCGCACCATTTAACCCCATCAAGCCCAACACTGAACCTATAGCAATGATGTGCCCCTTGTTCTGTGCAATCATAGCAGGAAGAAAAGCTCTTGTTGTCTGGAAATCATAAAACATTTGGTAACACGCATACCCATAGAAAAGGGGAGTTTGAGATTTTTAAACACCACCCCCTCCCTCCCCCAATTAAAAAAATCAGAACATGCCTTTTAGTACTAGGAATGTAGTAAAAAAACCTTTCATTTTAAAACCAAAAAAAAGGCACACAAAATCTCATGACAATGAAGGAATTTCACACAAAAATGAGTTTCTCATAGTTTGTGTCTTTTTATGCATTCACAATAATTAATGTCAACATAAAAAAGAGAAAGAGAAATACTGTACCCAAAAATGAGCCAAAGTATTGGTGCGAAGAGTAGTCTCTATCTGGTCTGGGTCACTGTTCAATACTGAGTTTGCATATACTACTCCTGCATTGTTTACAAGCATAGTCACTGGTCCAAATTTAGCTTCTATTTCTTTGGCCTGTAGAGAATAAAAATCCTGGATATTTAGCATAATTTTTTTTGGGGGGGGGGGGGGGATATTTCTTTGTTGATCAATAACAGAGAACTAGAGCAGTTGTTACCAGTTTCAAATACATTGATTCTCTTTACAAGCAACAGAGATTTATATGGAGAAGTCAGACGGAGGTTGTCCATTACATCAGATAAGCTTATACAAATGAAGGACATATGCCCTTTGTTAGTTAATTAGTTGTCAGAGCATCATCATGGCACTCAGGACAAGTCCATAGGTGCTCCAATCTCATATTTAGTATTGCCCGTGTTTTGCCGGGGTCTGAAAGGGGAGCAAAGAATAGCAACAATGTTTACCTTCCACGCATGTTGTAAAAGGCGACTAAGGAAGCTATGTGATGGAGTTGGCTGTCCCATCCCATATAGGGTCAGTGACCCAAAGCCATGCTGAAGTCGGATGTGTCAGGCCGAAAAGTGCAGATATCGCAGCAATGCTGTAAACTATGACACAACGCATTCCGTTCTCCGGACTATATCCTGATAATCTGCAGGAGTTTAAGAACAAATGCAGAAGAAGAAGAAAAGTTAATTAGTTGTCAGAGCATCATCATGGCACTCAGGACAAGTCCATAGGTGCCCTAATCTCATAATTAGTATGTATGTCCTTCAGCATGTGGTAAATGACTGTTCCAGTTCTGTGTTGGTTGATAACTATTCTTTTGATTCCTATATGTCGCTCACTCCCAGGTCCTGCATTTTAGCCATAGTTAGTTATTCTTCTAGGGCCATAGGGTGCATAACGGCACATAGGGCAGATGTCATAGATTTCCATGTCTCTCGTTTCATTGTAATTTGCTTTAGATCTTCATTGTTTCTGATACCGATAGAAAAACGTTCTTTTGTAATAATTCTACGTAAAGTCTCTTTTAGTCTTCCTCATTTTCTCTTGCCCCTTGATGACCACATCAAAGCTTGACAGGGTAGTTTCAGTATCCATTTGTAGCGCGTGTCCAATGTAATTCCAGCAACGCTTTCTAATATAGGTGAATACATATTCTTGTTTTGATTCTTGTCTGACAACTGTGTTTGATTTGAAGTCTGACCAATGTATGTTCTGTAGTCTTCTAAGACATTTATTTTTAAAGGTGCTTAGTCTTTGTTCTAAGTTTGATGTTGCTTTCCAACTTTCGCATATTAAATATGGGAATCCTTGAATCTGTTTCAGTAACACAGATATTTAATTTTTACGATATTAATGTGATAAATTAATGATCAACCAGTTCTTAAATTCAGCAAGAAAGAAAAAAACATTCCTCCATTACTTAAACCGGAACTGGAATTTTAGCCATAGAATGGAAGAAATACACCTCATATCTTTCAACTGGTCTAACTCCACATCGCATTCAAAATATCAGAATGATCCATTGAACTGCCACTAGTAACATATGCACATAAGTATGTCAATTTATCCACACACCCCAACAAAAATTAACAGAAACAGTAGAAAAGAACCACATGATTTATTACAATTTTTTTTCTTCTCATCATCATCAAATTGGGGCAGTATCTTCACAAACAGACCTCCAACATCCCCTGTCTCTTGCTTTGGTGGTGAACTCTGCTAGAACGTAACCTGTCTATCTCAAGATGTTTCCCTCCTGCTTGTATCTCTGTCTACAAAAAAAACACCCCCTCTGTTACAATATCAACAGACAAATAGGTCAGCTAACCACATCATATGGCATAGAAGTCCCCCTCTGTTGGATACCTGGCCATGGCGGAGTCCTTGGAAACAAAACAGCTGATAAACTATCTAAGAGAGGTGCTGCCGCCCCCAGTCAATAATGAAAGTGTAGAGAAATTTACTTCTCCCAGTCAACTGTAGAGGAGATGGGTGCCTCAAGTTAAACCTTTTGCCCAATGCATATTTCAATAATGGATTTATTGGTTATCTTCTGCCTCTGCCATTCCCCAAACCCCCCCCCCCCCCCCACAAACATGCAAACAAATCCTAAGAATCATCTACAGACAAGAATGGCTTTGACATTGGGCTAGCTCAAGGACTGGACACTCTCTATATGAACAACAACAGAAACCCAACCCAATGTACCCTCTGAGACAACTTGAGAGAGCAAACCAGAGTCTCAAATTCCAACTAATAACAGGCCACCGCCCCCATTAATAAACACCTGAACAGAATAAATCCATTACACAAACCAAATTGCAGATACTGTAACGCACAAGAGGAGACTGTAGAACACCTACTACTCCAGTGTCCAAAAATAACAGACATCCAACAAGAACTACTACCACCCTTCCAACTATACACAACTGCTGAAAAGAATCTGTGCATTCGTAAGAAGGACTATGGGCTGTCAAGAGTTGCCTGCTCACAGAGAACGGTATTGAATCATCATCATCATTTCTGTCAACATGTTGCTCAATTTTCCTTCAACTCTCCTTTCAAGTAAGCTCTTTAACAAGGTGTCATATCTTGTAATATGTCCCCGCCCGTGTGTTGCCAGTCCGAAAAAGAAACAAAGAATAATGAGACTGTTACCTGCCATGCAGCTGTATGAGGCGGCTAAGGAGGTTTTAGGATGGAGTTGGCTGTCCCATCCCATAGAGGGTCAAGTAACCCAGAGGCCATGCTGAAGTCTGATGTGTTATGCTGAAAGGCACAGATATCACAGCCAGGTTGTAAACAATGACACAACAATTCTTTCTCCTGACTACATCTGGTAATCTGCAGCATTTTGAGAATGAACACAGAAGAACATGCTCAAAATACTTTGTTCTATTATTTTTAAATACTTTAAAATTTTTGTTTTGTTCATACGAAGTGTTGTCAGAATCTCTTTGCTTTCTTCTCTCTCCATGAAGCTCTCCCTATTCTTCTATATCCATAAGATCATAACCCACCAGGGCGATAGGGGTATAGCATTGGATGCATCACACACACAAGAGCCCTTAATGGTTTTTATTTTCAGCGATGCTGATGGGTGAGGAAAAATCTTAACCTGTCCAGTACTTGATGTCATCCTCTGCTTTTCCCACCATTTGTCATCCTCTGTTTTTCCCACCATCGACCGTTTCCTGTAGTATCATTTTTAACAAAGATTTATGTCTGCATACATGTACAAAATATTCAAGTTTTTGTCATTTCACTATTGAAAGTAATGGTTCTTGTGAACCTGTATACATCTTTAATTTTATTTCTTGCATACACATTTGTCTTATGTGTTCTATAGGAGATGCATAGAATTTGTCTGTAACATTTGTGTTTGAAGGCCTGTAACCATCTCTTCATATCTAAAGTGAGTGCCAACTCTCACAACCATACAGCACAATAATTATCTATTGAAATATTCAGTGGGCAAAAGATATAACTGGTGGCACCCATCTCCTCTACAGTTATCCTTACAACCTAATAATCTTCTATTAATTCACATCTCAAAGGCACCAATCTTTATTCAAATTCATAACCATTTCATGGAACTTCAGATTTAGATTTTTCCATGTGGTATGGAATAAAAAAGTTGTTATTTTAGTCCTTTGGAGTTCTACAGTCTTTTTTAACTTTGCGGTAGCAGAGTATTTTTTAGATCAGCCTGACATGCCAGAAAATAATGGCTTGGTTGTCTGGATTTGGTCTACAGGCTGTATTTTTCCACTACTGGTGCGGAGAATTGTGTCTTGTAGTGTTAAGTACTGTTGGATGAGTTTTTGTATCATTCAGTTCTAGTGGCAGCCTAGTCATGCAATCTCTTCTGAACTGTATCACATTTGTCAAGAACTTTCTTTTTTTGGATACTTCCATTAATTCACAACCGTTCTACTTCCTCTAGCTTACTGTAAGAAGACTGTAGAACTCCAAAAGACTCAAATAAAAGCTTTTTTATTCCATACCACATGAAAAAAATCTAAATCTAAAGTTCTGTGAAATGGTTATGAATTTAAATAAAGATTGGTGCCTTTGAGATGTGGATATATAGAAGATTATTATGTTGTAAGGATAACTGTAGAGGAGATGGGTGCCACCAGTTAAACCTTTTGCCCACTGAATATTGCAATAATGGATTTATTGGTTATCTTCTTCCTCTGCCATTCAAGACCTTCCTAAAAATTTAAGGGGCCTCTCTTTTGTATGATCCATACATAAACAATTGCATTGAACATCCATAGCCCAGTTACTATCTCAATATCTCATCTCCCTAGCGTAGTGGTTAAGCTGTTCATCTTGTGTTCAAAAGGTCATGAGTTTGAATCCAACTTGTGTCATCTTGTTTACAAAGTGGATTTTTTTAGAGATCCCTGTGGATTATTGCTTGGAACTACGGAGTTATGTGCTATGAGTGGTACTCTTGATAGGTGGCGTGCCGCTTCGTTGTGAGTGATGGTGTAAATATGGGAAACCAAGTACAGTGAAGTCAATCCTCTAGACTTTTAAGCCTTTTCAGCCATATTGCAAGTAGGCCAGCCTGTGTGTTGCAACCTGTTTATCAACAATGCTCAGGACATTAACTGTTTTGGTCATCAATTCTAACTCATTTCCACAGTAATTGACATTTGTCACCATCAACTTTACCCCAGACACCCATATATGTCAGATTGTTGTTGATTTAATTCCCAGGAATTATGAGCAATTAGCTCTTACTTCCTATTTGCAATGGGGTGGTTTCTTCAAAGCTTTATTTTATACCCAGAAGACAAACTGTAAGCAGTGTGCAGTGTTTTGAGAAGAAATCTCAAACTCAGATGTGGTAAAGAGATTTCAGATAAAATGATTTCAAAGTACACATTCATTTGAACATAACTGTTTTCACTTACCAAAGAGTACACCTGGTCTTTAACACTGACATCACATATCATATAAGAACAATTGACACCTTGTTCTTGCACCGCTCGTGCCGTCTGAGCCAGATGTTTTTGCATGCGACCCCATAGGATAATCTATAGATAACAAGAACATTGATGAAATAATAAGTCTGCACACAAAAACCTGGTTATCTCAATGTCCTTCAGCTGTATGTTGCTGTGACCTTATAGTAGAAGAAAGAACATGCTGTTTGCCACTCATGTTGTATGGGGTGCTTAACTCTTGATCTCAAGCAAGCTGCTAAAACAGCCAGCAAAGCTAACACCCCTCTGCCTGTAAGGTGCTAAAAGTTCAATTTTTATAGTTATTCCTAAATAAATTACAGCAGGGTATTCTATCAGTGAGAATGAACCTTTATTCGCATGCAAGAGTGTACAACAAGAAAATGGAAACCGCAAGATACAGAGGAAGACTATAAGGAAGGTGAGATTGAAGAAGTTACCAGCATTCTGAGATGTCACAATGTTACTAGATATCAAGCATACTAAGGTGAAATACCATGTGTGAAATGAGATGGTAGCTTTAGGGGAACATAGCAAATAACCACTAAAAAACACAAAGTGAGGTGTAATCTGCTGTTTGGGGTAAAAGGGCATGAGCCCATGGACTGCTAGATCAGTAACCATGGGTAGTCTGTGAAAATACTCTAGGTCCCAGCCAGCCTCACTCCTTAAGGGAAATAGACAGATGGCAACTCTTCAAACCAACTACTCTGGGCAGGTGGTGCTCAAGAGCTGAAACAGACAGGCCACCTTGGAGAGGGAAAACTCTACACAAAGTCTGGGCAGATGGTGCTCATGGGCCACGGAGGAGGGGAGGGGGGGGGGGGGAATGGGGGATTGTCTAAGGAAAGTAAACTTGAAAAAATTGCTGTCCTAAACCGAATGCACTTGGCCATATAGCGCATAACAAAGTGCAATGTATCTCATCTATATGCTCTTGCTGAGTTGGACGATGGATTCTAGATATTGTGCTCTGTCTGAGCTGGGTAGTCTCATCAGGCAGGTAGAGTACCATGCATTGGAGGAGCCCACCACAAGCTACTGGTGGTCACCCCGACCCATGTTGGAAAACCAGGAAATGCGAACAGCAGGAAAATATTATACAGGTCAAACTATACAGACACTTGACTATATAGACAGTCAAGAGGACTGAATATACACCATTGGAATGCAGACGGCATGTATACCATTAAAAGCAGACCCTAACAGCTAGACTAGGCAGTGACAATATAGATATAGCTTGTATCATCATCAAGTGCCATCTTCACAACGAAGGTTGGCTGTAACACACCTCCAACATCCCATCTCTTGTTTTGGTGGTGCACTCTGCTAGACTGTAACCTGTCATCTTGTGATGTTACTCTCCCACTTGTATCTTTGCCTACCTCTTGCTCTCTTCCCTTTCACTTTACCCTCAAGTAATATCTTCAACAGGGTGTCATGTCTTTTAATGTGTCCAAAATATTTAATTTGTCTGATCTTTATTTCTCTTAATAATTCTTTCTTCATATTTAGTGTTTTTAGAACCTCTTTGTTCTCTTCTCTTTTCATGATGTTTCCCTATTATTCTATATACCCACATCTCAAAAGCATCCATTCTGTCTTCTAATTGTTTATTTAGTGTCCATGTTTCTAATTCCATACATTATGTTTTCTTCTTCTTCTTCATTCGTTCTCAAACTCCTGCAGATTAGCAGGATGTAGTCTGAAGAACGGAATGCGTTGTGTCTTGGTTTACAGCATTGCTTCGATATCTGTACCTTTCGGTCTGACACATTTGACTTCAAGATGAATCTGGGTCACTGACCCTATATGGGATGGGACTCCATCCCATAACCTCCTTAGTCGCCTCTTACAACATGCAGGGAAGGTAAACAGTGTTGCTATTCTTTGCTCCCCTTTCGGGCCCCCGGCAACAGACGGACGGGTTTTTGTTTTTGTATCCAGTCCATATTCTTTATGTGAGTTTTTTACTTTATCTATTAGTCGCTGTAGTTCATGTTCACTTTCTGCTAAAAGAACAGTGTCATCTGCATATCTAAGGTTGTTTATTATTTTCCCATTGATCTTGAGTCCTGGCATTTCTTCTATATGTTTAAAGATATTCTTTGTGTAGATATTAAATATCCTTGGTTATACAATGCATCCTTGTCTTACCTCTCTTATTTCTATGTATGGTGAGTAGCTGTTTTTACACCTTACTGATGCTGTCTGTTTACATGTAGCTTGCATACATATTGTTAAAACCCATCTTCACCCACATCACAGATTCTCTTTCAAGTGCTACCAAACATTCAGATAGGACAGAGAAGGGCATAAGGGAATGGTAATTAGTTTGATATCAACACTGTACCAGCAAAGCAGTTAGAAATAAATATAATAGGAGAATCATAGATTATATGATCAGATGTATACATAGATAACCAACCCATTCAAATTTTTAACATAGCACAATAGGTAGAGCCTTTAAATTATAAGTGATGGATATTACAGACACATTGTAGTGGGCAACTTCAACAGCCACTCAAAAAGGTGGGGCTACCAGAAAACTGATACAAGAGAATAAGTGGAAAAACGGAAATTGATAATAACCTATTCCTTGTAAATGCACAGGAAGATCCCCCAACTTTCTACTCAAAGAAGCAGAAAACAATATAAACTCCTGACCTGGCATTTGCCACTGAAGATTTGTCTTACAAAATAGAGAGAACTGTGATAAACCAGCTGGGAGATAGTGATCACAAACCAATTAAACTCACTATCAACCTTAACTTTACACTTGAAGAAAAGAAACCTCTTCTGAAACCATAAGAGAGCAGATTCAGAAAAATTTGCAAGTCTCACAGACATATATAGTGAGCCTTTTAATTCCTATTAAATGAAAGTAACTGAGGCAATTTATATAGCAGCAATAATCAATACCAAGAGGTGCAAGGAAAAATGACAAACGTTATTGGTCCAAAAAAGTACAAAAGCTTGAAGATCTGAATATGGCTAGAGAATTTGCAGAAACAGAGCAAAGTACAGAAAGCAATATAGCCCTCAAGGGAGGAGCTGGTAGAAAAAACTGAGAACCTTAACATATACAAAGATGGAAACAAACTCTGGAAACTTGCCAAGGCATTGAGTGATGAATATAGTAGCCAACCACCAATAACACTCCAATACAATAAAACATATGCACACTAAAAAAAAGCAGCAGCAAATATTCTCATACAAAATTATGCAACCATGAGCTAGATAAATATACCAAAACAAAAAAAAAGAAGTTAAGAATGAAATCCAAGTACTTTTAGGATATGCCCATGGTGATAGAAGAGTAAATGCTGTCTGTTCAAAGAAACTGACCTAGAAGAAGCACTTCAGAGCCTCAAACTCAAGAAGTCACCAGGAAAATATGGAGTTACCAATGAGATGCTTATAAAACTGGGGCCTAAAGCAAAGAGAAAGCTTCTAAAGGTAGTAAACACTAGCTGGAGAACAGGACTGGTGCCCACTGTATGGAAAGAAGCTATAATGGTTCCCATCCTAAAGAAAAACTGCAAACTCGACTCAAATAGCTATAGACCAGTCAGTCTGCTTAGTTGTATGGGAAAATTAATGGAGAAACTGGTCAACAGAAGACTCAAGTGGCACCTGGAAGGAAAACAACTAATAGCAGCACACCAGAATGTCTTCCGGCAAAACAAATCAACAGAAGACCAAGTCTCCTACATAGCCCAAAATATTGGAGACACATTCCACACACACAAAAAACACACTTGTGGTGTGGGTTTACATGAAGAAAGCTTTTGACAAAGTTTGGAAAGAAGGCCCCAAGAACAAGTACCTTAGATAAGGAATAAGAGGACACTTATATAACTGGATATGCAACTGCATGAAAGAAATAACAGCCAGGGTGCAAGCACAGGGAAAACATATCAGGATGAGAATACTAGAACAAGGTGACCCACAAAGAGGTGTACTATCCCCAACACTCATCTTAATTTATATAAATGATATTATAAAGGTACCGACTGTCGTATGCTCTGCAACGTCTGCAGATGACCTGGCTTTGTGGACATGAGGGGAGTCAATACTTGCAAACATTAGAATGCAAGGGGCACTGAACAAAGAAATAGCTGCTGACCATTAACGAGACATGAAAGTAAGGATGCATCATTGATGTTATTCAAACATAAAAGAAACTCCTGAACCATCCTATGCTCCAAAGAATTAATGGTTATGGTAAAAGTATACTGGAGAGGATAAATTCTCAGATGTATTATCAACTATCCAGGAGAGACTAGGTTATCTTGCTGCATTTCAGAACTGGTAACAACCAGTGCATGATTTACCTATAAGCTAAACAAGCTATAGCTTAGGCCCCTCACTTTCTTGGGGCACCCAAAAATGTTTTTATTTCACTATCTAAATACTTCTTAATTATTAAAGGACCCCATATCTCAAATACGCCTTATCAAGTCTAAATCCACGCTGGTAACAACAAAATGAGACATCACTTGTACACCAAATTCAAAATAATACAAATGGCATTTGCAACCTGGCGAAACCAGCGGAACATACTTTACAAGACTGTCCCTATTATGCAGATATGAGGAGAAAGAATTGGGCCACCCTAATCTGCACACAAATAACAAAACTGTATGGCAAGCAGAAACTCTGAAACATACTATAGGCCTCTATCATATAATCCTGAGTCCCAATCTGACTGAGTGATGATCCCCAAAGAAGGATTCGATGTTAGTTGGATCCTGGCAAATAGTTCAGTTTATCAACAGGCATATTTTACTCTTTCTGCATTTATCTCCATGCCATAGGCCCCTACTTCATACTTAATATTGTTGTTGATTGCGAGATTGCCTAGGTCTACAATAATAGTCAATAACAATGAATATCATGACAGTACAAAAGTTCCTCCAATCTTGCTTCAGTTTACTTACTTAGTGATATTGTCGTTTTTCATGTTTTCAACTAGATTTATTAAGTTCTTTAACAGTTGTTCCTTTTATGTATGTAACTTTTAAGGATGCAGGATGTTGCAGAAAATAGCAGTTAATTTTTCTAAAACGTCAACATTTGTTTTAACTATGCAAATTAGCCAACATTTTGAATATTAATTAGGTGTACATGCATCTGAGAATCACAGCAATATGATCAACAGATGCATCTTGTCTTTGTGAATACAAAAATATATAGTTTCTGTGATATTTTATGTTTAATAGATATATAATTTATTTTAATTATAATTATGCAAATTAGCAGCTATTTTGAATATCAATTAGTTCTGTATCCATCTGAACATTCCAGAAATGTGATCAACATAAGCCTCTTGTCTTCTCGAACACAAAAATGTATAGTTTGTGTATTGTATTATTGAAAATAACAAAGATAATTCAGAAATTTTACGAACTTTTATTTTTCCGTTTGCAACATATGGCTGTGAAACATGGACCCTAAGTAAAACAGCGGCAAAGAAGGTCAACGCCTTCGAGCTGAAATGCTACAGAAAGATACTTAGGATATCATGGAAGGAAAAAATCAGAAACTCAGATATTATAAACACATTGAAGATTCCAGAGTGTTCATTAATAAACACTTAAAACACAATAACAAAAAGAAAACTACACCTGTTTGGTCATATAAAGATACAACTGTTTAGAAAGACATAATGGAGGGAAGAGTACCTGGTAGAGGAGAAAGGGCAGACCAAGAAGATGGACTGGGGACATTAATTAAAGATAACATTAATACATCCTAGAAAATGCAAGCCCAAGACAGAGAGAGGTTCAGAGAGTTCATTACGAAGACAACGTTCTGGAAGAAATACATCACATGACAATTCAGAAATTATCAGCTCAGCTACATTTTGTGGTCACAAGTTTAATTTATATTTTCCTATATGTTTCACATAAATTATTTTGATGTCAAAATAATTCGAAAAAAAATCATAACATTTTCAGGGTTGACATACAAACTTTGTTGCTCAGGTATCCTTGAATTGCAATTTTTAAGGGCTATCCAACTATAGTCTATATTATTTGCATTTATGTAGCAAAATTGTGAAAAATGTTGTCCAAGTATCTAACTTATGTCTGACATAATGATGACATAAATGTCATCACCAGAGGAGTATCCAGTATAGTATAATATGACAATGGTTCAATGGAGTAGCGGTAAAAATGCTGTTTCGTCCACCATTGGGCTATATAACGTTACGGATTTCCCTTGAAAAACCAATAATATCTATTCACACCTTAGACAAGAATTCTTAAAGAATTATTAATCAGTGTTTAGAATTATTAATTCTAAACACTGATTCTAACCCTTCTCCCCCCCCCCTCCCAAAAAATCTATAAACTAAATCTTTTAACCCCCCTAAAAGTCACAATGGTGGACGAAACAGCAGATGCATAGAGAACTGGAACTGACATGTCTAGAAATCAGCAGTGTCATCTGTCTACAGACAGTTACAATTCAATGAAGTACAGTTCAGTAATCAGTGACACACATCTGCATCATAACATAGTGTAATTATTAAATTAATAATTAATTATACGATACTTTACATGCTTTGGACGGTGCTTGGCAAAGTTAAGAGCTACGCCTTTGCCAATTCCACGGCCACCGCCTGTTATTAATATAACGTCATCTGAAATACTTTTTTTCGGAGCCAGTATCATCCACCGAAACAAATCACGGAAGACCATGATCGGCAACCGCCAGATCAAAACAAGCATTATTTCTGAAAGTTGTTTCAAGCACATTGCCCCGTTTCACTTTCAAGCGCATATCTTATTCTGGTGTAGTGGTAGCAGAAATTGTCTTGCCATCTCGTTTCGACAAAAAAGCACTAGTCTGATGGCTGAAAAAAGCACTAAATAATTTTGTTATTTTTTTTTAGAAAAGTACTAACCCTTTTCTAATTAAAGTATTACAAGATATCACATTATAAGTTATTAATATCAGTGGCGTAGCGTGAGTTTTTAGAGAAGGGACGCCGAGAGACCTTTTTATTAGTAGGTAGGTAGCTCTCCCCCCCCCCCATTTTTTGTCACCCTAGAAACACAGTTTTACGTCCCTATATACAATAGTTCATATTTTTTTTTAAAGAACATACCTTATATAATCTTGTAATCTATCAAAAATAGGCATGTAAGAGAAGACACCAATCACGGCAATAATGACATAAAAGAAGAAGACAAAGAGAGACTCTTCGCAGAACAACCATCAAATAGGGTATGATCATGGATTTCAAAACGTGCAATAATTACATACGGCAGCATCACATCGCCCGAACTAGAGAGTCCTGGTTTCTGCACTTCGCGCCGTGTTCAACGCTGAATGAATAGATAGGTAGATAGAATCTATATCAAACGATAGACAACAATATTTGAGTCTGGTAAACTTATCTTTTCCCGTAATTCAACTGTTATACACACCACAATTAAGTACACACACATATGAATAATAGTGTATGGCTTATACGCAGTTAGCAGATAGAGGTTTTCAGTTTGAAATTCTCAGAAAACTCGTCATCATATACTATTTCAAGGCGTACGATTGGTCTTAAACCAGCGTTCTATAGACCAGTGCGGTAGAAATTTATAGATCAACATCTTTTTTAACTTCTGCATGACCAGGCACTACGGGAAAAATTTTTTTTCATATTATCATAAATTTCTTTTTCGACGCCAAAGATTCTTAGTGTCAAACTTTCGGAGTATTTTTTCCAGATAGGCGGTTTTTTTATTTCGCCAAAGGCTTCGGGCTTGAAAACTGCAAGTGCTGATACTTAGTATGTTCATCAAGGGCAGATAGCTGTCAAATAACAAATAAACCAGCTATTATCTTTCTGTAATGTTTTTAGCAAACATATTAATTTGTGTAGGTTACTTACTTTATTTAAAGGGGACGCCGAGCGTTTTGGCATCTATTGACGCTATGCCACTGATTAATATCAGTTAATATTATAATTAATGTTATTCTATATATGCAAAATCACAGCCAGACAATACTGATAAGATAATTGTAGTAGGATAATTGTCTTTGTTTATATTAAATTCACAAAATTGTGACAATAAAAAAAGGTAGGTTCCATGGCATCTGCCGTCGGGGATGAAGATAACTCTTCATGTATTAAGACGCAGCAACTATTAGGTGGGGTGGCCAGTTCCCCTCCTTGCTGTTTTTACCTCCCATAATTCATGCGTCAGGTACTCATTTACAGCTGAGTCGACTGGAGGTTGAACTACAGTCGCTAATTGCTACTTACAGTCCTGGGGAGTTAGTTTTCTGGGCTAGGTTAGAATGAAAGTACTGTAAATTTATTGTGTGTAAGGAAACTGAGATTTGGCCAAAATTGAAATATAGATTACCCGGGCTTCGCACTTTGAAGTTAGATAGTTAGAAACAGCTACTGGACTAGCAGCAAGCATTAATGCGGTAAATTGTAACATAATTATAAGCTGGACGATTGGACTAGACGATAGAGTAAAGAACTGTTTGACGGAAGATTGACAGGAGATGTCAAGTATCTGTCTTGTGGAAGGCAGGCTTTGAAGTAAACCAGTGGACTTCTTTGAGACACTCCAGTTAGTTGGTTGGTTGCCGATCCAGCGGTCCATTGGCTCATGCCCTTTGACCTAATGTCATTATATTGCTGGGAAGTCTGTGGATTTTCGGCCCACCCCGGGACAGAGCCAGAGAATAACTATCACACCTCCAGGAAGGTAGGTTTCAACCTATGCATTGCTCCTAGCCACTGTAGCCAAGATAGGGTTCACTGTGCTCATTCCCCGCCACCAATTGACTACTGGTTATGCCGAACTTCTCGATTGCTCCAGGCATGCAACCAAATGTTCAAGTCAAAAGGATTGTCACGACCTGAGTCACTGTGCCTCTATGATGGGTTTCAGCCATAGGAAAAAACAGTGCTGTCAATTTCTTCCTCCCCAGTGCTGCACAGTACATCTCTGACTCCCTCCCAACCACAGAGGGTGCATACATATATATTCAGGTAAACATGAAACACATTTCAACAACAAAGTAAAAGCATAAATGTATAGATGACGTGCCATGAAGCTTCTCTAAGAAGATAACCTCAATATAACGGCATGTCATCCACTAATGTTTTCTGTTGCATGGGTGGTATGTCTAGTAGGTCATTCGTGAGACCCACAGACGCAACCACATGCGTGAGACAATCCAGTAGGTGGACAGTCTACTAGCAACAACAAAAAAGGAACGATTTTAGATTTTGTGGGGAATCCGAATTAATTCGAGCTTCTTCTTCTTCTTTCGTTCACTTGAAACATGTCTATATCTGTAATTCTGTCTCCTTAATAAAACTCACTGTCTTTTGTAGTTCATACAGTGTCCCATAGAGCTTTGATTCCAGTGTTGTTTCCTCTGGCCAATATGTCTGCCTCAGCGTTTCATGCTCAGAACACTCTTGAAGTATATGTTTGGCACTCTGTGCTGCCTGTCCACATGTACACATGGCCGTGTTGCCAATCTTGAACTTTGTATACATGTGACTGCGGAGTCGGTTGTGTCCTGTTCTGAGACGTAGAATTATAACTTGTTCTGGTCTGTTCATAATATGATATCATCTTGTGTTGGTGTTTGTGGCTTTCTTATTGACTTGATCATCTGTTTTTTCTGATGGTAGGTGATTGGTATATCTGGTTGGTCTTCGGCAGCACCTTCCTTAGCCAGTTGGTCTGCTTTTTCATTTCCTGGTATTCCACAGTGAGAGGGTATCCACTGCATGGTTACCCTATACTGGTAAGACAATTCGCTAAGTAGTTTTTTTAAGTCTGTTAGTTTTCCAGACTGGAGAGCTTGAAGCACTGACCTTGCATCTGTCAGGAATACCACAGGCTGTAGGTCAGAGTTGGAGTTCAGCAGTTTTTTAGCTGCCACACTAATTGCCTGGATTTCTGCATCATAATTATTGCAGAATTTTCCTGTTGGTGTTCTGATTGTATCTCTAGGCTTGTGTGGATATTCTATATATACACCTGCACCTCCATTCCTCACAGCATTCTGTGCTGACCCATCTGTGTACACCCTGACCCATATATCTTGTGGATATTTCTCATCCAGGAAACTGAGGGTGACTGTCATTCGCTGCACACTGTTCTGTTCGTCCTCGCTTAGTATTCCTTTCACATGGGTCTGAATGTATATTGGCATTCCATGGCTTTCACTCCACGGGGTTTGCTCTGGTACAGACCTTAAGGGGCTGTCAACTTCAGGTAGGTCTGTAAGTTGTCTACGGAGTCGTTTAGCTTGATGGATAAAGCTGCTCCTTTTCAGTCGTCCCATTGCTAGATTTTGGAATCTTTCCTTCATTGGATGACTTGGCATACACTGAAACTTTTCTGCTTGAATTAGTACTTTTGTGTCTCTGCGTTCGCCAAGTGTTTGCATTCTTCCCATTTTCTGCATCTCTGCTATGGGTGTTGATTTCATTGCTCCCAACATTATTCTAAGTGCCTGGTTTTGCACTTTATCTAGATCTTGTAATGTGGTGTTTGATGCAGGACACCACGCAGCTGAACCGTATTCCAGGTGTGGTCTTATGCCTTGCTGGTAAACTTTACTGAGTATATTTCCACTGGCTCCCCATGTGGTTCCACTTAGTTTTCTCAGGATAGCTAGCTTCCTCCTGGCTTTTGTTGTTGCTTTGTTTATGTGCTGCTTCCATGTCAGCTTATTATCAAAAGTAACTCCGAGGTATGTGGGTTGTTTGTCTTCTTTCAAGAGCTCTCCATCTATCTTGATATGACCAGCTTTTTGTTTTGGTGAGAGGGTAAAGAGTGTAGTGCTGCACTTATCTGTGTTAATGCTGACGCACCATCCATTAGCCCATAAGGTTAGGGCATCGATAGCTCTTTGTATTTGTTTAGTGGCCACTGTTGCATGTTCTTCCGTGCACCAGATCACCAGGTCGTCAGCATACATTGCCACTTTGATCCCGCGTGGTAGTTCAGCAACTAGGTCATTGATGTAAACCAAGAAAAGTGTGGGTGACAGGACTCCTCCCTGGGGGACTCCATGACGCAGTAGAACTTTCTTGCTCTTGCGACCATCTAATTGTACCCTGGCTCTTCTATTATGCAGGTATGCTTTTACCCATTTGTACATTCTTGAGCTAACCCTGCAATTTCGCAATTTCTTTAGGAGCCCTTCTTTCCAGACCTTATCAAATGCTTTCCTGAGGTCTATCCATGCTGCTAGTACCAGTTTCTTTTCTTGGAAGGCATCCTCAATCTCTTGGGAGAGGTAGCTTGCCTGATCTTCAGTAGAGTAGCAGTGTCTGAAACCTGCTTGCTGTGATACCAGAAGGTTTTCACTTTCAAGGTACCACTGCATCCTAAGATTGATAATGCGTTCCATTGTTTTACATAGACAGCTTGTGAGGCTGATGGGCCTGTAGTTGGAGACTGTGTTGCCATCTTTTCCTGATTTGAGGAGTGGTATCATTATTGCTTCTCTCCACGCCTGTGGTACATTTCCTGTGGACCAGCTTGTGTTAAAGATCTGCAGTAGCTTTGCTCTTGCTGCACTTCCCAGGTTTCTAATCATTTCATTGGACACTCCATCAGCTCCAGGGGACTTTTTCATTTTTAATTTGGATATTGCATGATCCAGTTCTCTCATTGTGATTGGTGCCTCCATGACTTCAGGTATAGGTTCACCTTGTCCAATGTTTTGCTGGTTCTCTCGAACCTCCTGTTGTTTGTCTGGGCTGACTTTGACGTTATTGTCTTCTGCAAAGGAATCTGCAAAGTAATCAGCTGCATGTTTACCTGTTAAAATGTTTCTATCTTTATAAAGTGTGATCCTGGTATTTCTCCCTGTACCTTCATCATTTAGTTGTTTTACAAGTTTCCATAATTTCCTAGTATCTCTTTCTAGGTTCAGCGACTCTGTTTTTTCTTTCCAGCTGCTCCGTCTGGCTTGTAACTTGGCTCTTTGAAATTGAGCCTTTGTTTGCTGATATTTGTTGTGATGTTCTTGGCTAGGTCTGTTCTCAGCCTGCTGTCTAGATGTTTCCATCTCATTTTGCAGCTTTTCCAGTTCATCATTCCAGTAGGGTTTGTAGTTTTTCGTGCCCCCCTGGGTATGGTTTTACTAGCAGCATGTAGTATACATCTATTAAATTCACTCACTGCTCTATTGATGTCTTTGTCCAAGTTCATGTCCTTAGCTAGAACACTGGTTAAATGCTGGTACATTTTCCAGTCTGCCCTTTTATAGTTCCACCTAGTGAGCGTGCTGCTGTCCGTGGTAAATTCATTGTGGATTTCCAGAAATACTGGTCTGTGGTCACTACCTCCAAGCGGCTTTCCAACGACACGTGTGATGTTCCATTCCAAGCCTGGTGAGTGAAATGCTAGGTCTGGTGTAGAGGTGGTGTGCCATGCTCTCGAGTAGAAGGTTGGCGAGTCTGCTGGCTGGTTAATAAGGATGAGATTATTTTCATCCTGCCAGCTCTCAAGTTCCTCACCTCTCTTGTCAATATGATCGTAGCCCCCAGCTCTGAGAGTGGCTGTTGAAGTCACCACACACCATAAGTCTCTCTTTGTCTGGAATTGTGTCTAGTGCCAATGGTTTATCATTTGGGCAGTAGTAGTTCAGGAGATGGAATTCTGCACTGTCTGTTTTTAGGTGGAGCATCTGGTATTCTGCCCCTTCCATATATACTTCAAGCTGACATGCGCTGATATTGTTTTTAACAAGTGTCAGAATTCCACCCTTTCGCCTGTCCTTTCGGTCAGATCGGTAGCACTGGTAGCCTCTGATTTTGAAGGCTATGTCGCTGCTGAGGTGTGTTTCTTGGATACAGCATATGTTAACTTGTTCTTCACTGAGGACATTTTCAAGTTCCAATTTTTTGCTGTATCCATCTCTTTTACTGTTGACACCCTCAGCATTCCAGTGCATTATTTTTATTGGTCGTTTGTTTGTTTGGCCAGTAGCTCTATTCCCTTGCCTCCTGGCTCCTCGGGGCAATTGAGAAGGACTTCCAGTAACTGAGGTTGGGCTCTTTCGAGGTATAGGGCCCGGCACCGTCCCTGCCTGAACGTCCGCCACAGGGCAGGCACCATAACTTTTTATAGATGTAGACATGTTTCCATTGTGTTTTGTGCGTGGCATCCTGATTATCTGTGCGCCTTTTGGCTGGATGCCTCCGTCTTCAGCACTCTGCTTACTAGGGCAGGACTATGGTCCTGCTCGAGTGGGACTGCCCGACCAGTCTTAGTTTCCAGCCCCTGATGGCTGAACTAAGCCCCATCACCTCTGCACGGTGCTGGTCTCGATGGAGTAATTCGAGCTGTATCGTGAGAGTCAGCGGTGGATTGAGAGATTGGGTTCAAGCCTGAGAGTTAGCACTGTTGCATAGAACGGTGGATCCAGAGATTTGGGGTCCGATACTTTTATAGAGATTCGAGTTCGCACTGTTGCAGAGCACGGTGGATCGAGAGATTGGAACTTGGGTGTGAGAGTGGAACAGGCGTTAGCTCGCAACAAAATGCGAGAGAACTTGAGGGGAATAACTTCCCGAGGATTTAAGAACATTTACGGTTCCAAGTTAGAGAGCAACGGAGTTACAAGTCGTTGACTTGAGGTTAGGGAATATGATAATTTTCTATGACTTTGGAAACAGAGATCAGATACGCTATCGATCACTGATTGGCAGAACTACATTAGGCAAGAACATAGAGAACCTGGGATATTATAGTCGTCAACTTCTGGGCTGTTAGTCAAAGACTAGTTTATGGAAGAAGAAATTTATCTTGCCATGGATGGACGACAGAATGCATGACTGAGTCAAGAACTAGAGATTGTGCTGTAATATTAACGCATGATGCTCATAAACTTTTGATGTTGTGAATTGACAATAAACAGTTATATGTGGAACCGCTTGAGTTAAAATTCGCATCACATTTACCTAGTTACATTAGCCGTAATAGCTAGATATAGCTAACATTTCAATAGTCATCAAACACTTCTCATACCATGCCACAAAGGGATGATCAAGTAGAACCTATAAGGCAGGATTGCCAAAGCCTACTCTTCAATGTAAAAGGGATATAAATAATGCATATCAACATAAATTATCTCACATATACAATAGACGTGGACCGTTGGAGAAAAGACGTTCAAGAATCCCTACATAGGTCACTACAAGAGGTGGGACAACTTGCTCAAAATCGCGGATAATTAACGAGAGATCCACATGGAAGACTACGTTCTGGAAAGAATATGTCACCTGGTGATGAGTGACATTCGCAATGGAAATGAAAATATCGGAGTTCTAAATTAAATGTTATAGAAAGATTCTAAAATTATCATAGACAGAAAATCTAACCATCGAAGACGTCCGCAAAGACCTGAACATAGAAGAAGATCGGCTCATCAAAATTATAATATTTTCAAAAAACGCGAGTTAATCTATTTTAGACTTATAAAGAGACACAATAGAAGATTAATCGTGGAGGGAAAAGCACCAGGTAAGAAAACGAGAGGCAGACCAAGAATACAATGGACACAGGATATAGAAGACAATCTGAACATACTTTGACACTGGAAGAGACTGAGCGGCTTGCAGAGTCGTAGTGAGGACAACGTTATGTTTCAAAATGTCACATACATGATGACTCTAAAATAAAACTTGGTAGCACATCCTATTCACGATGTAGCTACCATCTCATCATTTATGGCTGTTTATTTTCTAAGCAATATAAATACGTTCAGTAGTGTGCCGTTGTTGTTTTTTTAAATCTCCGAATACACAATGCCCGATTCGGTGCTACTAGAACATATCTAGTTCAATTCCTGTCAGCTGTAAGAATTATTTGCATTTATCCTCATGCTTCCTACTTGAATTTACTTGTATAAGATATTATTTGAAGCAACATTGTTCTGTCTCTATGTTATTTATGTTTACACGAAGGCCTTTAGGTTCTTGTGTACGAGTATGCATGTTCTGTGTTTGTTTTCCTGAGGATACTTTAATACTTGTACGGGATGTTCGTTGATGTTGTAATAGTCCATGTTTCGATTGGTCTGTTTTTAGTGACTTGAGTACACAGGCTGAAAGTCTGACCAGGCCACATCTTGTTTTGGGGATGTGGTTGTCAAGTACGGAAAACCTGTTTACTTGGATCAATTTCCGTCAGCTGTAAGAATTATTTTCATTTATCCTCATGCTTCCTACTTGAATCTCCTTGCGGTAATCATATCCACGACCCTGCATGGTATTATACTTACTCTTGTCCTAAATTCTTCATTTCTTATTATATCTAGTTTAGTAACCATTGAAGTTTTTCTCAGTCACTTCATTTCTTCTTCAGCGTTTATTCTCAAACTCCCGCTGGATCTCTCTTATAGCAGGACTACTAGACCTCCAGCAGGATGTAGTCCAGAGAATGGAATGCGTTGTGTCGCCGTTTTATTTGCGTCTATGGCCCGACACATCCGTCTTCGACGGAAGACACTTCATCTGACATGTAACGATTTTATTTAGCTGCGGACTGTTAAAGACTGTTTCATATTGCTAGAAGAGTATTGGTATAAAAATTATAGATATTTGATATTTAAAGCTGATGTTCTCTGTATCAGATATTTCATGCCTGAGTTACACCATGTTCGGTAGGAGTCTTCTTCTTCTGCGTTCGTTCTCAAACACCTGCAGATTAGAAGGATTTAGTCAGGAGAACCGAATGCGTTGTGTCATGGTTTACAGTATTGCTGCGATATCTGCGCCTTTCGGCCTGACACACCCGACTTCAGCATGACTTTGGGTCACTGACCCTATATGGGATGGGACAGCCAACTCCATCCCATAACCTCCTTAGTCGCCTTTTACGACATGCGTGGAAGATAAACAGTGTTGATATTCTTTGCTCCCCTTTCAGGTCCCGGCAACACACGGGCGGGTAGGAGTCTGAAAAGGGAGCAACGGATAGCAATACTGTTTACCTTTGATGCATGTCGTAAGAAGCGACGAAGGAGATTATAGAGTAAAGCTGATTGTCCCATCCCATATAGTATCAAAATGCATGTGTGTCGTCGGGGCCCGAGAGGGTACCAAAGAATAGCAACACTGTTTACCTTTCATGCATGTCATAAGAGGCGACTAAGGAGGTTATGGGATAGAGTTGGCTGTCCCATCTCACATAGGGCCAACGTGATTCAAAGCCATGCTGAAGTAGGATGTCTGACCGAGAGGTGCAGGTATCGCAGCAACGATTTAAACCATGGCATAATACATTCAATTCTCCGGACTACATCCTGCTAATCTGCAGGAGTTTGAGAACGAGCGCAGAAGAAGCATCAAAATGACCCATAAGTCAAACTGAGGGCGGATATGTCAGGCTGAAAGACGTTTGTTTGTCAATAACCCCAGGAATTGCGAACGATTAGCTCTTACTTCCTATTTGCAGTAGATTAATTTTTCTGAGCTTTCTTTTATACCCAGTAGACTTCAGATTTGGCTCAAGACAATGCCCATTGAAAGAGCCTTCTACTATATGTTACGAGACGAGCTAATAGTTTGCATGGGTTACCCGATGTGTGTCTTTCCTTCGACAAGGCGATTCGTAGTTAGCGAGCTGTCACTCGTGTAGGAAGACCATTTCATTACCACCCTTCGTGTCCCTAGGTCCCAGACCTAATTTCTTCTGTATGAGCCGTGTTGGTTAAATGCGACAGTCGAATTAGGGTTGGTACACCTTCATAAAACGAGGTGCTGTTTTGACAAAAACACGTTGGGGGATCTGTGATTTCCAGGCCAGGCGCGGTCTGTGTATTTTGACTCTTCTATACTGCGTATATTACCCAAAGAAGTGGGTAGATTACGTCTATCTCGGATAGAGCGCTTCTCAGTGTGTCCTTGGGTACTGAACCCAATTCTCTCTGAACCGTGTTGATCAAGGCCGACAGTCGAGTTAGGCTACGTTTGCAGTGTCGCTAGTGACTTATGCCCTCCCCCTCCCTCTACGTTGCCCAGAGTCCAGAATCCGAGTCTCAACATTGCTTCAGTCAGAATTTTGAATAATGTGCTCCTTGAAATTTTTTCATTTTCGTCCTGTGTGCAACGATGAATTGTATTCAAAGCGTTCTTTCATACCCAGGGGTACATGTTCGAGTTGGCGTATCCAATACCCGAGACATGACTCCTACTTTAGGGGAGCAAAGAATAGCAACACTGTTTACCTTCCATGCAGGTCGTTAAAGGCGACTAAGAAGGTTATGGGATGGAGTTGGCTGCCCCATCCCATATAGGGTCAGTGACCCAAAGCCATGCTGAAGTCGGATGTGTCCGGCCGAAAGGCGCAGATATCGCAGCAATGCTGTAAATCATGACACAACGCATTCCGTTCTCCGGACTACTTCCTGATAAACTTCCTGATAAGTTTGAGAACGAACACAGAAGAAGAAGAAGAAGATAGTATATAACACACATTAGTCAAACAAGCCAGTAAGATAACACACATTAGTCAAATAAGCAAGTAAGATAACACACATTAGTCAAACAAGCAAGTAATATAACACACATTAGTCAAACAAGCAAGTAAGATAAGACACATTAGTCAAACAAGTAAGTAAGATAACATACATTAGTCAAACAAACAAATAAGATAACACACATTAGTCAAACAAGCAAGTAATATAACACACATTATTCAAACAAGCAAGTAAGATAACACACATTAGTCAAACAAGCAAGTAAGATAATACACATTAGTCAAACAAGCAAGTAAGATACGACACATTAGTCAAACATTCAAGTAAGATAACACACATTAGTCAAACAAGTAATATAACACACATTAGTCAAACAAGTAAGATAACACAGATTAGGCAAACAAGTAAGATAACACAGATTAGTCAAACAAGTAAGATAACACAGATTAGTCAAACAAGCCAGTAATATAACACACATTAGTCAAACAAGCAAGTAAGATAAGACACATTAGTCAAACAAGCAAGTAAGATAAGACACATTAGTCAAACAAGCAAGTAAGATAAGATACATTAGTCAAACAAGCAAGTAAGATAAGACACATTAGTCAAACAAGCAAGTAAGATAACACACATTAGTCAAACAAGCAAGTAAGATAACACACATTAGTCAAGCAAGCAAGTAAGATAACACACATTAGTCAAACAAGCAAGTAAGATAACACACATTAGTCAAACAAGCAAGTAAGATAACACACATTAGTCAAACAACCAAGTAAGATAACACACATTAGTCAAACAAGCAAGTAAGATAAGACACATTAGTCAAACAAGCAAGTAAGATAAGACACATTAGTCAAACAAGCAAGTAAGATAAGACACATTAGTCAAACAAGCAAGTAAGATAAGACACATTAGTCAAACAAGCAAGTAAGATAACACACATTAGTCAAACAAGCAAGTAAGATAACACACATTAGTCAAGCAAGCAAGTAAGATAACACACATTAGTCAAACAAGCAAGTAAGATAACACACATTAGTCAAACAAGCAAGTAAGATAACACACATTAGTCAAACAACCAAGTAAGATAACACACATTAGTCAAACAAGCAAGTAAGATAACACACATTAGTCAAACAAGCAAGTAAGATAAGACAGCACACATCAATGTTTCTTCCGCAAGAAGAAGAAGAAAACGATGGAACTACATTATACATGCACCAGACTACCATCAGAAAGTGCTCCTCAAAAAGTATTACTATACAGACACAATAGATACAAAGCCAAGAATGGATCATGCAAACTATGGATTACAGAAATAAGAGTAAGTGAAAACAAACATATATGAAACACACGAAAGAAAACCACATCAAGAGAGTCTACCCGTGATTGCTCAAACATAAAGGGGTATAAAGTGAAAAGAAAGATTTCAAATTAATGAAAACAGACTGCCACTACAAGCATTAAAATGGGTACCAGATGACAAAAGAAGAAGAGGAAATTCGAGCCTACAGAACAACCATCAAAGAGTGTATAACTATGGGTCTCGACAGCATGCAAGAATTACACACAATATCATGACTCGAACTGGAGAGCTCTGACTTCTGCCTTATGCACCAAATAGATATGTGGTGATCTCGACGTTCAATTGTATTAGTGGTTATGCGCCAAGACTCCTTATGTAAACTGAATTAGGCTTCTGACTAGTCTTGACATACTAAATAATGATTTCGTCTACAGTTGAAAAAATGCGTTCGGTGTTAGTCAAATTTAGACTTTAATTCCCCAACCTCACCTCAAATTTGCTATATATAAACAGAACACATGGTGTGCATGGGCTTTGTAAACATTTCATCTTGCCCTCCCTCGTCAAACTGCTCGCGTTACGCCTGCATGTTCCAGCTACTTTCAAGTCACTCGTTGAATCCCAGTCCGTCGTTAACATCCAGTTTTGTGGAGCTCAATGAAATTTAACAGATTGAGACTTTTCCGTGATTTCATTTGATCACTGTGTATAAATTGTGTATTAACGTCCAATGAAAATGACGGAAAAAAATAAAATAGCGTCACTTAAAAAAATGCAGATTCGATATGTTCATGGATCTGTATTATATAGGGACTCGGTTGAATCTCGTCTTGCTAAACAAAACACCGTGACGTGCTTCTAGTCAGGTCAAATGTTACCAGTTCTGGAATGCATGCCATTCTATGTTTCGGTACTTCTTAGGCTTGGTCAGGACTTTCCTACGATATATGCCCTATAATGCCGTTTAACACATTTATTTAACAATAAACCATAATTGTATAATTATTGTGATGGTAACATGCTTCGCGAGGATTAGAATGATTAGATAATACTGGATTCCGTTACATTTGACAAACGTGAAATAATCATGGCAGCGAAGCAAAATTGGAGAATGGTTTTCTCTTGTATATTTTTGATCATCATTTTGGTGTTGTCACCATCGGAAACTACTGGTAAGTCATAACCTGTTCTTAAGTAGCTTTTATAAAAACAATTTAATTCTCCGATGTTGTTAGAAGTTGATCGGCTATAGTATTAGTATTGCTAATTATGCCTATAAAATGTATAATAAATGCATCACCTGTCGCATACATGGAAAATTGTTCAACCTAAATAACAATTATAAATAACAGTACTAACCATCATATTGTTAGTAGTATGATGGTTGTGGTGGGTCTATACACTTTCACCGTAACATAATATCAGGCAGGAGTATCATCATCACATGCTAGAGTGATTGTACAACTATGGATTAGTGATGAAGCATTTCTAATGACTGGAAACACAAATGATAGCACACGAAAATTAACGTTTCGACCAAAATGTCTTTATCAAGATACATTCAGTCACAACTTAATACGACTAGTAAGAAGTTAGAAAGGAAGTTGCATACACATTTTCACTGTAACACACACAGTATCTTTCATCACTTGCGTAGTATGATTGTTTGTACAACAATATATTAATTATCTATTAATTAATTACCTAAAAACATGCATTCGTCTTTTCGTGTGTAAATTTCACTTTTTGACGCCCTACGAAGACGGATGTGTCGGGCCATTGTCGTAAATAAAACGACGACACAATGCCTTTCCGTTCTCTGGACTATATCCTGCTGGAAATCTAGTAGGACAATGGTCCTGCTACAAGGGAGATCCAGCGGGAGTTTGAGAATGAACGATTAAGAAGAAGAAGAAGAAGAATATTTGACGGGACATTTGAAGACCATTTTCGAAAAATTGCTAAATGGGTTTTATGGACCTTTTGGGTAAAGTTCTTAGTACTAAAAGTCATGTTCATATTTGCTAAGAAGAAGTTCGAGCACATCCCCCCCCCCCCCCAATCTACTAGCCGGAACGTAATTATGACAATTTCACAAATCAGTAGATACGTATTCGATAAGGCGGAAATAAAGGGGGGGGGGGGAATGGATACCTAAATAATAACGGATTTCTTCGTTTTCTTATGGTTGACGCGTTTTGAAATAATCATTAAAGGTTTGGGAGTGGAGGGGTATTACCCTCTGTGTTTGGTCTTTCGGTCTTGCTTTTTACTAGATGTCATGTTCTGCCTTATTGAGTGAGGGGGTGGGGTTACTGTGTTACAGTTAAACCCTTGAAACTGCCGCATTATTTTATAACAGAAACAACAACACTACTAGTTTGAGCCTGTCTAGTCAAACAATGAGAAAATAAATACCACAGAAGTCGGGTCATTGGCGACACGTAAAATGGCGACACAATGCATCTCCATTTTCGTGGACTACATCCTGTTGGAAATGTAGTAGAGCTATTGTCGGATTGTCCCTGTTACAGGAGAGATTTTGCAGGGCTGTCCATAAATGACGTCAGCTTTCTTTTCTGTTTCTGTGGTTCTTAAATTCCTGCATATTAGTAGAATATAGTCATGTGAACAGTTTGTGTCTAATGTGTCATGGTTTACAGCTTAGCTGCGATATCAGTTCATTTTGGCCTGATGCATCGGATTTCACCCTGATTTCTTCGTATCTTTGACCCTATATGAGAAAACAGTCAACTCTACCCCAAAACCGTCTTAGTCGTCACTTACGACATTTCTTTAATACATTTTTGCAAATTTATTTTACCCCCCCCCCCACTCTGTCAACAACTCAATAATTCAGGAATCCCTTCTTAATAATATTTTTTTAAAATATTTAATAACTACATCCCCTTAAAAATGAATACTATGCCGTGATTTTCACTATTAGAAAACATACCAACAGAATCAAATCAAGCCTATTGATCTTGTTTTCCATTATTTCTGTGCATTTCGTTGGTTAGCAGACGTCACATAGTATATAAATAGTTACCAACGAAATTAACGTTAATAATCAAAAACATCACGTAAGAAAGCTTATTCTGCTTTGTTTTGATTCTTCTGTTAGATGTTATTTGGTGATCAGTCACGACTATGTGCTATTATTACCAAATATCTCCCTCATGATTGTGATGGTACATGAAATACGGATATGTCCACATGAGCATTTAAATTAAAGTCACTATCTCTAGCTAAGAGGAAACCATGTTTGCTTACGTTTGCTGACCTACATTTTTAGATCGCGGTAATCGGAGCCTATAATATCATCAAAAAAGGTTAAGCGGAAAAAGTACCATAAGATTACAGTATTGTTGGCATCAACTTTTATCACATCGCCTTATCAGTAAATGCCAAACTTTTTCAGGCACCCCCCCCCCAACCCCCTCCCTCCTTTTTTTCAATTGTTGCGATATTTATGGTTTTAGAAAGGAAAACTTGTACTAATGCTGATTTCCCTTCTTTAAACGTTATCATGCGCAGTTTAAAGGACATTTATAGACTCATTTTCATTATTACTATTTTTTTAAAATAATACCATCATAATCAATAACTGAATCAGTGCTAACGTATGGTAGTGAACGCTGGAAATCAACTCAAGCAACAGACAACAAACTAAACAGCCTCGAAAACAAATGTCTACGCAAACTGATGAACATAAAATGGAGCGACTTCGTCACACATAGTGATCTAAGAGACAAAACACACCAAGAGTATGTTTCAAATATCATAAGAAAACGAAGATGGAAATACCTTGGTCACGTTTTACGACTAGATGTAAACATAATAAACCAGCAAGCCCTTATGTGGTTACCTGAGGGTAAAAGAAAAAGAGGAAGACCTAAAACAACCCTTAAAAACACCATTCTTAAAGAAGGGGAATTAATAGGCTGTAAGACCATACAGGAACTAAAGCTGCAGGCAGCGGACCGGATCATATGGAGAACCAAAACCTCTGCCCTATGTGTCGCTTGCGGCACGAAAGGAACAAACTAACTAATACCACCATAAGACTAATTTTTCCCCTTTTTTTAAATGTTAGTTGAAAAAACACTGAAAGTGGCTGGAGTTGATAAAGGAGCATGAAATTACAAGAGCTCATATTTGTGACCGGGCATTTTGGTGTTCAAAGAAAATAACCCATTGACTGGAGGCTTGCTTGTACAGGGATAAACTAAACTAATGTTCTGAGTGTAGTCAACCGCTTCACACACTGAGAGATATCTTGAGGAGATGCAATTATAAATGATGGTTTCATCCGTGTTTTTACAAGGCAAAAGAGGAGCAAAGAATACCAAAGCAGTTTACCTTCCATGCATATCATAATAGGCGATTAAGGAGGTTTTGGGGGACTTTTGGGGATCGTGTCAGTGAATGGCAGCAGATGGAAAGAGAATTGACTGCAAAAGAGAAAGGCAATATCTCCGATATCTCTGCGCCGCCAACACATGCAGCGGTACTGTGGACACACAGTGACACTAGTCAGTCCGATGGAAGCATTGGAGAGGCGGCCAATGTAGATGAAGTGGGCAGATGTTATGAGAAATATTAAGAGTCGGCGCGTCACTCTCCATAAGGATAACATATTGAGTACACTGAGAGGGCAGCGCCATGTCCAAAGAGAACGTGAAAACATTTCAAGGAAACCTGAATTAAAGTATTGTAAGCGAATCAAGCTACTAGTTACAGATGCTCCCAGCCCGGGCCCAACTCAACTGTCCAGTTTTTCTTATGCCGGAATCATGCTCGTGTTGAGAAAAATATTCAGTACCAGATGGGCACATTCACAACGGTCCAAGGAAAAAATCTCTGCTCAGCCCGAGAACAAACTTCTAGTCCCTGGTGTCCCTAATATGTGTATAGACAGATTCTCCAGAGCCTGTACCAACTTTGGGCTTACCATTAACACAGAGAAAACAGAAGTCATGTTACAACCAGCACTTGGCAAAAGCTATCTCGAGCCCTACATAAAGGTAAATGGTGTAGCACTGAAAGCTGTGAATAGATTCACATATCTAGGCAGTACGTTATCACAAAATGCCAACGTTTATGATGAAGTGTATACAAGGATCGCCAAAGCAAGCAGTACTTTCGGCAGATTGTACGCAAATGTTTGGCGTAGAAATGGCATTAACCTACAGACTAAGCTAAAAGTTTACAGAGCAGTGGTACTTCCAGTGCTGCTATACGCTAGTGAAACATGGACTGTGTATAGACGTCATGTGAAAAAACTCAATCATTTTCATACAAATTGTCTCAGAAAAGTTATGAACATCCTATGGCAAGACAAGATTCCAGATACCACTGTCCTTGATAGAGCTGGTATCCCAAGCATTAACACGATCCTATTGCAGACACCGATTCGTTGGGCAGGTCATTTGGTGCGTATGCCAGACCATCGTCTGCCAAAGATACTTCTCTATGGTGAGCTAGAGAAGGGTATACGATCTCAAGGTGGCCAAAGGAAGCGCTACAAGGACTCGTTAGAGAACTCACTGAAAGCCTTTGAAATAGACCACAATACATGGGAAGCACTTGCACAAAATAGATCTACATGGCGTTCTAAAATAAAAAAGAGCGCATCATCTTGTGAAAAGAAGAGAAATGCAGCAGCTCAACAGCGGAGAGCAGCTAAAAAGTCACGGTTAGACCAAGATCCGTCTACAGTCGTTATTCCATGTCCAAACTGTCCAAGGACATTTACAGCTCGAATAGGGCTCATTAGCCATCTACGAACTCATAATCAAGGACATAACTAAAATTGAATTTTCAAAAGTGGATGTAACAAATGGTCATCATCACTTGTGATGGACGAACAACGTGTGTATAGACTCAGACTTTGACGAGGGGTTCGCGACACTTCTGTTAAAAGGTCGAACGAGCCCACGGTCCAACTTTGCTGTCGAGTCCTTCCTATACCATAGCCATGCTCGCAGAAGAGAAAATGTTCAATACCCGATGGACGCAGGCACAATACGTCTAATTACACGAGACAAGTTCACTGGCAGCGGAACACCTCGTGCAAGATATACGTGAAGGACAAACCGTCTCAGCGTAGGGTAACACATTAGTCACATAGCAACAGATATGAAGGCTGTCACAGGCTAGGGTAGTCTTCCTGAAATGTCAAAGCATGCCGAAATCGTCTATGTTGGGGCTACATGGTGTATAACGGTGGCAAACGTAACTCCTCTCCTAACTGAAATCGCACGAATCTTCGTGTTCATTAATATGGAGCGAACGAAAAAAAAAGGTATTGACGTCAACTTTTGTAAATCTCCCCTCCCTTTAACAACTGTCACACATTTTCATACCTCCTCCCCTCACCTATTGTTGACGAAATTTATGAACACCCCTCCCCCTTCCCATAGCTTAAAATGTAAATGTACTCTGAGCAATATTTGCGGTTAAGCCAACCATTGCCGTGACATCGTGAGCTCCGTTGTTTTAGTCGTCCTACTTATCCAACAGCGGTTAAAGTTGACATTTGCACTTCCTGTATGTGAAATGGCCACATGATAACATAATGATGTTTGAATGACTGACTTTCAGATTAGAGAATTCTAACGCCATATACAACCAGTCGTGGAAATATTGAGATGGACTATCAGAACCCACATTAAAGTTAGCGGTTTTTTTGTCGCTGTCCAATGTTTTTTTTTTCTTTCAGTGTTTGTTCTCAAACTCCCGCTGGATCTCCCTTGTAGCAGGACCATGGTCCTACTAGATTTCCAGTAGGATGTTGTCCTGAGAATGGAAATGCGTTGTGTCACCGTTTTGTTTGCGCAATGGCCCGACACATCCGTCTTCTGCGGGTAATCTAATCTAATCTAATATGTCTATCTAATCTAATCAATCCATCTATCTATTGTATTTTCTCTGTTTTTGCTATAATGCGTCGCAGTATTGAATCACCATTGAATCGCACATGTGGTCGCTTCAAATACAGTAATATTGTGACGTCTCATAATGTTGGTAACTCTTTACATCCACCTTCATCTTGGTCTTCCTCTGTGTCTTGCTGTTTCCATATTCATATTGTATGCTCTTGCCGCAGACCAATAAAGGTTTCATTCTTATTAAGTGACCGAACGATTTCAGTCTCTTGTTTTTCAATATATCTGACTACATTCGTTGTTCCAACAGTTATTGTAATATCTTTTCCTCACATGATCTCTACTTTTTTTTGTTTGCTGCATTTCTTAGACATGTATTTCACACCTAGTAAGCTTTCTCTCTTGTTCTTTAGTTAATTGTTCATATCTGACACTGATAACACGATGTTGATATTAAGTTACCCACCGAAGCCGGTTGTGTCTGGCCATTGGCGCTAATAAAACGGCAGCACAACGCATTTCTATTCTCTGGACTACATCCTGCTGGATGTCTAGAATGGATAATGGTCCTGGTACAAGAGAGATCCAGCAGAAGTTTGAGAATGAACGCTGAAGAAGAAGATATGAAGTTAGTGTCCATGTCTGACATTAATAACACGATGTTGGTATCAAGTTAGTGTCCATGTCTGACATTGATAACACGATGTTAAAGTGAAGTAAGTGTTCATGTCTACATTGATAACACAATATTGATATGAAGTTAGTGTCCATGTCTGACATCTTCATCAGGATTTCAAATTTATCAGGATAGTAGAGGATAGATATGGGTGGAAATCTTTCTTCACCAAAATGTATCAATATGACATTCCTACAAACTTAACGGGTTATGGGTGTTTTATTATTATTATTATTATATGTTACTACCAAATTATTATATCAATTTCTCTCCTACATAGCTGTTTCACCTTGCATAATCTTTTTTCCTTGATTTTGGCAACCTAAATGTAATAAATATATCACAATACGCGTATGTGTATACGAAAATAAACAAACGACGAGTCTGCCAAGTGCGATGTACTGTGCTAAATTTGCACACTTTCCTGTGCAAGTAAACAGGCAGTTCTGTTTTCGGTGCACCAAAGTGCACCAACAAATATGTGTTGTCAGAGGTCAAGGATATAGTTCCTTGAGAGTGAGGGCGACGCTTTGCACAACTCTTCCTCACTTTAATCAAAATCCCCAGTGCAAGTCATTTTTACATTCACGATAGATTCACATATCTAGGCAGTACGTTATCACAAAATGCCAACGTTGATGATGAAGTGTATACAAGGATCGCCAAAGCAAGCAGTACTTTCGGCAGATTGTACGCAAATGTTTGGCGTAGAAATGGCATTAACCTACAGACTAAGCTGGAAGTTTACAGAGCAGTTGTACTTCCAGTGCTGCTTTACGCTAGTGAAACATGGACATCATGTGAAAAAACTTAATCATTTTCATGCAAATTGTCTCAGAGAAAAGTTATGAACATCAGATGGCAAGACAAGATTCCAGATACCACTGTTCTTGATAGGGCTGGTATCCCAAGCATTGACACGATCCTGATGCAGACACAGATTCGTTGGGCAGGTCATTTGGTGCGTATGCCAGACCATCGTCTGCCAAAGATACTTCTCTATGGTGAGCTAGAGAAGGGTATACGATCTCAAGGTGGTCAGAGGAAGCGCTACAAGGACTCGTTAAAGGACTCACTGAAAGCCTTTGAAATAGACCACGATACATGGGAAGAACTTGCACAAAATAGATCTACATGGCGTTCTAAAATTAAAAAAGAGCGCATCATCTTGTGAAAAGAAGAGAAATGCAGCAGCTCAACAGCGGAGAGCAGCTAAAAAGTCACGGTTAGACCAAGATCCGTCTACAGCCGTTATTCCATGTCCAAACTGTCCAAGGACATTTACAGCTCGAATAGGGCTCATTAGCCATCTACGAACTCATATTCAAGGACATAACTAAAATTGAATTTTCAAAAGTGGATGTAACAAATGGTCATCATCACTTGTGATGGACGAACAACATAACAGTTCCTTGTAATTTTGCCGGGTTCACGCAGGCTCGGAGATTTAGCTTTCATGTTCGACACCCCTGTTTATGTTTTCTTCTTCTTCTTCAGCGTTCATTCTCAAACTCCCGCTCGATCTCATTTGTAGCAAGACCATGGTCCTACTAGATTTCCAGCAGGATGTAGTCCAGAAAATGGAAATGCGTTGTGCCGCATTTTATTTACGCCAATTGTCCGACACATCTGTATTCGGTGGGTTTGTTTTCAATTTCAAATAGTTAATAAAGGCAGTTTTCTTCTTCTGCTTCTGTTCTCAAATTCTTGCAGATTAGCAGGATGTACTCCGGAGAATGGAATGCGCCGTGTCATGTTTTACAACTGTGCTGCAATATCTGCGCCTTTCGGACTGACACATCCGCTTTACACATGGCTTCTGGGTCACTTTACCCTCTATATAATGGGACAGCCAACTCCATCACCAAAACATTCTTAGTCGCCTTTTGCAACATAAATGGCAGGTAACAATGTTGCTACTCAGTGCTCCCTTTTGGACCTTGACAACATACATGCGAGCCTGCTTTCTCATTACTACTACTGCATAACCGGGCTCCAATAAAGACCTGTGTACAGAAAGTAAACATAACCTGAAAGACTAATTTTTTATTATGCCGTTGGTATGTCTCGGTTTTTTTTTTGGGGGGGGGGGGGGTGTGGGGCATGAGGCTCCAAGTATATAAATAGTGACTAAAAAAACACGACAATAATCAAAAACGTTACGAATGAAGTCATCTTGTTTACTTTCTGTACATAGGTCTTTACTGCCGACGGTCTCGACTAATGTCACTTGTCTGTGGCAGTACACGCTATATCCATAAACTAGGAAAATATATTTCCGCTGTTGCATTCCTGGAGCGCATACGGGGCGTAAAGATATGTAGCTCTGTGGCCTGCCATTTATTTCCCAAGAGACTACTAGCGAGGCTTTGTGATGGAGCACATTTTCAGACAGCTTTCATTATATGTCAAAGTGACCCAAAAACTATGCTGAGGACGAATGTGTCAGACCGAAAGGTGTAGATATTGTAGCCCCGCGACGTGACACAACACCATTCCATTCTCTGAACTACATACTGCTAACCTGAAGGAGTTTAAGAACGAATGCAGAAGGAGTCTTCTGAATTACATGTTGGTTATTTATTGCAACGTCCATACACATCTATATAATGCAGAAGTACGGCGTTAAATTTTCTGATTAGGCAATTCTCTATTCATCAACATCCACCTGGTGAAAACTTGGTAATCTGTCTGAATTGTGGGTAATTTGGACAATTGCTTCCGGTGCTTCTGTGTAGATGAGTTGAAACTTTCAGCTTGCTGGTAGATAGTGGGCGCCTATAGCGAGGCTTGGGTGTATAAATACTGTGAAACTTTCAGCTTGCTGGTAGGTAGTGAGCGCCTTTAGCGAGGCTTAGGTGTATAGACACTGATTTATGAATTTTGGACTTGCTAGCAGTAGTGAGCGCCTATAACAGGACCTGGGTACATAGGTATTGATTGTTGAAACTTTCAGCTTGCTGATAGTTAGTAAGCGCCTATAGCGAAACCTGAGTGCATATGCATTGATTCTGTCCCGTTTCTCCTAATTAGATGTCAAGGAAGGACCATACATATTTTTTTAATTGAAGGAACCTGCCTGTACGATCAATAGAAAAAAAAATTGTTGTGGTGAAATTCTTACAGACGATCGCTAGGAGTAATGTTTGGCTTAAAAGACGATCGATAGTAGTATGAGCAAATCCGATGTGTAAAAATATAATAACTATAACATGGAACTAAGAATAAATATTTGCACAACGTTAAGATGTTGACGTCGATCCTCGAATGACAAAGACGAAGCTTCCGTTCAAGCCTTTTCTGTGTTGCCATGTCGGGTATTAATTTGCCGAATTTTATTACTTTTATGTTATGAAATGTTTAGTTTTGATCTTGTTCGTTCTCAAGTCGAAGTTAGACGCTGATATGGATTTCACTAATGAAGTGTACTCTGGTCACCAACCCCGAGAGAGAGAGAGAGAGAGAGAGAGAGAGAGAGCCGTAGAACCTGTCTGTCAGAGCTGTTTCAGGTGGCAACAGTGTTCTTCTTGTGCTTTCTTACAGTAGGCAGTTGTTAACATATTTTCTGTGTTTTCTGGAGATTGTTCACAGGGACACATACCGGTGTCACTAACTCCAAACTTCCCATACATGTGTTGTTTGATTCTGTCACCAACTCCAAACTTCCCATACATGTGTTGTTTGATTCTGTCACCAACTTCAAACTTCCCATACATGTGTTGTTTGATTCTGTCACCAACTCCAAACTTCCCATACATGTGTTGTTTGATTCTGTCACCAACTCCAAACTTCCCATACATGTGTTGTTTGATTCTGTCACCAACTCCAAACTTCCCATACATGTGTTGTTTGATTCTGTCACCAACTCCAAACTTCCCATACATGTGTTGTTTGATTCTGTCACCAATTCCAAATTTCCCATACATGTGTTTTTTGAGTCTGGTGTGACCTGTTCTCAATCTAAAAGTAATTGTTTTTTCATTTCTTCCAAGCCTGTATATATCATCATCTTCTTGGTAGCATGGGTGAGTTGAGTTCCAATCCATGTTTTATCATTGTATCATTTCTTCTTCTTCCTCGTTCACTCAATAGACCACATTCTTCTTCTTCTTCTTCTGCGTTCGTTCTCAAACTCCTGCAGATTAGCAGGATGTAGTCCGGATAACGGAATGCATTGTGTCATGGTTTACAGCATAGCTGCGATATCTGCCCCTTTCGGCCTGACACATCCGACTTAGCATGGCTTTGGGTCACTGACCCTATATGGGATGGGACAACCAACTCCATCCCATAACCTCCTTAGTCGCCTTTTACGACGTGCATGGAAGGTAAACAGTGTTGCTATTCTTTGCTCCCCTTTCGGACCCCGTAAACACACGGGCGAGAACACATTGATCTCTCTTATAAATGTGGCGGTCTCTGCTGTAATTACTTCAAGAAATCGTCAGTCCTAGAGCACACTCTCTACTGTCTGCCTGTTTTCTTCAGGTGGACACATTTAGTCTGGAAAATGTATTGATTTGTACATATATATTGGTTTAAATTGATGAAGATTTATAATTGTCTGGTCACACCGCAGAGTAATGTTGTCATTATAATTTGTTTACGTAAGTACTGTTAAAACATAACAGACAAGAAATAGATTGCAATTTAATCGCCTAGACGCTAATAGAATTATATATTTTATGAGTACAGCATTTTACCTGGTTTACATACTCGTTTACCTGGCGACATATAGGAAAGCTGTCACATTCTAGGGAAGTTGACCTGAAATAACAAATATGCAGAATGTGGATGTGCTAGACCGGATGGCGCAATTAACGCAGCTTCCATGTAAACCAGTAACACAACGTACTACACGCTCCCCGGCAGAAATCACCAAAAAATTTCGTGTTGGTTATTAGAGAGCGAGTGATACGAGGAAAATCTATTAATTTTATTTTACTTAATTCAAGCGAGGATGTTGGTGTAATATTGGAGTGTGTGAAGTATAGTACCAATGAAAGGTAGTCACGTTTTTTTCTGAAGAAGACCTCGATTCTAATTCCTTGTAATATTTTAAGTGAAATATGGTCAGAAATAACTCCAACTAGGTGGCAACCCTGCGTCCCTCGCACTTTAGCAACAGTAACAGTTATCTCCGTAGGAAATAATTTCAGCCTAAAAATAAGGTTGTGAATTCACTTTATTGTGCTCAGGTTACCCCAGATGTACTCAGTCCATCTCATCGAAGCGACTTGAAGCTTGCCGAGAGTGATGTTCGTCCGTCGTAATCGACGATGACCAAAACTCAACCAAAAGAATAATAATAATAACAATAAATAGCAAAAGATAATAAAGTTAAAAGTGCGTTTTTAAATGACTAACAAGTCCAATGCGAGCACAAAAAGTTCTTCCACACAATTTACATCTGTAGAGGGTGTCTATGGGACGTTAAGATATTTTGTCTTTTCTACTTATCCGGTTCTGTTTTGCAGTATCTTGCCTGGTCTCTTCCGCCGCCAGTGCTCACTTCTGAGACTAACGCCATGCTGTTCTATCCTGAGCGAGGCTCTTCCAAGAGCCTACATCAATTTTAAGATGTTTCAGTGAGCATTTGCGTGTGTCTTTGAAGCGCTTTTTCTGTCCACCAGCTTTTCGAAGTCCTGTCTTGAGTGCTACATAATATATTTTTTTGGGTAGACGCGAGTCCTCCATACGCACAAGATGACCTGCCCAGCGTGCTTGCGCTTTCATAAGTAATGTGTAGATGCTTGTTGAGGCAGATTTTTCCAATGTCTCGTAGTCTTGTACTTTGTCCCATCAATGGATGTTTAGTAATTTACGCAGGCAGCTAAGATGGAAATGATTTAGTTTTTGAGGACCACTCATAGCATGTACTCCGTAGCTTACAGCCATACTCCCCATAGATCTTCGAAAATTCCGATTTTATAAATAAGTCGTCGCAGGCCGATTCGAACCTGCGAGCTTTTGAGCACAAAGCGAACGACAGTGTAGAACTAAAATGCTCGTATGAAACATTCAGAGTTCTTAGAAGACGATAATGCTGTCTTCAGAGAACTCTTCTATCCCTGACGCTGCGAAGCATAAAGGGGTATAAGGAGAAAACAAAGAAGAGCAAGCAGGACCACAGTCCTGCCCAAGCAAACACAGGTGCTGAAGTCGGAGATACCAGACCCATAGGGAACCAGCAACCATGGTATGACACAACACGACTAGATAACCAATGTTCATACCAACAACAAAAAACACGCTTCGATACGTCGATATAAAACCACGTTTCGATACGTCGATATAAAACCACGTTTTGATGCGTCGATCTCGTGTAGTGTTCAACATAAAACTGCTGTTTAACCTTTTTTCTTTCTTTTTTTTCAATATTTACTTTCACATTTTTTACTAATGTTTCAAATTCAAACAAAATAATTGGTGTATAAACGGTATTGTTGATATCAACTTTTGTTAACCACCTCTTATCAACATCTGTTACGCTGAATACGGGTGTGTCGGGCCATAAGCACAAATGAAGAGGAGAAAAAACTCATTTCCGTTCTCATAACTACGTGCTGATGAAAATCTTGTAGGACCATTGTCATACTAAAGAGAGATCCAGTGGGAATGTGAGAACGAACGCAAAAAAACACTGTAAAAAATGTTCATACCACCCATCACCAATTGTTGACGCAATTTATGAACCGCCCCCTATACAATGGAATTCCTTTATAACAGGTGTGCCCCAGACTACGAAATATTTATGCAATAACAACATACGTGAGAAAACTGTGGCCACCTGAAACAGCTCTGGTGGACATGCTCTACTTCGCTGTCTCGGGGCTGGTGACTACAATCCAGTTCATTTATGAGAGCCATATCAGCGTCTGACTTCGACTAGAGAGAAGAAGAAGAAGAAGAAGAAAATATGCTATACAAAATACAAAATAAACTAGTTCGGGGACGTTGAAAAGTTTTGTTAATCAGAGACGTATGCTATAAACGAATGCGCTATAACAGGATTCTACTGTATGTCATTTTTGTTACAGAGTGATCACTTGGTGACCACCAACAAGTGACTATTTCCTTTCAGCGAATGTTGACTCACACGAAGCTTTTGGAACAAGAGTTGTGTGATAGTCAATTGTACTGCTTAGAAGTTGATGCTAGTGCGATCCTGCACTCTCCAACTGATGATATCTAGTAGGTTTTTGGATTGATCATATATTCCCTCCCTTCACCCCCCCCCCACCCCACCGCGAAGAGATACTTGACTTTAAGTGCTGTGTTAAAATGAAGTGGGTTACACCACGGATCTCTCCAAATGCAAGGAAATGCTACGAGATGTCGTGTAACGTCATGATCACGGTTGTAAACAAATATTTCCGGAGGTTCCTTGACATTATGTAATTCTTCTTGTTCAATAAATATTAAGTGCCGTCATATAGAATCTCTGTTAAGAAAAACTAATGTAGAATCTCTGTTAAGAAAAACTAATATAGAATCTCTGTTAAGAAATATTATTATAGATTCATCATTATCAAGTGCCATCTCCGTAACGAAAGTTACCTGCAAAGGACTTAAATATTTTCTGTTTCTTTCTTTGGTGGTGCACTCTGATAGACTGTATCCTGTCCATAGAGATATTTATCACTTGTATTTCTCACTTGTATCTCTATATACCTCTTACTCCCTTTCTTCGACTTTACCCGAAAGTAAGGTCCTCAACATTGTGTCACGTCTTTTAATATGTCCACAATGTTTTATTTGTTTAATTTGTATTTCTTTTAATAGTATTTTTTCATATGAAATTTTGTCAAATTCACTGTTCGTTTTCTTATATTTTCATGGAGTTCTCCCTGTTCTTCTATATATACACATCTCAATGCATCAATTCTGTCTTATAGTTGTTTGTTCATTGTCCGTGTTTCTGATCTATACATTAATATAGAATAGATGTAGCATTTTATAATTCTCAGTTTTAATTTGTAATTTGTTTTAGATGTCAATATTTTCATCATGTCATTGAAAGTACTTTTAGCCATTCCTATTATCATTTTATTTTCTATTTCACATCAATCATCATTTTTTGATTTGGTTAGATGTCTTTTTCCCTCATGTTATTACAATAATAATGTCAATAATAACAATAATAATAATAACCGCAACAACAATAATAACAGTAACATTAAATAATAATAACAGTAACAACAATAATAATAATAGTAACAACATAATAATCCGTAACACGTTACAATCATAGCTATGCCATCACCACAAAAAGTCCGCCAAATAGAATCTCAGTTAACTGTACTACAGATTAGTTAACTGGCTTACACAATCTCATTTAATTGTCTTACAGAATCTCAGTTAATTGTTTACAGAATCTCAGCCAATTGTCTTACATAATCCCAGTTACTTGTCATAGAGAATCCGAGTTAATTGTCTTACAGAGTTTCAGTTAATTGTCTTACAGAATCTCAGTTAATTGTCTTACAGAATCTCAGTTAATTATCTTACAGAATCTCAGTTAATTGTCTTACAGAATCTCAGTTAATTGTCTTACAGAATCTCAGTTAATTGTCTTACAGAATCTCAGTTAATTGTCTTACATAATCTCAGTTGTCTCATAGAATCTCAGTTCATTGTCTCATAAAATCTCAGTTCATTGTCTTATAGTCAAAGTACATTGTCTTATAGTCACATTTCATTGTCTTACAGAAGTACACATATCTTTCTATTATCATTATATATTGCAAATGTAAAACTCATAACTTTTTGTTAAGCCTTCAGGCACCCCCCTTCCTCAATCTGAAGAATGCCTCGCTGACCACAGGTGTTCCCCTGATCACAGGTTAAGATCCGCGGGTATACTATATTTTAAATTTTAAGTGGATTGTACTGTTCATTATCAGGATAATCTTTCCTATCATGTCAGTTCCTACTTTGATGAAGTGTGACAATGAGGTCAACTTCCAAATGTTTCAAGAGCACTTTAGAAAATTGCCAGACCAATTTTTCATAGATACACAGGTTTGTAAACAACGGATGTCAATGTGGACAGCTTTTATCTTGTAAACAGCGCATGTCAATGTGGACAGCTTTTATCTTGTAAACAGCGGATGTCAATGTGGACAGCTTTTATCTTGTAAACAGCGGATGTCAATGTGGACAGCTTTTATCTTGTAAACAGCGGATGTCAATGTGGACAGCTTTTATCTTGTAAACAGCGGATGTCAATGTGGACAGCTTTTATCTTGTAAACAGCGGATGTCAATGTGGACAGCTTTTATCTTGTAAACAACGGATGTCAATGTGGACAGCTTTTATCTTGTAAACAGCGCATGTCAATGTGGACAGCTTTTATCTTGTAAACAGCGGATGTCAATGTGGACAGCTTTTATCTTATAAACAACGGATGTCAATGTGGACAGCTTTTATCTTGTAAACAACGGATGTCAATGTGGACAGCTTTTATCTTGTAAACAGCTGATGTCAATGTGGACATCTTTTATCTTGTAAACAGCGCATGTCAATGTGGACAGCTTTTATCTTGTAAACAGCGCATGTCAATGTGGACAGCTTTTATCTTGTAAACAACGCATGTCAATGTGGACAGCTTTTATCTTGTAAACAACGCATGTCAATGTGGACAGCTTTTATCTTGTAAACAACGCATGTCAATGTGGACAGCTTTTATCTTGTAAACAGCGGATGTCAATGTGGACAGCTTTTATCTTGTAAACAACAGATGTCAATGTGGACAGCTTTTTATCTTGTAAGCAACGCATGTCAATGTGGACAGCTTTTATCTTGTAAACAGCGGATGTCAATGTGGACAGCTTTTATCTTGTAAACAGCGGATGTCAATGTGGACATCTTTTATCTTGTAAACAACGGATGTCAATGTGGACAGCTTTTATCTTGTAAACAACGCATGTCAATGTGGACAGCTTTTATCTTGTAAACAGCGGATGTCAATGTGGACAGCTTTTATCTTGTAAACAGCGGATGTCAATGTGGACAGCTTTTATCTTGTAAACAGCGGATGTCAATGTGGACAGCTTTTATCTTGTAAACAGCGGATGTCAATGTGGACAGCTTTTATCTTGTAAACAGCGGATGTCAATGTGGACAGCTTTTATCTTGTAAACAGCGGATGTCAATGTGGACAGCTTTTATCTTGTAAACAGCGGATGTCAATGTGGACAGCTTTTATCTTGTAAACAGCGGATGTCAATGTGGACAGCTTTTATCTTGTAAACAGTGGATGTCAATGTGGACAGCTTTTATCTTGTAAACAACGGATGTCAATGTGGACAGCTTTTAGCTTGTAAACAACGGATGTCAATGTGAACTACTTTTTTTATCTTGTAAACAACGGATGTCAATGTGAATAACTTTTTTATCCTGTAAACAACGGATGTCAACGGATGTCAATGTGAATAACTTTTTTATCCTGTAAACAACGGATGTCAATGTGAATAACTTTTTTATCTTGTAAACAACAGATGTCAATGTGAACTACTTTTTTTATCTTGTAAACAATGGATGTCAATGTGAACTACCTTTTTATCTTGTAAACAATGGATGTCAATGTGGACATCTTTTATCTTGTCATCAAAGAACACGATTGTGTAAACCTTTATCTTGTAAACAACAGATGTCAATGTGGAAACCTTGTTCTTGTAAACAACAGATGTCAATGTGGAAACCTTTATCTTGTATAAGCAAACCCGTAGATTAGGGAAGAGTTCCTTAAGAAATCTTCTTCTTCTGCGTTCATTCTCAAACTCCCACTGGATATCTCTTTATCAGGACCATAGCCCAATTAGATTTCTAGAAGGATGTAGTCCAGAGAATGGAAATGCGTTGTGTCGCCGTTTTATTTGCGCCAATGGCCCGACACATCCGTCTTCGGCGGGCCTTAATTAAGATATCATAACATGTCTTTTATAGTTTGTTTCTAATTCCTATTACTCACTTGAGCTCAATTTTCACGAAAACTATCTGATGCATAACAACCATATTTCGCAGTTAGTCGTATACACAGAACGACATTAGGAATTCATATTTTATACATTTATATGTTGATTGCGAAAATGCGTAAAACGTTCTTTGTTATATAGTAATGCATAAGCAGCAAAAAAAACAGCACTCACATTTTACAGTAATACACAAAATTGTGGATGCAAAGGCGTAACCCAACTACCGGTACATATAATAACAGGAAATGTAAGATATGTATCATTACTTCCACAGTGTATATACAACAGTTTTTATCTTTGATGATCAAAAAGTCTTATGCTTTTTCTTGTGGAATCGGTGTTAAAGAGAAATATGTGCATTTGATCCTTCCATAAATAAAGGTGACTGCAAACAATTCTTTGTGAGAAGCAAAACAATGACGTACCAGTTGATTTTGTTATAAGTCCGTGATATTGTTTGATATTTGGTCGATGTGAGAACATCAGAGATTGGTACATCAACCATTTTATTCGGATTCTGAACACTTGAAAAGATCGATTACTGCTACAGGCTGGATAAAATGCAAACCATCTCATTACCAATATGTCTCTTCCTCTTGAAACACATGTTCTTTACATTTTATCCAGTACTCATTATTAATTTGTACGAGGGCATCGCGTGTTAGTTTGTTACATAGCAAAGTTTTCAAACTTGTCCTTTTACTGCAGCCCACACAAATTCAATGGGGTTGAGATATGAATGATAATCTGGAAGCCGAAGAGATGTATGACCATGCACAGCGAGGATTTTGTCAATTACAAAAGCCTTCATCTTCTTCGTCAACCTCACAAGTTCTAAAAATTCTGGTTCGAATTTATGGCTGCAAAAAGATACATTCTCTTTTGCAAATGTATAACTAAATAAATAAAAAGATCTCCAGCAGGATGTAATCCAGAGAATGGAAATGCGTTGTGTCGCCGTTTTATTTGCGACAATAGCCTGACACATCCGTCTTTGGCGGGTCATCAGCATCTAAGGAGGGAGTATCCTAGCTCTATTGCTATCATTTATAGGGATTATCCATGAGGTTGTGGGGGCTCGAAATGGGAACAATAGCAACATCACGATCCTTCCATGTATGGTGTAAGAAGTTACTAATGAGGTTATTGGGTGGAGTTGGTTGTCCCAACCCATATAGAGTCCAAGTGACCCTAAAGCCATGCTGACGTCGGATATGCCAGGCCAAACGCAGCACAGCTTTACACCATGACACAGGCCATTCCGACTACATCCTGCTTCGTCATCTTCCTCAGCGTTCATTCTCAAACTCCCACTGGATTTTTCTTGTAGCAGGACAACGGTCCTACTAGATTTCCAGCAGAATATAGTCCAGGGATAGAAATGCGTTGTGTCGCCGTTTTATTTGCGCCAATGGCCCGACAGATCCCTCTTCGACGGTTAAACCCTGCTAATCTGTAGACATATGAGACTTCTGATGAGCTAAATAACCTATTCTTCTTCTGTGTTCAGCATCTGCGGTCGTGTTATATTGTTAAATAAACGACAAACCACGACAGATTCTCACTTATGGAAATCGTGATTTCATAGTGGGTCTACTTGATGCGCATGAAACACAAAAACATAGTTAAATTTCACAACAAATAAGGTTTATTTCCCATCATCAATGTCGCCTTGGTTGCATTGTCTATATTCAAGGTTATCTTGATGTTTTCTATCCATCGTTTTCTTGGTCTACTTCTGGCTTTATGTCCGGATATTCCTTTGTGATATGCTTTTATTGGTATTTGTTTTGGGTTCATTCTCAAAAGGTGACTAAATCATTTTACTTACTGTCTCTCGATATGTTTAATACTTCTTTTTTTATTCTCAAACTCCTGCAGATTAGCAGGATATAATCTGGAGAATTGAATGCGTTGTGTCATGGTTTACAGCATTGCTGCGATATATGAGCCTTTCGGCCTGACACATCCAACTTAAGCATGGCTTTCGGTCACTGACCCTATGGTATCGGACAGCCAACTCCATCCCATAACTTCTTTAGTCGCCTCTTACGACATGCATGGAAGGTAAATAGTGTTGCTATTCATTGCTCCCCTCTCGGGCCCGGGCAACACACATGCGATGTTTAATATATGATAGTATACCTACTCTTTTCCGGATTTCTTTATTTCTTGTTTATCTGCAAGATGCTCAAATGTTCAGACCCTCTTGTATAAATTAACCGATTTTTTAACTTTCTTCGGCATGTCTCAATTCACACGCCCAAAACAGATGATTTCCTATCTAAACCACTACTTCCCCCACACTTTGCAGCATTACTTGATCTTTTTTCAGCCCTGGTATTTTTCCGCGACCTTTGTGATGTATAATGTCCCCATGACCTCTTCTCTTGTAAATAGTGAACTGCGCAATACAGTATGCGCAGTAGGGTAGCATTAACAAAACATTGTCTCTATGAATTAGTCACTCCTAGTGGGAAAAGGAAGAACCGAGAAATGTGGGAAACGAATGGTTGCTTCTGAATTCTTTGACAGTGTGCATGCTATAGTGCAGAATGAAGGAATACTGAGTGTGCACGCACAAATAAAAAATAAAGAAAAGAGAGTTGGCAAACCACGCCTTTCTAGATAGGCCTATTCCATAATATCGTTACTGAAATTTTGACGTCACAGAAACTTGTGATTGGAAACAAACATTGCTGGGATTTCCTGCAGTACTTCGTTGTAGTTCGTTGGATTCAAACGCAAAGTATACACCAGTGTTTCCCAACGTGAGGCCCACGCCCCACAGGGGGGGGGGGGCAACTTGATTGTTCAAGGGTGCAATTTGAATGTTCAGGGGGACAATTCAGGGGGGAAAAGTACAATTTTTCTTCTTCTTCTTTCTGTCCTCATGTACCTTTCGGTGTTGAGGGGAGAGTGAGTGTACGGTCTTTTGCCCTTCTATTTGCCTCCTCTGCTGTTATATTTCCGAGTGTCTCTAATACACAATATATCCACCTTTTACGAGGGCGTCCAATAGGTCTACTGTTTTCGTATCGTTTGTTAAGTGTTTTTTGGATAATACTTTGCTCTTTCTGTCTGGTTATGTGGCCGTACCATTTAACTTGTTGGTTCTGGATGTAATCTATTGTTGAAGTGATCCCTAATTGTTTCCTTTGTGCTTCATTCCTGGTATAATTTTTGAATGTTAAAATATATGTGTATGTTACATAGGGGGGGGGGGGTATCCGAAATTTTAGAAAGACTTAGGTGGGCATAGTATAAACAAAGTGTTCAATGAAAATCACGGGAAAGTCTAATAGCGTCACTGTTAAAGATTGGTCCCACATGATTGAATAGGCGACTGAGGATTCGGATTTCATATCATCATCATCAGGTGCCATGCCGGGTGGCGTAGGCGGTCATGGCTCACCACAGCTCTCTGTCCACAGTATTATGTATCAAAGTCGTTGTTGTTTCTTTGCCGTGCCAGGTTGTCAAACTGTCTAATATTTTCTCACGTTGTCGCCCTCTGTCTCTGGTGCCTTCAATCTTGCCTGTTGTGATAATTTTCTCTAAACCTGCCTGTCTCATGAAGTGGCCAAAAAAAGAAGATTGCCTTTTTCTTATATTCTTGATTAAGGTCCGTTTCGCATTTAACTCTTTTAACACCTCTAAATTAGTTTTCTGGCAGTCCATGGTATTCTCAGCATTCTTCTGTAGAACCACATCTCTGTTGCCTCCAATCTCCCACTTTCCAGTTTGTTTATTGTCCAAGACTCGCACCCATATGTTAGTAGGGGTTATATAGCACTGCAGAACTCTCTTTCTCACCTCTAATGACAATGTCATATTACACAGTATATTTTTCATTTTTCTGAATGTTGTTTTTGCCTGTCCTATTCTGCATCTTATTTCTGTTGAACTTCTTCCATCTGCTGTAATAATTGTACCTAGATATTTGAATTGGTGGACCTGTTTTAATACTATATCATTCACTATGATCTTGCAAGGTGTGTTATTTTCTTTCTTTGAAATAACCATTACTTCTGTTTTCTTGATATTTAGGAAGAGGCCTTTCTCTTTGCTTTCTGTGACTACTACTTTAATTAAGTTTTGAAGGTCTTCCTCACTTTTTGCAATCAGAACAGTGTCATCCCCATATCTCAAATTATTTATGTTATGTCCTCCCACTGATATTCCTGGGATATCTACTATTGCACGCAATATGTTTTCACTGTATAGAGAGAACAGGTCTGGTGAAAGCACGCATCCCTGTCTGACTCCTTGTTTTATTTGTTGAAAAGGGCCAAATTGATTTCATACTCTTATTGCTGCTGTTTGTTGCCAGTACATGTTCTTGATTATTCTTAAATCCTTGCTGTCAATGTTCAGATTCTCTAGCATGTGTATAATTTCGCTATGTTTAACTTTGTCAAAAGCTTTAGTGTAGTCTATAAAACAGAGGTACAGATCTGTTTTTACCTCTAGACCTCTCTATTAGTGTTCTCAATATATAAATCGCATTGTTGGTGCCTTTGCCTTCTACAAATCCACATTGTTCTGGACTTATTTCTGATTTTATTTTGTTTCTCACTCTCTTCATGATGATTCTAAGAAGTATTTTGGTTATTTGGCTCATGGGGCTGATTGTACGGTGTTCTTCACAATCGGTGGTCCCTGGTTTCTTAGGTAATGCTATGAATATGGATCTCATTAAGTCATCGGGTATGTTTCCGCTGTTATATATGTCATTCAGCAATTTTGTGATTATTTCAACTCCAAAGTCATCTAAAGCTGCTAATTCTTCTAATGTGATATTGTCTGGACCTGGGGGTTTCATATAGAATCCGTAAAAAAAACAATTTTTTGTCAATTTTGTTTATTCGCTCTGCTAAAGTATGTTTTTTTTTTACTTTCATCCCTTCAAATAAATTAGCAGAAAGAAGAGAGAACTTAGCCGGATTCATTTTCAGACGGAAAGGAATATATTTGTCTTCTGTACGGAAGAAAAAATGCTCCCGATATTATCTTTAAGATTTTAAATACCACACAAGTACACATCATTATCTAGCAAATGAGTTTTCTCTAAAACTCCCACTGAATATCTTTTGTAGTAGGACAACATTCCTCCTAGATTTCCAGAATAATGGAGCCAAGAAAACGGAAATGTGTTATGTCGCTGGTTTTATTTGCGGCAGTGGTCCGACATATTCGACATAGGTGTATCACATAATACGTTCAGTACCACTTCCACGGAACGTCGATAATATGTACTACTTACTGCTTAGCAAAACTTCATTACACTGTTATCCTGCGAATTTCTGTAACCATCATTATCGGAGATCGTGGTGGCTGGGATTTTTTAATTTGAAGTTCTGATATGACCAAATATAACTAACTTCCGAGGTTGAAAAGAGTATACCTTACCATAAGAGATACATTTTACTTAACAAAAGTCTGTAACCATATCGCTAGTAGAACAGACGTACTAGAGAACTAGTTCCTGTACTGTACACTGAACAACTACCTGCAAGTTAACCACAGTCAACTGCCGAAGACGGATGTGTCGGGCCACGGGCGCAAATAAAACTGCGACACAACGCATTTCCATTCTCTGGACTGCATCCTGCTTGAAATTTAGTAGAACCATGGTCCTGCTGTAAGGGAGATCCAGCGGGAGTTTGAGAATGAACGATGAAGAAGAAGAAGAACCACAGTCAAGCATGCTTGACATTTCCGCTGTAGATATCAACGTAGCTACAGACGCACACTAGAAATTGTTGCTCTTCTTCTATCTCAAACTCGTGCAGATTGGCAGGATGTAGTCCAAAGAGCGGAATGCATTGTGTCATTGCGTATAGTTTGGCTGCGGTATATGTGAATTTCGTTCTGACATATCCGACTTCAGCATATTTTCTATGTCACTATGACCCTCTATGATATGGAACAGTCAACTCCCACCTCTAAATCATCTTAGTCGTCTCTTGCGAATTGCGTGACAGGACATGTTATTATTCTGTACTTCCATTTTGTACCCACGGCAACACACGGACGCCAGTAGTTTTTGGTAACCTACACACTGGAGATATGAATTTGTTATGTGTTATTTATACGACTACACCCTTGGTCCCATCAACCTGTTGTCATGACGCAAATTTTTATTCATTGATTCATTGATACCATGCCTTCCGGCGTAGGCGATCATGTCTCTCCACAGTCCCCTGTTTGTTATACATTTAAATAGAGTTTCTGATGATTCTACATCATACCAGGCTTTCAATCCAACATTTTCACACGTTGTATTCCTCAGTCTCTCTTACCCTCGATCTTTCCAGTTGTTAAGATGTTCTCCAGCCCACCTCTTCTCATGATATGACACAGAAACTGTGATTGTCGTCTTCTAAAACAGTTAATAAGCTCTCTATTTGAGTTGACCAGTTGTAGAATTATAACATTATTCTTTTTAGCTGTCCATATTTTCAACATTCTTCTACATTTTTATAATTATAGAATTACTTCACATTTACAGTATAAATATTTTGGACATGACACCTTATTGAAGATCTTACTTGAGGGAAGAAAAGTCAAAGGGAAGCGAGCAAGAGGTAGGCAGAGATACAAGTGGGAGAGTAACATCACACGATGGACAGGTTACAGTCTAGTAGAGTGCACCACCAAGACAAGAGACAGGGGTTGTTGGAGATCCATTGCAGCCAACCTTCGTTGCGGAGACGGCACTTGATGATGATGACAGTATAACTTTTGTTAGTTGAATGGCTTCGTGGATGAAACAAACGTCTGTGTTAGTTCTCAAACTCCTATCAGTCAGCTTGCTATGTGGTGCCCGTTAGCTGGACTACATTCTGCTAATCTGCAGAAGTTTGAGAACAAATACAAAAAAAGAATTAGCAATTTGATTCAGGGAACCGATTTCGTTGTATTCTTCTTCTTCATCGCTCATTCTCAAACTGTCACTAGTTCTCTCATGCATGTAGCAGAACAATGGTCCTAGATTCCCAACAAAATGTAGTCCAGAGAATGGAAATGCGTTGTGTCGCCGTTTTATTTGCTCAATGGCTCGGCACATTCGTCTTCGGTAGGATTTAGTTGTGTGGTGGTTTACAGATTGATTGCGCAGTAAAATAAACTGGGACGACCATTGCTACAAACTGATTGTGAACCCGGGGGATGTCCCATGTTATGTGACATGTTTTACACTATTTACATTATTTCGTGAATTCTACAAGAATTGCATTGGCATCCAGTGTATTCAATCACCTAACTAACATCTAGAAATCACAAACAATAAGTAAATATACCAAACTACGACTGTTAAACTACAATGTAATATCTGTATTAACATATGGTTGCGATAGTTGGGAAATAACAAAAACACTGGAGAAGAAATTAAATTCATTTGAAAATAAATCTCTTAGAAAAACAAGCAAGTAAGACGCCAAATAACAATGTGTTTAGACAGAAATAAGAAGAAAACAACGGACTTGTATCAGACATGTACTTAGAATGAATGAAAACAAACTTCCACCAAAAACATTAAAATGGATGGGTACCAGATGACAAATGAAAAAGAGGAAGACCAAGAGATACTCTTCGCAGAACAACCATAAAAGTGGGCATGGGTCTCAACAACATGTAAGAATTACATACAGCAGCAGCACATCGTTCGAACTCGATAGCTGCGGTTTCTGCCCTATGTACCGTATTCGGCACTGAATGAATATAGATAGATAGATGAATGGATTGATATACATACATATATATGTGTGTGCGTGCGTGCGTGTTTGTATATATGTGTGTGTGTTATATAGACAGGCAGACATTTAGATATATATTTAGATTTAAACGATAGATCGCCCGTGTGTTGTCATGGCCCGAAAAGGAAGCAAAGAATAGCAACTGTTTACCTTCCACGCATGTCGTAAAAGGCGACTAAGGAGGTTATGAGATGGAGTTGTCTGTACCATCCCATATAGGGTCAGTGACCCAAAGCCATACTGATGTCGGATGTGTCAGACCGAAAGGTGCAGATATCGCAGCACAGCTGTAAACTATGACACAGTGCATTCCGTTCTCCGAACTACATCCTGCTAATCTGCAGGAGTTTGAGAACGAACACAGAAGACGAAGAAGAAAAGATAGATAAATCCATTCACGTGATCAATCCATTTCTCAGTGATGTGAATTCTTTTTCCCGTACCCTATCAATCAGTTCTGTTGTGTTGTCCGGTATCTCTTACTGAGTTCGTAATGTAGGCTGCTTCCCACGAGACTGAACAGGTGACACTTCACGTCTGTGACAGTTACTAGAAATATACACTGTTATGGTCACATACATTCATCATCATCAGATGCAGTCTCCGCAACAAGTATTCGCTGCAACAGACCTCCAATATCTTCTGTCTCTTGCCTTGGTGATGCACTCTGCTAGATTGTATATTGTCTATCTTGTGATGTTTCTCTCCACCTTGTATCTCTGCTTACCTCTTGATCGCCACCCCTCGACTCTACTCTCGAGTAAGGCATTCAACAAGGTGGCATATCTTTTAATTAGAAAATAAAGAATAAATATAATTGGGGATTTTGAAAAGACAAAGGGAAATTTGTTATACAAGAATTAAGATACACATACTGGCCTTCTGTTACACCAATGAATGTTAAACTTTATGGTACAAAACAAGAAATGGAAAACACTGTCCAATTTATACAAGAAACAACACTGCAGATATAGACATTATTAGCGAACGAAAGAAGAAGAAGTTATACAAGAATGCGCTATAGAGGTGTCCCAATTATTTATTTATCAAAATGTAGATAACGCCATATTTGAAAAATGTTTCTTTCTCCGCTCGTTCTCACATTCCCGTTGATTAGTAGGATGTAGTCAGAAGAACGCAATGCGTTGTTTGATTGTCGACAGCTAAGCTTGGATATCTACACCTATCGACCTGAAGTATCCAACTTCAGTATGGCTTCTGTGTCACTTTTACCCCATATGCCCTATGAGATGGAACATCTAACTTGACTCCGAAACATCCTTAGTCGCATCTTACAAGGTGCTATGTTTTCCAAAACGAAGTTATCCTTATTGTTATATATATCAACATATCAAAGACATCAATTGTCTTCTAGTTTTATGTTCTATCATATTTCTGGGCCACAATAATATAGAATAGATGTAGCATGTTCTAATTCTCATTGGGTCAAAAGACATGAGTCCATGGACCGCTGGATTTAGCAACCAACCATAATTCTCATTGTATTTTGGGACCACTGGATTAGCAACTAACCATTGTTAGTTTGTGATTTGTTTAGATGTCAATATTTTCCTCGTGTCATTGAAAGTACTTTTAGTCATTTCTATTCTCCTGTTAACCTCTGTTTCACATCTACCATCATTTATGATATGTTTAAATGTTGATATTTCTCTCATGTTATTCAAAGTACTTTTAACCATTTCTGTTTTTCTTACTGGCACATGAATTACAAGGACTGAGAGGAAAGCAAAGTACATATCGCAATAAGAGATTAAGTATGTTGTTACTGGTCGTAGGATTGACTGGTCGTAGGATTGACTGGTCGTAGGATTGACTGGTCGTAGGATTGACTACCACACCCCATATTATCCGCTGTCTTGAATTTTCATGCCTTGACTGATGTAAGAGATTCAATACATTTATTGAGTTTGCGTGTAGCATCCTGATTACTGCGGTGAGCCTCCTGTTTGTTTGCCTCATGCTTTACGTCTGTACTTGCTAGAGCAGGTTGTGGTTTGCTCGAATATATGAAGGTCTGGACAGTCTTGGCTATCATCATCTGTTGGCTGTATTAAGCTATATCTCAGAGGCATGAATCTAGTCTCGATGGGACCAACACAGATCACTATCAGATTAAGAACAGACTAGAGAAAGCTGCAATTATATGCCTCAGAACACACCCGACTCTGGAGTCACATGAACACACAAATCAGCGTTTGCAACACAGCCATGTGTACATGTGAACAGTAAACTGCAGGAAATATATTTCAAGAATGTTTTGAGTATGAGATGCTGACACAAACAGACTGTCCAATTAAAACAACACTATAATCAAAACTATGTGTCATGTGACGTATTCCTTCCAGAACGTTGTCTTCCCAATGAACTCTCTGAACCTCTGTCTTGGGCGATGTGGCTTGCATTTTCTAGCGATGTATTCACGTTATCTTTAATGTCGTCAGTCCATCGTCTTCTTGGTCTGCCCCTTCTCCTCTTCCCAGGCACTCTTCCCTCCATTATTTGTCTTTCTAAACAGTTATGTCTCTTTATATGACCAAACAGGCGTAGTTTTCTTTTTGTTATTGTGTTTAGTAACCAACACTCTGGAATATTCAGTATGTTTATAATATCTGAGTTTCTGATTTTATTCTTCCATGATATTCTAAGTATCTTCCTGTAGCATTTCAGCTCGAAGGCGTTGATCCTCTTTGCCGCTGTTTTACTTAGAGTCCATGTTTCACAGCCGTATGTTGCAAACGGAAAAATAAAAGTTCGTAACATTAGCACTTTCGTTTCTATTTTGTTGTTTTTCCATATGTTTTTCAGCCGTGTTATTTTGCAATATGCCATTACCAATCTCTTCCTTATTTCTGCCATGCAGTCTCCTGCACCGTTGATGTTTGCTCCTAAGTATTCAAATTTATCCACACATTCTATCTCGGTATTGTCTATTCTGATTTTTGGTTGTTGTGTTGTTATATCTGTTGACATGATTTTTGTTGATCAAAACTATATGGACATATAAAGGTCTTCAGTCAAAATGGCCGACAAGAATGAATGTGTTCTTATATCGGTGCTCAACTAATAGGATTTCCTTCCCGAAAGAACCGGCAACCTACGGGAATAGTGTGCCTAGATATTTGTTGAGGTTTTGAGCACGCTGAATATATACGAAGGATGGCTGGTGAATACAATTTTACATAGAAAACTGATATATTTCTAACATATAAAAAGATATAATGGCATGGAAATACGCATATTTGAGGACATAATTCCGGGAAGTAGAAGAAGTAGTAGACCTAGAAGAAGATGGACAAATGACATCAAAGACTGTATGAAGATAACATAGGCAGGCAGATTGGCACAAGATAGAGTCGGATTTAGACATCAATTGCAAATATAACGTTCTGGAAAGAACATGTCACGTGATGTCGATGATGATATTGACCTCTATATGAGCTGTGAAAGACGGGTGTTGAGGAGTCATACTTACAGGTATCAAGCTCGTAGAAAAAAATGGGGTGGGTGTGGGGTATTCAGTCACTTGTAGCAGGACATCGTTCTTATTAGATTTCCAGCAGTATTTAGTCCAGAGAATAGAAATGCGTTGCATCGCCGTTTTGTATACGCCGATGGCCCGACAGATCCGTCTTCGGCAGAAGGGGTATTCAAACATAACCCTCCCTCAGCAAATCCGAGCATGTCTTATAGGAACTTAGCTAAAAGGTCGATAGAACAACATTCCATAGCGATTCCCCGTAGCGATTTTTCACCCAAAAAAATGTCATCACATTTTTCATCGGAGGAATTTGCACACGAGTGAACTTATTTTTTAGGTAACGCCTCTTTCTCTCTTTCTCTCTCTCTCTCTCTCTCTCTCTATTTCTCTCAGGTAAATGTATCAACTGCCCTGGTAGGTATAGACATGTTTTAAGCAAACGAAAGAAGACGAAGAATTGTATCCGTAGTATGCCTTGAGATTGCAGGTAAGTTGAAGACCATATTTATGATTTAGTAAAAAGCCAGTGACAAACAAGGCCTTTGCTTCTAGTTCAGGATGCAAAGTGTATGATCACTCCTCTTTCCACTTTAGAGGCTTTTCCACTATCCGCCACCTGTAGACGCTTCTGGTAATGGTCGGTAGGTCCCCCCCCCCCCCAGGAAACAAACCATTTAATATGCTTATTAACGCTGTTTCTAGACAGGACTGTAGATGTCTTCGGTAAAGGGAGGTGAGTTAACCTCTCACACCACAATCTACAAGCTTGCCTCTATACCAAACTACTATTTTATTCCATAATTTCAGATCTATTAAGCCGATGTTCACCGAAGCTACCAAGAACAGTCTTCTTGAAAGCGACAGAGTGGGGAAAGTGTTATGAGTTTCATATGGAAGAGAGGGAATGGAGACACGCAAATAATGTTTGTGCATCCAGAGGTGGTCACCTGGTCACTGTAAAAGAAGAACGTGTGCAGGTAAGATACGTTGTTTGCTAATATACTTTTTTTTAAAAACATAGCGATAACACCTGTGATAAAGTATTTTTGTCACTGATTACTAATAGACTCATAAATAAGGAAAATATCAAATGTCAAGTAAAGTCAATGGGAAGCAACAAACCAAAAACAAACAAATTAAAAAATACAGAGTTCCTAAGAGTTTTTCTTTCACTGTTGTTTCCCCGTCGAGGTCAGATCCTTGCTGCAGAGAAGGGGTTTAGTCCAGCCAACAGCTGCTGAAAGCGAACACTAGCCATGATCTACTGAAGGTCACAGTCTGCCGTAGAAAGTACAGGTGCTGAATATGAAGACAACTACAAGTGTCAGGCCGATAGGCGCAGATATCAAAGGCCACAGTCTGTGGTATGCTGAAGTTGGAACTGTCAGGCCAATCAATGCATATATCAATGTTAAGCTGTAAACCATGACACAATGCATTCCGTTCTCAAGACTACTACCTGCTAATCTGCAGGAGTTTGAGAACGAAGCAGAAGAAGAAGGCATATCCTGCTGATTCTTGATTATGAATCAACTAAACAGCACAAGAGGAATTCCCATAAGTGTTCTGCTTGCCATTCTGTCAACAATGTAAGAGTAGGTCTATATACTTTCCGTATCCCAGCCAGTTATAGGTTCTTCTGGTCTTACCGTTCAGGACGCACGCACGTTTTTTTTGGGGGGTGGGGGTTGCCTACACAACGGATGTTATTCGTGGGTTTTCTAATGTAAATCTCTCTTGCCTTCTATCTTGGGCCATTGTCGCAAATAAAAAGGTGACGCAACGCATTTCCATTCTCTGGACTACACCATATCCGAAATCTAGTAGGACCATTGTCCTGCTACAAGAGAGATCCAGTGAGAGTTTGAAAATGAATGCAGAAGACATTTGGTTGCGAGATTTGGAAAATAATAAAAACACTGAAGAAGAAATTAAATTCATTTGAAAATAAATGTCTTAGAAAACTTTTAAATATTGGTTGGAAAGAATTCAAGCCAAACAAGGAAGTAAAAGAAGACACTAAACAGCAATATGTTTCCACAACAATAAGAAAAAATGATCGATTTGTTTCAGACATGGATTTAGAATAAATAAAACAGACAGCCACCACAAGCGTTAAAATAGTTACCAGATGGCAAACTAAAAAGAGGAAAACAAGAGAGAATCCTCGCCAAACAACCATCAAAGAGGGTATAACGATGGATCTCAGCATAATGCAAGGACTACACATATAATCATCATATCGCTCCACCAACTGGAGAGCTCTGGTTTTTTTACCTATGCACCGTATTCGGCGCTGAAGCAACATAGATAAATTGATAGAATATTTTTTGAAAAGATGATACATATCATATATTCTTTCCAGAATGTTTTCTTCATTGCTGGATACTCTGAACAACTCTCTGTCCCAGGCAAGCAGGCTTGCATTGCCAGAGACATGTGCATACATTCTTCGATGTCGCTGGTCCATCGTCTTTTTGGTACCCCCTCTTCTTCTCTCGCCTATCACTCTGCCCTCCAGAATCAGCCTTTCATTACCATCATGTCGCTTTAGAGTCCAGAATAATGTAGCTTTCTTCTTATGATGGTATATAGAAACCACCCTCAAAAAGATTATAGAAATAATAATAATAACAACAAGAATAAGGACGAAAATAGTTGATGTTTCTGTACAAGATCTTCGTTGAAATAGATATAATAATGATACATAAAAATAATTGATGTAAAAATATGTTTTCCGTGAATTTTTTTTTCTACTACTTTTTCTCCTTTCCTGTTTTATAACTCACATTTAGTTCCATTTTCTCATTCCTAGAAATTTCTCTTGAAAACTTTGTCAGAGCTCAGATGGCCACGTAATGGTTTATGGCTAGGGGCGACAGACAGGGAGAAGGAAATGGAGTGGAGGTGGGTAACAGGTATGTACTGCTTCAGCTACTGAACTCAGAAGTGGATGGTCTGAATGAAGCTCTCTTGCCAGTGCGAAGCTATCGCCAATGCATAAATGTCAACCTGTTAAGATTAAAAACAATAGAACCAAAATAAGTTCAAAAAAACCTTACATGATCAGCAATTGTATTTACACACTGTAATCAATTGGTTACATTAGAGCAGGTTGCTGATTCATCGGTTTATGGGTTCATCCCATCTGACCCAAGGCTATTCTGCATATGCATGTGTTTGTGAGCTGTTGCTTTTGTTTCATATACAGCGTTCCATTTATCTGTCCCTGGTAGAGAAACATTTTTCCAAATGGATGTCACTGGTCCATCATCCTCTTGGTCTTCCTCTTCTTCTCTCACCTGGCACCATCCAATGCTGAGCAATCAAAAATTTGTGTGGTCAATAGTTACGTAGAAAGTAGTGCACAGCTGGTATCCAGGATTGTACTGTGGTTGTATTCTGTTAATGTGGATGTATGTGAAGTTGGAAGATGATACTCAGGTCTTTCTTTCCCAGAAGTTGACGCTGTCTTCGTGATTTAGCTTGGTCATATATTTGTAGATTTCTCTCTGTGACATGTCCGTTCAGCCAAGTTTCTTTGTCCGCAGATTTCAACATCTTTTTTAAATATGTGTGTAGTTGTGAGTATGTATTATTGTCTTACTCCCTTCTCTGCCTTTCTTGTCATTGCCAGGTATTGTATTCAATCGATAAAGACAACCAAAATACATTTATTTATGTTTCAACAGCATACATTACAAGAATTTGTTTTTATTTTCTCACTACCAAAAAAGTAATTGTTAATATGTTGTGAATAAACATGTTACCTTTGTGTGTGTTGTTATACAGTAGGCCCCCCTATACAGTCAGTGCCCCCCTCACAACTACCATACAAATATTTACATCTAAGTACAGATAAAACTACAGGTGACACCTATGTCAGACCAACCACCATACAACAATAAAAACATCCTAGTGGATGACATACTTATTACATCCCCATCGAACCCAGATCCTTGACGAGATGGGGTTTAATTCAGCCAGAAATGGCTAGAAACCAGGCTAACAGGGACTAAGTCTACATTCAATCAGGAACTCAATCCTGTCTGGCAAGTTACAATACTGAAGTCAGCAACGTTTGACCAGAAGGCGCACTGCAACATACAGAAATGTGATAGATTATATAGATAGATTAGATCAATAGATATATTAATTAGAGAGATTAGATAGATGGATAGATAGATGAGATAGATAACTATATAGACTGACTGGATAGATATGATTGACATATGATTGACTGACTGACTGACTGACAGATAGGCAGGCAGACAGAGAGACTAGATTTATAGAGTGATATGTGGGTGGATATATTGATTGATAGGTTGATAGAGAGATTTATTGATATGTTGATTGATTGGTAGAGTGATTGATTGATTAGACATAGATTAGGATGGGTGACTGGATGGATGGATAGATAAGACTAGGCGAGGATGGGTGGGTGGAGGGATAAATTAGATTAGGTTGGATGGGTGGGTTGTGGATGCATAGATTGGTGGGTAGATGGAATGTTTGATAAATAAGATTAGGATTAGAATTAGATTGGATTAGATTAGAGATAGACTAGATTAGGATAGACATGGTGGGGATGGATAGATACAGTGTTGAGAAAGAAAGAAAATAAGCTAAGTCTTTTGACCCACCCTGCAAAATATTGTGTGAGCTACATAGCTGCAATTGATTTCACTGCCATTACCGATACATTGAATCAGGATTGCACTCATTTTGTAAATGTCAGTGGAATTAAATTTATGTTTTTGATTTTAATATTTGTAATTCTTACAATTTTGTGTGTGGTCAATTTTAAAATTGTTTACTAAGGAGTTTCACCATTTTTTGCCATATTGTGCCTGAAATTTGACTAAAATATTTATTAACTATCTGGCACCCACTTCTGCAAAATTATTCATTGCAAATATTTATAGTTTAAATGTCCATAAATATGTTCATAAATTGAAACCAAATATTTCTTTTACTGTCAGGTGAGCTAGTAAGTGATGGCTATAGCCGGTGGGCTTCTGGACAACCCAGTTGTGGAATTTTATGTTTTGAGGATTGTGCTCTTATGAGATGGAGGGAGGGGGGAAAATGGCATGACTACAGATGTGACTGGCTAGAGGATTACTCATTTATTTGTGAATATGGTGAGTTTATGCAGCCATCTGTGTAGATTACATGTAGCCATCTGTGAAAATTACCAGTAACTATGTGTAGATTAAATGTAACTATCATTGTAGATTACCTGTAGGTATCTTTGTACATTAACTGTAATCATCTATGTTGATTACCTGTAGCCACATGTTTAATTTAGATTACCTTAGCATCTGTGTAGATTACTTGTAGCAATCTTATTAGATACCTGTAGCTTTTGTGTAAAATACATGTAACCATCTGTATAGATTACTTTTTGCATCTGTGTAGATTGCCTCTAGCCACCTGTGTAGATTACCTGTAACAATCTTATTAGATACCTGTAGCATTTGTGTAAAATACCTGTGACCATCTGTGTAGATTAACTGTAGCCATCTGTGTTGATTACCTGTAGTTGTCATTGTAGATATGTGTCTGTATTATTCTTCTGCATTCATTCTCATACTTCTGCTGGTTAGCAAGATGTTGTCTGAAGAAAGGAATACATTCTTCTTCTTCTACCTTGTTCTCCAGTCCAAGTCAGACGCTGATATGGATTTCATCAATGAACTGGACTGTGGTCACCAGTCCCGAGACAAGGCAGTAGTGCGTATCCATCAGAATTGTTTCAGATGGCCATAGTTTTCTTATTGTAATGTCATACAGTGGACATTTCTGTAAAATATGTTCTGTATTTTCTGTAGTTTGTCCATCAGAGCTGTACAGTGGGTAGTTCTGTAAATATGCTCTGTTTTCTGGAGATTGTCCAGAGGGTCAAACTCTGTTAGCAGAGTGTAGTTTGGAGAACTGAATACTATAGCAGCATTCCAAATATATGCAGTCTCAAACTCCCAGTTGTTTGTGAGCTGCTGGGGTACAAAAGGGAAACAAAAAATAGCAACACTGTTTATCTTACATGCTAATTGTAAAAGGCAACTAAGGAGGCTATGGAGTGGAGTTGGCTGTCCCATCCCATATAGAGTCAGTGATCCATAAGCCATGATGAAGTCAGATGTGTCATCTCGAAAGGCGCAGATATCACAGCTAAATTGTAAATCATGACACAACAAATTCAATTCTCTGGACTACTTCCTGCTAATCTGCACAAGTTTGAGAATGACTACAGAAGAAGAATAAAAACAGAACATATTACTCTTTTTCATTTTCCATTTAACTCCCTGTGGAACAAGGGTTGCAACTTGTTCTCCAACAATTTCTATGCTGTGCTATCCTACTCAACTAGGTTCACAAGGTCCCACTTGATTTGGTCTTTTCCTTCATTGCTCTCTTTGACTAGGTCCACGAGGTCCCAATTGATTTGGTCGTGTCCTTCATTGTTCTCTTCAACTAGGTCTACGAGGTCCCAATTGTTTTGGTCTTTTCCTTCATTGTTCTCCTCCAGGTGATACTCAGTTTTCCAACTTTGCTCTTTCTTTATAGACAACTGTACACAACTTACTAAATTGTATAATTTATTTCCCTAGAAATGTTACCAGAACCAACAACAACAGCTACCTCTACCACAACTGCCAAAAACACTACAGTTTTCTTGTTGCCAAAATTAACAACAACCAATACTACAAAGAAAAAGATGGCTGAAGAAATATCAACAGGCACCAACTCAAGTACTCTACTTTCTTCAGTGAGAGCCTTAGAGTCTGAATACCTCTTGCATGCTCACAAAGAGAATGTGAAAGAAGACACGAATAATCTGAATGCAAAGAACAAGAGTGACGCAGATGCACCAACTGTGGTCATGATTAATGGTAAAAATTCCTAATTATTTAATTTTTCATGTCTGTTTGTTTTATGTTACACTTGTTTTATTTTCTTGGAATGTGAATATATCTGGAGTTTTGTATTTTCTATAAACATGACACAGATGCCTATTATCACAAACCTTTGTCATGGTTAGCAGTAGGAAAACCTAATGATTAGTCCACATTTCTCCCACTTCATTTGATTTGTTTTTTAAACTTTCTTATTTTTTCATTTGCTTGGAATATGCTTATATCTGAAGTTTTGTCTCTTCTATAAACCTGACTGTGTTTTGTAACTCGTACAGAGGTCTGCAGAGTTTTTCTTCCACTGTTGTTTCTCTGGGCAAGTGTGTTTGCCTTTTTTTGTTGTGAAGACATGTTATCTAGTCATGTTGCGTGATACCATGTTTGCTGGTGCGCCTCTCAGCCTGGTATCTCTGACTTCAACCCCATTGCTTGCTTGGGCAAACTGTTGCGGTCCTACTCGATGTCAGGGATGGTCTGACCAATGTTAGTTTCCACTAATGATACCGCGTGCCAGGTACGAGATCATATCTGGAGAAAATAGTTTTCTGCTCAGGATTTCTTGACTGCCAAGACTGCCCTCCCATCGACCCAGCTGTAAATGGGTACCTGGTGCATGAGTTGGGGCAGGTAAACACAGCAAGGAAGGGAACTGACCACCCCAACTAATAGTTGTGCTGATTATTACATAAAGAGTTATCTTCATTCCCGATGGCAGGGAATTGCTGCCATGGGACCTACCTTTTCCAATTATCAAATTATGTATATACATTTTCTTTAACTTTGTAGCCGGGCAAGCTTTGTCTGGCAGTTTGTCTAATACAGTGTTTCTGTAACTGTTTCTTGCCACTCCCCCCCTTTTATATAGATTATATAGGCCAGTACCCCTTTCATATAAATTATATAGGCATGTCTCCCAATTACATCCCCCATTTTTAAAAATTCTCTATTATTACATCTGCATGAGAAAGACCTACATGTCTTACCAATGAATGACAGACCTACTCTTACATGGTCCTACCACCATGTAGGACTATACTTCTAATATGGATTATATGACTATATAGTGAGGTTTTTCTTTCTATGAAAACCAAGAGAGACTCTTTGCAGAACAACCATCAAAATAGCATCACATCGCTCGAACCAGAGAGCTCTGATTTCTGCCATATGCACTGTATTCAGCGCTAAAGGAATATAGATAAATAAATAAATAGATAGATAGATAGATAGATACATATATAGATAGATAGATGATGAAGAAATGCATGTTAGTTGATCTTTGTCCTATGACAAACTCCTAGGTGGTGGAGAATTCCATATGTACCATCACTGCAGATGAGTCAACAGATCTGACAGAAGAATTATGAACTAGTTAGTCTAAAATGATATACTACCCACCTCACAAGGCATGATAATGCTGGGATACAGCTGCTCTGGAATGTCTCCCTTCAGGAATTAAATATGCATCCATAAACCCTCTAACAGAACCATCATAATACAGCAAACAGGATTTGAACCAGGTCTGCTCACATGGCACCTACTCACTTCGCAACTTGAGTTAACACGTTTTCCATCTTTGACCACATTGCATCCTGCATCTAACCAAATCATGCCTTTGAAAAAGCGAACCTTACGGGTTCTGGTGCCACCTCAGTTAAGATTATGGGCTGCGAAGAGCTACCTGTTCATAGCTCAAGGGTTTACTTCATCATCATCCCTGAAACAGGTGCTGAAGACAGAGGCAACTAGCCAAGAAGTGCACCACAACAATCAGGAAGCCATGCACTACACATGAAATGGGAACATGTTATGTATCTGACATTTGTTAGAAGAGACAAAACTTAGATATAAACACATTCCAAGTGAACGAAAGAAGTAGAATCAACATTTCTCTTGGGGTCGAGATCAATTATAAACGGGTAACTTTTATTGTTATTTATTTGTACACATTTCTACTTGATCTGTTGGATGTATGTTGAGGACTGGACAGAATGATCCATGTATTCAACCAGCTACTTCCGGATCCATCAGTGTGCATGAAATCAATATTTGTTTGGGGGACTGAGCACCTACGGGTGTGCTCGGAGTGCAGTGATATCGGCTCATATTCAGTAATGAACACATTTCTAATGTCTCCTTTGTTTAATTCCTATATTATAATCACATTTTAATTTCCTATTATGTGGTTTTTTAGGTGTAAATGGGGCCAGAGCTGAGCAGGTTCAGGAAAGAGCATCATCAACATCATCTTCCTTGGGCTCAGGTTTGTAGCATTTTATTGTATCAATCGTACTTACCTACGTAAAACACAAGGCTGATCAGCTTTATAATGAATGCACACTATCAGACTATAGGGTATGGGTATGAAACAAAATACACATAACAGTTTACAAGACAGTTTGAACATTTCAACCTATAGATCTTTTTCAAGAAAATAATGAACAGAGTTTGAAAATAATGGCACTATCACAAAAACATTAGATGGCAGACATTTAACAGCAGAGATTTCCAAGGTAACAATGATATAACATACACAAGTATAGTCATAGAGATGCGCATAAAAAAATATATTGAGAATGAGAACGAAATAAAACAACTCCACCTGAAAAGAAGAATGACAGTACAATAAAGGCACCACCCAAATCTAAATGAATGATCAATATTAAGACCAAATAACTTAAGGTTACCAAACAACTGCAACTTACTAAATGAAACATATAGAGATCCAACGTCTGTGGCTGAAAATCCCAATGCAGTGACCTAAATGTCACTGGCAAAATGATGATCAGGACAGGAGCAGGTTGCGATTTTTTGCATTGTATCAATCATATTCTTCTGCTTCATCGTTCACTCATACAACATATTAATCTCTCTTATAAAGATGGCGGCCTGTCTCGAGTGTCACATCTCTCATACGACTTCATTGATCTCTCTTATAAATGTAGTGGTCTGTCTCAAATTGTCACATCTCTCATACGACCACATTGATCTCTCTTATAAAGATGGCGGTCTGTCTCAAGATTGTCAAATCGTTCATGTGACCACATTGATCTCTCTTATAAAGGTGACTGTCTGTTTCAAGATTGTCACATCTCTCATACGACTTCATTGATCTCTCTTATAAATGTGGTGGTCTGTCTCAAGATTGTCACATCTCTCATATGACCATACATCTCTATATGACCATATTGATCTCTCTAACAAAGATGGCGATATGTCTCAAGATTGTCTCATCTCTTCGGCATAGTTTTTCCCTCAGGTTGGTTGAGGAGCGATACATCTCTGTTCTATTTTTTTCATGAAGGCAACAGAACAGTCTCGGAGCACATGTTCTACTGTATGCTTGTCTTCTCCACACAGACACATGTCTGTCTGACCGAGTTTCAGCATATTGTACATGTTCAGTGTGCAATGGCCAGTTCTAAGTAGGAGAATTGTAACCTGGTCACTTCTTGGCAGTTAGTAGTACTCTCTGATTATTTTCTGGATGTTCTTTTAGCAATATTCTTCTTCTTATTCAGTGTTCATTCTCACACGTCCACCAGCTCTCTCATAGCTGGACAATGATCCTACTAGATTTCCAGCAGGATGTAGTCCAGAGAATTTAAATACTTTGTATTGTCATTTTTTTTTCGCTAATGGCCTGACACATCTGTCTTCGGCGGATAGCCATATTCAATACCTTATGAATACCTTATGTGTTGCCAGGACCTAAAATTGAAGCAAAGAAGATCAAGACTGTGAGCTGCATGCCATACATGTTGTAAGAGGCAATTGAGAAGGTTTGAGGGTAGTGTCGGCTATCACATAGATCAAGGTGACCCAAAAGCCACGCTAAAGTCGGATGTGTCAGGCTGGTGTAGATATCACAGTAAAACTATAAATCTTGACACAAAGCATTATGTTCTATGGACTACACTTTGTTAATCAGCGGGAGTTTGAGAATTAAAGACAAAACACTGTAGTCAGGTGTATTGGGTCATTGGCGTATATAAAATAGTGACATGGCGCATTTTTGTTGCTTGGACTACATCCTGCTCGAAATCTAGTAGGACCATTGTCCTGTTATAAGAGAGATCCAGTGGGGGTATAAGAAACAGAAATAGACAGGAAAATGTATTACAGCATAGTAAAATGCTCTTTTTACAACAAACTCATAATTCTTATATCCAATAATTCACACGTATGTTGCAGAGTCCAGAAATGGGAGCAAAGAATATCAACACTGTTACCAGCCATGGTAGTTTTGGGGTGGAGTTGTCTGTCCCCTCATATAGGGTCATAGTAACCCAGAAGCCATGCTGAAATTGGATGTATCAGACTGAAAGGCGCATATATTGCAGCCAAGCAGTAAACCAAACATGTTCTCCAGACTACATCCTACTAACTTGTAGAACTTTTAAAATAAAAGCAGAAGAAAAGAAGATATTTAATAACTGTGATTGGAAATAAGTTGTTTTGTTTCTTTGTTATTCTAATCCACTTTTTATCAATTTTACTGTTTTTTGTTCTTTGCTATTCTAATCCACTTTTTATCAATTTTGCTGTTCTGTTTCTTTACCATTCTTCTTCTTCTTCTGCGTTCGTTCTTAAACTCCTGCAGATTAGCAGGATGTAGTCCGGAGAACGGAATGAGTTGTGTCATGGTTTACAGCATTGCTGTGATATCTGCGCCTTTCGGCCTAACACATCTGACTTCAGCATGGCTTTGGGTCACTGACCCTATATGGGATGGGACAGCCAACTCCATCCCATAACCTCCTTAGTCACCTTTTACGAAATGCGTGGAAGGTAAACAGTGTTGCTATTCTTTGCTCCCCTTTCGGGCCCGGCAACACACGGGCGCTTTACCATTCTAATCCACATTTCATATTTTACGGTACAATACAGGAATCAGTGGACAGATTTTTACAGAACAAATAGCTATAACATAATTAAACGGAACGAAATTCCGATAATGATGTATATACCGACGCTTCCAATATTCGACACGTCGCGCGATGAGAGCCCCTGACCACTCTGCATGCGCGCTGCACACTGAGTGGGAAGTGGTTGGCCAGTTCATTGCTGTCAAATAGCTAGATCAGTATTTTAAGTTACAAATTTTTAAGTTTCCGAGATATTGAAATATCATATGAAACTAAAAAGTTGGTATATTGTCACGTCATTTGTCCACTGATTTTTGTATTGTACCTTTTTTACTGTTTTGTTTCTTTGCCATTCTAATCTACTTTTTATCAATTTTTTTGTTTTTTCCCCCAGGTTCTTTGGCTTTGGTTATTGTTGCAGTGCTGGTGATCTTAGCTGTTGGAACTTGTCTTGTGCTTATTGTTATGAGAAGAAGGTCAGTTTTTTTTTCCTTCAACTTTTTATATGTAGTCTTCTTGTCATTTGCAATTTAACATGTCTACATAGTAAGTACGCATAGTTAATTATGTGATTGCTGACCATTATCTGTTGAAAATGGTCCTATATGACACATGGAAGTTGCTTACTGATATGGCAAGAAAGTGTGAAAAAATATGCTGCCTATCCCATCACAACATCGATCTTGAGAATGGAGATAGAAGCAGTGACCAGCACCCACAATGATTCTAACAGACTCCCAGGGTATTAAGTGATTATTTCCCATGGCTATAATTATCCATCAGTGAAATGTTTATATATAGCGATATTAGATAAAGACTGATTTTTAAAGGGTTGTATGGGAGGGTAAAACTGGGGTTATGGTTTGGTTTATGTAGGTGGTCAGTATCTGCTCATTTCCTCCTGCATTTTCTCATCAGGTAGACGTAAGAAACTTACCGTAGCCATTTTTGACTGAGACAGCAGTCAGTCAAATTCCTAATCAGTACATATTTTATAAAAAGATTAAATGGTAGACCCTTTAAGAAAAACATGAACCAAAGTTTCAAATGGACAATGAGGCCCTCAAATTGGTTAAGTTGCCTAGACATAGTCCCTACATTTAACACATGATTGCTTGCCTGGGCATGTTTTATGGAGAAAGTGCCATGCCCTTTTGCATGAACAACTTCTCAGCTCTGTTGATTACGGTGAATCTAAAAGAAAAGACAATGCTAAAACACATGGAAACAAGCAGAACTACAGGAGATGCTAGAGGATTGTTTAATACACCGTCTTCTACTTTAGGGTATCCCCTCTGGAGTAAATCCTCTGTAGGGTTACTCCCTTGGTCTAAGGCACTCCCTGCTAGCCTACTAGACAGTTGAAATTTTCTGTAGAGGATGACTCCCTTGGCATAAAGCTAACATAATCAATATATATATATATATGTATATGTATTTTTATGCACATACGTTTTTGTATTCACAGGCACAGAAAAAAGCTATTCTATGAGGATGATAGAGGCATTAGTTATGGGAACCCATACTATGAGGCTTCTCCTACCAACAAAAGAAGTGATAGTCATTCTGATGTTAATGACACTGACACTGATACTGATGAACATCCAGGTGCTGGCTGTGGTAATACTGCCACTGCAACAGGCTTTACAGACACCAAATCTTACATAAAACAAACAGAAATGAAAGAGCCACAAAATCATTCTTCACAGCCAAGGTGTGTAATGAACAATTATGATACACCACCTACCTTGATCACTCGTTTACCAATATGTATGAAGAAGAACGTAGAAATTTGCGATCATAATGTAGAGAAGACAACTCTTGTCATGGGAGATAATCAAACAAATCATCACCCCTTGCCAGAAGAAACATCAAACTACTATGATGAAGTTCGCTCCCACTACAGAAATAGTGGCAAAGTCACTTATGATGTCCCTCGAGCTTCCAAACAAAAATGGTACCAAAATAATGATGACCGCTGCAACAGTTTATCAGCCAATGAAGATGAGTACTATAATTCTTATGAGGAGAATATCTATGAATCTGTGGGCAGTCTTGTAGATATTATTGAACAGCAAAGATCCCAGCCAGATCAGCAACTATATCGACAAGATGTTAAAGATGAAGATAATCGTTATGTCCCTTTTCTGTTTGACACACCCAAAGAACCTTAATATGGCTGTCGTGTTTACTAAACTTCCATTAGGAAGAGTAAATCTCCACTTCCATTGGATACATGAAGTGAACACAAAATATTTTTTTAAATGTATAAAAAGAATAAAACCTTGAAAGGAATGAACAATTCACCAATTTAATTGTATAAAGCAGTCATTCACAAAGTTTAGTGGATGTACACCCCCACACTGAAGTAAGTTGAATATTTTGAAGGGCATTATAATTTATGTTTATTTTATACAATTTCTAGCAGGATGTAGTCCACAGAAAGGAAGTATTTTGTGCTGCTGTTTTATTTGTGCCAATGACCCAACACATCCAACTTCAGCATACATTTTTTTAAGTAATTGATTTATATCTAAGAAAAAGAGGTTGATCAAAAAATATACTACCCAGAAAATTACACCAAGGCTGTAGGTATTTATCAATAGATGTGTCCATCGCCTACTTTGCATTAGATACCCAGAGTTGATACATGAGTTATGGAAAATAACAGTGATGTACCAACTTTCACCATTATTTCTTCACCAAAAAATCAAGATGGAAATCAAAAGACAGATATTTACAATTTTTATGCCAACACTGTGCTACCAATGCCAAACATGGTCTTTAACAAAGGAAAATCATTACAAGTGAAATGAAGTGTCTGAGAAAAGCTGCAGTGATTATGAAGACAGCATTTGATGATGATTGGAAAAAAAAGGTTTGATAACTGATGTAATGGTTCATGTTTATCACAGCATTATATTTGAGAATTATCTCCCTTCATCTACTTCCAGTATCACATAGTTGATTGTTTTTTAAAGCTTGTTTGTACAATCATCCATTTTTTAAGCAACGAAAAAATTTTTATAAACATCTCAACTTCTTCTTCTGCATTCACTCTGCTATAGTATAAACCAATGAAGAGCTACATTCAACTCGCCAAGCCATTTTATGTGGATGCCAAAAGAATGGTGCCAAAAATATTTGCTCCGCCCTTAGAAAACACTATTTCAATTTTCAAAGAACTCAGAAAAAAAAATTGTTCTTTAGCCCCCATGCCACACAAAAAAATCTCGGCCCAGCCTGCCAAAAAAAATAAAATATTCCCATCTGGTATTAACATTAAATTTGTCATTTGAGTTGAGAGTTCAGCATTTGTTCTTACACTTGTGCTGCTTAGTAGAATGTAGTCTGAAGAATGGAATGTCTTATTTCACAGTTTACAGCTTGGCTGCAGTGTCTGCACATTTTGGCCGAATACATCCGACTTCAATGTTTCCTTTTAGTTACTTTGACCTATAGGATGGGACAGCCCCTAATATATTTAGTTTCCTATTATGACTTGGATGGCAGATTAGTGTTGCTCTCCTTTTGGGCAACACACAAGCTACCCCGGTAGTATGTCCTATTTTCCTTGGGATTGCTTCAACCCACACAAAAAACCAACCCTACAATACCCAGAAGGCTCCAATTTTCAGAATATTCAATTCTTTGAGAAAAAGACTCCCACTTAGAGGCTGTGAAGTCTCAAACACCCATCCTTGCAGAGTCATCAATGTGGAAGTCTGAAAGCAGAAGAAGAATATGATATCTCTATACACTATGAAATTACTGTAACCCCTTTGTTACTTTTATATTGTAAATCTTCTTCATCGCTCATTCTCAAACTCTTGCTGGATCTACCTTGTAGCAAGACCATTGTCCTACTAGATTTCTAGCAGGATGTAGTCCAGAGAATGGAAATGCGTTGTGTCGCCGTTTTATTTGCACCAATGGTCCGACACATCCATCTTCTGTGAGATATTGTAAATAATAATTTCATACCGCTTCATATTATATGCATGTCTTTTTCTTTGATTAATTCTGATGAATAAATATTGTGTCTACCATTTTTTAAGTATATTTTATAACCAGTTTTAATGTACCCGAGATCTTACGAAAGCTTGATAGCTTTGAAACGTAACATTGAAATATATCTTAGTATTGTTATGTAACATTAAAATAGATCTAAGTTTGTTTTGTAAAGTAACATTAAAATAGATATTAGTCTGTTTTGTTATGTAATATTACAACACTTCTTTGGTTTTGTAATTTAATGTTACACCTCTTACTTTGGTTTTGTAATGTAATGGCAGGATGGTTGGCACCTTTCCTCTTTCCATGTGATAGTATTATTGTTGAAATGTGCTATAAGAAATATAATCTACAATCCATGACTTACAAGACCAGTCTGAGCCACATAGAGTCTTCCACAGTATGTACCAGGAATTACTTAAATTAATTACGAGGAGCCACGTAGCGCAGTAGTTAGCACACTGGCTTCGCATATGAGAATTCCTGGGAGCATTCCCCAGTTGAGGCAGAAATGTTTTTCAGATTGCAATGGCTCCCGAGTCAACTCAGCCTTAAATGGGTACCGGATTAATCCGAGGAAGTAAAGACTGCGAGGAAGAGGAGATGGCTATCACGTTCATTTGCAGAGCCACTGAAATGTGAGATCGGTAACATCTCACACCCCTACGGCATCAATAAATGCTATGGGTTACTTTTTTACCAGGAATTACAAGCCTACTTGTACCACTGTGTACTGTTGTGTGTCTTTTTAAATGTGCAGCCCTTGAACTAACTGCTATGACTTTCTCCTTTGTCGTTATGCCATTCCTGATCTTTCCCCTCAATACAACACGAGCCATAGAATCCTGTGAATTGTCATTTTGTAGCCATGCAGATTGTTGGATATTTTAGTATTTGTGACAGCTGGTAAGTCACAGCACTGGCTTTCTTACATCTTGTTTTGATATTTTTTATCCAGTGTGCCATCCTCTGTAAAGACACTTCTAAATATTTGAACTCTGAGATTGTCTTTAGTTTAATTACCGGTAATAAGATAGATATATTGATGTAGTCCAGAGAACTAAATGATGTGAAAAATTGATCTTCAGATCACTTTACTTGCATATGGAAGAGCCCACAACAATTATATGAATTACATAGTTTCCCCACATACTGCCGCTTTCCTACTGGTTGGATATGCAAATTATCAAAGCATAACTTCTTATTCTGCATTCAGGAATCTTTTGGTCTCGCTAGATCTTCAGGTCAGATACCAGGACAAAGCTCACAGTCTTCTCCAGGTCAGAGCAGTTGCCACAAAGTTTTTGTCTCAGTTTGGTCCATTGTGACCATATCTTGCCTTGCAGTTCTTTGTATTCTGGACAGTCTTGGAGTATGTGTTCAAGGGTTTATATTCCTGTTTCGCATGAATATTAATTTGTGTGGGCCACCCTGATCTGGTACAAGGAACTCTATAGCCTACAGTGGACAGTTCTAAGTCAAAAGATGCTGTTCTGTTGCTGTGTATGAATTTGGTGTATGGGATCTGGTTTTGAGTCCATATCCATATCTTTCTTCCACTGCAATGTATAAAGGTTGCAGATTAGTGTTCTGTCCTCACTGAATGGCAGAGCATCTGAATAGCTAAATTGTTCCATTTTACCTCCTGCTTTTGCCAGGTCATCAGCTCTCTCCAGTGACACCACAATGGGTGGGTAGCCATTGAAGAAAAGCAACACTGCAAAGGATATGAAATATAACATAATAAAGGGACATAACAGGAGTAGATAAAGAAAACAACAGGAAATAGTCTATTCTGGTGACAAGTAGCTCAGTATTTAATCCAGAATGATATCAAATGGGCACCATATTAATTTGGTTAGGTAGATTTTTTAATTCTTTCTACACATCCTAGATCACAGCCTGCCAAAGATATTTCTATATGGTGAGTTGAAGAGGGCATACAATTTCAAGGTAGCCAAAATAAACAATACAAGGACTTGTTAAAGATCTCACTGAAAGCTTTTGAAATAAACCAAGATACATGGAATGAAGCTGCACAAAATATAGCTACATGGCACACTACAATCAAAAAAAGGTTCAGAATCATGTGAAAAGAGGAGAAATTCAGCAGCTCAATAGTGAAGATTAGCTAGAAAGTCATTTTAGGTAGATCAAAACCATCAATAGTGGTCATCCCATGTTAAAATTGTACAAAGACCTTTGTGGCCAGCATATTGCATATTAGCCATCTATGAACTCATAGTCAAGGACATAACTCTTAACAGAATTTAAAAAGTGGGTGTAACAAATGGTCATCCTCATCATCATGTGATGGACAAACAATAAAATAAAGTTATCCCATGATTTTACATGTCCCTCGATATGTCACTGCCCTAAAATCTCTCCACTGTCTGCACATGTAGCCAATGCTGCAAAAAAGGATTTTAAAAGTATGACTTATGTAGAAAGGTTAGCTCCAAATTATATGTCACCATTACAGATATTGACGTGTTTCAAGTGAACAAAAGAAGAAGTAGTATATGATCATGAATGAAGATGCTTTTGGGGCTGTTCATAAATTACATCAACCACTTTTTGTCAGATTGTTTACCCCCCCCCCCCTCCTCATCCCTCCTTTCCCCCTTATCAACACTCAGGGATTCAGAGACTCACCTTACTTAATAATGTGTTTTAAAAATAACAAACACCCCCACTCCTCCAACAACAATAATTTCTGTGCAGATAAAGTACATAAAAAGAGTGTGATATTTCTCAGATTTTGAGGTCTTTAAAAATTCAAATTAAAACAATTAAATTTGTATATACAAACACTTTTTAACATTTCTTTCCCCTCCTTGTCAAACCTTTTCAGTTACCCCCCCCCCCCCCCCCTCAATAAGTGTTGATGTACCCGGTAATTTATGGACTGTTCCTTTCGCTAAACAGAAAAGCACCTTGCCCACTTATGTGACCTAGAACCACGGATGAAAATCTTCTGGCTGTATGCAGAGCGTAGATCAGGTTGATGTCCACTGGAAAGAGCAATATTCTACAACAAAGAAAAGAGTTCATTGTGGGAATCAACGGCCACATTTTAAATGTAACAAATCATATATTTAACGCAATATACTTTCGCAAAAGACACATAAACTACTACATCCATCATTCTACACACAACTCACTGAGATTCCCTCCCCCTGGATGATCCTGAGGGTGGTGGGAGGGCTTTCAGTGTATTGCGCGTAGATAAATTCATTCGCAGCAGAAGTTGCATCTTCTTAATCTCTTAAGTCATGGAGGTTGTATGAAATTATGCATAATATTAAAAAGTTGGAATGTAGACATGTGATGTGACCACTGATTCCTGTAATAAACCAAGAAAAGATTAATATTTATACATCATCAAAAATATAGATTATTATTGTGCATATAAATCTCATATAAATATATTTATTTTCTAAATTTGTATACTATAATTATTTGTTTTCTTTAACACTACACTCTGTTTTGTGTGAACATCATGTCTTGTAGTGCAGCATTAACATCTCTCGATTGTGTTCTATCTGTGACAATCACACAATGTTCTTTCTTGTAGGCAGCAATGAATTCGATGAATACAGTCAAATCCCATTATAACAACGTGGTCCAGACCACAACATATGTACGTAATAACAGAAATCTACTATATACAGTATAAACAAAAAGGAATATATATATAATTGCAGATTTGGAAAAGTATTCTTATAACGAGGGAAATTTGTTATACAAGGATGTGCTATAGTGGGATTTAACTGTACTATCTTGGACTTGCTGTGCTGAAGCAGAGACACTGACCAGCAGTTCTAATTCTAAACAATAAACAAACGCAATAATTTGTGCGTGCATAAATAGTGTTACACCACCAATCTCTTGAATGGATACCTACAGGCAAAAGAGCAAGGGGTAGACCAAAATAAACACTCAGAAGAACAATACTTAGAGAAAGTAAAACAACCAATATTCATACTATTCAAGAACTTCACAGAATAGCTTTGAACAGACAGAATTGGAGAGATCTCTGCCCTATGGGCTAACTTCGGGGCAAAAGGAAAATGAATGAATGAAATAGTGTGTCCAACACCATGCATTCTGTTCTCTGACTATATCCTATTCTGCCATAGTTTGAAAATGAACACACAAGAAGAAATGTAGTCCAAGAATATACGTATATAATTTGTTTGCTAACATTGTTTATTCTGTGACAACCACACATTATTCCTTCTTGTAGGCAGCAGTAAATTCGATTCTATGGTCAGTGCTATTTTGGGTTTTGCCTTTGCAGCAACAGAGGTTCCGACCAGCACTGTCCCACTAAACTGCTAGCTAACAAATTTGTATCACTTTGCTCACAGAGTTTGGACTTGGCTCACAAGACTTATGTATATAAATGTGTGTAAAATGTTTACTATAAAAATAAAATATAGTTTGTGTCATTAGAAAATGCTGAAGAAGATTTAGTTTTTTAAAATTGTATCAAGGTCGAAAATTTGCCAGAAAAAAAGATGTTCGAAATGTATCAGCTCACTGAGATATGTTTTTACTCATGGCCACTCTTATCTTAGAGGGAACATTGATGACCAGCAGCTCTAATTCTAAACAAATACCATCTCTATGAATTTATCTTTTGAGCTGCATTTGTGCATGCATAAAGAAATAAACTGTGTGTTCAAAAAATATGAGTATATATTTTGTGTGCTAACATTATCTGTAGTAAGTTGTCCCATTTATACCATGTATGTATGTGACTCCGTCTGTATTGGTTGGTTGGTTACTGATCCAGCGGTCCATGGGCTCATGCCCTTTGACCTAATGCCATTAGATGGCATTATATTGCTGGGAAGTCTGTGGATTTTCGGCCCACCCCGGGACAGAGCCAGAGAATAACTAACACACCTCCAGGAAGGTATGTTTCAACCTATGCACTGCGCCTAGTCACTGTAGCCAAGATAGGGTTCACTGTGCTCATTCACCACCACCAATTGACTACTGGTTATGCCGAACTTCTCTATAGCTCCAGGCATGCAACAAATGTTCAAGTCAAAAGGATTGTCACGTCCTGAGTCACTGTGCCTCTATGATGGGCCTCAGCCATAGGAAAAACAGTGATGTCAGTTTCCTCCTCATCAGTGCTGCACAGTACATCTCTGGCTCCCTACCAACCACAGAGGGTGCATACATATATATTCAGGCAAACATGAAAAACATTTCAACAACAAAACAAAATCATAACTGTATAGATGACATGCCATGAAGCTTCTATAAGAAGATAACCTCAATATAACGGCATGTTATCCACTAAGGTTTTCTGTTGCATGGATGGTATGTCTAGTGGGCCATTGGTGAGACCCACAGACGCAACCACATGCGTGTCTGTATTGGTAAAAAGAATGTGTTATTAGCAGTCCATGCTCTAGGCTACACATAAAAATACATGGAGAGATACTACAACAGGTAGGTCATGACCAATATCTCGGACACAATCACAAATGATAGTATATGTGAAACAGAAGTTGAAATGATAATAAGAATGGCTAAAAGTACTATCATTGACATGAGAAAAATATTTAAATCTTAAAAACACGCTAAAAATGATAATTATCAAATGCTACATCTATTAAGCCTATATATTAATGTATGGCTCAGAAACATGGACACTAAACAAAAAATTGGAAGACGTAATTTATGCCTTTAAGATGTGGATATATAGAAGAATAGGAAGAACTTCATGGAAATAGCAGAAAACGAATAAAGAGATACTAACAAAACTTCGTATGAAAAAATAACTACGAATAGAAATAAAGATCAAACACATAAACTTTATGTGTTGTGAACATATTTAAAAACATGACACCTTGTTGAAGATTGGGTACCCTACGCCAAACATTTATGTTCAATCTTCTGAAAGTGCTGCTTGCCTTGGCGATTCTTGTATACATTTCATCATCAACGTTGGTATTTTGTGATAACGTACTACTTGTGTTCGTTAATACGTTAATGTTAATCTATTCACAACTTTCAGTGCTACGCAATTTACCTTTGTGCAGGGCTCGAGATAGCTTTTGCCAGGTGCTGGTTGTAACATGACTTCTGTTTTCTCTGTATTAATAGTAAGTCCAAAGTTGGTACAGGTTTTGGAGAATCTTTCTAACACTTTGTAGATCAGCCTCAGAGTTGGCATTTAGGGCACAGTCATCAGCAAATAGGAGATCCCTGATTGTGTGTGATTTGACTTTGGTTTTTGCTCGGAGCCGCCGAAGGTTGAGCAATTCATCTATGCGACATATGTTGTTTACTCACAAGTGTAGAACTCTTAAAGTTAAAGCATCATTTAACATAGCAGAGAACACGATGCTAAATAAGGTAGGTGCCAATATACATCGCTGTTTTACTCCGTTAGAGACATGAAACGTTTCAGATAACTATCATCCTGAACTCTAGCTTGCATTCCATTATACCGAATGTCAGTTGCAGACACTAACTACAGAACAAGAGAGAACGCTTATTACGTATGATATGAAATATCTAGGGAAAGCAGCAAACAAAACAAGAAGAGATTATGTAAAGAATGAAAACATTACAAGAACTGCTAAATCGACGTCTGTGGTCAAATATATTTAACAACAGACTGGAATGGTTCTGCGATTTAATGAAGATGAACCCTTCTGTGCAGAAAAATGAGCATACAACATCAAAATGGAAACAGCATGATACAGAGGAAGACCAAGAAGAAGGTGGATTAAAGGAGTTACCAACATTCTGTGATGTCACAATATTACTGCACATCAAGCAACCATACGTGCTAGCCCTTCTTCTTCTGCGCTCAAAATTTTTTGGTCTCGCTAGATCTTCAGGCCAGTCGTCAGGACGAAGCTCACAGTCTTCTTCAGGTCAAAGCGGCTGCCCCAAATGTTTTGCCTTAGTTCGGTTCATTGTGGCCATGTCTTGTCTCGCAGTTCTTTGTATTCAAGCGACTGTAGCCTACAGTGGTCAGTTCTAAGTCGAAAGATGATGGTCTATTGTTGCCTATGAAGTTGGAGTATGGGGTCTGGTTTCGAGTCAATTAGTGTTTTGGCCTCATTGTATGGCAGGGGATAGCTAAATTGTTCCTCCTGCTTTTGCCAAGGCATCAGCTCTCTCATTTCCAGTGATGGGCGGGTAGTCATTGAAGAGTGATGTTTCAGCTTTTTTTAAATGTTTGCCAGTTCTAATATAATTTTGTGTTTTCGCTTTTGTTGCTTTGTGATATGTCTAATAAAGATCTGCAGTCTGTGAATATTATTACATTAGATGGTGTTGGAGGATCTGTGGAAACGAGAGCTCCTGAATATGAAATACTGAGGCAAACAACAATCATCTAGATATGTGTGTGTGTGTGTGTGTGTGTGTGCGTGCGTGGGTGCGTGCGTGCGTGCGTGCGTGTGTGTTTGTGTGTGTGTGTGTGTGTGTAGGCCTATAAGATCATGATACGACTTTACAAAAGTAGTCGATTTTCAAGAAATGCTGTCACAGTGTTCTGAGATACTATTCGTGAGGACGTATTAAATACTGTGCTCTCCTAAATCCAAGACTATAGTTTGTCCTAGCAAGTACAATGTCAGAGAGGAAGAAAACCAGTCAAGAGGAGCATAACAGAAATCAGACTGTCACGCACAAACACAATGCAGATATGCGTTATATCCTTTATTATTTTAGAGACATTTTACATTTTAAGCCAACGAAATAACAAAAATAGAAACACAAAATTGCAGATATAAAAGACACATTTCATGCGAAGAAAAGAAGAATTTTTGGTCAAAGGGTATGAGCCAATGGACCGCTGGATCAGCAACCAACCAACCAACCAACGAAAGAATAATTTGAAACAGAAATAAAATCGTGCTTTAGAGCAGGCCGGATAAAAGTATATCATTTTCCCTTTGCGCTGAAGTTAGCGCACAGTGCAGAGGTCAGATCTCTACAATTCTGTCTGTTCAAAGCTATCTGTCTGTTCAAAGCTATTCTGTGCAGTTCTTGAATAGTATGAATATTGATAAAAGTATATAGAGGCCTATTATTCCGATCAGTAAATCTATGAGATATGTCTAGAGTAGCGAGGGAATTGTTATTTTGTTTTCATTCTCAGTTACCAAATCCCACCACATGCAAGTGTGCATCTGGATCGTTCATAAAGCAATAGCAACTATTGAAAGTATTTATAGTGTCTAGAAAATCACTACAGCCAAAAAATGCTGGATTGATGGCTACGGAATAGGCCTACGGTACGCTACCAATTTTTTTTCTTAGACACCTGCTGATTATCAGGATGTAGTCCTGAGAACGAATGACTGCAATCAATATCTATAACAAAAACGCACATCAGTATAACCATTTATGCTCGATGGGATGCTGTAATGGTTGGATACACCATCAACACACAGTGTCCGCCAATGATTTATATCTTCAGCGATGTAGGTGAGAGTAGAACATTCGTGACTTGTTCCTTCTTTGAAGTTGTTTCATCATTTTCTTTGGCCTCATCTTCCCCTTTCACCGTTGACTGTTACTTACAGACAGGCCCGTAAATAGGGGGTATGTAAACCCCGCCCCTTAAAAATCTGAACATGACTTTTAGTACTAAGGACTTAGTCCCGCCGGAGACGGATGTGTCAGGCCACTGTCACAAATAAACAGAGACATAACGCATTTCCATTCTATGGATTACATCCTGCTGTAAATCTAGTAGAACCATGATCTTGCTACAAGAGAGATAGCGCGGGAGTTTGAGAATGAACGCCGAAGAAGAAGGAGAATGACTTAGTCAAAGGGTCGGGAAAAAACCCCTTTCCATTAGTGATTTTTCACTGTCAGGTTTTCAAATTTCCTGTCAAACAGTGAAATGTACACAGAATAACTGATGTATTACTTTTTTTTTATACAAGTAAAGCCTCCTCCTTAAAGTAACTATAACTACGCTTCTGCCTGCAGGGACATTTTTTACAGGGAATTATGTCCAAATCATTGAAGTCTTCATCGTTTTACTATTCAAAATAGTGATTCTTGTGAATATGTAAGCATCGTTATCTCCCTCTCCTGGGTTGTTCTCAAATCTACAGATTAGCAGGATGTAATCCTGTGAACGGAATGCACTGTATCCAGGTTTACAGCTTAGCCGCGGTAACAGCATCTTCGGCCTGAAACATCCGACTTCAGCAAAGCTTCTGGGTCACTTGGTCCACTATGACAACCGTTCCCAACCTTTTCAGACTACAAGCACCACCTACTTGTAATACTGATTGTGCCAGCACTGTCCACATGTAATACTGAGTGTGCGAGCACTGTCCACATGTAATACTGATTGTGCGAGCACTGTCCACATATAATACTGATTGTGCGAACACTGTCCACATGTAATACTGAGTGTGCCAGCACCGTCCACGTATAATACTGAGTGTGCGAGCACTGTCCTCATGTAATACTGATTGTGCAAGCACTGTCCATATGTAATATTTAGTGTGTGAGCACTGTCCATATGTAATACTGAGTGTGCGAGCACAACCCACGTATAATACTGAGTGTGCGAGCACCGTAATATATATGTTATGTTATGTTCCTCCAGGGCCATAGGCGGCGCATAGGGCAGAAACCATAGCTTTCCATTTCTGTCTTTGTGTTGCCAGGTCTTTCAATTGTTGCGTGTTGTTTAGGTTCATTGACATGCCTTCTCTATTAATGGTTCTTCGTAGAGTTTCTCTAGGTCTCCCTCTTCTTCTTACTCCAGGTGGCACCCAATATAGTGATTGCTGGGAAATTCTTAGGCTGTTCATTCTGAGAACATGGCCGATGTAAGTCCAACGCCTTTGTCTAATGAAGGAAGATATATAGGTTTGTTTGCTTTCCTCTCTTATAGTAGTGTTAGATTTAAAGTCACTCCACTTAACGTTCAGAATGGTACGTAGGCATTTGTTTTCAAAGGAGTCGAGTCTTTTATCTGTGGCTTTTGTGGCTTTCCAACTTTCGCACCCATATGATAGAATAGGGATGATGTTGGAGTTAAATAACTTGAGTTTTGTGGTGTTTCTTAGTGTGTTTGACGTCCATATGTTGCGTAGTTTATTGAAAGCACCCGCTGCAAGGGCAATACGGTGTAAAATTTCTTTTGATGAGTCTCCATCCAATGCTAGATTGGTGCCTAAATATGTAAAATTGTTGACTTTTAATAATGGAACATTTTGAATTTCTATGTTGTCGTTGGATCTCGTAAAATCTAGTATATGAGTTTTGATGTGTTGATTTTCAACCCTATCTGATTTGAGTAGTGTTGGAGATTGTCAAGCTTAGATTGAGCATCTGTGTGGTTTGCGCTCAAAAGGGCCAGGTCATCTGCGTAGTCAAGATCTTCGAGAACGGTATTATTAATCCATTTTATTCCTGTCAGCTCATTTTCAGTGCTCTTTCTCATGACCCAATCAATAGCGACGCAGAAAAGTAATGGGGACATGATGCATCCCTGTTTAACGCCCGTAACAACTTGGAACCATTCTGACTTCTCAGTGTTTGTTTGAACACAACAATGTGAGTTGGTGTAGAATGCTTTTATAACATTGATTATTTTAGTAGGAAAACCGTATTGCTGTAGAATATTCCATAACGTAGGCCGATGAAGACTATCAAATGCTTTTTCAAAGTCAACAAAGTTGATTATGAGCGGGGATTGAAATTCGAGTGATTCTTCAATGATGATGCGAAGAGAAAATATGTTGTCTGTGCAGGAGCGAGCTGATCTAAAGCCTGCTTGTTCTTCTCTGAGTAGTTTATCAACAGCATTCTTTAATCTTTCCAATATGATGCTTAGGAAGACCTTGCCTATGACTGATAATAGGGTGATACCCCGCCAGTTGTTGCAGTCTGAGGGGTCGCCTTTCTTAGGGAGTTTGACGATGATACCGTCTTTCCATTGTTGAGGTGGATTTTCATTGCACCAGACATCCTTCATAAGAGACAGCAAGTTTTGTAATGTGTTATCATCAGAAGCTTTAAGCATCTCACTTGTTATTTCGTCAACGCCAGCGGCTTTGTTATTTCTTAGTTTATGGATAGCATATTTTAATTCGGTGATAGAGAAAATTTCACATGATACTGGCATGGTTGTCATTTGTGTGTCATTGACAAAATCTGGAGTAGCTGTTGGTTGAGGTCTATTTAATAGTTCATTAAAGTGTTCTGCCCACCTCTTTGTTTGGTCGTGGGTGGTTGATAGTAGTTCTCCGTTTTTATCTTTGATGGGTACGTTGTTTGTTGTGACTGTTGTGTTACATAATTGCTTGATTATATGATGTAATGTTTTGCTGTTTCCATTCTTTGCGGCATTTTCTGCTTTTAATGATAATTCGTTTATGTGTTCTTTTGTCCTGTCGTGCGCTCTTTTTTATTTCTTTGTCCATCACATTATAATTCCCTCTAATTATGTCATATTTTACTGGTTCTTTAGTAGATAAAAGTTGTAATTTAACCACTTTTCTTAATTTGATTTTATTCCATGTTGTCTCGCGTAATAAATAACAGGACGAAATGTAAAGTGAAAGTGAAAACTAGCTAAAGGGATTATTTCATTATCGTCACCGCCATCGCTGTTTCATCATCATCACCATCTAAATCTTAGAGTTGGTACTATGCACATATGAACTAACAGAACAATTACATCCGGTATGAAGTGGAGACTGTTGCTACTGCTCTCAAATAGCTCTCTATGTGTCCATTTACGTAAGCAGTTGTGTCAGTTTCCTTCCACAAGAACCCATCCTCAAACTGTACATAATACATCAAACTACCATCTTTAGGTTCCGCACAGGGAAGTGTAGTTTATAAGCACATCTCCACAAAATAAAGGTTGTCTAAACTGACAAATATCCATGTCAAACAAATATTCTGTAGACATGTCCACTCTTTATCGACTTGAGGACTAAAATTTGGCTCACAAGAGACAGATCTGGAAGTGATGATGTGGGACAACCGTGAGGACCTCCAGCTGACAACTGAATTCACGGACTCAACGCTCATGCCTGTATATACTTCTGAGCATAGGAAACTGATTGCAGAAGAAGATTAGAAAGTGTCAGACCCCCAGTCTATGGTGCAAAAAATGGTTGTTGATATGCATGTATGATATCTATAGTTTCATTTAACTTCAAGGGTATACCATGGATCTACTGCCCTTGAATTATTGAGTTCGATAAGCCTGCATCCGAGGCACGAATAGAAGAAGAATTGACAATGGATGAAAGGGATGTCATATAATGCGACAAAGGAGGTTATGGGGTGCAGTTGGCTGTATCATCACAGAGAGGGGCAAAATAATCCAGAAGAAATGTTGAAGTTAGATGTGACAGGTCCAAATGTCCATAATATCACCCAAGCTGTAAATCATGATATACCGCATTCAATTACCCTGACTACATCCTGATAATCTGCAGGATTCTGAAAACGAACGAATAAGGAGACTAGTGCTAACTGAAGTTATTATTTAAGTATGTTAATAGAAAATCGATACATTTCTTTAATCTCTTCTGTGCTTACTTGGCAACAAACTTATGCATAAGAATGGATAATAAGTGAAACTGCTGTAAAACTGTGTAACAATCATGCTGTATATAAACAACAGTACTTAGTAAGTACTAATGTATGACAATGGGGGAATAGACAATTATTGCTCTTTTGTGATCCTTTTCACAAACCACGCAGAACAGGGAAGCCATTGTGTTAGACTCAGTCCATCTAAGATATAAAGCAGATGATTGTGGAAAGAATGTATACTATACACAGATACATTTGTCCTTCAGAATCTTGTATGGATCTGTCAAAGTCATGCGGTGGTACACAGAGCTAAGGGAACATACAAGCTGACTACAAATACAAGTGTAGTGGACACTTTAACCATAGACAAATGTGAGATCTGGAAAAGTAGTGGATCGCTTATTGGAGGACGGCACTGCTTTGGATAACCAAGTACATGAAGTTCAGAGACCACAAGAATATGGGACCAACCACAAGAAGATCAGGGATGGACGTGGGGTGGGGATGGGAAGACGAATTAAGCGCACGAAAAGCCAGCGCGACGTGAACGATAGTCATACTTACTATTCGCTATTTGCTGTAATAAACTGAATACATATAGGTTTCCCGGATTACAGTGGCGTCCGTTATTAAATACTTTAATGTATTGTGAAACAGAATGTCTTGCAGTAAATGAAAAGATGATTGTTGTTACATAATCAGGTTTGAAAAAAAGCAAAATAGTCAAAGTGTTAGTAAATCTAAGCCAATGAAGATTGTCATCTTCAACGCGTCATACTATCAGCCTCGAATAAACCTGACGACATAGAATTTTAGAAGAATTCTTAAACACTTAATAATAATTAGCACGAACGGCTGTAATTGTCATATGTTTTAGGTCCTGATAAAGGCGTATTGGTCGAAACGTCGGCTTCGTGTTTATATCTCGACTCGCACAACTTCGTATGCAGTGTTTTCACTTTTTTCGTCATAATAATTATTCAGTTATTAATTAAACAACTAAAATAATCACTTTTATTTGAGATCAAATTATGATTTTTTTAATGAGATTGATTAATTAGATAGTCCGATAGAGTTTTTTTTTTTTTTTTAGATATCCGCAATATAATATAAAAACAGATATAGTAGCAAATGACTAGAAATTATGGGATAGAAATTTTGGGATAGAAATTATGGGATGTCCAATCAACGTCGTTTGCGCATGTTCGTTCATTTACCTACTTCTAAGCGGTATTTGAGGGCGGATAGGGAGATTCGCTTTCTGATGTCGGTTTTAATATTGTCAGTTAGCGTTTGAAGTGGAGATTGTTAACCAAGCTTCACCTCCCAGGATTGACATGTCTAGAAGAGACGAAGATGATCTCAGCATGGAAGTTGACGATGAAGTGGATGAAGGTTTGTGATGACAAGAAAGGGGGGTTCTGGCTATTTTTAGATTCGTTAATGTCGGTACACTTGAATTTTATGGTACTCGTTTCGGAAATATTCCGTAGCTTCTAAAATTTATAGTGTGATATTGTAATGCATGGATGATATTTATTAAGATGTATCTGGAATAGATTCAGATGGAGAAATAGCGGTGTCAGGTACGCCACGGTTTCATTTACGCCTGTTTGACGATCCGTGTCAGTTGTTACCTAGTCCTTCGTTAATTATACAATTCTGTGGATTCATTAAAAAGTTACGCTATTTGACTGTGTACATCATTATCATTGGCCGCGTTGAATCGGCAACCAATGAGAATCACCGAAAAAGGCCTGTAGTCACCTTGTTAGGATGAGATTCATTAGTTCGTAGGACTCTATAAATGACGAGGCGCTCGGTTGTTGCGCATGTCCCGAGACCCAAAATTTAACTTGTAGAGCAGTTGACATCGTATTTATATCTATTTTACAGACCATATGAATGGAGATTTATAATGAAATAGCAATCTAAAGCATTAAATTGAAGGACGTAGACTATTAAATAATAAAATAAATTTGTATATCAGATTCTTAGTTCTGCTGATTTATTTGATGAATTTGCTTGATCAGATCAGTCTCTGACTGGAGTGATCCTAAAAATCATTAATGATTATAAATTATAATGATTATATGAGAGATAGACTAGAAACTCAAAAAGCCCACACTTCTGCTCCTTTTGTTTACTATTATTTATATACTTATACTATACTTATATTTGAAGTTAATTATATGCTAAGTTCAAGTTTCTCTCAGTGACACTTGACTTGGTTATTGATTCAAGGAGGCATTACAATTGATCTATTCTATTGAATACAAATAATTATAATAATCAATATTTATTATCTTAATCTAAGACTTAGGCCTATTAGTATTGAATTGAAGTATTGCCAATTGGAACCAGATTCTTGCTAATATATGCTGAACTAAAACTGGCCAGACTCTCAATATAATAATCAAAGCTAATTCAAGCGAATGATAAAAACGCTGCGATAAAAAAATCCAATGTTGATGGAAAAGATATATAAAGATAACATAAGTAAAAATACTGTATTGTTAAATGATAAGCCAATAATTTTGGAAAAAAAAATTACTTTTGGGACCTCGACCTATAAATGAGAACAGCAACATTAAAAAAATTATGTCAAGTCACGGTAACAATGGGAAAAACACTTTAAAAAAAAGCCAGTGACTCACATGTCCGATATATTAAACCAGGATAAAATGACTAGGGCGTACCAGCAATGCAGAATGTACTTATCATAATGTTAGAGGCCTAGATTTATATTAATTTCTATATATCATACAATATCACCTTTGAAAATTCTGCTATTTTTTGGATAAAAACTCATCTACAATGTCTATATCTGTATTCCACACATGCTGCCATTTTTTCACAACATAATTTCCCCGGAAACTCTATTTGTAGTAACGTTGTTGCAATGGGTATTACCAAATTTTACTATTTCTGCTCTATTATAACGGTTTGAATGATCATTGAAATTGGCGAGGAAAGTATACCAGTATCTGATGTTATTTATTAACCTAACTACGGATTGCAGATCCCTACTGGAATAAATCCAGAGCAACAGAAACGAAAGCCGTCTGCACAACATAAGACATGAGCTAAGACATCAAAAAATCATCAGCTATTGCCCTTCAGTGGATACCATCACACTGTGGAATAATGGGAAATGAGAAAGCGGATGCTCTGTCAAAAGCAGGAAGTGAAATGGAGCAACACAGACACCCACTGTTTTACGGAGAAGCAAAAACAATAATCCACAACACATACACAAGCAAAGTGGAAGAAACAAATGGAAGAGGAATACAAAAATGATGCAATACATCTCCTCCAAAGATATCAACAGACCACAATATTTTGCCTTAGAACAGGCCACTGCAGACTGTTGGGTTACCGTTACCGATTGAAGATCTCATACACAGATGAATGTCCATGTGGATCATGAACCCAGAACACATACTTCAGGACTGCCCAACATGCAGAGACAGCAGACCTGGCCAGAGGATACAGACTTGAGGCAAAAGCTATGGGGCAGCCGCTCTGACCTGGAGAAGACCGTGGACTTCGTCTTGACGACAGGCCTGACAATATAGCATGACCACAGATGCTGAACGCAGAAGAATAACCTAACTACGGTATAGTGTAGGTAGTTACCGGGTACATATAATGTCGTCTGTGAAAACAAATGTCTATATAACGGTAACTGGCATTTATAGTCTAACCCTACTGGGTAGTGTTTTGATATTAACAGACTAAATTATAGGGGGTTTGGCTTGCGTACAAAAAAATGTTTAAACAAAATTATCTGTAGAGAAACAGAATAACATCAAATATCGATAAAATAGGGAAAAACTTACCATTGACAGTCCAAACAGTCATTGAAATCCTTCAAAGTCCGAATCACTGTCTGAAATAATTCACGAATGTCATCATCTGTCATGGAAACATCAGGGTGGATATCGTTAGTCTCCGGTACATTGTTGCCATCAGCATCGTCCACAAAGATAGTATCGTCCTAACTTACATCCATTGCATTATTAATCGAACACTTTTTGAAAGATCTGATGATCATTTCGGATGAAATATCAGATCACAATTCTTTGACCTACATTAGCGTTTGACCACAATTCTTTGACGATTGCGGTGATGTCAACTTTATTGATGTTACCACCCTTCATCACTGCTAAATCAGATGATGCCATCCAGTCATTCCATTTTGTTCAGGCAGACATCTAGTAGCTACAAGAGGGATGTAAGTCCCCCAGAATAACAGAAACAGACAACCACCGTCACACTGCATCATTGTTCCACTTTCTCTATGAGATGCACCCTAAATGAATCCCATACTAGCATGGATGTTTTTTTTATAGCGGCCCCCTTTCTCTGCCCCCACACTTTATCCAGCCATTCCAGAGTACCACTTTCGTCCATCCAACCTTTCGCATGAGCATGCACAAACATGTCACTTGGGAATTTAATACCCTTAGGCAGAGTCTTGCATTTAAATATAATCACGGGGGGCAAACGTGACCCATCTGCCATACAATTTAACCTTTAGCAAGCCAGATTAAAAAATACAAAACGTCTCCCTGCCACCGGATTCTTTTTTGAAAATTTGCGTTATTGATGGTGACTGTTTTGAAAATGTGATAATTTTTTGGTTGTTAGAGATATTTAAATAATATTTGCACATATAAATAAAGAATTGAATTGTGCATATATTGGTGTAATTTATGTACGTGTGTGTGTGATACCAGACGTATGAGAAAGTGGTAAAGACGTTTTTCACAAAAAACATATATTTTATAACAAATAAAGAGGGAAAAATAAGGAAAAAAAATAACTTACCTTACATATCGAATTCCTTGGCAACACTGTCAACTAAATCATGCAAATCTGTTGTATTTATGTTCTTTCACTGCGAAATTATCAAAATATAGCCGGGGGAACTGTATAAAACATGTAGATTTGCAGTAAAATCGTTCTTTGAGCTTAGGCCTAGAGTTATTTTTTCTGCCACTTCAAAATATTCGATATCAAACGTACAAGTCCCCAAACCAGCACGGCATTCTGTATATTCACTGCTGTGAAACTAAATAACCTAATAATCCATGATTCAAGCCACGATTCAATGTTATTTTATTCGAAATACGATGAAATAAAGGTCTGTAAAACCGATCCATCATCATGGCATCGTACCGGTGTACAGATGTGGTCAGATTAATTGCTCTTAAACTTTTACGAATAGCTAGCCATTCTTAAAAACGATCATGTCGGAAGTGGTGGATGTACCGGCTTCGATTGCGCATGTCCCCAGCTATGTGCACGGACTGTGGTACGTGTAAATCTCACGATATTATCGTTGGGTGGGCCGGACTGCCAAAAGCGCGCGCGGCCATTTTGTTTTTCGGCGGCTGGATATGATATCGGCTTGGTGAAGGTTAACACAACAGTGAAACAAGTTTTTTTAATGCTCAGTTGTCTTTAAAAAAACTGTCTGAGCACCTTTGTATTAAACTGCGATTAGACGGCATATCAAAGTAAATTGGTGTCTCGTCCATGTTTCCTATTTGAGATAGATCGTAGTTAAACCTCTTCCTCAAGTTGATAGTGAAACGTTAAAACGAATAAATGTTTGTTTCTAGCTCCTTCTGCAACTTCTGCGCCAGGTTAGTGCGTGTTTGTAGACACAAGTGATGTCTGTTCATGAAGCGATTGCACCATCCCATTGACGCAACGAAGTCTCCAGATTTGAGTTTCATGAATGCAGGATCTTTCAATATCGAGAGCGCCCTGATTCGAATGTTGGTGCGGGTTATAATTAATCCGTTCTGCCTAGACTCCATTATCCATTCAGATAATTTCTCTTCCAGCGTAGGGAATGAAGCTATACAGCAGTGTGATGCTCTCTTTGACCTTGGCATCAGAGATAATTCTTTCTTTTTTCCCCTCCATTCTCGCACTTGCTTTTCGTTCACAATGAATTGGCGGGAAGCCATAGAATTGTTGGATTTCTCTGCTAAAGCGATAACATCCAACTTAAAACCAGCAGTATACAATGTTCATTTCTGTCCAGGCATCTTTCTTATAAAACACGAATAAAATCACAATGACAATAAAAATCTATGAACTGGAATCTAAACTGCAAGCGCAGTATTCTTGGCTAGCTAAGTCACAGTCTTATATTCTGTTAATTAGTCAAGCCCACTGAGGCCGCAGATTGACTACTGGCTCTACCCATTTAAATCGGCTCAACCAATCCAAGTTTCCCTCACATTTTGATAATGCCATTCAGATAAGTGACCTAATGCAATCATTCTTTATAGAAAACTTGAAACGAGGTTCCAAATCCCTACATATCATAGGCATTTTGTTGTAAAATTCCGCCGTAATTGATTTCCTTTACCCCCACCCTACCACTGCACACGTGGCAGACGAGATCAGTTTCACAGTCCTCTGTTATGTTTATTTTATTACCTTATACTTCTCACATATGGGTAACAAAGTTCAAACTCTTCTGTATCTTTCAAAAACAAACATGATCTGGCTGTGCCCATTTGTCTTGCCGTTCTTTCATCGTATCGTTTCCTGCTTAGACGTCACTGTCTGCTGTATTTTTGTGAGAACCCGGTGGCAACATAGTAATTACTATTACTAGCGCAGTTCCGTGTCATAATGCCGGGACACCCAACACAAACAATTCATTCAGGATAGTATGATCTGTTGTTCCAAAGTCTCGCCACGCCATAAACGGTCTATAGACGTTAGGGAAGACAGCACTGTATTATCTTCGGATGTATTGTTCCCGGAATACAGTGGTTTATTAATTCCTGAATTCTTTCATTCAAGTAATGTGAGTGAAGCAAATGAAAGGAATGCCGTTATCTTACAGTTGCGAACGTTTGTGTTACCGGATAATTTCCTTTAAGAATGTCAGTTCATTCTTACGATGACGAGTTCAGTATTACCAGCAATGTTACCATGTCGGTCTATAAATGGACTTTAGACTTTGGAAACTTTAAGAGTCCTGAAAATACTACATCGACCTATAATCGAATGGGCTTATACGAGGGGGAGTCAATAAGTAAGTCACAAATTGATGTTGGATGGCAGGAAAATGCAGTAGGTGGTTTCTAAAGCTGTTTATAGTTGATATCATCATAGAACTTTATGTTTATGTTCGCTAGATGGCGCTAGCTGTACCTTGCGCATGCGCAGCACAAAAAACAAAATGGCTACTGTACTTACAGAGTGTACAATCAATGAACAACGTGTTGTTGTGCGTTTTTTATGGGCAAAAGGACTGCCTGCAAAAGACATTCATAAAGAAATGCTTCCTGTTTATGCTGACAATTGTTTGTCCCGTAAAGCGGTGCACAGCTGGGTAAAAAAATTTTCTCAAGGACGCTCTAAAATTGTTGACGAAATCCGATCTGGTCGTGCTGTTGAAATTGCAACAGACGCATCTGTGCAGCGGGTTGAGGAGATGATTCGAGGTGACAGACGAGTAACGATAGACGCTGTAGCAGCTGCAATAGGGTGCTCACATGGTTCAGCATACAGCATCATGCATGACCGATTGAAATTTAAGAAAGTGTGTTCAAGGTGGGTGCCCAGACAATTGACGGACGAACACAAAATGAACCGATTAGGCTTGTCATTGGAGCATCTCTGTCAATACGCAAATGAAGGAGAAGACATGATGAACAGGATTATTACTGGGGACGAATCATGGGTGCATCACTACCAGCCTGAATCAAAGCGTGCTTCAATGCAATGGAAACATCCTTCTTCGCCTTGTGTCCAAAAATTCAAGGTTACACCATCAGCAGGGAAGGTTATGCTGACAGTGTTCTGGGATTGTCAAGGAGTGCTTTTAACCAATTTCAAAAAGAAAGGTGACAATGTGAATTCTGAATCATACTGTGAAGTTCTATCAGTGCTTCGGGATGCAATTCGAAGAAAACGTCCAGGGCTGCTGACTAGAGGAGTGCTACTCCTTCATGACAATGCTAGACCACATACGGCTCGATTAACTCAGGAGAAAATAAAAAATCTTGGTTGGAAAATTCTGGAACATCCTCCTTACAGCCCCGATTTAGCCCCTAGTGATTTTCACCTTTTTGGTCCACTAAAAACCCACCTTGGCGGGAAGCATTTCGCGACTGACGCAGAAGTTGAATGTGAAGTGAAAATGTGGCTTAAAAAGCAGAGCACGCAGTTCTACGCAGCAGGTTTGGGAGGACTCATAAAACGATGGGATAAATGCATCAATGTTGGTGGAAATTATGTTGAGAAGTAAAGGGATAATGTATGTGTAAAAATAAACAGTTTTCAGGTTTTTATCGTCTTCAGTTTTTTCTAAAGAGCCATTTGTGACTTACTTATTGACTCCCCCTCGTAGTTTAGATTTGACAGTATGTATGTTGGAAACAAAATTCAAAACAGCTGTGATAAAGTTTGAGCAGTAATAATGTAGGAGAATTCTGAAAAATGGGTGTTAGACAAGGATGTGTATAACTATAGTAATGTCACCAGATGTTTTCACCTTGTATACAGACAACAATTATACAAGATATAAAAGATTAAAAGCTGAAGGCAGAGTTGAGGGACAAGGGCGTCCACGATGATGATGGTGCAGTGATATGTCATTGCTTAAACATGTCTTTAACTGCTGCAGATCAACTCGCCCAGAATCGCAGAGTACTTAGATAATCCATAAGTAAAAGACCACATTCTGGCAAGAATGTGTCACATGATGATACAGAAAATTCTATGTGAAATATAGAAAGTGTGCCAGGAATGGCAGTTAGAGGTTACAATCTGAATAATCTGAGATATGGTGATGATACAGTTCTGATTGAAGGGAGCAAACAAGAACTTCACGCCCTGTTAGACATGTTAGTATAAGAAAGTGAACACAAGGGGCCTCACTAGTCTAAACAAGAATAAAACAAATAATGATTAGATATGTTGATTATTCTCTTTGCACACCGGACTCGTCCATAGGGACTCAGATCTCTGCTTCAATAAATGTCTCAGGGTATAATGGCTGATGGTTCCGGTTCTGTATTGGTTCGCTGTTCTTTTTAAAATCTTTGTCAGGTGTTCTCTACGGGCCATGCCCATCCTCACTCCAAATTCGTGCATTCTCGATATAGACTCATGCTCATTCATCTCAAAAACCTCTGATCTTGCAGACTCAGGAAGAGCAATGAGTATATCTGCTCGGTCTATAGGTTGACCATCCGTTATGATGGCTATAACGATATCCATATCTGGATCATACGCTGAATACAAATGTGCTAATCTGTAGAAAAGTTCCTCTGAGGTGCAGATCCTGCATGTCTGAGATCAGAACAATAGCACCTGGTCTGTGACAATGTGTATACATTAAAAATTGCTCAATTGCAAACCTCAAGAAATTTCAGAGTTCTAACGTTCACTGATGATATCTTATTATACAACATGGACAGGAACAAAACAGATAACACTGCTAGTGTCAGGTCATTGGTCAATTAACACCTTTACTAAGAAACAAAGATTTTACACTAGAAACAAAGAAAGCGCTTTTCAACACCATTTTCTTACCAACATTGTGTTATCAGTGTCAAACTTGGACGTTGGATTCTAGAACAATACATAAGATTAACACCACTGAAATGAAATGTGTGAGACGTATGATTGGAGTTAGCTTGAGAGACAAAATCAGGAATGAAGCACTAAGGAAACAATTAGGGATCAAGTCAACAATAGAATACATCCAGAAACAACAAGTTAAATGGTACGACCACATAACCAGACAGAAAGAGCAAAGTATTATCAAAGAAACACGTAACAAACGATACAAAAACAGTCGACCTATTGGACGCCATCGTAAAAGGTGAATAGATAGTGTATTAGAGACACTCTGAAATATAACAGCAGAATAGGCAAATAGAAGGGCAAAAGACCGTACACTCACTCTCCCCTCAACACCGAAAGGTACATGAGGACAGAAAGAAGAAGAAGAACTGCTAGTGTACAGAGTGGACTAGATCAATTGTTGATGTGGTGCAGAACACGCACCTAATTACACAGAACAGAACAATCATAATTATTGAATTATGTGAGTTTAAATCATTGCACACCATTGACACACATAATTCCCCATAGATTCCCAGAAATTAGACCCAATAGAAATTAAAAAACCACCTGTCAAGATGACTTCTGCATACATTCTCAAACTCTTGCAGATTAGCAGAATGTAGTCCAGAGAACGAAATGCGTTGTGTCATGGTGTACAGCATAGTTGCGATATCTGCGCCATTTGACATGACACATCCAATTTCAGCATGGCTTTGGGTCACCTTATATGGGATGGGACAGCCAACTTCATCCCATAACCTCCTTAGTTGCCTCTTACAACATGCACGGAAGGTATACTGTGTTGCTATTCTTTGCTCCCCTCTTGGGCCCTGGCAACACATGGAATTGTCAAGGTGATAAATCAGATCAAATGAAAATCCAAAAAAAAAAAGAAAAGTGCTAACACAGACCACACATACAAACCGAAAAGGTCTCATTTGGACCGGAACGTGGAAAAAAAGTACCTTGTTTTGTTTTTTGCTAATTTGTTTTTAACATTGATAGTTAGGATTGAATAGTAACCTTTATACATTATGTAATATTTATCACTTAATCGTTTGGCTACTGCATCACTCCATTTTGTCGGACATCCTCTGACATTTTGGTTATTTATATGTCTGCTCTAGCAAGTAGGCTCTAGATAGAGGCAACCAGGTGCACCACAATCAGGATTCCATGCACAAACACAATGAATAAGAAAAGACTAATGACCCATCAAGGTCATAGGCTTGCAACAACCTGGGGAGACATAACACAAATATCGTCCTCCAATCAGCTTTCCTTTGCCATTCAGATAAGTAAAAAATATCATGCCCAGACCATTCCTTATATTGTCAATCCTATTCATTCTCAAACTCCTGCATATTAGCAGGATGTAGTATGGAATGTGTTGTGTCGGGTTTGACTCTTAGCTACGATAGTTGCTTTTTGGCCTGACACACTTCAGCAAGGCTTCTTGGTTATCTTGTCAGCTTTCTAATATATTATAATTTTATTTTAACAGATGAAGATGAGGAGGAAGATGATGAGATAATAGAGAAGCAGCCAAGCAAAAGAGGAAGAAAGAGAAAGCAGAAAGATGGGAGTGAACGCAAGAAAAAATCTAAGAAAAGAAAACGGAAACATGAAAGTGATGATGAGGTTTGTTCAGTCAAAACTTATATTGTAATGCCCAAAGTGTACCACAGTTAGCTCAGAAAATTGAAAACAAGTATTACAATTGGTTAATTTAAATAAGTCTCAGTTTGATTTGTGACCAGGTCTAATATGACAAATTTGAGTGATTGTGAGACTGCATTCAAACTGTGCTCCGTAAGTAAATAGGGGGGGGGGGGGAGGAAATGAAGTATGACCCCATTGAATTAAGCTTAAGTCAATGTGATATGTGAAGTAGGCATAGTCACAAATAATATTGAGATAAGATTTTAAAAAATTGTTCTTAACAAATTGTAATACTGTTTTTAATTTTTCAATTTCTTAGTGTGCCCTACTGTGCTGTTTTATCATGTAATCACATTTCCATGGTTCCCTCCTCACTTTGTCTCTATTTGTTGTTTTCTAGACTTGTACACTGTGTCACATTGCTGTTGCATGTCGTCTCCATTTGATTTTATGGTTCCATTATGTTTTTCTGTTCATTTATTTGTTTCTTGATGTTTTTTTGTTCTTCTTATGGTCCATGCCATGTGGTGTTGATTATCTGGTCTTTCCACAGCCTTCTAATGTGTGTGTTGTCAATCATTTCCAATACTGATGTTCTCCCATACCACGTTGCTAGGTTGTCAAGTGTCTTCTCTCTTGGTCTTTCCATATCCTTCTTGCTCATCAACTTGCCTGTTGTTACAATGTATTCTATCTTTCCTCTTCTCATGATGTGCCCAAAAAGTATGGACTGTCTCATTCTGATGTAAGCGCTCTCCTTTTAATTATCTTTTAAGATATCTTCATTACACCTGTACAGTGTTCTGAACATTCTTCTATAAAACCACATCTCTGCTGCCTCTAATTTTGCAATAATCTGCTGTCACCTCCATAAATCAGAATTGGTTCTATATAACTGCTAAGAACTCTCTTTCTCACCTCAATTAACAAAGATATAATACATGGGACTTACTTAAAAAAATATATTTTTGTCTGTTCTATTCCCATTGCATGTTAACATATGGTCAATGTTTCTTGTTAATATATGGTCAATGTTTCTTGTTAATATATGGTCAATGTTTCTTCCAATTTATAAATCTCAGGAAAGTGATTTGGATGGGTCAGATGATGACAAGTCATTTGGTTTCAAGCCGCTTAAAGAGAAAAAGAAGAAAGTACTTCCTGTACAAACAACACCCCCATCTTTGCCAGGCAGACCTGCACAAGTAAGTTTGTTAATTGACTGAAGCATAGATATGAAACCCGGGTACTTTTCCCACTAAAACCTGAACAATATGGATACGACTGGGAGGGAGGGTGTGTGATGTCTCACCTTGTAATGTGAAATATAGATCACAGGGTTACAGTCTGTATACAAATATAATTTCTATAAATGTATTAAGAAAAGGAATAAGGGGGAGCATTCCTTGCAAATCAACAGTAAATTAAATAAATATCTATTATTTGTTATATATTGTTAAAACATTAAATATTATATAAATATTCAGACACCGGTTATTAGTTATTGTTAAAATTCCAAATCTGTTACAGAAATTGTCTGACACTGCTTATTAGTAATTGTTAAAATATTAAATCTATTGTAGAAATCTTCTTTTATTATTAGTTATTGTTAACCTTTCAGGACCCTGAATTAAAATTTACGCAATTTCCTTCCTTGACATGGCTTATTTTTTGACAATGTGCATAATTTTTTGGTGAGTGTTTCATAAACGCAATATCTTTTTTGTTTGTAAAGATATCAAAATAATTTGTGCACATGTAAATAAAGAGTAAATAATGAATATAATAATGTTTTTGCTGTTGTTGTATGTGTGATATGACAATTGTGAGTAAGTTGCATTGCGAAGTTGAAAATTGGGGGGGGGGGAATCTCAAGGTACCACTTAAAAAATTGTAAATATAATTTCTTGACGACCCTAATACTTGAACAATGTGTGACAACATTGATAAAATCTTCCTAAATACCTATTCCTGTTGTATATATGTTTTTTCATATCTAAACTAATATAATATAGACTGAACAAACTAATAAAACATGAAGAACTCGCATACAATGTCTGTTAGTTTAATACTAGGACTAGCCCGACATGCAACGTTTTTATTTTAAATGGCAACACTAGTAGAACCCCTGATATATATTGTTTTTGTGTTTTTCAATGAATAAATGTACATTATAAATGATTCTTATAATATATATATAATAATTATAATATATAATAACAGCTAAGACATGTAGATATTACCATGATGATCAAGAACCATGCCACGAGGTACTAAGTTTGATAGTAAAAATATGGTGTCGGAAATCCCATCGTTGTGTCCGAAATTTGTTGACAAATTCAACCTACTTTCTCTTTACAATCGTAATGTGTAATGGAATTTGACCTTTAGGCTGTGACGTATTCTACGTCATTGCTTAACTTCGTGTAATTCCATACTGATGAATCGGGGCATAGCAATGGTGGTGAATGGAGACGCCTACAGGCCCTAGTTACATAAATGATGACAGGTGCTACAGTTGCCTACCAGTAAGGTTAAAACATTAAATCTGTGGCATAAATCTTCTGACAATTTGGTTATTGTTAAAATTCTAAATCTGTTACAGAAATCCTCTACTGAATTTTGTGAAGAGAATGGTCTGAAGAATGTTTCAATGGAATTCACTGAAGACGACTATAAGAACATTACCAATTATAAACTGTTCAGTCAACACATGAGGCCACAGCTGACTAAAGAAAACCCGAAGGTTTGTTAATTCAGATTTTGTTGTTGTGAGATCCCATGTGTGTTCAGATGAATAGTGTTGTAATGAGGGGGGGGGGTAGGGTAATTACTAGTGTGCAATCCCAGGGTTGGCAAATAATCAAGATCCTAAAAGCACAGCTTCATGGTTTGCCCTGGAAACATATTGCTTCAAAGCCGATGCGGAGAAGTCTGGCTAACTCTAACCCCTGCTGCTTATTAGAATGTAGACCAGAGAATGGAATAAACTGCTTCATGGTATACAGTTTGGCTATAATATCTAACTTTCAGTCTAACACATCCGACTTCAGCATGCCGTTGGTTCACTTTGGACGATTAAGTGAAACAGTGTAGCTCCATCTACAAGCCTTTTTAGTTGCCTCTTGCAATATGCATGGCAGGTTACAGTGTTATTTTCTTTGCTCCCTTTTTGGATCTTTTGAATGAACATGTTTTGAGGTTACAGTTAATTATTCACCATTATCATTGTGACACTCTGGACATGTTTATGCATGCTCAGATCTCTCATTCAATATGTCTTTCTGCACATGGTAACTAATTAATTTCTGTATTGATAGGTCATTCTTTTTATAGGAATGCCCCATGTGCTGTGAAACTAGTTTCTAATCAAGAAGAAGAAACCTACAAGCTGCTCTTTTCTAGTAGCTGCTCATGTTACACCCAGGTTGTTAATTCTGACCGTAGACACAGAAGTAGAAACACATCCTTAATCTTCAATGCATAGTGCAACTTTTGCAAGTTCTAGAGGACTTTTACTCAATGTGAATATAGGATGCAGTCCTGTTGTCTTGATAGGATACACTCCCATGGTCTGGACAGGGTGCAGTTCCGCAGACTGCCTTCTACTCCTGAGATAAATTCAAGTAGGAAGCATGAGGATAAATGACAAATTCTTAAGACTGACAGGAATGGACCTGGTTCAATTCTCGCAATCTTACAAATTTTTTCTACTGATGGAGGGATTTTGCAATGATTTTATAACAGTCTCGAGGTTTGCTGAATATTATATTGTTAATTCCCTCTCTCCTGCAGCCCAGTCATGGGTTTCAGCATGCTTCCTCACAGTGAAGATTATTTGGCTCGAAGGAATCTGCATTAGTTGCACCGTTACAAGTGTCAGTGTTATTTCTGTTGCTTCCCTGTTGGGCTTGGTAAACTTCAGGCATTCTTCTAAATATATCTTGGTCTTCCTATGTCCCAGTATTCATTTATAAATTGTTCATGTTATCAAAGCTGAAATGATTATTGATACATATATTAGGTTTTCATATTGTAATTGATACATTTTTTTGGTTGGGCTGATTGCAATTGTTACATATATTCAGTGGCCAGATTGCAATTGGAACATATATTTGATAGTCAGATTGCAATTGATACATATATTCAGTGGTCAGATTGCATTTCATACATATTTTAAGTGGCAAGATTGCAATTTATACGTCTTCAATGGCCAGATAGCAAGTGATACATATTTTCTGTGGCCACATTTAGCAATCACCTGGCATAGTGGTTAAGCTGTTCACTTTGTGATACAGATGTCATGGGTTTGTACCTCACTTGATGGCAACTCAGGAAAAGGAGATTAAGTTATGACTCGAGATGGTGATGGCAAGGATGAATATCAAATATATTTGTCCAGCAGAAAATAAACAAACTTGCAGGATATTAAGAACCATTTGTGGGAGTGGTGTAATAGCATAAAATTGTTTGGTTTGAACATGTAACGAGACACGACCCTCTCTACAATTATTTTGCAAGGAACAGTTACGGGTGTAAAGAAGAGAGGAGAAATCCTGGATTGATAACATCAAGGAATTGTCTGAGCGTAATTTGTCTGCACTTAGAATGGAAGTGAATTATGTGCTGATGTATCCAGTGTAGCAACCCCTATGACCCTGATAGGTTATGAGTATTAATACCGTACTTGTTGGCAATGTGGATTTTTAAAGAGATCTAATAATTTTCACTTGAAGCTATGGAGTTACGTGCTGAGGGGTAGTTTCAGCAGATGGTGTGCCACTTTGTGGATAGGGATGAATTAGCCCAAGTACAAATAAGTCAATCCTCTACACTTTTCAACCTCTAATGCTGCTGGTTTTCACATATTATCTTTATTCATGTGTATTATAAAATGTTTCTTGATTTCTTGTATAATTCATTTCCTTCGCAGATTCCTCAGCCGAAACTTATCATGTTGCTGGGTATAAAATGGCGAGAATTTGTTGCAAACAATCCATTTAAAGCAGAAAGATCTGCAGAAATCCCAACCCCAGTTGTTGTGTCTGTAAAGACACCACCAGGGTCTCCTGGCACACCCCAGAGAGGTAGGTTACATCTGTTTAATGCCTGCGAATATTTAGATTATCACTCATTGCATTGTTTAGTTTTTGGTCCTTAAGATTGCTGTAGTGACGCAGTAGTTGTTTTGTTTGTTTTCACCCATGTTTTGCCAGGACCTGAAAAAAGGAGCAAAGAACAGTGATACTTACCTGTCCACATTTAATAAGTTATGACTCAAGTTTTGAGGGCAGGGGTGACTCTCCCATCCCATAGAGTGACCCAGAAGCTATGCTGAAGCCAATGCATTGATCTTTAGTAGACTCATCACATTGGAAATAGGTAATGCGGTGGGTTAGACCAGTGGTTCCCAGTGTGGGCCATTTGGCCACTGAGAAAAGTTTTGTTATAGATGGGTCACAGGAAGGTAACTATTTGAATGATAGTACACTTGTGTTGTCAGGATTCTGAAAGGGGAGCAAATAATAAATTTATATTAAAATTAATAAAGGATAAACATAAACTGATAAAATATTGCCAAGGGAAATAATCAAATAGCGGCACATGTTCCAAACAAGAACCATTCTATTAGTCTTGTCTTGTGAGTCCCAACTTAATCCTGTGACATAATCACTCTGTTTCAGACGCTGATGATGATGATTCTGATCTGGACGATGAGGATAAAATTGGTTCTCGAAAGAAATCAAAGTCTAAGAAAGCACAAGCTGTGGCACCTCTTAAAATCAAACTGACTAAAAGGAAACGGAGGAAGAAGAACAGTTCGGTATGTTGTAGTTATGTATTGAAGGTTGGTTGGTTGGTTGCTGATCCATGGGCTCATGCCCTTTGCATCAATGCCATTGTGGGATATATGCATATGTTTGTGAGCTGTTGTTTTGTTCCATATACCAAAAAAAATGGTTTTCCATTTATAGGAGGGAGAACTAGCACTAGACATTTAAAAAGGTGGTGATGCCGGGGCCCGAAAGGGGACCAAAGAATAGCAACACTGTTTACCTTCCTAGCATGTCGTAAAAGGAGGTTATGAGATGGAGTTGGTTGCCCATGCCTATATAGGGTCAGTGACAGGCACAAATATCGCAGCAATGCTGTAAACTATGACAACGCATTCCATTCTCCGGACTACATCTTGCTAATCTGCAGGAGTTTGAGAACAAACGCAGAGGAAGAAAAACAGTTTTGTGTGGATGTGTTCACAGCTATCACTTTGCAGTTTATTGTAGTTGTATTCTGTTCAAGTAATTGTTAAACTCGCTGTGTTGCCAGGTTCCAAAAGGGGAGCAAAGAATAGCAACACTTTCCATGCATGTTGTAAGGAAGTTATGGGGTATCCTATCTCATATATGGTCACACTGACCCGGAAGCCATACTGAAGTTGGATGTGTCAAGCCAAAGGTGCAGATATTGCAGCAGAGAGATAAGCCATGACAACGCTTTGCATTCTCTGGGCTACATCCTGCTTATGTGCAGTAGTTTAGGAATTAACACAGAAGAATAATTCATGGAAGAGTTCCATAAGACATTTCAGGCTGGGTCGCAGACTCAAGATAAGTGCAACTTTGGCAGAAACCTCAGACAAGCTGCTGTTCAACAAAAATTGTGTTGTAAGAAAGACAAGAGCTGCTCAATATCAGACTCCTCCCACACATCTTCAGAGTGTGGAAGGAAAGTTTGTGTTTTTTGCTCATGTTTATTTATTTTTTGTTAACATTCACAATATCCCACTTCATCTCTCGTGTAGCAAGACAATAATTTGACTAAACTTCCAGCAGCATGTAGTCCAGAGAGTAGGATTGCTTTGAATCGCTGATTTCATCAATGTCAGACTTCGACTGCTTTTTATTTTCATTCATATATTGTTTTTACTTTGTCCATTGGCAAAAGCACCATGACATGGAATGGAAATCAACTTACCCAAGCAGCCAAAAAAGATGAGCTTGGAAGAAAAGCAATCATTTTTAAATTAAGAACAGGCCACAAAAGACTCATATATAAGAGTTATAATTGAACACTGATATGTGACCCTGTTGACAATCTACAGAAAGCACAGAACATATTTTATAGAACTGCAAGAAGATTGGCCATCTAATGTATAAACTCTGGTCCTGCACAGGGCTGTAAACCACAGTATAATTCATTGCAAAAATACATCCACAAACCCATAATCCATTAGGGTTATTGGCCGTGTTCCATTAAATGTTCTTTACATGTGAGAAAATCTGAAGATATCTGTGAGCTGTGAAGATTTCTACATCCAATAAAAAGCTAAGAGTTTTTCTTCATGTGCTGGTACAGTTTGTGATTGGTACCTTCTAATTAGGTGTGTGACCTTTACAGGGAATATTGGTCATAGGGGTACCACATTGAATGAGTATACACACAAGGTTCTCCAGCAATGTCTATCCTCAACAATGCGGATAAGTGGAAAAATCTTAACCTGTCCATTCTTTGATATTTTCCGCCCATGATTTATTATGCTTTTTTCTACCTTTACCTATACCCAGCAATATCGGTTTGAAACAGGTTATCATGCCTGCATTCATGTCCAAGTCATAAAAAATTGTTTTACTATTGCAAATAGTGATTCTTGTTAACCTGTAAGATTCTGTACTTTGTCTCCTACATACACATTTGTACTACATTCCTATAGGAATTATGTAAGATTTGTCAATTATATTCAAAGACATGTATTTGAAGACCTGTATCCATCTCTTGAAAGAAACCCATGTCAGCATCTGACTCTGAATCAAGAATGAGGAAGAAGCAGGAGTGTCTGTATATGCATTATCTTGTCTACTTCTGTCTGCATATAGTGATAATGATACTTTTGTTAAGAATTAGTTATATAGAAAACAAGACAAATATGTTCGTCCAGCAGCAAGTAAACAAACTTGCAGGTTATCAAGAACCATTTTTGGCGGTGGTCAAATGGTGTAAACATGTTTAGTTTGGACATGTAAACAGACAACGGAGGAAGAAGAGGCGGATAAAGAAAATACTGGATCGACAATATCAATGAATGATCTGGGCATGATTTATTCTACACTCTTCCGAATGGCTGAGGACAGTACAGAGGTGTTTGGAAGGCTTTTTGTGCTGATACTCCTACAACCATGACATATCTTATTATTATGATAATAGAAACAGAATGTTGAATTTCATTTAATTTGTCTCCTTAACCAGGATGATGATGGAGAAAAGGGTTTCAACACTAGCGACGAAGAATTTGAGAGACAGCTAGAAGAGGCTGCCATGGTGAAAGAGCAGGAGAAAGATAAGTCAGGAAAGAAGAAGACGAAGAGAGGCAGAGGTGGTCGGAAAAAGAAAACCAAGATGACCAATAAGTATCCTAATGACCCAGATGCAGATGGTTACGAGGTACAGTGTTCTGAGTTTAATGTCTATGTTTTGAGCAAAATGGTTATTTTCTTGTCCAGCTTATGGTCCCAAACATTTCTGAAATTCTTAAACTTCTTAAACTGCTTCAATATTGAAATAACTTGATGACCGTGATTCTCTGCCTACTTGACTGTCCATAGTTTCAAACAGATTGACTGCCGCAGTTTTCTAATAATTTGATCAATTTAATTATGTAATATTTGACAGACTCAGTTTTTAATAAATTGACTTTGTGTGGCACATGGATTAGCAGATATATCGCAGGTCTGACAACCATGAGGTTCAGGGTTGAACTCTGTAAAACTCACCTTGAACATGACTTGGTGACAGCAAGGGCATGCAGCCTTTCACACAAGCCAATCACAGCCCTCCTTCAATTGTCCACTGGAATAAATACAGTATTGACATTTAAAAAAACCAACTTCTTTACTGCCTCAGTTTTTAAAAAAAATGACTGAGCCAGTATGCCTGTGTTTGCTGGAGTTTGAGAATGAATGTAGAAGACTGAACCAGTGCTCTAACTACTTGATTGTTCATGTTCTCTATTAGACTTTGGGTTTGTTTGTTATTTGTTTTTCGTTCGCTCCATTGTAACCATCACGGATATCCGTGCGATTTCCGCCGGGAGCGTGATTACGTTGTGCCACCGTTATGCGCCTTGTAGGCCTAGCACATCCGATTTCGGCATGAGACTTTGGGTCACTCCAGTGCTCAAGAAAAACAAAATCATAACCCGTTATCATGTCTACTTTAAATAAACTGCACAAAATAGACATTTCATTTTTATGTTTCTTTTAGACAGAACACCAGGACTACTGTGAAGTCTGTCAACAGGGAGGAGAGATCATCCTGTGTGACACATGTCCTCGTGCATATCACCTGGTATGTCTAGAGCCTGAACTGGAGGAAGCACCAGAGGGAAAGTGGAGTTGTCCCCATTGTGTAAGTTATAGTATTAACCTTTTAGCTAGTAAATTCTTTTTATTCTGTAAGCATGGTATTAACTTTCAACCCTGGCTGATCAGGAAAAACTCCGGGCTTAAGCGGCCCCTCAGTTAAATGAAAATTTGGTCTTTAGTGGAAATATTTTCAGATACTGTGATTTTGTAACTGAAAAACATTAAATTCTCTTGGATTATGGGAAACTACAGAACACAGGAATGAAAAATAAACCTTTGTGCGGAAATTTGCAATGTTTAAAATGCATGCACATAGTAACCTTGGAACAGATAAAAGAATTTTGAGACAAGGGTAGTTTTTTTACACAAATAGATCAGACAATTCTTTCCACCTTTGTAGTGAGATAAAAGGGCAGGATTCTAAAATCTAAATCTGTAAACATAGACAATGTTGATACAGGCATGCGGGGCAGTATCACATGGACCTTGGTCCACATGAAAGACTTCTGTCTGCCTAAGAAAAGCTGCTATATAGAGAAATATGCAATGGCAGAAGAATCGTCTTAAAGAAACTCTTAAGACATCACTTACTCGCTTCAACATAGGCAGAAATTCATGGGTGAGTCTTGCACAAAACATGAGTGGTGCAGCAGCGGCAGAGAACCTACGAAACATACAACACTAGAAGAAAGGCAGGAAGTGTTCATTGTCCCACAGACTCCTCCCAGGTGTGCTCAGAGTGTCATAGAATATTCCAGGCATATATAGGACTCATTAGTCACAGACAGACACATCACAGTCACATCACATTATCAGCATCACCAATTGAATGGTCATCGTTGACTCCGACGGATGAACAGCATAGTGACAGATAAGTACACATACAGTATTTTATTATTATAGTTGCATGCATGTCTCTGATTACATTATTATAGCACACATTGATTCAGTGGAAATGTGACTTTAGCGTACAAATATCCAGGTCTCCTATGGTTCCGGTTACAACATGTTATTTTGTATATTGCAAATTTCAGTAACATTTATGTGAATTGTGATTTTCTTCCCCAGGAAGGTGAAGGCATCAAAGAGCAAGAAGAGGATGACCACATGGAATTCTGTCGAGTATGTAAAGATGGTGGAGAGCTGCTTTGTTGTGACCTCTGCCCATCAGCTTACCACACCCACTGTTTGAACCCACCCATCAAAGGTGTACCAGATGGTGAATGGCATTGTCCACGATGTTCGGTGAGATTTACTTGTACTAATCTAACCTAATTAGCCAGCAGACTGATTAACCGTATACTTCTCCTATACTGAAGAGCATACTTGCTGCATATACTGTTCTTTATTTTTTACTAGTGATTTTCTGGTTAATACAACTGCCTGAAAGTGATTTTGAACCTGGTATGAGATAGTCTCGAGCTCATTGTCTACTAGCCACATCGCCAGACATGCTAATGATATATAACAGCTGCAAAAAGTAGTTGTGAAGAGACATGATCAGATGACTCTTAGTAACAATCTATGAGCATGTTTCTTCTAACTTTATATACTCTGTAATAGTCTATGTGTCTGAGAGATAGTGAGAATGTCTCAGAAGCCCAATGTTATTGGTTCTAATTCAACTGCACGCAACAGCAGTTTTAAAAATCAACATAGGATGACTACTAAATTATGCACAAACCAGAACAAGTAGTCATTCTCAACCTCAGAATAGGACTGCAGAAACATGTATACTTCTTCATTCTCAAACTCCTGCAGATTAGTAGAATGTACTTCGGATAACAGAATGTGCTGTGTCATAATTTACAAATTGGCTGTGATATCTGTGCCTTTTGGCTTGACACATTTGACCTCAGCATGAAACATGTATACAAAGTTAAAGATTAACAAGTCATGTGTACACGTGGACAAGCACAGCTGCATAGCGTAGAATGTCCCAAATGAAGCACTAAGACAAACACGCTGTCCTAGCTATGCAACACTGGAAGAAGCATAGGTCTACAGAGGTATACCTCTGTCTATTGTCTTACCCCAGATGGATTCTATTAACCCAGACTTGCTGTTAAAGTGTAGAAGCCGGAACTTTTTGTTCCAAGGCCAGATGTGTCACATCTGCTGTGCTGTATCCATGTTCAGAATGTCTTTGGTGTTAATTATGCCTCTTTTTTTCCATAGTTTTCCACTGAAACCTGATGCTCTTATTATAGCTGTTTATGTTAATTATAATTTGTATAATTGGGTGTGTTACATTCTTAAAGATTTCTGAACCATTGTATTTATTATATCTGGATGTATTCGATCCATGATAAATACATGGATTAAGTAATCCCTTTAGCTGTTAGCAGGTAGCTCTTGACAGCCTAAAGCCTTGTTCTGTTCTGTTCTGTTCATCCATCACAAATGATGATGATGATCACTGTTCCAGCTAAGCTGTGCTAGCACACACTTTTTTATCTTTTGGTGTACAGTTTGGACCTGGCTCACAAGGCTTACCTATAGAAATATGTGTAAATGTTCCTACAATAAAAACAATAGAAATGGTTTAAATAGAATATGCTGTAGAAGAAAAACTTTTTTTTATAGTAGAAGCTTTGCCCAGAAAAAGTGGTGTTCAGAATATAGTCGCACATGTCCTTGGATAGTTCAGACATGGGATGACCACTGTAGATTGTTTTTGATCTACCTGTGACTAGCCACTTTCTGCTGTCTTTTCACAAGATGTGCATTTTTTAAACTGTAGAGCACCATATAGCAGCAGTGCACCGTTTTCCCATATATAATGGTTTATGTTAAAGACTTTCAGTGAGGTCTTTAATGAGTCCTTGTGTCGCTTCTTTTGGCCACCTTGAGAACACATGCTATTCTGCAACTCATCATAGAGAAGTCTCTTTGGTTTTTGTGAATGTAAAAATCACTTGCACTGGGGGATTAAAGTGAGGAAGATTATAAAAGAGACAAATGTAGCTCTAAACAAGAAGTTTACTTCAAGTTTGTAGAAGAGACACATTTGCAGATATAGGTATATTCTAGGTGAGCAAAAGAACTGTTTGCAGTTGGGCAACTGGACATTCAGAAAACAACAGTAAACTTGAAGTTAAATATTTCTTAATTGTCAATCACTACTGACTGCCAAGCAATATTTGGTTGATCATAAGGAACCACTTCATCTCCAAGTATCTGCCGAAGATGGATGTGTTGGGCCATTGGCGCAAATAAAATGGCAACACAATGCATTTCCATTCTCTGGACTATATTCAACTGGAAATCTTGTAGGAGCATTGTCCTGTTACAAGAGAAATCCAGCGGGAGTTTAAGAATGAACACTGAAGAAGAATCTCCCAAGTATGCCGGATCAATGAAAATTAACGGCGTAGCACCCTATTCCCCAGTACGCCTCAATGACATCAAAAAGGGTAAACTTTAGTTTACTTACATAAGGATTACGATATAGAACACAATGTATAGAATATTACATTCATTTCTTCCTTTGTGTTTGTTCTTAACCTTTAGCAAGCCGTATTAAAAAATACAAAACATCTTCTGCCACTGGATTCTTTTTTGAGAATTTTTATCTTTTCTGGTTGGTGTTATGGAAACGCAATAACCTTTTGTTATTCGAGATAAAAAAAATTTTTTGCCGCATGTAAATGCAGAATTGAATACCGCAAATGTATGTGTATTTTTTTTTTTTACACGTAACCTACCCGTGGTTTGCGCAAGAGGTTAAGACCTTTTTTCCGCAAAAAACCAACAAAAACAATAAGACATGGGTTTTGGAAAACTCAATACCATTTTTGTTATTAGAGCTTTTTAAATAATTTCAACAGATTTAAATGCAGAATTGAATACTGCAAATGGGTGTGTAATTGGTTGTTTTTTATGTATCCTACCCGAGGTTTGCGCAAGAGGTGAAGACAATTTATATTTTAAAATTACATAAAAACAACAAACACAAATGACTTACCCACTGGATGTGCAGTTCTCCTACGTGCTGTGCAGCTGAGATGAACACTCAGTCTTGAAATTTAACAATGTGTGGTATCGATGGAAGCAGGGATATGGGCACAGAGTGACCTGACATGCTGCACACACATACTGAGTCTGGTGGCGCTTCTTTGACCGATCTGAACAGACAACACAGTCAGGAAATAAATGCCTGCCACTGGACAACCGTTTAGGATTTATAGTAATGTGGTGTGCTGGTGCTAGTGTCATCCTATCCGGTGGGTGGCTTGTTCTTCTTCCGGAACTGGAAGACACAGGCCTAGAGTAGCAACCCTCAAGAAGCCCATGAATTATCTGCAAACAAAATTTTTCCGCCTTGGCTCGGCCACGATGTTTAGCCCGCCACAGGACAGATGAATTGACAAAGCAAGCTTCCAACAAGTAAAAGAAAATTTTCTTCCACCACTTGCAGGACCTGTGGCCTAACATATAATACGTTAGCTGCTTGTCAACACGATCAACGCCTCCCATATGACGGGTATAGGCCTGTATTGCGCATGGTTTTACCACATCCCTCACATTACCACCATGGCGTTTGGAACGGACCTTCCTATTGAAGGTCTGCGCATCGTGTGCAGATGTCATCAAATTTACTTGCCTCTTGTCGTACCATGACAGGTAGAGAATGTTGTCATCACTTTCAGTACGAAGTGGGTCACCAACCTTGAGTTTTAGACCCTTCAACGCACGGGGGACCCCTTTGCGATTCAATTGTAGTGTGCCGCAGGCACCTATCTGGTTCTCGGCAAGCTCCTTGAAAAGGGCTGGAGAGGAAAAGAAGTTGTCCATGTAGACAATATGGCCCTTACCGTGCATTGTGGCCAACAAATTACTCACAACACAGTGAGCCAATCCCTTCTTTATGTCATAGATGTCCTCCTTCCCAAGGTACAGCTTCCAGTTCCAGAGATAACTAGTCTTCGAGTCAGCCAGTGCCCAAGACTTTATACCCCACTTTGAGGGTTTCTTGGGCATGTACTGCATAAGACTAGTCCTACCCTTGAAAGCAATCATGCTTTCATCGATACTGATTTCTTTGGAGAAGCCGTAATATTGTTGGAACAGAGGAATAAGTTTGTCAACAAACCCTTGTATCTTGAACGCCTTGCTGTGACCGGGTTGCCCTCGTGCAACAGCTGTTGTGTTGTCTACAAGGTGCAGGAATGAAAGAATAGCTAAAAATCTATTCCTACTCATGACATTCCTAAACCCACGCATCTCGATGAGACCATCATTAGACCAATACAATTCATAGGAGGAACGTTTGGTCAGTCCCATCAAGAGGACCAAAGCAACAAAGGCTGTCATCTCATCAGCTGTGACTTCCTTCCACAACTTCACACGAGATGCATAGCCGGCGTCCTGTCCCTTCGATTCACTAACCTGCTTAGCGTACCGATTAGTTTCAGTTACCAACATGTTAAGAATATCATCTGTAAAAGACGAAACACGTCTACCTCACTAAGGTTATCAGCTAGGCCTATAGGTCCAACAATTGCATCGAAATTTCTAAGCCAATCATGGCTATACCCCGAAGGGACACTTGAGTTTTCAACAACCTGGTATTCAAAATGTCTTCTTCCACGCTGCCCACAGAATCATTGTCACTAATATCATCTCTCTATAACCACACATTATCTAATGGAGCTATATCTGCATCGGTAAGCTGCACAGTTTCTTCCTCATCAGAATCGTCATTCATTATGAATTCAAAATAAATCGCATCCATGATTGCAGGTTTGGGTGTCGGTACAAAATTACAGTTTGCAACGTCTTGCTGGTACACAGAATTTTTTCAAATAGACGGGGCGAACGTGATGTTCCGGTATTGATTGCGCATGTCCCTAGCTATGTGCATTAACTAAGCTGGCTGTGGTACGTGTAAATCTCACGATATTCTCGCTGGGTGGGACGGGCCGCCAACAGCGCACGCCGCCATTTTGTTTCTCGGCGGCCGGGGTTGATATAGGCTTGGTGAAGGCTAAGTAACCAACATGAATTTTTGTGTGGTTTCCACTAGGAAACTTGTAGCACATTCTGATACTATTTCTTCTTCTTCAGCATTCATTCTCAAACTCCTGCTGTATCTCTCTTGTAGTAGGACAATGGTCTTACTAAATTTCCAGCAAGATGTAGTCTGGAGAATGAAAATGCATTGTGTTATTTGTGCCAATGGCCAGACACCACATCCATCTTTGGCGGGTGATACTATTTAATTTTCTCGATATAGGCCATTTCCTGCCGATGTCCCCCATCTCAACATTTTACTAAGGCCTTACGCCCCACCCCAACATTTTGATTCCAATTTAACACCATTATTAAATGTTGGTGTGGCACATGGCCAAGAGGTTAGAATGTTGGTCTCACATTACTAGTGAGGTCTAGAGTTCAATCCCCAGTAAGGACTGAGTTTTTTTCTGTTGGATGGTAAATTAAAAAAACTCACTCTGTGCATGGCGTGGCGACAGCAAGAGCATGCTGCATTTATCACACAGCTATTCAATCCCCTCCCTGCAACTCCTTAATAGGAAAAATGCAGTATTGACAGTCTTTTTAATTATTAAATGTTGTGCTCTATTCATCAGTACAAGATTTTCATGGGGATTTACTCGAATTAACTGAGTTTTACATTAACTAATATGAAATAATTTGTGCATAACAATATTTATTTCTTTTGCCTTTTTATAAATATATTTTTATATAAACATGCTTATATTTTTAAGCAAAAATTAATCATGACTTTAATGCACTAAATTCCAAAATCGTTCCTTGCACTTCTTAAGATCACCTAAATCCCCCTTGGATGAGGTGGGAATTTTTAAACAATGCTTTAACCAAATAAATTCAACCAAGTATCTTATGCTATTAAATCCTCTTTCTTTTTAAAAATATTAATTTCAACCACAATATGTCATTGCTTCTGTGGTTTCTCTCTTCTTCCCCCCCCACCCCTCCCTGTATTTGGCAACCCCAGATGTAGGCCTAGAATATCTGGCTTCATCATAATTAATTTATTTCAATGCTGCATGTGACTAACATTACGACTGTTTCCTTTTGCAGTGTAAACCCTTGAAAGGTAAAGTGAAAAAAATTCTGACCTGGAGATGGTGTGAGCCACCCAAGACAGATGATGAGCTGGACCATACACATCATGAAGCGCCAAAGAAGCAAGCAGTGGTAAGTTATGAGTCATTCTTTTTCTTCTGCATTCTTTCTCAAACTTCTCCAGATAATCAGAATGTGGTCTAGAGAACAGAAAGCATTGTGTCATGGTTTACAGCATTGCTGCGCCTTTCAGCCTAAAACATCCGACTTCAGCATGGCTTTAGGTCACTGACCCTATATGGGATAGTCAACTCCATCCCATAACCTCCTTAATTGCCTCTTATGACATACATGGAAGGTAAACAGTGTTGCTTTTCTTTGCTCACCTCTTGGACACTGGCGAAATAAGTCATTGTTGTATTAAACAAGGGGTAACCAACCTTTTGCATTGAATGTGTCAATTCTTTCACACTCTAGTTCAAGTGCTCCAATTTTTTCACTTTTGTCTTTCCCCAGGTGAATGATGGTCATTCAATGCAAGTTTCCACACCTGATGTAGCTATATCACAAGTTGGTCAGCTGTGCATTGTGTTGTGGTTATAAACACTGCTCATATGCACGCTGGCCACCAATATTCTTCTTCATCGTTCATTCTCAAACTCCCGCTGAATCTCTATTTTTAGCAAGATCCAGAGAATGGAAATGTGTTGCATCACTGTTTTATTTGTGTCAATGTCCTGACATATCCGTATTCTGTGGATGCCACCAATATAAAATCTAACTACTGTCAAACTTGCTTGACCTTTTTGCTTCTGTCTGTAACACCATTGGTCTTTGTTTATTAATATTAATGATGAAGTTGGATATGTCAGGCAGAAAATGCAGATAACACAATGAAGCTATAAATCACGACACAACACATTCTTCTCTGGACAGCATCCTGTTAATAAATAAACTGAGTTTGGGAACGAACACAGAAAAATAAATATTATGTTTTTTAAACAATTAACTGAAATTTACTCTGTAACATTTCAGAAACCACTGAGAGAATTCTTCATTAAATGGGCAGACATGTCCTACTGGCACTGTTCATGGGTTTCTGAGCTTCAGGTTAGTGCTGTCCCCTATGTTTGTTTGATACATAATCATATTTAGGTTAGTCAATCTTGTAATCATTTTTTAATATGATATATTGTTTTAATCATACTTGAGTTCTTGTAATTGTATTATGATATGGTAGATTAAGCGCTTCAATCATACATGAGTTTGTTAATCTTGAAATCATGTTTTGATATTGTTTAAGTGCTTTCTTCAATCATACTTGGTTCAGTCAATTTTGTAATCATGTTTTGATATGACATTTTCATTGATTTCGTCATGCCTTTAATTAATGTTAAAATATTCTATTGTTCTTATAAAAATCATTATCCTCCATCTACAGCTGGATGTATACCACCCAGCCCTGTACAGGAACTACATAAGGAAAGTAGACATGGATGAACCTCCTCCTCTAGAGGATGGCAGCAGCTACAAAGACAAGATGAAGGAGGAGGATCCTCACAATTTGGAAGAGAGATTCTACAGATATGGTGTCAGACCCGAGTGGTTGAATATTCATCGGATCATAAACCATATGTACGTTGTTGAGATTATAAGTGTTCTATTTTCTGACTTCTATTTCATTTCTGCAAAATCTTCATTGTCAGTATGATTCATCATCATTAAGTATCATCTCAATGAAGGTTGGCTGCTATGGACCTTCAACATCCCGTCTTGATTTGGTGGTGCAGTCTGCTAGACTGTAACCTGAACATCTTGTGATGTTTTTTCCCCACTTTTATCTCTATCTCTTGCTCGTCTTCTCTCAACTTTACCCTCAAGTAAGTTCTTCAACAAGGTCTTTTAATATGTTCAAAATATTTTATTTGTTTGATTTTGTATTGATGCACCCATGATTCATCCCCAGTAGTAATCCTGTTCAGCATGTCTTCTCCTTCATCTGTGTAGCGACAGAGATGCGGGACAGACCTAATCAGTTTATTTTGTGTTCGTCCATCAGTTGTCTCGATACCCATCTTGAACACACTATCTTAAATTTCAATCAATCATGAATTATGTTTTATGCTTACCCATGTAAGCACCTATTGCAACATAGTCTATCATTACTCACCTGTCACTTTAGAAGTGATTAAAGATGAGGGAAATGTACTCTTTTTGTAAAGAACCGAATCAACACCTGACTGGAACTTAGTTTAAATACACTCGAGTGACTGCTGAAACGGAGAGCAGAGCACTTATGGGAATGCTTTATGTGCTGATGCTAGTTTCTAATCAAGAATCAATTGCCTGTCACTTCAAATCATTTCATTCACCTGCTACACTGATGCATCTGTTGCATTCTGAACAGGACGGCAAGATCAGACTTCATGAATAATTTTAGTATCATTGAGAAAATGTTTCTACCAAGTTATGATCCGCTTTATTGAACAAACATTTGTCAGTATAAACTGGAAGAAATTCTTTATGAATGCCCTTTTAAGCAGTCCTTTTGCCCACCAAAAAATGCTCAACAGCACTATGTTCTTTGATTACTCTGTAAGTACAGTCGCCATTTTATTTATACGCATGTGCTGCCTAATGAATGGAAACATAAAGTTTTCTGTCATTTTTTGTAGCCTTTAGAAGCACATGCTACATTTTCCTGCCATCCCACAGAAATTTGTGACTTATTGACTTTCCTTCTCACTTTTAGCCATTCCTATTCTTTTAACTTCTGTTTCACATCTATCATCATTTGTGATAATGTGTCTTGAGATATTGGTAATTAACTACATGTATTTATATGTTTAGCACATGTTCTTCTGCAATTCTGCTGATTATCATTGTTTTTATTTTTAGATGTTCTAGTATTTCTTCTTTACTTTTGTGTGTTTGTGTAGTTTTCTTGTATGATATTTTAATAGAAATAAAGGATTTGTTACTGAATATAATGATGTACCTTGTTGGTGTATGTTTGATATGTGAGAAATCGAAGATGAATAATGAAATGACTGACTCACATATTCTTGTATGATATATTGAATACACTATAGAATGCTGCAAATGCCTAGGCCTATTCTATTTCTGATGTTATTTGATAATTAAACTAATGTGCTCCTATCCTCTGTGGAAAAAAAAACCCCAATTCTCAAAGATTTCTCATCATTAGAATCACAATCAATTTCACTGAAAATGGCTTCCATTTTAACTCAATTTGCACTGATTGAAACAGATGACTAAAAATTAAAATAATACTCTACATTACTGGTTTCCCAGACAACAGTTACAGCAAAAGAAAGTTAAATTATTGCTAGCCTCTCTACTTTTCCCCGAATTAATAATATTAAATCTAGTACTATTGTTTGTAGTTACAAAAGTACATTGCAGTGCGTGCAATTTCACGACCACAGCTTTCAAGCAACATCTAAAGTTTGTAGTGTTTTTACGCTCATGAAGTGCTAACGGTTAATATTCAAAATTGTTTAATGCAGGGAAACAGACAAAGGCACATATTACCTGGTCAAATGGAGAGATCTACCGTATGATCAAGCAACGTGGGAAAAAGAAGATGCAGATATAGCGGATTTGCAGATGGCTGTTGATGACTACAAGAATCTAAGGTTTGAAGCACTTTCATGTCATAATTGTTACTTATGCAGTACATATAATCATTTTTTAAAATTCCCTTTTTTATTCAAATGAAAGTAACATGCTGAGGTCAGATGTGTCAGGCCTAAAGGTGCAGATGTCATGGCCAAGCTGTAAATAACGTTACAATACAATCTATTCTGTGGAAAATCTTATTTTTTTTTCTTTCAGTTTCCTGTGAAATATAGGGCTGCTTCTGTCACTCTCCATTGATTTCTGTGCCGCTCTGTCTTCCTCATTTATACCTATACCATGAGGTTCCATTTCATTTGGTGTCTTCCTCCACTGTTCTTCTCCAGGCGTCCTTTGGTTTTCCAACTCCTCACTTACCTGTGGGTTCCAGTTCAGATCCTATCTAATTATGTTGTCATACTTCTTTAGGAACAGCCGAGGGTCAATCATGGTGTCCTGACTAATAAAGATTTTAATAGGTGGGACTGCTATATTAAAGAAGTGGAATTAATAGGCTGTAAGACCATCCAGGAACTAAAGCTGCGGACTGCATCATATGGAGAACCAAAACCGCTGCCCTATGTGTCGCTTGCGGCACGAAAGGAACAAACTAACTAACTGCTATATAATAATAATAAACCTATAATGTGTCAGGGTCATAGGGGTGTCACATTGAGACATTTGATGCAGTATGTATCTATCATCTACCACACTGATGAGTTTGAAAACTTCACACCCTGTCCAGTCTTCGATGTTATCCAGTCATTCTTCTGTCCACCTCGTCTCCTTCACCCTCTACCGTAACGTGAAGATCATTTGCTATATACCAATACACGTAATACAACGGGAAACGGTTATTTGGATTAACAGTTCACCTATAGTTTGCATCAACATTTCAAAAAAAAAAAAATCAAAGAGTGGTTTCTGTCTTTGCCGAGCCAGTAAAAATGGTTTGTCACACTGCTGGCGGATGGTGCCTCATGTATTTATTAGGTTTGAGTTTTGTGTGCCTGCCGAAGATGGATGCATCGGGCCATTGGCGCAAATTAAACAGCAACACAATGCATTTTCATTCTATGGACTACATCCTGCTAGAAATCTAGAATGTATCATAGTCACTCTACAAGTTAGATCCAGCAGGAGTTTGAGAATGAATGCTGAAGAAGTCTCGTGTGCACGCTATTCATTCCTATAGTTTTCAACCAGTTTTCTAATGAGTTTGTAAGCACAAAACAATTTATGATATTGTATGTATATGAGTTGTTTTGTATTTACAGGCTGGTCATGTATGGCAATGATGAGTCGCCACCAGCTAAAAAAGTTGGGAAGAAGAGTAAAGGAAAACCTGGCAAGGACAAGAGAAAGTTAGACGAGGAACTGTTGTCGAGAATGCCACCGGCTTATCCAACTACTGATGTAAGTATTTTATTCTAGTTTACCAGGTGGTGGTGATTTCTAATGGGATTGAACTCTTAATATAAAATCTACTATAACAAATAGAATTACCACCTCTATTAAATGTAATGATATTTATGTAAAATATATAACGTCTATAAGAGGGCAGAATTTTGGTATTTTCAAATGTCACTGGTCATGAAAAATATGTCTAAGGGTAATGTTCAAGCTGGTAAGCTAGCATGTATGGCTACATTGTCAAATGACACATCAATTTATGTACTGACATTAGTCAATAAAGGACCTTGTCTTTTTCGAAGTGTGAATCATGATTACTACATCAAAATTAATATACACAAGACAGAAGCTATGAAAATCAGAAAAACACCCAGCCCATTAGAGATACAAATAAATATCAATTTCTAAACCAGTATTTCCCAACCTCTTTTTCTTTTTGACTCATGGCCCCTTTAGGTCATGAAACACTTTCATGTCATAATTGTTACTTGTGCAGTACATATAATCATTTTTTTAAATTCTCTTTTTTATTCAAATGAAAGTAACATGCTGAGGCCAGATGTGTCAGGCCTAAAGGTGCAGATTGATGACACCCCTACGACCCTGACGGGTTATAGGTTTATTATTATTATATAGCAGCCCTATATCCAGATATTTCCATTATCTCCATATTTGCCCAATGTCATCTTGCCATGGCATTTTCCATGCGTCAGGCTGTTCACTGACACTGAAGGTTTAAATCTTGATCAATAATACAGGATTTTAATAGTCAATAGTAGGTTTCTGGTACACACTCAAGATAAGATCAGATCTTTTATGAATTTATTTTGCCTGGAATGGTAGTGATCCATTAACCGTATCTACTGAATGAACCTGTGTGGCAACCAGTACCTGGACTTCTAGTTTAATGTGCAACGAGTAGGGCTACTGTCATCTTTCTAGGCATGTTACAGGAGGCAACTAAGAAAAGTTGGGGGATGGGCAGACAACCTTTCACCTGTGAAAGAATCACGTCACTCCATGTCTTGCCTCAATTTCTTTTATCTTCTGTCAGTAGTCCTCATTGATGACAGAGAGATGCAAGGCAAGAGTGATGATCTGGTTGGCCCAGACGTGTAAACTGGCAGGAAATTATAATCCTGGATAATGCCTCCCTTTGGAGACTAAACATACATCCTTAAACAAACGTAATCATTCTTTTAACACAACCATGCCTTTGAGGCCTCAAACCGTATGCGTGTGTCACCTCAGTTACTCAACTGAGGATGCCCTATGCTTTGTCAGAAAGACTATGTTCTGTTAAGAGCTACCTGCTCACAGCTAAAGGGATTATTTCATCATCATCTACTGAATGCAGTAAATAAAAGACAACCTTTCATTTCTGCAGCTTCGCAAGCAGTTGGACAGGCAGCCAGGGTATCTTGATGAGACAGGTGGAAGTCTACACCCTTATCAACTGGAAGGCCTGAACTGGCTGAGGTACTCATGGGCTAACAATACTGACACCATTCTTGCTGATGAAATGGGACTTGGCAAAACTATTCAGACGATTGCTTTTCTCTACTCTCTGTATAAGGAGGTACGTAACAGTGTCTTATGTTTTGTCATTACCTTTTTATGTAGTCATATTTTTAGTTTAGTTTTTTTAGGGTACTAAGATGTATGCAAACACGATATGCGTGATATAGACCTGGGGTGGGGGGGTGTTGTCGTCGTCGGGAGTTGTGAAAAGATGTGAAGGGAGAAGGCGATATCAGAGGTCTGTATAGTCTTTATTCCACTGTTGTTTCTCTGGACCAGTGTGTACCTAATGAATCTTCTGTGTTCACTCTCAAACTCCTGCAGATTATCAGGATGTAGTCCTGAGAATAGAATGTGTTGTGTCATGGTTTACAGCTTTGCTGCAATATCTGCACCTTTCAACCTGACACATCTGACTAGCCTAACTTCTGTGTCACTTGACCTTCTATGGGATGAGACAGTAAACTTAACCTGTCCCAAAATCTCCTTAGCCGCCTCTTATGATGTGCATTGCAGGTAACATTGTCACTATTCTTTGCTCTCCTTTTGGGCCTTGGCAACATGGGAGCAACCTAATGTATACGGATAGATAGACTAGCAAAATTATTATTACACAATGTCTAGAAATTTGTCATCTTTTGTTTGCAGGGACATTGCAAAGGTCCGTTTTTAGTGAGCGCCCCACTTTCCACTATCATTAATTGGGAGCGAGAGTTTGAATTCTGGGCACCAGACCTCTATGTTGTCACATACATCGGAGACAAAGATTCCAGAATAGTGATCAGGTAATATTGAAATCATCAAGTGTTATGTTTCTTATTCTTATTAATTCTCATTTGAAGTTCAACATGTCTACACATCAAGTCTGGTTTTCTTGATAAATGGTGATGTATGTGAAAGCTAGACTCCCATATATTTTAACATGTTTACTCAGTGTCCCAGGTTTATTTTGGGATAAATGTTGCTGTGTATGAAAGTTTCTCAAGACTCCCATACTGTTTAACATGTTTACACTGCATTTTTTGGGTAAGGACTGCTGAGGAGTGCTGTAGTCTAGTTGATGGTGAGCTTGCTTGCTATCACCTGGTTACAGTGTGCCAGGATCAAAATTGTGCCCGCAAAAAAATCTGGGTTGTGATTTCTCGCTTGATACAACCACTTCTCCAGTCGATTCAGCTGTAAATGAGTACCTAACGCATTAGTTAGGGGAGGTTAAGACAGCAAGAAAGGAAACTGGCCACCCCACATAATAATTGCTGCTGCTTAGCATATGAAGAGTTATATTCATCTCAGACGGCAGGTTGCTTCCATGTGACCTACCTTTACAAGACTCCCATATAGTTTAACAAGTTTACTCAACAAGTCAGGTTTTTTTGGTAAATTCTGCTGCATTTGAAAACTGTTCATAACTCCCATACAGCTTTCACTGGATGTATGTGTCTGTGGGCCACTACTCCTCTCCCTCAACTGGTTTAGTGTAATGTATTTTTGTAGAATGTTCTGAAGGATATGTTCTGTATATTTAAATCACATATGATGGTAGATGTGAGAAAGGTGACTAGGAATTACACTTTCAATAGCATGAGGAAACAACATCCAAACAAATCTTCTGTATGACGTGATCACAAGGTTTTCCTAACTACCATTCTGTAAGCCTCATGGTTCCGTGTAAGCTATTCAGTCTCTTACTGTGCCATATTCCAAAAGACCATACACAGAGAAACAAATAAAATAGTATGGATGGACACCTTATTAGAATGAACCATAACCAACTATGACAAGAACATAGCATAAGATCCAGATACAAGACAAGAGGAAGACCTAGAAAAAAAGATTGATAGATAATATCAAGACAATTCTAAACAAATACGGATTCAACGCAGTCAGGGCGACACATCTGGCCTTGGATAGACAACTAAAGCTCCCAGTCACCACCACTACACTTTAACGGCAAGTGTGGATATTTTGACCAAATATCAAAATATGTTAGCCAGTGCTTTTTGTTAGGAGTTTGAGTTTTTTTTTAGGGATTCTGAGTTTTTGGCCATTTGAGTTACATTGACCATGGTAAGCCAATGTCTATTTAATGTTTCTTTGATTTTGATTGTCTCTGTCATTTAGTTCTTGGTCTTCCTCGTGCCTTGTAGCACAGTCTTTTGCTAATGTATGCACGAATGGCTTGCTGCACAGGTTCCATTCTCATGATGTGACCAAACCATCTTAACAAATCAGACACTTAAAATAAGAATTGAAAAATACTATATTTGCTGTACATTAATGTATGGTTCAGAAACATGGACAATGAACAAAGAATTAGAAGACATAATTGATGCCTTTGAGGTGTGAATACATAAAAGAATAGGGAGGTCTTCGATAAAAAAAGAAAGAGGTTATGGCAACACTGCGCATGAAACAAAATTATTTAAAGAATACTAATCAGAACTCAATTTTTTGGGAGTTCATAGTGGCAGGATTACCTGAAATATCTCCATTAGTTTTTATGATCACTATGCAGCCATAACCAAATTGTACCCACATCAGTGGTTGAAAGTAGCATATCTCTAGATAAAAGATACATTTTTAATAATGTAATAATAGACCCATAACTTGTCATGGTCATAAGAGGGGCTACACTGGAGACATACATACAAAAAACCTTCCAAACACCTTTATATTCAGCCATTCGGAGGGGTGTAGAATGATCATACCCAAAACATTCCTTCTTCTTCATTGACATATTCATTCTTAAACTACCGCTGGATCTCTCTTGTAGTAGGACAATGATGCTACTAGATTTCCAGCAGAATGTAGTCCATAGAATGAAAATGCATGAGTTTTATTTGCACAAATGGTTCAACACATCTGTCTTTGGCGGAAGACCATTCCTTTATGTTTCCATACCAGACCACTGTAGCATTTCCATTGTCAGAATTCTTATGGCAGTGGTGTAGCATCACACACTTGTTTGGTTTAGCCACATGATAAGGCACAATTCCTTTTCCAAAACTATCTTGCTGGGAACAACTGAGACTGAAAGAAGAAGAGACGGTCAGAAGTATAACTATATCCATAATCAGAAAGTATGGATCGATAATATTAAAGACTGGACGCCCGTGTGTATAATAGCAACACTGTTTACCTTCCACGCATGTCGTAAAAGGCGACTAAGGAGGTTATGGGATGGAGTTGGCTGTCCCATCCCATATAGGGTCAGTGACCCAAAGCCATGCTGAAGTTGGATGTGTCAGGCCGAAAGGTGCAGATATCACAGCAATGCTGTAAACCATGACACAACACATAATGTTCTCCGGACTACATCCTGCTAATCTGCAGGAGTTTGAGAATGAACGCAGAAGAAGAATAAAAGACTGGACAGGATTACAGTTCTCTTACTAATAAGGAAAAAAATCTATGTTGTGATTCCTCACTTGGCACGACCACTCCTCCAGTCAACTCAGCTGTAAATGAGTACCTGACACATGATTTAGATAAAGACAGCAAGGAAGGGAACTGGCCACCCCACCTAATAGTTGCTGGGGCTTAGTACATGAAGAGTTATCTTCATCCCTGATGGCAGATTGCTGCCATGGAATATACCTATACTTTTATGAATAGGGAGGCACGGCAAAATTTTGTTGTTGATGTTTCCAGAGTGACACCCCTACAACACTGAAGGGTTATAGGTCTAATGATGTATTTTATTCTGTGGCGTCCAGCTCCACTAAAAAACTTGGACTTATCTGCAAGCAGAAAAATACAGCTGTTATTCTACACCATTTTGAATGGAAGTCAAAAAGATGAATATAAAAATGTTAACTTTTATTTATGCCTCTGACTTTTTAGGGAACATGAGTTTTCTTTTGATGACAACGCCATACGAGGAGGGGCAAAGGCATCTCGCATGAAACAAGGCTGCAATGTAAAATTCCATGTGCTACTCACTTCATACGAGTTGATCAGCATTGATACAGCTTGTCTTGGATCAGTGGATTGGGCGGTTTTGGTAGTAGATGAAGCTCACAGACTCAAGAACAATCAGTCTAAAGTATATCTCTTGATTCTTCCATTATTGCATCAATATTGTAAACTTGTTTATAAAAAGCTATGTGTACTAGCGCAGGTCATAGGTACCAGTAGTTCTGCTTTTCTTCATTGTTAACTTTTTTTGAAGGTGTCCACTGCCCCCGCCTTCACTATCACATGTATGCATGTAATTGGTCAATTGTTATGTATTTATAGTTCAGTGATTTCTTGTCTATTCATACTTCCATGCTAACATGGGAGATTACTGTAAGACATGACTTATTTTTTAAGACCTTAGTAAAGTTGAGCGGAGGCGAGCAAGAGGTATATCACATCTATGACAGTTCATACCATTCTGTGGATTATATCCTGCCACTCTGCAGGAGTTTGAGAACAAACAGAAGATAACAATTCATTTACTTATGTGGTATGTTGCCGTCCCTCATAAATATTTATTTTTGTACTCCTAGTTTTTTCGTATTTTGACCAACTACAAACTGGGCTACAAGCTGCTTTTGACAGGCACTCCTTTACAGAACAACTTGGAAGAGCTGTTCCATCTGCTCAACTTTCTTACTCCAGACAACTTCAGGTATGATCTTTTTTAGCCGATTTGTTACAGGGCTATCTTAATGTATGGACAGAATTTATTTTATTTTAGCAAAGATTAGTATTACTGGGTTAGTAGTGTAAAGGGTATACTTTATAAATGTAATTCATCCTTACCAACCTGCCGACTATCCTCATTTTGAATATTCAGTGCTAGATATTAGAATAATGCTTCTCCCTCCAGGGACAGATAAATGGAACACCCTGTATGAAACTGCTTCAGTCTTCATTCATTCTCAAACTCCTGCTGGATCTCTCTTGCAGCAGGACAATGGTCCTACTAGATATCCAGCAGGATGTTGTCCAGAGAATGAAAATGGGCTGTGTTATTTGCTCCAATGGCAAATATATCCACCTTTGGTGGTGCGTATGAAACAAAACAGCTCATGAGCACATGCACATATCACACAGTAGTATTAACTATGAGTTTTTGTATATTTGTGTCAATCTCCAAGGGTTCTTTGATGAGTTTTGAATACATTTAAGAGTTTTTGTATTTTTTCTAGTATCTCCAAGATTGTTTGAAAGAATATGCAGGCATATCTAAGTTTTTGTATATTTTCTAGTGACCTCCAGGGATTCTTGGATGAGTTTGCAGACATATCAAAAGAAGATCAAGTTAAGAAGTTGCACGACATGCTTGGTCCTCACCTTCTGCGACGTCTGAAGGCTGATGTTCTCAAAGGAATGCCATCCAAATCTGAATTCATTGTGAGAGTGGAGCTGTCTGCATTGCAGAAGTAAGTTTATTTATTAGTGCACAATATTATAAAGCTCATAGGTCATGCAAAATCTGGTCTATAATAGGTATGACAGAATTACCTAACACAACCAATTTTATCATGGCTTCTTGGTGGTGCACACTTTTGACCCTCTATGGTATGTGACAGCCAACTCCACTTTCTAAGGTTCCTAAGTCGCCTCTTACAACATGCATAGCAGGTCGCAGTTTTGCTATTCTTTGCTCCCCTTTCTGACCCAATCAAGAGACGGGCGATAGGAGTGGCTAAAAGTATTTTCAGTGACATGAGGAAACCACTAAAATCTAAACACATCACAAAAATTGTAAAATGCTACATCTACTCTTTAATGTATGTCTTAGGAATATGGATAATGAACAAACAGGCAGAAGACATAATTCCTTTGAGGTGTGGATATATAAAAGAATTGGAAGGATTTCATGGAAGAAGAAAACAAATATTGAGGCTCTGACAACACTGCGGATGGAAAAAAAATATGAAAAGAAATAAAAAATCAAACAAATACAAATTTTGGACACATTAAAAGGCATGTCACCTTGCTGAACATGTCATTTGAAGGTAAAATCGAGGAAAGGCGATCAAGAGATAGTCAGAGATACGGGTCCCACTAAGGCAAGAGACAATATGCTAGAGGTATGTTGCAGTCAACCTTGTATGCCGGGATGACACATGATGATGATGGCAACATATATTTCTGTCTTATACACATATTAGCTATCAGCGGAGGATAGGTACTCAACAAACCTCTAACATGTCCTATTCTTAGTTATTGCTTCCAGCTCTTTCCATATCCTACTAAGCCCTTGTCTCTTAAGTTTTGTGTTTTGTTCTGATGAAGATTTTGTAGTCAAAACGTCATATTTTTGTGTGGCTATAGTGTTGAAGGTAGGTCCCATGGCAGCAAAATGCTGGCAGAATGACGATGTCTTTGTGTACTAAGCTACAGCAACTATTAGGTGGGGGTGGCCAGTTCCTTAGCATATCTCTTGTGCATTGACAGCACTATTTATCTATCTCCGTTTTTTATCCATTATATCGCGGTGTGTTTCCCCATCCATCATTTATCAAGTGCATTGGGTTGTTCCCCAACATTGAAGATTCCATAATAATTGTGTAAATAAAGATGTAATCAGTACAGAATCAGGGCCATAAACTACTCTACTCTGTGGTAATCAGCACAGCATCAGGACCATAAACTACTCTACTCTGTGGTAATCAGCACAGCATCAGGACCATAAACTACTCTACTCTGTGGTAATCAGCACAGCATCAGGGCCATAAACTATTCTACCCTGCAGAATTTGCTGTAACGTAGATCTGTGCACCTTGTTACTTGTGTCTGTGTGTAGAGATGGTGATCAAAATATTGAAACAATTTGTCTCTAAAAATGGAGAAGAAAAAAAAATCGAAGCATTGTTCTCAAACTCCTTCCGTTAGCAGAATGGGTAAATTTCTTGTTTAAGTAACCACTGTGCTATAAATAGCGCAATGTTTATATTCCGGACCACCAGACGTCATGGATTTCCGCGCACTGCCAATGAAATTAATGGATGCCGTGACATCACACCGCGGAAGCAAAAAGGAGAGTTTTTGCGCGCGATGTGGCTTTGTGAATGATATAGCCAACCATTTCATTCGTTTTGCGCGGAATACGGCAAAATCCATAGTCTTTTAGTCCAAAATATAAACATTGTTAATTAGATTAAATACGTACCTCATTCATCTTGGCTGATAAATCCATGCTTTATTTCACACAAGAACTCCAAGAAAATATCTGCCGACTTCTGCCAAATCCGTTGTAACCATTGAATCCGTCAATTATGCTATCAGTCTCTATCAATGTGTATTGATAATGATAGCATAAACAGGCACCAAATATGCACTTATTTCACCAGTACGTAAATTTATGGAATATGTCAGATCGTTTGTTGTGCACTACAGTATTCTCCTAATGAACGCGCAGGCTATTTTCAAAATGTCTCCCTATTTCCCCTTTTCCGGAAGTAGTTTTTGGTGATGTAGCACCCCCTCTTCCGGAAGGAATTTTTTTTTTTTTGGGGTTATTTTCTAATTGTGAAGGAAATGAATTATTTTGCCGAATGTAATATAAGGGGGTGGGCTTCGCTAACCCTAAACCCCCCCCCCCCCCCCCCCCCCTGTTTTTTTTCTTCTTTTTTTTTTCTTTTTCACCTAACCACCATCTTACCCAACTACCCGCCCAACACTTCACCTCGAGATCACATTCCACAACCGACTTCCGTCAAAGGTTAGGAAACCCCGTGAATCCAGGCCAAAGGTCACAACAGTTACTTGAACGTGAAATGCGCCGCAGAATGTAGTCCAGAAAGTGGAATACATTGTGTCATGGTTTATACTTTATCTGCGATATTTGCATCTATTGAACTGCAACATCCAACTTCAGCATTGCTTCTGGGTCACTCTTAAATGAGAAGAGACTTCCACCTTTACCCCAAATCCTTCTTAAGTTGCGTCTTATAACATGCATGAAAGGTAAACAGTGTAACTATTCTTTCCTCCCCTTTTGGACCCTGGTAACACATAAACCTAATATTTATCTGTTCTCACAGGAAGTACTACAAGTACATCCTGGCCAGAAATTATGAAGCCCTGAACATAAAAGGAGGCAGCAACCAGACATCGCTTCTTAACATAATGATGGACTTGAAGAAGTGCTGCAACCATCCATACTTGTTCCCAGTAGCTGCACAGGTCAGTGAATCAAAGTAGTCACTTGAACTATTATTTTATTTTATTTTCTCAGAGAACACAAGGTGATGAAAAGTTTTGCTAATAACTGGATACACACATGATCTTCTTCTCGTTCGCAGTTTGACATGTTTACACAGCAAGTCCTGTTTCCTTAATAAATGCTGCTGTATTTGAAAGCTCCTCAGTGCTGCCATACATCTTTCTGTGGATATCCATCTCTGTAGGCCAGTGTTCTTCCACACACATGATAATACACACAAATCAATGTTTATACCAGGGGCCATTATCAATTCCACCATTTGCAACATAAAAATGAGTGAATGTGTTTTTGATAAAGGACTTTTGATCTAAATGTCAATTTTCATTTATCACATACGTATCCAGTGATTAGCAAAACTTCATCACCCTTTTTCCGAGTTGTGCATGTTGCATTTCAGGTTTGCTGCAATTGTTACCTGTTTTATCTATATTGTTCTGGGCATGTGAGATGAATTGGTGATGTCATATCTGGGACAGTAACATAACAATTCCACTTATTTAAGACATTGACCATCATGTCTTGTGTTGTCTCATGGAATAGTAACAACAATTCCACTTAGTTGAGACATTGACCATCATGTCTTCTACTAAGGTTTTCATGCCTTTTTATTGAGGTCATCTTATAGAAGCTTCATGGCATGTCATCTATACAATCCCGTAGTCGTAACCTTCGATAACAGTTACCATGTTGTTCAGAAAAGCTGACGTTGTGCTTGAACTAGTTAAGGGCACTGCGTGGGTGGACGGAACAACCAAAGAAACCTGTCGCAAAGGCCAGAGTTGTGCCCTGTTTTGTCGGCATTAGACTCGAAACACCATCGAGTTGGATGGCTGCTGGAACAGAGGGCGGAGCACTTATGGGAATGTCCCACGTGCTGTGAGGCCAGTTTCTAATCAAGAACCATCATGTCTTGTGTTGTGTCATGGAACAGTAACAACAATCCACTTAGTTTAGTTATTTACCATCATACAGAAGAAATATAGAAAGCTAGACAGTGTTAGAAATTCCATTTTTTTTCATGTTTGATAATTCTATAGTTAAAAAAAAAATGTGACACAGGTAAGCTAGCTTGCATTTCATTCAGTACGACTGACACAATAAACAAGATACCCTTTTAACAGAAAACAAAGAAAGTTATGTGCACCATCTCCACTGTGAGGAATTCTATTGAAGACATGTTGGAACTTCTGGGCTTGTTTGTTTGTTTTGCGTTCGCTCCATTGTAACCAGCACGGATATCCGTGTGATTTCCGCCGGGCGCATGATTACGTTGTGCCACTGTTATGCGCCTTGTAGGCCTAGCACATCCGATTTCGGCATGCCTTGACAATTCGGGTGACAGCCTCACTATCTGTCTCCAGGCATGTGTGTATGTGGTGACTCTTCGCCCAGACGATTTTTGCTCTCGTCTGTCTTGCACGAGGTGTTCCACTGTCTATGAACTTGCCTCGTGTAATTGGATGGCCTGTGCCCATCGGGTACTGAACCGTTTCTCATCCGTGAGCCTGGTTCCTTAAGGGGAAGAACTCATCGGAAGAGTTGGACCTTGGCTCTTTCGCCCTCTTAGCCGAGGTGTCATTCACCGACATCGGGTACCCCTTGTCCAAGTTCGAGTCTCACACCACGCGTTTGAGAGCAAGGCGTTCTCGAGCTGATCGACCTTGTCCCAATAGCGCCTGAGCCCATCAGGTACTGAACCCTTTCTCTGTGCAAGTGTATTTCCGGTATAGGAAAACTTGACAGTAGAGTTGGGCCAGGGCTAACATCGTTGTCTCTTTTGTGCCTGAGCCCATCCGGTATGGAACCCTTTCTCTCTGCAAGTGTATTTCCGGTATACGAGAACTTGACAGTAGAGTTGGGCCAGGACTGCCATCGTTGTCCCTTTCTTGCCTAAGCCCATCGGGTACGGGACCCTTTCTCTTCGAGAGCATATTTCCGGTTTAGGAAGGCTCGACATAGAATTGGGTTAGGTCTTCTTGCTTTTTCCGAACGCCCATGATTGGGTCTGGGTCTCTACCTATAAGGAGCACAGGTAACTAGAAGCTCGTCTCGAGCTAACAGAGCTTGTAGTTCCCTTTTCCTAGGAACTTTTCACTTTCTATTTGCAGTTCGCGCTGTTCTGCCCTTTCATTGTGTCATTGTACTCATTATGGCATCTATTTGTTTTTCGCCATGCATCCACCTTAACGTACCTTTTACATTGGCCGCCCCTCCAATGTTCTAACTGGACTAACTGGCGTCACTGTATGTCGACAGTGTCGCTGTATGTGGTGATGCTGGTGGTGTCGGAGATATTGTCTGTCTCTTATGCAGTCAAATCTCTTTCAATCTGCTACCTCCACATTCTTGGACACGATCCCCAAATGATTTGGCCAGAATCAGCTCGAGCTGCTGTATTTCTGTTTCCAGGGTGCACCGCGAGGAGGTACATTTGGGATCTTGGTTATCTCCTAACCCTGGGTCCGCCTAGAGCAATGCGTTCCCTTTGCACCCCGAACTTGGTGAAAATCAACACTTTATCTGCATCTTTCCTCCAAATTGTCAGTCCCCTCCAGATGAGAAGATTACTCAGCCCCTGGTATTGCTCCATGCAATATTGAGTCAGTCATATCTATATTGAGTCAACCAGTAATTTCGGACATACAATAGTATTTTGTAATGTTCATCCTGATAGAGGCTTCTTTGTCAAAAAGTTATTTGTGATTGTGTTTTGTTTTTAGCTTATTGTAGAACATTTCTTTATCTCAGAGCTGAGCAAAATACCAATCAAATCCAGCTAGCTAAGTCATTTTTATTGGCTGCTAGGCTGATTTAAAATTTCTATATACACTGGCCTCTGAGCTAAACAAATTTCAAATCACAAGCTATCTAAGCCAAGCTGTAAAATATTATAAAGTCTTCTCTGTTCTCAAACTTCTGCAGATTAGCAGGATGCAGTACAAATAACGGAGTGTGTTGTGTCATGGTTTACAGCATTTCTTCAATATCTGAAGCTTTTGGCCTGACACTTCCAACTTCAGCATGTGATACACAATGATAAGGAGGAAATGATTACGTCAAACCTTTGATATTCGTTGAAAACTTGCCATTGCCAGCCACCAATTTTTGATATTTGACATTAATGACTTCAAATGCAGTAGGTCTTTTAATGAAGAAATATTTTAGCGGATGACAGCTACTACATTTATAACCTTTGGAATCTTAACGAGCTTTTAAAGAATATTTGTTTGCCCCATAACCACTATAAATGCTGAATCTGGCTTGCCAAACTAACAAATATTACCAAAGAAAAGTTCCAGACAACGGTGGGGGTTCATCCATAAGACATGTCTGACATTGTAGATATCAAGTAGCAAACACGAGAAAGAGGTTGAAAAAAAGAAAAGTTACCAATCGCCGTTTGACCTATTTATATTAACTGTTTACGTTATTGCTGTGTTTGTTTGTCTAACAAATTTTTGATGATGAACTGAAAATAAATTGCCTTTTCTGCAGGAAGCTCCACGTGCCATCAACAACGCCTTTGAAGGCTCCGCACTAATCAAAGCTTGTGGTAAGCTAGAACTGCTAGCTAAAATGTTACGAGAGCTTTACACTACCGGCCATAGGGTGCTCATTTTCTCACAGGTATGTTCTGTTCTTTCTCTTGTACTGTTAAAATTTTTAGAAAACTTTCTAAACTCTCTCCATTACTCATCTTATAAGAATTCCCATCTTTAGCAGACATCGAATGCAGATCTGGCTCACATGGACATCTCTTCATAATCATTACCAATTTTTTTCATTTTATAAAAATATTAGTATTGTATCATTATATTCGCCTGTATGTTGACAGGGGAATATAGAATAGAAACGTCGTTTACTTTACATGTATGTCATAATACGACTAAGAAGATTATGGGGTGGAGTTGACTGTCTCATCGCGTATGATCAGTGTCCGAGAAGTTTGCTGAAGTAGGATGTGTCACACTGAAGGGTGCAGAAAAGCTGTAAACTATTTCACATTCTGTTCTTGGGACTAGATCCTGCAAATCTGCAGGAGTTTGAGAATGAAAACAGATTTAGAAAAATATCTAAACTGTCTCCATGTCTCATCTTGTAAGAATGTCACTACTTTACCAGACAACAAATTCTTCTTCTTTCGTTCACTTGAAACATGTCTATATCTGTAATTCTGTCTCCTTAATAAAACTCACTGTCTTTTGTAGTTCATACAGTGTCCCATATAGTTTTGATTCCAGTGTTGTTTCCTCTGGCCACTATGTCTGCCTCAGCGTTTCATGCTCAGAAAACTCTTGAAGTATATGTTTGGCACTCTGTGCTGCCTGTCCACATGTACACATGGCCGTGTTGCCAATCTTGAACTTTGTATACATGTGACTGCGGAGTCGGTTGTGTCCTGTTCTGAGATGTAGAATTATAACTTGTTCTGGTCTGTTCATAATATGATAGTCATCTTGTGTTGGTGTTTGTGGCTTTCTTATTGACTTGATCATCTGTTTTTTCTGATGGTAGGTGATTGGTATATCTGGTTGGTCTTCGGCAGCACCTTCCTTAGCCAGTTGGTCTGCTTTTTCATTTCCTGGTATTCCACAGTGAGAGGGTATCCACTGGTTACCCTATACTGGTAAGACAATTCGCTAAGTAGTTTTTTTCAAGTCTGTTAGTTTTCCAGACTGGAGAGATTGAAGTACTGACCTTGCATCTGTCAGGAATACCACAGGCTGTAGGTCAGAGTTGGAGTTCAGCAGTTTTTTAGCTGCCACACTAATTGCGTGGATTTCAGCATCATAATTATTGCAGAATTTTCCTGTTGGTGTTCTGATGGTATCTCTAGGCTTGTGTGGATATTCTATATATACACCTGCACCTCCATTCCTCACGGCATTCTGTGCTGACCCATATATCTTGTGGATATTCCTCATCCAGGAAACTGAGGGTGACTGTCCTTCGCTGCACACTTCTGTTCGTCCTCGCTTAGTATTCCTTTCACATGGGTCTGAATGTATATTGGCATTCCATGCCTTTCACTCCACGGGATTTGTTCTGGTACAGACCTTAACTCTATATGTCCACAGAGCCGCTAATATCTACATTTTGGAGACCCACTATGCCGAAAAGCCGCTCAAATCTACATTTTAATATGAATTTACTATCATGTTCTGCATAGTAGGAAAACCGTACGGAGACAAAGAGTTAAGGGGCTGTAAACTTCAGGCAGGTCTGTAAGTTGTCTGCGGAGTCATTTAGCTTGATGGATAAAGCTGCTTCTTTTCAGTCGCCCCATCACTAGATTTTGGAATGTTTCCTTCATTGGATGACTTGGCATACACTGAAACTTTTCTGTCTGAATTAGTACTTTTGTGTTTCTGCGTTCGCCAAGTGTTTGCATTCTTCCCATTTTCTACATCTCTGATATGGGTGTTGATTTCATTGCTCCCAACATTATTCTAAGTGCCTGGTTTTGTACTTTATCTAGATCTTGTAATGTGGTGTTTGATGCAGAACACCATGCAGCTGAACCATATTCCAGGTGTGGTCTTATGCCTTGCTGGTAAACTTTACTGAGTATATTCCCACTGGCTCCCCATGTGGTTCCACTTAGTTTTCTCAGGATAGCTAACTTCCTCCTGGCTATCACATAGGATATTATCATCCTCAATCGTGCTACCTTCAATTAAATTTGAATCAACTACCTTGGTCTATTTCAAAGGCTTTCATTTAGGTCTTTAACAAGTTCTTGTAGCGCTTATTTTGGCCACCTTGAGATTGTGTATCATTCTCCAGCTCACCATAGAGAAGTATTTTTGGCAGATGATGATCTGGCATAACCATCCAGTATAGGTTATGACCTATACTGGAATAGACACAGCAGAAATTGATAGTTAAAGAATATGAAAATCTGGGACAGCGATGTTAGGATTTTAATACATAGACCTCTGCAATACCTCTGGTCATAAAGATCTGAAAAACCATGGACCACCATATTTCTTACTTTTGACTTCTATCAAATTATCTCCATTGATGACAGAGAGATGTATGCAAACGGACAGTGCGCCTGTGTCCTTTTGTGGCAGACTCCTAGGAGACTGGGGATCCTAGATATATCATCACTGCGAATATGTCAACAAATCAGGCAGAAGATTGATAGATAGTTGGCTAAGAATTGTGTGCTGTCTCTTGGCAGAGTATGATAATCCTCTGATATTGGTGCACTGGAACTGCTTCCTTCAGACATTAAACATAAACCCACCTTACACAACCATGCCTTTGAGACAATCTTATATGAGGCCAGATACCACTTTAATTACAAAGAACTTGTGCTTTTGTCAGAAAGTAGACGGTCTGTCAAGAGTTACCTGCTCACAGCTGATGGGATGATTTCATCATAAAATCACATATCTGTTTAATGTAATATTAACCAATTCTAAATAATTAATAACGCTATCTTCCAACTAACATTTTTAATGTGACAGATGACAAAGATGTTGGATTTGCTGGAGGATTTCTTGGAATCAGAGAACTATCGCTATGAGAGAATAGATGGAGGAATCACAGGTTCACAGAGGCAGGATGCAATTGATAGGTTCAATTGTGAGTCAATTTCTTTCAATTTATTATTCAATTCCCATTAGTCTCAAGAATTTTCAATTTGTTGTTTTGTTGTCTAATTACTGCTGTGTTGATTGCACTCTTGTCGGCAGAGGGCCATTCTTAAAAAATTGCAGGTCTACTGAAGTTCACTTATTAATCCATACAAGTGAATTAGCGACTTATGGTGTCTGTCAATGTTTTTTCTTGGTAGTTGAATAGGAATTTCTTTTCTCATTAGGTTGAGAGCAGTGTCTATATGCGGATAGTTGCTGGAGTGACTGTTTAAATGGCTCATTTCATTTCTCATTTCGGCAGGCCGATATCATTACACAAAAACATTTTGTCCTGTATGGTAGCCCATGCTGTTCTGGTAGTTTGTGTTTGCAAATTTGAATTATTCATCACCGCCGAAGTTGGATATGTGGGGCCAATGCCACAAATAGAACTGCCCTGCAGTGCATGTTCATTCTCTGGACTACATCCTGCTGAAAATCTTATGTCATTGTTCTGCTGTAAGAGAGATCCTGTGGGAATTTGAGAACAGACAAGAGGAAAAAATCTCTCCAAAGCTTTCTTACATACTCAGAATGCTATGTGTTATAGTTTAAAACTTTGTGATAGAACTAACCATAAACATCCACACATCGGAGGCCTTTTGACAAAGGTCTTTTGACCTTATAACAACAACAACACATGACAAAACAGACGCAGGTCTGCATCTTGAGTGACTCTATGAGTATGATTAAGCAGGTACAAGTGGGTCTCGTTCGCGAACAGTGGGTTGAGGCCTTGAGAAATGCGAGCTTGAAAGCGGTTACATTTATTTTCGTGCCGGGACATGTGGGCGTTCGAGTCAATAAAAGAGCGGATCAACTGGCATCGTGTGCGATTGTGGCAAAGGGCGATGGGGCAATGGATCGCACTGACGTTTTGAACTCCTTGAGAGATATAACACGCGAGAGTGAGACTAATGTGGATGATGATTCCTTTTCAATGGCTAGGATTAAAGATCAGGGATTGAAATGCGGTGTTGCTAGAGGTGAACATTTTGGAGGGCGCAGAAGAATGATGGTCAACCAGCATAGGACCGGTACTGTCAGCAGAAGTGTGATGGCGGATACACCCAAGGAGAGATCGGAGCAACTATGGATGTGTCCAGTTTGCAGTGATGATGATCCGACGACTAACTAACTAACTATGACAAAACATTTTCAGCATCACTTCAGGAGGCTACTTACATGTTGTCAATCAATGAAAAGAACAAAGTAGCCTCTTTTAGTGACGCTCAATAGGGTTGTGTTGTGTCATATTGTTGTCAATAGATCAAGAAAGGCTTCCAATGAGTGAATTATTACAAATTAGTTGTCTCACGTCTCTTTAGTTCACTGTGCCGTGACCCGTTATGGTATGATACAGCCAACCTACCCCATCAATCTCCTTAGTTAATACCAACTTGCATGGCAGGTCACATTGTTTCAATCCATTGCTTTCCTTGTCTGCACCTTCAACACTAAGAGACAGTGATAACTTTTCCTTTCAAAATGGGCAGAGAAACCCCAATCAGATATTGATGTCCTCACAATAGACCCATTAGTGTAGATACCCTCTAGAATTTAAAAGAAAGTGTTGCTGGGGTCAGAAAGGATACTCTAAAGAATAGAACCACTGTTAACTGCCATGTGTGACGAAGAAGGTTTTGGCAAAGCTTGCTATCCCATATAGGCTCAAATGTTAAATGAGCATAAGAAAAATGTGTAAGCAAGAAATAAAATAGAGATGTATACAGGTCCACAAGAACCATTACTTTCAATCAATAGTGAAATGAAGAAAACTTGCATGATTAGGGCATGCATGCCAACACGATTCCTTGTTAAAAATAAATCTGCAGGGAACGGTAGAAGAATCAGAGGAGGACAAATAATCGAAATTGTCAGTTTATATTATGTTTGATATGTGAATGCTGGCTTCTCTTCTCAACAGCTAAAGAAGCTCCAGCATTTGTTTTTTTACTGTCGACAAGAGCTGGTGGCTTAGGCATCAATCTGGCTACAGCGGATACAGTAGTTATCTATGATTCAGATTGGAATCCTCACAATGATATACAGGTAATTTCTTATTTTTTCGTACACCTCTAGTCATTAACTTTAGGGAAATCTGTGTGTGGCATCTCTTAGCTGATTGCCTGCAATAATTTAACATCAGAAGAAACGGATGATCGAAGCAACCAACACAAGGTAATTACCATCTGGATTCAAGATTCTTTTGGTCTTGCAAGATCTTCAGGCTAGTTGTCAGGATGAAGTTCCCAGTCCTCTCCAGGTCAAAGATTTTTGTGTTATGTCTTGCCTTGCAATTCTTTGAAATTTGGACAGTACTGGAGCATGAGATGACTACCAAATTAGGAACAGACCAGAACAAGCTGTCATTCTATATCATCTTCTGCATTTATTCCTAAATTCCTACAGATTAGTAGGATGAGTAGTGACACTGGAATAAAAACTCTACTACCTCTATATCACAAAACACAGTCAAGTTTATAGAAAGCTTCAGATATATTCATGTTCCAAGTGAACGAAAGAAGAATCAACTTTAATGTAATTTTCTGTGTTCACTTTGAGTCATCAGCTATTTTTTATTTTAAGTACAGTTATCCATCATAATTGTGTCTCATGTACTCTTAACATTAGTCTGTTGCATAGCTTTAGAATTAGATTAATCTTGTTTTGTTGTAACACTGAGTATGACTATTTTAAAGGGGTGTTAGCATAGCACAGGAGATTGTTTTAAAGGATGGTTGGCATGGTACAGGAGATGGGTGTTGTCATGACACAGGGGATGGATGTTTTAAAGGATGGTTGGCATGGCACAGGAAATTGGTTGTTGGCATAGCATAGGGAATGTGTGTTTTAAAGCGAAGATGGCATAGCACATGTTCATTATTATTTATTCATGGAAATTGACGAAGTAGACAGGTAGAGGATGTATTAAAATGGGAGACCAAAATGAGTCTGCGAAGTTGCACATTTGACTGTCATTCGCCCCTGTGTTCCGGGTCCAAGAAGGGAACAAAGAATAGCTACACTTTTTCCTTCCATGCAAAAGGCAACTAAGGAGGTTATGGAATGAGTTGGCCGTCCCATCCCATATAGGGTCAGTGACCCAAAGCTATGCTGAAATCGGATGTGTAAGGCCAAAAGGCGCAGATATTGCAGCAATGCTGTAAACCATGACAACACATTCCATTCTCTGTACTGCTACCTGCTAATCTGCAGCAGTTTGAGAATGAACGCAGAAGAAGAATGACTATCATTCATTTGTTTAATATGATCTTAATCTGTGTTGCTTCTGCATCTGACAGGCTTTCAGCAGAGCTCACCGCATAGGACAAGCCAATAAGGTTATGATCTACAGATTTGTCACACGTAACTCCGTCGAGGAACGCATTACACAAGTAGCCAAGCGGAAGATGATGTTGACCCATTTAGTCGTCAGGCCAGGTTTAGGCAACAAGGGAGGGGCCATGAGTAAAAAGGAGTTGGATGACATTCTTAAGTTTGGTACAGAAGAGCTCTTCAAAGATGATGAAATGAAAGATGGTAAGGGAACTGCTGTTTTTTTGTGTTTTATGCTAACATTTTTGTGTGTAAATATTTAGCAAATTCTGTTTGGAAAATATAACTGTCTTGAAAAAATGTGTTTAAAAAATAATGCATCCCTTCTTGGTATTTCTCTATCTCGTGATTATATTCTCATATTGTATAAACATGCTGTTGGCCAGTTAGGATTCCATCTAATTAGCCTTTAGCATACTGTATTAATATTGGATTATTTTCCTCTGCCACTGTATTCATTTTGACGTTACACATTATTTACAGATGGTATTTGGGAAAAGCAATAACTTTTGTGTTTTTTTTTAGCTTTTTGTATAATTGTTTTTAATGGAAATAAAGGGGTGACTACTGAATGTAATGACATGAAACTCTGAGGATTCTTTGCATTCGCTCTCGTATAAGCATGAATTTCACGTGATTTCCGCCTGAGGTCATGAAGTATGTTGTGCTATCATTCAATTTGCGCCATGTATGTCTAGTACATGCGATTAGGCATGCCTTTAATTAGGGTTAATTATTAATATAGTCCTGTCTTGTTCTAGGCGGTGAGGACAGAATTGTGTATGATAGCGAGTCTGTGAAGAAACTGTTGGACAGGACTCAAGCTGGGCAGGAGGAGAAAGAGATGGCTATGAATGAGTATCTGAGCTCTTTCAAAGTGGCCAATTATACCATCAAGGAAGGAGAGGATGAGGTGGGTAGCTCGTCAGTAAAGTCTATTGATTGTGGATATCTCAAGTGTGGTAGTGTGTAGACGGTATTTTAATTGAAGGTAGCACGATTGTGGATGATAATATCCTATGTGGTTGCAGATATCTCAAGTGTGGTAGTGTGATTGTAGATGATAATTTAATTGAAGGTAGCATGATTGTGGATGATAATATCCTATGTGATTGCAGATGTCTCAGGTGTTATTGTAGATGGTAATTTACTTGAAGGTAGCACGATTGTGGCTGATAATATCCTATGTGGTTGCAGATATCTCAGGTGTGGTAGTATGATTGTAGACAGTATTTTAATTGAAGGTAGTCAATTGTGGGTGATAACATTTCAAGTGAGGTAGTATGTGGATAAATATCCTGTTGGATTGTAGAGGATAATGTGTTGGATTGTGGATAAAAAGGTTTGTGTGTGATATTATTCTGTTTGATTTTGGATGATAGTTTACCCAAGGTTGCTGAAATCATGACATAATGCATTCCCCCCAGACTACTTCCTTCTAATGAGTTTGAAGTTCTGTAGTTTAAAAGAATGAAGTAGTACAATTTCATGTCTGTTTAACAGGAAGAACCAGAGACAGAAGTTCTGAAACAAGAGGCAGAGCATGCTGACCCAGCATACTGGGAGAAGCTACTGAGGCATCACTATGAGCAACAGCAGGAGGACCTGGCCAGGACTCTAGGCAAGGGCAAGCGTATCAGAAAACAGGTCAACTATAACGATGCCATGAATGGTCATGATGAAGAGGCCTGGAAAGAAAATCTTTCAGACTATGACTCTGATTTTAGCCAAGGTTAGTTTGCAAATTACTTCACATTCTTGTTTCTAAGACCCCAATTAAGGCCGGCCTCTTGTCATAAAATGGGGTTTATATCACCGGTGGCTGAAAAAATTAAGGCTGTCCGGATGTAACCACATCCAAGCAAGACCATTATCTGCCCTTAAAAGCTGAATCAAATACAAAGGGGACTACAAAAATTCCCTGTAGTTACAAGACTGAGATAGCTGGCATTGCTCTGGGCAAGAAAGATCACACCTCCAACTATGACACATTGTCGTAGTGGGATGGGAAAAGTTATTCCTCAGCATTCATTCTCAAACTCCTGCTGGATATCTCTTGTAGCAGGACACTGAACCTATTAGATTTCCAACAGGATGTAGCCCAGAGAATATACATGTTTTGTGTCACCGTTTTATTTGTGCAATGACCTGAAGCATTTGAACTGCAGATACCATGCATCTACAACCACTATTCCCACTAAACTGTGCTAACACACATATTTTTATCCTTTGGTGCCGGGTTCGAATCCCCCTTGGTGCACAGAGTTATATATATATATAAATGTGTGTAAATTGTCCAATAATAAAATTGGAATATATTTGGCTTAAATAAAAAATGTCAAAGGAGATTCTACCTTTTTTTTTATTAAGGTAGAAAATTTGCCCAGAAAAAGAGATGTTCAAAATGTATCATCTCTAGGATATATATTTTTACTTATGTCTTAGAGTGAACATTACCTATGTCTAGTGGAGACTGTGCAGGCAGTACACAGGTCCTACTTCCACAAATCCAGACCTTCATCTACCTGCTCCTTAAATGATGAAGAGCCCAGCATGAACAGGCAGGAGACCTAAGTCCTATAGCTTCTTTGGGTTAGGATCACAATTTGCTAAGATATCATGCCAGTTAAAACAACAGAAGCACCGAAGTTAACAATTAAAAAGAACCTGTGCTTTTGTTGGAAAGACTATAGGCTGTCAAGAGTTACCTGCTCAGGACTAAAGGGATTATTTCATCATCATTTAGATACTTTTCAACTCTATCAGAAGCATAGTCTGAACAAACCTCTCCAACCTTGCAATTTCTATTGAAAATGTTCCAATGTCACAGTCATCAGAAGTTCAAATACAAGCAGTGACTGCAGTACTACTCACTTGGTGACTGAAATATCAACTCACATATTGATACACTCCCACAGCGTTCTGCGGAAGATAGAAAGGAGCATGTTAAGAAAGTATACGGTCATAGTTACTGAGCAACTCGGTTGTCCAAAATATTACATGGTATACTGCTCTGGTCGTGTGGGAATCAGAGGCAACGAAAGAGCAGACTCATTGACAGGCAATGCGTGGTTGATGAAATAGTGTTTTTATTTAATTTACTACAGAGTTAAGGAGTCGATGCTGAATGTGATGATGTGCACATAAAACGATTGACAGATATGGGGATAACCAGGGGTGAGGGGAGAAAGTGTGTCCTCTCTGGAAAGTTAATGATCACATAATCATCTGACTGGGACTGAGTGCATTCTCTTCGATAGCTGTTGGAACGGAGAGCAACAGCACTTATGGGAATGTACCATGATGCTGGTTTCTAATCAAGAACTATTTCTTCTGACATTTTCTGTATTTTACTCATCCTTTGTGTATGTATTTCTTGCTCTTTCTCTTTTTCTCTCCTTGTTGGATTCCAAAACAAAGCTTTTCATTGGTCATATATTCTCCTCCGATGCTGTTTGTTGAGTTTTACCTCTACTTGAGTCTGTTGTTCTTTCCATGAGTTCTTCATTGTTGTTCTTATACTACTTCAAACCTTCTATTCTACCAAGACTCCCAAGTACTGGATGTAGTTTTCTTGTTGCACCTTGTTGTTTTGCCATGTCATTGATTTGCACAGCCGAATCAATTTAATATTTTGTTTAAATACTTGTATTCTTCACTTATTAAATTGTTGTTTGGCACATGGTCCAGATAACTGTGAGGCCAAGGTTTGATTCCCAGTAAGGACTGGTTTTTTTATGTTAGATGGTAAATTAAAAACCCACCCGGAACATTATGTGACAACAGCAAAAGCATGTAGCCATTATCACACAGCCACTCGTTTCTTCCATGCAACTCCTAATGGTAAAAATGGAGTATTGACAATTTTTAAGAAATTAATTAGATTGTTTAATTTAACAATAACATTTGTTTAATGTTCTTCTTTTGTACTTGTTTCTCGCTGATACAAACTCATTGATTATTGTAATATCCGTACAGTGAATGAAGAGGATGATGATGACTTTGATGACAAACAGGAAGGCCAAGCTACAAGTAAGTTGTTTGATAACTTGATCAATTTAGAAAAAAAAATGTTTCATCCATTCTTTAAGTCCTACTATACCTCTGTTTTAGAAGGACTTTGGTCCTACTAGACTTCCAGCAGGATTCAGTTCTTCTTTTGCATGGGGTAGATCATTGCAGATAAAGTGATACTATTCTTTGCTCCCGGTTCGAGTACCAGTAATATAGTTGGGTGGTAGTTACATTCTGTCTAAACAATATTCTGTGAGCCCGGTTGAGACACACAAAACCACATGCACAGATCACTCAATTTATTACTTGAGTGAGCTGTTTTCACAACAAGTGCTAGCTGCTGCATAACTTAGATGGAACAATACATGTAAGTGTATTTCTTGGTCAGCTACATTCAAGGGTGAAAATGAAATAATCAAATGGACAAAAAAATGTCTAGTCAATGAAGATGGGAATATCTTATATAATGATACACATGATAATGATACATAAGCTCATGTGCCGAGACCCAAAATGGGAGCAAAGAATAGCAACACTGTTAACATTTCATGTATGTCATAAGAGACAACTAAGGAGGTTTTGTGGTTGAGCTGCCTGTCCCATCCCATAACGGCCAATTGACCCAGAAGCTATGCTGCAGTTTGATGTGTCAGGTCAAAATGTGCAGCTAAGCTGTAAACGATGATGCAGCGTGTTCTGTTCTCTGGACTACATCCTGCTAATCTGCAGGAGTTTGATAATGAACGTGGGAGATACATGATACATATAATGTTTCCTAGGCATCTGTGGCCATGTCAATAGCGACACAGATATCAGCAGAAAGATCAAGCAAGTTTGGCTTACCCGTGTGTAGCTATGAAGTAGGTGGCTGACGTGTAGAATGGGAACCAGTTCTATTGTATGACTGTCCTGCACTAACGATATGGTTACAGATATTTTACATTGTAGTTACCACAGCAAAAGTTGGATGCATTGGGCCATAGCATATTTCCATTATCTGGACTACATCCTGCTGGAAATCTTGGTATGTTATCCTACTACAAGAGAGGTCTGGTGAGAGTTTCAGAACACCAAAAATTTTTTATTAATGATACAATAATATTTCTTAATTACTTAGATCACCAGCGTGTTAACAGTGTTTGATTCTGTTATACTTCTACAGCTAGAAGCAGGAGAAAGAATGATACATTAACATTGTTTGATTCTGTTATACTTCTACAGCTAGAAGCAGGAGAAAGAATGATACATTAACATTGTTTGATTCTGTTATACTTCTACAGCTAGAAGCAGGAGAAAGAATGATACATTAACATTGTTTGATTCTGTTATACTTCTACAGCTAGAAGCAGGAGAAAGAATGATACATTAACATTGTTTGATTCTGTTATACTACAGCTAGAAGCAGGAGAAAGATGATACATTAACATTGTTTGATTCTGTTATACTTCTACAGCTAGAAGCAGGAGAAAGAATGATACATTAACATTGTTTGATTCTGTTATACTTATACAGCTAGAAGCAGGAGAAAGAATGATACATTAACATTGTTTGATTCTGTTATACTACAGCTAGAAGCAGGAGAAAGATGATACATTAACATTGTTTGATTCTGTTATACTTCTACAGCTAGAAGCAGGAGAAAGAATGATACATTAACATTGTTTGATTCTGTTATACTTCTACAGCTAGAAGCAGGAGAAAGAATGATACATTAACATTGTGTGATTCTGTTATACTTCTACAGCTAGAAGCAGGAGAAAGAATGATACATTAACATTGTTTGATTCTGTTATACTTCTACAGCTAGAAGCAGGAGAAAGAATGATACATTAACATTGTTTGATTCTGTTATACTTGAACAGCTAGAAGCAGGAGAAAGAATGATACATTAACATTGTTTGATTCTGTTATACTTCTACAGCTAGAAGCAGGAGAAAGAATGATACATTAACATTGTTTGATTCTGTTATACTTCTACAGCTAGAAGCAGGAGAAAGAATGATACATTAACATTGTTTGATTCTGTTATACTTCTACAGCTAGAAGCAGGAGAAAGAATGATACATTAACATTGTTTGATTCTGTTATACTTCTACAGCTAGAAGTAGGAGAAAGAATGATGCATTAACATTATTTGATTCTGTTATACTACAGCTAGAAGTAGGAGAAAGAATGATACATTAACATTGTTTGATTCTGTTATGCTACAGCTAGAAGCAGGAGAAAGAATGATACATTAACATTGTTTGATTCTGTTATACTACAGCTAGAAGTAGGAGAAAGAATGATACATGATACATTAACATTGTTTGGTTTTTGTTATACTTCTACAGCTAGAAGTAGGAGAAAGAATGATGCATGATACATTAACATTGTGTGATTCTGTTATACTACAGCTAGAAGTAGGAGAAAGAATGATACATGATACATTAACATTGTTTGATTCTGTTATACTTACAGCTTGAAGCATTAGAAGGAATGATGCAAGATACATTAACATTGTTTGATTTTGTTATACTTCTACAGCTAGAAGCAGGAGAAAGAATGATACATTAACATTGTTTGATTCTCTTATACTACAGCTAGAAGCAGGAGAAAGAATGATACATTAACATTGTTTGACTCTGTTATCTTTCTACAGCCAGAAGCAGGAGAAGGAATGAAAAAGACAAGCCATTGCCACCACTATTGGCAAGAGTAAATGGTCAAATTGAGGTAGGGTAATCAGAATGGCTTTGTCTCATACATCTTAATATTATAAGAAATTTCTGAGTGTCATGGATGAGGGTGGCATAGATAGCAACTTCTGATGAGTGTGACTGTGACATTAAAGTAATGGTAAAGGTAAACTGAGTTACGAACCAGCTTCATGGCACACGGTTTCTCCATAAGTATTCAGCTGTCTAACCAGTGGTTACCAAAAAACCGTCTGATTAGCGCTGCCTAACCGTAATTGCTCAGTAGTGATTGCATCATTCCTGAACCTTCAGCAGATGATTGTCTTAACATTGCACTATGGTGAGACATTACACTGTCATGTTGATAAAACAAATGATATAGATAGATAAAAGGCAAACACATGGAATGATGATGTTTTGCGATCAGTTAGAGCACACAGGAAAACACATTGATTTTTTATTAGAAGAACTTTATGAAGCAAAAACTTGTAAAGGACAGCACTGCCTATGGTTGTATCACATTATTTCTTCTGCATTCATTCTCAAATTCCCACAAATTAGCAGAATGTAGTCAGAAAAGTGAAATGCATTGTTTCATTGTTTGCCGCTTTACTGCGATATCTGCTCCTTTCAGCCTGACACATCCAACTTCAATGTGGCATCTGATTTGTTTTTACCCTATATAGGATGGGACAGCCTTCTCCACACCATGATCTTTTTAGTTGCCTCTTACAGCATGCGTGGAAGGTAAACGTTGCTTTGTTTTTGTTTTCCTTTCAGGCCTAGGCATCACCTGGACAATATCACAATACAATATGAATACACTATTTGTAAGTATCTCAGACAATCTGTGAACTATGACACAACCTGTTCCATACTCTGAATTATATCAGCGGGAGTATGAAAAGGAACAATGTTTATCTTTCCTCTATGACCACTACTTGCTTATCCTGTTGTGAGAACTACCATTGTCCAGTAACGTAGATCCTACATCAAAATTTGTTTGCTGACTCTAAACTGCATTTTGTGTGCACTGTGCTTCTAGAAAATTGCTTTGTGTAATGGTTTAGTATTTTTAACTTACAATTTGGCATGTTTTACATGTGTTCTCAGGTGCTGGGATTTAATGCTCGACAGAGGAAAGCTTTTCTGAATGCTGTGATGAGGTGGGGGATGCCTCCACAAGATGCATTTAATTCTCAATGGTAAGGGTTTTTCTTTTACTTTATGTGGGTTGTTTTTTTACATCTCTGGAGGAAGAGGAAAGGTCCTAAGATTATCAAGGACAGAAAGACGTCTGCAAAAACCTGAACATAGAAGACTTGACTCCACAAAACTATTTTTAAAAAAAATGCAAGCTAATATTATTTTGGACATATAAAAAGACACTGGTTTAGAAATATTAATCATGGAGGTTAAAGTTCCAGGAAAGAGAACAATAGGCACACCAAGACTACGATGAACACAATTTTGAAGGCCTTTAGAACATTGCACTTGAAGAGGCTGGGCAGTTTGGACAGAGCCGAGTAGCTTACAAAGTGGCAGTGAGAATAAATTCTTTAACGGACACATCACATACATAGGAGGGAGAGGAAGAGAATGGTTATTGTTCCCTGTGATATAAAGGCTGTCAAACTCGCTGCATTGCATGCACTGCTATATCAAGTGAAACAACCATGTGCCATGAACACACAAAAATTGGGAAATATACCATCTCGAATAAGTAACTAGGTTAGTTGTAGCAGTAATGGGGGCGGTGAAGGATCCCAGAACTCTATAAGATCAAGGGTGCCGTGGAGAACACATCAATACATAGATATATCCATTTTCTGAGATGCAAAAGAGTGCAAAATTCAATTTCTGTCCAATCCTTAATGTTGTCAATCCATGACTTCCTCCCTCCTAACTGCTTCTTTCATCCTCCACTGTCTTAGAAAGATAGTTTTAAACTGGAAGTAAAAATAATTTTATGCTGGGTGACATGGCAAAACCATTTCAAATTCCTATTATCAGTGGTTATGGAATTATGCATGTTTGTTTGTTTACCTCAACTACCTATCTATCTATCTATACGCTATGTGTCCCTTGTTTGCCTTACAGCGTCAGGGGTGGAAGAGTTCTCTGGAGATGGCCTTCTTGTGCGCTGTTTGTAAGCATTGCGACGAAACACACTGCTCATAGAAAAATGAAGAATTTTCTGGAGACGACTAAACGTAACACCTCAAATACCAATAGGAGCATATAACAAAAAGATATCCGGATATAGAGCCAAAGGTAGACCAAGAAAACAATTGATAGAAAACATTGAGAGATAACCTTGAACAAACATGAACTCAAAGCAACCAAGGTGACACATCTGGTCTTGGAATGACAACTGAGGCTCCCACCCTTATGCTTAACAGTCAGTGTGTATGCAATCAACCATCATTCACCTGGGAAAAGATAATAGTTTATTTTACGTCTAACATTACTTGAAACCAAAAATACAAGTGCTGCGAAAGGTAAAGATAATATGAATTGTGAACCAGCATCATAGTGTCTGTAATATTTGTATTTGAAGACGTATCGTGTCGATCTCTCATATTATCAAATATAAAATGGAGCGACTTTGTCTCAAATAGTGATTTAAGAGATGAAACAACCAAGAGCACACATCAAATGTCAAAATAAATAGCTATAGTGAATTATGAATTCTGTTCTTTATTTCAACAATGATGGAGCTAAACACAACTACCAAGCTGACAGAATTGAGTGGTATCTGATCAACATCTTAAATTCTACTTTCTAAGATATCAGAAAATATTTGCTGTGTCAAAACCAATCTACTTAGCAGATACATTTAAGTTCATCACATTGGTGATGTGTATGCATTATTAGTTGGCAGAAATGAAATGTTGACACAAACATTTGATGCAAATGTAGATTGTGAAAACACTTAATTTTTTGATGCTAATAAATGGTAATGGTAAGATCAGTTATGAACCAGTATCAAAAACACAGTTTTCCCATAAGTGAACAGCTGCCTAGTCAGTGGTTGACCGGAAACCACATGACTAACGTTGCCTACCACACTCGGTAGTGATGGTGCTGTTCCTCGGTCTTCCCAGTGCATGAGCCCTGGTACTCTACTTCTTGGTGGCTGGGTGAACCATGGGTGTAAGTTGAATTTCATACCAAGTATAATAATGGATTTGAAACCTGGCTTTGCAGGTTAGCGGTCAGATTACTTAATAGTATACTGCCTCAACTCCCACATGCCTCTATTTAGTACAAGTAATAAAAGTGGTCTCATCAGAAGTTCTCAAACTCCTGCAGAATAACAGATTGGTTTACAGCTTGGCTGCAACTTTTGAACTGATTCATTCAATTTCAGGATTGTTTCTGGCCCACTTTGACTCTCCATGGAATGGGGCAGCAATTCCCAACCCAAAGCTTCCCTAGTCATCTTTTGAAATTCACATGACCGGTAAATGATGCCGCTATTCTTTGCTCCCTTTTTCAAACCCCGGCAATACACAAGCAGTGGTGTGACTGATGACTGACACAAACGGAAAAAAACTTACTGTTAAATGAGGTGAATTATGATGTTGTCTAATGACTGGTTGAACAAGGAATAATGTAGTGCTGTTCTCTATGCTATGTCAATAGTGATGCAAGACAGCTGCAAAAAAAGTCAAGCTTATGTGATTGGTTAGCTGTGAACTTTATGATCAATGTGCGTATACCAGAAACAGTTCTCTCGTTCGGTGTGCTTACTATGACTTTTTGTACTAGGAACTTAAATGAGAGAAATGTTTTGCAAAAGAGTCATCAAAAATCTAATGAAAAAGAGGGAATTACAATGAAAGTGGACAAATGCCTCTCATAAAACAATTTTTAAACACAACCCCTTACCCCCGAAGTTAGATTATCAGGCCGAAAGACGCAGATATGACGCTATGCTGTAAACCATAACATCGCATTCCATTCTCCAAACTACATCCGACTAGTCTGCAGGTGTTTGAGAACAAACGCAGAACAAGAACATCATTTTTGAAATAATGATTTTCTACACCCGATTATTTGTTCACAGTTTGCATCAACTCTCTTCTAGGCTGGTCAGAGATCTTCGAGGCAAGACGGAGAAAGTTTTCAGAGCATACGTATCTCTCTTCATGCGGCACTTGTGTGAGCCTGGAGCAGACAATGCTGAGTCATTTGCCGATGGTGTACCTAGAGAAGGGTTATCTCGTCAGCATGTTCTTACAAGAATTGGCATAATGTCTCTAGTCAGGAAGAAGGTATAACAATAATGTTTGTTGTATTTGTTTTAGTGGTCCCCACTCAATGGCCAAGTCTGTCTGTATCCAGTTAGCAGAGAATGACCAAAATCAGACTAGATCAGTGCTTCTCAATATTTCTAAGACTGCAGCCTAGTAATAAAATATTTGTCGCCCGTGTGTTGCCCAGGCCCGAAAGGGGAGCAAAGAATAGCAACACTGTTTACCTTCCACGCATGTTGTAAAAGGCGACTAAGGAGGTTATGGGATGGAGTTGGCTGTCCCATCCCATATAGTGTCAGTGACCCAAAGCCATGCTGAAGTCGGATGTGTCAGGCCGAAGGGCGCAGATATCACAGCAATGCTGTAAACCATGACACAACACATTCTGTTCTCCGGACTACATCCTGCTAATCTGCAGGAGTTTGAGAACGAACGCAGAAGAAGAAGAAGAAAATATTTGTAATAGACCAGTCAAAACTAATACTATATACTGAAAAGTTATTTAACTTTTCATAAAATAATCATGGGCATCTGTTGCTATGACGATATAGACGCTAGACAGTGGCAAAAGGGCAAGCATCAGTGACAGTAGTTAGCTTTGAGTGTTGTGACCAGCGGGTATGTACAGAAACCAGTTCTCTTGAACAGCTGACCTACTATACTTTTGATAAGGCTGCAGACGTCCACTGTTCTGTGGACATGGTAAAAACATTGAATGTATTAGTTACCAGTGCCAAAGTCGGGCCATTGTCAAAAATAAAATGCAGTTACATTTTTTGGACTAATCCTTCTGGAAATTTTTGTGGAATCTATGTTCTACTATAAGAGAGATCCAATGGGAGTTTAAGAATGAACAAACAAATATTTTTAAATGTACAGTTCATGAAGTTCTTGTGATCAAGCTCTTGGTAAATACAGGACTATAGTGTTACTATCTTAACATATTATTTTTACAAATGTTCTTCGGCTGCGTTCGTTCTCTAACAACTGCAGGTTATAGTCTGGAGAAGAATGGTGTCTCATAGTTTACAGCTTAGTTGTGATATCTGACTCTTGTCTTTTGGCCTGACACATCTGACTTCAGCATGGCTACTGGGTAACTTTGACACTATTGGATGGGAAAACATGGTAGGTAACAGTGGTGCTATTATATGCTACCTTTTCATACCCCAGAATACACTGACCTACTTTCTTCTTCAGTGTTCATTCTCAAACTCCTGTTGGATCTCTCTTTTAGCAGGATCATTGTCCTATTAGATATGATCATTGTCCTAGCAAGATGTAGTCCAGAGAATGGGAATACATTGTGTCACAGTTTTATTTGAATCAATGGCCAGACACATTAGTCTTCAGCTGTGGCCCAATTAAAATCAAGGCTTCTGCTTTATTCTTAAACTCTTGTTGGTTAGCAGAATATAGTCTGGAAAATGGAATGTGTTATGTCATAGTTTACAGCTTGCTGAGTGTTATCTGTGCCTTTCTGCATGAATTCTGGGTCATTTTGGCGCTTTAACTCAAAATCCTTAGTCGCCTTGTATGACTTACATGGAAGGTGACAATGTTGTTATTCTTTGCGCCCCCCCCCCCCCCCCCCCCCCCCTTGGCCCTCATGAAACACCAGCGAAAAATCTTATTCTGCTCAGTGTTGAAAAAAATCTACCAATTTATCAAACATTTTCTGGGTCAAAGGGCATGCATGAGCCCATGGCTAGCTGCATCAGCAACCAACCATTAAACATTTTCCATTCCATGGTGCTCGCAAACTTCTACATCTGAGTCAGGCTCATAAACTGCATGATGTACATGTAAGCAGAGCTCTCAAACTTGGTGCTTACATGTGGGCGGTGCTCACAAACTTGGTGCTTACATGTGGGCGGTGCTCACAAACTTGGTGCTTACATGTGGGCGGTGCTCACAATCCTGAAAATGTTACAGATGCTTAATCTAGAGAAATTTGACATCTGTATTGATAAATTGACTTGAGCAAAAAGAATCAGAAGAAATTTACTTAAATCTTTATCTCTATATTTTTCACTTGTAGGTTCAGGAGTTTGAGCTAATCAATGGCACTCAAAGCATGCCGTATGTGAAAGCGTGTGATGCTATAGAAAAATTGAAAACTGAAGCTGAAGCAGAGAAAGAAACGCAGAAAGAGGGGGACAAGGAGAAGAGTGAGAAAAAGGAATCTGGAAATAAGGAAGAGGACAAGATCGATGATGTCGCTGCAAAAGAGGGGAAAAAGGATGATACAGACAGTGTCAAGGTAAAGTTTATGTGTGTTAGGACTTCTGTTTGATAGACCTCTGACAAAATCATATCTTTTTTAATAGTGATATGGATTTATTTAGCGAATGTATCAACCAGGTTCATAAATACAACTTTAAAGAGTTAGCTTATTCTTTAAAAAAATATGCCAGCCACATTGTTTTCTTGAGGATTTTGATCTTCTATTTGGGAAGGTGTGTATGTTCTTAATGTCATGCTCAATTTTCCTGCTGGGAGTATGTGGATGTTTATACCCTCCAATTTTCCTGCTGGGAGTATGTGGATGTTTATACCCTCCAATTTTCCTGCTGGGAGTATGTGAATGTTTATACCCTCCAATTTCCCTCCAATAGTCCAAAAGTGAGACCTTTGACGCATATGAGGATGATCTACTCATGTAGAGATCTGCTGTAAAAAAAAGTGTTCATAGTATTATTAATCAGCTCAGGTAAACCTACAGAATTGTAGGACATTTTGAGATAAAGTACTTCTTCAGCAGTCATTCTCAAACTCCTGCTGGATCTCTCTTGTAGCAGAACAATGGTCCTACTAGATTTCCAGCAGGATGTAATCCAGAGAACGGAAATGCATTGTCACTGCTTTATATAAAATGACCCAACACATCTAACTTCTTTGGTGGATGATGTATAAAATATATCTAGAAGTTAATAGGTCTGATGAGAATTTGTTGACTGTTATAAGGATTTGTTGATTGATGTGAGAATTGAACTGTTATGATGATTTGTTGGCTATTGTGACAAGCTATTGACTGTTGTGAGGATCTGTTGACTGTTGTGACCTATTGTGAGGATCTGTTGACTGTTGTGACTTATTGTGAGGATATGTTGACTGTTGTTACCTATTGTGATGATCTGTTGTGACCTATTGTGAGGATCTGTTGACTTGTGATAATCTGTTCACCGTTGTGAGGGTGTATTGACTTGTGATAATATGTTGACTGTTGTGAGGATCTGTTGACTGTTGTGAGGATCTGTTAGGATCTCTTCTAATTATGAGAAATTTAGTTGTTGTCTCACTATTGATATTAAGCTGCTATAGATCACTGACTGTTATGTAGGGTTCATAGTCTGGTGATCCAATGCTTTTTCCTAGTTCAAATGGAAATATTTTTAGTTCGGCAACAGCTTCTAGATTAACACAACCTAACAATAACTTATCTGAAGAAAATAGATCATCAAAATAATTAGAAAGCCAATACCAACGTAGATGGCTTCCAAATTATGGACAGATCAGAACATGTTGTTTTCTACCCCTCAGAACAGGACACGGCAGATCAGCTGTACAAAGTTCAAGATTGGCAACACCGCCATATGGACAGGCGTATCAGACAGAAGAGCATATTATTCAGGAATGCCCAGAATGGGAAATGTTGAGGCAAACACACTGGTCAAGAAAAAAAATGGGGGAAAATGTTACAGACACCTGTACGAGTTACAATACACAGTTAGTAGAAGAGACTGAAATATATATAAATACATTGAGTGAGCAAAAGAGGAAGAAACCCAACCTAAGGAAAGGGTACCAGATCAGGAAAATAATGGTGGTAGGTGTGAACATAGGAAACTTTATTAGATTTGTGCTCTAAAATTATATAGTTTGATATTTGTTTCTCTGCAGACTGAAGCCCTGGAAGGCGGGAAGAAAGATGAAGAGAAGTCTGGAGAAAAAGACGTGCCAGGTGAAAGTAGCAGCACTGAGAATCCAAAGCAGAAAGAGAGAGTTGATGAGGATGAGAAAATTGATACAGTAAAGGTGGAAGAGAGTCAAGATGAAAAGATGGATGTAGATGGAAAAGAAAAAGGTACGTTTTGTTGTTTATGCAAGTATTTTCTCAAACTCCTGACAGTTGGCAGGATGTAGTCTGGAGAAGAGAAGGTGTTGTCATTGTGTTACAGCTTGGTTGGCGATATCATTTATCCTGACATCCAACTTTAATGTGGCTTTTGTCCTGACAGCCAACTTTAATGTGACTTTTGTCCTGACAGCCAACTTTAATGTGACTTTTGTCCTGACAGCCAACTTTAATGTGGCTTTTGTCCTGACAGCCAACTTTAATGTGACTTTTGTCCTGACAGCCAACTTTAATGTGACTTTTGTCCTGACAGCCAACTTTAGCATGGTTGCCAACTAAACCCTGACCGCTTTAAGCAGCTTCTACAATATGCATGACATGTGACAATGCTGCTATTGTTTTCTTCTCTTCTGCTACACATGGTTGTATAGATAGTATAAGCACACGAAGTTGGATGTGTCAGACCATTGGCACAAATAAAATAGTAACAGCGCAATTCTGTTCTTTTGGACTACATCCTGCTGGAAATTTAGTAGGACCATTGTTGTTTGTCCATCACAAGTGATGATGACCATTTTTTACATCCACTTTATAACATTCAGTTACAGTTATATCATCTGGGACTTGCAAAAACTTTGGAAAACCTAGCCTATATGTCTGAATCCAAGAAATGCGTTTTAGAACAAAAAGTAAAACTGTTGCATGGCATAGGTAACAAAAGTAATCAATGAGTACTCCCTCAAGAGTTCCATCATCATTTATGTAGGCATTGAATTAAGCCGAAAGCTGAAGTCACCTGGGTATATTATTTTGGTCGTTAATTCTCAAACTCCCATTTCTCTCTTATAGCAGGACAATGTTCTACAATATTTCGAGAACGATGTAGTCCTGAGAATGGAAATGCTTTATGTCTGTTTTATTTTCATCAGTGGCCTCTGCATATCCTACTTCCACGTTGGTAACTAATGCACTCAGTGTTTTAACCACTACACTGAATGGTGGACATCTGTAACCATATCAATAGTATAGTCGGCAAGCTGTACAAGAGCACTGGTCACCACGCTCAGAGTTGGTCATCCTCCGATATTTGGGTTATTTATATCAGAGTTGGCCATTAATGCTTGACATTTTGTCACTGTCTTGCGCCTCTGTCGTCACAAACGCTTATGTCTTCTTAGTATGAAAGAAAGCTCTGAGAAACCACCTCACTGCTTATAGGGAATAAGAGCAAATTGCTCATAATTTCTGGGGATAGGAACAAACAGACCATTATTATTTAATTACTATTAATTTATTATCTTGTAGATGCTGACAAGGAGGGCAAGAAAGAGACAGAAGACAAAGATGAAAAGGAGAGTGAGAAAGAGGACAAAAAGGAAGATAAGGAAGGAGGTATTTACTAAAAAAACATTTGTTGTATTTTCATCTGAACCACTACTATCTATTCACTTCTCAGCTCCCTGTGGAGCATATGTCCTCAGCAATCCTCTTCCATCTTGTCCTGTCTTTAGCTATTTACATGTTTTTGGTGTATCAGCATCTTATTGTATCTGAACTTATTAACCTTTAGCACCCTACGTTTACAATTACATAACTTCTCTCCTGCAGCAGAATTAGTTTTTTTTAAATGTTATGTAATCGTTGGTGGCTGTTGTGAAAACGTGAAAACTTTTTTTTGTTGTTATAGATATTTAAATAATAATTGCACATATAAATAAAGAATTGAATTCTGCATATATTGGTGCAAGTTTTGTGTGTGTGTGTGTGTGATACGAGATGTGTGAGAAAGTGATTAAGACAGATTTAGACCTATCTAGATATAGACCATTGTATTTTAATGAATATTATATATTTTACATAATGAAAATCTTGTGGAACCTCGTGGTCTATTTTATTTAATCTATTTGAAGAACTTACCTCTCAAGATTTCCACTTTTGAATCACAATCAATAATGATTGCGCTGAATATACGATAAAATAAAAGTATATTAAAACCTGATTCACTGTCATGTCGCTTCACCTCTATGAGGATGGCTATAGCTTATCTGGATTTCAAAATCATAATCACACTACATCTCCTGACGCCATTATAATAACAGAAACAGTAAGTTAAATAAAATATCCAGTCAGAGTTGCCATAAAATTTAAAAAATTTACAAATATGGCTTCTTTTTTTATAATTTTTCATGTGGAATAACGTTCCACGTGCTGGGTGACAGATTTCGCCTTCAGGATTAAAAAATTTGGGCTAAATGTGTCGTCCGGAGAGTGCTAAAGGTTAACAACACGAGACAGAATTGTGGAGAAGAATGGTCGCCTACATGGCATGGCACGTGATTGATTGATTGAATGTTTCTTTTGGCTTTTCCATATGATTGATTGATTGAATGTTTCTTTTGACTTTTCCATACAGAATCAAAATCTACAGACGATGATGTGAAGAAAGATGACAAAAATGGTGCGGATGAGAAATCTGACATTAAAACTGACGATAAGAAAGACAAGGATGCAACAGAAGATTCCAAAAAACAAGATGAGCTATTTCAGAAGTTCATGTTTAATATTGCTGATGGGGGCTTTACAGAGTTACACACTCTTTGGTCGAATGAACAGCGAGCTCTTTCAAAGGGGAGAGAACACGAAGTATGGCACCGTCGCCATGATTACTGGCTACTGGCAGGAATTATTACGTATCCTTGTATATTGAAAATTATATAATTATAAACTTAGAAGCCATACCAGTTTGGATGTATATAGAGTTTTTAATACAAGCAGTGAATATCCATGGAGATTTAATGTTACAGGCATTGGGGAAATCACAAGTGGTATGAGGTGGGTACTTTACTCAAAGAGTACTGTGGTGCTCTTGTAAGGACAATTGTTTATGCCATACAAGTTTAAAAGTGCTTGTAGGTACTAATGATTACATGTGAGCAGTGCTCTTTGTTTGAAAAGGTTGAGAACCCCTACATTTTTTTAGCAGCAAATAAGAAAGTGGCCTTGTGCTTGCAGCTATATCCCCTGTGAAATTGCATGGCACAAAACAAATTTAATTCTCTATGTCACAAATGAGTTTCTGTAGATGATATTGCCAATATTACCTCTAATGTGTATGGTGTCACGGAATCACATGTAATTAGAAGGTACTGCACATTAAATGTAGCACCTAGCGCACATAAAGAGCAAGTGAATGACCTTGTAAAAACTCATATCTATGGCTCTTTTTACACAGAAGTATTCACTGCTTAGACATCTTCAGATTTGCTCACGTGAGAAAAAAAAAGTAGAGGAAATATTAGTTAGTTCCTTTCGTGCCACAAGTGGCGCATAGGGCAGAGGTTTTGATTCTCCATGCACTGCGGTCCACTGCCTGTATTTTTAGTTTTTGTGTAGACTTGCAACCTATTATTTCTCCTTCTTTAAGTATGATGCTTTTTAGGGTAATTTTGGGTCTAACTCTTTTTCTTTTCCCTTAGGTGTCCACATAAGGGCTTGCTGGTTCATCTGTTTTCATCTAGTCTAAGAGCGTGTCACATGTATTTCCATCTGTGTTTTCATTTAACATTTGAATATTGCATACTACTAAAATGAACATACCAATTAGAAGTTAGTAGAGAATCTTTATGTTGTGTTCTGTGATAAAAATATGAGAACTGCATGCAAGGGGACCTTCCCTGGCATAGCCGTTAAGCTGTTTGTTTTATGCTCAAAGAGGCCGCTGGTTCAACTCCCACTCACAATGTCTTGTTTACAAAGTGGATTATTTTCAGAGGTCTCTGGGGATTATTGTTTAAATCTGCGAAGTTACATGCTATGTAGGTAACCTGAGTACAATCAATTCTATCCTCTACAACGTTTATTTTTCTATTTACGGTTATTATGCAAACCTGTTTTGAACAGAAATAACTTTCAATAAATGAAAATATTCCTTGACCTGGAAACACAGCCATGGTTACGGACGCTGGCAAGACATCCAGAATGATCCTCGTTTTCAGATCATCAACGAACCATTCATCTCAGAGCAAGGAAAGGGGAACTTTCTAGAGATCAAGAACAAGTTCTTGGCCAGGAGGTTCAAGGTAAGGTCTTTTCTTTCATTCTATGTTCCTTAGTTTAGGAGAATAAACAGGAGTACTTGATTACTCAGAGGCTACAACTTGAGTGGCTTGGACTGTCCTACTCATAGATGAAAAAGTTGTGGCAAAGTAGCAATAATGACAACCCTTTTAAGATCATGTGTTTTCCCATTGGCATGTACAGATGCAAGACTTGAACTGAATAACAAAATATCCAGAAGTATAAATTTATTTGAAATGTGGTGCTACAGAAAGATCCTATGAATATAATGGACATAGGAAAAGAACATAGACATTTTGAAATTGAAGTGATAGTATCAGCTAAAATAAAAATAAGAACAAGGGATGCACAACAAACTATATAGAACCAACATGCAAGTTAACTATAAAAAACCTGGATATTAATATGCAAGAACAATATAAACAAAGATTCTTAGAAGAATTTGAAAAGTCACCAATAACTAGCAAGTCAATTGAAGAATGGAAAATATTGAAGAAAACCATAATACAACTAACGGGGAAAAATTAAAGATACATGAAACATAAAGGTAGAAAACCAAAGTAACACCATGTTGGAACGAGAAAGTCAAGGGCGCCATAAGAGATAAGAAACAGAAATTCAAGAAATGTGCTGCAAGCAAAGCGCAAAATATTGAGTACAGGTCAGGTAAATCAAAGAAAATCATTAAAGATGTTAAAATTAAAGCTTGTCAACAATATGGCGAATCATTAAGCACAGATTACAAAAGCCGCCGAAGATGGATGTGTCAGGCTATTGGCGCAAATAAAAAGGCAACACAATGCATTTCCATTATCTGGACTACATCCTGCTGGAAATCTAGGAGGACCATTGTCCTGCTACAAGAGAGATCCAGTGGAAGTTTCAGAATGAACGCTGAAGAAGAAAGAATGGGAAGATTGATATTTTTCCTCATCTCATCTCTGAAGATAAAAATTGATGGTTTCTGTGTTTTGATGCTTCCAATATGGTACACCTATGATCCTGACGGCTTATGCATATGAATAAATTTAGTGATAGATTGCAATACAGTGCCAATAATTCAAGTTGGCACTTGATGATGATAGCATCCCAAGGGAGCCTGAGTCACTCTTATTTCCAATGCCAGGCTGTGGAATTCAGCTCTAGATTAGTGTTTCTATAGTATTCCAGAGTGTTTGTTAGTCTCTGATGACTGCTTCAATGTGGGGTTGTAGGGTGCAATGCCACAAGCTGGTAAACTTTCCAGTGATTTGCAAACTTGAGGCATTGATGAAAATTGGTTGATTACTTCTGCAACTCAGGCATTGGTCTTCGTCATGGGTCTTTTCATCCACCAGTGGGATGATGGGGTCTAGAAGGGGAGTAAAGAATGACAACACTCTTTACCTTCCATGCATGTTGTAAGAAGCGACTACGGAGGTTTTAAAGTGGAGTTGGTTCCCATATATGGTTAAAGTGATCCAAATGCCACACTGAAGCGGGGTGTGTCAGGCCGAAAGGCACAGATATCACAGGTAAGCTGTAAACCATAACACAACACATTTCGTTCTCCTGACTACATCCTGCTTATCTGCAGGAGTTTGAGAATGAACACAGAAGAAGAAGGTTTTTCTCATTCATATCAGAATTCAGTTTGGGCAGATGTTAAATTACATGATCAGATCAGGTACTTCAAGATGTTTTTTATGCCCACATTTCTATATTTTGTGGACGAAGTGTTAAATACCATGCATGCAGGTACATTGATCTTATTTGATATTTTTGAGTTTGACATACATGTTTGTATTTCTTTGATAGCTCCTTGAGCAGGCTCTTGTCATTGAAGAGCAACTGAGACGTGCAGCTTACTTGAATCTCACCCAGGACCATGCACATCCTGCTATGGCTTTAAATGCAAGGTAAACACATAGAATCAACTGCATAATCTTCTTGATATTAATCATCATCATGTGCTGTGCTGGGTAGCATAGGGGGTCATTGTCCAGTGTAAAGCACCCAGTAGGCGACTAAAGAAAGCTAGAGGATAGGCTGACAAACCTGTGAAAAAAATGATCATCACAACGTGTTTCAATTTCTTACTTTTGTCTTCTATTAAATAATACTCATGGATGATGCAGGCTAGTGGACATTGCACCTTTATCATTTTGTGGCACTGTTGGGTGATGGGGAATGTTGGATGGGTCAACAAATCTGATAGAAGAATGATGAAATAGTTGGCCCAGAAATGTGTGCTGTTGCCCTGGCAGGATGTGGTAATCCATTTAGGGACTAAATTGCATCCATCCTTCACCCACCCATCCATGCCTTTAATACCGTATATGAGCTCGGATATCGCCTCAGTTATTAAACTGAAAAGAACCTGTGCTTTTGACAAAAAGACTGAGGTGTCAAGAGCTATCTCATCACACAGGGATTATTTCATCATCATCACATACAGATAACTTATAAAAGATACTTCCATCATTCTTCTTCAGTCAGATTTGATGACTCTTCTGAAGTGATGGCACATCTAGCATTCCCCATCATTGTGGAGTCTGCCACAAAAGGAGAAAGGTGCAATATTCACTAGTCTGCATCTCTTTATCATCCATGGAGATTATTTGATAGAAGACAACAGTAAGAAATTGAGACAAGAAATGATAATGATGATTTTTCATAGGTTGTCAGCCTTCCTCCCAACTTTCCTTAGTCTCCTCCCATGGTGTTCATGGAAAGAAGACAATGGCCCTGTTATTTGTACCCAGAACTAGAAGTCCAGACCTGGTTCTATGATGTTCGTCCGTCGTGATCGACGATGACCAAAAACTCAACCATAATAATAATAACAATAAATAATAAAATAATAAAGTTAATAGTGCGTATTTAAATGACTAGCAAGTCCAATGCGCGCACAAAATGTTCTTTTACAGAATTGACAACAATAGAAGGTATTTGTGTGAGGTTGAGATGTTTTTTCTTTTCTACGTGTCCGCTTCTGTCTTGCAGTTTCTTGTCTGAATTCTTCTGCCGCTATTGCTCCCGTTCTAATGCTGTAACGCCATGCTGCTCTATCCTGAGCGAGGCTCTCCCAAGCGCCTACGTCAATGTTAAGATGTTTCAAGGATGACTTGAGCGTGTCTTTGAAACGCTTTTTCTGTCCACCAGCTTTTCGAAATCCTGCCTTGAGTTCTCCATAATATATTTGTTTTGGCAATCGCGAGTTCTCCATACGCACAAGATGGCCTGCCCAGCGTGCCTGCGCCTTCATAAGTATTGTGTGGATGCTTATTGAGGTTGATTTTTCCAAGACCTCGTAGTCTGGTACTTTGTCCCACCAATGGATGTTTAGTAATTTACGTAGGCAGGTAAGATGGAAATGATTTACTTGTAGTTTGGTGGTTGTTCTTATACCTCTTCTGTCCCATACATTGTTGCGTAATCTGCCAAATAAATAAATAAATGGGTTGAGAAATGACTAGCGCTGAAGTTGGTTTATAGTGTGGAAGAGTTGCGCTAATCGTCAACCACACTCTCTCTCCTGAGTTTTATCTTGGTCCAGTGGCAAGACAAAGTCGAGACAACTGGGAGAAAATTAGGTGCAGTGGATGGCCAGAGCGTACTATGTGTCTAACTGTGCCCTATGCTGTCCACACAGCTCTGCTGTTAGCGCCTATGTACCCGTTGAGTTACCTGCCAACTTCTTCTGAGTATTTCGCCGCAAACAGACTTTTTAAGCCTAGGTAGACAAAGCCTTTGTTAACAATGCTAGGTTGACTTATTTCTTAGCACTGTGAGTGTCCATAGTAGCTACAGTGTGTCGCCCAATATCACATCGACTGTAACAGGTTGACACCGTGTAAAAATAGGGCAGACCATTTTGACACGGTCAGTGAACCCGCCCCAGCTGCGAGAATAGGTCACCAAATGAGATGTTTGTATCCGACTGACAATAACGGAAAAATCAAGTTTCTCCTTTGTCAGCGCTCGAATCTTGCAAATAGCAACATTAAAGTACGACACAAAAGAAAGATCTAATATCAAAAAGAGAAAGTCTATGTTTTGATTATGTTATGTCACAGGCAACATAGTTATAGTAGGAAGAGGCTGAAGACAACAGCATGAGAAAATATTAGATATTTTAACATTGTGAAATTACAAAAAAAGTCAACAATCCCACAGACAATGCATTCTGGAAAGTATATGTCCCCTGAATTGAATGATTACCTTTTGTAATCACAGATTTGCTGAGCTGGAGTGTCTGGCTGAGAGCCATCAGCATCTGAGTAAAGAATCTCTTGGAGGTAACAAACCAGCCAATGCAGTTCTGCACAAGGGTAAGTATATTATGTAGCATGTTCACATTAGTATATGGCTGCAGGTTTAAAATTACGTAGTAGCGCTGTATCCAGTGGAGTGTTGTTGCCTGTGCCAAAAGGGGGAGCAAAGAATTGCAGCACTGTTACCTGCCATACTAGGCGACTGTGTTCGTCCATCACTAGTGATGATGACTATTTTTTACATCCACTTTTGAAAATTCAGTTAGAATTATGACCATGCATAATAGTTCATAGATGGTTAATGAGCCATATTCGAGCTGTAAATGTCCTTGGACAGTTTGGACATGGAATGATCACTGTATGCAGATCCATGACTTTCTAGCTACTCTCCACTGTTGGACTGTGAGACAGTTGTAAAGATGGGAAAAGGAGTTTAAAATTTTTTTAATCATAACAAATTATTAAAAAATGAATATAAATAACCCAAATATCAGAGGATGACCGACAAGGTCCCAATTGGACCGACACATTGACAATTGTATTTGTTTTTTTTTATTGTTATTTTCTATATTTTATTATTTTATATTGATAGTTTTCTAGTAACCTATTTACTTTATTTGCATTTACCTCTATTAAAAAATGACTCCTTTATTGCCCGCTGTGGCAGCCCTGATCACATAATTTACACATATACATCTATTAAAACCAATGTGTTACTAAATTTACTTTGAAAACAAATGTGATCCCCAAGAATTTCTTATCACAGTCCATGATTGTACATAAATTACTTTAATAACCATTGCAGCTTTTCTGAAACACTTCATTTCACAATATGGTATTGTTCTTTCTATCTCCATACTCAAAGGGAGTAAAAACATAATTGTTTAGATATGAGGTGTAATCTATGTTGTGTAGATATTTTCTTCCAAGGAAGAAAACCTTCACTATAGGCATATATCGCCAAAGATGAATGTGTTGGGCCACTAGGGTTTTACTGTTGGTGATTGATCTGATGCGACACTACGCAAGACCTGCTTGCATAATGCATGTCTTATCCATCTGTGTCATGTCTTAAGTTCTCTCTCTCTACTTGTATCTATTTAATTGTTTCCACGTCGGGAAAGTATTAGTTACAAACACTGAAGTTGGATGTGTCAGGCCATTGGCACAAATAAAATGGTGACATAATGCATTTCCGTTCTCTGGATTACATCCTGCTGGAAATTTTGTTGGATTATTGTCTTGCTATAGGAGATTCCGTGTTTGTTTAAGAAAAAAAAATTGTTTCCATGGGTTCTATATGGGTTGTCTTATACCATTTCAGACCATCATTTTAGACGTGCATCCAAAATGTTTTGACTTACAATATATTCTCTGACAGTGTTAAACCAGTTAGAGGAGCTACTGAGTGACATGAAGCAAGATGTATCCCGGTTACCAGCCACACTAGCACGAGTGCCACCAGTAACGCAGAGACTACAGATGTCTGAAAGAAATATCCTGAACCGGCTGGTCACACCAAATGTGGCCCCTCAGCAGCAGTCATTGCAGGCACAAAGTCAGCAACAATCATCATCCAGAACTAGCAGTCCAGCACTGGTTAATCCTGCTGTCTCTGGTATGTTATTTACATTAGATTCTGATATATGAAAGTGAATTTTGGATAATCAGCAGATTAGTGACAAATTATATACTGGCAGAGATATAGTTTTATAGGAGAATGTTAAGAACACAATGGGACAGATAAAAAAGTGTAATGAAGTTAATTTAAAAAGAGAGTAACTCAATCGCATCAGAAATAGATGGAACACATTGTAGTAACAGGAAAGTTGAAGAACAAGAGGAGTAGGGGAAGACCAAGAGAGAAGATGCTTGACAACCTAGCAGTGTGAAATGGGAGAACATCAGTATTTGAAATGATTGACAACCCATGAAACAGATGGCAAGGCATGGACCATAAAAAGAAGATCCTGTTTTATCGCAAGTTTCCATATCGAAAGTCGGCTGTATCTTTTTAGATCTGAAACAAATTAAAAGGAGAATAAAAATGGCTAACAGTACTTTCAGTGACATGAGCAAAATACAATCAAATCCCATTATAACAAATTGGTCTTGACTAACAAAATATTTATGTAAAAACGATTTGTTATATACAGTACAAACAATAAAAATTATTAGAGCTATAAATCTGAAGAATTAAATAGTGATTAGCTCTTACTTCGTATGGAAATTTATTATAAACATAAGCGATATATAGTTTGTTGACTCTTTATTAACATCAAAACAAATTACAAGCTAAAAATTTGAATTATAAAGGTCTTGAATGAAGAGATTACAAGGACTATTGGAACAATGTCTGTGGTCAAATATATTGAAAAACAAGCTGAAGTGGTTCTGCCACTAAATGAGAATGCACTTATATTGGCCAGCAGCAAGAGAAAATGTCATAATTAAACACCAAGAGGTAGAGAATGAGCAAGAAGAAGGTGGAGTGAAGAGTTACCAACGCTCTGAAACATCACAATATTACTGCATATCAAATGTGACACCGTCCGAAAACCGATCATCATTGAATCCTGTGTCGCCTTACAGGAAAAAAGATAGATAACACATACATGTCACAGTGGAAGAAACAAATGGAAGTGCAAGAGAAACCCGATGCAATACAAAAATACCAACAGACCACACTATTTCACCTTAGAACAGGACAATGCAGACTGTTAGGTCACCATTACCGACAGGATGTCATACACAGATGAATGTCCATGTGGATCTGAAATCCAAACTTCTGAACACATAATTCAGGACTGTCCAACATACAAAGAGCAGGGCCAGAGAATGCAGACTTGAGGTAATAGCTATGGGGCAACTATTCTGACCTTGAGAAGACAGCAAACTTCACCCTAAAGACAGGCCTGACGATGTAACATGACCACAGATTATGAGCGAAGAAGATTGATTGATTGAGACATCTGTATGTCTGCAATTTGTTTTAACTTTTATCAAATAAACATTTTGTTGTTGCTATGTTAATTTTGTTTTATTAAATAATTTCAGCTGTTGCCAAATCAAATGGTAGGAATTCACCGTCCAGTGTTTCCAAGTCACCAGCACCTCCTACCACACAGGGTCAGTAATATGTATTATTGTGCTATGTTACCATACCATGCATATCATTGATTCTTCTTCTTGTGTGTTAGCTCTATGATAATCAACATGTAAGTTCTTGTGATTTAAGCCTAGGATCATGGTGTACATTTGTGCTGCTGGTTTCACAGCAGAGCTAAGTTATTTTACACCTTCCAGCCCAGCACATCCATTTTCGGCATGGTTTAATTGATAATAGGTGACAACTGCACAAAACTATAATCTGACAGGCAGAACTTGAAAATGGTAGTGAAATTTTGCTAATTATTAGATATACACGTGATAACACACAAATATAGATGTTTCAACCAAGTCGTCTTTATCAAGAACACAACATAGCATGATGAGTAAAAACAGTGATGTTTACATAACAGTTACATAGGATAAAGACCAGCAGTTCAGGAGAGTAAAAACTTGAAAGGTATAGATGAAACAAAACAAACAGCAAATAGACAGAACATAACAGGATATCTGCACGTAGGAATGGCTGATGTTACTTCCAATAGGCTGTAGTGCACAAATGGGTGGATATACGGTTCTAAGGGACATGTTCAGTCAGGCCATCTGAGTAGCATGACTTAATTCCATCTTGAAATTTTCTGTGTAAGTTTGTTTGTTTGTTTTGCGTTCGCTCCATTGTAACCATCACGGATATCCGTGCGATTTCCGCCGGGAGCGTGATTACGTTGTGCCACCGTTATGTGCCTTGTAGGCCTAGCACATCCGATTTCGACATGCCTTGACAATTCGGGTGGGTAACCCTTAGCCTGTGATAGCCTCTATATCTGTCTCCAGGCACGCGTAGTGGCGACTCTTCGCCCAGACGATTTTTGCTCTCATCTGACTCGCACAAGGTGTTCCACTGTCTATGAACTCGCCTCGTGTAATTGGACGTGATGTGCCTGTGCCCATTGGGTACTGAACCGTTTCTCATCCGTGAGCCTGGTTCCTTAAGGGGAAGAACTCAACAGAGGAGTTGGACCCTGGCTCTTTCGCCCTCTTAGCCGTGGTGTCATTCACTGACATCGTGTACCCCTTGTCCGAGTTCGAGTCTCACACCATGCGTTTGAGAGCAAGGCGTTCTAGAGCTGAGCGTCCTTGTTCCAATAGCGCCTGAGCCCATCAGGTACTGAACCCTTTCTCTCTTCAAGTGTATTTCCGGTGTAGGAAAACCTGACAGTATAGTTGGGCCAGGGCTAAATCGTTGTCCCTTTTGTGCCTGAGCCCATCGGGTACGGAACCCTTTCTCTCTGCAAGTGTACTTCCGGTATAGGAAACCTTGACAGTAGAGTTGGACCAGGACTACCATCGTTGTCCCTTTCTTGCCTAAGCCCATCGGGAACAGAACCCTTTCTCTTCGCGAGCATATTTCCGGTTTAGGAAGGCTCGACATTAGAGTTGGATTAGGTCTTCTTGCTTTACCAGCCACCAATGGATGGATCTGGGTCTCTGTCTGTAAGGAACACAGGTAACTAGATGCTCGTCTCGAGCTGACAGAGCTTGTAGTTCACCTTTCCTAGAGACTTTTCACTTTCTATTTGCAGTTCGCGCTGTTCTGCCTTTTCATTGTACTCGGTACGAAATCTATTTGTCTCGCCATGCATCTACCTTTACATGCATTTTACATTGGCCGCCCCTCCAATGTTCGGACTGGACTGACTAGCTTCACTGTATGTCGACAGTGTCGCTATATGTGGTGATGCTGGTGGTGTCGGAGATATTGTCTGTCTCTTGTGCAGTCAAATCTCTTTCCATCTGCTACCTCCACATTCTCTGACACGATCCCCAAATGATTTGGCCAGAATCAGCTCGAGCTGCTGTATTTCTGTTTCCAGGGTGCACCGCGTGGAGGTACATTTGGGATCTTGGTTATCTGCTAACCCTGGGTCCGCCTAGAGCAATGCGTTCCCTTCGCACCCCTCTGTGTAAGTAACCTATGAGATCTTAATGTGTACCAAAGGGCACAAGAATTGACTTCATTGTACACTCATGTCCCTTTCTACAGAGTAGCATTCTGCATGATGACCGCTTAAAATAGAGATCTTTAGTAGTTGTGGATTAAATCCTCAGCAAACTCATTAAAAAATGCTAAGTATGTTTTCAAGATGGAGGAATGTTTTTCTTTCATTCTTGAATTGTTCGGTTGTGTAAACTACTGCCAACATAAAACCTACCACTGTTTATGAACCAGAACAATAGTTACTATACTATTAAGTTATAAAGACATTTTACACCAACTCAACATTGTTGTGTTCAAACAAACACTGAGAAGTCAACACATCAAAAACTCATATACTATATTTTACGAGATCCAACAACATAAAAATTCAAAATGTTCCATTATTACAAGTCAACAATTTTACATATTTAGGCACAAATCTATCATTGGACACATCAAAAGAAATTTTACATCATATAGCTCTTGAGCGGGTGCTTTCAATAAACTATGTAACATCTGGACATCAAACACACTAAGAAACACCACAGAACTCAGGTTGTTTAACTCCAGCATCATCCCTATTCTATCATATGGATGCAAAAGTTGGAAAGCCACAGATAAGAGACTAGACTCCTTTGAAAACAAATGCCTACGTACCATTTTGAATGTTAAGTGGAGTGACTTTAAATCTAACACTACTATAAGAGAGGAAAGCAAACAAACCTATATATATCTTCCTTCATTAAACAAAGGCGTTGGACTTACATCGGCCATGTTCTCAGAATGAACAGCCTAAGAATTCCCCATTAGTCACTATATTGGGTGCCACCTGGAGTAAGAAGAAGAGGGAGACCTAGAGAAATTCTGAAGAACCATTAATAGAGAAGGTATGTCAATGAACCTAAACAACACGCAATAACTGTAAGACCTGGCGACACAAAGATAGAAATAGAAAGCTATGGTTTCTGCCCTATGCGCCGCCTGTGGCCCTGGAGGAACATAGCATAACATGCCCATATGAACTGGAGGTTACTGTTTATGTATGCCTGTATGAACTGCAGGCTACAGTTTGTGGTTTAAAAAAATGAAAATACCATGGGCAGCTAATAAAACTGATTTAGAAGTCCTCAGAGATGCTAGAGTAAAGAGACAAATTATAGCAAACGTTTAGATTAGGTGAATATTTAAGACTCAATGGTGTTAATGGCTTTATCTATGTCATTTCTACTTGTGCCAGTAAGCATTGTGGGTGAAGTTTGGGTTATCTGATCATTACGGTCTTATGTGTCCATACCTATGTTCTTCTTCTTCTTTCGTTCACTTGAAACATGTCTATATCTGTAATTCTGTCTCCTTAATAAAACTCACTGTCTTTTGTAGTTCATACAGTGTCCCATAGAGCTTTGATTCCAGTGTTGTTTCCTCTGGCCAATATGTCTGCCTCAGAGTTTCATGCTCAGAACACTCTTGAAGTATATGTCTGGCACTCTGTGCTGCCTGTCCACATGTACACATGGCCGTGTTGCCAATCTTGAACTTTGTATACATGTGACTGCGGAGTCGGTTGTGTCCTGTTCTGAGACGTAGAATTATAACTTGTTCTGGTCTGTTCATAATGTGATAGTCATCTTGTGTTGGTGTTTGTGGCTTTCTTATTGACTTGATCATCTGTTTTTTCTGATGGTAGGTGATTGGTATATCTGGTTGGTCTTCGGCAGCACCTTCTTTAGCCAGTTGGTCTGCTTTTTCATTTCCTGGTATTCCACAGTGAGAGGGTATCCACTGCATGGTTATCCTATACTGGTAAGACAATTCGCTAAGTAGTTTTTTTAAGTCTGTTAGTTTTCCAGACTGGAGAGCTTGAAGCACTGACCTTGCATCTGTCAGGAATACCACAGGCTGTAGGACAGAGTTGGAGTTCAGCAGATTTTAAGTTGCCACACTAATTGCCTGGATTTCTGCATCATAATTATTGCAGAATTTTCCTGTTGGTGTTCTGATTGTATCTCTAGGCTTGTGTGGATATTCTATATATACACCTGCACCTCCATTCCTCACAGCATTCTGTGCTGACCCATCTGTGTACACTCTGACCCATATATCTTGTGGATATTCCTCATCCAGGAAACTGAGGGTGACTGTCCTTCGCTGCACACTGTTCTGTTCGTCCTCGCTTAGTATTCCTTTCACATGGGTCTGAATGTATATTGGCATTCCATGGCTTTCACTCCACGGGGTTTGTTCTGGTACAGACCTTAAGGGGCTGTCAACTTCAGGTAGGTCTGTAAGTTGTCTACGGAGTCGTTTAGCTTGATGGATAAAGCTGCTCCTTTTCAGTCGCCCCATTGCTAGATTTTGGAATCTTTCCTTCATTGGATGACTTGGCATATACTGAAACTTTTCTGCTTGAATTAGTACTTTTGTGTCTCTTCGTTCGCCAAGTGTTTGCATTCTTCCCATTTTCTGCATCTCTGCTATGGGTGTTGATTTCATTGCTCCCAACATTATTCTAAGTGCCTGGTTTTGCACTTTATCTAGATCTTGTAATGTGGTGTTTGATGCAGGACACCACGCAGCTGAACCATATTCCAGGTGTGGTCTTATGCCTTGCTGGTAAACTTTACTGAGTATATTTCCACTGGCTCCCCATGTGGTTCCACTTAGTTTTCTAAGGATAGCTAACTTCCTCCTGGCTTTTGTTGTTGCTTTGTTTATGTGCTGCTTCCATGTCAGCTTATCATCAAAAGTAACTCCGAGGTATGTGGGTTGTTTGTCTTCTTTCAAGAGCTCTCCATCTATCTTGATATGACCAGCTTTTTGTTTTGGTGAGAGGGTAAAGAGTGTAGTGCTGCACTTATCTGTGTTAATGCTGACGCACCATCTATTTGCCCATAATGTTAGGGCATCGATAGCTCTTTGTATTTGTTTAGTGGCCACTGTTGCATGTTCTTCCGTGCACCAGATCACCAGGTCGTCAGCATACATTGCCACTTTGATCCCGTGTGGTAGTTCAGCAACTAGGTCATTGATGTAAACCAAGAAAAGTGTGGGTGACAGGACTCCTCCCTGGGGGACTCCATGACGCAGTAGAACTTTCTTGCTCTTGCGACCATCTAATTGTACCCTGGCTCTTCTATTATGCAGGTATGCTTTTACCCATTTGTACATTCTTGAGCTAACCCTGCAATTTCGCAATTTCTTTAGGAGCCCTTCTTTCCAGACCTTATCAAATGCTTTCCTGAGGTCTATCCATGCTGCTAGTACCAGTTTCTTTTCTTGGAAGGCATCCTCAATCTCTTGGGAGAGGTAGGTTGCCTGATCTTCAGTAGAGTAGCACTGTCTGAAACCTGCTTGCTGTGATACCAGAAGGTTTTCACTTTCAAGGTACCACTGCATCCTAAGATTGATAATGCGTTCCATTGTTTTACATAGACAGCTTGTGAGGCTGATGGGCCTGTAGTTGGAGACTATGTTGCTATCTTTTCCTGATTTGAGGAGTGGTATCATTATTGCTTCTCTCCACGCCTGTGGTACATTACCTGTGGACCAGCTTGTGTTAAAGATCTGCAGTAGCTTTGCTCTTGCTGCAATTCCCAGGTTTCTAATCATTTCATTGGACACTCCATCAGCTCCAGGGGACTTTTTCATTTTCAATTTGGATATTGCATGCTCCAGTTCTCTCATTGTGATTGGTGCCTCCATGACTTCAGGTATAGGTTCACCTTGTCCAATGTTTTGCTGGTTCTCTCGAACCTCCTGTTGTTTGTCTGGGCTGACTTTGACGTTATTGTCTTCTGCAAAGGAATCTGCAAAGTAATCAGCTGCATGTTTACCTGTTAAAATGTCTCTATCTTTATAAAGTGTGATCCTGGTATTTCTCCCTGTACCTTCATCATTTAGTTGTTTTACAAGTTTCCATAATTTCCTAGTATCTCTTTCTAGGTTCAGCGACTCTGTTTTTTCTTTCCAGCTGCTCCGTCTGGCTTGTAACTTGGCTCTTTGAAATTTAGCCTTTGTTTGCTGATATTTGTTGTGATGTTCTTGGCTAGGTCTGTTCTCAGCCTGCTGTCTAGATGTTTCCATCTCATTTTGTAGCTTTTCCAGTTCATCATTCCAGTAGGGTTTGTAGTTTTTGCGTGCCCCCCTGGGTATGGTTTTACTAGCAGCATGTAGTATACATCTATTAAATTCACTCACTGCTCTATTGATGTCTTTGTCCAAGTTCATGTCCTTAGCTAGAACACTGGTTAAATGCTGGTACATTTTCCAGTCTGCCCTTTTATAATTCCACCTAGTGAGCGTGCTGCTGTCCTTGGTAAATTCATTGTGGATTTCCAGAAATACTGGTCTGTGGTCACTACCTCCAAGCTGCTTTCCAACAACACGTGTGATGTTCCATTCCAAGCCTGGTGAGTGGAATGCCAGATCTGGCGTAGAGGTGGTGTTTCATGCTCTCGAGTAGAAGGTTGGCGAGTCTGCTGGCTGGTTAATAAGAATGAGATTATTTTCATCCTGCCAGCTCTCAAGTTCCTCACCTCTCTTGTCGATATGATCGTAGCCCCAGCTCTGAGAGTGGCTGTTGAAGTCACCACACACCATAAGTCTCTCTTTGTCTGGAATTGTGTCTAGTGCCAATGGTTTATCATTTGTGCAGTAGTAGTTCAGGAGATGGAATTCTGCACTGTCTGTTTTTAGGTGGAGCATCTGGTATTCTGCCCCTTCCATATATACTTCAAGCTGACATGCGCTGATATTGTTTTTAATAAGTGTCAGAATTCCACCCTTTCGCCTGTCCTTTCTGTCAGATCGGTAGCACTGGTAGCCTCTGATTTTGAAGGCTATGTCGCTGCTGAGGTGTGTTTCTTGGATACAGCATATACTAACTTGTTCTTCACTGAGGACATTTTCAAGTTCCAATTTTTTGCTGTATCCATCTCTTTTACTGTTGACACCCTCAGCATTCCAGTGCATTATTTTTATTGGTCGTTTGTTTGTTTGGCCAGTAGCTCTATTCCCTTGCCTCCTGGCTCCTCGGGGCAATTGAGGACTTCCAGTAACTGAGGTTGGGCCCTTTCGAGGTATAGGGGCAGGCACCATAACTATTTATAGATGAAGACATGTTTCCATTGTGTTTTGTGCGTGGCATCCTGATTATCTGTGCGCCTTTTGGCTGGATGCCTCCGTCTTTAGCACTCTGCTTACTTGGGCAGGACTATGGTCCTGCTCGAATGGGACTGCCCGACCAGTCTTAGTTTCCAGCCCCTGATGGCTGAACTAAGCCCCATCACCTCTGCACGGTGCTGGTCTCGATGGGGCATACCTATGTGATCACAGTCCATTGAAATTTCATGATGCGGAGATTAAAGAAAAAAAATCTGCTAGCGCTAATTCGATCTTAATTTTTCTCCCTTCATGGTGTTCCAGAAGAGGGGGGCCTTTCAATGTGTTGTGCGCAGATCAATGGATGCTGTGTTGTATGTACCTTTAGTGAAAATTTATTTCATTAAATAATGTATAGTTTTGTTCCGCTAAAGGCATGGACAGAGCATAACATACCTAGTTGTCTGTCTGGTCATTTGGGTTGCATTGGCCGTGGTCGACCTGTGTCTTTTTAAGGTTTATTTGATTGTCATCGCCCATCTAGTAATGATTTTTTTCATGCTATAGTCCAATCTTCTGCTGTTTTATACATGAAGGGATTGATGCATTGGTTCCATTCTCATGATGTGGCCAAACTACCTAGTTTGTTGTCCCTTGATGTAGTTGTGACTTGAGGTCTTTGTTTCTTTCCTGATATCTGAATTTCTTCATCAGTCTCATCTAGTGACATAGCTTTCTTGAAACGTCAATGGTGTGTGTCCACAAATATCTGTATTTTTGTGCCTACAGCAGGTCAACTTATCAGTTTGTTACTTGATGTACTATATGTATATCTTCCATTGTTTTTCATTCCGGTGAAGGCTTTTAAATCTAAACGTCATCTGCCCTTGTGTCCATTGTTATAATTTTTACCATTCTCAACACTTTAATTTACCTGTTTCCATTCATACTCATATTTGCCCTGTGTTATCACAGCTGCTATCATTTGTTCGTCTGTTAGTAAATAAATAAACTTGCAGGTTATCAAGAACTACTTTTGACAGTGATGATACCATGTAAACTTGTTTGGTTTGGGCATGTAATGAGACACGACTCACTTTCTAAAATTATTTTGCAAGGAAAAGTCGAGAATGAAATGAGAAGAAGCAGAAAAGAAAATCCTGGATTAATAACACCAAGGAATGGTTGGCATGATTTTTCTACATTCTTCCAAATGGCTAAAGACGGGTATTTAGAGTGCCTTTTTGTGCTGATGTCTCCGGTGTGATACCCCTAATACCCTGACAGGTTATTGGTCTTATTATTATTATATCACAGCTCATGTATTTCCAACTTTGGTCATCCTTGTGATGTATCTATAAATGAGATTTATGTTGAGTGCCACCATCATTGACACATTCATAATTTCTTTCAGACAAAGAAGATGATACACCCAAGAAGTCTGACAGTCAAGCAGAGAAGACAGAGTGAAATCAATTCTATATGAGTGTGTTTTAATGATCTCTGATGGACATGTTTACTAATCTAAGATGCCACTGTGTACAGATTTAGCATCTATTTGCTTATCATTGCTTTGTATTTGTCTATACTGTTTTTGTTCATTATACATGTAGGTTTTTCTATTGTAACTTGTATTTCATGATCTTCTGTTGCATGGTGGTGCACAAATTGTTTAAACAATTATATAAGTTACGGTCGATGAGTTGTCATATTAAAGCCATGCAGTCATAGTGACTTTGTGATCAAAAGTGGCCAATATTAATACCACCAAAGCCACTGGTGAAGTCGAATGTGTCAGGTTAAAATGCGCAGATTACGCAGCAGAGCTGTAAACTGTGACACAAAGCATTCCGTTCTCTGGACAGCATCCTGCTAAGAGAATGAATGCAGAAGAATCCGCACCATAGCACATTTTTACATATAAGTGCACACTCCTCTGAGACTTCTTCTCAAAGCAATGCATACGGCTGAGAGTTAGTCTTCTGGGTATAAAATAAAACAAACCCCATTGCTCATAGGAAGTAAGAGCTAATTGCTTCTAACACCTGGGAATACGCTATGGTCAGTACCTGATCATCTGTCAGATCATCTCCTGCTTTTTGGTCATTATTTAGTTGAAGAAAGCTGTCTAGTGTTGTCAGAATAGCTTATCATGTATTTATGCATGCTCTGAACTCATGATTCTAGGCGAGTTGACCTGTTGCAGCCATGCACTCTGAAATGTTTAATCACTCTGAAATGTTTAATCACTCTGAAATGTCTCTTGTCCGTTGTTGCTAGTAATAGAAGAAATGGGCCACCCAAAGCAATGGATAAGAACTTCAGACTATTCCTTGGTTACAGCAGATCAACTTGCCCAGAATCATAAAGAGTTATAAGCATCTGTAATGAAGACTAGTTCTGGAAAGATTTGGTCAGCTGAATAACAATAATATTATGAATGAGGTAACCACTTCTGCCGAAGATGGGTGTGTCAGGCCATTGAGGCAAATAAAAGAGCAACACAGAGCATTTCCATTCTCTGTACTACATCCAGCTGGAAATCGAGTAGGATCATTGTTCTGCTATACAAGGGAGATTCAGTGAGAGTTTGAGAATGAATGAGGAGGTAACTACAATTTTTCTGGAGTAAAAATTCTGGATTGTTATTGATCAGAAACCGATGTCATTGCAAACTTATAGGCACTCAGTCTCCCCCAGAAAATGTAGAATATGAATGCTGATGGCTGTCATGATATACTAGTAACCTTTAGGACCCTGAATCACGCAATTTCCACCCTCGGCCTGGCTTCTTTATTGGCAATGTGCGTAACTTTTGGGTGAGTGTTTGGTAAACGTAATAACGTTTTTGTTTGTAAAGATATGAAAAAAATTTTGCACTTGTAAATGAAGGAGTGAATAATGAATATAATCATGTTTTTGTTGTATGTCCGATATGACAGTTGTGAGCAAGTTGTGAAGTTGACAATTGGGGGAGGGGATCTCAAATATACCCCATTAAAAAAAGTGCAAATATAATTTCTTGATGACCCTAATACTTGAACAATGTGTGGCAACATTGATAAAATCCTCCTAACTACCTATACCTGTTGTATATATGTTGTTTCATATCCAAACTAATATAATATGAAGAAATTGCAGTCAACGTTTGTTCGTTCAAGACTAGGCCTAGCCAGGCATATTTTTATGTTTAAATGCCACCACGTGGAACCCCTGATACATATTGTTTTTGTGTAAATACCTATTCCTGTTGTATATATGTTGTTTCATATCCAAACCGATATAGTATGGACTGAACAATCTAATAAAACATGAAGAAATTGCATACATCATCCGTTCGTTCAAGACTAGGCCTAGCTGGACATACAATGTTTTTATTTTAAATGCCAACACTGGAACCCCTGATACATATTGTTTTTGTGTGTTTTCAATGAATAAACGAACATTCTAAATGATTCTCATATAACAACTTAAACATGTAGATATTACTTATCATGAGCCATGCCAAGTGGTACTACATTTGATAGTGAAATATGGCCTCAGAAATCCAGTCGTTCTTCCAGAAATTTGTTCACAAAATCAGCCTGCTTTCTCCATCTTACAATCGTAATGTGTTACAGAATTTGACATTTAAACTGTGAAGTATTCCTAGCTTTGTGTGGCGGGAAGTCTGTCATATGAGCTTAATTTCATATAATTATATACTGATGAATTGGGGCATAGCAACGATGGTGAATGGAGACACCTACAGGCCCCAGTTACATAATGATGTCATGGGCTACAGTTGCCTAAAGATCCCATACGGTTAAATACTTGCACAGCTTTTCTGTCCCAACATGGTGCCCAGTTCTACTAGTGTCATACTTTAAGCATTCATTCTCAAACTGGATCTCTCTCTTGTAACAGGATGATAACCATACTATAATTCCAGCAGAATATAGTTGAGAGAATGTTGATGTGCTATCTCCATTTTATATGCGCCAGTGACCTGATATATCAGACTTCAGCATGTGCTTTATTTATTATATGCTTCATTAGCTTTCACTCTCATTTAGCCAACATGTTGTTGATATCCAAATGCTGATGAGTAATTCTACTCTTGTCAGCACAATTCATTCATTCATTTTCCTATTGCGCTGAAGTAAGCGCAGAGGTCAGATCTCTCCAATTCTGTCTGTTCAAAGCTATTCAGTGCAGTTCTTGAATAGTATGGATATTGATTGTTTTACTTTCTCTAAGTATTGTTCTTCTGAGTGTTTCTTTTGGTCTTCTCCTGGCTCTTTTGCCTGTAGGTATCCATACAGTCAGCCCATCTGTTGAGCCATATTTCCCTGGTATTGTTTCTGAGAATCTGTTTGACTGTTCCCATACTACAAGATCTTTGCTTCTGTTGTTTTGAGGCACCTCTTTTTACAAGTCTGTCTCATACTTCGTTTCCTGTTATGTCCAGGGATCCATTGAATGTTCACACTGATTGGATATACAGAGATAAGACTGCGCTGCTATTGCTATGTGGAGAATATCTTGATTTTCATATGTTAGTCAACATAATTTCTGTTGTTTGAGCCAGAGAGTGTGATTATGATGCACTACAATTTACAGCAGAGCTGTGGTATTTGCACCTTTTGGTCCAGTACATCCAATTTCAACATGACTTATTTCACAATTAGGTTATTACAGGCCTTCGAATACAGATGAATTCTGTGCATCTCCTATAGAGATGTATACAGTGCCCAACAATGAAAACTTCCATGGTTTGGACATGTATGTCGACATGATTCGTGGTAAAAAATAATTCTACATGGAACAATTGGAGGTGGAAGAAGCTGAGGATAACAAAGAAAATCATGGATAGACAATATTAAGGACTGGACAGGTCGAGATTTTTCCTCACATCCACATCGCTGAAGATATAAATTGATGGATTACTCTGTGATGATCACCCAATGTGGTATATTGGTACCCTGACATGCTTATGCTATGGTATTACCAAATTTCCTGAATCACAGCTTAGAGACATCATCTATCAGACTCTCTGCAAACACATCCTTCATATTTCACTCACTGACTATCACAATACTACGAAAAAAAACAGGTTAATTACCTAGTTATCACAATCTTTATTGCTAGTTCTTGCAATATAACTGATAATTTTATTTCTTTGGAAATATATATCAAAGTAAACTTGTTTGAAGTGGACATGTAATGAGATACGACTCACTTTCTACAATTATTTTGCAAAGGACAGTTGGTCAAAGGAGAAGATGCGATGAAAGAAAATCCTGAATTAATATTAGGTAATTACCTAGGCATGATTTTTCTGCACTCCTCCTAAAAACGGGGGTATTTGGAGTGCTTTTTGTACTGATGTCTTCAGTGGGGCACCCATATGCACTGACACGTTATGTGTCTTATAATATCGCTTGGAGTTAGGAGAATGTGATGCATTGGCAGCAAATTATTTCCTTTCATACTTCATTCCTCTATTGACAGTTGAGTGTTGCTTTGGAGGCTGCTACTACTAGATGCTGGTGAGGGATACACATAATCAATAATTACAAGTGTATCCTAAAAAATGTTGGTAATTATCTTTTGATGTGATGACCTGGGAGTCATTAAATATTTTAACATATATTTTTGTGTATTACAAGTTGTCTATTATCTGTTGTCGATTATTCCATGTTTTCTTTCCTTGTAAGCAGGTGAGAAGAAATACAAATTTGAGATTTAGAATAAACTTGTTGAGATGCCTTGAGATACTTTAGAGTTGAGTGTGAATTTTTTGAGTTGTGTTGATGAATCAATGTATCTTGTTGAATCAAGGCTTACTTCAATTGTTGATACTTTGAGTATTGGTGTTTAGAGTGTTGATGCTTTGAGTATTGGTGTTTAGAGTGTTGATGCTTTGAGTATTGGTGTTTAGGGTGTTGATGCTTTGAGTATTGGTGTTTAGAGTGTTGATGCTTTGAGTATTGGTGTTTAGAGTGTTGATGCTTTGGGTATTGGTGTTGCTTCTAATGTTGATACTTTGGGCATTGTTGATACTTTGAGGTATTGGCGTTGATACCTTCAGTGTTTACGCAAATCTGTTTAACAGTATCCTCAGAAAGAACCATCCATGATGTACCTCTCTTGAGCCTGCTTCCCTTCATACTAGTCTCAAAATTCATTTTAGTGGATGATCTATGTCAGAGCTCACTCAGAGGTATGCACGGGCATGCCATATATCAATTCTGTGAGATGTGCTCGAAAAATCTCATAGCCACACAGGGTGTGTTACTTATGCAACCAAGGATGATCCATATCACTTCATTTTGAATTCTCTCTAGTCTCTCAATCTGTGTGTGACTGGCGGTTATACTGGCGCCTGCATATTCTATGACAGGAGGACAAGAGCCTCAAATAAGATTATGAGCTGTGATTGTTTAGTATCAACTGGTGCCATTACTCTTAGGGCTGAAAGTCATTTGCTGGCCTTTGCGATAACATGATCAATGTGTTCCCTATAGCACAGACTGCGATCAAATTGCATGACCAGGTATTGTAAAGATGAGGTCCTGATTATATTGTACCCTCTCATCTACACTGTTGGTGTCGCAGACATTATGGTGGGATTGAACAATGTCACCGCAGCCTTCTTTTGATTGATCAGTGCCCCCAAATCATCACACCAAAAGGCAATAGTCTAGCTCATTTTGTAATGATCCGGCAGTTTCTTATTCTTCCCTGTCTGTATATAAGGATACTGTCTGCAAAAGTCAGTGTTCTACCTCTTCTGTCGAGCTGTTTGATTGCCACTGTGTAGATATTGAATAATGCGGGTGAGAGGGATCCCTGTGGAAGTCCTGGGTGTATTGTTATGGGTTTAGATGTGCAACAACCACACCTTCTTCTCAAACAACACCACTGTTATCCATGTGATGACAAAAGGGTCAACAATAAAAAGAGCAGGTGCATGTTGATGAGGTACTGGAATGGTACTATTAAAACTAACCTGTCTCAAGACGATCGCAACCCAGCTCACATTCCCTATTGGCGAATTCTGCTTCTCAATGACAGAAAAGGCTGACATCGAAGGGTCAAAAAGCAATGTCACTATGATCGCTTGTGCCAACTTTTCGGACACCTATTGCTCAAAATCATAACCGTTCTCTGTATACTGTCGACAGTCAGGGTTGCCAGATTTATTTTTGAGTAAAAGGGCCAAATTAATTTACACTAGTTTTGATACATCGAATGAAAAATTTGACCTCCATCTCACTACTGTTCTCCTCACTTGACAAGGTGGGATCTTCTGCATAAACCGTGTCAGCAGTAAAGTTTTTGAGCATTTTTTCCATTGGATGGAAGTCCTTACAGCAGTTATTTGAAAGTAAATGTTATGACAAAATCCTTACAATCGCATCAATCCGTTTTAACGGCACCAAATTACCTGGCAACTCGAGTAAATGGGTTTTTCCGCACTTGACCGTCAAGAATTTAATTTATCCTCTTGTTTCCTACTTGAATTTCCTTACAATTGTATTAAGTAAATTAAGTTGCATCTTGTCCCATGCCTTTGTATTCACTGAGATCACTAGGGAGAACATTCTCTTAACTACAAAATTACTAACTGGGGTTAACAAGCAAGTACGGGCATAAGTTGAAAACTCCTTAAATGCAGGATGCTGAAGTATACCAATCTAAAACTGTTCACTACCTGTAGGGATATCATCTTTTTTAAATTGAACTTCTTTCCAATCTAATCTGAAAATGAGCTATAAAACTGATTCAAAATTACTGTGAGACTGAACTTTGATCAATTTTGAAAGATATCTTTCACAGAGGGAAGCCTACATGTGATTTGAATAAGGGCTTCTTCTAGCATTAATATATATCTTTCTTTGATAGTTGCTATTTGATTATGAGCTGCTGCATTGTTGTTATTTTGTAGGAAATTATTTACATTCTGTTAAGAATTTTATCCCAAAATCGACTTCATTAATATTTCTTTTCTGCTTCTTGACATACAGTCTACTTGTGAATACTTGATTAATGTAAAAATAATTCTTTGCATAGTTCATGGGGGTCAGCCTTAGTTTTTTTTAAAAGACTTAAGTCTTTCAAATTCCTGCACTATGGGTGTCACAAATACAAAATTAATACAAGTAATTACTGTTATCTGCCAACATTTATTTCAATAGTCTTGCTTTACATTTTGAATCGTAATTTGATTTAGCCAATTGAACAGTAGCAAAATAAGGCTTCAGTTCGTTCCAATTCATCACAATATTAAACATAACATTTCCACGCACAAACCACAAAGTAGATGATGGTTTTTCAAAGGAAAGTGGAGCAGTTTCGGTTAGTTCAAAATTATAGTAGATGCATTAAAAACTTTAAACAATTCTTTGCATGCCTCTCTCCTTAAATCACTATGGCAAAACCATTGAGGTATTTCTCAGAGCAGAAGTCAATATTTTATGGCAAGTGGGCTACTGCATAATATATGCAAAGTAATAATGAATGACAGATGCTTTTCATTTGTACACAGAAAGAAGATACATCTTTTATTATAGACCATACAGAGTTGTTGCACATGACCATGTTTGCTGCACCATCTGATGAAAATCCAATGCAATTTGTAAGACTCTGGCCACATCTTTTTATTTCCTTATCAATCAATTGAATATTTTCTCTCCTGTTGCTTCTTGAATGGAAATTATGACAAAGACGGATGTGTCAGGCGATTAACACAAATAAAATGGTGACAACGCAAAACCATTCTCTGGACTACATCCTGCTAGAAATCTAATAGGACCATGGTTCTGCTACAAGAGAGATCCAGTGGGAGTTTGAGAATGAACTCTGAAGAGAACAGGAATTAAGCCAAGAAATGCAGAAAAAAATTGTTTTTCCTATGACTAAAATAACAAATTAAAATGTACAAGTGCTTTAGTATGGAAACAGTAGATTCATCCAACATGATTGCCTATTTCTTGATTCGAAAGTCATCAATAAAGTCAGCTTTCAGTGCTGATGATATGTTTTTAATTAAACATTAACATTTTTTCAATGTAATCATCTTATGTTTTCCTGTTTTTTCATGCTGTGCGAGGTGGTACATTTTTTGATTAATAGTACATTTACAATGTTTACAAATGCGGATTCATCCGTTGCCTTTTTCAGCCATATGAAAAATATAGTGTATGTTTTTCCCAGTTACTATTGTATTTACGACTGCTATTATATGAAGCTTTCCATTTCTTTTATGCCATGGCAATTGGTGAATAGTATTAATTACCTGTTGAAACATGTATCATCACACTAGCTTAAACAAGGAATGTTCAAAAACTAAGTCAAAATGCACTTCCAGTTACAAATTTATGATTTAACAGCACTACATTCAACACAAAAACTAGAATTCCAGTTGACTTGGTTGGTAGTATAATCCCAACTAGATTTTCATAATAAAACATCTAACTTGTAGGTGCTAACATGTGCCATAAATGTCTTAAGTTTTCTACAAGTCTTTTTCCTGGCACTGCTCTGCTTTCCCTTTTATAACAACAATTTATTCTTCTTCAGTGTTCATTCTTAAACTCCCGCTGGATCTTTTTTGTAGCAGGACCATGGTCCTACTAGATTTCTAGCATGATGTAGTCCAGAGAATTAAAATGCTGTGTGTCTCTGTTTTATTTGTGCCAATGACCTGACACATCCGTCTTCAGTGGTGTAACAACGATTTGAAATTTAAAAAATTGTATTTCAGGCTTTCCATTTGATTTTTTGTAACAATGAATGTGAATGGCCGACTTTTCCTTTTACTTGTCAGTCATCGACTCAGCCAAAATTATACTAAATAACAGACATTCTTCCACTTATACTCTGTTCACTCTAAGAATAAAGTGAGTCAGTTCTTCTGATTGATTGTTGGACGCAGAACGCATTAATCAATTGTTAAGTGCCCAATAATATTGTTTTTAAATTCCGTTTTGAAATGTTTTAAGTAATATTGTTTTTACATGTAATCTATCTATACACTATACCCCTTGTGTGCCTTGCGGCGTCAGGGGTAAAAGAGCTCTCTGGAGATGGCCTTCGTGTGTGCTGTTTGTAAGCTTGTCATCAGCTGTTTAAAAATTACATGTTGTCACGGAGTAATGTGGGGGCGTGTTTTGATCCACTTCATTCTTAGAGTGAACACAGTATAATTGCACTGCTTGTCATTTTGCCTTTTCTGTGTCTCTATCGACTTTGCAAAGACGTCCACAAAGTGAACATTTCATTTGTAAATATGTCAATATTAAATTTATATTGTCTAACACAGACACCGTAATTTCATATTAGCGTATAGAAATATAGATTGCAACGTTATTTTTGCATTTCGAATTTTGCGAAAATGCCAACAAGACAAGCCAAATATTTCAAGCCAAACACACTTGAAAAAGACATAATTTGGCTTTAAAAAGGGATAAATATGGAAATCCGGCAGCGATCTTGTTATAACTCTTTAACGGCATCCATATACCACGACTTAACGATCCGTATTCGTTTTTCATACTGAAATCTAACTCAAACGAGTTTATGCTCTACGCCAGGTTTCTACCTTCGGTACGCCCGCCTTAGGACACCTTGGATTACCATCTGACAAATGTACCTCCACAGTCACACTTCCCGCCTGACACTATCATCAGAGCGGATCGCAACAGACTATGAGCACCGGTTCGCACTTACCCCTAGATGCGAGTTATTTGCGCCCCTCTTGGCTGAATAAATCATCATCAAATGCCGTCTCCGCAACGAAGATTGGCTGCAGCGTATCTTTTGTCTCTTGTCTTGGTGGTGCACTCTGCTAGACTGTAACCTGTCCATCGTGTGATGTTACTCTCCCACTTGTATCTCTGCCTACCTCTTGCTCGCTTCCCTTTGACTTTAACCTCAAATAAGGTCTTCAATAAGGTGTCATGTCTTTTAATGTGTCCAAAGTATTTTATTTGCCTGATCTTTATTTCTCTTAGTAGTTCTTTCTTCATATTAAGTGTCTTTAGCACCTCTTTATTTGTTTTCTTGTCTTTCCATGATGTTCTCCCCATTCTTCTATATACCCACATCTCAAAGGCATCAATTTTGCCTACTAATAGTTTATTGGCTGAATAAATAAATAAACGATAAAAGTAATGGTATTTTGTTTGCGTTCCCACCTATGCTACACACTCTATGTGTCTTCACATAGTCGGACTAAAGTCAAGCTCAGCATGATTTTCACTATCCACTGATTCTACCAAACTCATTCCTGGGATCAACCCACCTTGAGGGAGTCAGAATAGTGATCCTGATCGATACGAAATCTTTCTCGCAGTTCCTTCACAACCGAGTCACATTCCACTTGAACACCTTGAAAATCACTCCTATTTCAATTATAAAGCATAGGAAAATCACTAGTTTTACAATAGGTCCAGGTATGCAAATGGTCTCGCATTGCTCTCATGCGTACCCAGTGTTAGCAGATAACCAAGATCATAAAAGTACCTCCTCGTGGTGCACCCTGGAAAGAGAAATAGAACTGCTCTTGCTGTATTCCTGGCTAACAGTTTTAGGCTTGTGGATGATGTTGATGGAATGAGAATTGCCTGCAGATATACAGGAAATGTGTCCGAAACCTCTACGCCATTATATACAACATATACAAGGCATCTGTGCATTCCGACTTGGTCGGCTTAAAAATCATAAACATTGGAGGGGCGGTCTGTGTCCATAACATACGGTTATCTTACGAGTACACACCGAGCTGGAAAAGGTAACACGCGCTAGGGGCAGCTTAGTGTGTGAATCAATTCAGTGGCAACGAAGCTATACTAGTCTAGCACGAGACCAACTGGCGATGTGCTGTTCATATTCGAGAACACACGGAAGCCCACATGTCCCATCACAATGGATCCCAATTAAAGTAGGAGTTATTACTCAAGTATTGGATACACCAATTTGAACATGCATTTCTGGGTATGGAAAAAAAAGCGTCGAATACAGTTCCACACTGCACACAGGACAAACATGGAACACATGTCGGGGAGTGCATTGTTCAATCGTCGGACCGAAGCAGTGTTGAATCTCGAATTCTGGACACTGCGGGCAACGTAGTGGAGGGCGCAAGATTTCTAACGACACTGCAAACCAAGCCCATCTCGACTTTCGGCCATTGCCCAACACGGCTCATACAGATAAAATTGTGTTCAGTACCCAAGGACCCACTGCGAAGCTCCTGATCCGTATTTTACCTACGACATAACTAAAATTGAATTTTCAAAAGTGGATGTAACAAATGGTCATCATCACTTGTGATGGATGAACAACAACAACCTACGCCTTTTGGTAATATAGGCAATGGCGAAGAGTCAAAATACATATAAGCTCAGTGTCATAGTCAGTTGTTGCTCTTCTGATCTTTCTGGTGATACCACACGCTTTCTCCTCTCCTCTGGTCATTCCCATTTCTATAATTCTCTGAACATGTACATCGTCTTTTGCAGCATCATCTTCATTTTGTAGTGTATCCATTACTTGCCTTGTCCTATCCACGTGTTCCGCTAGACATCATGGGGAACCGACATCTCTCTTTTGCTAACTGTGATGCTACTGCATCATTGGTGCTATAGTATTTTTCTAGTGTCATCTATACATCTTCGTCTGGATATTTCCCTGTTTCTCTTTACAGATTATCTTGTATTGAAGGCTATCGATGGAAAGCGATCTGGTTCCATTTTGATTAGGTGGCCGAACCATTTGATCTTTTATGCATTCTTTGCCCGATATTGTTTTCACCAGATTTCTTATAGTGGCATTGTTTATTCTATCCCTTTTTGTTACCCCGAGCGCTGTTCTCAGGCACTTAATTTCGCATAAAGCGAGTTTTTGTTCCACTTTCTCTGTCAGGGTCAAGGTCTGGCACTGATAGAACAGTGTCGGCATGAGCACTGTATTTATTAACGTTCTTTTGGAGATCATGTCGATGTTCTAGTGTTTCAGCAGTGATGCTAAGTAATATAAAACTGCCTTTACTTTTTGACATCTTGTATCTATTTAGTATCCATGACTGTTCTAATATATATGTCTGGTATATAAGAATGGTATATTTCATCGGGCAAGTTGGATATCTTTCAACCAGCCTCTAGACCGGGTAGTAGTTTTCAGTGTTTCGTCGTATTTCTGATGGAATGCTAACATCGGGCAGGTAACCAAAACAATACCAGTATTGGAACACATCAAAAGACAACAGAAAAGTGGTTTACAGACTACCGACAAATAGCATGCCACAAATGGCCATGACACACACACATATATATATATATATATATATATATATATATATATATATATATATATATATATATATATATATATATATATAACGGCTATAAAGCCAGACCATGTAAAAGATGGATCACAGAAATCAAAGAAGCCACAGGAGCAAGCTTACAAACAGCACACAAGAAGGCCATCTCCAGAGAACTCTTCCCTCCGCCGCAAGGAAAGAAGGGCAACATCGTATAGATAGATAGATAGATAGATAGCCTGTTCTAATTAATTCAGCCCGGCTTCTTCACATCACGTTGTCATCCATTATAGATTACCCGCCAATATGTCAGCTTTTTCGCTTCCTCTGACTCCCGCATGACCAGAACAGTAGATCGACGTGATGTTCTAGGCGTTGTTGAGAAGTGTCCCACTCTTTTCTAATCACGCGTACGTTTACTTGATAATAGCTTCTGTGACCCAATTAACTCAAACCCAAATGACTTCCGGTTCGCTACAGTCAATACGTGATCATTCTGTCTGCTACATGACGAAAAACTAAGTAAGAAGTAAGAGTTAAAATAAATAGTCATATAATCTATCTAAAATAAATAAAAGACGCATTAGGATTTTGTATGAATGCGTCACCAATTATTAGTTATTCTTACAATGTGATCTTTTATATGATAAAATTAACTAATTAACCGGTTTGACCTTTGAAAATTCCATTAGAATTATGTCCTTGCCTAATAATAAATAATACTAATAGTTCGTAGATGGCTAATGCGCCTTATTCGAGCTGTACATGTCTCATGGCATGGAACCCTCTGTAGTCACTGTGTAGACGGATTAGTCACTGTGTAGACGGATTTTGGTCTATCCTTGACTTTTATCTACTCTACGCTGTTGAGTTGCCACATTTCTCCTCTTTTCACAAGATAATGCGCTCTTTATGACCGTAGAGCGGAATGTAGATCTATTTTGTGCGTGCATACATTCCATGCTCCTAGAGTCAGTGGGACAACTTTTCCCTTCCTGTGAATTTTCGTGGATGTGAAAATGATTTGCACTGGGAATTTTGATTAAAGTGAGGAGCAGTTGTGCAAGGCGTCGACCTCACTCTCTTGTCAGACCTAATTTGAAACCAGTGGCAAGAGAGACAAATGGAAGTGAAATTTGATGCAGTGGATAACCATGGTTTTCTACGTGTCTCACTATGCCTATGCGGTCCACACCACATTGCTGGCGTTTGCCTACATTACCCGGTGGGCCGATAAACAATCGTACCTTGTAAATTTGCCAAATATCAGACTTTACATGTAGTGGTTAGACAAGACCGCATGCTTTTTTGAGACAATCTCAGCATGACATCACCTACTTTATGACTGCCTAACAGGCTGTCAGTCGAGCGTGGAGCTAGAACACGCCTCAGGCAGTCCACTAGTGCTGTGTTCACACAACATGTTAAGACTGCTGTTTCTAAATAGTGAGCGATTTACTGTGTTGATACTGAAGTAAATTAGGTCATCACATTAACTTCAAAATTTTTATACAGAATCACTCTTTATAGTCGAACAAATAAATCCATTTGACCGTCCCAACTAGTCTGTTCTAGAAAACACGCTTGATGTTATCCAACGACTATATTAACACAAACTTTGAAAACAGTAGCCCAAATGACACTGGAAAAAAATACAGTGCAATATTGGTGTGACGTAGAACATGGAATCTGCCATATAGGCAAGTAACAAATACTATTTGGTTATACTGGTAATTAAATACAAATAGGAAAAAATAAAATAAGAAAAATTAAAAGAATTTTATGTACTAATGATGATTTCTATCTCGAATGATGAATTTCCACATGGAAGAAAAAAAGGCAGTAAGAGAGATTGCACAAAATACATAGGGATATCCTTACTAAGCCACACGGAAAATTTTAAACAAAATATTAGAACAACGATTACAATCATACATTGAACCACAACTTAAAAACACCTAAATGAGCTTCCATAAGAACAAAAGCTTTACGATGCTATCTTTACACTTAGACAACTAACAGAAAGAGCCACAGAAAACAACAAAGAATTATACATCGCATTTGTCGACCAAGAAAAGGCCTTCGACAGAGTGGACAGACAACTATGGAAAATACTATCAATATATGGAGTACCAGAATATTTAATCAATATATGCAAGAGCATTTATATTAATAGCGAATGTAAAGTAAGAGCAAATGCAGGAGTGTTCAATAAATTCCAAATTCAATCAGGAGTTTGCCAGGGGTGTGTCCTATCCCCTCTACTTTTATAACATATATTGACCACATCTGTAAACTAACAAGTACCAGCGAAGACGATAACATGAAAGACAAATTGAACGAACTACTCTTTGCAAGCGACTAAGTACTAATAGCGACATCAGAAAAACAATTGCAAGAACATATGAACAGACTCACAACATGTCAAAAATTCAATATGAAGATTAATATTGAAAAGACTGAAATAATGGCAATAGCAAAGAAAGAAAGAAATATCACTATCTCCATCGATAATAAACACTTTAAACAGGTAAAGGAGTTCTCTTACTTAAGAAGTATTATATCGAGTGAAGGGAAAAAACAGTAAAGAGATACAAAAGATGCAACAAAACATACCAGATCCTAGGACAGATGACAAATATTTTTTAAGAACAAAAATGTAAACATAGACACTAAAGTTGCATTATACAAGACTATTATTATCCCATCACTGTGCTACCAATGCCAAACCTGGACAATGACAGCACAAGATCAATATAGAAATATATCAATAGATGTAGCATTTTATAATTCTAGTTTTTAGTTGGTTTGTGATTAGATGTTAAAAAGAGGTTTGGAGGTGAAAGGTTAATTGTCTCATCCCCTAAAAAGTCAGTGACATAAGGCCATGCATGGCTTTGTAGATTAGAAGAGGATTAGAAATTACAACAAACATGGGATGAAAGAACTGCTGGGGATCACAATACCCCTCACCCCAAGGAAGAACCAGAGCCTGATGGAAGTCTTCTTCTTCTTCTTCCGTTCGCTAATAATGTCTATATCTGCAGTGTTGTTTCTTGTATAAATTGGACAATGTTTCCATTAATTTTTTTTTTTTTTTGTACCATAAATTTTAACATTCATTGGTGTATCAGAAGGCCAGTATGTGCATCTTAATGTGCCATAGTTTGCACATTCTTGAAGGATATGTTCTGAAGTCTGGTTGGCTTGCCCACAAATACACTTTGCTGTTGTGCCAATTTTAAATGTTGTATACATATGGCTGTTTAGTCTATTGTGTCCAGTTCTGAGTCGAAATATGATGACCTGTTCTTGTCTGTTAAGTAGGTGGTAGTCGTCCCATGAAGTTAGGCTTCCGTTGTGCCTTTATCATGGTCTTGGACCATGGACTACAAGGTCTTATCATGGACTATGGTCTTATTATGGACTACGAGGTGTTGGAAAAATCAACCTCAATAAACATCTACACACTACATATGAAGGCGCAAGCACGCTGGCAGGTCATCTTGTGCGTATGGAGGACTCGCGTTTGCCAAAACAAATATATTATGGAGCACTCAAGGCAGGAATTTGAAAAACTGGTGGACAGAAAAAAACGCTTCAAAGACATGCTCAAGTCATCACTGAAACATCTTAACATTGACGTAGGCGCTTGAGAGAGCCTCTTTCAGATTAGAACAGGAGCACTAGCGGCGGAAGAGACCAGACAAGATACTGCAAGACAGAAGCGGGCACGTAGAAAAGAAAAAACATCTCTACGTCCCATAGACACCATCTACAGTTGTCAATTCTGTAGAAGAACATTCTGTGCCCACATTGGACTTGTTAGTCATGTAAAAACACACTATTAACTTTATTATTTTTTATTATTTATTGTTATTATTATTATGGTTGAGTTTTGGTCATCATCGATTATGATGAATGAACATCATCATGGATTTCTTTTGGTGAAATGGGACCAAGAGTTTGAAGAAGACCAAGCATTGGAATGGGACAATCCCATCTTATCAGTATGATCCTCTGGTGCTCTCTCTTCAAAATCTCATACCTCTCAGTTGAAAGAGACTTGTAGGTTGATGGGCTCATGTCATTCGACTCAATGCCATTATGTAATATAATCATGGTGGAAAGAGATTAATGTTCCTTATTCTGTGTTCGTTCTCAAACTCCTGCAGATTGGCAGGATGTAGTCAAGAGAACAGATTACGTTATGCATGGTTTACAGTTTTGCCACGATATCCTCGCCTTTCAGCCTGACACATTCACACACTATATGAGATAGGACAGCCAACTCCATCCAATAACTCGCTTAGTCACCTCTTATGACAACATGGAAGATAAACAGTTTTGCTATTTCTTTATTCCAATTTTGGACCTCAGCAACATGTGGTTGAAGTTACGTTTAAACTTCTTTATTTCAGAGTTGTATTTGTTGCCAAGATGGACGATGTTTGTACTCAGTTAGATGACACAGTTCTACAGATTTTTCAAGTTCTAGAGAGTCTGTATGCTAAACAAGAGAGTTTGCAGCAGGTAATTCTGCTTAGGTTTTTATCACACTGGATGAGGAACCAAAATATTAGCGTAGGATATTGATAAACAAATTGTTCTTCTTCTGCATTCAATCTCTGATAACCATCACGAAGGTGCGTATGATTTCTGCTAGGGAACTTGAAATACGTTGTGCTGCTGGTTTCACAGCAGAGCTGTGTTATTTTGCACCTTCCAGCCCAGTATATCAGTTTTTGGCATACTTTTAATTCAGGTGAGCTTCCCTAGACTGTGACAACCAAAACAGGTTGTGATGCAGAGGCAAGAGCGATATAGCTATGTACATTCACAGTTCAGAGAAATTGGTACAACACCAAATGTATAGATACCACTGCCAAAGGAAGATGTCTTGGATCTTTGGTATAAATAAAAACCACAGCACAGTGCATCTCCATTCTTGATTAGAAATTGGCCTCACAGCAATTTGATAAGAATCACATACTAAGATCTTCACATGAACATTTTCTAAATGAGAACACTAGACTGGAAGGATATGATAATGCAGCTTAATGAATTTGGAATTTCCCCCAGAGCGAGCAGCACAGAGTGAATGAAGGTGCGTCTAAAGTGTGTGTGTAACCAGGTAGCTACAGGAACCATCAGCATGGATACTCTTCATCATGTGCTGGCATAGACTAGGCATCTATGGGTTTGTCCAGAGTACATTGATGTTAATTTGGAAAACTAAACTAAATATTATATACAATTAAGTATAAATGTGTTAAAACAAATATAATAAAGTGCAACTGATACTGAAATGAAAGGTTATATCATAAGCAACATCACAACTAAAAAATTGAGGTTTTGTGGCCTATAAAAAGACATCCACCCATAATCTATCATTGTCATAGGACACTAAATTGGGTGTGTCAAGACACAAAGTTCTCCAGCAATTTCTATCTTCAGTGATGCAGATTAGTGTGGAAAGATCTTGAACAATCCAGTCTTATATTTTCTGCCCATAATTTTTATTGGCCGCCTCCAGTTCTTCCATCTTCACTTATCGCCTGCAAGATTGTTTTTGATAGGGATCCATATCAGCAGATATGTCCAAACCATGCATGTTTTCGACATTTTGCTATTGAAAGTAGTGATTCTTGTGAACCTGTGAGATTCTCTACTTTATTTCTTACATGCACATTTGTCTTATAATAATAAAACCCATAACCTGTCAGGATCATAGGATCGTCACTACAGATATCAGCATAAAAAACTCTCAAAACAGCTCTATCCACAGCCATTTGTATGGAGTGTAGAGAAATCCTGCCCAGACAATTTCTTGATGTTATCAATCCAGGATTTCTTAATGCTTTATGAGAGGGTCAGAGCATTTATGAGTGATGGAGGAACACAAATTTATCCTTTACTAACAAATTGGCCCAGACTATTAAAATACATACCGGGGTATGTAATAACAGAAATTTGCTATATACAGTACAAATAATAAATATAATTGGGGATGAAAAGTTATGAGAGAATTTTGTTATAAGCATATGCACTATATATATATGTATATATGTGTATGTATATATGTGTATGTATATATGTGTATATGTATATATATATATGTATATATATGTGTATGTATATGTATATATATAAATATGTATATATATATATAAATATATATATATATATATATATAAGGTATTTAGACACAATTTTCATATTAGTACTACATCATTAAAAATACAATAGTTAGATAGCCCTTGAAAATTACAGTTCAACCATACTTCAACCAAGTATGTACATAGATGCTAAACAACGTTATTTTTTTTTCCTCAAATTAATTTGGCATTAAAATAATTTACATGAAACATATAGGAAAATATAAATAAAATCTATCTATACGCGGTGGCAGGGGTGGAAGAGTTCTCTGGAGATGACCTTCTTGTGTGCTGTTTATAAGCCTGTTCTTGTGACTGCTTTGATTTGAATAAATATAAATAAATATAAATAAAATCTGTGATCACAAAATGTAGCAGAGCTGATAATTTTGGAATTATCTTACCAGTAGTTATTTTCAGTAATACAATACACAAATTATACATTTTTGTGTTCGCAGAGACAAGATGCCTATGTTGATCTCATATCTGGAATTTTCAGATGGACAGAACTAATTAATATTCAAAATGGGGACTAATTAGCATAATTATAATGAAAATAATTGTTATATCTATTAAAAATAATAAAATACCACAGAAACTATATACTTTTGTATTCAAAAAGATAAGACACATCTTTTTATCACATTTCTGTGATTCTCAGATACCCATACAACTAATTAATATTCAAAATTGTAACTAATTGCATAATTTATACAAATGTTGATGTTTTAAAAAAATTAACTGCTATTTTTAACAACGTCCAGCACTCTTAAAAGTTACATATATAAAAAGAAAAATTGTTAAAGAACTTTATAAATCTACCCGGTAATTGCAAACATGACCAACGACAACACCACTAAATGTAAACCTTTGTCACAAGAAATTAATAGCCTAGGCAAAATTTTCCATACAGAAGAAGTAAGAGCTAACCGTTCATAATTGCTGGGGTTCTCAAACAAACAAGATATATACATAAATGTATATGAGCATGCATAATTGTTCAACTGCTTATGAATTATTTGTTTTCTGTTTAAACAGGTCATGAAAGATGGCTTTCTTGGAATTTCAAGATCCAGATACTTGTTGGGGGTGAAGTGGGTGTCGGTGGATCAGATTCTTGATGCAGAACTTATTGCCAAGTATAAAACTATCATCGATGATTCTGTGGTGTCAACAGATGCTGACACAATAGACATAGGGGAGAAGTCACTGACAGCAAGTGAAGCAGACAGTTTAAACTTGTTTGAATTAACTGGTGCTATAGACGATATTTATCTAGACAAACAAGATGATTCAAAGAAGATTTTAGTGGATACAGATGCTGACACGCAGAAACATTTGAGAAAAAGACACACAGATAATGAGGGGTCAGAACATAAAAGACTTATAGAATCTGAAAACGCGGAGAAACAAGTCTCAGTTAATAAAAATAGCAAAAAGGAAGATGTAAGTCCAGCTGTGAAAATGAAGAAAGAAGGAAACTCAAATGCACTGTCTTTGTTTGGTGTACTGACCCCACAACCTTTGCGGACAAGCCAGAAATGTTTTGAGGAATCAGTCAAAATTGCTGTATGTTTAGCTGATTTAAAATTGAAGTTATCATTACTTCAAAATGAATACAAGAGGCTGTACAGGATTAAAGAGAGTCTTTTATTAGAAGTCTCAGGTGGACAGTAACTTACAATGATTCAATCCCGGTAAATGAGTCTTCCTTTTTTGCAGAAAGCAAATTAAATAAATTTTGTGTGATTATTTCCCTTGGCTATAATTACCAATTAGTGGTTGAAGGTCGAGATATTTAATTTAGGAAGGTTGTTATGGGTGAGGCTGTGTACATGGTGAGGCTCTCAGAGGGTGGTACACACATCTGTGCATCTGACAGCAGTCCAAGCGAATGTAACAGACTTACTACATCTCTAACAAACTTACAATTACGTTAGCCATTTTGTATTTAAGACTCAGCCGGCAGTCAGTGGCATCACAGAATGTAGTATCGGTGTAGATTTTATAAAAAGTTGGATGGTAGGCCAGTTTGTAGAGATAGTACACTTACATTACTTCATGACAACTAGCAGCACAATATTGAGCAGCAAGGCTTCCTATCCATTCACAACCTTTTGGGCCATGGTTGTAATATTGCAACAATAACAGCTATGATAAAATATTATTGTCACTGATTACTAATATAACTAATTAATAGCAAAAATAATGTCAATGAGAAATAAAAAAACAAAGGAACAAGGAATTTTACCACATTATGGTCCAATAATAAGACATTTATTTAAAAAAAAATAACAATGAACCAGAAATAAAAACCAAATAAACGTAAATACAATTATATGGTCTTACAACCGTATTTCATTGTATTTAACCTTTAGAACCCTGAATTAAAATTACGCAAAATACTCCCTGGGCCTGAATTATTTTTTGGAAAATTTGCGTTATTGATGGTGGGTGTTTTGAAAACGTAATAACTTTTTTGATATAAAAGAAATCAAAATAATTTTTGCACATCTAAATAAATAGTGAATATAATCGTCTTTTTGTTGTTGTTGTATGTGTGATATAACAGTTGTGAGCACGTTGTGAAGTTGAAAATTCGGGGGAAAAACGCAAAACGCCATTTCCCAAATCGCAAATATAACATCTTGACGACCCTAATACTTAAGCAATGCGTGGAAACATTGATAAAATCCTCATAAATACCTATACTTATTGTATATATATAGTTTTATATCAAAACTAATATAATATGAACTAAAAAAAAATAATAAAACATGAAAATATCGCATATAATGTCCGTCCGGTCAACACTAGGTCTAGGCTGACATGCAGCGTAATTATTGTCTATGCACACACGTGGCACCCCTGATACATATTATTTTTGTGTTTTTAAATGAATACATAAACATTCTTATCAAATAACAACATTAAACACAAAAAAAAACAATTAGAACATGTAGTCACGATCACTTAGCCATGCTGCGCGGTAATCAATTTGATAGTAAAATATGGCAACAAAATGTTAAAGGTCGCTCTAGAATTTCGTTGACAAAACCAGCCGGCTTTCTCTCTTCTTGCAATCGTAATGAGTAAAGGAATGTGACCTTTAAACTGTGACGTATTCCTAGCTTCGTTTGGCGGGTTTTATACGTCACAGGATCATTACTTCGTGAAGTTTCGTACTTGGGAATCGGGCCATATCGTATGTAGCCGATTTGCGCCAATAGGCACAATGGGGTATACAATCATTGGCGCAAATCGGCGCCTATATAGACCTAAAGGTTAAAAAAAAATACACAATTATGCTCAGTTATAAGCAATAGCAGTGCTCGTTAGAATTATACACACCAGTGAAAAATAAAAATAGAACAAGGTACGTGGAATACTAAAAGAAAATGAATCATTATTTTGTCAAACCTGATTAAGTGAATGCTAAATGATGCTAACTGTACATACACAAACAAAATTTAATCCTCTGGCAGTTTGGTTTACTGCACATTTTTCTCAACTTTGGATTAATGCCTTTCCTGGCACATATTTTTGTGTGGGTATTTGATTCGATGACCAGGAACTACGAGCAATGAAGCTCATGTTTCCTATGTGCAATGGTGGGGGGGGGGAGATGTATTTCCAGAGCTTTCTTTCATGCCTTTGAGATGTGGGTATGTAGAAGAATAGGGAGAACATCATGGAAAGAGAATAAAACAAATAAAGAGGTGCTAAAGACACTTAATATGAAGAAAGAACTACTAAGAGAAATAAAGATCAGGCAAATAAAATACGTTGATCACATTAAAAGACATGACACCTTATTGAAGACCTTATTTGAGGGTAAAGTCAGAGGGAAGCGAGCAAGAGGTAGGCAGAGATACAAGTGGGAGAGTAACATCACACGATGGACAGGTTACAGTCTAGCAGAGTGCACCACCGAGACAGGAGATGTTGGAGATATGTTGCAGCCAACCTTCGTTGCGGAGACAGTACTTGATGATGATGAATATTTTGATGCTGGAAAATCTCTTTTAGTTTCACTTAACTTACTCAATTTCCATTCTCAATCTGCAGGTTGTTGCTGTTTAAGCTCTGTTCTGGAATATAGTGGAATCCCATTATAACATCTTGGTCCGGGCTGACAAAATATGTATGTAATAACAGACATTTGCTGTATACAGTATAAACAATAAAGAATAAATATAATTGGGGATTTTGAAAAGTGTTGTTATATGGGGATATTTGTTATACAAGAATGCGCTATAGCGGGATTCCACTGTACTATCTCTACAGTTACCGTATTTCTGAAGTATCATAGCTGTTTTGATTACTGTCAAATTTTGTCACCAAGGGCGTGTAATGGAAATTCTGTCGAATTTAGTCAGAAAAGTCTTCACAAGATATTGCTCAGGGAACAGAATGCGTTGTCATTATATTTCCAATTTGTTTATTGTATCAGTATTGTTCAACCTGGCACAATAATGATATTACAGTGAATGGTTTCAGAACATTCCAAGACAAAACATCATAAGAAGAATTCAAGAAATATTTGTAATCATTGATCTGTGATTTCTGTATTGAATGATCCATAATTTATAAATAAATGTATTTTTCTAGAAGTTTTTTCCTGTTAGTTAGTTTATTTCTGTTAGTTGTCCTGTTTTTTGCCTGTGTATTGTCAGGGCCCAAAATGAGAGCACAGAATAACAATACTGTTAACTGTCAAGAAACTAAGGAGGTTTAGGGTGGAGTTGATTGTCCCATCCCATAGAGGGTCAAAGTGACCCAGAAACCATGCTGAAGCCTGACGTGTGAGGCCAAATGGTGCAGATATTACTGCTAAAAGTGTGTGTGTTCATCCATCACAAGTGATGATGACGATTTGTTACATCCTCTTTTGAAAATTCAGAAGTTCAGTGTCTAGCTACTCTCCACTGTTGAACTGCTGCGTTTCTCCTCTTTTTACAAGATGATGCTCCCTTTTTGACTGTAGAGCACCATGTAAATCTATTTTATGCAAGTTCTTCCCATGTGTCTTGGTCTATTTCAAAGGCTTTCAGTGAGGTCTTTAACAAGTCCTTGTAGAACCTCTTTTGGCCACCTTGATATCATGTACCCTTCTCCAGCTCACCATAGAGAAGTATCTTTGGCAGGTGATGATCTGGCATACGTACCAAATGACCAGCCCAACGAATCTGTGTCTGCATCAGGATAGTGTCAATGCTGGGGATACCAGATCTGTCAAGAACAGTGGTATCTGGAATCTTGTCATCTGATGCTAACAGCTAAGCTGTAAACCATGACACAAAGCACCTTTTCTATAATATAAATAACCAAAATATTGGAGGATGTCCGACAAAATGGAAAGTGCTGCAGTAACCAGACAAATAAAAGGTAAATCCGAAATAAAGTAAACAAGTTACTGTGAATACCCAACTATCAAAATAAAACAAAGGACAATTATCAATGTATCTGGACCTTTCTCAAGAAAGATAACGGTTACGAAAACATACCATAAAATTATTGATAACCAAGATGACTGGAACAATGTCTTCCTCACCAAAAAATCTGTTTTATTGTTATTTTATATAGATAATTAGGTATTCACAGTAACTTATTTACTTTATTTAGGATTTACAACTTTCTCTATATGAAATCCTGCTGATTTGCAGGAGTATGAGAACGCATGTAGAAGAATGTCCTGCTTTTATTGGTGTGTTTTTATTATCTGGTGTTCACCCTTGTGTTCCCAGGATCCAAATGGGGAGCAAAGAATAGTAACATTGCCATCTGCCATGCAAGTCTAAGATGACTAAGTAGGTTTGTTGTAGGGTTGACAAGACCTATCTCTGGACTTCTCAGAAGTCAACCTTTTTACCTACAGCACATCTCGAGATTTCAAGAAAGTCAAGGCACATCTTTCCAGAGTAGAAGTGTGTTCAGCATGTGACATTGCACCGTAACTGATTTGCTGCTGCGCATGAGTTTACTAATTTCTTTAATCTTACTGCTAAAGACGAGTTAACCCGAGGTTTTGTTTTGTTATCTATCCCCTCATTGCTAAAAATAATTCTACTTTGAAATTGTAAAGTACCCGTACAAATCAAACATCTCATCCATGCGGTATATATTTCCTGGTGTCAATAAAAAGTCAGTACTCTGGAAGCTCTCTTATTTTTATAGAACAAGAAAAGGATTCAGCACAGGAGGAATGTCATTGGAGAAAAGAATTAGCACAGCTAGCATTATTTACTGATAACAAATTTAGCAGTGAAAGGGTTAAGCTACATTGAATAAAACTGTCTTCTGGGACTTTAAAATCTCTGGAAAATCTTCCCATCAAAGTGTATGTCCGCTGACTTGCATAGGGAGGGCTGTAGACTTTAGGTCTGTCCACTGACTTGAATAGACAGGGCTGTAGATTTTAAGTCTGTCCACTGACTTTCATAGGCAGGGCTGTAGATTTTAAGTTAGGAGGGGGGATCTACCTAAAAAAAAGAGAAATTTGCTGCCTCTTTTAATTTTCAAATTCCTTTTATTTCAAATTCAAATTTTTAATGAGAAATTTGAACTTTTTGTGAAAATCACTATGGGAGGGTATTACTCACCTTTTGGCTAAATTCCTATTACTAAAAGTCATGTTTTGATTTACTAAGGAATGGGGGTTTAAATCCTCCCCTCCGGCATCTATGAACATGGGCATAGGGAATGAGTGCCAAACTTTTACTTCCTTGGGGTTTTATCATCTTCACTTTATGGATATTATTACTTTATGGGTCATCAGTCAACGGTATTTCATATAGAATTCACAAAATCTACAAATATATGGATATGCTAAAAACAATAGCAACTTCCTTGGAAGGAAAGACTAGAACATCTTTTCTGACTATACAATTACATCTTAAAAACCACAAGAATAAAATACAACACACTAGCACATGTTTATCATAAGAAGCGACTAAGGAGTTAGGGGATGAAGTTGGCTGTTCTATCTTCCCATACAGGGTCAAGAAACCATGCTGAAGTTGGATGTGTCAGGTCATAAGGTCTCACAGCAAAGCTGTAATATACTACAATGTATTCTAATCTCCAACTACATCCTGCTATTCTGCAGAAATTTGAGAGCAAACGAAGAAGACTAGTGTATTGATCTGTATAAAATTATTGATCATTTCCCCTCCTTTTAATGTCCAGTGTGGTGCATAACCAAGAAGTTAAAGCGTTGGTCTCACACCTGTGAGATCCAGTGTTCAACTCTCCAGTAAGGACTGGTTTTTTTAATGTTGGAGAGTAAATTTTAAAACTCACCCTGTACATACATGACGACAGCAACGACTTTATCACACAAGCTACTCACAAACTCACTAATGGAAAAACTGTAGTATTGAGTTTTTTTGTGTGGACAGTACTTAATGATAGAAAAGAGTTCTCCTTCTTCTTCAGTGTTCATTCTTAAACTTCAGCTGGATCTATCTTGTAGCAGGACCATGGTCCTATTAGATTTCTAGCAGGATGTAGTCCAGAGAATGGAAATGCGCTGTGTTGCCGTTTTATTTGAGCCAATGGTCTGACACATCCATCTTCAGTGGTTAGTGGCAGTTCAATAGGCAGTGCAGATATTTTAAATGCAATCTAGGAGTTGGAAGATATGGGGTGCATTTCTTCTTCTGCATCTATGGCTAGAATGTAGGACCTGGGAGTGAAGAGTAGTGTTGCTTAGAAACAAGTGGTGTACAGGATATCAGCCAACAAAGAACTGGAACAGTTACCACATGCTGAAGGATATAATGAATGAGAATGAAGCCTCTATGGAATTGTCCGGAGTGCCATGATGATGATCTGACGACTAAGTCATCTGTCAAATGCTGCATGTTTCCCGTTAAGGAGTTGTAGGGAGGGATTTTGTAGCTGTGTGATAAAGGCCGCATGCTCTTGCTGTCGCCACGTCATGTACAGTGTGAATTATTTAATTTACCCTCGGACAGAAAAAACACAGTCCTAAGTAACTAACAAAAACGTGCTAGAAGACAGGTAAGAGATACGGAATGTCCCACAAACTCCTCCACCATGCTTAGAGTGCAGTAGAAAGGTCCAGAAACTCATTAGTCACAGTCGAACACAGCACATAGGCCTACATCATCATCATCTTCTTAGTTGAGCTCAATGACCATCTTCGATTCCGACCTACTAACATGTGTCCCAACGATCCACTGGGAGTTGCCTTTGTATGTTGTAACAGCTAGGGGCATCATCCACGTAGTTATAAATTTAATTATGAAGTTATTATAAACTTATAAATTAGTTACTATCCACAAAATAGCCTGCCACACATTTTTTTGGTTTTAGCCACGTGTAAACTAAAAAAAAAATATGACAAAGTTGAAAGTAGATAGGCCCTATGTTTCCAAAAATTCCCCAAAACATTGAAATAGCAAAAACCTAAATTTTATGACCATACGTCATTAAAAATATCGGAAGCGGTATTTTGAAATGAAATTACCAATACGGCAGCTCTGTAAGTTAAAAGATACACGTGGAAGAGTAATATCACAAGATGGACAGGTTTCAGTCTAGCAGAGATGCACCACCAAAACAAGAGACCTGTTGCAGCCAATCTTCGTTACGGAGACGGCACATGATGGTGATAATGATGTAAAGTAAAAGACTTCTACTTTCAGTTTCGGTTTGAAAATGATGGTCATAATCGAATTCGAATTTTAGAATGGAGTAATTTTTGTTCCCTGTATATGAGTTTCCCAACGTGGGTCCCACGCCCCACATGAGGGGTGGAGGGTAATTTATGGGACATTTATTAAAGTTAAGGGAATATTTCAATTTTTAAATTAAAAAATATGTATGTTACATGGGGGGGGGGGTCCGATTTTTAGAAAGACTTATATGGGGCATGGTTAAAAAAAAGGTTGAAAAACACTGGTAAATAATGTATTTAGAGTAGGCCCCTGTTCTTTATAAACGATAAAAATGCCTTAATCAAGAAAACTACACAACACAGAGCAAGGAACGCACTGTCCATGTTCACATCATAATAGCTAAACGGGATTTTTTTTTTTTAATTCCTGTTTAACAATTATGACGTGGACGTGGACATTTTTCGAAGTCTGTTTTAATATTATTTAAATGACCTGTTCACATGTTTTTTTTAGTTCGTTCTCAAATTCCCATCGTTCTCATGTCCTTTTCCGACACCTTCCTCTTCTCCAGTCGGACCTAGGACGCATGCAGTGTTAGGACACCCTTTAGTTGTTTACAGGCGTGACAAGAACCTTAGGGATTTACTGGTCCGGAGTGTGCGTATAAGCCTAGTTGATTGTGAACTTGCTTGCTGTCACCATGTTACACGACCACTCACCCAGTCGACTCAATGAGTACCTGATGCATGAGTTAGGGGAGGTAAAGACAGCAAGGACGGGAACTGGCTATCACACCTAATAGTTGCTGCGGCTTATTACATGACGAGTTCTCGACATCCTCGACGACAGTATCGCCGTGCACGGCGTACCTTCAAATACATGCAGATAAGGAGCACCCATTGCATTCTGAAATACAGAAAGTTAAAGGCAGCAGACTCAAGAGAGGGAGGTCGTGGATGGGACGTGCTGAGGATGTCATACAAAGCGTGTGCAGATTACAGGATGTGGCAGCAGGTGCGGAATGGATTGGTCTACCCACAGATTTCGAAACTTGTTTGAGAGTAGTAATATCACTTAGCAGGGAATGCAGAGAATGGTGTCCCACAGCTGTGGAGAAAGAAGTGCAGGCTTTAATCAGTGAAAATACCAGAGAGGGGATGTGATTATATACACTTATGGATCTGTAATTAGGCATGTTCGCAGTGCTTGGTCCTTTACAGCTCAGTGTGTAGGTAAAACGATCAAGGAGGAAAGTGGTGCCTTTGCGGTCACTACTAGTAGTATGACCATGGAGACTATGGCGGTGACCAAGGCATTTGAGTGGCTACGCACACAGAAGGTAACGCAGGTCTGCATCTTGAGTGACTCTATGAGTATGATTAAGAAGGTACAAGTGGGTCTCGTTCGCGAACAGTGGATTGAGGCCTTGAAAAAAGCGAGCTTGAAAGTGGTTACATTTATTTTCGTGCCGGGACATGTGGGCGTTCGAGGCAATAAAAGAGCGGATCAACTGGCACCGTGCGTGATTGTGGCACAGGGCGATGGGGCAATGGATCGTGATGACGTTTTGAACTCCTTAAGAGATATAACACGCGAGAGTGAGACTAATGTGGATGATGATTCATTTTCAATGGCTAGGATTAAAGATATCAGGGATTGAAATGCGGTGTTGCTAGATGTGAACATTTTGGAGGGCGCAGAAGAATGATGGTCAACCAGCATAGGACCGGTACTGTCAGCAGAAGTGTAAAAGTGGATACACTCAAGGAGAGATCGGAGCATCTATGGACGTGTCCAGTTTGCAGTGATGATGATCCGACGACTAACTAACTAACGCTGAGGCAGACATATTGGCCAGAGGAAACAACACTGGAATCAAAGCTCTATGGGACACTGTATGAACTACAAAAGACAGTAGTGAGTTTTATTCAGGAGACAGAATTACAGATATAGACATGTTTCAAGTGAACGAAAGAAGAAGAAGAAGAAAAGGAACGAATGAAGGCATTGGGCTAATTAATTCTGCGCAGATGTCTTCTTTTATTTAAGGGTCATGGACAGACACAACATAGACGATGTACAAGCGCGAATCTAACTCATTGGTATCGAATTCCAGAATAACAAAATCGAGTCTATAATATGATTATCTTATCGAGTGTTTTCTTACCAAGCCCGTCGCTATAATATAGTCCAACACTGATCCAAACTTTGTCCCTTAACTTGGCTGATTTGACTTTTCCCATCTTTTCATTAGCTGTAACACAAAGTATACGCAAAGTGTCCAATTAAAAGTCGCATCAGCCATGCTTTTTGGATTCTACGCGCAGAACTTATTAATAAAACGCACTGTGTATGAGATAAAAATAGAACTGTACCATGAACACTTTTCTACGTCAGTGTGGATTTCCCGTTAACTCGTAATCACGATAATCCCACAGGTGTCGACTGTCAACATTTTAAAAGAAGAAAACACATTTAGTGCTAATTTCTTAGGGTGTTTACATCGCTGTAAGTGAGAGATTGATAGACGTTGTGGGCACATATGATTATTAACTGCTACTCAAGAAGTGTTAAAACTTAATTTTAACGAAGTTCCACACGTAATGTAACAATAGTAATAGTAGATAGATTGATAAGAGTGAATAACACGTTTAACATAAACTTTATACTTTATAAGTTATAACTCTGGAGCAGTGGCGTATCCTGGGGTCTGAAAGAGAGCATGCAACTTTTAAAAAATGATAATTTTCTACTCACCCAGTTATTTGAAGTTCAGTTCTATTCTGCGGCTCTTTCTGCTAAAGTCCTCTGTTACTTTGTTATAAAAGCCATCATTGCCTTTCATCTCTACAAGAAGGTCTTTTTCAATTGACATCATTGATAGAGCAGAAAGACGACATTGCCCCTGCGAGTTCATTATGACATTTTTAATGCGTTTTAATGCAGAAAACGAACGTTCCACTGAAGACGACGATGCAGGAATTGTCAATATTAATTCACAAAGTTTATGAAGTTCTGGAAGACCACTGTGAAGTCCTTTGTTCAAAAGAAATCTATGAACCACAAAGCCAAACGACTTTCTTATATAAATCATTGTTAAATGAACGGACACATTTTGTTCCTTCTCGTTTCAAACTGCTTAACGCAGGAATCGGTCTGCCCATTTTTACCAAGTCCAATTTTTCATTAAATGTTCGCGATTGAAACGGTCGCTCAAATAAATCTACAACAACATCATTAATAGAATCAGCCATAATAACCACCACAGTAAACAAATATACTAAGTTTAGTAATTAACAATAGCAATACACATGTTTCTGTACAAACACAAAATATTAAATATCAGCTGATTAAAATCATGTTTGAAGTTAAGAATTCTTAAGATTTGAAATCAGAACCACATCGCTGTGTAAATGTGCGTGTGTGTTGAGTAAGATCACGTGACGTGTACCAAAAGTGACCAGAAATAGCTTACTAAACAAGTGTGTGTGTATGCAATCAAGATTTAAATTGCTTGCATTGTTATCATTAGTTTAACATTCAAATAAAAGTACTAGAACATAGAAATTGCACTGTTTCACACCAGTAAATAATTGTTCATCAATCAATTTATTATTTGCCAGTGCTAAATTGTTATAATAGTGATTGAATCATAAAATGTATTATTTTTTTTTTCATCGCAAGCTTACTCTGGAGACAAGGATTTAAAAAAAACACACAGTATATCACTGCGCTTATATGTAAAGGGACTATTTTAACGAAAGCAACTTTAAAATTGCTTTACTGTGGCCACTAAAACTTTCATATGTGTTGCCAGCACTAATTTTCGGAAAAATTCAGATTTGTGAGAAAAATATTTTAAAATATATTTTTGAGCAATGCTGCAAGGGCTAAGTTTGGATGGGGGATAGATCACTGACTGGTTTATCATTTTCGCAACTCTTGAAGGCATGCAATGCTTGCCTTGCTTATGCTTAGTATACGCCACTGCTCTGGAGGTTGTGGTGACTGGATTATCCAATTTGGGCGCAACTAAGGATCAACTCTTCACTGTGACCTTTGTTCTAGTTTCAAGGTATAACCTAACCTTTGCAGTGTGATTGCAGGATCAGTTATAAATTAAAAAATGAATTAGTTATAAAAGTTATAGGCCCCCTATAATTAAAAATGTGGTTGATATTGTTTGCATCGGCGGCAGGCATTACTTGTATACAGCATCTATTAATTTCATTGGTGTTACATGGAAATCCATGACGTCTTTTAGTTAAAAATGTAAAAAATTGTATGCTATTTATAGCACAGTGAAGAGTTGATCCTTAGTTTTACCCTATTTTGTTATGGTTGCTCTGCCGAAGACGGATGTCTCATCACATTGCACAAATAAAACGGTGTCACAATGCATTTTAATTCTCTGGACTACATCCTGCTGGAAATCTAGTAGTAGGATCATTGTCCTGCTACAAGAGAGATTCAGCAGGAGTTTGAGAATGAACGTTTAAGAAGTTATTGTTGTAAAGCTTTGATGTATTAGCGCCAGTGGTTGAAACGGCGCTATTATACCTCACCAAAAGGTACATTTTGATGAACCAATGTTCATCATGTAAATTATTATTAACTCTTTCCTGGCAAGATAGGCCCCTAATTGTTTTTGGCGTGGATCAAATTCATTTTCAGGTGTAGAGAAATTTTGCTAAATGTGTTTTTCATCATCTAGTGATTTCTCCGCAATGAAAGTTGGTTGCAACAGATCTCCAACATCCCATCTCTTGTCTTGTGGTGCTCTCTGTTAGACTAACTTGTCCATCTCGCGATGTTACTCTTCCACTGGTATCTTTGCCTACCTCTTTATCTGGCAAAGAAGAATCGAGGCTGGCAGAAGAAGAGGACTGTGAAAATCCTGGATTGATAACATCAAGGAATGGTCTGGGTATGATTTTTCTACATTCCTCCGAATGATCAAGGACAGATGTTTGAAAAGCTTTTCATGCTGATGTCTTCAGTGTGACACCTATGACCCTGAGGGGTTATGGGACTTATTATTAATTATTATCATTATCTGAGGATTTTTTAAATATGTTTGTGTCTGTTGTTGCACAAAAGGCTTTTCTTTCTAGTTGTCTATATTAACCATCGTGACAAGGTATGTTTTTGTTTAGTAAATTTTATTGTAGTCTATCTTACAAATACCATGGTGAACAAATGATACAGTGCTGCAAATGTAGTCCAAAAATAGTTTTCTTCTTCTGCATTGATTCTCAAGATTCTGCAGAATAGCAGGATGTAGTCTAGAGAACGAATTGCGTTATGTTATGGTTTACAGCTTAGCTTCACTATCTGCACCTTTTGGCCTGACACATCCAACTCCAATATACCTTCTGGGTCACTTTGACCCTATATAGCATGGGACAACCGACTTCACTCCATAATCTCCTTAGTGACCTCTTACAACATGCATGAAAGGAAAGGTAATGCTGCTATTCTTTGTTTCCCTTTCAGACTGAGGCAATACATGGGTGAAATAGTTGTTAAATAGTTGTTTGAAAGAGTTATAACATTAAAAATAAGAGTTATTTTTAATCAATAGCTGCCAAAGATGGGATATATCTGGCCATTGGCATGACATTCTTCGGTGTTCTTCACATGAACACTAAAGAAGAAGAAGAAGAATTCATAAATAACAACTTTCATTTGCATCTTTCAGAACATATCAGAACACTTGTTAAAATGAGTCCTATTCACGTTCAGCTGCAACGTGGCGATATTTTGTCTGTACAGGTGAGCAAGCATGACACATTCCTTTTTAACGTTTGTTCTCAAACTCTCACTGGACTTTTGTCATAGCAGGACTAATATCTTACTAGATTTCCTGTTGAATGTGGCCCAGAGAACGGAGATGTGTTGTATTTTAATTGTGCTGATGTCTTAACATCTGACTTTGACAGTACATCCATGATGAATCCATGATTATATTCATAGGGGGGAAAAAAAGGAATATGTAAGGAGTGTTGCAGGAATTAATACAAATACACTAACAACAGTAAGAAAAGCTCATCAACAGAGACAAATGACATTTCGACCAAAAAAGTCTGCATCAGAACAATAAAAAACAAACAGAAAAGACAATTACAAATAAAGAATCATTATAGAAGAAGGGAACAATAAGATGAAATAGGAGACAAATGTAAAGACAAAGGCAAGACCGCTTTTGTGCTGACAGTACATGTATATGTTTCTATCTTTTTTATATTTTTGTTACTTAAATGTTACTTAATTTTGTTACTTAATATAAAGTGAGAAAATTTATTAATTAAATTTAGTCGAGGCTGGTGTGATAGGGATGACACAGAGAAGGAGAGGGTTATTCTGTAGAACTACTTTCAATGTCTCTAGCAGAATCACTGCTATGTTGACTCATTGGAATATTTTTTTCTTTTCGTGTGACCATAGCAAGGAACCTATCCAATGACACTTCCTTTTGCTTCTATTGTTGAGGATATTTCTGAAATGAGATTAAAAAAATGTGCGGTGTCATACTCTAATACTTCGTTTGTGATTCTCAATGGTTTCTTCATAACTTTAACCCTCTGACCGCGTATTTATTTCCAGAAGTTCTGTTAAAAAAATGTATTGGCTGGCACGTAAACCATTGGCAGGCACGTATTGTCAGGCACGTAATCGCTATCATTATCAGAATCCCCTTCAATTTCATTAGTCCTTCAAATACATATATAGCAACTCTGTTCTTACCTCAAATACATATATAGCAACTCTGTTCTTACCTCAAATACATATATAGCAACTCTGTTCTTACCTCAAAGCAAAAGTCTGAATATTATCAGTATTTTAAATCATGGGATAGAAATGCAAAGAAACATAAATAATTGCGAGCACGCGGAAATCGCGGGGTGCGTAAACTTAAGCCAGCAGGTGCTGAACGGGAAAATCGCGGGATAACCGGTCAGAGGGTTAATCATCTTCCTCTTACTGCCTACCTTTTCAGCATTTTACATATGGTGGTCATTGTTGCAGAGTTACTCAAAAAGTCACTTCACTTCAACATACATTTTAAAAATGCTTTACATACACCACAGCGGTTCAGTACTATTCATTTTAGTTATCTGCCATTTATTTTATGTTAATTAGATAACTAAATACATGATTAATTTTGTTACAATAGAAGTCTATGGGGAAATGGAAGAGTGTATTGATAAAACCCAATGTGTAAACTGAAAGATATGATAGAAATATTTAGAATTTTGCACACAAATAGCAGAGGCAATGTTTATAGTCATTTCAATTGTTAGAACTAGCAGTGTGATTGAGAGTGCAAAACAAAAAATATTAATATGCACACCAGTGCTCATTTCTATAAACATAACTATAGAACAGAGAGGGAGAGAGAAATACTGGGATTGAGAGTAATGTTAAACTGTGCAATGTTTAATGATGAAATAGACATAATGACAGCACACAAGGTATATAACAATTCTAGAATGAATCTACTACAGATTTGATTTGATCTTAAGTATATATTTATATATATAAGTAGGCCTATGCATAGGTTTACTAATATACCAGATTCAAATTCAGTCACACGCATCTGTGCATTAGGACGGTTCAGAGCATAATGGCAACATATTGAACATAATATTTGCCTAGATATTCACTACAGTCAAAAGTAAAAAACTTGCTGACTTGATCCTATGTCTTAAATAAGATATACCACTATTTTAATATGTATTCAAGCCTGTGTGTTGTCAGGATCTTAAACGAAGAACAAAAAGTGGCAACACTGTAAATTCCACTGTAACTGTTGCAAGGGGCAGCTAAGGACTTTTTTGTGTGTTGTTGGCAGTTCCATCATATATAATGTCAATCTGGCCCAGAAGCCATGCTGAAATCAAATGTGTCTGGCTTTTATCAATACACACTTCAGTTTCCCATAGTTTTTCTATTGTTTCAAACTCTCTCACATCCATAGTTACCTAATTAACATAAAATCAGTGAATGATAAGTAGCGCTGAATCAGCGAGCCTAAAATACTGGTTGGCTATAAAAAAAAACTGTTGTGACAAACATATTGTCACAAAAATTTAGTAAACACAAACAGTATAAGTTTGCATGAATGTTGAATATTATGATCAACCAAAGTCGGATGTGTCAGACTATAATGATGTGACACAGCACATTTCCATTCTCTAGACTACATCCTGCTGGAAATCTAGTAGGACCATTGTCCTACTACAAGAGAGATCCAGTGGGAGCAGTCCCCACAGCAAAATAGAAAGAGAAGAACCATCCCCATTTGTGATCATGTGGCACTCTGCAGAAAAATAATACTCATTAACATTGATTTAAAAAAAACAGTTACACACAATAACAAAGTTATTCACATTCTGAAGCTTCACTGTATTTAACAAGCAATGTTCTATACTTAAATCAGTGACATAGAGAATTGCTGACTTTAAAATGAGATGCTACAGAAGGATTTCGAGAATACCATGGACAGCGAAAAAGACAAATCAAGAAATGATGATAAGTACATTAAATGTTGAAGAGCATTCGCTCTTAAATGACATTATAATAAGAAAGCTGAGATTTTTGGACCCATATAACAACAGCATGGAAAAATTAATAATGGAAGGTATGGTTCCTGGAAGCAGTGGTAAGGGATGCCCAAGACGACGATGGGTAAGAGACATCTCAGATTGTTTAAATGTGTCCTTGGCTGCGACAGGACATTGCTCCCTTAACAATGAAGAGTTCCGAAGATCCATAACAAAACCTATGTTTTAGAAAGAATATGTCACCTGAAGAATGTCCTATCATCATCATCATGTGCTCTCCATAATTAACGTTGGCTGCAACTGATCTCTAACTTCCTTGTCTCTGGCTTTGGTGGTGCACTCTGATGACTGTAACCTGTCCATCTCATGATGTTTCTCTCTCACTTGTATATCTGCTTACCTCTTGCTCAACTATACCCTCAAGTATGCCAACAAGGTGTCTTATCTTTTAATATGTCCAAAATACTTTATGTGTTTGAGCTTGATTTCCTTTAATACCGGGTAATTATTTTTTCATACGTAGAGCTGTTAGAACCTCTTTGTTCACTTACTTTTCGTTCCATGAAGTTCCCTATTCTATATATTCACATAAATCTCAAAGGCATCAATTCTGTTTTCTAGTTGTTTGATCATTGTCCATGTTTCTGAACCATACAACAATATAGAACAGATATAGAATTTTATAATTCCCATTTTTAGTTAAATGTTCTATACAGGGTGTGATTAAATTACAATTATAAAATTATTGTTTGCAGGCTGATGTTTGTGTCAGTTCCATTCATCGTAGTAAGGACATGAAACTGGGACGACTTTCTAATAATATTCTTAGCCGTGCTGGTAAAGGTATCCAGGATGAAATGAATGTGGTCAGTATATAGTGTGTATGATCTATGTGGTCAGTATATAGCGTGTATAATCTAGGCGGTCAGTATATAGCGTGTATGATCTATGTGGTCAGTATATAGCGTGTATGATTTATGCTGACAGTATATAGCGTGTATGATTTATGCTGACAGTATATAGCGTGTATGATTTATGCGGACAGTATATAGCGTGTATGATCTATGCGGTCAGTATATATCGTGTATGATCTATGCGGACAGCATATAGCGTGTATGATCTATGCTGACAGTATATAGCGTGTATGATTTATGCGGATAGTATACATTTAAAGGGAGCAAGCATTTTGGATCATCAGGCAAAATTTTGCATTATTTGCCTAGTATTTGGCCAAACAATTTTTATTTTAGTTGAGGATTCAACGGGCACAGTTGCTATTGTTACTCTCTTGAACACTAAAGACTGCATTTAGACTCAAAGGATACATCAGCATACTTCAAAGGATGGTGGTGGAGCTGTCTCCATAGGACTTTGATTCTCAACATTATTTTCAACTAGCAAAATCAAAGGTGTGATGTAATCATTTCCTCCTTATAGCTGTTTAGCATCATATCTTGCAGTTTGGCTGAGATAGTTTGTGATTTGATATTTTCTCAACTAAAGTACCAGGGTACATAGTAATTTAAAATCAACCTTGCGGACCAGATGATCAAATTTGTCCCACAGGTCGAACTTTGCCCACCCTTGTTTTAAGGTGTTAATTAATTACAGTAAGTGTTTTATATTGGTAGCCTGTCTGGCAACCATGGGACTGAAAATCTAGTTTAGGGTGCAAAAAATAGGACCACTATCTTCTTTTCAGGCATCTCTTTAGGAAGTAATTAAGGAAATTTGAGTGATAAGCTGACAACCTGTCGCTTGTGAAAAAAATCATCATCGTCACATCTCGTCTCAACTTCTTACTTTTGTGTTCTATAAAATGATCCCATGGATAAAGAAGATATCCAGGCCAGCAGACACTGCATCTGTGACCTTTTTTTAGCAGACTCCTAGGTGACAGGGTATGCTAGTTGTGGCATTACTGTGGATGGGTCAACAACTCTGACAGAAGAATAAGATAATTGTGTGCTACTCTCTTGACAGGTACATGGTAACCCTGTAATGTTGCCACACTGGAATGCCTACCTTTGGGGACTAATTATGTATCCGTAAATCCCCATAATACGACTATGCCTTAAAGACAACAAACCTTGTAGGAGTCCTGGTGCCGTCTCAACTGAGGAGGACATATGCTTTTGTATTTTTGTTTTTTGTCTATCGGCTGTCAGGAACTAACTGCTCATAGCTTAAGGGATTATTTCATCATCAGCATCATTAATCTCATCTCTCATAGTAATTATCACCCATTGATCATTCCCGTACAGTAAATATCATTAATTGCTCTAATTAGCATAGAGTAATTATTATTACACCACCAATCTCTTGAATCAACCTACAGGCAAAAGAGCCAGTGGTAGACCAAAAGAAATACTCAGAAGAACAACACTTAGAGAAAGTAAAACAATCAATATCCATACTATTTGAACTGCACAGAATAGCTTTGAACAGACAGAATTGGAGAGATCTGACCTCTGCCCTATGCGCTAACTTCAGAGCAAAAGGAAAATGAATTAATTAATTAATATACATTGCTCTCTTTCCCCACAGAAATTATCAGCCAAAGCTCTCATTCCTCACAGTAATTATCAGCCATTGTTCTCATTTCCATGCAATAATTATCAGCCATTGCTCTCATTCCCCATGGTAATTATCAGCTATTGGTCTCTTTCTCCCGCTGTATTTATCAACCATTACTTTCTTCTTCATTTGTTCTTAAATTCTTGCTGTTTTGCAGGATGTAACTCTAAGAACAGAATTCTATCCTGGTAACTCTAAGAAAAGAATTCTATCCTTGTAACTCTAAGAACAGAATCCTATCCTTGTAACTCTAAGAACATAATTCTATCCTTGTAACTCTAAGAACAGAATCCTATCCTTGTAACTCTAAGAACAGAATCCTATCCTTGTAACTCTAAGAACAGAATCCTCTCCTTGTAACACTAAAAACAAAATTCTATCCTGGTAACTCTAAGAACAGAATTCTATCCTGGTAACTCTAAGAACAGAATCCTATCCTTATAACTCTAAGAACAGAATCATTCTTATAATTCAGAGAACAGAATCCCATCCCTGTAACTTCAGTTTAAAGCTAATGCATTTTTCCTTGTATTTCCCCGAAATGTATACAGAAACAGCCTGGAAAAGAACTTAGTATTGGTCAAGTGGAAGTTGTGTCACCAGGAAAGCTAAGAAATATTAAGGAGTTGTCTTTTATTTGTCTTCGAAAGTACAAACTTGGAAATGAGGAGGTAATTACCAATAAGAGAAACTGTATTTAATTTGGAGAATATAAGTGGGACATATAATTTTGTGTGTTCATTCTCAAACTCCTACCAAATCTCTCTTATAGTAGGACAATGGTCCTGCAAGATTTCCTGCAGGATGTATTCTAGAGAGCAGAAATGCATTGTTTTATGTGCTCCACTGGACTGACACATCCGACTTTGGTGTTGGTTACCAATACAGTCTGTTTTTACCACTTCCACTGAACGATGGATGGCTGTAACCATATTTATAGTATAGCTAGCCAGCAGTACAAGAAAACCGGTATTAATGGATTGATTTTTAGGTCTTAGAAAATATAAACTTGGAAGTGAACATCTTCTTCTTTTTAAGTGTTCATTCTCAATATGGATCTCTCTTGTAGCAGGACAACGGTCCTACTAGATTTCCAGCTGGATGTTGGTAGCATATCCTATTCAGGATGTAGTCATCAATCAATCAAGCATTTTTTGGCTGTAGTGATTTTCTAGGCAATATAACTATGTTCAGTAGTTTGTCATTGTTTTTTAGCTGTCTGAATACACAATTGCCTGTGATGGGATTTGAACCCGGTACCTTGGCTGTCATAAATGTGCTGTGTACTACCCCGTCACACAACCAGACATGTTGTCTAGAGAATGGAAATGCGCTGTGTCACCGTTTTATTTACGTCAATGGCCTGACACATCCATCTTTGGCATTTAACTATTTAATTTGTAAAATATGAATGGGAAAGCTTAATTAATATTATCTGCAATCTTTGAGTTGGAATCTTTAGTGTCATTTTTCCATATCGCTCATGTGTCGTGGGGGTATAAAGGGACACAAAGAATAACACTGCAACATGCGATTTATGTCATATGTGGCGACTAAGTTTGGCGTGGGGGCTGGCTGTCTAATCCCAAATAGTGTCAGAGTGGCTCAGAAGCCAAGTTGAAGTTGGATTCTTCTTCTTCTATGATCAATTATTAAACATCCAGTCCAATATTGGTCATGTATAGAATGGTTTAGTTAGTTAGTTAGTTGTCGGATCATCATCACTGCAAACTGGACACATCCATAGTTGCTCCGATCTCTCCTTGAGTGTTTCTGCCATCAAACTTCTGCTGACAGTACCGGTCCTATGCTGGTTGACCATCATTCTTCTGCGCCCTCCAAGAAGTTCACCTCTAGCAACACCGCATTTCAATCCCTGATCTTTAATCCTAGCCACTGAAAAGGAATCATCATCCACATTAGTCTCACTCTCGCGTGTTATATCTCTTAAGGAGTTCAAAACGTCAGCGCGATCCATTGCCACATCGCCCTGTGCCACAATCGCGCACGATGCCAGTTGATCTGCTCTTTCATTGCCTCGAACACCCACATGTCCCGGCACGAAAATAAATGTAACCACTTTAAAGCTGGCCTTTCTCAAGGCCTCAATCCACTGTTCGCGAACGAGACCCACTTGTACCTTCTTAATGATACTCATAGAGTCACTTAAGATGCAGACCTGTGTTACCTTCTGTGTGCGTAGCCACTCAAATGCCTTGGTCACCGCCATAGTCTCCATGGTCATACTACTCGTAGTGACCGCAAAGGCACCATTTTCCTCCTTGATCGTTTTACCTGCGCATTGAGCTGTAAAGGCCCAAGCACTGTGAACATGCCTAATTACAGATCCATTAGTGTATATAATCACATCCCCCTCTTTGGTATTCTCACTGATTAAAGCCTGCACTTCTTTCTCCACAGCTGTGGGACACCATTCTCTGCATTCCCTGCTAAGTGATATTACTACTCTCAAACAAGTTTCGAAATCTGTGGGTAGACCTATCCATTCCGCACCTGCTACCACATCCTGTAATCTGCACACGCTTTGTATGACATCCTCAGCACGTCCCATCCACGACCTTCTTCTCTTGAGTCTGCTGCCTTTAACTTTCTGTATTTCGGAATGAAGCGGGTGTTTCTTATCTGCATGTATTTGAAGGTACGCCGATAGAACGGTTTGTTTTAGGTTATCCAGGGTTTCTCACAACTTCTTTTAAAGAGAAACTCATATGGGCCACATTGTCATTCTATGAACAGCAAAACTGGGACAATTTTGTAGCATATGTTCTAATATCTATGCTACTTCTCCGCAGATGCAGACTGCAATGATGAAGCAGGATGTGTCAGGCCAAAAGATGTAACTGTACGAGCCAAGTTGTAAACCATGACACAGCATATTCCTTTCTCCTGCCTACATCCTGCTAATCTGCAGGAGTTTGAGAATGAACTCAGAAGACATTTCCTTGTTTTTGTTCATATTATTAAGGCACAGATATGGCAGTCAAGCTGTACACCATGACACAATATATTCTGTTCTCCAGACTAGATCTTGTTAATCTGCAGGAGTTTGAAAATGAATACGGAAGAACAGTTTACATTTATGATTGTTTGTTTTGCGTTCGCTCCATAATAATCAGCATGGATATTCATGTGATTTCTGCTGGGAACATAGTTGTGCTGTGCCACCCGTATTGCACCTTGTAGGCCTAACACAGCCAATTTTGGCATGTACATTTATGTTACAGGTAATGCTATTGAAATATATTGGTTTGTATCTGCAGTTTTTTACCTCTTCTTCTTCTGCCTTCATTTCTCAAAGTCCTGCAGATAAGCTGGATGTATTCTGGAGAACAGAATGTGTTGTCACGGTTTACAGCTTTTCTGCGATATCTATGCATTTTGACTTGACACATCCAACTTTGGCATGGCTTCTTGGTCACTCTGACTCTATTTGCACGTTGACTCTATATGGGATGACGGCCAACTTCACCCCATAAACTCCTTGGTCACCTCTATGACATGCATGGAAGGTAAACAGTGTCATTATTCTTTGTTTCCCTTTCAGACCCTAGTAACACAGTGATTTACTTCTGATTCTATGGCAGACCGGTTTGTCCTGTCCAACTTTTGTGTATATTCTTTCCAGATTCTACAGGAGACCATTTTAACACGTCCAACCTTAGCATATACTATTTCAAGATTCTAAAATACCATTTTGTAATGTCTTGTTTTGTATTTTCCCCGCAGATTCTTCTGCAAAGCATTTTGGAGTGCCTTGAAATAGCAGCAGTGAAAAATTATAAAACTATAGCATTTCCTGCATTAGGTACTGGTCAAGACTACCCACCAGAAGAAGTAATCAAATGTCTGCTAGGAGCAGTTCAAATGCACAACTTCCAGTACCCAAACACTTCATTGGACACTGTCTACATTGTTTTGTTGGATCAAGATATAGAATTAATTAAGGTATATTTTTTAAGCTTTTTAGGGTAAGTTTAACTCTTTCAGTCCCTTGCCGATTAGGAAAAACTCTGGGCTCAATTCCCAGGGCAAGGGGAATAACTCCACAAAATAAGAAGGGATTGTACAAGGAAATGAACAAAAAATACAATTTGCGATAAATTTTTATGATTCAAATTCCACTTTACAGACATATGGAAGAGGTACTGATCTGCGAACATATCTTTGTGAATGTCATGTAAGATATGTTTACTTATCATGTAACAAGCGAGAGGAAAAAAATGAGAACCAATTTCTTGGCAACTTCATTTACTTGAGTCAAATTGTTTGCTGATAAATGTTCAAATGAAAAGCTGCAAAGCAGTTTCCCTTACACAGTATGATAACATGATATCCTAGGCCATCTTTGATCTGTTTGTCTTATTATCCAGCATACACCTAAAATTGACAGAGATATCCAGAATGAGGCTCCACAGAACACACAAATTTTATTCCCCAGGATTTGTTTTTCATACAGGTCTACTGTTTGAATTGGAGTCTGCCTGTAAAAGCTATCATAGCTTTATCAATGCTAATATCTTGTTCATGCATCATTAGCTCTCTAGACTTGGTTAGAATAAGATAAAACAGAGGTCTAACCTTAAAAATTACATCTAGTCCTCATGGCATGAAATTGGAGTTATTGAGATAAAAATATTTCTTTATACTTTCAAATATATTTCTGAACAATACACTTGACACTTTTCACATTCAGTAGTTCAAAATCATTATGTGACTGTTAAACTGCAAACATATAGGTCTAGTTCACATAAAGAAAGCCCTTGATGTTATATTAGCTGGTATATGACAAGTATATAACTTGGCAATACATATCATCAGCCACACAGCATTCCAAAAAAGATGTGATTTTAGTCAAGACTCCCAACATGTATATTCTCGAGCTACTATGAATATGGACCAGTCAATCAACACAATGTCAACAGCAACACACACACTGACTGACACAGACATGTAAATTCCTAGAGAACAACAAACATTTAACATTAGTAACAGAAGCCTCACTACTACAAGGTCCAATTAAGTCTACTTGTAAACATTAATAACACATAAACAATTTGCTTCAGATGTGCCATGGGTAAATGAGTAAATTATTCGGGATAGGACAGCCAATTCCACCCTAAAATCTCCTTAGTCGTCTCCTATGACATGTGTGGTACCATTATGGTAATGTGTGGTAAGAGTTAAAGAGAGATCATATAGAATTGAAGAGTTATCAGTAAAGAAAAGTCACAATGCAGCAAATCAAATTTGAACCAGGTCTGTTCAGATGGCACCCACTCTTCTCGCAACTTAATTCAACAAGGTTGTTCGAAAGCAGAAAATGTGTTGACTCAAGTTGCGAGGTGAGTGGTTACCATCTGAGTGGACTTGCTTCAAATCCCCTTTTTTTCAGCTGAAGACTGATGTGTGGTTATTTACATAAAATAAAACAGCGACACAATGCATTTCCATTCTCTGGACTGTATGGTTATGGAAATATAGTTGGACCATTGTCTTGCTACAAGAGAGATCCAGCGGAAGTTTGAGAATGAACACTGAAGGAGAAGAAATCCATTTGCTCATTATGATTTTCCTGACTAATCTAGTAATACAACTGGGTAAAGTGTGTTGGGAATGGACTTGTATCAAGACAGAGATGACTATAAGAACTTGTCCAGTTGCACTAAAAACCGTAAGACATAATTATATACACAAATGACTCAGTCAACAGAGAAGTAAATAAGTACAGATGGGGATTTTTTTGCCTACAGAAAAATCATCTACCTACTCCACTACCACATTGTGGATGTAATGGAGATAGAAACAGCGGCATTGGCACTCGGTTGATTGGTGACTGAAATATCACACTGTAATACTCTTGACTCCTAATATATGCTACGTAAGATAAAACGGTGCATGTTGAGAAAACAATGGGTCATGCTACCGAACAACTCAGTTATCCAAAGTAGTACATATATGTACTACCCACAATTTCTTTGTGTTCCGGGACAGTGTGGTATCCTGCCTTTAAATTTGCACACTAGCTGCTGTCAGAAGACAGCTGAAAACTTGTTCTCAAGCATAAATATTGCTTTTATTATGGTTTATATTTTCTTGCACATGGCGTTGCCTTAAAGCGTTGTGCTACCTTCATATGTACTCAATATACATGTTTTACATTTCTACGACCTGCTCATCTTTATACCTTAGTGAGATTTTGGACATGACAACTCAGCAGGTCATTGTCTTACGCTGTGCTACGACAATATTTTGTCTGTGGAGACTGGAGATATTAATCTGAGATATTGTTTGTCTTATGTAATCAATTCTCATTCCGTCTCTGTCTACACTGCCTGTGCATGATCCATAAAGCGTTAGTCAGACTGTTTCGCAAAAGCTTTAAACCAATCTGTTTCAATATACAACATGAGGAAGTGCTTTTAGGATCTTTTAGTTATTAGAAGTGCTTTTAGTTATCTGCTAACACTGAAATTGCATGAGAGCAATGCATATCTCTTTATAACCTAGTTCTAGATGATGTGCAGGTGTTGTTGAATTCCATGTGCGGCCAGCGGTACATACTTAGAGGGAACATTGCTCTTTGCAACTCTTGTCTCTGAATAAAGCTTTATACTTGTTCTCTTCTTTTAGATGTTCTTGATGATGTGTGCAAAGGGGACAACATGTTTACAGGCAGAGAATACCATGCAGTGTTCAGGTGATAATTCAGGTGTGAATACCATGCAGTGTTCAGGTGACAAATACAATGATGACTATGCATCTGAACTTGGCGGTGTCGGAAATAATATTGGCATAGATCAGGGGACACATGGTAATTTTTTTTTTCTTATGTCATGGGAGTAATATTTATTTTGCCTACTCTATCACCAAATATCATGTCTGGATCTGTTACAAGGAGGCACAACGTAAGCTTCAATGCAAATAAAACAGCAACACAGTGCCTTTTTTATATTCTCTAGTCTTAATCCTGCTGGAAATCTAGTAGGACCATTGGCTTGCTACAAGAGAGATCCAGTGGGAGTTTGAGAATGAAGGCTGAAAACGAAACCTCCTTACAGACAGCTGTGCGTCCGGAAGGCTGAGAAAGCAGTGGCAACCTAGTGACATAAAATATTGCCTAAAAGAGGGCTGGGTTGATCGCGACGTCCTCAATAGTATATGATAGTAACTTTGTGTCACCGCAATACGTGTATGAGTGCTAAAGACTTCTGCTGCAAATCAGTTATGCAGAGCTGGGCCATATAGCTCCCTCTAGGAGGCACAACAATTTGCAGGGTCCACAAAGTACAATTTTTTACTTGAGTGAGTGCAAGAAAAGTTAATTTTTTTCTTTCTTTTTCTGTCTGGAATGTTGTGATGGTTTACAGCTTTGCTGTGATATCTGCTCCTTTTTACCTGACATATCTGATTTCAGCACGGCTTCTTGGTCACTTTGACTCTTTATGGGATGGGACAGCCAATTCCACCCTAAAATCTCCTTAGTCGTCTCCTATGACATGTGTGGTACCATTATTTGCTCCCTCCTCGGCCCTGGCAACACATGGGCAGAAAGGTAATTTCTTCTGTATTTGCTCTCAAAATCCTGCAGATTAGCAAGATAAGTAGCGAGGAGAATAGAATACATTGTCCGCCGATGGATGTATCAAGTCATTGGCGCAAATAAAACTGCGACAAAACGCATTTCCATTCTCTGGATTACATCCTGCTGGAAATCTAGTCAGACCATTGTCCTGCTACAAGAGAAATCCAGTGTGAGTTTGAGAATGAATGCTAAAGAAGAAGAATACATTGGGCAATTTTTTACAGCTTGGCTGCTATATCTGCATCTTTCAGCCTGACATATCTGACCTTAGCATGGCTTCTGGGTCACTTGGACCCTCTAACGAATGGGAATGCCAACTCCACCACAAAGTGATTTGTATTAAGATCAAATGGCTTAAGGGTACTATATTGCAATACATAACGATTTTCAAGGGGATATCCAGCTGTATCAGCACCACTCCTGGTTTTGAATATACTATCCCACCGAGGATGGATGTGTCGGGCCATTGGCGCAAATAAAACGGCGACAACACGTTTCCATTCTCTGGACTAATCCTGCTGGAAATATAGAATGGATCATGGTCCTGCTACAAGAGAGATCCAGAAGGAGTTTGAGAATGAACGCTGAAGAAGAATATACATCTTCTACTCAGTTAAACACCTCTAACTAGGAGACTTCTCAAAGCACTGTGTACCGCTGAGAGATAGTCTTCTGGATATGAAATAACGCTCTGGAGAAACCACCTCGTTGCACAGGAAGTAAGAGCTAATCGTTTACAATTCCTGAGGATTGAATCCACAACTTTTGTTAAAGTGTTATTCTCCAAGGATATGTGAAAAAGGTCTACATACACTGGATATTTTCCGTACAAGATTATCCTGACCCTTCTTATGCATTCACTCTCAGAGAACCAACACGAATATTTGTGTGGTTTCCGGCAGGGTGCGTGAAGTACATTCTACAGATGGTATATCATAATGAAGCAGCATTATTTTATGCTTTCTGGCCCAGCACACATTTTTAGCTTATATCCTGACCCACTACCTGTATGAAGAGCGCTTTGTGTAGCGCATCCTGCACATGACAGTGCTATTCAACTTCTGCGTTTCTTCTCAAACTCCTGCAGGATGTAGTCTGGAGAACAGAATTGATTGTTTCATTGTTTACAACTTTGCTGTGATATCTGCGCCTTTTAGCCTGAAACATCCGACTTCAGTATGGCTTTTGGGTACCTTTGACCCTACATAAGATAGGACAGTACTCCATCCCATAACCTCCGTAGTCTCCTCTTACAACATGCATGATTCTAAACCAGTTAAAGGAGGAGTACTGGCCCACAGAGACAGATATCAACAGAAGCTGTATGGGAGCACAGAGGAATTTTCAAGTAGAGCAGTTTTTATCAAGAAAACCAGAATTACTGTGTAGACATGTTAAACTACGCATGAGAAGAAAACATGCATGGCAGGTAACAGTGTTGCTATTCTTTGCTCCCCCTTCGGGCCCGAAAACAAACCAATGGCTATTCAGCTGTTGTTCAATGTTTAGGTGCTGCTAATACATACAATTGTATTGCCAGCGTATGTTTATAATGTTAAATCACTTCCACGCTGTCTGTATTTGCAAACTTCTCAAAATAAAGTGGCTATATAAAGAATACTGAATACTGAAGTCCTTACTATAGCCAATATCCCAAGCATTCATACAATACTGAGGAAGATCAAACTGAGATGTATTGAATATGCTATATGCATGCCTGACAAATGCATCACAAAAAAGCTGATGTATGGAGAGCTCTTCGAAATAAAACTACTGGGCGGTGGACAGAAGAAACATTCAATGATACTCTAAGTGTCTCTAAAGAGCTTCAACATCGACGCCGTGTCCTGGGAGTCTTTCGCTCAGAATCACCCAGTGTGGCGCAACAATACCAGTGAAAGTGCTCACATTACTAAGAAGCATCAAATCTCGGAGGCATGGAGAAAAACATACTGCCTAAAAAAAACAGAACAAGCACACAGATCATGATCATACGTGTCCCAGATGTAGTAGGGGATACTATGCCAGGATTGGACTTTTCACTCATCTCCGACAGAACCAGAGAGATGCAACAACACAAGTCTGAAACTGTTGTCATAATTTATGATGGATGACTATTTTAATTAATATTACAATGTGGATGATCAGCTCTCAAACGAGCTGGGTTTGTGTGCCGAATTCATTATCAACTCTGCTACCAAGCCAACATCATAAAGACTAACTTACTAAACGTAAATGCTAAAGATCAATATAATGCTTTCATAGTGGAGCTATGTTATTTTGCACCTTCCAGCCCAACAGATCCGTTTTGGGAAGATCTTGTTCTAATTTCAAGTATTTCTTATTTTTATGCGGAATTGCAGAAAATGAGGTTGCGGAAAGACTGGCAAAAGCAGGCACAATAAAGGAACAATTCCATCACAAAATATCGCTGACTGAAGCTTCTTCTTCAGTGTTATTTCTCAAATTTCCACTGGATTTCTCTTGTAGCAAGACAATGGTCTTACTAGATATCCAGCAGAATGTGGTCCAGAGAATAGAAATGCATTGTGTCACCATTTTATTTGTACCAATTGCCCAATATATCCATCTTTGGTGATACTTACTGAAGAAAAACTAATTAAATTAAAATACAAAAAATACATTGAGTCAGAGAACAGGCAGCAATTTTCCACAAAACCCCATCTTCAAGCTGAACAAAGCATAGCACATGTCGAAATTGGATGTGCTGGGCCTACAAGGCACATAACAATGGCACAATGTAGCTACGCTCCCGGCAGAAATCACACAAATATCCATGCTGATTACAATGGAGCGAACGCAAAACAAACAAAGCATAGCAGACTACCATCTTTAGGCTCTCACAGGACACTGTAGACTACAAGCATAACCCAACAAAATAAACATAGTTCAAACTGACCAATGTTCATGTCCAAAGAGTTCCCAGACTCCAGAATACATTCTGCAGGCCTGTCCACTCTTTCGCGACTTAAGGACTAAAACCTGGCCCAAGAGACAGATCAGGATGGAAGATGTGGGACAATCATGAGGACCTCCTGCTGATGACTGAATTCATGTAGGCTGTCTTCCTGTCTGCATAGAATTTTGAGCATAGGAAACCAATTGTAAAAAAAGATGGATACAGTATTCAATGAAACCTAAGTGTATTCTGTAAAAATGTAGCAAATCTGTACATAAAAGTGAACATCCAATGCTGGTTTACCTGTATGTTGAAATTAACTCTGTGTGTCTGTGGTTATATTGATAGCAAGACAGACAATGAAAAAAATAGCAGTCCAGCTTGACTGTAGATAGCCTTGAGGTTAGTGATCAGCTTGTAGTATGGGAACAAGCACTCTCGCATGGCTGGTCTATAAAAAAAATGGTTACAGATGTCCCTGTTCAGCTGAAGTGATGAAACACTTCAATTAGTTACCACTGTCAAAGTCGAATGTGTCAAGCCATTGGCACAAATAAAACAGCAACACTATGTATTTATGTTCGCTGTTATACACCATGCTGGAAATCTAGTATGACTACTGTCCTTCTACAAGAGAGATCCTATGAGAGTTTGAGAGCAAATGAAAAATAAAATTATACATTTTTTTAAAAACAGAAACACCCAAGCCAAAAGTAAAACAGGGACACAAAGTTGCTGGGAGAAAGAATACAAGACCTCAGAAACCTGTGAACCAATCAAACGGATTTGGTAATTTCTTATCATTTATAAAAAATGGCTTCACAGCACAACAGGGTCCTTTAACATTTAATATCAGACCACAATTCACAAACAAGAGAATTGATGTGCAAATCAATGCTGGCATTGATATTTCATTTTTGGAGACATTTATTCCCAAATCATTGTTGCCACTGCTTAACACATTGTTCAGCTAATGATCTTTACAAGCTATGTCCATTGAAAAAAAGTATATTTAGTGCTCTCATGACCCATGGGCTCTATGTACTTAGACTCAAATAGTCCTTTGATCACATTATGTTTATGTGTTTGATATTTTCGTTACCTCCTAATATTTGTTTCGATATATTTTTGTTCACTGTTTTTAAACCTATACTACGCTAAATACAAATTATATAACTTCCCCCTGCACGCCGGATTGTTTTTTGACTATTGCATAATGATGAAAAAAGCAACACTGAAATTTTTGTATAGAAATAATTGACCAATGTGTTCTTTTTCAATCGTTATATTCCATGAAGAAATTCCTAAACCTATTTGCTATTTCATATCCAAGCTAAATAAATCATTGAGATGTCACTAACCTAGATCCAATCTTAAATAGTAGATATAAGAATTTCACTAAAATGGCTTCCATTTAAACTAGATCTAGAAAATTGTAACAGGAGAACGGAAACTTTCAAAAATTTCAGTCTTTCGATGATTTCTGCCAATTGACTTTGATTTAAAACAAGGCTATATAATTGCTAGTGTTGCTACTTTTATTCCCGGAAGAAAAAGCCAAGTTTAAACATTTTATCATAGTTATAATATTGCTTAGCGACTCACAATTTTGCTACCACGATGTTCAGTTGAGTACTTCTGGAAGTGGGTTTATTTTTATGCTGACAACTTGGTACAGGTTCATTTTCTTATTTCCTTTCACTTCACATTCTTCTTCTGTGTTCGTTCTCAAACTCCTGCAGATTAGCAGGATGTAGTCCGGAGAACGGAATATGTTGTGTCATGGTTTACAGCATTGCTGTGATATCTGCACCTTTCGACCTGACACATCCGACTTCAGCATGGCTTTGGGTCACTGACCCTATATGGGATGGGACAGCCAACTCCATCCCATAACCACCTTAGTCGCCTTTTACGACATGTGTGGAAGGTAAATAGTGTTGCTATTCTTTGCTCCCCTTTCGGGCCCTGGCAACACACTGGCATGACTGCACATGTTCTAGCATTTTTTTTGGTTAGCATTCATTCTCAAACTCCCACTGGATCTCTCTTGTATCAGGACAATGGCCCTACTATATTTCTAGCAGGATGTAGTCCTGAGAACAGAGATGTTCTGTGTCACTGTTTTATTTGCTTATATGGATTGACATATCTGACTTCTGTGGGTATAAATCTATCTAATTGTTTGCATTTCATCTCTGCAAAGCATACCGGTAAGTCCTTAACAAAAATCTGCCGTTGCTCTCTCATAATCAACATGAAAGTGTGGTTTCCACCAAGGAGAGTGAAGTATGTTGTGCTATTCATTTTCACAGTGGAGCTGTGTTATTTTGCACCTTCTGGCCCAGCACATACATTTTCTGCATGATCTAGTCCTAACTTCAACAATTGCTTATACCATTTTATGTGAATTTATATAACAATATGTAATCACTGCTTGGTTTATAAATGCTTGCAGTCTAGTACATTAGCAATATTATTTGTATTTGTTTTCTATTTGGCCAGTAATTTTTCTTGATATATTTTCTTGACAATCATATTTTCAGTTGCAATATTGGTTTCAATATGTGTTTTATGTACATTTTTAAATGTTTATTTAGTTGCTTTTTAAACTAATAACTATATTTTTTACTTGTAGTTAAGTTTATTTTGTAAACTATAAAGTTTATTCTATTGATCTATGTTCTGCCAAGAGTAAAACTACTCAGCAGCATCTGAAAGAATAAGGCCAATGTCTTTCCTGGTATGTCGTAAGAGGCAACTAAGGAAAGTTAGAGGGATATGCTGACAACCTGTCACCTGTGAAAAAAAAACCTATGTTGATGACCACTTCTGTTATAGAATTGTTTTTCAACTTTTCTTAATTTTTAAGATGACATTATTACATCTAATTGTATCACAGTACACTTTACCATAATTTGTCTCTGAAAAGATATGAACATCATAGAGTCCTATGCGAGCCTGGAATTGTCTACCTCACACTGATCATGTTTGGGAGGAGTCTATGAGACATTGAGCAGCTCATGTCCAGCTGGTTTTTTTGTTGTTGCATAACATCGTGTCTTAGGTTTTCTGCAGTTGCTGTGCCACTCCTGATTCCAGTCAGATGTATTGTGCAAGACTCTCCCATGAATTTGTATCTACATTGAAGTTTAGTGATAGTTTAAATGATAATGACCTGCTAAAGACTGATGTGTTGGGCCATTGTGAAAAAAAACTGACATAACGAACGCATTTGTATTCTCTGGTCTACATCCTACCTGTAAGAGAGATCCAGCGGGAGTTTTTTTATTTTTTTAGTAAATGATTTTACAAATAAAAAACAGAAGACCTACACATCCTATCAAATTCTTTAATTATCAATACAAACATTTTTAGTATATACCAAAATTTACGTAGAAAATTGTTCGACAACAATCAAGTCACCATTTTGTGGTTTGAAATAAAATAAAAAATGTTCTGCCGTAAGGTTCAAAGAGATATAATAAAGTTGACTCCAAATGCATTCTGTGGAGCTAACAAAATAAACGCACTGTGGGTGATGCATTTCTATTTCGAGTTGTGTGTTGGAACTACTTTCACTTGGTCATATCTTGTAAACTTCTGAAGCTATGAATCATTGATTCAATGCAACTGCTTTTTGTAAATTTCCTAGACAATAATCAAGAAGAGAGAGACCACCACATTTTTATTATTGAATAATTGTTATACTAGAAACAGCGATAAATATCTATACAATCTATCTATCTATAAACATGTAATATATCAGGATTGTAGGGGTAGCACATTGAATGCATCAACACAGTCTTCCAGCGAATTATATCTTAAATGATGCAGAGAAATGAGGAAAAATCTAGTCCTCAATGTTGTCTGTCCATGCTTTTATTTCTCCTCAGCTTCTTCCACCTTTGACTGTTCCCTGTAGTATTGTATTTGACAAGGAATCATGTCGGCCTACGTCCAAACCATGCAAGTTTTTGTCATTTCACTATTGAAAATAATAGTTCTTGTGAACCTGTATACATCTCTATTTTATTTCTTATTTACACATTTGCCTTATACTCTCTATATGAGATTTGTAGAATTTGTCTGTAACATTTGTATTCAAAGGCCTGTAATTGTCTTTCTATGTTCGCAGTGATTGTCCAACTCTCACAAATATATAACAAAATATTCTTCTTCTTCAGCATTCATTCTCAAATTCCCACTGGATTTCTCATGTAACAGGACAATGGTCCTACAAGATTTCCGGTTGGATGTAGTCCAGAGAATCGAAATGTTTGTGTTGCCGTTTTATTTGTGCCAATGGCCCATCACATTCGTCTTTGGCGGGACAATATTATTCAATATTTTAGTACTGTTAGAAAGAATGATGAAAATTCCATGGAAAACCAAGAAAACTAATGTAGAAGTTCTCAGATATGCTGGAGAACAGACAGTCAAGATTTTTAGGGCATGTATTGAAGTTTTTTAGTAACCACCAGAAAGAACAAGAGGAGAAGAGACAGAAGAAGATAAAGAGAGAAACTTCTGAATTGGGTGGCGCGGACAGAGGTCACAAACTGACTGAGGTCACATTAACAACACAAGAAACAGAGAGTTGTGGAGAAGCATGATCGCTTGATTGATTTAATTGCTAAAAAAGATATCACATAATTTTTGTTTAATTTCATAATTTTACGGCATGCGTTGTATGTATGAAGGATATACCACTGATCCTACCAGATTTCCAGCAGGATGTAGTCAAGAGCACGGAAATGTGTTGAATCACTTTTTAAAATCAATGGCTCAACCATTCTGACTTTGGCCAGTACAATTATATAAATTAGCACCAAGTATTGCCTGGTGGATGTATTCTGTGACAGCTTTATATCTTTATTTTTATATATTTATTTGGCTCATTAAGTATATTATAAAAAGAATGCATTATATTTTGTCTTATGGCCTTGCCTGTGATATATTATATTATATACATGTTTATTTTTCAAGTATATACATCTCTGCATGAGTTTAGAACTTTGGATAGCTTCGAGGCTGGTGACCAGGTGACATACAGGAGTTTGAGAACTCGTGCAGATTGGCATGACAGTAGTCCAGAAAACAGAATGCATTATATCATTGTTTATAAATTTGCTGCGATATTTGTGCCTTTCATGGGGGATTGACAAAAACTTGTTAGCATGGTATATGAGGACAACTACAATCACTGAACAAAGAAAAAAGCACTTGCCATACCATCTCTTTTCATGAAAAAATGTGCAGCATTGTTGGCACATCCAATTTCAGCATGGCTTGTGGATGACTTCGACTTTCTATGGGATTGAGTCCTTTTCTGGTAGACTCCTAGAAGGTGGGGAATGCTAGGTTTGCTATCAATACAGATGGGTCAAGAGATTTTTTTTTTCATTCATTCTCCTCAAACTCCTACTGTATCTCTCATAGAAGGATACTATTCATACAAGATTTCCAGCAGGATGTAGTTCAAAGAACGGAAATGCATTGTGTCACTGTTGTATTTGTGCCAATGGCCAGACACATCCAACTTTGATGATGCGGTCAACAGATGGAAGAATGATGAACTTGTTGGCCCAGATGTATATCTGCACCTTCTGGTAGGACATGATGATCCTGGTGCACTGGAATGCCTCCATTTGGGGACTAAAGATGCATCCACAAATCTCCTTAACACAATATTCCATTGAGGCAGCAAACCGTATGTGTTTGGGTGTCTCTTTTGTTACTCAACTGAGGACCTATGTTTTTGTCAGAATGACTATGGGCTGTTAAGAGCTAACTGCTCACAGATAAAATATAATTCCATCATCATCTATATGTTCATCTTTCAGCTCCCTTCAATTAAACCATCTTTACCTTCTGCATTTGTTCTTAACCTCCTGCAGATTGGCAGGATATAGTCCAGAGATCGGAATGTGTTGTATCATGGTTCACCAATTTTGCTGCAATATCTTTGCCCTTACATCTGACCTCAGTATAGCATCTGAGACACTTTCAGAGACAACCAATTCTATCCCATAACCTCCTTAGTCATCTCTTAAACATGTGTGAAATGCAAAAAGTATTGCTATTCTTTGCTCCCCTATTGGGTCCAGGCAATCTTTACCTATTTTTGCCTAAACTTTCCAGTTCTCTCCATGTTTTACCCATCTTTCTTCTATCTTTTGTTTAACTCTTCCTTGAATGATTCCGTGTCTCTTCCGCTTTCCCTCGTTCTCAGCAGATCCCAGAACAATGTCTGTCTTGCAATGCTTTAACCAAACTTAATGTATGCCCTGTTCATCTCTGACTCCATTAATCACTCTCCACTGGTGTCCATTTAGCTATTTCTATATTTGCCGCTGAAGACGGATGTGTCTTCCATTGGCGCAAATAAAACGGCGACACAACGCATTTCCATTCTCTGGACTATATTCTGCTGGAAATCTAGTAGAATATGTCCTGCTACAAGAGAATTCAGCAGGAGTTTGAGAATGTACGCTGAAGAAGAAGAATTGCTATGTTTATCATTGATGGTCTTATCATACAATTACATATGGGGCAACTAAGGTGGTTTAGGGAGTAGTTGTTTGCCCATTCCACAGGTCAAACTGACTCAAAAGCCATGATTCTTCTTTTACCTGGAATGTGAAATAATCCCTTCAGCTTATATCTGAAGTTTTGTCTCTTCAATAAACTTGACTGTGTTTTGTAACTCGTACAGAGGTCCATAGAGTTTTTCTTCCACTGTTGTTTCTCTGGGCCAGTGTATTTGACTCAGCATTTCTTCTTCTTCAGCGTTCATTCTCAAACTCCTGCTGGATCTCTCTTGTAGCAGGACCATGATCCATTCTAGATTTCCAGTAGGATGTAGTCCAGAGAATGGAAATGCGTTGTGTCACTGTTTTATTTGCGCCAATGGCCCGACACATCCATCTTTGGCGGGACTCAGCATTTAATATCCAGGGCATTCCTTGAGAATATTCTCTGCTGTTTGAGGTGCCTGTCCACAGTATGCATGACCGTGTTACTGAGATGCAGAATGACAACTTGTTTGATCTGTTCATAATGTGGTAGTCATCTTATGTTGGTGTTGGCTTTCTAATTGCTTTGATCTTCTGTTTCTTTTGATGGTACGTTATTGTCACATCTGGTTGATCATTAACAGCAGACAATCTGCTTTCTCATTCCTAGGTATTCCACAATACGATCATATCCACTGCATAGCTACTTTACACTGATTGGCTTAGTTCTGCCCATAGTATTGTGGGAATAGCAGTTCTCTGGGGAGCTCTATATAAGCTACACTCTATATAAGAATACTATAAGCTGTAGTAAAAGTCATGCTGAAGTTGGATGTGTCAGGCCAAGACTAAATTGTAGACCATGATATCCATTTTTCCAAACAACATCTGGCTAACAAACAAAAGTTTGAAAACAAATGCAAAAAAAAAAAAGGACTATTTCAGACCATTTGTTCTATACATAAATCATTTATGAAAGTCTACTGGTAGTATATTTGTTTAAAAATTCTGGTTTCCCTTATTTAACTGTCCGTGTTTCTGAACTAACAACAGTATTAGTAATCAGGAATGTTTAGCTCAAGATAATTTTTTTAATTTTATTGCTGATTCAGTTTCCTTTTATTTTCATATAATTTTGTGTTTCCCAATCCAATAAAGTTTCTTTTGTTATTATTTTGATTTTATTTGTGTTCCTTTTTCTTCGTTAGTTTCAAAACATATAAACAAATTGACTTGTTGTCCAAAAATGAAAAATCTATGGTCAAACAGAAAAACAGTTACAACTTTTAAGAAGCTATATTTTTCCAGTGGCAACATATGTTTGTGAGACGTGGGCAATGACATCCACAATGGAAAAGAAAATATCTACATATGAACTATGTATTGAAATAGACTTTCGAATTGAAATAGGTCTTACGAATAGCATGGACAGAAAGACTAACCAATGCAGACGTCTGCAAAGACATGAACATAGAAGAAGACTGGTTCCTCAAATTTATCTGAAAACACAAGCTAATACATTTCGAACATATAAAGAGACACAATACTTTAGAAAGATTAATCATGGAAGGAAAAGTTCAAGGAAAGAGAACACGTGACAGACCAAGACTACGATGGACACAGGGTACCGAAGACCTTTTGAGCAAGACACTTGAAGAGGCTGGACAGCTTGCACAGAACCGAGAGGCTTATACAGAATGGCAGTGAGGACAAGATTCTGTAAAGAACATGTCACATAGATAGTCAAGAAAGACAGCTTACCTAGGAGGAACATTCTGATTATAAACAGCTGCTGCCTTGTAGATAGTTCACCAAAATTCAATGGCTGTGGCAGTCCCAGATAAATTCATGCTGAAGACGGGTACGCTGGGCCTAAAAGGTGCTAAAACTGTAATGCAGTGAATTTTGACTTAATAAAACAATGACTTGATGAAGAAAAAAGTATATGGCCATGCCCTGTATCTTACATGAACAACTTTGCCACAATGCTCGTAGCCTGCAGTTGATTATTAAATTTGTCAGAATCATAAAAGTGGAAGTCTGAAAACGAACGAAGAAGAAACACGTAATTCTAGCTAACAGCGCTCCACAATGGCCTCTCACAGTCCATGTGCAGCTGATTGCTGAGGAAGTTACTCTTTCTATCTATCTATACGCTGTATCTCTTGTTTGCCTTGCAGCGTCAGGGGTAGAAGAGTTACTGTCCGGCTGATACTAAGCTTCTTGCATCATGCACAAATGCGCCCATGGCAACACCTTCACGGGGTACTCCTGTTTCAAACAAAGCTTGCTAAGTGAGCGACCGAGTGCTTGGGGTATACCAAGGTTTCTCTTTTCTTGTGTAATCTCGACACCCTCACCAGGAATCCTGAATGATAGGAAAAATATCTACCTTGAGTGGATCCGAGCCCTGACTAATGTCCCAGCTGCAGCAAGTGTCTTGCAAACTGACTTTCCACCCACAATACGAACATGCTCTAAATCTTGAGATACCAGAAGCAGGGTCAAGAAAACGCATGGGAAATCTGGAAATTCGATGCTGGGGAGAATCGTAAAGGCAAAGGATGCAGGACGTGACACGGTCACATAAAATACTCAGCCACAGAATGAAGTATCAAGGCCTGCCTCTCTAGTGCTTGTGACCAGCGGGGAATGCATCTCAGTGAACCCCACCTGAATCCCCAAAAGCAAATACTTTTCATTTAGACTTTATGAGGGCAATTGACCACACGACCAGTTTCAGTAGAGGAAGATATTTGCATGTCATTCTTGGGGATGGAAATGTCTGCAGTAAATAACCAAACCCACAATTCCAGTCAAACAAAACCTACAATGCCAGTCAAACAAAACCTACAATACGAGCTCGGGCGTCGCATCGGTTACCAAGGTCCGTGCAAGAGAGATAACTCCCCTGTTCCTTGCGAAAAGTCAGGAGGTGGAACCCAAGCATCCTACAACTAAACATAGCAGGTATACTAAGGTCAACAAGATCTCAGTAGTAATTTTTTTTTAAATACAGGAACACAACATACACGTAGCCCTCCTTCAGGAAACAATTCAGGAAACAGAATAAACCAACAAGCCCTTATGTGGACACCAAAGGGTAAAAGAAAACGAGGAAGGCCTAAAATAACCCTAAAAAAACACCATACTTCATGGTGTCCCGCAACGTCATCTATACCATCATATGCAGACTTTGCGCCATGACATATATAGGTGAAACTGGAAAGAGGCTCGCATACCTATTCTGCGAACATCTGTACAGCATTTTAAAAAAACATTCGGGTTTGCCTGTGGATGTCCACTTCAATGGCACGGGTCATCGGGGCGCCCAAGACATTCAGGTTACGGCCATTAAGTCGTGCTTCTTTAAGACCGGACCCGTCTGGATCTTGAGAACCACTACATTTACCAATATGGCACTCTTAAACCCGACGGCATTAATGAACGCCTGTCTCATGAATGACTAGTCAATCCATAGTTCCATTTTTGTTTCGTGTCACAAGTTTCTCCCGCTAATTGTATTATGGTTTTCTGGAATATAAATTTCCCATTCTTCTTCAGTTGACTTGGTATTTATTGATAGTTTCACTTTCATGTTGGTTCTAGCTAGTTTGTTGCGATCCTTGTTCTTTTTTTTCTATTTATTTTAAGGGATGCTATTACTGTTTTATGGTCGGTATCTGCGCACACTCGCAGTCTTGGCCGTCTGTAAAGAAATAAAAGGCCATCCATCATGTCAAAACAATATAGGCCATATTCTTGTTTCTAAAATGCAACTGTGTGTTGCCGAGACTAGAAAAGGGAGAGAATATATCGACACCTGCCATGCAAGTTACAAGAGACAACTAAGGATGTTTGGGATGTTTGGGGGGGGGTAGAATTATCTGGCCAAACACATAGAAGGTCAATGTGACCAAGAAGCCAGGGTGAATTCGAACTTTTCGGGCCGAAAGGCGCATATATAGCAGCTTAGCTGTAAATCGTGACACGGTGCAATGCTCTACCTAAGTATTTGAGAACGACTGCAGAAGAATTATTATAAAACATGAGTGGTAACACTGCCTACATGATTTAACTTCCGGTTCATGTATTGACGTCAGCATCAGTAAACAATTTGATGGCAGTATTATTGATTGTACAATAAGAGTATTTATGTTCTAATTTTTATTTTGAAGCAACAATAAAAACATATCTGCTCAAAATTCGTAATAAAAATTTCATACAATCATGTATTACAATTTAAATATTAAGCAAACTGGTAAGCAAATCTACTTAATCATTATTAAACTTTGTTAAGTTACAGGTACAGTACGCCGTACACTGGCGTACACAGTACAGTACAGTGGTAGTAGTGGTACACTTAATTTATTTTACAGTTACATTAACTTACATTTACTACTATGTGACTACTGCACCTAAGTCTGAGATGTGGTTTCTGAGAAGAATGATGAAAATTATTTCAAAATACCATGATGGACAGCTAAGAAAATTAATGTAGATGTTCTCATTGATTCTGACGTAAAAAGATAAATAATATCAAATATTAGGGGCAGACATTCAAGGTTTCTAGGGCATGTACTGAGAACATGATGATAGTGGCTTGAACAATAACTGGAAAAATCAAGGGGAGAAGAGACGGGTCTGCAAAGAGAGAAGTTGCTAGATGGACTGGTTTGGCACAGGAGACGTTCACCAACCAAGCTTATTCACAACACAAGAGACAGAGAGTCAAAGAGAAACATTATCGCCTATGCCATTGGTCATGGCACTTGATCATTGTTTGATTGATTGAATGAATGTAAACTGTAGGCCTCTTCTTAATTTCTTAGGATTAGGCTAAGTTAGTATGATGTATTGTATATTAAGACTAAGAGTCTAAATTTTAAGTCTAGGCTAGATTAATCCTAGGCTGTCAGGGAAAGCCGCTAGTAATTGATTTATTGATTACTGTTATTAGTGATTTGCTGAACCAATTGATGTAGTAAACATAAACACACCTGACATCCCAATAGGAGTTCCATCTCTTTTGGCAGATTAAAACACAAATTGTAGCATATCAATAATATCGGATCCTATCTATTCAGTTCATGATTTAGTCTGTCTAGTCATCATTCAACAATGTATTTTTAGTTAGTGTGGTGATATTCTATGCAATATATATAGATGTGTTCAGTAGTTTGCCAATGCTTTCTGAATGGCCGGATGCACAATTGCTTGCCACAAGATCTGAACCTGGGCCATCACAGATATATTCTGTAGCACGAGGTCACAGATTTCCAACAGATAAGGATAATTTCGGCAGACAATGAAGATCATCATAATAGAAGATTATCTCTACTACATCCCTGTGCAATTTCAAAACTCTTGAAATGTTTTAACCTTTAACAAACAAGATTAAATTTATTCATTTATCTCCTGCCACCAGATTCTTTTTTGACAATTTTAGTTTATCTTGGGGGTGTTTGGAAAATGCAATAACCTTTTTGTTTTTAGAAATTTTTAAATAATATTTTGCACATGTAATTAAAGAATTGCATACTGTGAATATGTGTAATTTTGTAGGGTTTTTGTATTTGTGATGCGAGAGAGATGTGAGAAAATGGTAAAGATATTTTCACAAAAAACAAACATGATTGTTTGAAAACGCAATAACAATTTTGTTCTTAGAAATTTTTAAATAGTTGTTGTACATGCAAATATAGAAATGAATACTGCATATATTGGTCTAAGTTTTGTTTGTGTATGTGTGATACGGTTGAAGGTTGTAAAAATGGGAAAACATCAAAATAAAATCCCACATTTTTTTTTAATTGCTTTTTTTAAATTTTCCAATGTGGCAACCCTGAAAACATCTTATGTACACCTAAGCCTATTGTAGTTATGTAGCTTCATTACCAAACTAACATAATATCACTGGGGAAAAAATAAAACATATAAAAGTAACTTACCTTGTTGAAAAAAATTGTACTCTAGACTTAGACCTGTCTGTAAACCAGTCAATACATTAGTTCCGTACTTGTTCCACGTCTTTTAATAATGAAACCAATGTGTTATGTATGTATTTTGAATACAAGCATAATTCCCAAGAATGTTTTACTGTCAGAATCCCAATTCATAATGATTTTACTTCAATTATACATATTGACGGCCATTGCAACCAGATTGAGTCGGATCTGGACAGATGTCTCTCGATATTTACAATTTTTGTTCGACATTCTCCTATTTTTCATACACTGTACTGATATTGGAAGTAGAATACTACTGCTAGCTACAATTCACTAATTCTGGTTACATGACATTAATGATCATGTGATTTTCAAGTCGCAGAATGAACACATAGCAACTGTCATATACATTACCGTTTACGTCAAAAGACGCATAGGCATACTCATACAGAAAGAATTCACACTGTCCATAGTGTCCTGTCCTGACACCGTGTTCTTGAAGCCAGTGTGACAGCTCTTATTAACCTTTAATGCCTACCAGAACTCCAGCATGATCATAATGAAATATACACAGATGGTTCTGTGCGTAGAGTGTCAAGATAGGGATGGGATTTTACTGCATTTCTAAGAAGTGAAGTCATTGCTGAAAAGTGCGAAGTGTATATTACAACAACCTAAATTATGAGAATGAAGATTGGGGGAGTTACGAGACCCTAAAATGTAACTCAGAAACAGTAATAACCAGGGCAGTTATTGTGTCTGACTCTCAATCCATTATCTGCAAAATTCAGATTGGATGGCTGCATCGTGAGTGGAATTAGGGTTCACACCTCTGACTTAAGTGGATGTTTTGCCCTTGCCATGCTGGTGTTGAGTGTAGTGAGAGAACCGACAGACTAGAGTCAAAAGCACATATATCAGGGACAGGTACCAATGGATGGTTGGGGAGGTGGGCATTGTGAATTCTGTATATATGGATCTGTTGGACAAGTACACCATGGTGGATGAGACTTATTAAGAGAGTTTGAGATTTCTTTAAGAGATAGTGGGGGGATTGAGGGGTAGGACTAAGAAAATATACAATCAACACACCACAAAACTATCAGCACATATATCCATCACCATCTTTTGAAAGAGATAGAGCTCTATAGAGGTGCCCAGGGTGTTCTGTTGTCGGTTCAGATAATCACATGACGAAATATACCAAAAATTGAAATTGAACAAAGTACCCACACGTGTTGCCGAGACCTGTAGGAGAAGCAACAGCAACACTGTTACCTATCATGTATGTCATAAAAGGTGACTAAGGAGGCTTTCGGGGTGAGATTTACTGCTCCATCCCATAGGAGTTTATAGTGACCTAGAAGCCATCCTGAAGTCATGTGTCAAGTCAAAAGGCGCAGATACCACAGCCAATCTGTAAACCATGACACTATTCATTCCATTCTCCAGACTATATCCTGCTAATATGAAGGAGTTTGAGACAGTGCTTCTCTTCCACTTACTTCCTCTGAGTAAGAGACTTCTCAAAGCATTGCACCAAGTCTGTAAATTGGGGGGGAGGGGGTTTCAAATTTGTTAACCGCCGAAGAGGGATGTGTTGAGCCACTGAATGGCGCAAATAAAACAGTGACACAATACATGTTCATTCTCTGGACTACATCCTGCTGGAAATCTAGTAGGATCATTGTCCTGCTACAAGATCCAGCAGAAGTTTGAGAATGAACACTGAAGAGATCTGTTACAGCCTTGCTGCGATATCTGTGCCTTAGGACCTGACACATCAAACTTCAGCATGGCTTCTGAGTCACTTTGATCCTATATGGGATGGGACAACACACATGCACCCCATACCCTCCTTAGCCATCTCTTATGACATGAATTGTAGGTAAACAGTGTTGCTATTCTCTGCTTCCCTTTCAGGCCCCGGCAACACAGGTAATTATATACAAATATCTGTTTATATTTTTCAGAAACTCTGTTGTTTTCCTGTTACTGAAACCATGTGAAACACAGATAATTAACAATGCACATGTATGCTCTATGATCACATGATTTTCTCATGATATATTAAGCCATCAGAATTTGACATAATCCGGACAAAGGAATTAGTGACAGATTTGTAGAACATGAGAAAAATGTTACCTGGGATTGGTGTTTTCGGAAACACACCTGCAATGAGGTATACTTTCAATTATATTATTTATTTTTCTTAACTTAAAATATGTATTTGAAAATATTGCATGCAGTCTTATGCTGCCTTGATTTACACTAATTCACATGTGACATATTCTTTCCAGAATCTGGTCTTCCTTATGGATTCTCTGAACACTCCATGATTCTGGGCAAGTTGACCTGCTGCAGCTAGAGACATTTAAGCAATCTATCACTGCACCATTGTCGTCTTGGGTGCATTCTTCCCTGTTAACTCTGCCTTCAGCTATTAATCTTTCCATGCTGTTATGTCTCTTTATATGACCAAAAAAAATACAGCTTTCTTGTTGGGATTTTGAAGGAGCCAGCCCTCTTCGACGTTTATTGATCTTAACACTTCTTGATTTGTCTTTTTAGCTGTCCATGGTATACATAAAATTCTTCTTTAGCATCTCATTTCGAAAGCTGTGATCCTTCTTTGCTACTATTTTATTTAATGTCCATGCTTCACACCCATATATTGCCACTGGAAATATGCATTTTCTGAACATACATAGTTTGGCTTTGTTGCTGGTACTTTTACACTAATACTTACGTAAAACACAAGGTTGTTCAGTTTGACAATAAATGCACATACTATTAGGTATGGATATGAAAAAATACAGATAGCAGTATACAAGACAGTTTCAACTGTAAGGTCTTTATCAAGAAAATGCAAGACAAACAGTAAAATAAAAACACTATCACAAATGAATTAGATGCATAGTGCTCCACTGATGATAGAGCTAGGTTTTAAAAAAAAAACTGTCATACTGTATTTTTCCTGTTATGGAGTTACAGGGATTATTCGAGTGGGTTGGTACACCCTTTTTTCCCCCCTTGCATTTGCACCATAAAAATCTACACCATGATTTTTGCCAAGAGTATAGTTACATTGTGCCACCGTTATTCACCTTGTAGACCCAGCACAGCCGATTTTTGCATTGTACACCCTTGAAAATAGTTATATATTGCAGTTTTGTACCCATAAGTCATTCTATCTTAATACAGATCATATTTTATTTATATTTGGGTGATGAGCTTTTGTTGTATTGTTGTTCATGTTATTTTTGTCATTCCATTTGATTTCAGGCACAGTTGTTTTATTTCGTTCTCATTCCCCATACTTTTGTAATATGCATCTCTATGGTAATACTTGTATATATGTATGTCACTGTTACCCTGAATGTCTCTGCTGTTAAATGTCTGCCATCAGATGCATTTGTGATGGTGCCTTTATTTTTATTGTTTTTTCACTGTTTGTTTTATAGTTTCCTGATAAAGACCTTATTGTTGAAACATTGAAATTGTTATGTGTATTTTTTTCATACACATACTCAATTGTCTGTCCGTTCATTGTAAAACTGAATATCTTGTGTTTAGCACAACTACTGATACTATTTTTGTATAGTGTTATTGCAATCTCACTCATTGCTTGCTTTACACTAAGAAATGTTTAATGCTGTTTTGTGGCAGAATGCATCATGTGTGTTTCATTGAGATTGTGACAGTGTGATTTATTGGAATTGTGGCAGTGTGGTTCATTGGAATTGTGATAGTGTGGTTCATTGGAATTGTGATAGTGTGGTTCATTGGAATTGTGATAGTGTGGTTTACTGGAAAAGATGTCACTAACTTACTGTATAGATCACTAAGTCAACTTCAGAAGACCTGGGCTGTTTTAAGAATGACATTGTGCTGACAAGAGTAGCATTGCTCATCAGCATTTGGATATCGAAAACAAAAAATGGGAAAGTTGAAATTCCAGAACATATTCTGCAGACATGTCCACACTCTTTTGATAATGTAAGGACCGAAACCTGGTACCTTGAGACAAAACTGCAAGAGAAATTGCAGCCCACCTGTATGTGCTGGTGAGACAGCCCACTTACCTGTATATACTGGTGAGACAGTCCATCTTCCTGCATAGACTGGTGAGGCGGCCCACCTTCTGGTATAGACTGTTGAGACAGCCCACCTATCTGTACATACTGGTGATACAGCCCACCAACCTGGACTGGTAAGCATAGGAAACTAATGACAAAAGAAGTAGAAAATGTAATAATTAATTGAGAAATAGCGTAAACAAACGAAATTAATGAGTGATTGTTCCTTTACTCCAAAAACACAAAAAAAGGAGCTATGCTTGAAATGTGGCATTACCAGAAATAAACATCACATAATGTTCATATACCAACCGAGAATTGCCAGTTGTTCTGCAGTTGTGGATAAACTAATGAGAAGATCTAAGAACTTCTGAACATATTCTGTGTGAAATGTTGCTGATCTGCCATGTTAACACTATTAACAGTGTTTTAATAGAGGGGGAAGACAGCAATACTATTGAGGCTTCCTGATGTTTACTAGTTGTTATTTCAGGTGCTATGTTCCAATGTTCAAGTCTTATGGCTTCGATGTTGTGGCACTATGGGCCAGGACACAAGAGGAAGCCAAGCAGATGTCAGAAGATTTGGGGATTGAAGTTTACACAACTGAAGTTGACAAGGTTTGATGTTTATTTCATTCTCATTCATGTTTTTAATGTGCGTTTCTACCAAAATACATTAGGTACGTGTCATACATCATTGCTGTCTTGCGTTTTTCTGTTACTAAATGTCTTCTTCTTCAGAGTTTATTCTCAAACTCCCTCTGGATCTCTCTTGTAGTAGGACAATGATCCTACTAGATTTCCAGCAGGATGTAGTCCAGAGTAAGGAAATGTGTTGTGATGAAATGATCCCTTTAGTTTTGAACAGATAACCACCTCGAATAAATCATGTGTTTTCCGCCGGGGAGCGTGAAGTACGTTGTACTGCTAGTTCCACAGTATAAATGTGTTATTTGCATCTCACAGTGGCTTGGACATCCGAGGCCCAGCACATCCGTTTTCGTCATGTTAATTGAGGTAGTGTGCTTCGCTAGCCTGTGTCAGCCTGCCTATCTGTCAACAGGCAGCAGGTGTGTAATGACTCTTCACAGAGATGATTGTTGTTCACATCTATCTCGCATGAGGTGTGAGGGAGGTGTTCCACAGCCAGTGAACTTGCCTCGTGTAATTAGACTGCCCATTGGTTACTGAAACTTTTCTCATCCACAAACCTGGTTCCGGTTTAGTTGGACCCGGGCTCTTTCACCTTCTTAGCTGAGGTGCCATTCACTGATATCATGATACCATGCATTTGGGAGCAAGGCATGTTCTCGAGCTGAACGAATTTGTTCCATTTGTGACTGAGCCCATCAGGTACTGAGCCCCTTCTCAACTAGAAGTCCAGGCCACGTGGGTGGTTAAATGTCTGAAGTTTAGCCCATTTACAATGGCAAGACAAGAACAGATATACACACTAATGATCATACAGTTAACCTTTACAACTCTGTGGTCGCAATATTGCGCCTATGAGCACAGGCTCCATTGTGCCTGCAGGCGCAATCCCGCTACATAGGATATCGCCAGATTCCCGAGTACAGAACTTCACAAAGTAATGATCCCGTGACGTATAAAACCCGCCAAACGAAGCTAGGAATACGTCACAGTTTAAAGGTCAAATTCCTTTATACATTACGATTACAAGAAGGGAGAAAGCCGGCTGGTTTTGTCAACGAATTTCTAGAGCAACGTTGACCATTTTGTAGCCAAATTTTACTATCAAATTGAGTACCGCGTGGCATGGCTAAGTGATCGTGACTACATGTTTTAATTGTTGTTTTTTGTGTTTAATATGTTATTATTTGATAAGAATGTTTGTGTAGTTGTTCAAAAACATAAAAATAATATGTATCAGGGGTGCCACGTGTGTGCATAGACAATAATTACGCTGTGTATCTGCCTAGACCTAGTGTTGACCGGACGGACGTTATTTGCGATTTCTTCACGTTTTATTAGTTTTTTTAGTTCATATTATATTAGTTTGGATATAAAACAATATATATACAATAAGTATAGGTATTTATGAGGATTTTATCAATGTTTCCACACATTGCTCAAGTATTAGGGTTGTCAAGAAGTTATATGAGCGATTTGAAAATGGCGGTTTGCGATTTTTTTCCCGAATTTTCAACTTCACAACTTGCTCACAACTATCATATCATACATACAACAACAACAAAAACATGACTATATTCACTATTCACTCCTTTATTTAGATATGCAAAAATTATTCTTATATCTTTTAAAACAAAAAAGTTATCACGTTTTCAAAACATCCACCATCAATAATGCAAATTTTCCAAAAATGAATTCAGGCCCCAGGGGATGTTTCTTAATTTTTAATTCAGGGCCCTAAAGGTTAAAATGATGTTGAAATCTGTGAACAAAGAGACTTGGCTGAACAGATGGGCCATGGGAAACATTGAGAGAGAAAACTACAAATATATGACTAGCCTAAATCCGAAAGACATCAACCTCCTGGGAAGGTATGACCAGAGTATTATCATCTGACTTCGTACCCAACATATCGCCTGTGTGTTGCCATGGCCCGAAAGGGGAGTAAAGAATAGCAACACTGTTTACCTTCCATGCATGCTGTAAAAGGCAACTAAGGAGGTTATGGGATAGAGTTAGCTGTCCCATCCCATATAGGGTAGTGACCCAAAGCCATGCTGAAGTCGGATATGTCAGGCCGAAAGGTGCAGATATCGCAGCAATGCTGTAAACTATGACACAACGCATTCCGTTCTCCGGACTACATCCTGCTAATCTGCAGTAGTTTGAGAACGAACGCAGAAGAAGAAGTACCCAACATATACAGCTTAACAGTCACCTGAACAGAGCACAACAACAACACACTCCATGTTGTCGGCTCCACACTCATCCTTACAAAACTGTTTACCATCATTTTTACGTTTGTGTGCATGGTTGATGGTGTTAAATCATGAATGTCAATTGTAGTATATTTAAGTTAGTGGACTCTATTTATATTGTTGGTTTTGGTTAGGATTTAGGATTAGGCTATATTACACCAGAGTGTTGCCAGGGCCCAAAGGGGAGCATGGAATAGCAATGTTTACCTTCCATTCATGTCATAAGAGACTACTAATGTGGTGGATTTGGCTATCCCATATAGGGTCACGGTGACCCAGAAGTCATTCTGAAGTTAGATGTGTCAGGCAGAAAGGTGCAGATATCACATGAAAGCTGTAAACCATGACACACATCATTCTTTTCTCTAGAGTACATTATGCTTATCTGCAGGAATTTTTGAGAACAAACGCAGAAATGTATTAGTTGTAGAATGAGCAATTAGAATTAGAGAATAGGCTGTTAGGTTTAGGCTGTATTATTTGTAGAATGAAGTTATGATTGGGTTGTATTATTTGTAGAATGAACTGTTAGAATTAGGCTGCATTATTTGTAGAATGAACTGTTAGAATTAGGCTGCATTATTTGTAGAATGAACTGTTAGAATTAGGCTGCATTATTTGTAGAATGAACTGTTAGAATTAGGCTGCATTATTTGTAGAATGAACTGTTAGGATTAGGTTGTATTATTTGTAGAATGAACTGTTAGAATATCAAATAAGTTGTTAAAAATTAGTTGTCACAGACATATTTCTTTCATCATTTTTTTTTAAAATGCAAAATAAATGAGGTGATATTATTGGCACGTGAAGTCAGTCTATATTTATTTAGAGTGTGTACACGCAATCATGATATATTTAGAATAGGGAAGGCCTGCTAGTTACAGTAGGAGGTACCCTGTAATTTTTCTTGGTAAAGACCTTAGTTGAAATGCCAATTTAGTGTGTTTTGTAAACTGTTAACTATATTGTTTTTACGTCTTTGAATTGTAAAATTTATTATTTTGTGTTTTTCTTTCAGGTTTTACTTCACAAAGATGTTGATCTTGTAATCATCAGCTGCTCGCCACACCTTCAGGCTCACATAGCAGCAAAAGCTATTGGAATTGGCAAACATGTCCTTTGTAGTCCTCCATCTGGTCCACATAGCCGGGACACTCTTCCAATGGTGCATGCATCGAGGTATTACCCTCGACTCATGTCCTTGATGTGCAATGGTCTCCGGTTTCTTCCATCGGTTGTGAAAATGAGAAAACTTATTAAAGAGGGATTTATCGGTGAAATTACTATTTGTGAAGCCAAAGTTCATTATGGGCACAGGTTGAGAAATACATTTGATTGGATGTGCGATGAAATGATGGGTGGTGGAGTGCTGAATATGTACGGTGGTATGGTGGTGGATATTCTAAGTCATGTGACTGGTCAGCGAGCCACAAGGGTGCAGGGAATATTGAAGACTTACACAAAACAAACAGAAAATGTGAAAGGCATTCGAGAAATTACTAGCGATGACTTCTGCTCATTTCAGATGGAATTAGACGGTGGAGCTTGTGCAACAGTCACGTTAAATGGACATATGCATGGGCAATTTATTCAAGAGCTTACTGTTGTGGGCTTTAAAGGAAGACTAGTGTTAAAGGGAGCTGATTTATATGGGCAAAAACATGATCGAGTTAAGGAAGAGCTACTTCACTTTGATCCTGTGAATTACAAAGATTTAGAATCTCTCGGGATTAATGACAAAGTCAGAGGAGAGATTCCAGTACCTTATATGAAGGGTGTTATTAGGATGGTTGAATCTGTTCGAGATGCATTCCAGCAAGTTGAAGAGAGACAAGGATGGAGTCCTGATCCCCTGGATATATCTGCTACTTTTGAGGATTGTTTTTATGTCCAGTCTGTCGTGGATGCGGTTAGGTCAGCGAGCAAATCTCGTCATTCGGTGAAAGTTGTGCTGACAGATGTCGAACCTGAATCTAATCCATTTCTCTCCACGGCTATGAGAAGAAGTACCTTCTCTCTCCATTGACTTACCTGACTTGATAGTGAAAAAAAAAAGATATTTATTTTTGCCTCTATGGATGAGGCATGCACATGCTCTGTATATGTTTCAATAAACTTAGGAATATATTACTACTTGTTATATCAGGGCGATAATATGTGGTTTTTATCTTACTTGAACAATGATATGATATTGTTATCTCCCTTTAACAGTGCTAGTGATTTGCTTACCTTCCCTGGGCAGTGTTTGTTAGTCATTTAACTCCCTTGAATGCTGATTTTGACTCTTTTACCTCCCTTGAACAATGTTTTGTAATGCTCACGTGCGCTGATATTAAACTCAAGTGGAGACAAAAAAGAGTGCAGATGGAATTTCAGACAACAAAGGTGCAGGTTCAAACCACATCACAGTCAACAGTGCATCGGATAATTCAGAAAGCACTGGTAACCTACTGAACATATATATATATGCATATACAGCTTAGAAATTCACTACACCTAAAGCAAATTCTTGGTTGATCGCAGTGTTCTGATCATTATTATGATATGCTACCAATAAATCCAAGAATATTGCCAGTACAACGTCGACGGCGAAAATTTGAACCAAGAGCAAGTTCAAGTGAGTTGTGTTAGTGAACCAGGCTTACTTACTATTGAGCCAACATTTTGTCAAATGACAAAACAGTATTAAACATGGCACAAGTACGATGAGAGTGTAAGGAATGAACTGTTGAGATAATGTCTGTGGTCAGATATATTGAAAAAAACAGAAACTGAAATGGTTGTGCCACATAATGAGAATTAACATATATGATGCTCACAAACAAGAACTCTTCTACCCCTGAAGCTGCAAGGCATAAAGAGAAAAGAAAGAAAAAAGTACTGTATACTCATGGAACATAGATAGAAAGTTGTCATATGGTCCATGTTGAGAATCACTGATTTTGCACAACCCAAGCAACATTTGGTCTTGGAGCCACAGCTAAAGCTCTCATCCTTACATTTAATAGCAGGTGTGAATCCACACTATCTGAATCCAGCTCACCGCCGAAGACAGATGTGTTGGGCCATTGGCGCAAATAAAACGGCAACACAACGCATTTCCATTCTCTGGACTACATTCAACTGGAAATCTTATAGGATCATTGTCCTGTTACAAGAGATATCCAGTGGGAGTTTGAGAATGAACGCTGAAGAAGAAGAAGAAGAATCCAGCTTGGAAAAGACAGGCATTCTTGATTGTAGTGTACAGTATTTTGCGTTGTTTATATTATCCATAAAGCTGTATTTTGTATGGGCATTCAAAGAATAAAGATCAAAACTAAATTGCCTATTTTACTCAGTTTTCTTTTTAATTATGTAAAAGTGGCATATTGAAGTCACAATGATACGGTGGTACTTGTGTGGTCACAAGTAGATATATTGAACTATGCAGTAATTAGCCAGGTGGCAACCAGGGCCTGGACACCTAGTAGAAGGTGCAAAGAATAGGGCCCCTATTTTCTTTTCAGTTGTGTCATAGGATTTGACTGACAACTGGTCACCATGAACAAAATCATCATCTTCACATCTTGTGGGGCCATCAGAATTTTAGAAAGACATTTGGTGGGGCATGGTTAAAAAAAAGATTGGGAAACTGCACTAGATTGTTAAAAAATAATAAACAACTGATCACTACACGCAGTTTCTCCTGTGTTTCTCTACATTCATTAAAGTACAGATGATAAATATTCTGTGTAATAAGACCTTGTCAGTAGAGGTGAGAAAGAGAGTTCTGCAGTGTTATATAACTCCTATACAAACATATGGGTGCAAGTCTTGGACAATAAACAAACTGGAAAGTGGGAAATTAGAGGCAACAGAGATGTGGTTCTACAGAAGAATGCTAAGAATACCATGGACTGCCAGAAAAACTAATGTAGAGGTGTTGAAAGAGGCAAATATGAAGCGGACCTTAATCAACAATATAAGAAAAAGGCAATCTTATTTTTTTGGCCACTTCATGAGACAGGTAGGTTTAGAGAACATAGTCACAACAGGCAAAATTGAAGGCAACAAAGACATAGGGCGACAACATGAGAAAATATTAGACAGTTTGACAACCTGGCATGGCAAGGAAACAACGACCTTGATACATAATACTGTGGAGAGCCATGACCGCCTACGACAGCCGGCATGACACCTGATGATGATGATGATGATCATACAGTTCCTATGACTGTGTGAAGAGTGAACACACACATTTGGTTGAGTCTGTGGGTCAATGGCCCACTAGACATGCAACAGAAAACCTTAGTAGATGATATGCCGTAATATTGAGGCTCTCTTATGGAAGTTTTGTAGCATGTCATCTATACAATTACCAGCCCCCTCTGAGTAGAAGGCTTCTTCAATAGGTATTGCACTAAGCCAAAGATTGTCCTGGGTATGAAAAAGCTCAGAAAAATAACCCTGCTGCAATAGAAAGTCAGAGCTAATCGCTCACAATTCCTGGAGTTATCAATCAAGAGTGAACATTTAATATTCATGTATCATCTGTAAGCAGGGCAGTAGATATGTCTTCGTTTAGGGGGAGGCGGGGTGTCATCTTTTTTTTAAAGCTTATTTGTTGTCGTTTAGTTATTGATGATCTGTTCGTCGTTGGATCATCATCACTACACTCACGACAAGTTCATAGGTGCGAAGAACTCTCCTTGTGTGCATCCGCCATTACACAATGGCTGACCATTATTCTTTCTCGCCAACGAATCCGCTCCTTTCTAGCGACACCACATTTCAAACCGAACTCCCTTATTATAGTCATGGAACAAGAGTCATCGTCACTTATATAGTCATTTGTTCGTGCGTTTTCCCGTAGGACGTTCAAAATGCCTGCCCGATCCATCGCTCTACCAACAGCCGTAGTAGCAGCGTGTGCTGCCAGCCTATCTGCTCCCTCATTACCCCTGACTCTGGCACAAAAATAAAAATCACTTTACGCACATAGGAATTCTTCACTGCATCCAGCCACTGTTCTCGAATGTACCCCACCCGAACTTTCACAATCGAGTCACTGAGTATACAAGAATGCTCGCAGTCTGCGAGCACACCTATTTCAAAGATTTGATTACTGCCAAAATCTCCATTGTCATGTTGCTTGTCGTCTGAGTAAATGCATCATATTCCTCTCCGATGGTCTCCCCCACCTTTGAGCCGTGAATGCCCAGGTACTCCTGATGTGCTCTCAACCGACCCATCTGTATATATAATCCTATCACCTCCCCTGGAATTCTACCAATCAGAGCGAGCACCTCCGACTCCACCACTGTGGGACACCATTCTCTGCACTCTCTATTTGGTGTTATTATTAATTTGTAGGCTGTCGTACAATCTAAGGGCGCCCGAATCCATTCCAAACCAGGTAGCACATCCTTCAATCTGCACACACACTGTAAATATCCTCTGCGCGCTCCATCCACGACTTTCTTCTCTTAAGTCGACTGCCTTTCACTTTGAGAATTTCAGGGTGTAGAGTGTGCTCTTTATCAGCGGTGATGTGTATGTAGTTCCGCGTCCTGCACATTTGTATTCTTTGCTTTGCAGTTGGGCAATCAAGTAAGTATCGCATAGCCCGTGTCGACGTATCTCTCATACACCCAAAAATGATTCGTATTGCCTCATTCTGGATTCTATCCAATCTTTCTGCTTGAGTCTGACTCAGTGTCAGAATCACCAGTGCGTACTCCACCACCGCCACTAACAATCCCTGATAGAGCAGAAATAGTAGTCTCTGTTTACATTGAGCAGCAGCCATAATTTTCATCGCCGCAAGACCTTTATACGCCTTTACAATGATGTGGTCAACATGATCTTTGAAACTTACTTCGGTTCAACATAACCCCCAAGTATTTCATTGTGCTGGTTCTCTCGAGGACATCCCCTTGCAAGGTAATAGATAACATGGGCGTGTTTACTATGTGATTATTTAGGGGTAACCATGTTATCAATGCTTTTAATGGATTAACAAAAGCTCCAGAATTACTGCACAACTCCCCTATACGATTATTGATATATTATTTAAGGAAAACACGGGGGGGGGGGGGGGGTAATCACCGACATGGCAACTAAATATACATAGATATTTGTAGCTTTACCTTTTTTTAAAAAAAATCTGCTTCCATGTACTAAATATCATATTCCTATTTTTATTATCTTTTATATGCGGGTTTGTTGTTTGCAAGAATATATTGTTGCCTGGGTACTGAGGTGTACAACTCAACATTAACTCTTACTGTAATTACCGTGCGATGGACGCATGACATCGAAGGCATTATGAACAGCACACGGAAGAAGCTGGGCAGCTTGCACAGTACCGGGAGGCTTACATGATGGCAGTGAAGTCAACGTTCTGTACATGACACGTCACATATATAGATGATTATCGTAATTGCAGGTACATATAAAGTATGTTGAACAAAAGGTAGACAAAGATACAAGTGGGTGGAAAACAGGATATGGTCGACTATCATCATAGGTTCACCATTAAGAGATGAGACTAAATATGAAGATCCATTGCAGTCAACCTTCGTTGCGGAGAAGGTGCACATGTTGATGGGGATATATTTGCAATAATAGTATCATCATCATCATCATCATCATATATACCGCCGAAGACGGATGTGTTGGGCCATTGTCACAAATAAAACGGCAACACAACGCATTTCCATTCTCTGGACTACATTCAACTGGAAATCTTGTAGGATCATTGTCCTGTTACAAGAGAAATCCGGTGGGAGTTTGAGAATGAACGCTGAAGAAGAAGAAGATGATCATCATATACCGTCCCCGCAACGAAGGTTGGCTGCAACAGACCTCCAACATCCCGTCTCTTGTTTTGGTGGTGCACTCTGCTAGACCTGTCCATCTTGTGATGTTACTCTCCCACTTGTATCTTTGCATACCTCTTACTCGCTTCCCTTCGATTTTACCCTCAAGTAAAGTCTTCAACAGGGTATCATGTCTTATAATGTGTCCAGAATATTTTATTTGCCTGATCTTTATTTCCCTTAATAATTATTTCTTCATATTAAGTGTTGTTAGAATCTCTTTGTTTTCTTCTCTTTTGTGCTTCTTAAGTAGTGGTATGAATATTGATGATGTTAGGTCTTAATAATAATAATCCATTAGGTCTACGTGCGCCACACTGGAGACTACCTATTCGCTAAACCGTTTGTTGCCTTTCAGTGTCAGGGGTAGAATAGTGTTCTGGAGACTACCTATTCGCTAAACCGTTTGTTGCCTTTCAGTGTCAGGGGTAGAATAGTGTTCTGGAGATGGCTCTCGTGTGTGCTGAGTAGGCCTATACTGTGGAATTTGTCGCCTCTTTTATTTCGGTGGTCCATCGTTTTCGTGGTCGGCCTCTAGGTCTGCCTTCACTGTATCTGTATAGCATAGCTGTGGTATGTTGTCTAATGGTAGTCTGCTGATGTTTGCAAGCCATTTGATCTGCTGTCTCTTAATATATTTCAAGATTGGGGTGGTGCTGGTTCTTTGTCTAATGTCCTCATTCTTCACTCTTAGCGATATTCCTAGGATTATGCGTAAGCATGTAATTTCACCGTGCTTCATAGATTACAGCAAAGCATTTAATAAGGTGAAGCAATCAGAGATTATATAACTGCTAGAAAATCATAACGTTGATGGGAAAGATCTAAGAATAGTAATAAATATGTATTGGAAACAAACGGCTGCGATGAGAGTTAGGCTAACAACACTATAGGTAGATTTCAAAAGATATAAATGGGTATCAGGCAAGGTTGTGTAATGTTACAGGACCTTTTCTCCCTGTATAAAAAATACAGTATGCGAAATATAGAAGATATGCCAGGAATAAAAGTGGGAGGATGCAATATAAATAACTTGAGATATGCTGATGACACAGTACTGATCGCAGGAAGCGAACAAGAACTACACGCCCTATTAGATAAAGTAGTGAAAACAAAGACCTCAGTTTAAACAAGAAGAAAAAAGAAATAATGGTTGTCTCGAAAAGACATAGGCCTACACCACCAAGAAGCAACATAATAATTAATGACACAAAATTAGCACAAGTTGAAAAAGTGAAATATCTTGGCACCCTGTTAACATCAGAAGGTAGATGTTCAAGTGAGATAAAGAGCCGAACAGCACAGGCCAAATCAGCATTCCAAAAAATGAGAACCATTTTGTGCAATGAAAGACTATCAATGCAGACCCGAATTCGAGTGCTGAGATGTTATATCGAATCAATTATTTTTTTATGGATGTGAAGAATGGACTGTAAACACACAAAAATAAAGCGAATTTGAGACTACAGAAATGTGGTTTCTGAGAAGAATTATGAAAATACCATGGACAGCTAAGAAAACTGGCGTAAAAAGATAAATCATATCAAACATTAGGGGCAAACAGTCAAGGTTTCTGGGGCATGTGTTGAGAAGAACACAGCTTGAACACTTAATCAATCAATCAATAAACCCATAACCCTTCAGGGTCGTAGGGGTACCACATTGGATGCTTCAGCACACAGAGTCCTCCAGCGAATTCTATCGTCAGCGATGCGGATGAGTGTGGAAATATCTAGCCCTGTCCATTCCTTGATGTTGTCTGTCCATGTCTTTATTTGTCCTCCTCTGCTTCTTCCACCCTCGACAGTTCCCTGCAGTATTGTTTTTGACAAGGAATCGTGCCTGCATACATGTCCGAACCATGCTAGTTTTCGTCGTTTCACTATTGAAAGCAATGGCTCCTGGACACCTGCACTCATCTCTACTTTATTTCTTACGTACACATTGGTCTTATGTTCCCTATAGGAAATTCGTAGAATTCTTCTGTAGCATTTATACTCGAAAGCCTGTAATCTTCTCTCCATGTCCGCAGTGAGTGTCCAACTCTCACAACCATACAACACAACAGAAAGCACCAGCGACCTATACAGTTTGATTTTCACTCCAACACTGATGTTGCTTTTCCAAATCACAGTTAGCCTTGACAATGACGCTAAAGCCATCTCCAGCCTTATTTTTAGTTCTGCTTTGCATTTACCATCGCTGCATATACTGGATCCGAGGTATTTGAAGGTATACACCTCTTCAAGCTTGTGTCCATTCATCATGATATTAGTCTGGTTTTCTGTGTCTCTGCTGTTTACCAAAATTTTGCTCTTATCTGAATTGATTTCCATTCCGTACTTGCTGGTAACTTTTTCTAACTTTGATGTTAATTCTTGCAATGATTGTTCTGACCCAGCTATAAGATCAATATCATCAGCGAAACGCAAGTTGCAAATAGGGCGACCTCCGATCGATATAGACGTGTTGTAGTCATGCAATGCTTCTTGTATGATGTGCTCTAAGTATATGTTAAAAAGTACTGGGGACATTACGCATCCCTGTCGAACTCCCACAGTTGTTTTGAAGAACTCTCCAATTGTATTGTGTGACAAGACAGCACTATTTGCATTTTCGTACAGAGCTTCAATAATGTCTATAATTGTGGTGTCAAAATTAAATTTCCTTAGTATGTGCCACAGACCATCATGCCAAACACGATCAAAGGCCTTTGTAAAGTCAATGAAGTTGTGGTATAAATCACGTTGGTGTTGAATATGTTTTTCGATTAGTGTTCGGATGTTAAATATTTGTTCAACGGTGCTTCTGTTTGCTCTGAAGCCAGCTTGTTCTTCTGCAATTATTTCTTCCGACTTGTGTTTTATTCTGTTAAGTAGTATTTTGAGCATCACTTTACTGGGGTGTGTTATAAGGCTAATTGTTCTGTAATTTGTACACACTTTCAAATTTCCTTTCTTGGGAATTGGTATTATTAGTGATTGTGTCCACTCAGTGGGCCATTGTTTTGTGTTCCATATATTTTGGTCATAATATTTACCACATTAATGCCCCCGTATTTCAACAATTCTGCTGGAATGTTGTCTATACCAGGTGACTTCCCTCCTTTCAATGTTCGTATGGCCTCTTTTATTTCATCTACTAGAATTTCTGCATTTCCTATTTCTCTGTTGTTTAGTTCAGAATTCTGTAATATCGTGTAGTCAGGATTACACTTGCAGTTATACAGCTCCTTGCAATACTCTGTCCATCTTTTCACTATATCTGTTGTTTCATTGAGTATCTTTCCGTGTTTGTCTTGTATTGTAGATATCGTTGGTCTATTTGGATGTGTTATCTTTCTTAGAGTGTCGTATGCTACATTACTGTTTCCGCGCTTAATACCTTCATTGATGGTTTCGCATTTTTCCTCTAGCCACACTTCTTGTGCTTGTTTCATTTTCCTTCTGATGTTTTTGTTTATTTTGCTATATTGCCCTGACATTTCAGGGGCCTCTTTCTTAATCTTTTTCATTTCTCTCCGTTCGTCACACAATTTTAGGATGTCATCTGTTACCCAAGGTTTGTGTGTTATTCTTCTTGTCCCTAGTATTTCTGTTGCTGATTCTAATAAAGTTCCTTTCATGGTTTCTGTGAGAGAATTAACATCTTCATTTACAAGGTTCAAAGCTGCAAATTTTCCTCCCACTGTTGCCTCAAATATCTCTGCTATTTCTGGATCTTTCAATTTTTCTAAATTAAATCTTAATCGTGTGCATTTGTTTTGCGTATGATTCTTTTTCAGATAAGTTTTTAACCACTGACAAAGAGAAAAGTTACTAGATGGACTTGTATTGTGGCATGGTAGAAGCTTACCAACCGAGCTTATTGACAACACAAGTGACAGAGTCGTGGAGAAACATGATCGCCTACGCCATTCGGCATAACGATTGATTGATGTCATTTCAGTTGGCAAAAGGTTACATTTGTCTTGTGCTGTCGTTGTTTGGCATTGGTAACAAAGTTGGCATAATAATCGTTTTAAATAGTGTTATTTTGGTGTTTTAATCTATTTTGATCTATATTTTTATTCATTTTGTTTGATTTGTGTCATTTGCCCTGCTTTACGGCATCTTATGTGTTGCTTCATCTTTGCTGCTCTTGCCGAAAAAAACACTGGCATGGAGACATTAGTAAAAAAAAAATTTAAAAAAATGAGTTCTCCAAACAACTCTATCCTCAAATTTCGGAGTAGTGTAGAAAAATCATGCCCAGAACATTCCTTGATGTTATCAATCCAGAATTCTCTCTTTCGCCTATTCTCCTTCAATCTTCGACAGTTCCTTGCAAAATAATTTTAGAAAATGAGTCGTCTCTCGTTACAAAAGATAACCAAACAAGAGTACGCAGTTTCACCACTGACAAAAGTTGTTCTTGATAGCCTGCAAGTTTATTTATTTATATTATAGTTTATTTATATTGTTACTTCTTCATAGTAATCATTGCATTTCTAAGGAAAGCTAGTCACATGACCACGGTGACGTAATTATTATTACTACGCTTCGACCGTTAGAAGAGAAATGCACATTTATTTACATCTGCTAATATATTTACATTAACGAACAGTAACAACTTCAAAATTTATATATGCATTCCAATTTGTTTTATTAAAAGCAAAATAAACACTAATGCATCTAAGATACTGCATAGTTTAATTTGTTTTGCGGAGGAATACATATGAAAACGATTACGCCATCTTTGTTGACAAACTTTAGCTGAAGAAATACCAGTTCGCAGATAATTTCAAGATTATATTTAAGAATGAAGTGGCAATACAAAGAAGAACATCCATTCGAAAAGAGACGCGCAGAAGGAGAAAAAATTCGCAAGAAGTACCCTGACAGAGTTCCTGTATGTATATTTCTTATGATCGAAAGCAATATTATGAATTCATAGCCGAGTTTGAGGTGTTTGCTTTTTTCCCTTTAAAATGCGCATGATTATTTATTAATTAGGATCTATAGTAGTGATTATAATGGTATTTTAATTATTTATCTACATATTATTACTTATAGAATAATCTGTGCGTGAGGGGATTGTATTGTTCTAAAACAAGTGTTTTGTGCTCAAAATTTGACTTGTAATGTGTAGCTTAGAGGTCAACACTCAACTTACTATCTATTATTATCTATACGTTTTTATTTCTGCATCCATATTACGGACGGCTCATAGTTGAGTTATAATCATAGACATTTAGCAGTTATTAACTGACTTCAACACTATGTAGAAAAAGTAAAGTTAACCCATAACATTTATTAATGCCGTAGGAGTGTGAGATGTTAGTGATCTCACATTTCAGTGACTGCTATATGAAAGAGGTAGCCATCTTCTCTCCCTTGCAGGCTTTACCTCCCGGATTAATCAAGTGCACAATTAACCTTTAGGGCCCTGAATTAAAAATTAAGAAACTTCCCCTTGGGCCTGAATTCTTTTTTGGTTTATTTGCGTTATTGATGGTGGGTGTTTTGAAAACGTGATAACTTTTTTGTTTTAAAAGATATCAAAGTAATTTTTTCATATCTAAATAAAGGAGTGAATAGTGAATATAGTCATGTTTTTTGTTGTTGTATGTATGATATGACAGTTGTGAGCAAGTTGTGAAGTTGAAAATTCAGGGGAAAAAAATGGCAAAACGCCATTTTCAAATCGCACATATAACTTCTTGACGACCCTAATACTTGAGCAATGCGTGGAATCATTGATAAAATCCTCATAAATACCTATACTTATTATATATATATTGTTTTATATCAAAACTAACATAATATGAACTAAAAAAACTAATAAAATGTGAATAAATCGCATATAACGTCAGTCTGGTAAACACTAGGTCTATCCCAACACGCAGCGTAATTATTGTCTATGCACACACGTGGCACCCCTGATACATATTATTTGTGTGTTTTTGAACGACTACACAAACATTCTTATAAAATAACAACATATTAAACATAAAACATAACAAAACATGTATTCACGATCACTTAGCCATGCCACGCGGTGCTCAATTTGATAGTAAAATATGGCTAAAAAATGGCCAACGTCGCTCTAGAAATTCGTTGACAAAACCAGTCGGTTTTCTCTCTTCTTGCAGTCGTAATGAGTAAAGGAATTTGACCTTTAAACTGCGACGTATTCCTAGCTCCGTTTGGCGTGTTTTATACGTCACGGGATCATTACTTTGTGAAGTTCCGTACTCGGGAATCGGGCGATATCCTATGTAGCGGGATTGCGCCTGCAGGCACAATGGAGCTTTGCTCATAGGCACATTATTGCGACCGCAGAGTCGTAAAGGTTAAGGCTGGGAGGCGTTGCATTCTGAAAAACATTTTCGCCTTATCTATGGAATTAATCCAGGACCACTCATATGCAAAGCCAGCGTGCTAGTCACTGCACTACATGGCCCCCTAAAACTTGTTTCCAATATGCCTCAGCACTATGAGGATACCATTAATTACGTGCTTTTTCTCCCACATTATGTCATGTTGATGGTTTCTGTTGCTTTCTTATTAATTAAACCCACCCCTCATTCTCAGAGTTTCCATATTTAAAAAAGCACTAGTCTCTTCAAAAAAGCACTAATATGTTGGGAAACTAACCATTTTTTTCATAAAATATGTCAACATACAATTCATTATATCAGGTAATGTTAGAGTGACGGTTATTCTAGATCTGTTAACTCTAAGTTATACTCATCATCTTCAGTTTCTATAGCTATTTCATGCACCGCGCTAGAGGGTAGAGCCATGTGCTGTTATACTGGAAGAGGCTCATGGTTGAGGTAAGGGCCATTACTCTATGACATGGGGGCCAATGGCATCTAATTACACAAGACAAGTTCATTGTTAGCAGAACACCTCATATGAGATAGACAATTGATTCAAGTCTAAATTCCTGCTCCTCGAAAACTGCCACCCAGAGACACATTTTGATCTGCAACGCCCAAGGACACAGTGGGTGATAAACCATCTGGCACAGAGCACATACTCATTTGTCTTGCGACAGATAGGCTGTCACAAAATTGGGAAAATTAAATAAAATCATGCCAACATCTAATGTGCTGTGCTAGAAGGCACATATAACACAGCTCTGCTGTACACCAGCAGCACAACATACTGCATGTTCCCTGGCAGAAATCACAGAAATTTTGTGTTGGTTATCAGGGAAGGAAGGAGGTTGACATTCTTCTAACTCCAAGTAGCACTCATGTTTGGCAATGCCACATTTCAAGCCCAGTTCCTTTATTATTTTATTTTATTAATTTATGGACATGGAATCATCACCCTCATTAATTTCATATGCTTGTTGTTTCTAATAAGAAACTATATGTATATTCTTATATATGTGTTCTCATGACCTGTTGCTCTGCCACTGATCACAGTAGTAGTGCAAACTAGCAGATTCGCCCTGTCTTTGCCCTGAACAACCACATGATTATGCAAAAAAAAAAGAGAATTATTCTTTCTTTTTCAGCATTCATTCTCAAAACTGTCGGGGGGGGGGGGGGGGCGCTCTCTTGTAGCAGGACAATGATCCTACTATATTTCCAGCAGAATGTAGTCCAGAGAATAGAAAGGTGTGATGTCACTGGTTTTTTGCAACATTGGACCAACACATCAGTTTTCAGTGAATGACACATTCCAACTTTGAAACCACTGCTCTTGAATGCAGCCCATCGCCCGTATGTTGTCGGGGCCCGAAAGGGGAGCAAAGTATAGCAAAACTGTTTATCTTCCATGCATGTCGTACAAAGCGACTAAGAAGGTTATGGGATGGAGTTGGCTGTTCCATCCCATATAGGGTCAGTGACCCAAAGCCATGCTGAAGTCGGATGTGTCAGGCTGAAAGGCGCAGATATCGCAGCAATGCTGTAAACGATGACACAACGCATTCCGCTCTCCGGACTACATCCTACTGATTTGCAGGAGTTTGAGAACAAACGCAGAAGAAGAAGAAGAATGCAGCCCATTAAATTTTTCTTATTTAAGCTCAAAGCTTTACATACCACTTAAAGCTGGAATCTTTTGTATATGAAAGCAGGAAAAGAGGGATAAAATGGCATAGAGAATTTACTTCTTTTTGAGCTCTTTCATACCCAGAAGACTCCCATTTTCAGTCATATAAAAGAAATCTCTGATGATAACTCCCCAATTGCACATAGGAAACAAGAGCTTCATAACACCAAAGTTGGTGTGTTGGACTGTTGGCTTATATAAAATGGTGACACTTTGCAGTTCCATTTTCTAAACTACATTCTGCTGGAAATCTAGTAGGAATATCCTGCTGCAAGAGAGATCCAATGGGAGTTGGATAATGAATGCAAACACAAAAAAGAGCTTTATTGATCATAATTCTTGGGGATCCAAACAAATAAACCTTTACACTGGAGTAAGCTCCCTTTTCATGTTGGTAGCAGAAGATTTCAGTGCCATACATAGTAACAAGTAGGATCATGTTTCTCCACAACTCTGTCTGCTATGTTGTTAGTAAGTTCATTTGGTGACATTCTCCCATAATGATGATAACTAGTTCAACAATTTATCTCATTATTTCTCTCAGTCTTCCTCCGTCTCGTGTTTTTAGTAAGTTCAGTTGCATACGTTCTCCCATGCCATGATGACAAACCATCCATAACTTTTTTTGTCTTCCTATGTTTCTTGTGTTTTTAGTTTGTTCATTTGGTGACATTCTCCCATGCCATGATGACAACCCATCCAACAACTTCACTCTGTGTCTTTCTCTGTTTCTTGTGTTGTTAGTTCAGTTGGTGACATTCTCCCATGCCAAGATGACAACTCATCTAATAACTTTTCTTTGTCTTTCTGTTTCTCCCATGCCATGATTACAACCAATCCAACAACTTGTCTTTGTCTTCCTCTGTCTCTTCTCCTCTTGATCTTTCTGCGGGTTACTAAATGCTCAAGTTTTGCTCTTCTCATCACATGCTCTAAACATCTTGACTGTCTACCTATATGTTTTTGTTATAGCTTGTCTCTTTACTGCAGCATCTCTGAGAACTCTATACATTAGATTTCGTAACTGTCCATGACATGAAATATATAGGTGAAAATATTGGGTGACTGTTTCTGCCAACATCTGCATGCCATTAACAACAGACCGCCTACTCCTGTTACTGTGCATTTCAATGGCATTGGTCATCGTGGTGCTTGTGACATTCAGGTATGTCACTGCAGTAAGATCTTGCACCATAGATGATAGAGCTAGATATGTCCTTGAAAATGGCTATATATTACAGTTTGGTACTCTTAAGACATTTGGTCTTAATACAGATCATTTATTTATTTAGATTTTGGTGGTGGACTTGTTGTGCTGTCATTCATCTTTGTTTTCAGGCATGGTTGTTTTATTTTATTCTCGTTCCCTATATATTTTTAATGTGCATCTCTACTACAATACTTGTCATTGTTACTTTGGATGTCTCTGCTGTTAAATGTCTGACATCTAATGCTTTTATGATAGTGCCTTTATTTTTTACTGTTTTCATTGTTCACTTGTTTGTCTTGTATTTTCTTGAAAAAGACCTTAAGTTGAAACTTTCTTGTATACTATTATTTGTATTTTTTCATACCCGTACCCTATAGTCTGTGCGTCCATTGTAAAGTTGATTGACCTTGCATTTTATGTAAGTATTTCTTCTTCCGTGTTAATTCTCAAACTCCCCGCTAGATCTCTCTTGTAGCAGGACTTGTAGCAAATCTTGTGGCCTACTAGATTTCCAGCAAGATGTATTCCAGAGAATGGAAATGCTTTGTGTTGCCATTTTATTTGTGCTGACACATCTACAGGAAGTACTATTGTTATACAGTTTTGTAGTAGTCTCACTTATTATTAACGGTTCATGGTATTTTCGGCATTCGTCTCATAAATCACCAATAATCATACACTTTGATTTTATTTCAGGTGATTGTTGAGAAAGCACCTAAAGCCAGAGTCGGTGAACTGGACAAGAAAAAGTACTTGGTACCATCCGATCTGACCGTTGGTCAGTTCTACTTTCTTATTCGTAAACGCATCCATCTGAGACCAGAAGACGCCCTTTTCTTCTTTGTTAACAACACAATCCCACCCACTAGTGCCACCATGGGGGCTCTTTATCAGGTATATTTTCTTTACTTTTGTAAAAGGTTGTTTTTAATCAGCTCTGTAAATGTAATGGCTTCAAATATAATAATCCATGCCAAAGACAGATGTGTCAGGCCATTAATGCATATAAAATGGCACCACTATGATTGTCTATTCTCTTAATTACATTCTGCTGGAAATCTAGTAGGACCATTGCCCTGCTATAAGAGAGATACAGCGGGAGTTTGAGAATTAATAAGAAATATAATAGATCAGTCATGTGTTTCAAGGCCTAAAAGGGGAGCAAAGATTAACGACACGTCATGCATGTTGTAAGAGGCAACTAAGGAAATTTGGGGTGGAATTGGCTGTCCTTTCCATACGTCAGTGACCCACAAGCCATGCTAAGACAGATTTGTCAGACAAAAAAGTGTATATATCTCAGCCAAGCTGTAAACCATGAGATAATGCATTCTATTCTCTGGACTATGTCCTGCTGGTTAGTTGGTTGCTGATCCAGCGGTCCATGGGCTCATGCCCTTTAACCTAATGCCATTAAATGGCCTTATATTGCTGGGAAGTCTGTGGATTTTCGGCCCACCCCGGGACAGAGCCAGAGAATAACTATCACACCTCCAGGAAGGTAGGTTTCAACCTATTCACTGCTTCTAGTCACTGTAGCCAAGATAGGGTTCACTGTGCTCATTTCCCGCCACCAATTGACTACTGGTTATGCCGAACTTCTCTATTGCTCCAGGCATGCAACCAATTGTTCAAGTCAAAAGGATTGTCACTGTGCCTCTATGATGGGTCTAAGCCATAGGAAAAAAACAGTGCTGTCAGTTTCCTCCTCCCCAGTGCTGCACAGTACATCTCTGGCTCCCTACCAACCACAAAAGGTGCATACATATATATTCAGGTAAACATGAAACACATTTCAACAACAAAAGAAACACACAATTGTTAAGATGACGTGCCATGAAGCTTCTATAAGAAGATAACCTCAATATAACGGCATGTCATCCACTAAGGTTTTCTGTTGTATGGGTGGTTTGTCTAGTGGGCCATTGGTGAGACCCACAGACACAACCACATGCATGACTATATCCTGCTAAACAGCAGGAGTTTGAGAACAAATACAGAGGAAGAAATATTTCTTTTGTATCAATAATACATACACACATTGGTTAAAATAATAAAATGCCAGTGTGTTTTTTAGCCTGAAAGGGGAGCAAAGAATAGTGACACTGTTACCTGCTGGGCAAGTAAGAAACAACTAAGTAGGTTTTGTGGTTGGAGTCAATTGTTCGAATGAGACCCATTGAGGGTCATTGAAGTGATCATTCAGGATCACAGTGGTGCCACATTGAATGTATCAACATACAGTCTTCCAGCAATTTCTATCTTCATCTATGCTAACGAGTGAGGATAAAACTTGTCTTGTCCAGTCCTTGATGTTGTCTGCCCATGCTTTTATTTATCCTCTTTCTGCTTCTTTCCCATTGACAGTTTCCTGCAATATTATTTTTGACAAGAAATCATGTCCAAACCAATAACTTATATCTACAGTTAAATGAAGAATATTGATGTGGTTTGGACTTGTCACCTAACACAACTCCTTGTCTAAAATAATTTTGTAGGGAACAATTGAGGGTGAAAGAAACAGTGGGTAAAGAAAGTCATTAATTGACAACATCCCACTGAATATGGATGTGTCGGGTCATTGGTGCAACTAAAATGGTGACACAGCACATTTCCATTTCCTGGACTACATCCTGCTGGTAATCTAGTAGTACCATTGTTCTGCTATAAAAGAGATCCAGTGGGAGTTTGAGAATGAACACTGCAGAAGAAGATTGATCACATGAATTACAGATAAACAATGCATTCTGTTCTCAGGACTACATCCTGCTAATATGCAGGAGTTTGAGAATGAACACAGAAGAAGACAAGTGAAATGAGAAAACGGTGATCTCTGTGTGTTGACACTCCTCTGACCCCTATGACCCTAGAGAGTTCTGAAATGTACTTATGCAAGAGGTGCGGCCTCGTATCAAACTATATTGCCTTGATTATCTGTTTCTTTTGTTATTGGCACATCTAATTTATCATCTAAAAGATCAAGGGGTAGACCAAAAGAAACACTCAGAAGAACAATACTTAGAGAAAGTAAAACAACCAATATTCATACTATTCAAGAACTGCACAGAATAGCTTTGAACAGACAGAATTGGAGAGATCTGACCTCTGCCCTATGCGCTAACTTCAGCACAAAAGGAAAATGAATTGATCATCAGCAGCTCCCTCCTTAACCAGATGATCTGCTTTCTCATTTCCAGGTTTTCCACAATGTCATGATTGATGTAACTTCTTCTAATTGTAATAACAATTTATTTGTCACACTTTCTTTTTTTCCCAGGAACATCATGAAGAAGATTTCTTCTTATATATTGCCTACAGTGACGAGAGTGTATATGGGGCAGATTTCTGTGAACAAGTCCAAGACTCTGACATATAGACTTCGGAAAGTCCTACTCAAGATGTTCTTTTTTTCTCTCTCATAATTTATGTTTAAAAACCACACACCCTCATTGTGTCTCGTTTTAAAATGTGGGTACTCCTGTTCAGCAGAAATACAAATTTAACGAAACAAAACTATAATAGTTATAAATTATAACGAAGGGAATAACAAAAAGTAACAAAGTTCAAGGGGAACAATCTATTCTGGGATGGGGGTAGTGGTCTTTTATTTCATACAGAATGGACACTGCAAGTGGTGTTGCCCACAGTAATTTAGATACTTAGCTTACACAGAAGACTGATGTGTCAGGCTATTGGCGGAAATAAAATGGCGACACATTGCATTTTCATTCTCTGGCCTTCATCCTGTCATGTTGGAAATCTAGTAGGACCATTGTCCTTCTACAAGATAGATCCAGCGGGGTTTTGAGCATGAACTCTGAAGAAGAAGAAAATACTTAGATTTTGTGATGCTTCTAGCTGTCCCACTATATTTCTAGAACAATCTCGAGAGTGACAGCGATGCACACATCTTTGCAAAGCTGTTGACCACCAACTTTTTTAAATGCCCAGAGCTGGATGACATTAGAAAAATTCTTCTCCCTTTAAGATCAGCAACATACGTTTGTGGTGACTGAATAACCAGATAAATTCAACACCTTATATAGAACAAAACAATAACTCAAACACATGAATATATCACGCAATGGCATAAGGTCAAAATGCAGAACCCATGGACCACTTTATCAGCAACCAACCAACCATTATATTTCTAGTTTCTCAATCTTGGTGATTTTGCATTTTCCCACTCCAACTGAATCTTTCTTGTAGCAGGACAATGAAGCTACTACTACTGCATTCAGCATCTGTGGTCATGTTATATTGTCAGGCCTTTCATCAGGGCAAGTCCACTGTCTTCTCCAGGTCAGAGCGGATGCCCCATAGCTTTTGCCTCAAGTCTGTATCCTCTGGCCAGGTCTGCTGTCTCTGCTCTTTGTATGTTGGGCAGTCCTGAAGTATGTGTTCCGGATCCATATGGACATTCATCTGTGTATGAGATCCTCAATCAGTAAAGGTGACCCAACAGTCTCCAGTGGCCTGTTCTAAGGCGAAATATTGTGGTCTGTTGATATCTTTGAAGGAAATATATTGCATTATATTTGTATTCTACTTCCATTTGTTTCTTCCATTTTGCTGTGTATGTGTTCTGGGTTATTGTTTTTGCTTCTCCGTAGGACAGTGGGTTTCAGTGTTGATCCATTTCGCTTCCTGCTTTTTGACAGGGCATCTGCTTTCTCATTTTCCATGATTCCACAGTGTGAGCCTACTTGATTTTCAGCTGATTGTAGTAAAGAGAATGGAAATCTGTTGTGTCTTCGTTTTATTTGCATCAATGGCCTGACCCATCTGTGTGATCAGCAGAGAAAGGTCTTTCTGAATAGTATAGCTTTGTAGCTACATAAAACAACAATTGTAGGTCTGCTAAACAGGAAGTACCAAAATGTGTCATTCAGCTAATACAGCAGGAAATGTTATATACAAACTGCTCATGAAATGTGTCATTATTCATTTATCAATTAAGTCTGTCATGTAATATTTGTAATTTGACATAATTCTTCAAATATTCTGCATCTTATGTCATCTCATACAGTACCTGAAGTTTTTTTGGTTTTTTTTCATTTGTTCTCAAACTCCCATTGGATCTCTCTTATAGCAGGACAATGTCCCTACTAGATTTCCAGCAGGATATAGTCCAGAGAAAAGAGATGCATTGTGTCACTGTTTTATTTGCTCCAATAGCCTGATACAACTGAATTTGGCAGTACCTGAGAATAGTATACAGTACATCAGTCACGTTTTGTACTGTGCAAACTAACCGATACTTGTAAATAGATTTTGAGACAAATGGGTTAAAGTTTAGTGAAACACTTGTCTCGTCATTATTTGTATCTTGTATTATGGATTCAGAATTGTGACTTCTTTGTAATACTGATTATTATTTGAGTGAAATACCTCCAGTGAAACAGAAAATAATTGTGATCACAGTGCAATAGTAAAGGATTTTGACATGTTCTAACTCATAATTATTAGATCGTCTTCTCATTAGTTGTTGGTTTTAAAACTCCTGCAACTTTAGGGGATATATAATCAAAGAACATAAGGCTTTGATCTGTAGGAATTATTAACAAGTCAGCTCCTATTTCCTATGTGCAGTGATGTGGTTTCTTCAAATATTTCAACTCTGTGTTATGTAGGTTTTAGATGAAGCCTCATACTTGTTCTGCCTTTATTCTCAAACTCCTATTGGGTCTCTTTTGAAGCAGGAGAATGGTTCTACTAGATTTCCTGGATGTGGATGGAATGGAAGTTTGTTGTGTTGCTGTTTTCTTTTCATCAGTGAAAAGATACATCCATCTTCTACGGGAGCCTCATACTCAGAGTGGGGGTAACATAAGTGTGCCATGTTTTACATCTTTGCTGTGATATCTGCGCCTGACAGATCCTACTTTAGCATGGCATCTGGGTCACTGACACTTTATGGGATGGGATAGCCAATTTTCCCACCCCCCTCCCCCCAAACCACATGCATGAACGGTAAACAAGTGTTGCGATCCTTTACTCTTCTGCTCTCCTTTCAGGCCCTGGAAACACGTGGGGCTGAAAACAATAATCTATTCTTTGCGTAATAATAAATGGTTGGAACATGCAGTAATAATATATTAGCTCTCACTGCATCTGAGAAATTTTTTTTATCAGTTTTTAAAAAATGTATTCATGAAAGTAGATGTAAATTTAAATCTGATTTATTTATGCATACAAATACATAAGGGAGCAGCACAGCACACTGGCTTTGTATATGAGGGGTGCTAGGTTCATTCCCAAGTTGAGGCGGAAATGTTTTTCAGATCGCAACGGCTCCCGGGTTATCCAGCCTTAAATGGGTTGCTGATTAATCCGGGATGCAAAGACTGCGAGGGAGAGGAGATGTCTACTGCCCTCATTTGCAGAGCCTCTGAAATGTGAGATCGCTAACATCTCACACCCCTACGGCATTAATAAATGCTATGGGTTACTTTACTTTACTACAATCATATACTACTCAGTTAATACAAATTTTTAAACGTTTACCCACTTCTTTGCTTGCTTCCTTGGACTAATGGTCATGTTTTTCCTCTGTGTTTGGTCTCACATTCCCACAGATCAGCAGAATGTGGTCCGAAGAATGGAGTGTGTTATGTTGTGATTTATAGCTATGCTGCAACATCTTCGTTTTTCGGCCTGATACATCTAACTTCAGCAAAGCTTCTGGGTAACTTTGACCCTCTATGGGGTCAGGTGGGATAGCCAATTCCACCCCAAAATTTTCTTAGTCTTCTTTTACGATATGAGTGGCAGATAACAGCGTCACTATAATTTGTTCCCTTTTCTGGCTTCGACAACACATAGGCATGGTCATGTTCTAAGGATGAGCTATGAATTCCCTCAAACACCCCCCATCTACAGGCTTGTAACCATGCACACAGTTATAAAGATGTTGTAATCTATGAATAAAGATATCTGGCTGAACAGATGGGCAGGGTGCTCGCTATATCTACTGCACTTTTAACATAATTTTTTAAGAATTTGGGGTGGAGAGATTTTTAAATGTGTCATAACAGTTTTGTGAGGGAACAGAAATACGGTTAATTTAATAAAAGCATTGTATAAATATTCTTGCTGTCTTGTTTTTTTTTCATGTCATTGTTGAAAGCACATAACTGGTTATTTAGTTACTTAGTCATCAGATCAACATCATGGCACTCTGTACAAGTCCAAGGGTGCTCTAATCTCATATTCAGTATGTAGCAACTGACCGTTCTGGTTATGTGTTGGTTGATAACTCTATTTTTATTTTCTTTAACTCTATGCTTCACTCCCAGGTCCTTTGTTCTAGTCATAGATACAGAAGAAGAAAGGTTGCTTTGTAAATGGTGAAATGTTTGTTTTCATTTGCTCTCATATAATCAGATATAATGTATGTGAATTTTATTTATATATTATATAGATAGTATCACTAAACTGCCCATGTGTTGCGACTAAGGAGATTATGGGATAGAGTTGGTTGTCCCATCCCATATAAGGTCAGTGACCCAACACCATGCCGAAGTCGGATATATCAGGCCGAACGGCGCAGACATTGCAGCAATGCTGTAAACCATGACACAATGCATTTTGGACTACATCCTCTAATCTGCAGGAGTTTGAGAATGAACGCAGAAGAAGTATCATCACTAAAGGACATTAAACAACATTAATAGTTTTTCTAATCAGTACCACATATTGCACACAAATTGACGTTTTGACCACATCGGTTTTATCAAAAGTACATTCACAATATAATACAACGTAAAAACTCATGAAAATCAGAAAATTCATCACAGAGTGAAATAATTCATGGAACACGAGTACCAATCCATGATCAAACAACACTTTCGGTTATGGCAACACTTCACATTCAAGTACCCTTGTTTAACTGGACAATTGCTGAATGCAAGTAATAATAATGAAAGTACAGAAGCTAATTTTTCACATGTGAAGCAGCTGTATTACAGTGAGCGTCAAAATATAGTGAAATTGGCACCTTCCCTTTCATATAAAGCTATTTATCCTCCTCTTTAGACAGGCAGAAAGTTGCACTTTCCTTGGCAATATTTAATGACTATAATATTGCTGCCTCAGGCAGCGCTTGATATCAGCGCTGATATCCCCACTGAAATACCCCATGCGGCCATTGGATATTTTGCGGCCCTCAAACACATTTTTAAATAAACGAACGATCGCCACAAATGATTTTTCCCATCAATATTACGCAGAAATCCATTGGAATTTTAATTTGACTTTATATTATCCATATTATAACTGTATACAACATAATATTTTTCAAATATTGTTAAAATATTTGCAAAACCTTTTATCCATATTAGAAAATATACTGTTATAGTGTAAGTCTGTTAGAAATGTAATTTATTTCAGAAGTTATCTACATTATGTAAAACTACCTTTCTTTACAATAAAAATATTTAATTGATTACGTACCGAGAATTTTTTTAAACAAAAATATACATAATATTATATGTGGCCCTCCAATAGCTTTACAATTTTTAATGTGGCCCTCTGCACAAAAAGTTTGCCCACCCCTGGGTTAGAGGGTTGGGTGTGATATTGGAACAAGAGAGAGGAACACTCTTAAATCATCATCCTTGAGTGAGAGGTGCCTTAGATCACAATAAATAAATCACAGAGCAAGAATAATTAATCCCTGGCAAGAACAAAATTATCCTGGGCGTGGGGAACTCTGGGAAGATGTGATGACTATCGCCGTTGAAGTGTGTGACAACAGGAGTAGGTGTTCTGTGCTTAATAGCATGAATATAGTTATAGAAGCAGTTGCTCAATCTTAAGCCGGTTTCCCCGATGTGCTGCTTGCCTCAGCATTTACATATGATCACGTAAATAACATTACGGGATAATAAAGTAAACACTGCAATGTATGCAGACAAAATGGAAATATGGTGCAGTGAAGAGAGTGTAGGCATAACAACAATAAGATTACAGGAAACTATGGACAATTTGGCCAAGTGGACAGACGACCATGTCTATCAATGTCCAAAAAACTACCTATACCATCTTCAGTATGTCCACCAAACCGCATAAAATCCTATTAACCATAAACGTCAATTATTTCCTGAAGATGAGACACCCACATACCTTGGAATCACTTTTGACCCAAGACGTACCCGGAAACAGCACATAGACAAATGCTAAACAAAGGGTATAATGAGGACAGCACTCCTTAAAAAAATTGGCTGGAACAGATTGTGGTGCACAGGATAAAATTATAAATAGAGCATAAGCAGGATACGTAAGACCCGCTGTGGAATATGGAATGTCAGCATGGGGAACTGCAGCCAAGAGTAACACCCAAAAGATCTCAAAGATATAAAACCGCAATCTCATAATTATAACAGGAGGTATGAATACTACCCCAATCACAGAAATGGAAACATGCACAGGTTTGCCATCAATGGAAGAAACAAGAAATGAAAAAAGCATCACACAGTATGCTAGTTCAAATGGTTGAAGAGTCATAAAATGAACCAAAGGCTAAACAGACCTACAAAAGAGCGACTCAAAACATGTAGCCTCCTACAATCCGCTAAACAGCTCCAGAAATCACTCACAGATACAGATCTACAAAACCTAAAACCACTAAACACCTTTAACACATATCCAACATGGGACAGGAAAAACTTCCCAAGAATTATGGAAAATATACCAAGCATTATTTCGGAAACAGAAACTACTTACAAGTACTAAAAGAGATAACTAAGAATCACATGCAGAAAGCATAGGCCTACCGAAAGAGTATATGGACGCGAGTATATGGACGCATGCATATACAGATGGATTAGCGAAAGAAGTAGTATTAGATGGAGAATCGGAAATATATATAGTAACATCAGATGTAAAGGTAATAGAAAAATCCATACCCACAGGCAAACATTCCACAAATTTCAAAATAGAAATGGAAGCCATAATAGAGGCAGCCAAAATGCTCATACATTTCTTGCCGAGTCACAACAGACATGTAGTATTTCTCACTGATGCAAAGTCAGTATTGCAGACAGTGAAAGGTCCAAAGAACACGAGCATGAATTAACTTATCGCCTGCTTACTGCACCTCAGCAGTACTACCAAAGAAAAAGTACTGTAGTGGATCCCTGGTCACTGTGGCATACCTGAAAATGAAAAAGCTGATCTCCTGGCAAGGAAAGGGGGATCAATAGAACAAATAGAAAGTGATAATATGTACTATGAATGTAAGACTATGTTAAAAGCAGAATATAAGAAAAAGTGGGAGCTAATGCAGCCAACTGCAGAACCAAATGACCCATACCATCAAATGTCTTCATGAATGTCAACTCTACCATGAAGAAAGGGAGAAAATATGACCTACTGAGAGGGCACTAGTTCCAGACTCGAGGGGCTCCATAGAGGACCTGAAGCGAATCACACAATTAATTGAAGTTATTGGCGCTGTAACCTGATATCTGACTGAAGAACGAAGAAGAAGAATATGTCCAAAAATGTGTTGTGCTCTTGAAAAATGACAAAAGTAAGTAGATCAGGCCAAAGGTCAGGTCCTTTAAGTATGCTCGCAGAGGAGTGGATGTTGTGAGCAGAATTCGACAAGACAAACGTAGGACTCAAGAAGTGGGAAATCAGATGTGGGATAAAAAGCCCCCCCCCCCCCCCACCGGTGGAATGATGAGGTGCAAAGGGTATGAAGCGAGAAACGGAAAGCAGTAGCACCATGGCAGAGGGCAAGGAAACATGTTGCGGCTCAGCCCATGGAGGTCGCACAATGTAAACGGAAGAAAGATATCTTAGTCCAAAATTCAAAGAGATTGCAAAGTCAGCAAATACGTGACAATGGGACGAATTCTGGCAGATCACACATGAAAAGTCATTAAAATTGTTCTGGCGCTTACACAAATCCATGAATGGTCTGGCAAGACGCGTGATTATTGCCGATTTCTAGAGCGACGATACAGCCTGGCAGAAGACGGACGAGACAAAAGGTGCGGCGTTGTTGGCATACTACACCGCACAAATTGGTCAGAGAAATGTGGAGGCATATCAAGAAACAGGAAAAAGATTACAGACACGTGTAAGAACTTGAGCATGGAAAAATATATGATAATCACAGTTGAAGAAATCAGAAAATCGCTGAAAAGTACAAAAACACAGCACCAAAATATGGAACTCCATATGTCTGTAATCTTATCCGTAATTATGCTCTGTCCAAAACTTTCTCTTGGTCCACGAAAGCCAAATATAAGTATTGGTTATGTTCTGTCGCTCTTTCTGCAGGTTGTTTGAGGGCGAAGATTGCATCTGTACAGCTATTTTTTCGAAAGCCATTTGAGTGTTGTTGATCAAGACAATAGACAAGTAAATTCAAGTAGGAAGCATTTTAGGATAAATAGGAAGCACGAAGATATTACATATTCTTAGGACCTTTCTACAGCATTTAATTTCAAATGCTGATATTTTCTTTTCCACTGCTCATGTACTCTTTTCTTTTCACTCATGCATTTTGATAAGGAAAATAGTTTGCCCTCCCTTCCTGCACGAAGGCGATCCGCAGTATGCGCATGCGCAGTTTCTAGTGTATAAAAGTAGTACCAAAGTAGTTCTAAAATATTTTAACATTTTATGAATTGAATATAATATAAACTAAGAAATAACTATAAAATAGTTTTGTTGATGGTTTGTTTTATTCAAACGCAAGCATAAGTAATTTATAAAATATATTCTAAACTCTGCGGAAGTTAGTGTGCAGTAATACTGATGACGTCAGTACAATCCCATAATCCTTAGTAGCTGATGTACGTCAGAGGAACGACACGCTACTACTAGAACAAAAGTTGAATATTGCACATTTATTTAGTATTTTCTACATACTACACGATGTCGGATGTAACACCGTCTACAGTGATGAAACGTGACTTTAGTAGAGTTGTTCTTACATTGGAAAATGTTCTAATACCGTACGATAAATTATGTGAAACTCCTTCCATATTAGATGGCCTTGACAAGGAAGTGGAAACTGACCTACGGATTTTAGGCTGTGAACTTATTCAGACTGCAGGAATCTTATTAAAATTACCACAGGTAGGTCCTCACAATAACTAGTTGGTTTTATTCTGTTTTAGTAGTTATAGTTATATATATTATTTCACTATATGTACACTGTTAAGGCAATATTTGGATTGTATATTGTAACATTACTGTAATTACAATCAATTCAATTGTGCTGCGTCATTAGATTCTACTATCGCTTCCCATATGTTACTACCATCACGCACCAGTGTGGTGATACATCACGATTCACACGGTATAGATAGTTAGTCGTCGGGTCATCATCATTGGTCACGTCCATAGTTGCTCCGATCTCTCCCTGAGTGTATCCACTATTACACTTCTGCTGACAGTACCTCTGCTGGTTGACCGGTCATTCTTCTGCGCCCTCCAAAATATCTTTATTTCTAGCAACACTAGGCATTAGCACATTTTCAAAATGGGTTTACAGTAGGCATTAGCACAAAGGAGCTCTTTGGTGTCCAAAAAAATTTATCGTTAAAAATGCTGTTTCGTCCACCATTGGGCTATATAACGTTATGGATTTAGACAAGAATTCTTAGAGAATTAATTATTAATTCTAAACACTGATTCTAACCCCTCTCCCCCTCCCAAAATAATCTATAAACTAATTCTAATCCTTTTAACCCTCCCTAAAAGTCACAATGGTGGACGAAACAGCAGATGCGCCAATCTATAATTTTATGCAACTTATCTAACACTGCAAATGTCACGACGGTGGACGCAATCAAATTTGTGCCGGTATTGTCACTTATTGTGTATTTTGATTTTCATTATCCATTTTTAATCTACTTATTACATTCAACTTTATTTACTGTCTAAATGTTATATTAGCCATTTATACAGTTGTATACCAAGTATGAACGACATTATATGAGCAGCACTGTCATCCAATGTTTTAAAAATGTTCACCATGTCTAGGCATTAGCACAAAATTTTCAAAATGGGTTTACAGCATTATAAATACCACAGTTAGATAGCCCTTGAAAATTGCAATTTAATGATACCTCAATCAAGTCTGTACGTCAATTCTGAAAAAAAAGTTGTGATTTGAATTAATTTTGCATCAAAAAAATTTACATGGAACATAAGGTAATATAAGCTGATTAGTGCACAAAGTTGTGACCAAGATTTGTAGTCGAGCCAGTAATTCATGATAATTCATGACATAGAGTTACTAATGATAAAAAATAGAACAAACTATATATTTTTGTGTTCGGGAAGAAAAGACGAATCTGGGGAGTACATTGTGCTAATTTTCAAATTCAATCAAAGCTAATTAATATTCAAAAATGGCGGTTAATTTACATAATTAAAATTGAATTGAATAGCCTATTTATTAAACATTTCTATTATTTATGATAAAATATGTTGCAAACTATACATTTCTGTGTTCGGGAAGACAAGACGAATCTGCGGATCACATTGACATAATTTTCATATGCAGCCAAAGATTAATATTCAAAATGGCAGCTAATTTGCATAATTAAAATAATTATTCAATATATTTGTGAATTATGATAAAATATCCTACAGGGTTTTTGTGCTACAAATGTGATAAAACTTTCATGGATTATTCATGTACATTAGTACATCATAGTGATGTGATTTGTGTTTAGTTTTGTGAACTGCTTGTTTAGGGAAATGTTCCTAGAATGGTAAGAATAAAGTAGACATTTTAAAATATTTTTATGTCATGTCTTCCCCCATCTAAATCCCATTGTATATATAATTTGTATAATTATGCATAGATCATGTTCTAGCAAAGCTGCTACTTGCAGGCAATGCAATACCAATAGTCCAAAGAGTGCACATTGCAGCACATCAGTAGTGTAGTCACAAACCAAGTCGGACAGCTGTCATGACAACACACAACCTTTTGTAAGGCTTGTAAGCAGGCAAACAAACTCCCATTCATATGCTTTGGCTTAGTTTTTTAAAGAAATTAACAATTTTGTAAATACATAAACACACAGCATTTAATATTTTAAAAAGTTGGCAATTGTATTTCTTGTTAACCAATATGTCTGTGAAAAACAATATGATGGACATGGTGAACATTTTTAAAACATTGGATGAGACAGTGCTGCTCATATAATGTCGTTCATACTTGGTATACAACTGTATAAATGGCTAATATAACATTTAGACAGTAAATAAAGTTGAAGGCAATTATAGGCATTAGCACAAAGGAGCTCTTTTGTGTCCAAATTTTTTTATCAAATTATGTCCCTTGAAGAAAATGGCCACTAGTCTATTTCCTGACCATGCAAGTAGGCAGTGACCACATTTTAATTAGATTTCCAGTGTCCCTGATACTATATGGCATATAGAAGTGGACATTTTTGTGACATCAAGTCTTTTCTGTACACAGTTGGGCATCTATCTGACAAAAATAGCGGATATTGTTTGAGTAACTTGTATTTTAACACTAGGTATTGTAACTTATTGTGTATTTTCATTATCCATTTTTAATCTACTATTACACTCAACTTTATTTATTGTCTAAATGTTATAGTAGCCATTTATACAGTTGTATACCAAGTATGAAAGACATTATGAGGAGCGCTCTGTCTCATCCAATGTTTTAAAAAGGTTCACCAAGTCCATGCTGCTTGTCCGCCATATTGTTTTTTACAGACATATTGGTTAACAAGAAATACAATTGCCATCTATTTAAAATATTAAATGCTCTGTGTGTTTATGTATTTACAAAATTGTTAATTTCTTTAAAAAACTAAGCCAAAGCATATGAATAGGAGTTTGTTAGTTTGTTTGCCTGCTTACAAGCCTTACAAAAGGTTGTGTGTTGTCATGACAACTGTCCGACTTGGTTTGTGACTACACTACTGATGTGCTGCAATTGTGCACTCTTTGGACTATTGGTATTTCATTGCCTGCAAGTAGCAGCTTTGCTAGAACATGATCTATGCATAATAATACAAATTATATATACAATGGGATTTAGATGGGGGAATACATATATGACATGAGAAAGAAAAATATAAAAAATGTCTACTTTATTCTTACCATTCTAGGAACATTTCCCTAAACAAGCAGTTCACAAAACTAAACACAAATCACATCACTATGTACATGAATAATCCATGAAAGTTTTATCACATTTGTAGCACAAAAACCCTGTAGGATATTTTATCATAATTCACAAATATATTGAATAATTATTTTAATTATGCAAATTAGCTGCCATTTTGAATATTAATCTTTGGCTGCATATGAAAATTATGTCAATGTGATCCGCAGATTCGTCTTGTCTTCCCGAACACAGAAATGTATAGTTTGCAACATATTTTATCATAAATAATAGAAATGTTTAATAAATAGGCTATTCAATTCAATTTTAATTATGTAAATTAACCGCCATTTTTGAATATTAATTAGCTTTGATTGAATTTGAAAATTAGCACAATGTACTCCCCAGATTCGTCTTTTCTTCCCGAACACAAAAATGTATAGTTTGTTCTATTTTTTATCATTAGTAACTCTGATATGTCATGAATTATCATGAATTATTGACTAAACTACAATTCTTGGTCACAACTTTGTGCACTAATCAGCTTATATTTCCTTATATGTTCCATGTAAATTTTTTTGATGCAAAATTAATTCAAAAAATCATAACTTTTTTCAGAATTGACGTACAGACTTGATTGAGGTATCATTGAATTGCAATTTTCAAGGGCTATCTAACTGTGGTATTTATAATGATGTAAACCCATTTTGAAAATTTTGTGCTAATGCCTATAGATTAAAAATGGATAATGAAAATACACAATAAGTGACAATACCTAGTGTTAAAATACCAGTTACTCAAACAATATCCGCTGTTTTTGTCAGATAGATGCCCAACTGTGTACAGAAAAGACTTGATGTCACAAAAATGTCCACTTCTATATGCCAAATAGTATCAGGGACACTGGAAATCTAATTAAAATGTGGTCACTGCCTACTTGCATGGTCAGGAAATAGACTAGTGGCTATTTTCTTTAGGGGGCATAATTTGATAAATTTTTATGGACACCAAAGAGCTCCTTTGTGCTAATGCCTACTATTATGTGTGTCCTACTTGTGGAGAATATATGAAATTGGTAAAAGAAACCCGCAAAATGGATGGATATTTATGGACGTGTCAGCAATTTGGAAGTAATCACCATAAAATTATTAGAAGTGTTAGAAATAATGGTGAAAGTACAGAATAGTTCTCTGCTGTGCTATAAATAGCACACTGTTGACAATTTTAACTTTCCAACGTTATGGATTCCTGTGTAACACCAATCAAAATAATGGCTGCAGTGACGTCACATTTGACAATCACACAGTTCAACTCTAGACACAGAGGAACTTATGCATAATGTTTGTTTTCCAATTTACACATTTTTTACAATTACTTATTATTTGTGGTGAGCGATCAGTATTTGAACTATTTCTGCCCGCTACACACGGAGCGAGGTGCGCGCACACATTAGAAATATTATTTCTAATCCTAACCTTACTCTAAGTACTTACCCGTAAGCTTGCCAAATCACACAACAAAGGTCAGAAAACACATCGAAATTAGAGCAAAGGTCACAGCGGAGAACTATAATGTACTTCAGCCGAAATAATTCCTAGTTTGCAGAGTCACTTGAGTATGGTTGACACTTCTTACGTATCTGTGGATGAAAAATTTTAGAGCGGATTATTTCATATACCGTCATAACTCAGCGAATATATTATGTGGCAGAAATATCATCAAACCTCGCCAATCATTTTCCTGGATTTCCTGTCCAGGATTAAACAGGTTTATTCGCCACACAACGGGGAATAAGGTAAGCGCATCTTTCTTACTGGCGTTCACTGTGAAAAGTTTTAACTTATTTCGTGGTATTTTCTAACCTTTGCAGCGTGATTAGTAGAATTTGTATTGATAATTGATAAGGCATATTCATTTCATATGTATTAGTATTACATTAGGGATGGGGGTAAGGGTTAGGATAAGTTATAAATGAAATAATACGCAATGGACGCCAGAAAGAAAGATTGACAAATAGACCTAGATAGTAGATAATAGGTCTGGCCCAGTGAATGTCAAACTTTGCCCTGTAGACTACATGCAGATTTTCTTGTTTTCCATTGCCTAATGAATTTTCCTAAACGTTTTAGTTTGTGACGGTTACTGACACCCTAACATTTAGTTTTTTTTTTGTAATGGACAAAAAAACCAAACATGTATGGCCTACAATCTTGCAAACATTACGGCCTGAAGATCACGAGTGTCTCTTTGCCATTACAATTCCATCTTTGTTGTACAAACCGAAACTGATACTATCTCAGATTGAGATTATAATGTTGAAATTAGGGAGGGATGTGAGTGTACCATGCAGTGAAGTTAGAAAGTTAGGCCTATATCACATGGTTCATTTTTAACTTACTCTAAATTTCTCTTTCCACCGCCCTTGTGACAACCAGTACCTAGACTAGTTTAGGGTACAAATAATGCCAGTCTTTTCATGCATGTTGTAGGAGGTGACTAAGGAGAGTTGCTTGAAGACTGATGTATCACACACCTGAAATTTATATATATGTTAGATTTTTTTAAACCAGATAATTAGTCCCTTTACTGTTATCACAATTGATCAGTCAGTGAGTAGTATGCAGTTATCATTTGAGTACTCGTGGTCCCTATTGGATGTTTGCACATGCATGGGTGAATAGGTCACACTCACTGATGCTCCATTTGTCTTTACCCTTGAATATGCTCTATCTTATTTCTTGTGAATTCAATTCATGTTTGCCTAGATCTTTGTTTTCCTATTTCTTTCAGGTTTTCATGTCATTGAATCTTCAAGCAATATATTAGTTTTTCTTGGTTTGTTTGTCAACAGATATCTTCATGTCATATCATGTCCTGCCACTACCTAATGTTCAGTATCCTTCTTAGTAGTCATGCTTGTGTAACGACCGTAACTTTTAGTTCAGAGTACAAAGAATAGGTCTTTCTTCCTTACATGTTGGAGGCGATTAAGAAAGGTTGGGGGATAGGCTGACATTTCTGTAATTCAACAGAGGGGCATCAATGCTTTTGTCTAAATGTTTATAGTCTGTCAAGAGCTTACTTGCTCATAGCTAAAGGGAATACTTTAGCATATCATGCACAAATATTTGTAGTTTATACTGTAGTGTTTTTTGTCATTTCCCAGGTTTCTTAACCATACAGTTCATTGCTGCCATCATATTTGTATTAAAGATCTGAGTGAGTTTGATGGGAAACTATCACTGCAACCGTTATTACTTTTCTATTGATTGTTTTGTTTTATTTTGCAGGTGGCGATGGCTACTGCACAAGTGGTATTTCAGAGATTCTACTACTCCAAGTCTTTCATCAAACATAACATGGAGGTGAGTGTTACATATCTATAATAATGATGAAACTGTTAGAAATTGTGTTGTTTCTGTTAACTCTGAGGGACAGTTTATATTGTTCAAACGCATTTACACTATTGTAGCTCTATAAGTTATGAAAGCTGCATCATTCAGTTCAACAATCCGTTTGTAGCAATGCACTCCTAGAACTTTCAATTTCTCTGTGTACTCAGTCAGACTTCATTGACTGTTTCTAAGGGAAATCACCACTATACAATGTCTTTGTCGATTGTGTCCTTGATATCTTTCACTGAATCTGCAGACAGTGTCTATAGAAGATGAGCACATTTCCTGTTAGCCATATATATTTCTTCTGGATTCTTTCTCAAACTCATGCAGATTAGCAGGATGTAGTTTGGAGAATTGAATATGTCAAGATTCACAACTTTGCTTCAATGTCTATATCTTTTGGTCTGACACATCCAACTTCAACATGGCCTTTCGGTCACTTTGATCATATATGTGATGGGGAATCCCAACCCCTGTAAAACTTTTGTCGCCTCTTACAACTTGCATGGAAGGTAAATACTGTTGCTCTTCTTCCAAGTCCCCTGATAATACATGAGCGATATATTTTATAGCTCAGTGTGTTTGATTTGCTCTTTAAGTCTTTGTGGTTCCATAGTCAGTTTCTGAGGCTGAAAATTGCTACAAAGTACAGTGTCTTGCTACAGTTTTCTGGTAGTTTATAGCAAATAAGAAACCATATTTTCGGATTCTATAATCAGTTTTATCGATTTTCTAACTGTGAATAAAGCAGTGCAGACTTCCGTGGTAAGGGTTTAGTGATACATTGGCAATAAAAACTAAGTTCGAAAACCAGAGATGACTATTCTACAGCAGCATGTATTAGTAGGTTTTTAAAAAAAAATTGATGTTCTAGGAAAAATATTCCTCAATTATTATAAACCGTTTATTATAAACCGTATCAAGTTTTTATCTTGAGAATTTTGGAGGAACTCTCTTGGTGTGATGAAAACCGCTCACACTTTTGATGATGGCTCTGGTCATCATAGCTGTAAAAAACAATGTCACCGTTTAAAGAGTAATACCGAACACTGTTGGGTATTTGCACAATGTACCTGCATATTCTGTGGTTACGGTACTTTCAGAGTTACTGCTTATATAAACTGGCCCTCGTCTGTGTATGTGGATTATTTTTGGGAGAGGGGGGGGAATTGTGGTTGACTGTTAATGTGCTATCATGCCCTTCTCGGGCAAATGGGGGCGACAGTGTTTTGGCTTGATGTGAAATAATTAGTTACATACTTAATGCATCATTACTGACTGTTGGCAGGTTGTGGCCATGGCAAGTATTATGCTGGCCTCAAAGATTGAAGAGTGCCCCAGACGAAATCGAGATGTCATTAATGTGTTCCATCACATTAAACAAGTACGGAATAGAAGGTGAATATTTGAAATATTTTTTATTTTTTTTTAAGTAATGGACATTTATATTATAAGCAGAGTGAAAGTTTATTAAGATAATGTACTTTTGAACAGTTTCTAAATTAAAAAATCGATGTTAACCCTTTAGCTGATGCATTATTCTTGGTACGAATCCTGCCTGGGCTAAATAATTATCTGCGTCTCTCCTCCCTGATTCTTTTCTTGAGCTACAAAAATAAGAGTGCTCCCACAGTATGAGCATTGTATTGTCACCAGAAAATATATAACCACATGGATTGGATGGTTGCTGCATACTGGCAATTTCAGAGTGAAATAGTTTTTAGCAATGAGGTGATCGAAAGGAAGTTAACTTGTCAGTAGCAGTGTGATATAGACCAAGTTAACTCATGTAGCAGCTAAAGGGTTCAACATACTCATGTGTGAAATAATAGTTTTGTGATTATAACAGATTTTCTTTATATTTATGGCAATATCTTCTTAAAAAATATGTAATTGTTAAATCTTTTTTACAAGTATCAAAATTGCAGGACTTTTTATTCCAATAATATGTTTGTATTGTGAAATAAATTTAGTAATACAAGCTGCATTATAAATATTTGTCATAATTACCGGGGGGAAATCCCAAACCATTTTTATAGAAGCCATAGGATGGGCGTGTCTTATGAAGACATTCTGTATATATTGTGAGCCTGGCAGAGTCAGCATGTCTTTAAAAGAAGGCCATGTCCTTCTTTAAGAGGTACAGCATTTAGTTAATTGTTTGTAAATAGTTTAAAAAAAAATAGTGCATAACATTCGTATTTACAATATAAATCTTTCAAGTTTTGTGCATAGGTCAAGAGTTTTTGTTTAGTAGATGTACCGGAATGTGATAAGCTTATACGCTAATTTATTTACATTTGGTTATAGAAGGGTTATGATTTAAGACATTACAAATGTATTATTTCTATAAATCAAAACATGGTTTATCTGGAAGAATAGTATCCTTGTGACTGTTAGTTGTAAGAGGCGACTAAGAATTTGACATGAGAAAGTCAAAGCAACAAATAAGGTCATGTTGGTGCTGGATGTGTCAGACCAAAGAAATCGTAAATATTTCAGCTAATCTGGAAATATGAACATATAGTGTTCAGTTATACCCTGTTTAGTGACAGGAGTATTCTTCTAAGAACGGAATGCGTTGTGTCATGATTTACAGCAATACTATGATATATGCACATTTTGCCCTGACACATCTGACTTTGGGTCAAGTTTATCCTATATAGCATGGGACAGCTATATTACATCCCATAACTTCCTTAGTCGCCTCTTACGAACATGCATGGAAGGTAAACAGTGTTGCTATCCTTTACTCCCCTCTCGGACCCTGGCAATACAGAAGCATAAGAATAAATGCAAAAAATGTTATGGTTTTATAAAGTATGACACATCTGCGTTGACGGAGCAAAGCACAACTCTCTGGTGTCATCCATTTTAAAAACTATTAGATCTGGACATTGGTTGGCAGCTTCATAGCATATTAAATTGAAGCCAACATTATTAGCTGATATGAATGTGTATGATAGAAAGGTGCAGTTTTTGTTGAAAACTACAATGTTATCTGGCCACTCTGTAGTCTCTGTGGGCCACTCAGAAGTCTAGGTGCTTATACTAGAGCAAATGCAGAAATCTGCATATTTGAAATATAAATAAGCTTCTTCTTCAGCGTTCATTCTCAAACTCCTGCTGGGTCTCCATTGCAACAGGGCCATGATCCATTATAGATTTCCAGCAAGATGTAGTCCAGAGAATGGAAATGTGTTGTCTCTGTTTATTTGCGCCAATTGCCCGGCACATCCATCTTCGGCAGATAAATATATCCACATTTCCGCTATTTGAGTATAAGCTGTGCTGCAATATTTATAGCAAAGCTGTGTGTTTGTGACCCAGAATAGCCTATGCAAAAAAAGTAGCATGTAATCTCCAACACTCACTCTCCAATTGCTGTCCTGGTATTGGCGGATGAAAGGAACGTGTTACACAAAGCAAACTGAAATTAGCGATTCCTCCTTCTCTTCTTTCTTTTCTCTTCTCTCTTCCCCCCCCCCCCATGATTTTTGGGGAAGCCATAGTTTAAGAATGATCAAATGTGTGGTCATGGACACATGGGTAAGAAAGTTGCAGGTGCCCAAAAGTAAAAAAAAGAAGAAAGAATGGCAATGTTCTTTACCTTCCATGAATGTTATAAGAAGTGACTAAGGAGTGAAACTGGTTGTATCAACCCATATATGGTCAAAGTAACCCAGAATCCATGCTGAAGTCATGTGTCAGGTCAAAAGGCACGGACATTGCAGCAAATCTGTGAACCATGGCACAATATGGATTCTGGACTGTATCCTGCTAGCTTACATGATTTTTAGAACAAATGCAGAAGATAAAAAAGGATAGTGACCTGAACAGAGGCCATGGTGGAAAAAAAGTATTGAGAACAAGTGTCTAGATTACTTATCAATATTCATAATTAAGAAATGTATGATTTCTCTCACAACAGTGCACATTTAGTTTTCTCTGATCCATTGAGATAGAACCACATATTAATGTATTCCTTTTTCTTCCTTTCAACCTCACAAACTGGATGTGCTACAGATAAAATCTCAGTTGTGTGTTGCCTTGGGTTGGAGAAGTGGAATGCCGGAGGTAGACATACTCACACAAGTGTGTATAGTTGACTCTGTCACCTCCACCTCCGTTGATCAACCTGAAAGGTTCATCTGGTACCATCATGGGTGGCAATGGTTTGTATAAAGGGTCAAGACAGATACATTAATTAATTGTTTTCCCGACAAGATGCATATTTAAAAAAATATTGAGCTTTTGTTTGGTTTGTGTGTATTGTGCCTATTTTTGATAAAATTTACTAAGATAATAATACATGTTTAGTTAGTGCTGCAATGTTGAAAACAGATTTTATGATCCAGTCTTGAAAACATACTTGTTATTTAGTTATTCCTCTATTGAAAACAGTCATTTGATGTGTAATCCTACTATCTATAACTCTCATCTTGTTATTAACTCTACTATCTCTCATCTTGTTATTAATGTTGGAAATAAAATGTCTGAATCCAATTACCCCAGTGTTGGAAACAGTCTTTTTTGCATCCATATATACTATTTCTAAAACATCTGTTCAGAGGAACTTTGCCTATATACCTTTTAACTCTGTGGAGCATAGGTCATCATCAATACTGATCCATCTTGCCATATCTTTAGTTCTTGCTTTCAGCCTTTTTCATGTTCTTTCCAGTCTTTGAATCTCTGTAATTCTATGTCTGTCTTTGTAATTCTTTCCTTGAGGCTTTCCTTGAGGGTGTCTGCAATGATGCAGATAACGATACAGACTGTAAAAAAGTCAAGAAAATTTGTTAGGTGTGCCGTATTTAACCAGAGTGCATTACGGGCAACATGTTGCAATGTACGCCTGTCCTATTAGAGGTAAAAACACTTAGTTACAATCAATGATGTTGGTTGTGTCAGATCATTGGTACACATGGAAATGTAACGCATAATATTTCCGTTCTCAGGTACATTCAGTTATAAATCTAGTGGAACCACTCTGCTACAAGAGTGATACAGTTGGAAGTTTAGAACAAATAAGACACATTAATTCTTCCAGGTGTTTATTTGTTTTCCTCTTTTCCTGCGGGTTCCAGAACATTGTCTATCTTGCAATGCTTTCCTTTGTTCTCCTTAATGTATGTCCTTTTCATCTTCAGATCTATTTCTTTAGTTCTGCTTTAGTGTTTAGTATGTTCTCTGCCGTCATAAAAATGTAGAATAAGAGACAAACCTAGTCTAGTCTGTTCTTAGACTTCCTATCTATATTTTTCCATGAAATGTAGAGTATTTTATGTCTTCTCATACTCTGTGGATTCCTGGTCGATGCATGTCTAACAATTCAATTTTCTACCATTCTTAAAGTATGTCCTACCGATGTTCTTTTCCTGTGTTGGTTTTTGTCATGGTTTCCAATGTGGTTGCAATATCTGCGCCTTACGGCCAACATGTAAAATTTCAGTCTCGCTTTTGAGTCATTTAGGCCCTTTATGGGATGGGACAACCAACTCTACTCCCAACCTACTATTGCCAACATGACAGGAAATAGTGTCACTATTCTTTGCTTCCCTTTCAGACCTTAGATACACCCTCTTTCACATTCACCTTTCTCAACATGATGTGTAAGTGAGCATGGCGTTGCCCTCTTCTAATTAATATCTCTTTATTGTTAATATGACCGGAATATTTAACATCTCTGGAATATTTTTGTTTCTTGCTACATTAAATACATGTAAATACCAGATAACATGCACATACAACAGTAAATATTGATCATGTTTGTGCTGGTAGAGAAAATGTATTATTTACTGTTAAAGCAAGCATTCTTGAAAAAATGTAATACTCTTTGGAATTTGCAATTTTTTATGAAATGTGCAATAACATTCTGGTTTTGTATAGCAGAATGAACGATCAAGTCAAGGGCTTACTGTTCCACTGAATATTTATATAAAGGCATTTGTGAAAGTGTGCCCTAAAGATGATTTCACTCCAGATCTGTTGCAGAAATCGTGTCTACACAGTTCTTGTTTACACTTAGTAGGGCAAATGTCTACTTTACAGATGTCAGTGAGATTACTGACATGTTTTTAAGTGGGATAACTTTTGATAAAAGCTGAAGGTATGTCAAGTTGTCAATTTGCATCACAGTGCTGAACTGCCTAGCCAGTTGCTGATCAGAAATATGACCATCGTCGTCTTTGGCACAGACTTTGAGATACCATCCAATAGCAAGAATCCTGGTATCCATTTTATAGTGGCTGGGTGTTTGTAAAAACATGAGCATGTTTTTGCAAACCACAAGAGAATCTACAATTATTGACAGAAATTTCACCCAGGCTGTCAAGTTTGACTTTTGACAATCCAATATCGTTACACAATATGATTTCCATCTACCGGATTAGCATCAAATACTTGAGTTGATTGTGCATGTTTTATTTTGGAGGTTTAGTTCCTGGTTACTTTATGACAATTTTGGATCTAGATAGTGTTTTATGAAGGTTTTGTTCCAGATTTGGTATTTTATGATGGTCCATATATTAGGGCAACAATTTTGACACCACGTTGCCAACAAAAAAACCCACAAATTTAGGAAACTGCTTACATATGCCCAAATAATCCCTCTCCCCCACTCCCATAAAAGGTACGGAAAACATGTCTTATATTTTAACCTTAAGTACGCTTCAGTTTAGTGCGTTTGACAATATTTAGAGAAATTTGGCTATTTAATCAATTATATTCCTGAATAGAATAAATATAATCTATTCCATTTGACTTCCTTTTCCTTAAGTTTAGTGTAAGTGTGCCGTGAAAGGGAATATGGTTTTATAGACTTGTTTTATCGTATTTTCAATAAAAATCATTATGAATTTTGATTCAGATGATGAATTCTTAGGAGGTAGTTAGTATCCACATTAAATTTACAATAGGCCACATTGCTTTATTTATGTATAGGCCAAACATCAATTGTTTTGGAACGATCCCAAATATGACTAAGTCTATCTTTCAGAGATCGATTTACTGCAAATTTTAAGGGTTATTCATTTTCCCCATGTGATATTATGATGAATTGATAATAAAACAGCATAAATACTTTAGAATTAGGTGTGTTTTACAAAGTTCTCACTTCAGAAAATTCCAAAATAAGGTAAGTAATTGTTTAATAACCCCACCCCGTTTTGTTTGTTATAATTTTTGTGTGTGATAAAACATCTTTGCCGCTTTCTCACGCGTCTTGTATCACACACAAACAAAACGTACATCAATATATTCAGATGTCGTGGATGCCTCAATATTCACTAAACTGTCCAGAAAAGGAAGTTAAATGGAATAGCTAGCTAGGATTGGTAAAATCTGGTTACGTAACATTATTTTCAAGTGTTAGAGAGTTCCTAGCAACAGACGTGTGCATTAGCCAACAGCTTCTGGAAATGGAAAAAATTGTCATTCCTTGAGGTAAAGTCGTTTCACAGCCATAAATTGCTATGGGAAATATTCTTGCTCTAATCTGATTTAATTTAGCTTTACAGCAGGTGCCTTACAATGTGTATGTTGCTATTGCAACATATCTGCTGCACAATCATTGGATATATGAATTGTATATGTATGCACTCAAATATTTAATATTAATGACATCTTCTAGTTTGTGGTTATCTGTTGAGTTTTGCTTCGGTTTTGACTTTATCTGCGGTCATGATTTGTGTTTTCTTTCTTCTAATCTTCATTTTGTTCTTTTGTTGATAGAATCGGTTGTTTCTTCACTAATTGTTAAAAGAACATCCGCATGTTTAATTTCTTGTATCTGCCGTCCTCCGTCATTAAACTCTACATACTTTATTAATAATCTCTAGACACAGTACTCTGTAGTTTGCAATTGCTTTTGGTAGAGACTTCAACGATCAGCTATAAAAATAATTAGTTCTCATCCGCTATTTTGACTGGAAACTTGTAGTAAAGTTAAATTTTGTGTTTTAAACAAAATTTGGAATAAACTGACTCACCCAAATAGAGATCTGTAGAAACAATGAGTCGTAGTCAAGAGGGACTAGGCTGCAAAATAAATTCAATCGGCGGTATTTGTTTAACTCAATTATATTCTTGATTGGTTGGTTGCTGTTTCAGATGTCCATAGGTTCATGCCCTTTGACCCACATACTTATCAAACTATTGAGGATACATTTCTCTTATCATGTTTTTCCATATATATATATATATTTATGTATTATTAGTCCAGAAGTTGTTTAGGTGGTGCTCTTCAGTCCAATGTTATGTTGTTGATCCCTCAAGGTCTAATGTCTAGTATGCCTAATTTCCGCGAACTCTTAGCGAGTGCCATAATTACAAACACATAAAACAGCATTAATGAATAAACTTTACGACCTTGCCTCAAGATTGGTGGCCACTGTATATTGAAGAAATCCATGTCAGCAGCTTAATGTCCAGGGACAAGAAAACTTGTGTACTTCCCAACGCTGCTGCATTTAAGGTATGATTCACTTCATTCTTTTATCTATCTTCTGGACACGCATATGCTCCATATAGATCTTATTTGTTCTAGTCATAAGGACGATATTGCCTATGTGTTACCTACCAAGTGTGTAAGCGGTGAATATTTCTGTGCTTGTTATCAATATGTTGTGTCATGGTTTACACATTTTCTGTGATATCTGCACCTTTCAGCATTACTTGTCACTTTAACTATATATGGGATGGGACGGCAAATTCCACTTCCATAACCTCCTTAGTTGCTTCTTGGACATGCATAGAAGGTATAGTGTTATTATTCTTTGCTCCCCTGTTGGGCTACAGAAACACACATTCATAAACGATCATAATACTAGTAGTGTCTAGAAGAAAACAAGACACAAAAAAGGTCAATGAATACATGGATCTTCTGTATTCAGCATCTGCGGTCATGTTATATTGTCAGGGCGAAGTCCACCGACACAATGTGTGATATAGAAGACTTGAAGATTAGTACTATTTTGCTGGTAGTCAAAAGATTAATGGACAAGAGAGCTATGACTGTCAAGTTTTGAGCTGGTGTGGCTTTGTTGTGGGTTACCTTCTTTCGGATCGTTAGGGAACATACCAGTGGCCATAATGCACCATCTTTCAAAACTCCTTGCTGCGTCTTGAGCTAATTTTCTGCCTATGTGTGTGTCATTTATGAGGTGGTCTTTGATATCTTGTCCATCTCCAAGAGGTCTACCTCTAGTCATCTTGACATCAGCCTCTCTGTTCTTTTCTATGCTGTCATGACATTGCTATGGACAAAATATTATATTTTTCCTAGAGAAATGTTATTTAGCCAGTTATCTTCTATATTCAATTTTCTAAGGATGTCCCTTCCGTGCATGGGTGAACGAAATGGCATGGGAGAGAAGAGAAAGTGGCTGCCTCTCACCTGATGTATTATCACTCACACAGTCCAAACCTCTGTTGAACCACATATGCATTATTAACCTATATGTTAAACTTCGGAAACTTCACTAGGTCAATAATAAAGTAGTATCTCTGTTCTACGGAAGTTATTATTTCTACTTCACACTTGTGTGTTGCCATGGTCTGAAAGGGGAGTAAAGAATAATGACATTGTTGTAGGGCCATGTAATAAGGGATGACTTGGAGATGGAGTTGGCTGCCTGATCCTATAAAGGATCAAAGTGACCCATCACCATTAAATCCCATCTCTGCAACGAAAGTTGGCTGCAATGGACCTTTAACATCTCTGTCTCTTGCTTTGGTGGTATACTCTGTCACCCTGTCCATCTTATTTGTTTCTTCTTTCTTACTTGTATCTCTGCCTACCACTTGCTTGCCTCATATAAGCCCTTCAACATGTTATGTCTATAATATTTTATTTGTTTGATCTTTATTTATTTTTTTTAATAGTTTTTTCCCCCATAGGAAGTGTTGCTATAATCTCTTTATTCATTGTCTTCTCTTTCCACACTGTTCTCCCTATTCTTGTACATATCCACATCTCAAAGGCATCAATTCTCTCTTCTAGTTTTACATAAAACATATAGCAAATGTGACCGAGTTGATAATTTCTGAATACTCTTTGGTTATTTTCAATAATACAATATATTAAAAAATTTTGTGTTTGCGAAGACAAGACTCTTATGTTGATAACATTTCTGGAGTTGTCAGATGGACACAGAATTAATTGATATTCGAAATGACAGCTAATTAGCATAATTATAATGAAAATAAATTGTGTGTGTGTGTATATATATATATATATATATTAACGTTTAGCATGCATAGGTGGATTGCATTCAACAACTTTTTACACATCTCTTGTCAACGGCTGGTGAGTGTATTCGTTCCCTGCAAGCCCCTTTGCTAGTCCCCTGTAATCAATAAAAGAAGCCACATTTCTGAAATTTTGGTTACGAGATTATTTGAAATTTGGCAAGTTATTCATTTGATTCTTTTTCTTCAAGTTTTAGTGTCAACATTGTGCTAATGTCAGTGAAATATTGCAATTTTCGCAATCTGTCAACATCTTCAAAGCTTGGCATCACCGTAACAGTTGAATCTGGTTTTATAGACTTTGCTTTATCGTATTTTCAGTTAAATTATTATGGATTGTAATTCGGAAGATGAATTCCAGAGAGGTAAGTTAGTTGTTAATCACACTTAAAATACGTTAAACCACATGGTTGCATATATTTGTACTTTAAACAGCAACTGTCTTTGAGTGATTAAGTTTTGGAATAGATCTAGTTTTAGAGAGCAATTTTATGACAAATCTATACGGTTTATTCATTTTCCCCAGTGAAAAGATAAAAATAGTTATCACGTTTTCAAAAGTCACCATTACACAGTTGCAGGAGAGAATATTACGTAATTGTAAATTAGAGTGCTAATATTCTAACTAATATTCAAAATTGTGGCCTAATTTTCATAATCAACAAATGTTATCTTAATTAAATGGTTTTCAGAATGTCCAGCACTCATAAAAGTTACACATATAAAAATAAATGATTAAAGAACTTAATAAATGTAGTAGAAAGCCGTTGCAACGATCCGCACCCATTAAATTTTAATTCCTGGTCACAAGAAATGTATAACCTAAGCAAAGTTTTCCATACATGCGATTCCCGGATGTCCACGTATTTGCATTTTGTTTCTAGTCATTGTTCTTTCGCTGTTCTGCATGTTACATATCTCTGTGCCTATAAGTGAAAATTTTGGGGTGTTTTCTTTATTTATGTCTTCCATGTTTCTTCTTTTTTTTGGTCAGTGAAATATTTGTTGCTTGAATGCCGCCCCCCCCCCCCCCCCCAGAAGCCGGATGTGTTTGGCCATTGACGCAAATAAAACAACGAAACAACATATTTCTATTCTCGAGAGATTCAGCGGAGTTTTAGAATGAATTGTCTTATCTTCATTTGCTTTCTGATAACCAACATGATGTATGTTGTACTGCATTATCTGCACCTCAAAATGTCTTTAATTCGGGGAGTGGGCTTCTCTAGTCTGTGACAGCCTTCCTGTCACCAGGCGATGGATTTGTATTGATGATGTCGTGACGGTTTTCTAACAGTATTCTTGGACTTTTACAAGCCAAAACATGTCCCTTGCTTGCAGTCTCTGTGGTAGTCAGGGATTTAGGCTTGAGTCGACTATGCCAATCTCGCATGAGATGTCTGTTTGACAAAGTGAGTCCACTGTCAGTAGGGCAACACATAGGTTGCATCTTCTGCAGAGTTCAGGTTTTTGTCTTGCTAGATTTTCAGGTCAGTCGCTAGGAGGAAGATCACCAGTCTTCTCCAGGCCAAATTGACCGTCCCAAAGTTTTTGCCTCAGTTTTGCCCCAATTGAAAACTATTATTTAATTCAGGCATATTTTGATGAAGATTTGTAGTTTTCTTGTGTTGTTCTAAACATTAATCCACAGTATTAAAATATCTCATATAATAATGGTCTGATGCCATATCATGTTCTGTTGTGATGATTTGTTGCACTGGAACAGCAAGAATGTTAAGGAATTTCCAGTTGACATTTAGAGCACTCATTAAAATTATGTGGACTTTATGGTAAATTGGATAGTAGGCCCATAGTCAGATGTTCGAAACATATATTAGTGGATATATATACTTTGAGAAAATAGACTTCTCTTGTCATCTAACATTGGACATTTAAAAAAAAAATATTTGGTAAATAGTTCATATGAATGGGTGCCAGCACCCTGTATTGTTGATTTAGGTTGAATAATCCATAGGTGCCCATGTTGATGCATGCTATTCCATGTTTTTATTTGAGTACATTTTTGTGTGTGGAAATTTTCTTAATGTATTCTCCCTGTGCTACACCTGTCATGTCCTCGCTTCCAATTCAAGCATTCTTGATACTGACTGCTGCAGATTATCTGGAAAATTCTCTGGTCTTGCAGACTCATAGAGCATTGAGTATGTCTGCTCTATCCATATGTAGACCTGTTATAGAAACTCAGCTTATCAGCTTGCTCATTTTTTAAAGTGGTTTTGTGCAGTGATACCTCTTAGCCTTCTCCAATGGTTCCATCTACATGCTTAGCCGACTTTTTCTTTCTGGATCATAGAAAGTGCCTTGCATTTTGTATTTGTTTCAAACTACTACATAGTTAGCAGGATGTAGCCCGCGAGAACGGAAAATGATGTGTCTTAGGTAATATCTTTGTTGCAATTCTGCCTCACACATCCAACAGCATGTCTTCTGGGAGACCAACCCACACACGATGTGACAGTCAACTCCATTCCATAACCTCCTTAGACATCTCTGACAACATACATGTGAGGTAAACTGTGTTGCTATCCTTTGCTCCCATTTTATTTAGGCTAAAACAATTGTTATGGAAGATCTCCCCTGCATAGTGGTATCTTTCTACTACTTTTACAAGAAATCATGGCTTTGAATTCTGTTCGGTGCATCTTGTTTAGAAAGTGGATATCCCTGGATATTATCACTAAAAGCCACTTTTTGACCCTGGTACAATGAAGTTAATCCTCTTAATTCTTTTCAGTCTTGTTTGCTGTTATCTTGGTAGCAGTTCATGTATTAGTTATAACAGTTTTAGTTATCTGAAAGTTTTCTGGTATAGATTTTGTTTGTGATAGTATAGCCAACTTCCTCATTCTGTATCATCTGTCTGTCCCTTTTTCTTCTCAATGTCATCATGATTATGTTCAAAGTTTCCAATTTCTCTTTTTTATATTTTTGTCAAATTTTCTGAACTCCTCCATCTATTCTATATTATGTCATCACTTCCTTATTGAGTGAAGATATCAGATAATTACACAGACATGCAATTACTGTGCATTAGTCAAGTATAGAGCAGTTTGCTTTATGTTCTTTGGTATCTTGTGATCTGTAGAGTTGTTAGTGTTGGGTGCCTTCTAAAACTGGGTATGAACTCAATTGTTGAATAGCTGTATTGCGGTTGTCGATGGCCTGAAATTGTACATTTTACTTTCTGAGGAAAAAGATTGTTCTTTTATACTGCCTGCATAGTTTTTTGGGTATTGAGTTTTTGACAGTCATAAATGTTTGTTTGTGTCTTTCCTTGATAATCGTATTTTTGGCAATTATTTGAGTAGCATTTTTTTTAGTGTTGATTACATGTATTAAATATGTGGTTGTGTGTGTATATGGATTTCAGTAATGGACTTTACTGTGATCACCACCCCAAGACAGGGCAGACATTGTCCATTTTTTTATATTAAATAATATTGAAACCGCTAGTTTTGTGCCACCTGTAGTAATGTAGCAAGCATGTCATGGCAGACATCACAATCACAGATAAGTGATCACAGGTCATTCTATAGCACAGTGCCACACCAATATGACTGGTGTGATGGTGAGTCAGCGAAGTTTGTCCAATTGGTTCGAGTTTCTTATAACCGAAGGATGTGGACCAGCCAACATTCATCATAAAGTGCAGTCATTGTACATCGCGAAATGTGAGTAGATGATATTGAAATACTGGGCTCAAATGTTTTATGAAGGGTGATCTTCTCTCCGGTTCAGGCACTTGTATTGAAAGAGATAATTTACAAGATTTACCTAGCATTGTTGGTTGACCATCGCTTGAGTTTGATTGCTGATAAATTATTGGTGTAATATGGGACAATTTAAATGGTGGTTTGGAAGAAACAGAAGCGTGGAACGTTTCCTTATTTTCAGCAGTTGTTGACTAGCCATCATATGTAATAACCAATATCCCTCTCCGATGGAATTCCTCCGCCTACCAGAACATTGGGATGCATTAACAACTGCTGTTGTGTTGTGTCTTCCATTATCTTGTAGTAATAATGAACCCAAGTGGGCGGGTTTCATTTAATGACTCAGCACACACATATATTTATTTATTCTTTGCTTTTTTAATTGTGAGTTAGAATAAGCACGTACATATATTTTAGTGGTAATTGCTCAGTTACTTAGATGTGATTGTCACTAACTCTAATGTGCAAGTGTTTCAATTTCTGGTTGCAGAATTGTTAGTGACCACACCTGAAACATGCTCACCACATCCGGGCTCTTGATGGCAGATATCACCTACTTGAAGCCACATTCAACACTTTAAGGTTGTGGGGAAACATAAAATGCAGCAGAGCTATCTCCGTGTGGAATAACTTCCTATGCAATTACAGTCCGTGTTCAGGAATGATTTGCTTTGTTATATCACCGCTGCTGCTACTGGCGTTAGTTATATTACTGTGCACAAACTTGCGCTGTCATGTTTCTACTAGTTCGCATCAATAACTTTACAATTTACTAGTTTACTGGAAGCAGCGATCTGTGGAAGAAAATTATTTTCACTTATATCAATGTGTTCTTCAGTACTTTTATAGATTGTGACATAATTACCGGAACTTGGCCTTTTATTTTGAATGACCATGATATCATTGACTTGTGTCCATAGTTAAATATAAAGTACATTACCAAAAACACATCTTCAACCTATTGACAGATACACAGTCCACTTTTACATGTGTGTCTAAAAATTAACAAGATAGTACAGCTTGCTAGATGTGTTGAGTCATGGTAAACATGTTTGCATCTTTCAATCCAACTTAATTATGACTTCTCTGTGTCACATTGACTCCTTTTATGGCTGTGGGGCAAACTCTCTTCCTGCCCATGCCACTTCCACTTCAGTTGTCTCTTGCAACATGCATGGTTGGTCATAGCGTGTATTCTTCATTTCCCTTTTAGGGAATACCACACAATGTATATTCCATATTTTTTTGTACATTTAGACATTGGGACTATCATTTAGCCAATAGCTCTGTTGTTGTTGTTGTTAACCCCTTAGTTTTGGGGGTAAATCTGCAGTCAGTGCTGGAAAACTGTATGGCCTATGATTGTTTTTCCCCTAGCCAATTTGCCCACCACATTCTTGCATTCAACAATTTGAGTGTATTATTACTCTATACTCAAAATCATGAGTTGAAACACATAATGCTTCTTATTATTGAGGAGATATAAAGACCTTTCGTATATATTTGTCTCTCAAAAGAAAATATTATTTTAGAAAATAATCATAATAAATGATGACTACCATATCATGCGCCTTGCCAAAAATATGAAACATGTGAATATGAAAAACTAACTTTCTGGGTAAGATGGTTACAGGGTTATTTGAACACCTTATAGTGCTTTCTGCAATAATTAATACAATCACTCCTTGTGGAGATGTTGTTTTGCAAAAGTTGTTTTTTTCTGACAGTTGAGAAAGGGCAGTTAATAAGCAGGCATTTGTTTTGTAGGAGAGCAGTGTCTACATATGGGTAGTGGCTGAGATCTGATTGGTTTAATAACATAACTTTCGCATGTTCTGGTTGGATCCTGAAAAAATAAGGGATTGATTTCTTCTGCAGAGTTTGTCATTGTCCTTTGGTTGTGTCACTTTACTAAATACATTTCGCTATTTGCCAAACTGTTCAGTGAGAATTCCCTGGTGTTTTTGAGAATGTTTGTTCCCATGCTACAGGGTCTTTGCTTTTATTGTTTTGAGGCACCTCTTTTTACAAGTCTGTGTGCTGTTTATTACGTGCTAAATCGCCATACGCAAAGATCCATTGCAGGGTCACATTGATTGGTATGCAGAGATATGACTGTAGTGCTCTTGCTATATAACTGATATCCTGATTTTAGTATGGGTAATATTTGTCTCTAAAGCAGATATTGAGTCTGTAAACATGACTAGTTTTTGTTCCATGATATCACAAACTGTTGCTGTACTATTTCTATGGCTGTCTTGATGATCTCAGTCTCCATTTCATAACTTATACCAGTCTTCTGTGTTTAGAAATTAATTAAATGAACTGAAGAATGCAGAACAAGTTTAAAGAAAATTTGTTCCCTGTGTTTCACATTTCATAGTGTTAAATGATGTAATTCATTGAAGACATCCCTCCTCAATGTTTGTTTTGCTTTTGTTCTCAAGATTACCTGACACATTCATCCATACCGAGAGTAACTGTTTTATATATACACATAATTATGTCCTGTGTAATACGTTTGTGATTTTGCAACTGCCAGTGAATGGTGGACATCTATAACCATATCGATAGTAGGCCAGCCGTACAAAAGGCAGGGTTTCCAATACTACAGACTGATCACCAACCTAAAAAGTTGGTCTAGAACAAATTTGCTTACCCTTTTTGGCACCCTGTTGACATAGATTTTTGGTGGATCATGTTCTCAAACTCCTGCTGCTTCTCTCTTGCAGCAAGGCCAACGGTCCTACTTATTTTTATTTTCAGGTAATCCACCTCCACAAACAAATATTACAGGTCCGTGTGCCACATTAAAAATCAAAATTCTCAGCAATTAGCAGATTACTCTGAACATTTTCTGAATTTTTTCTTTGCCATGTTTCACAGATATTTTTTAATGAATCATATGTGCCACTGACTTAATATTCAGTTTCCGTCTGGTTTTGGGATCTGCAGTACATAATTAAAGCATCAACAAAGGGTCAAATACAGTGTATTAGTAAATAGAGAGAGGGTGCTGTGCTAAAATATAATTATCTTAGCTTGCAACATTTGAGACATCAGCACGAATAATCCTCTAAATAGTTATAATAGAAGAACCCCTTCTCTTTCTAATTGATTGTACTGTATGTAGTGAATTTCTGTTATTACATACTTATTTTGTTGTTTGTCAGGACAAAGTTGTTCAAACGGGATTCCACTAAATTTATTTGTAAAACTGAATTTTAATATGCTTTTTTTGTTGTAAAATGTAAATAAACGTTCCAATTTTTTTCTCCTTTAGACAGTTTTACCCAGTTTTCTTTCACTTTCATCCGAATGCTACAAATTCGTTATCCTGTTAGGCTCGTTCAACCGTTGATGTAGTACAACAAATGATGCATTTTAAGATATGTTGTTGAAAGCTGTGGTAGTTTTAGTGATGTGAATGGTATCACTTTTTGATGCTTACCACATTAACACCTGCACTACATGGATGTGATCTTTTAGAGGGGTACTTGAGAAAAATTTAAGTTGCTATTTGTTAAACTGTCATGGATTGTTGTCACATATATTCACAAATTCCTGAGTGATGTTAAATTAGTTTAAAACAAGTGTTTAGTATCAACACTAACGCCCTTCTAAAGGGCCACGGCCATGTAGTATTTGTTCTAACGTCAAAAGCACCCACAGCAGGCTACACTGGATGCCCATGCTGTTACACTTTATTATATGCATTTTACAGACAGTACATGCGAGCAGCAAAATAACCCTGAGTTGTGTGGACTTGGTCAAGTCTGACTTCCATGCTGAAGTTTAGGGCATCGTGCACAGAAGATATATATCTGCTAAACTTTTTTATTTAACCTGTGAGCAGCCCAGCTAAAAATATTGCAATTGACACCCGGGCATTTTTTATGACTTCTCTGAATTTTCTGCATGTGTTTGCTTTTTTGGCGTAATGTTTTTTTTTTTTTATTGATTTCAAATTCTGAGATAAATGAATGCTGCATATGATTTTGAGGAGTTATTTGCTTGTGTGGCAGTGTTTATGTTGTGTACAACCAAAATTGAGAATGTGGATAATCCTACACAAAGAACGCACAGAGTCAAGGCCACGCGTATACCTTGCCGAAGAAAACACTGCCCCTCGAATTCCTCATTGTAAATGACATGATTACATCACATTTAATTATTATAAACATCTCTCTCAAGCACCATTTAAAATTCGTTTTTTTCCTAATCATAATCTGTGAAGAGTTCATGAAAAATGGTGATCCTCAAGTTGGTCCTATGCAGTTCAGCTTGCAGGCGTGAAATGAGGAATAAATTACAACTGCATATTTATATCGCTGCGGAAAACTAAGGAACAATCAATCTAGCACACAGTTACTATAGGAGCAGGATGGGAAACAAACGTGGGCGATTGATGTCCATGACCAAATGGCTACCTCGATGTAGACATTTGTCAACTTTGTATTGCTACAAGTTAATATATAGATCTAGACCACTGAAGTCAGATGTGTTGACCTTGAAATAAAACGACACATCTCAGTTCTCATTTGAACGCAAATGTATATTAATTGTTTTAATTGTAACTTCGACACACACAAATTGGTGAATGAGCCTTTCAGCTTTATCATTTGGGGATAGTTAATGACAGCATGTTTAATTGAACTTCTGTGTCTTGTATGTCAACTAATTTGATGAGTTAATTTACAGTTTTATTAGATAAATGTTATAATGTATAGCAATTGGTTTGTGTAGTCTAATTGTTTTACCAAGCAGTTGTGTCATTTACCCAACAGCGTGGGAGTTCAGAATTTTTCTAATATGTTACATTAATCCACAGGTTCATTTCTAAATTGATGTGACTTGTGAAATCAAATTTGACATTTATTTGTGTGTTATCCATGCCATTATTTACTTTTGTTTTAGTCATATCGTATGGTTCATGAATTCTGTTTTATTGTGAGGCACAATACTCGCAAACTACAACAAAAGCTCAAATCATATCTGTTCATTATTTCTTTTTGTCATGGGTTCATTGTAGCACATCCAAATGTTTTGTGATTTTATGCATGATAGGTTATACTCTGCTAGTCTTTTGGATATCTATAGGATTTCTTGCATTTAATATGACCTTTTTTTTTAGCAAAGCGAGAGATGATGTTATTGTCACAACTAGTTATACATTTTCCTTCTCAGCACTTGGACAAACAATCTCAAAACATCCCCCACTCATTCCTCACACCCTGCTGCAAGATGAAAACTGAGTGAAGACTTAAACCTTGTTTACACATCAAAGCTTCCACTAGAGCTCTTGTGCTTCCACCTCTTTAACATATTAGTGTAATGATATTGTATGTCGTCAATGGTTGTTTTCAATCTTCATACAGAACTATTCATACTCTGGTGCTTGATCAGCATTACATTAATCTGAAGAACCAGGTGATTAAAGCAGAAAGGAGGGTGTTAAAGGAACTCGGCTTCTGTGTGCACGTCAAGCATCCACACAAGGTATGTTTTTAAAAATTTCTCTAGAGTTGAGGATTGCCCATTTGGGCATGCGATGAGTTATATTTTTTAGTCTGTTATTGTATAGTTATGAGCCTATATCAGCACTTCAGGCAAACCCATAGCTACTGTCACCCCTAGCACATGACGATTTATCATCAAGCATATCTCTTCATAGCCTATAATATATATTTTTCTTAAATACAAGGCTACAGACATAAGCCACGTTAAATACACATCTACTGCCGAAGACAGATGTGTCGGACCATTGGCAGAAATTAAACGGCAACACAGCACATTTCCATTCTGTGGACTACACCATAGTGGTAATCTAGTAGGACCATGGTCCTGCTACAAGACATATTCAGCGGGAGTTTTAGAATGAACGCAGAAGAAGATGATATATATTTTTTCCATAGATTATTATGTATGTCTTTTCCATAGATTATTTTCATGTATATCATTTAATGCATTGATTTCTATTTTTTCTATAGATCATTGTGATGTACCTGGAGGTTCTTGAGAGCATTGGAAAGAAACAGCTTGTGCAGTGTGCCTGGAACTTCATGAACGACAGCTTGCGCTCGGATGTATTCATGCGCTTCCATTCTGAATCCATTGCCTGCGCATGCATCTATCTGGCAGCCCGCCAGTGTCAGGTGCCTTTGCCCAACAACCCTCCATGGTTCTGGCTCTTTGCTGTGGATGAAGATGAAATTCAACAAATCTGCATGTCCATACTAAGGCTGTATTCCAGACCCAAGGTATGTGTACTTATGTTCTTCTTCAGTGTTCATTCTCAAACTCCCACTGGATCTCTCTTGTAGCAGATCAATGGTTCTACTAGATTTCCAGCAGGATGCAGTATGGAAATGCACTGACACCAATTTATTTGTGCCAATGATACATCCGTCTTCATGTTCTCTCTCAATTGATTATCATACATACACATCTTGTTGAAAAGTCATTTATACAGTTTTCAAGTCATGTTTATTATATTACCAATGAAATAAATTATCTAGGAAAGTTATTAAACAGTAATCAGGCCTTAGACACATTTCTGTCAGATTAGCTTGGATAGCTGAGAATCATTGGAAGAGATGAAGTCAATTGGGATGTCCTGTGCTTAGATGAAGGCAGCGTAAAAGAATTATTCTTCTGCGTTCGTTCTCAAACTCCTGCAGATTAGCAGGATGTAGTCAGGAGAACGGAATGCGTTGTGTCATAGTTTACAGCACTGCTGCGATATCTGCACCTTTCTGCCTGACACATCCGACTTCAGCATGGCTTTAGGTCACTGACCCTATATGGGATGGGACAGCCAACTCCATCCCATAACCTCCTTAGTCGCCTTTTACGACATGCGTGGAAGGTAAAGTGTTGCTATTCTTTGCTTAAAAGAATTGATGTCGTGGAACATATTTAGAATTATTAATATAGTATTGGCTATTGTGTTGCTCATAACAAAATACCAATGTTGGTTTTATTTTCAGCCCAACTTTGAGAACCTGGAAAAGATAGTGGATGAATTGAAGAAAAAACAACAGGCAGCCAAATCAAAAGCAAGAGGTATTGTCTCAGATCTAGACACACCCAACTCTTCTTCTAGACAAAGTGAGTTTGACATGTGTTTGTGCATATTACTATTGACACAACTAAATGAACAAGACATGACTGGGCACATTGACATTTCTAATTAAAAGTCAGTGAGTGAGTGCTCCATTCATAAATCTGCAGGGTGTAGTTTTATCACTTTTGGTAGTGGTGGAACAACGTAAACTTAATAGGTTTGGACATGTAACAATGTCATATGAACATTGTTCTCACTGCCACTATGTAAGCCTCTTTCACATGTAATGAGACACAACCTACTTTCTAAAATTAATTTGCATGGAACTATCAAGCATGGAAGGAGATGCTGTGGAAAAAAAATATCTTCAAATGTTGTGGTCTGAGTGAGATTGTTCTAAACTCCTCTAAATGGCTACGGATAGAGGTGTTGTGGGACCTGGTGGGCACAATTGAAGATGGTAGCGCAGAACAGAAACCATTAGAGAGCTGCAGTTGCAGACATATTTTCCATAGGGGGTTGAAAGAAAAGGACAACCATTATTGTGATGACAAATGAAGTGACATGTTTTTTTAATGTTTTCTGCTTTTTCTCTCTTGGCAGATTCTCCCAAAGTGTTCAGTCCTAGCCTGGCATCTACACAGCAGCTGTCTAAGAAGGGGAAAGACAAGGCGGATATGGGAGCACACCTTGATGGGGGCGATGCAGGCAGCGATAAATCTGATCATAATGCAAGTCATTGGCAATCTGGAAAGAAAGATGGCCGCAATCGAAGTGACGACAGTGATAGAAGTGTCTCAAAGTCTGGGTGAGAAATTTTCCTCACAATTTGTTAATTTCCTACCTCACACCTGAAAAATAGCAATTTGCTGATGGACGTCAATATATAACCTTCCTACCTTTCAGTTCCATGTCATCCCCAATTGATCTTGTCCTATTCTTATGTTACTGAGTCTTCCATTCCAACTCTTCTAATTTCTTGCAGGTTTTAGTCCCACACTTTTCCTGTTATATTTTTGGACATCTTGCTGAGGGTGCGTTATAATTTCCTATAATTTTATCTCTTTGTCACAGCCATTGGTGTGTTCGCTTCCTCAACTCATAATTTGATATCAAATATGACTATCTAATGCAAAGTAAATGATGGAAAACATCTATTGATATTTATCAATCTGCGAGCGGAAAGGCAATATAGACTTTACATTTATACAGTAGAATACCATTATAACAAATTGATTCTTACCAACGCATTATTATGCCACAACTGATTTTCCTAGTTTACAATTCTATCCAGTCAAGAATAAAAAAAAATAATCCGGGATTTTGAAAAGTATTGTTTAATAGAGAATTTTTTGTTATTGTATACGCTATAACAAGACTCCACTGTATTGAGTCTTTTATATGACAGGCTTGAGGAATCCTATATTTAAGAGCATTACAAGCAAATCTGGCCTTTTTAATTTCATTGCCCTCCACTCCATCTTTGCAGATCTTGCTTCCCACATAAGTAAGTCTATATACCATAAATACGATATATTTCAGCCTCTGCTAGACTTCAGTCTTTCTTTTGAGACAGGATGTGCTTCCCTACCCACCAAAGATTACCCACAAGCAGTGAAGTTAACCTTTTAGACTGCTTGCTGCCGGAGTTAGCAAGCTTCATTTCCCCAGGGTTTGAAGTCAAAAGTTTCCATCCCCAAGCAAAATTTGTACCAATTTGGTTACTTGGCTTTGTACTCTGAGGAGGCACTACCCAATCAGAGAGGGTGGTGGTTCGGGACTGTATTCTCTGTTCTTGCAATCCTCTCCATAAGTTTATAAAAAGTAGTGACTATGCATGTCAGGAAAGAGGACTAAGAAGGTGGGGTATGATGTGACCAACTAAATCCAAATGATCTATCTGTGTTGTAGACTACTTGGGTGAAGGAGAATCATACTCTCTTGAGATTCTATCATAATCTTTAATGGATGATGATGGCATTTTGCATCTTTACAGATGATCAGGAAGCAAGTCAATATAACATTTAAACTGGACTTATGAGACCCTCAAATTGGTTACATTGTGGATACTCTAGTTTCTACGCTTCACACGTGGTTTTTGTCCGGTTAGGTTTTGTAGAGAAAGGGCTCTGCCCATTGGCACTAACCCCCTATCTGCTCTGTTTCAGGGGAAAAGCAATACCAATACGCATGGAAACAAGCAGAACTGTATGAGATGCTAGAAGTTGGTTTATTATTCCGTCAATTGTCGTAAGGGGTCCTCCTTCCTGATTTTATGGAGAGTTTTATTCACTTGTTCTAACGCATTCCTGTTTAATCCGTAAAGCAGAGGATGAAGACATGACAAAAGTAAGATTGGGGTCAAATATACAATCGTCTTTGATTTCTTATACACAAACATTATGTATCCATTCATCCGTGGTTAACCTTTAAGCATGCGACAATGGTTAGCCGTTCGCCGCTCCCCCCCCTCCCAATTCGTGAAGTTAAAATCACACGATCATTAATGTCATGTGACAGAAATCAGTGAATCATAGCAGAAGATTAACTTAAGACCCCGGTTATATTCTATGAAGAGTATTTGACCCAAAAAAATTGTAAATATCGGGAGACATCTGTCCATTTTGGAATTAGCGGGTTACAATTACCATCAATATGTGTAGGCCTAATTGATGTACAATCATTATTGATTGTGATTCTAATAATAAGGAATTCTTGGGAATTATATTTTTCAACTTAGATATGGTGAATTATAAAATTTCTAAGAACAAAAGTTATTTCCAAATAGTAATACCATGTTTGTGTTATTTTTAAATTTTTTGAACAGGCATAATTACCTTCCAGCTTTTCATTAGAAATATGCCAAAATAAACAAATTACACATTTTTGTTGAATGCAATTCTTTATTGCAAAAAATTATTTTAAAATCTATTTTTTTTTAAAAGTTATTGCTTTTTTCAAACACCAACCAAAAATAACACAAATTTTCTACAACAATAAGTCCTATGGCAGGAGAAAGATTTGTAATTTTAATTCAGTGTGCTAAATTTTAAACACTCTCTCTCTTTTTAAATAGGTCGTCTGGCAGCCATTCAAGTGAACTCAGCCGCCAAAGTCGCAGCCCACATTCAGATTCACCAGTGAAGAAGCGTAGACGAACACCGATCGGCAAGAAGATTCACACAGTGGATTCATTTAGCCGCAATAAACATAAAAGAAAGTATAGGTCTATATCACGGTCAGTCAGCCGTTCTCCAGTTCCTTCGTCCAAGTCTTCCAAAAAATACAGACATGATGACTACAAAGATTCCAGAGACTCATATAAAGATAAAGATTACTACCACGATCGTGAATATAAAGATCGTGATTATCATCGTGATGACTACTACAACAAAAGTAGGTCAGTAAAAGATAGAGACTATCATAAAGATAGAAGATCTTACACACCAGAAAAAGATCGCCACAGATCTAGAAAACATCGCAGCAATGGCCACAGAGACAGTCCCCCCAGAGAAAAATTTGATAAACATAGGCGGTAACGTTCCACTTTCAAATGTGGAGTAAAAAAAAACATTCCAAGTGACTGTGATTCATAGCAGCAGAGCAATAAGCTCCTATCAATTGGTACAGCAGCAATAAGCGACATGGTGTTCAAAACTTGTGCATACATTTGTAAATCAATAAAAGGTAATACTGCTAGTTTAACTGTATGCAAATAGTTTTGTAATGCATAAATTTGTAAGCAGTTTACCAAGGTACTGAATCAACTTTTGATACAGTCAAAACTAGTCATTAGTAGTAGTCACTTGGTACAGTAGTTTGTGAAAGGAGTTCGTCATCGACATAAGTTTTATTCCCGGTGTCGTCAATTCCCTAAACTATTTAGCTGAAATGTACTATGAATTTCTGGTGTGTATGTGGAATTACTGTATATGTCCTCTGATATTCAAATTATCAGCAATTTAAACTAGATTTACTCTTTATCCCCAGTAAGCCAAAATAAAATTTCCAATTTAATTGACCTCTCAAAATACTACGGCACAACAGGAAAATCTCTCAGGGATGAAGAATTAAGCCCTGTAGATGGATTCTAGAGTGATTTACTTAATACAGTTTTGTAGTCTGCTCAACACTACTATCCTGTTCATGAACACAGAGTACATTATAGGGGGAACTATAGTCTGTAAACCTACATTCTTCACCATTGTACTGCTTCCATCTTCCATACCGAAGTTAACCAGCTTGTTCTGTTTATTTAGTGGTGCTAGTATCTGGCTGAAACCGTAACAATTTGATAGTCGCATAAATATGTATGATGGATACTATATAAATAGATTTTCTCAGGGACAATGTCATCAAATTAATAATGTAACATTTATTGCGTCACTGTTCTATTTGTTTTTGTGAGTTTGTCTTGTAAATTTACATTGAATGGTGTTCTATGTGCTGTGTTGTATATATTGATTCAGAGGGTAGTGTTCTTTATAGGAGAGGATTCTTGGATATCTATGTTTCATCAGCATCTGATATGGTGTATAGGGCACAAACTAGAGCTCTCCAGTTTCAGACTCTTCTGTATTGCTACTGTTGTACTTTTTGCATGTTGTTGAGACCCATAATCATGTTCTCTTTGATTGTTGTACTGGAAAGTCTCTCTTGGTCTTCTTCTTTTACTGTCTGGTGCGCATTTTAATGCTTGTAGAGACAATCGGTTTTAATTCATTCTAAGCAAATGTCCGATATAAGTCCCAATGTTTTCTTCTTATTGTTGTAGAAACATATTGCTGTTTGGTGTTGTATTTTACTTGCTTATTTGACTTGAATTCTTTCCATCCAATATTTAATTTTTCTAAAACATCTCCGATGTAATTGACTATAAAAATGATTGTTTTGTAACTCATTCAGAGGACTAGAGAGTTTTTCTTCAAGTGTTGTTTCTTTGGGCCACAGACTTAAGCATTCTGGGCATTTCTTGAAGTATATTCTCTAAAGTGCATGTGTGCTCGGCTGTATTACCAATGCACATGAGCTGATTGGTGAATTTCTTGTAAAAAATATAGACAGGAATGGTGGATGCATTAGTCAGTGGGTTTGTCTTATCTACTTCTATCCGAGTGCTACAAGTTTTCCTTCTTTAGCAGTACATGCCAGTTTGTAAGATGTGCATGTTTTCTGTTGTTGGGCTTATAAATAGTATTTTGGATAGGTTGGGGGAAAGTTTTTGTCTAATTTGCAGTCCTAGGTTTGCACTCAAATAGGATATGCTGCACGTTTTCATACGGGTTATTGTAATTTCTATAGTTGGGTAGGGCGAATGTGGTTTATTCTGTTCAGGTGATAACTAGAAGCAATATGTCTTGTTCTGGGCTGAAAACAGGATTTGATATCATCTTTGCAGTGAGTTATTGTTGTACTTTGGTGGTCTAGACCCGTTCTTTAAGAAATAATGGCACGGCTGGTCATCAATATAGCTCAGCGGTTCAGCCAATCTTTAAAAATACTTAGCATCATGTGTGTCTTATAATATATATCATGCAACGAGTGGTGTGTTGTACATGAGTTGATTGGTGGATTTTGTATGTGTACACGGTTGGTTGAGTTGGTGTGCTTGTATGTCTGAATTGAAAGTTTGACTCCTGCGAGTTGGCATCTATAACTGTATTATGACATTTGAAATGATTTGCTTGTACAATATATATAATTGCCATGTATAAATATGATTTGTTTGAGTTGTTTGTTGTAAATACTGAGTGAATGATTAATAAGTGAGCTATAAATGCAAAAGAAATGATATAAAAATCTATTGACCTGTCAACAAATAAACTTGCCATAGGATATCAAGAATCGCTTTTGGCAATGGGGGAAGGGTGTAAACTTGCTTGATTTTGACATGTAAAGAGACATGACTTACTTTCTAAAATTATTTCCTAAGGAACAGTTGAAGGAGGAGAGCAGGGAAATAAAGTCCTGGATTTATAACATCAAGGAATGAGAGGGTCTGGTTTTTCAACACTCCTCCAAATGGATGAGTTATTAGGAGAGCTTTTTTGTGCTAACATTCCCTTAAGTATGGCACCCCTATGACCCTAGCGAGTTATGGGCCTTATTATAAAGTCATTCCATTCACCTGTTGGCTAGCAAACCTGGGTTTAGTATCCAATATTTGGTTGAAATAACAGATACGGGATGAAGGATACCAGACATACTGAAAGTGCAACTACTGAGTAGGTGCTGTAGGCAACGCTAGGCTGATGGTTTCTGGTGAACCGAGCACATGGGAAACCATATGATTTACCTTTAGTGGAGGCTATGATCAACCAGTGTTTTTAGCTGGAGTGATTTTGTAGACAATATAAATACGCTAAGTAGGTATCTGATGCTGAAATTAAATGTGCTAGGCCAAATGATTTAACCTTTAGGCCCCTATGGTCGCAACAATGCACCTTGCGTGTGCATCCCGTATTGCCTGTGGTCGCAATCACACGCCATACGATATCCATTCCCGATATACGATCCATTTCCGAGTACGGAACTTAAAGCTTATATGACGTAGAATTCCCGCAACACGAAGCTAGGAATACGTCACAGTGTAAAGGTCAAATTCCTTTACTCATTACGATTGTAAGAGAGAGAAAGCCGGTTGAATTTGTCAACGTATTTCTAGAGCGACTTTAGCCATTTTCGGCCGTATTTTACTATCAAATTGAGTACCGCGTGGCATGGGTAAGTGATCGTGACTACATGTTATAATTGTTGTTTTTTGTGTTTAATATGTTGTTATTTGATAAGAATGTGTGTGTATTCATTAAAAAGCACAAAAATAATATGTATCGGGTGCATGGACAATAATTACGCTGCGTGTCGGCATAGACCTAGTGTTGACCGGACGGGCGTTATATGCAATTTCTTCACGTTTTATTAGTTTTTTTAGTTCATATTATATTAGTTTTGATATAAAACAATATATATATACAATAAGTATAGGTATTTATGTGGATTTTATCAATGTTGTCACACATTTCTCATGTATTAGGGTCGTCACGAAGATATATTTGCGATTTTGAAAATGACGTTTTGCATTTTTCGCCAGAATTTTCAACTTCAAAACGTGCTCACAACTGTCATATCACACATACAACAACAACAGAAACACGATAATATTCACTATTCACTCCTTTATTTAATTGTGCAAAAATTATTTTGATATCTTTTAAAACAAAAAAGTTATCACGTTTTCAAAACACCCACCATCAATAACGCAAATTATCCAAAAAAATAAGTCATGCCCTGGGGGAAGTTTTGTAATTTTAAGCCAGGGCTCTAAAGGTTAAATAAAATAGTAACACAATGAACTTCATGATCCCTGGCAGCAAACCAAATGGAAATTTGTGTTGGTTGGATTCCAGAGAGCAAATGCAGAAAACCAGGTTGCCATTGCTTTCTGTGTGGCCTGAATGTATTGCTATGCAGTGGATTCATAGCCACTCAAATACACCAGACAATGACAAGCCACACTAGTAAAGAAGGGAGCAAGAACAGCCATAATCACACCTGACCATCTATCTATGTTTCTTGAGTGACTAAATAATATATTCAATATAATTTGAATAGGAGAAAAATCAGAGCTTTCCAGTTCGAGCGATGTGATGCTACTGTGTGTAATTCTAGCATGTTATTGAAACCCATAGTCTTCTTCAGCATTCATTTTCAGACTTCAGATTGTTCTCTTGTAGCAAAATGTAGTCCAAAGAATGCGCATGTGTTGTGTCGTTGCACCAATGGCCAATCACATCCATCTACAGCGAAAAGAGACTATGGTCATACACTCTCTGATGGTTGTTCTGCAAAGAGTAACTTGGGCTTTTTCTTTTGCCAGTTGGTACCCCCTTTAATGCTTTTAATGACCATCTGTTTTCATTCATTCTAATTACATGTCTGATATAAGTCATGTTCTTATTCTTGTAGAAACATTAATGTATTTTTTTCTCCTTGCTTGTTTGAATTGAATTCTTCCCAAGCAAACGACCATGCACACAGCTAAAAATAATGTTGAAATCTGTGAACAGATGGGAAACACTGAGAGGGAACTCTACAAATATATGGACAGTCCAAAGACAATATCAATCTCTAGAGAAGGAAAGACCATAGTATCATCTTCCAACTTCACACATATGTATAGTTTAATTACCTGAACAGAATACAACCACAAGACACTCCAGGATGCAGGCTGTGCACTAACCCCTACAAAACTGTCAACCATCAATTTTTTTAATGTGCAACGCTAGACTAAAAAAAAATGCTTCTCACTACGAAACCAGGTAAAAGGAACAAAACAACAGCTCACTAACATATGCATATATCAAAATGGCATTGGTCAAAGAACATGCGCTGGATCAGCAACCAACCATTGGTCTGGATACACAGTTGCCTGTTGTGGGATGGTAATCTGGAAGATATACTGTTTCTAGTTGTTTTGTCAGAATCCATGGAATGTCAAATCGTTATCTGATTTTACTTTGTCATCCGAGCTGTTACGGTAGGTCCCATGTCAGCAACCTGCCATCAGGGATGAAGATAACTCTTCATGTGCTAATTCGCAGCAACTATTAAAAGGGGTGGCTGTTTACCTTCACAAACTCATACGTCAGGTACCCATTTACAGCTGGGTCGATTTTTTTTTATATCCGGATGTGGTTTCTAAGCATGATCACTATCAACTAGATTCCCGCACTTTCCTATAATCTGAGCTATATCTCGCACAAAAATACAGTCCAGAAAAATTAATGTGTTGTATCATGATTTACATCTTTGCTGCAATATTTGCACCTTTTGACATGACACATCTGACTTCTTAGTGTCTGTTACTTAGACTCTAATACGATTGGAGGAAACTTCATCGCACAAACCCCTTAGTTGCACCTTATGACATGCTATTCTTTTCTCCCATTTCGGCCCCCAGCAACACATGATCTACTACCCTTTGGCCCTCAAAAACAAACGGATGATAGTTTGTCCAAAAATGGGAATAGCCGTACGACCTGTTATTTGTGATTTGTTTTCAGGATTGTGTTTGCTCCATGTTTTTATAGTATAATATTTTTATTCTCGCTGTTAATGATGATTCCTTTAACCGTGATATGGTGGTCCCTAACAAGCGCATAGACTTTCTGAAAAAAGCAAATAACGTTGTCATATCCGCTGTGTAACTTAGGCGACAAGACTCTTATACAGCCTCAAAGGCGTGGGTGTATAAGAGGGGATATGGATACATGTTCCATTACAGAAAGTAGGTATTCCAGTGTCCCAGGATTACCATGTCATGCCAGGTGCACATAACACTCCTGGACCAACTATCTTATTATTCTTTGGTCAGATTTATTGATGCATCCGCAGTGATATTTACTTATCCGGCGTACCCTGGGGTTGTGAACTTTCACCAACTGTGCCTGGTGGTGGTAGGTGCATATCTTCAGCTATGCTGTGTCTGTATAAAAGGGTGATAATGATGTAGGATTTGGTTGTAAAAGTTGTTTTCATAGGTCTTGTAGTACAGGGCATCCAATAGGGTGGTGTTTTACCGCTTCCTCCTCTTGTCGGTTGCAGTATGGTGTATGGTCTTATGCATGTCGTAAGAGGTGACTAAGGACGTTGTGGGATGGAGTTGGCTGTCCCAATCCATATATGGTCAAGGACCCAAAGCCATGCGTCAGGCCGAAGGCACAGATATCGCAACAATGCTGTAAACCATGTCACAACGCATTCTGTTCTCCAGACTGCATCCTGCTAATCTTCATGTGTTTGAGAGAAGAATATGTATGATCTGCGGTAATTCTTCATTTGGTTTTTGTTACGTTATACATGTCTTGTTCTCAGACTAAATATTGTGGTTTGATCTTTGTGGTTTAGTCTATTTATACTGTCATATAAATAGATTTATATGGTTGGGACTTACCGTTTTGGATTTGGTTCGGACATATCTGCATATAGCATTCTTCCTTCCGAGCCAGAGGTCCATCCATTGTTGTTTACAGTTGTGGATGTGTTTGTTTGTTCTGTTGGAAACACCTGGGTGGGACATATTTGCTCCCTTTTTTGCCAGTTATCAGCACTTTCATTCTCACTGATACCTGTGTGGCCTGGTATTCACTGTAGTGTAGTATTGATGCCATAGGATGTATGTTTGCAACTTGAATTATGTTGTTTATGGTTTTATATTCTTGTTCCATCACTGTACTACCACTACCAAACCTGGACAATGACAGCACAAGACAAAAGAAAAAGTGACACCAGAAATGACAGGTCTACGAAGAATACTTGGAGTGTCATTAAGAGATAGGATTAGAAACGATAACATCAGATAACTAAAACAATACCAGTATTGGAACACATCAAGTGGTTTTTACACGCTTCCATACTACAAGGGTCACAGCGTATAGATAGATGGTGTTCTCTGCTGTTAGATTCTTCTGCGTTCGTTTTCAAACTCCTGCAGATTAGCAGGATGTAGAACGGAATGCGTTGTGTCATAGTTTACAGCACTGCTGCGATATCTGCGCTTTCGGCCTGACATCCGACTTAGAGTCCCTGACCCTATATGGAATGGGACAGCCAACTCCATCCCATAACCTCCTTATTCGCCTTCCACAGCATGCGTGGAAGGTAAATAGTGTTGCTATTATTTGCTCCCCTTTCGGGCCCCAGTTTTATGGAACAAAAAACTAACATAATTAAACGGAACGAAATTCCAATAGACACATATTACGACACAGAAGTGGGACTTGTCACGTGATTTGTCTACTGATTCTTGTATTGTACCCTTTTACTTTTGTGTCATAGTTACTGCAGAACTCTCCACAGGGAGCAGATAACTCTTCTGAGTTCAGCATCTGTGGTCATGTTATATTGTCAGGGCGAAGTCCACTGTCTTCTCCAGGTCAGAGCGGATGCCCCATAGCTTTTGCCTCAAGTCTGTATCCTCTGTCCAGGTCTGCTTTTGTATGTTGGGCACTCCTGAAGTATGTGTTCCGGATCCACATGGACATTCATCTGTGTAAAAGTAAAAAGTAAAGTAACCCATAGCATTTATTAATGCCGTAGGGGTGTGAGATGTTAGCGATCTCACATTTCACAGGCTCTGCAAATGAGGGCGGTAGCCATCTCCTCTCCCTCGCAGTCTTTACTTCCCGGATTAATCCGGTACCCATTTAAGGCTGGGTCGACCTGAGAGCCGTTGCGATCTGAAAACATTTCCGCTACAGCTGGGGAATGAACCCAGGTCCACTCATATGCGAAGCCAGTGCGCTAATGCGGCTCCCTCAGTGTATGAGATCTTCAATCGGTAAAGGTGACCCAACAGTTTGCAGTGGCCTGTTCTAAGCCGAAATATTGTGGTCTGTTTATATATTTAGAGGAGATGTATTGCATCATGTTTGTATTCCACTTCCATTTGTTTCTTCCACTTAGCTGTGTATGTGTTCTGGATTATTGGTCTTTTTCCTTCTCCGTAGGACAGTGGATGTCTGTGTTGCTCCATTTCACTTCCTGCTTTTGACAGAGCATCCGCTTTCTCATTTCCCATGATTCTACAGTGTGGTGGTATCCTCTGAAGGGCGATAACTGATGATTTTTTGATGTCGTAGCTCATGTCTGATGTTGTTTAGAGGGCTTTCATTTCTGTTGCTCTGGATTGATTCCAGTAGGTATCTGCAATCTGTGAATATAGCTATCTTCTGTGGTCTTGGCAGTCTTGGTTCGGTGAAGACTTTCAGTGCTTGATAGAGTACCACTGCTTCTGCTCAAAAGTTAAGGAGTATTTCCCGGTTGGAAAAGCTGTTGATGTTGTCTTCCCATATTTGAGTCTCATAAAAATTCCACCTCCTCCATTCCTTACTGCTCCTTCTGTCTATCCATCTGTGTAGATATGTGTCCATTCCTTGGAATTGTATTTTCTTCTTCTGCGTTTGTTCTCAAACTCCTGCAGATTAGCAATATGTAGTCTGGAGAACGGAATGCGTTGTGTCATGGTTTACAACATTGCTGCGATATCTGTGTCTTTCGGCCTGACACATCCGACTTCAGCGTGGCTTTGGGTCACTGAGCCTATATGGGATGGGACAGCCAACTCCATCCCATAACCTCCTTAGTCGCCTCGTACGACATGCATGGAAGGTAAACAGTGTTGCTATTCTTTGATCCCCTTTCAGGCCCCGACTACACGGGCGGGATTGTATTTTATTTCTATCATCTCTAGTGTCAATGCTTTTAGTTGAGGTGGAGTTTGGGGTAATCCGTATGAATTATTCCAGGAATCATGGAAGCAGCACATAAACAAAGCAACAACAAAAGCCAGGAGGAAGTTAGCTATCCTGAGAAAACTAAGTGGAACCACATGGGGAGCCAGTGGGAATATACTCAGTAAAGTTTACCAGCAAGGCATAAGACCACACCTGGAATATGGTTCAGCTGCGTGGTGTCCTGCATCAAACACCACATTACAAGATCTAGATAAAGTGCAAAACCAGGCACTTAGAATAATGTTGGGAGCAATGAAATCAACACCCATAGCAGAGATGCAGAAAATGGGAAGAATGCAAACACTTGGCGAACGCAGAGACACAAAAGTACTAATTCAAGCGGAAAAGTTTCAGTGTATGCCAAGTCATCCAATGAAGGAAAGATTCCAAAACCTAGCAATGGGGCGACTGAAAAGAAGCAGCTTTATCCATCAAGCTAAACGACTCCGTAGACAACTTACAGACCTACCTGAAGTTGACAGCCCCTTAAGGTCTGTACCAGAACAAACCCCATGGAGTGAAAGTCATGGAATGCCAATATACATTCAGACCCATGTGAAAGGAATACTAAGCGAGGACGAACAGAACAGTGTGCAGCGGAGGACAGTCACCCTCAGTTTCCTGGACGAGGAATATCCACAAGATATATGTGTCAGAGTATACACAGATGGGTCAGCACAGAATGCTGTGAGGAATGGAGGTGCAGGTGTATATATAGAATATCCACACAAGCCTAGAGATACAATCAGAACACCGACAGGAAAATTCTGCAATAATTATGATGCAGAAATCCAGGCAATTACTGTGGCAGCTAAAAAACTGCTGAACTCCAACTCTGACCTACAGCCTGTGGTATTCCTGACAGATGCAAGGTCAGTGCTTCAAGCTCTCCAGTCTGGAAAACTAACAGACTTGAAAAAACTACTTAGCGAATTGTCTTACCAGTATAGGGTAACCATGCAGTGGATACCCTCTCACTGTGGAATACCAGGAAATGAAAAAGCAGACCAACTGGCTAAGGAAGGTGCTGCCGAAGATCAACCAGATATACCAATCACCTACCATCAGAAAAAACAGATGATCAAGTCAATAAGAAAGCCACAAACACCAACACAAGATGACTATCACATTATGAACAGATCAGAACAAGTTATAATTCTACGTCTCAGAACAGGACACAACCGACTCCGCAGTCACATGTATACAAAGTTCAAGATTGGCAACACGGCCATGTGTACATGTGGACAGGCAGTACAGAGTGCCAAACATATACTTCAAGAGTGTTCTGAGCATGAAACGCTGAGGCAGACATATTGGCCAGAGGAAACAACACTGGAATCAAAGCTCTATGGGACACTGTATGAACTACAAAAGACAGTGAGTTTTATTAAGGAGACAGAATTGCAGATATAGACATGTTTCAAGTGAACGAAAGAAGAAGAAGAAGAATTCCAGGAATTATTTCTGTGTTATGATGGAGACATTTTGGAGACTATTGCTTGGCTCTTCAAAGTCAGTTAGTGTTTCAATTTCAGTTAGGAGGTTTGTGAGGATATCTTTATGTTGCTGATGTAGATGGTTGGATATGTGATAGAAGCTGGTTCTCTTCAACCTGCTTATGGTTAATCTAGAAATTTGCGCATGCTTTTGATGGTTTGCGCTTAATTTTTTCCCTTTGAATAAGCACTCTTTCTTCTCTTTTGTCATCGACTGGGCGAATGTTTGCGTGTTTTTCCATTACATGGATTGATATAACTACAGGTCATGAGAACTAGATCATGAGCACTATATGTAGATGACAGAACAATATGGAGGAAGTGAGAGAACTATATATCAAGTGAACTATATATGGAGGACACCTGGGACTTCTGACCATGAGAACTAAATACAGTGCAATCCCTCTATAGTGTGTACATTTATAACAAATGTACCTATTTAACAACACTTCAAAGTCTCCTATTACGTTTATTCTTTATTTTATGTACTGAATATAGTGAATTTATGTTATTATATAAATAATTCATCGGTCCGGACCAAGTTGTTATAACGGGATTTGCTGTATGGAGTCCAGTCCTTAGATTGGGGGGGGGGATGTTTGTATTTTGGTTGGTTGGTTGCTGATCCAGCAGTCCATGGGCTCATGCCCTTTGACCTAATGACATTTAATGGCATTATATTGCTGGGAAGTCTATGGATTTTCGGCCCATCCCAGGACAGAGCCAGAGAATAACTATCACACCTCCAGGAAGGTAGGTTTCAGCCTATTCACTGCTCCCAGCCACTGTAGTGAAGATAGGGTTCATTGTGCTCATTTCCCGCCACCAATTGACTACTGGTTATGTCGAACTTCTCTATTGCTCCAGGAATGCAACTAAATGTTCAAGTCAAAAGGATTGTCACGTCCTGAGTCACTGTGCCTCTATGATGGTTCTCAGCAATAGTAAAAAACAGTGCTGTCAGTTTTCTCCTCCCCAGTGCTGCACAGTACATCTCTGGCTGCCTCCAAACCACAGAGGGTGCATACATGTATATTCAGGTAAATATGAAACACATTTCAACAACAAAAGAAACGCACAATTGTATAGATGACATGCCATGAAGATTCTATAGGAAGATAACTTCAATATAAAGGCATGTCATCCACTAAGGTTTTCTGTTGCATGGGTGGTTTGTCTAGTGGGCCATTGGTGAGACCCACAGACGCAACCACATGCGTGTTTTTATGTTCAGTAGAGCATTTAAGTCTATGTAAATATTAATATACACTTTTCCATTCATCATTAAATCTATATGGGTCCAATATTTTGCAATATATTTACTTAACCCCATCTTTCTAATCTCCCAATCTGCAGTGTATTGTTATTTCTCTGCAACATGTCTCACGCACTGGTGCATGTAATAACTTATCTCCAAGCGACATGTTTAGGGACATTTAATTAGATAACATCGATTCTCAGTTGAAGTTCCTATTTACGAACCCGAATATACTGCCAGGACACATCCTTATATCTATTAGTTTTCATGGGCTAAGCTGACCTTAGACAGTGGATCTCAAACATTTCTGATCACGCAATCCGGGGAAATGTTATACTGATTATGAAGTTTTAACATGGACGTAAATACGATTTTGGTGATGATGGACGTTTATTTTTTTTAATATCGATCTTTGTGGACATGATTTATTGGAGAAAGTTAGTTTGTGTGGGAGGGGGGGGGGGGGGGGGTTGCTTTTCTCTCCGTTGTGCTTGCTTCCTAGTGCTAAATGCCATAATATATAATTACGACAATCAATATAAGGAAACTGCGTGAAACGTAACAACAATTGTACTTACGTAAAACACAGGTTAATATAATCGCTTCACTCAGAAACGACGGACTATAACTAAAACTAGTGGGTAATGATGTGAACCCAGAAAACATACAAATTACAATACACAAATCATATTCAACGTTTCAACCAAAAGGTCTTTATCAAGAAATGCACGAAACATCAAAAGACGACAAATGGAAATTATTACGACACACAAACGTATCCAACGGAAAAAGGAAATGAGATGCCGGAAGGACAGGAAAAACCTAAATATATGTGGAAACGAAAGAACAAAAAGATAACGTAAATGACGGAGCAAAATGAATGATGACCAAGACCGAACCAACCTATTATTCGACTAAAGAGTGGTTGGAATTGAGTCCAAAAGGCTTGAGTGTACCCAATCTAAGACGATTTTCTAGAGCGTACCTAAATCTATCATCGGTGGTTCAGGATCTGATGGCAGTGACCTGAATATCAAGAGCACCATGATGACTATCGCCGTTGAAGTGTGTGGCCACAGGAGTAGGCGTTCTGTGCTTGATGGCATGAAGATGGTTACAAAAGCGATTACTCAATCTTAAGCCGGTTTCCCCGATGTACTGTTAGCCGCAGCGTTTAATATGATCACGTAAATGACATTATGGGATTCACATGTAAAGGCCGCCCGTCTGTTGTCGGGGTCCGAAAGGGGAGCAAAGAATAGCAACACTGTTTACCTTCCACGCATGTCGTAAAAGGCGACTAAGGAGGTTATGGGATGGAGTTGGCTGTCCCATCCCATATAGAGTCAGTGACCCAAAGCCATGCTGAAGTCGGATGTGTCAGGCCGAAAGGCGCAAATATCGCAGCAATGTTGTAAACCATGACACAACGTATTCCGTTCTCCGGACTACATCCTGCTAATCTGCAGGAGTTTGAGAACGAACGCAGAAGAAGAAGAACATGTAAAGGCATCATCGATGGAGAAAGTGGCCTTGGGAAATGAAATGGAGCGCGTCTGAACCACATAAGGACATGTATAGCAACGGCCGCGTGAGCAACGTACAGTGCCAAAATGGTAGAGAACAGAAGACTTAATGTGGCTATGGACCAAGATATTCTTCAGAGTCTGCTGAGAAAGAAACAAATGAGAACCCTCTAACTGGATAATATCTAGATATTATATATCAAGTGGTATATTCTTTCCAGAACGTTGTCTTCGTCGTGGATACTCTGACCGCCTCTCTGTCCAGGGCAAGCTGGCCTGCATTGGCCAGAGACATGTGCATACATTCGTCGATGTCGCTGGCCCATCGTCTTCTTGGTCTTCCTCTTCTAACCTTGCTTGGCACTCTGTCCTCCAAAATCAGCCGTTCGATACCATCATGTCGCGTTAAGTGTCCAAAGTACTGCAGATTCCTTTTTATGATATTATTTTGAAGCCACCTTTCTTTTAGTTTAAATAATTTCAAATGTTCTTCTTTTTCTCTGTCGATGATATTCGTAGGATCTTTCTGTAGCACCTCATTTCAAATAAATTTATTCTTTTGGTTATTGTCTTCTTTAAAGTCCAAGTCTTGCATCTTTATGTTGCCACTGGGAAAATACATGATCTTAAAAGGGTTACTTCAGTATCTTTATTACTACTTTGCCTTATCTTTCTCATTTGTGTTAGTTTGAGCGTTACAATTGCGAGTCTTCTTCTAATCTCGACTGAACAAAACAATCTCCGGAACTGTTTATATTTGCTCCCAGGTCTAGAGATTATAGGAAAAGCAAAATTGAACTTTACTGAAGTAGCGTAATATCCATCTCATGAATTTCACGACCGTATGTGCCAGTGCCCGAAATAGGAACAAATAATAGAGACACTGTTACTTGCCACGCACGTCGTCAAAAGCAACTAAATAGGTTTTGGGGATGGAGTTGGCTGTCCCATCTTATAGACGGTCAAAGTTATACTTAAGTGGGATGTGTTATGCCGAAAGGCGCCGATATCACACCCAATTTTTCTTTCATTCGCCTGAAACGTGATTATGCCTATATCTGAAGTTTGGTCATGACTGCGTTTTGTAACTCATACAGACGTCCGTATAGTTTTTCTTCCACGGTTGTTTCTCTGTGTCAACATATTTGCCACAGCATTTCATGTTCTGGGTCTTCCTGAATAATTTGTTCCATTGCCTGAGGTGCCTGTACACATGGCCGTGTTGCCAATCTTGAACGTTGTGTATTTGTAGCTGCAGAGTCGGTTGTATTCTGTTCTGAGTTTCAGAATGACAACTAGGTCTGATCTGTTCATAATTTGGTAGCCATCTTCTTCTTCTTCTTCAGCGTTCATTCTCAAACTCCTGCTGGATTTCTCTAGTAGCAGGACCATGATCCATTCTAGATTTCCAGCAGGATGTAGTCCAGAGAATGGAAATGCGTTGTGTCGCCGGTTTATTTGCACCAATAGCCCGACACATCCGTCTTCGGCGGGGTAGCCATCTTGGCAGCCAAGCTATAAACCATGACACAACGTATTTCGTTCTTTGGACTACATCTTGATATGCTACTCTGCAAAAATTTGAGAATGAACGCAAGAAGAAGAAAAATAATGACACTTCATCCAACAATCACATTAAGTGAAACATTCATCGGAGACTTGCAAATACCATGACCGTCTGCAATAGAAGACCTCTGCACATAATTAATTATACTGAATACAATGATAGAGGAATTACAATGGTGAAAATAATGGTTATGCTAAGGAGGGTTATACATTCCGCCATTGTGTTGCCGGGGCCCTAGAGGAGAACAAAGAATATCAACACTGTTTACCTTCCATGCATGTCGTAAGAGGCGACATAAGGATTTTATGGGATGGAGTAGGCTGTCCCATCCCATATAGGGTTAAAATCAATTCCGGGCTACATCCTGCTTCTTCTTCGGCGTTCGTTCTCAAACTCCTGCAGATTAGAAGGATGTAGTCCGGAGAACGGAATGCGTTGTGTCATGATTTACAGCATTGCTGCGATATCTGCACTTTTCGACCTGACACATCCGACTTCAGCATGGCTTTATGTCACTGGCCCTATATGGTCGAAACTGTTTCCTAACCTTTGACGGAAGTCGGTTGTGGAATGTGATCTCGAGGTGAAGTGTTGGGCGGGTAGTTGGGTAAGATGGTGGTTAGGTGAAAAAGAAAAAAAAGGGGGAAAACGGGGGGGGGGGGTTAGGGTTAGGGTTAGCGATTAGGGTTAGGTTAGGGTTAGGGTTAGGTTAGGGTTAGCGAAGCCCACCCATTTCCATCTTCCAAAAATCATTTCCATCTTACCTGCCGACGTAAATTACTAAACATCCATTGGTGGGACAAAGTACCAGACTACGAGGTCTTGGAAAAATCAACCTCAATAAACATCCACACAATACTTATGAAGGCGCAGGCACGATGGGCAGGCCATCTTGTGCGTATGGAGAACTCGCGTTTGCCAAAACAAATATATTATGGAGAACTTAAGGCAGGATTTCGAAAAGCTGGTGGACAGAAAAAGCGTTTCAAAGAAACACTCAAGTCATCCTTGAAACATCTTAACATTGACGTAGGCGCTTGGGAGAGCCTCGCTCAGGATAAAACAGCATGGCGTTACAGCATTAGAACGGGAGCACTAGCGGCGGAAGAATTCAGACAAGAAACTGCAAGACAGAAGCGGACACGTAGAAAAGAATAAAACATCTCAACCTCACACAGATACCTTCTATTGTTGTCAATTCTGTAAAAGAACATTTTTTTTTGCGCGCATTGGACTTGCTAGTCATTTAAAAACGCACTATTAACTTTATTATTTTATTATTTATTGTTATTATTATTATGGTTGAGTTTTTGGTCATCGTCGATCACGACGGACGAACATCATCATCATCTGTCGCCAAGCTCTCCAGTTATATCAATGTGACGCTACTGTGTGTTGTTTTCTGCATGTTGTTGAGACCCTTATTCATACCCTTTTTATAGTTGTTCTGTGAAGTCTCTCTTGGTCTTCCCCTTTTACGTTTGCCATATAGAATCCTTTTAACTTTTGTAGTGGTAGTCTATTTTCTATTTTTTTTATGTTAACACCTGAGATGTTAACGAACCAATTCTTTTTTATGAATGTGAAGCATGGACTGTAAACAAAAAAATTCAAAGCGAATTAAAAGCTACAGAAATGTGTTTTTTAAGAAGAATGATGAAAAAAATACAATGGACAGCTAAGAAAACTAATGCAGATGTTCTCAGTGATGCTAGCGTAAAAAGATCAAACATTAGGGGTAGACAGTCAAGGTTTGTAGGGCATGTGATGAGAAGAACACGGCTTGAACACTTAATAACCACTGGAAAGATCAAGGGGAGTAGAGATATGTGGGCGACAAGGAGAAAAGTTACTAGATGGACTTGTATTGTGGCACGGTAGAAGTTCACCAACCCAGCTTATTGACAACACAAGAGACAGAGTCGTGAAGAAACATGATCGTCTACGCCATTCGACATGGCACTTGATTGATTTATTGAGTATTATGGATGAGGAATATCCACAAGATATATTGGTCAGAGTATACACAGATGGGTCAGCACAGAATGCAGTGAGGAATGGAGGTGCAGGTGTATATATAGAATATCCACTCAAGCCTAGAGATACAATCAGAACACCTACAGGGAAATTCTGCAATAATTATAATGCAGAAATCCAGGAAATTAGTGTGGCAACTAAAAAACTGCTGAACTCCAACTCTGGCCTACAGCCTGTTGTATTCCAGACAGATGCAAGGTCAGTGCTTCAAGCTCTCCAGTCTGAAAAACTAAAAGACTTGAAAAAACTACTTAGTGAATTGTCTTACCAGTATAGGGTAACCATGCAGTGGATACCCTCTCACTGTGAAATACCAGGAAATGAAAAAGCAGACCAACTGGCTAAGGAAGGTGCTGCCGAAGACCAACCAGATATACCAATCAGCTACCATCAGAAAAAACAGATTATCAAGTCAATAAGAAAGCCACAAACACCAACACAAGATGACTATCACATTATGAACAGATCAGAACAAGTTATAATTCTACGCCTCAGAACAGGTCACAGCCGACTCCGCAGTCACATGTATACAAAGTTCAAGATTAGCAACACGGCCATGTGTACAGGCAGCACAGAGTGCCAAACATATACTTCAAGAGTGTTCTGAGCTGAGCCGTCTTTACACCATTTTGGGCCCCTGGGCAAAGAAATAGTGTTGGGCCCCTGGGTAAAGAAAGAGTTCTGCCCCCTCCCCCGCAGGAATAGAAAAATAAATGGTTGATAATATTAAAAATAATGTATTATTTATTTTTATTGTCACTATACTAATTTCAACCAAATTGTTGTTAAAACATGCTGTACAGCTGCAACTATAATCAACATTAAACATGAAAAACATAGAAAAGAGATTTTATTTACATGTTTTATAGTATTACATATGATAATTACCAAAAAAAATGTACACACAAAAACAGATATTTACATATGTTTTAAAAAAAATAATAATCACCATAACATATTACATCTATTACACAAGGTCAAACAAAGGTATTAAAATTCGTAATGGGAAAAATACTTAGATTAGAAAAATTTCAGTACGGTACTTTATTATAACAAACGTTTGGGACATTTCTTTTCATAAAATTGTTTTATTATCGGACCAATGTGTACGTAAGAAATAAAGTAGAGATGTGTGCAGGTGTCCAGGAACCATTGCTTTCAATAGTGAAACGACGAAAACTAGCATGGTTCAGACATGTATGCAGGCACGATTCCTTGTCAAAAACAATACTGCAGGGAACTGTCGAGGGTGGAAGAAGCAGAGGAGGAAAATAAAGACATGGACAGACAACATCAAGGAATGGACAGGGCTAGATATTTCCACACTCATCCGCATCGCTGAGGATAGAATTCGCTGGAGGACTCTGTGTGTTGAAGCATCCAATGTGGTACCCCTACGACCCTGAAGGGTTATGGGTTTATTTATTTATTTATTATCGGCTTGAAGTCAATGATCTTCAGGATGTCATTTTCTATGCTCATGAGTGAAAGCCAGTTCAAACGATGCTGTCCCATTGTACTACGAAGCTGATTTTTTAATAAGTTTAAGTCTTGAAAAAGAACGTTCTCCTGCACAGTTGCTCACCATCATGTACATGAACACTCTGAGTGCAATTTCAATGTTCGGAAAAACAGATTTTAAATTGTCCGAAATTATTTTTCTGTACAGTGCAGTGAGAGTCTCGCAATTTTCATCAAGAGCCATGTAATGCTTGAAATGCTCACATTCATTTAAAAGGTCGTCATAACTCAACTCCTTGAGGTACATTGGCAAGATATTCGCATTTTTTCTTTAGTGCATCAGAAGTAATGGTTTTTAATTCACTCAAGAAAGAAAACAGATTTCCAATTTGTGAATATGCCTCTGCACGTCTTGTTAGTTCAACGATTAAAGTGTCCAGAATAGGGAGAAAAGTTTCTACCTTGAACTTTTCGGACTTATTTAGAAGTAGCTCTTCTCCTGGCCTATCATACCTACTAAAACGCACACTTCGGGTTCGTTCCCGTTTTATTTCCATCACTGTAATCGGCATCTGGACACATACTCCTGGCTTTGAATTCATATTCAGTGAATTTGTCTCTAGTTTCCTGAAGATAGCTTTACAGCGACTCAAGAAGATTTGTGGCAACTAGGATGTTCACATCCTTTGATTTTAAAACTTTGCTTGTTGTATTCATCCTTTCTAGAATGCCCTTTCAAAGAATTGTAAGAAAGATTGTTTCAAGGTGTTACATTATTTTGCTCAAACCTTCCGCCTCACGCCTTGTTGTCACTTGCTGTTCATTGTCACCTGATATAGAATCCAGTGCATGTTTTATTTTGTCGAAACCCTTACACAAAGCATGAACAGCATCAAAATGTGCTGACCAACGTGTCAGACAGACGCTTGACCACAACATCTTTTTCTAAATATGATGTCAATACATTCTAGCGATGAGTAGAACCAAAAAAAGATGCTGAAAAAAGTCAAAGAATTTTATAGACTGTAGACAACACTCTACAGATTTTACTCCCACCAAATTCAGGCTGTGTCCTGCACAGGGGACATAGATGGCACACTCATTGAGTTCATGAATACGTGCCTGCAATCCAGTGTATCGTCCAGACATATTTGACGCATTATCGTATGATTGGCCACGGCAGTTTGATAGTGGAATTTTGTTCTCTTTTTATAAAATCCACAACAGTGTCTGTTAACTCCTTAGATCCATGAGAAAAAAGATTGGGGATGAACATCAAGAAACGTTCCACAGGTTCGCAGCCTTTAATGTATCGGACAGTAAATGTCAGTTGATCTATGTGTGAGATGTCTGGAGTAGAATCTACACTCATTGAATAATACTTTGACTCTTTTACTTCTTCAAGAATAGTGCCAAGAACCTGTTGTCCCATTAAATCAATAAATTCCTCACAAATTTTGGCAGATAAAAATGACGTATTTCCTTTTCCAGGATTTCCATACATTTTGAGATGTTCCTCCAGGAAAGGATCAAATTCACTCAGTAGCTCTAGTATACCTAAATAGTTACCATTATTTGTTGATCCAATAATCCGATTTAGGACACGAAATGGCAAACCTCTGGAAGCAAGAAAACGAATTACAGAAACCAAACGTGTCATTACTTTATGCCAATATTCCTGCTCTGAGCGATGTTGCTTAAGTAATAAAGAATCTACACTTCCAGTTTCTTTGTGCCTTATCAAATATTCCGTCATGCACTTTCTATGTTCTTCTCCATTTTCATGTTCTACAATAACATTGCTATGCTTCAGTCATTGATCCCGGATGTAGCAAAAGAAGATTCTTTCTTGGACAACAGGCGACATGCAAAGCAATACAAACGATCTTGGGATGGTGAATAGAGTGTCCATTCATGTTTTACAAACTCTCCATTCCGTAGTTCACGTTTGAGCACAATGTCAGTTAAATACCTTGCCGTCATATTATCTACGCCAGCTGTTTTATACAATCTGCGTGAGTTTGAAAAGTTACTATCATGGTTCTGATATGATGAGGACCCACTACCAATCCAGTAATATTATATACAACATATTCGCATGGGGCCCCTATGCTCGTGGGCCCCCGGGCAAATGCCCAACGGGCCTATGAGTTAAGACGGCATTGGTTCTGAGAATGAAACGCTGAGGCAGACATATTGGCCAGAGGAAACACCACTGGAATCAAAGCTCTATGGGACACTGTATGAACTACAAAAGACAGTGAGTTTTATTCAGGAGACATAATTACAGATATAGACATGTTTCAAATGAACGAAAGCAGAAGAGTCTATTTTCATTCATTCTAAATACATTCTCAGAGGGAGAAATATTTTTCTGACGACATCCAGCGCGGAACATTCAAAGAGATACCGTCCATTATTAAAATGAATGTGTTTTCCTATCATTCAACGAATGTCATCCCAAAGGCAAACTAGGCCTACTAAAATATTGCGCTAAACATTATAAATTGATACTATGAGCAACACACGAAATGTATTTCTCCAAAATATGTTAGCTGATGTTTTAACGGTTTTTACGAGACAATATGATCCTATGTTTAGGTCTTTGCGGTCGTCATCTTCTTCGTCTTCGTTCATTCTCAAACTCCTGCAGATTAGCAGGATGTAGTCCGGAGAACGGAATGCGTTGTGTTATGGTTTACAGCATTGCTGCGATATCTGCGCCTTTCGGCCTGACACATTCGACTTCAGCATGGCTTTGGGTCAATGACCCTATATGGGATGGGACAGCCAACTCCATCCCATAACATCCTTAGTCGCCTTTTACGACATGCGTGTAAGGTAAATAGTGTTTCTATTCTTTGCTCCCCTTTCGGGCTCCGGCAACACACGGGCGGTCATCCATCTAAATTTTGCCATTATCTACCATTTTTTTTTCTCCGCAGGCCCACCTCGTCCCTCCCCTCGTCGTATAAACACTGACATGATGTGAACTTGGTCTACGTGCGTCTTGTGTGATAGATTTTCCCATCCACCAACACAGAAGAGTGAAAGTGACAATGCTGAGCTGGCCATTAGTTACGTTATATTTTGCACGAACGTGATGCAATCCACCATGAGGACAGAGCATCGGATCATTCATTGTGCACAGGAGATGCGGGAAACAAATACACTTTTGTTGTTGTCTTTCGAACCGTTGAAGCTGTCATATTGAGAGGAGTTTCATACTTCTTACTGGTTAGTTTGTCAAGGCCAAGCCTTTTCATTGACATTTACTTCTTTCACTTTCAGTGCTTGTCATGATGTCCTGTCTGACTCGACTCGACTAACTTTTTGTAATGTTATTGATCAAAATTGATGGTATTGCAATATTTATTATGTTATTATAATAAATATCATATGTGTATAACAATATTAAGTTATGTTTGGCGCAACTACTTCTTTAACTTTGAAATTGTCTGTATCCGAATAAATCATTATTATAATCATAATTTTATAAAATAAAATAAATGTGATCCATAGTTGTAGGAGAGATAGTAGATTATACGTCACCATGATTGAGTAGACCGGTATTACTATCGTCATGACCAGCATCATAAATATTCATGTAGCGAGGTCAGGTCGTGCAAGATCAGTTTGTCAGTGGTTGTTGGATAATTTGTGACGTCATGGCGTTGTTAACATTAAAAATGTTTTGTATAATTAATAATTAGGTCTTAGACCTAAAGGAAAGGTCAAGTGTGACAATGTACAACTTTTGCCTAACTGGTCATTATATTTTACATCATTAACAGTAGAAGCTAAGAAGGTGGAACTAATTTTCTAATAAACTTATAAAATCAGTTGGACATTAAATGATTAATGTTATTCAGAAAATCTGTGCTTGTTGTCACATGTAGACCACCTCCTACTGTTAATGATGTAATATAGTGAAATTATGAGTTATAGTAACTTATAGTTATACATTGTCACACTTGACCTTTATTTCATATTTTTAGTCCTAGACAAATTGATGTCATTAAGTAATGTGAAATAAATGATTAGGCTACAAATCTGTTACAGATGTTAATTTCAAGTTTTATGAGCAGTAGTCCAATGAGCAGAAGATTGATAACGTATACTTACTGTGCAAAACTGAAATGCAGGAATAGGGTAATGAAGTTTTGCTAATCAGTAAAGGCACACATAATAACACACACAAATCAACCTTTCGACCAAAAGAACTTTATCAAGACAAAGATTAAAATAAAATTAAAACGGACAGTAAGAAAATGGAAGTTCACATTGGCATGTATAATATAGATTGACCGGAAGATGTGAAATGACACTGGACAAGGAAATATAACAAAATGATTACATACATGTGACACAAAACAAACAGAAACTATGGAACAACTAGAATCATACATGAGACAGGCGCTCATTGATGCAGTCAGATTTTTACATCTGCCATGATGACTGTGACATCATGGCAGATGTAAAAGTAAAGCTTGAAAAGGTTATAAAAGGTGCTAGACACCATAGACTTTGACACCAGCAATATTCCAGCAGAGTATAACATTGAAGTTCACAACAAATTTGAAAAACTTCTGGCAGTACAAGAAGAATTAACACCAGATGATCTAGCCAACTATGCAAGAGATATTCTTGTTTTATACAGCACAAAATCTTATACCCAGAAAAGTTACCAAGAAAAAAGGCTACATCTCAGATGAAACTCTCAAACTAATCAAAGAAGAAATTTCAAAACAATGAATTACACTGAAAATATATAGAAATTTACCCAGAAAATAAGGAAGAATACAAGACAGGACAAAAATAAATATATTCTGGAGTAGTGCAAGAAGATAGAGGAGATGAACAAACTAGGAAGAAGTGATAGTATGTTCAAAGAGATAAGAACTCTAACAAGCGACTTCAAGCCAGCAGTAAACATCATTCAAGCAATCATGATAACAAATTGATAGAAAACAGAGATATCCTAGAAAGATAGAAAGAAATACTGTAAGGAAATGTATGAGGAAAGCCACAGATAATAACACCCACAATAGAAGCAGTGAAATAGAACCAGAAGTTTAGATGAAGTCAGATGGACCATTAAAAACCTGAAGAGAGGGAAATCTCCAGGGCGTGATAATATGACTGCTGAAATAATCCAAGCAGAAGGAGAAACCATCATCACCATCTATCACACACTCTGCACCAAGATCTGGAAAAGTGAAGTTTGGCCCAAGGAATTTGTGAACGAAAGAAGGTCCAAGGAATAGACAAGTTCAGTCTACATACTGCTACCGAAGAGGAGAAATCTAACACTGCACCAACTACAGAACCATAACAGTGGTTAGTCACGCCAGCAAAATACTACTTGGTATAATCATGAAAAGACTACAACATAAGATGGAAGAATAGTTAAATGAAGCACAGACAGGGCAGAGGCACTAGAGACCATATTTTCAATATACGGAGCATCATAGAGAAATGCAGAGTTTAATGTTGACATTTACACATGCTCTATTGACTACACCAAAACATTCGATTGTGTACAATATCAAAACCTTGGTATATCATGGAGGACATGGGTTTCCCACTACACTTAATCCGCCTCATAAAAACATCAAGACCAGCAATCAGCTGTGAGAGTAAATAGTGAAACATCTAATTTGTTCAGCGTGGTACAAGGAGTTGGATTAGGATGTGTCACATCACCGTATATCTTCAATATTTATGAACATATTGAGAAATGACTAACAGAGAAATGCCTTTGACCCACTCAATATCGGAGGTCACAAGATAGCAGAACTAAGATATGCTGATGATACAGCATTACTGGCACACAGTCAAGCAGGTCTTGAACACCTCATAAATTCCATTAAAGAGCATAGTGGGAAACAAGACCAAGATTATGACAAGTGACAAAACCACTAGCATGTTCTCAATCAGTATCAACAACAGCGAATTAGAGTCACCAGTTTTGAATATCTTGGTTCTCTTATCAACATTAACAGTGATTGCTATGAAGAAGTCAAAAGGAGGTTGGCTATTGCGTCAAAGAAGCTGATCCAAATGAAAAATATATGACTGAGCTGCTGCAAAACAACAAAACTAACATTTCTAAGAGCTTGCATATTTCCAGTGGCAATATATGGGTGTGAATCCTGGACAATGACCAACAAAGTGAAAAATAAAATAGCAGTTTTTGAAACAAATTTTACAGAAAAATCCTCAGAGTATCATGGACCAAAAAGTCAATATAGCCATCCTGAGAGAAATGAATGTAAAAGAAAACTTGCTAAACAGCATGACTCCTATGCTAACATTCTAGGCAGTGGGGCTTTTCTATCAGGATTTGCTCCCGCAGGCTAAAATACTCCTGTACTGACCCACTTAGACTGCTGGGTTTTATAAGGTAAGGTAACTAATTCTATTAGTATAATTAGTTATAATATAGTTATATGGTAACTAATGTACTTAACTGTGAACTAGTGTCACAATCCAAACTGCAGAAAGATTGAAAAAAAGTATGTACCATATAACAAAATGTATGACCATTATGCAACATTAAACTTTTAAATGATATGCAGATGTATTGAGGCTTTGATCTTTCTTGTGGAAGCCTCACAGCTTTTCATCTGTACAATTACATTTCTCTTTGTGGTGCAACATTAAGACATCACCCTAGTGGAGTCAGATGAACTCCAATCCTGAACATCGTTTTAGCTGCCAATGTGTACATGACGTCCCAACTATGAACAGGTGGCACATGGGGTGACTCAAATCTTTGCAGGAAGTGACAATTCTGAGGGAGAGACCAGAATCAAACATATTACCTCTGCATAATTGGAGAACCCCCTTGGATGGCGAGGAATGCATAGTTACCAGCTCCACCCATACCAGTGACCATGATAGAGCTTGGTTGCTATGGACATCTGTCTATTATTTAACTACCTAGATGCATATTATTTTAGGTGTGGTTGGTTGTTTAGTTGCTCATGCCATTAAAGGATGTGCCGGGCCGGAAGGTGCAAAATAACGCAGCTCTGCTGTAAAACCAGCAGCACAACATCCCTGGTGCAAATCACAAAAATATCTTGTTGATTATTATAGATCGAATGCAGAAGAAGAGTTTAGTTGCTGATCCAGCGGGCTATGAGCTTATGCCTTTTAACCTAATACCATTATGTGATAGATGCGTGCATTTTTGTTAGCTGTTGTTTTGTTATAGGTTTCAGAAGAAGAATAATTATAGGTTGAGTTATGTTGTCCTTCAAAATTTTTCATTTCAGACATGCTCTTCACTTTTGTAGTGACATTGCTTGTTGTGAACTGCATGTCCAAGAAAACTAAAATTGTACATGATGCATCAGACAGCCCCATCTCATCCATCTCAAATCTGCGGACACATCCTCGAATCACAGAAAACTGTCGGGAAAAGTTCGAAGGAAATGAAGGTCAGAATTGTTTACGACTAATATTTAAAATAATTTTAGACTGTTTCTAAATAATATGACTTTGAAACCATGCGTACATGGTTTCCCAATATGGTGCTCTATAGTAAAAAAAAGAAGATGCAGGATCTTGTGAAAAGAGGAGAAATGCTGCAGCTCAACAGCGAAGAGTAGTTAGAAATTCATGGGTGGATCAAATACCATCTACAGAGGTAATTCCATGCCCAAACTGTCCAAGGACATTTGCGGACAGAAAAGGGCTTATTAGTCATCTGCGAACTCATCATAGTTAAGGACATACCGTTAACTGAATTTCAAAAGTCAGTGTCCTGGGGGTGGGGACTCTACCGACCTCTATCAGATGCGTCCACAGGTGGTGGATAGTGGAATGGCCTCCATATATGGAGTGTTAGCTGCAATTAAGCAGCCGCGGACCAAACCGGTGTTGCTGCCTACCAGGACGGGGCGGGATATCAGGCCGAGCTGATATCTCTGTTGAAATGATCAACATAACAGAAGACGTCCCACAAGGAGGAGTTCTTTCCCCCACACTCTTCATAATTTATATAGATGACCCGCCAAAACTATTCACACCATATGTACATAGAGCTCTCCATGCAGACGATCTTGCTATCTGTACCCAATCAGAATACATTGGAGTTGCAAAAGTTAGAATACAGGAGGAAATTAAATAAAGTTGAAGAGTGGACACCTGGGGTGTTCAAATAAACAAAAGCAAAACTGTCACCACACTCTTCATCCTCTCCACAAAACCTGAAAATTATACTCTCACACTAGACAATATCCCACTCCCAAAAGAAAATAACAGAGTCTACCTGGGACTAAAAATTGACAAGAGACTTACATGGGGATCACACATTAAAGACACAATAAAATGCCACAAGCAGACTAAAAATAATGGAAAAAAAACTATCTGGGACAGATTGGGAAGCTGACATAAAAACCATAAAACAAGTCTATGTAGGTCATATTCGTCCAACTCTGGAATATGGATTGAGCACATGCACAGCAGCAAATACCAATCTTCGGAAACTGGACAAAATTCAGAGTACAGGTCTCTGAATTATAACAGGAGGACTAAGGAACACACCTATAACATCAATAGAAGCAACAGCAGGATTACAAAATCTAACAGACTGCAGGGATGAGAAAATCACAATAATGACTGAAAAATGTAGATTGCTGAAATATTACCATATGCATGAGAAAACAAATGGACTAACAAAAAAAACTGACTAAAAAGACCAAGCCTCAATTCACCTGTCCCTGCCGAAGATGGATGTGTCGGGCCATTGGCGAAAATAAAACGGCGACACAACGTATGTCCATTATCTGGACTACATCCTGCTGGAAATCTAGTAGGACCATGGTCCTGCTACAAGGGAGATCCAGCTGGAGTTTGAGAATGAACGTTGAAGAAGAATTCACCCATCAAAAAAACTTATGAAAGCCAATGAAGAAGTAACCGGCAACAACCCGGATGAATAGGAACAGCTAGAACTATATTACAACATTGCAAACACCTCACCCACATATACTGCAAAACTTCCAATCCCAGGCATTGAGAGCAAAACTATGGAAACCCCTACTGCCCTCAAGGCAAAAACACTTGATCACCTAGACATCAAATACCCAGCTCATGTCTTCACAGATAGATCATCAGAAGATGCAGTAAAGAAAGGAGGAGCTGGGATACTAATAATCATACCAAAGACCAAAATCTAGAACTCTCAATCGCTACTGGAAAATGATCAACAAACTACAAGCAATCTTAGACACATCAAAGGATCTAGAGCAGTGTTTCCCAACTGTAATTTGATTGTTCAGGGATGGCAATTTTGAAAAAATTTGGGGGTAATAATTCAATTTTGAATATACAAAAATATGTATATGTTACATAGGGGGGCATTAGAATTTTAGAAAGATTTAGGTGGGCATGGTTAAAAAAAAGGTTGGGAAACACTGCTCTAGAGGAACAGAGACTCAAAGGAGCTAATATAAACTTGTGCTCCTGCATGTCAGTACTCAGATCATCCACAATGAACCTAAAGATCTAACAAAAACAACTAGAACTTTTAAATCAACTGTCTGCTAACAATTAATTTGTGTTACATGAATCCCTGCACACTGGAATTGCTAGAAATTAAGCACATGACAGACTGGCAAAAACAGGTGCAAAAAAGGAACAATTCCAGCACAGAATATCACTGACAGAAGCAAAAACTCTCATCAAAAGAAAATGCATACATGGAGTCCGAGAACAGGCAGTAATTTTCCACAGCACCCCATTCTAAAGCTAAATAAAATCACAACAAACCACAATTTTTAGGCTACGCACAGAACACTGCAGACTATAAGCACTTCTCCACAAAGTGAAGGCAGACCAATGCCAATGGTAAAAGGGGTCTCCAGACACCTAACACATTCTGCAGACATGCCCACTCTTCGATGATGTGAGAACTAAAATATGACCCCCAAGAGACAGATCTGAAGGTAACGGTGTGGGGAAACCGTGAGGACCTCCTGCTGATGACTGAATTCATGGAAGCGGCCCACCTTCCTATATAGACTTATGAGCATAGGAAACTGATTGCAGAAGAAGAAGAAAAGTGGATGCTGTAATGCATCACTTGTAATGATGAACAATAGCGGTTTCCATAGCATAAGTTGGCAAAGTGCAGACGATGTGTTGTTGTTTTGTTTTATATAGAATGTAGAATGTAAGTTATTCAAAGAATGCGTTTTATTAACACTGAGGTTATTAACCCTTCCACCATTGCCAGATTTCTCTATTGTTACTCCCCCATCGTTAAGACAACTCCTTCAAATTGTCGAGATGATGATTTAAAAGAATATATCGTCTTTAAAACTCTTTGTCTTATCACACTCAGACTTGGCAGCTCAATAGAACAATGAACAGTCTCGCTTGAAACTATATCAAAAATAATTTGAATACTTATATAGTTTGAGAATGAACACACAAATTTATTGTGATTTTCATGTTGTCTAATGCATTACAATTTGATCTTAGGGCTTATTGGATGTTTGATATATTATTACAGGTGCTGAAATTAAAGCTTTTCAACTGAAGCAGGTTTTCATTGTCACAACTCCAGGATTGCTAATACCTGACATCAGCAGCGACCAATCAAATTCATATGAACCGAATGAATATTTACATTTCTGCGATTTTACGAAGTCGGAAATAATTAACAATTATTTAGAAATTTTGATGATCAAAAACAAGTTACCTGGTAAAGCAGTCAAACCAGGTTTTAAAGCTTTTTATTCCCTACCAGTAGCAGAAAACTGCAGAAATCAAAGTCTGTCATCTTTTGGTGTGTCTCAATTGATAAATCTTGGTAAATATTTATTGAAGTCTTATCACAGCAAGTTGAAATGTTTGGACATGGTTCAGCCGCACCCCGGACTTGCTGTTACATGGGGAGATGAAACCCTTTATCACAGCTTAAGCGCTCTGTTATATGGTCTTCTAACTGAAAAACAGTTTGTGTATACACATATTGAAAAGTCACCATCTGATTTCTCTGACACAGCACAACTTAAAAGTACATATCAAGATCTGCACTATTTTATGGAACAGTCATTTACTAAAGAACATCATCTGCTCAAGGATACGAAAGTTTATCCTTTTGGTAGCTCCATTACTGAATCTAATGAATCCTCTAAACACACAATTAGTCACCTTAGCAATAATTTATGTCCGACATTTTCAGATCAGTCTGTGGTGGAAGTAAACGTGTCTGACCAGGAAGTCAGCAGTATATTTAATGTTTCAGATTTTCACAATAGATATTTAACAAACAGTTCATTATTTCAGATGTATTCTATTGCTCGTTCATTCTCACTCAGGCAGTTGGTTAAGAATTGGTTATCCCCATCAAGCGTACATCAAAATCCAAGCTCCGGTTCGGCTAGTAGGAATAATGATTTAAAAATTATAACAGTTGATGATTTATTTTTTATCAGTTTTCTCACGGCTATAAATGTTCCAGTTTTTCAACACGTCTCGCCGACATCGAGGCTAATTATTGAAAGTTTCATGCCCCGCACCCCAAATTCTGTTATTCAGAGAGAGGATGTAGTTTCAAGTCCAGCAAAGGAAATAAAGAGCGATTCTCTTACAGTTCAAGGCCAGGTTAGAAATATACAGGCTGATAAACCTGGAAACTCTAAGTTTGAGAATACTTCTGGAAAAAATATTTTGATAAATGAAGTGACATCGGAGAAAGAGGTTTTAAATGAATCTCTGGGTGTTGTATATGAAGGGGAAAGTATGAACTCTGAAATAGGACGGACATCTAACGATGTTCCTTTACTCAGATCATCCCCAAGTTTAAAAATGAGAGCTGCTAAAGAATCTATAACTGAGAAAAATATTGCCCATAATGTATCAAATAGTCAACAAGGTCCAATGTATGTTCGAATATTATATGATGGCCAGGAGGTGACATCATTTATTCCTGGATGTGAGAAGGACCCACAGATTCGTTTAGGCATATGTTCCTTTAAAACTGTGGAAATTTTGCTGGACAGAATTCAGTGGCAGCGGTATCCAGTTAGGGATGAGCTTTAGAAGTCTGTCCATCTTTTTTGAAAGAGCATTTGTCATGCTGGTAGCACAAACTTCGGTACTATATTTTTCGATTAGATTAGAGTACATGTAGCCACATGTCTGGACTGCGAGAGTACATATTCTAAATATAAAGTTGAAGCGACACTTATATGTTCAAATGGACATTTAATGTCACTATCTCTAACCATGAGGAATCCCTGTTTGTTTGCATTGGCTGACCTACATTTTAGGCCGAGGTAATCAGAGCACATAATACTCAAACTTGTTGCATAATTTCTTTTTTCCCTATGTTGCCAGCATAAATTCCAAAGTATATTCTAGGTTGTGACATATTTATAATTCTGGGTTAGTTCTGTGCCATCTGGCAATGTCTGGTTTATTAGGTTTTGTAAAGATAGCCAACTCTGCAGCACATTTATACAGAATTTCAGCTGGTAACACAGTCATGGTTAGATGTGTACGTGTAGCTCAGACTGCAGAGCACATACTTCATGGATGCTCCACAGGCCAGTCACTTTAAGATGTAGTGACATGAGCTGGTCAGTCTTTAGTTCTGGGGTGACTGATTTTCTTGCAATGTCAAGGTGTGAGATAAAAGGGTCTATTTCTTCTTAGTGTTCCAGGCTCAAGTGTGGGTCTACATAGGCTTTATTGCAGTGGGGATGATGGAGTTGGTTGACCAACAATGTACCCAACCTCCTTAGTCAGCAATGAGGACATTTTTATAAACATGCTAAACTGTATGGGAGTCTTGACAAGTAAATTCAAGAAGGAAGCCAGAAGTCAAATTAAAAATTCTTGAGTCTAATGGGAATTGAACCAGTCCGTTCAACGGCACCAAATCGCCTATGTACGAGAGTTGCTAGGCAATTTGGTGCTGTTGAACGGTCTGTTTCAATTCCCATTAGACTCAAGAATGGTAGTCTTGAGGAGCTTTCAAATACAGCAATTTTTATGAAGAAAACTAGACTTGCTGTGTATATTAATGAACACTGAAGAAGAATTGATCTAAATAATCTGCAAGTATCCATGCTAGAGCCAAATGCTGTGATCATGTTTTTGGTGTAAAAAGATCAATAATGTATTTTATGTAAGTTATACTTTATATTATGTATGCATATGCATTGAGGAAGTTCCAGAAACATTATTTTATTAGTTATGGTGCCAAGTTCTTTCCATTGTGCTTGTACAGACACTCCCTTCGATCTCATCTTAGATTGGCAGTATTTTCAAACTTAGACCTTGACTTGAGTGTATTGATTTTTTCAAATGATATATTTACTGTTTAAAACTTTTGATGTAACATCATTTTTAATAAATTGGAAGTCCCGCACTGAATAAATAGGTCCCGTTGACGGATGTGTCTCGTCATTGGCATAAATAAAAAGGCGACACAATGTATTATCATTCTCTGTACTGCATCCTGCTGGAAATCTAGTAGAATCATTGTTTTGCTACATGAGAGATCTAGCGGGAGTTTAAGAACCAAGGAAGAAGAAGAATGAGAGGGTTAGAAAATTCCCCAAGTAAAAAAAAAAGGTAGTAAAAGGGATTTTGTGATTTGACGACTTGTGTTGCTCGCAGCGGCAAAAGTGTTAAATATTCTGTAACTTGTTACAATTTTGTGTAAACAATTTTTGTTCTTTCCTGTTAGCAGGAGAGTGTCCGGCTCTGTGGTGAAGTGGTACAGAGCGCGTCTGTGACGGCAAAGGTACAGAGTTCGTTCCTCACCACAGACAATTGTGCATCCGGACCGTTCAGAAATCAATGGCAACCTACTGAACGTATTTATATTGCCTAGAAAATCACCACAGCCAACAAATGCTGGGTTGATAGCTATGTCCTGTTAGCAGGAATAATAATTTAGTGAAACAAAATATTAAATGAAATATGACACAACAGGAGGAACAACCCAGAGTAATGAAGGGAAAACAATCCTTTCTACTGATTACTAGCTATCTATCTCATTCAGTCTTCTACATTTGTTCTCAAACATCTGCAATTAGCAGGATGTAGTCAGAGCAGAATGCACTGTGTCATGGTTTACGACTTATCTGCGCATTTCAGCCTGACATATCCGACTTCAGCATGGCTTCTTGGTCATTTTGATCCTATATGGGATATCGTAGAAAGTACTGTCATTCCTCAGAAAAATTACATGTTGGTATGAGCAGATTTATCTGTTAAAAAGTATGACTTGGTAGTAACATAAATTGACAAAGACTGATGTGGCTGGCCGGGCCATTGGCGCAAATAAAACCGGCAACAGAACACATTTCCATTCTCTGGACTACATCCTGCTGGATATCTAGTAGGAAAATTGTACTACTGCAAGAGAGCTCCAGTGAGTTTGAGAATGAACGTTGAAGAAATAGTAACATAACACAAATTACATGCCAGCTAATCAGAAAAGTACAAAAATATTATTGTAAGACATGCTCAGGTTTTTAAATCGTTGTGAGATGCAACATTTACCAAAGAGCTTTCATTTTGTGCATTAACATTGTTACCAATAATTAATTACCGGTGTTAAAATGTCAGTTTGGAAGTGTGTGGAGTATCTGATAATTTAATTACAAATCGTGAGGCTATGTTTCGAATTTTTTTTGAGGAAATCTGGTTACAGTTGACAAAATGATTTTATGTAGGTATTTATTTGATGAGAATGAAGAGTTCCTTAGCCAATAAGTTGTCATCAATGACAAGTAATGACATATTTCATGAGTGCCATGTAAAATGATCTTGTTATCTTTGTTCTTTCAGAGCATAGATTAGAGAACAGTGTTGCCATACTTATATTCAAGCTTGCCATACAACACATGTATTTATGTCAACAACTTTTTATTTCATTAACACTGTTATTTGTGGTCTGGCAGACATCAGGGCTGTTAATGGAAGTATTATTACACCTACAAGATAGTTTCTTTATATGTATGGAAACAACAAGATACAGAATTACACATCTTCATCAATGGATGCCTGTGTAGAATATAATTTCTGAAATAGTATAAGACCACCGATGAGAAACATATGGAGATAACTAAGGAAACTGTAGTGGAGGAAGAACTAAGGAAAAGTGCTGGAGAAGAATATCCATTATTTATGCTATTTCCTTCTAGTTCCCTGTGGAGTATAAGCTGGAAAGCATGAATACATTAAGATTAAAGTTTCACAGCTTAGGCTGAAAACATGTTTTCAGCATGATCTGATCCTTTAGGAGAAAATACAGCATAGAATCTTGCCACAATCAAGAAACTCAATAATTGTTATGAATAGAAAGAAATATAATATCGATGCTAACCAAAATAGTATGTGAAAGAAACTCAATAATTGTTATGAATAGAAAGAAATATAATATCGATGCTAACCAAAATAGTATGTGATAGAACTCAGTGCAAATGTGTGCAATCTCAGCACAAGATAAGTGTTTGTTGTAAAGATGAAATAGTAGTGTAGTAATAAGGTGTGATTTATGTACGTATTACTGCATGATAATCTATATGTACATATTGTTCTTGTTGGTACTCAATTAGCAGCCCCTCCAGCTATTGTTAGTGATCATTATTATGCTTTGTCAAATTTGTGTTTAATGCTATTTGTATAATTATATGCTAATTATATTATGTATTAAGGGTATAATTTTTAGAATGAGTTTATGAAAAGACAGAAGTCTCATGAGTCATCAGTGACATCACAACAGTCATCAGTGACATCACAACTTGTATAAATTACTAAGGGCATTTGTTTACAACTAAGTTTAAGAAAATACAAAGTGTCATTAAAACCATTTCTTGTAGGCATCCATCAAAACTGTTATTTTTATAATGTACAAAGGGCATTTGTTTATTAGAATTGAGTGTAAGAAAGGACAGAAGTCTCATTATGACCATCTCTTTTTAGTCATCAAAATTGTTATTTTTAAAATGCATGCATTAAAAAAAACAACAGAAAAGATAGTGAGAAATATTTGTATACTGTACAAAGGGCATTTGTTTAAGAAAAGATGAAGTGTCATTACAACTATTTCTTGTAGTCATCGAAGAAGTCAGACCATCCATTAAAATTTATTTTTATAATGTACAAAGGGCATTCATTTATTAGAACTGAGTTTAAGAAAAGACAGAAGTCTCATTACACCCCTTGTGGTCATCATGCTTGTTATTTTTAGAATGCACTAAACGCATACATTTGAGAGGGGCAGGAGAGAGAGAGAATGTGAAATATAAGGTTTTTTATGTGAGTGATACAATTTATGTTTGTTTTGTGACTTGCTTATTTTATGTTGTACAATTTATTTAGGCACAATGTTTACATTATGTGTTTGGTGTGTGACATTAGTTACATTTTTATTTATTGGGTAAATCTTGAATATGGAGCTTGCAGGAGCTGTTCATGTTATATATTACCTTTGATGATCTCTTCATTGCTGTACAATTTTTATGTTATTGTTTGAGTGAACAATTTCGTGTGGTGTGTGTACTCTTAATTTAAAGGGAAATCATTGCTAAAATATTTACTGACAATCTTGTACGGCCGTGAAATAATGGGAATATTTGATGTTATCCTGCCATTTGTTGATTAATCTTCTTTTCACAAACTGTTTACAGTTTAAATATTTTTGAGGTATTCTGTTATTTCCTGCACAAGTCATGACTAACTTTTCAGTAAGTCCTGTTAGCTAACACACATGACTGCGTCATAACTCTTGGCTGATTCAATTGACTGGTTTATTTTTTTTATTCCATTAGTCCATTTTTTTTATAGTTAATGCCAAAAATCTAAAGTAACTCATGGCACAAACATTTTTATGAGGCATTGTGTTTGTCCTAACATGCTAGTATGAGATATTGACTTTTCATATTTTCTAGTGTGTGCCATTGTTTTATATGCCAGCTAGAATGGAACAAAAAATGCTTGTACATGCAACATATAAACACTTGCATCTTATAAGATGGAACAGTGCAAAAACACACAACTCTTATTGAATATGGAGCTCCTGCATAGGTAATTTCATATGTTGCATAGGGTGGGGGCTGCATAATAGTGATATAACTTGAGAATTCAGTAACGAGTAGAGCGGAGGAATGAAGACGAAAAGAGCAAACAACAACCCAGCGAAGTAACATTCCCACGCGTTTTCTATGGCAGAGAAAATAGCTCATGGATCAGCAGATTCAGTCATGCCCTGCTAATCACCTGATCTCCAACTGAGACAGGCTTGCTTCAGACCCTTTGTCAAGGAAAATAAGGCCTAAATATTGTATGAATGCTCACATAACTTTCTATCGCTGTAGTGTTCTCATATATAGAAACATTCTCCAACTTGTTTGTGTGTGATTAAAATGTTTCTTGCTTTAATAGTATAACTAATGGTATTTATTTCATGCACAATGTTTGATGTTACATTGTAATTACTGTATCCCATTACCAAGAATATTGTTCTACCAAGATCTGATGTTGTGTAGCACCAGTGGTTCTCACACTCAGTTTTTATGAGTGGGGTATTGTTTTAAATTATTTGGAAAATTAGATAAAATATTTGAATTTATATTTATCTTGATTAGGCAGTATTGTGAAAAAGGGGAGGGGGAATGTTAGAGTTGGCTGTCTTGTTCATGTGTTGTGGGGGGGGGGGGGGAGGAGCAAAGTGAGGTTTGGGGAGATGGATTTGGCTATCCTATTCAATATATGATCAAAGTGACCATAGGTCATGCTGAAAATCTGATGTGTCAGACCTGAAAGTGCAGGAATTGAAGCTAAGCTGTGAATTACAGCACATTCCATTCTCCTGGTAATCTGTAGGAATTTGAGAATGAACACAGAACACAATATAGGAAAACAGTCAACTAATAATAGTGGACAATGAAAAAGTTTTAGTAAGCACAAAAAAATGTATCGCATAAATTTAGTAACACTTGGGAGAGTGTTAAATAAACCAGCACAAATAAATGACTAGCTTAAAAGAGGGAGGGGGCCATGGGAATAAGGGTTGAGAACCACTGATAAATATATATAGAGTATTCTTAACCTTCACTGCCTTGATATCTCTCACATTCATAATTTGTCATTTTTTAAAATAAAATCACTGTCAGATGCAGTATTTTACAACTGTTCAAATATATTTACAATGAACTGTGTTTTTTTTAGATATTTACAAATATTTTGATAAATCGCCGTTAGATGCGGCATTTAACTTGGATATTACATATAAACTGTATACTTTTTACAAGTTTCTGTTGTAGTTTATATTTTTGATAAATCGCCGTCAGATGCGGCATTTATACATATAATTGGACTTTCTTCAATGTATCTTTTGTCTGCCATTGAATGGTTTGAATATTTGAGTTGTTATTGCTGATGTAGAAATGTACAGTGACTTTGTCTTCTTTTTTTTTTTTGGTGCCATGATTTTGTATATAACGCTTAAAGTAGGGATGTACAAATTCTTTCTCAGTTCTACACAACTGAGGTTGTGGGATTTCTAAACTATCTTCTGTCTTGCTCAGATCAGGTACAGTGGAATCCCATCATAACAACTTGGTCCGGGCTGACAAAATATCTATGTAATAACGTAAAATCGCAATATACAGTACAAACAATGTAGAATATAATTGAGGATTTTGAAAAGTGTTGACATAGAGGGAAATTTGTTATAAAAGAATGTGCAATGGAAGGAACCCACTGTACAACATCTAAAAGTTTCTGAATTTCTAACGTTTCTCCTGTCTTGCTATCTAAGAGTAGCTGAATTTCTAATAGCATGTCTACAGTATTGCCCAGATCTGGTACCATCTCCACATCTAAGAGTTGCTGAATTTCTAGCAATCTTTCCTTTTGCTACATTCTTTCTCAAAATCCTTCTAGTTTTCAATTACTTTATTTGACTTATCAACTCAATTTACAACAGGAAATTTAAACTGAAGCTGTTGAGAATACACATCTTATATGATTTTGAATGTCTTTTACATGGTTTGGGCGTTGTAATTGTGTTTTCTTGTTAGATGATGGCAGAAATTGATCATAAGATGTGATACTTTTTGTCACAGTTCAATAAAATTTAAAAATTCAACATGTGTTTGTTGCTTGTATACTATGTTTCTGTGACAGAGTGAACGGAACGGTACCACATTCAAACTCCACCATTTGCAAACTGTACAGCTGGATCTTTCAGAAAGCCATGGCAACTTGTGAACAAATTCTTCTTCTTTTGATAATCTTCATTATCAAATTCCTGCAGATTTGCCGGTTGTAAGTTCAGAGAACAGAATGTGTGTTGTGTCATCGTTAACACCTTGTCGTTGACATCTGCACCTTTCAGCCTGAACACATCTGACTTCAGTATGGCTTCTGGGTCATTTAACAATCCATGTGTTAACTTCACCCCGAAAACCTCCTTAGTTGCATCTTACAACATGCATGGAGGGAAACAAAAGCTATTCTTTGCTCCCTGGCAACACATGGTCATCTGATGATTTAATCTCATGCTATCCCTGTGTCAAGGGGGCCCAAATAATAATAATAAATAACACTGTCCTGCCATGCATGTCGTACATACGAGACAAGTAGATTTTTAACCCTATTCAATCCTGGCTTATCAGGGAAAAACTCTGGGCACGGTGAATAACTCAGCAAAAAAAAAATCAGCAGTGATTGTGCAAGAAAATTCATATAAAATACATTTTGCAATCAATTTTTATGATTCAAAGTCCAATTAACAGATAAATGGAAGAGGTACTGGTCTGTGAACATATATGTTGGTTGGTTGCTGATCCAGCGGTCCATGGGCTCATGCCCTTTGACCTAATGCCATTAAATGGCATCATATTGCTGGAAAGTGTGGATTTTCGGCTCACTCCGGGACAGAGCCAGAGAATAACTATCACACCTCCTCCTAGAGTAGCCAAGATAGGGTTCACTGTGCTCATTTCCCGCCACCAATTGACTACTGGTTATGCCGAACTTCTCTATTGCTCCAGGCATGCAACCAAATGTTCAAGTCAAAAGGATTGTCACGTCCTGAGTCACTGTGCCTCTATGATGGGCCTCAGCCATAGGAAAAACAATGATGTCAGTTTCCTCCTCCCCAGTGCTGCACAGTACATCTCTGGTTCCCTCCCAACCACATATATATACATATATATTCAGGTAAACATGAAACACCTTTCAGCAACAAAATAAAAGCATAATTGTATAGATGACATGTCATGAAGCTTCTATAAGAAGATAACCTCAATATAACGGCATGTCATCCACTAAGGTTTTCTGTGGTATGTCTAGTGGGCCATTGGTGAGACCCACAGACGCAACCACATGCGTAGAACATATATGTGAACATCATGTAAAAGTTTCATGTCGGCTTCATTTACGTGTGTCAATGTGTTTGCTGATAATTGTTAAAATGAAAGCTGCAAAGCAGTCTCCCTTACACAGCATGACAGCAAAATTCTGTAACTGTTAACTAATCAAAACATATAGGCCTAGTTTACATAAAGAAAACCCAAATATCTGGTGAAACAGGTTTCCAAAATAGATCTTGTTTTTCTGAAAATTTTGATACCGGCATACAATGTCATATGTTCTGCGAACCCCACAAAGAATGACTCGCGTAGAAATAGTGAAAACTAGGCCTATTCTTGATCTTAGTCTTGAGTAATCTAATCAATGTCATTTGTAGGACCTGATTTCTCATGAAATTGATCAATATTGACATAAATCAGCTGTGTTAACTATTCTCAATCTTTACTAGATCTATGGTGTGGGGAAGAACATCATCAATTAGGCCTACACTACAGATCGATGATCGTCGTTACTTCAAATTCTAAACTAATTCCCCATCAAAGTCCAATTCATTTACGTTTTTTGAAATTCCATGAAAAAAATTGCGTATCGACATCATCTGAATCAAAAGATGTTCCATTTTTACCATGTTTTGACAAAAGTTGAAGGTCATAATAAAGCTTTCGCAACGACAGCTGTTTGGAAACGATCGGAAAACAACACGGAAGTCTCCATTACCGGTAATCACATAAGCACTCAATTTAGCATGCCTATCACATGAAAAGGGTAACAGACATAATCTAAATGACAGTGTGTTGATCGGACGAGAACGACTGCTGCTGTAATGAATCTATAGTGGCCGAAATAGGCAGCTAAGGGATCGAGTGGATTAAAGTGACCCAGAAACTGAAGGTATGCTAAAAGCTGCAAATATCACATTCAAGCTGTGAACCATGCAATCATTGTCTAGACTATGCAATCTTGCTTGCTAGGACTTTGAGAACATATAAACTCATGTGAGATGCATTTGTAAGACTATGCAATCAACCCCTCTACCACTGAAGCTTGAAAAAAGAACTATGTAGTTGCAAGACATGTTACATACCACTGAAGCCCGAAAAAAAAAATTCTAGTTTTTTTCTCAAACTCCTACCTGATATCTCTTATAACAGAACAATAGTCCTAGATTTTCAGCAGGATGCAGTCCAGAGAATGAAAATGCATTGTTGCATTTTATTTGCACCAATGACCTGACGCGTCTGACTGGCATTTGTAATTAATGGTTGCTGATATAGTGGTCCATGGGCTCATGCCCTTTGACCCAAAAAGTAACTAATAAGTTCAGTGTTTTACCACTTCATCTGAATGGTGTAACCACATCTGTAACCACATCGCTAGTATAATGCGTCAGCTGTGCAAGAGAACTGGGTCCCGTACTTACACGCTGGTCACCAAACTCAAAGCTAACCATGGTCACTCATGTCTAACCTTTTATCAGCTGTACTGAATTGCAATCGACATAGCTACAGGCACCCACCGAGTAAAAGATTGATATCATTGTTACAGAAACTGCTCAGGTATGAGTTATTGTGTTATACAGGATATTGAATATTTTATTAATACACAGTTTATGAACAGAAATGGCAAGTCAGTTTCACTTGAATATTATGAGCGATTAGATTGAACTGTGAAAAATATAGGAATATGATGTTCGTCAGTCATTATCGACGATGACCAAAAACTCAACCATAATAATAATAATAACAATAAATAATAGAAATAATAAAAGTTAATAGTGCGTCATTAAATGACTAACAAGTCCAATGCGCACAAAATGTTCTTTTACAGAATTGACAACAATAGAGGGTATCTATGTGAGGTTGAGATGTTTTTAAGAAATGACTAGCGCTGAAGTTGGTTTATAGTGTGGAAGAGTTGCGCTAAACGTCAACCACACTCTCTCTCCTGAGTTTTATAGGAATATACATACATTGTTACTCAACTTCTAGTCTCAGTCATGGGGTTCACTAAGAGTGAATGCCATCTGATTATATCTGATAAGTTTGTCCTAGGTTCTTTTCTAACAGAGAGAATAATTGGATGTCATGGATAATTGAGTTCACCAGAGAGAACGCCACCAGAGAGAACACCATGTGCTTGGATGTTGTGAATCATTGAGTTCGCTCAGAATGCCATGTGATTGGATGTCATGAATCATTGAGTTCGCTCAGAATGCCATGTGATTGGATGTCATGAATCATTGAGTTCGCTCAGAACGCCATGTGATTGGATGTCATGAATCATTGAGTTCGCTCAGAGAGAATGCCATGTGATTGGATGTCGTGAACCATTGAGTTCACCCAGAAAAAATGTCATGTGATTTGATGCAGTGAGTTGTTGATTTACCCAGAGAGAATGCCATATGATTGGATGTTGTGAATCATTGAGTTCGCTCAGAGAGAATATCATGTTATTGAATGTCATGGATCATTGAGTTCACCCAGAGAGAATGCCATGTGACTGGATGCAGTGAGTTGTTGATTTATCCAGAGAGAATGCCATGTGACTGGATGCAGTGAGTTGTTGATTTATCCAGAGAGAATGCCATGTGACTGGATGCAGTGAGTTATTGATTTATCCAGAGAGAATGCCATGTGATTGGATGCAGTGAGTTGTTGATTTATCCAGAGAGAATGCCATGTGACTGGATGCAGTGAGTTGTTGATTTATCCAGAGAGAATGCCATGTGACTGGATGCAGTGAGTTGTTGATTTATCCAGAGAGAATGCCATGTGACTGGATGCAGTGAGTTGTTGATTTATCCAGAGAGAATGCCATGTGACTGGATGCAGTGAGTTGTTGATTTATCCAGAGAGAATGCCATGTGACTGGATGCAGTGAGTTGTTGATTTATCCAGAGAGAATGCCATGTGACTGGATGCAGTGAGTTATTGATTTATCCAGAGAGAATGCCATGTGATTGGATGCAGTGAGTTGTTGATTTATCCAGAGAGAATGTCATGTGATTGGATGTCGTGATTCATTGAGTTCACCCAGAGAGAATGACATAAGATTTAAAGGTGCAGATATTGCAACCAAATTGTAAACTATGACACAACACATTCTATTCTCCAAACTAGATTGTGCAAACCAGAAGGGAATTTTGTAGAACGCAGTAAAAAAGGAGTCCAAACAGGCACTGTAGCCTGGACGTCTAGTTCAGGGAGTAAAGAATAGAGCAACTGTCTTTCCAGGAATGTCGCAGGAGGTGACTAAGAAAAGTTGGGAAGTTGAAAACCTGTCAACTGTTAGGAGGTTTCATTGCCACCACATGTCTTGTCTCAATTTCTTGCTTCTGTCAACTGTTAGGAGGTTTCATTGTCACCCGTAGTTGTAACCTTCGATAACAGTTACCATGTTGTTCCGACATGCCGACGTTGTGCTTGAACTAGTTACGGGAACGGCATGGGTGGGCGGAACAACAAAGAAAACTGTCGCAAGGGCCAGAGTTGTGCCCTGATGTCGACGTCTGTTTCGGCAGCATTCGAAACACCATCAAGTCGAATGGCTACTGTAACAGAGGGTGGAGCACTTATGGGAATGCCCCACGTGCTGTGAGGCCCTTGCAAAATAGATTTAGAAAGTGAGTCGTATGTCATTACATTTCCAAACAATCATGCAGAATATGGATGTGCTGGGCCAGAAGGTGCAAAATAACACAGAGCTGTGAAACCAGCAGCATAATGTATTCACACTCCCTAGCAGAAATCATAACTGTTGTGCTGGTTATGAGAGAGCAAATGCAGAAGAAGAACATATCCAAATAAGGCTAAATATGAATCAATTATGATATTTCACTACTGCCAAAATATTTCCTAAGTACATAATAATCAGTAGTTACAAAAGTGCTGACAACAGACATCCATTGAAATTTTGTATTAGAAATTCATACAAATGATTGATACTGTTGTATATCCTGATACAAGAGTAAAATCTGTACAACATACACAATATGTGTACTACTTGACAGGTATGAATACATACAATAATTTGCTAACAGTTAGTGCTACGTACATAAACAATCTTTCGTAACAACATACAAATTTTGTGAACATAATACAAAAAAATGCTTCACACCAGGGGTGAGGAAAATACAGCCGCAGGCTAAATCAGGCAACTCGTTATTTTTGACTGGCCTGCGAGGATGATTTAAAATGACTATATGCACTGGCCCCAGAAAACTCATAAAATATATCACATCGCAGGCTGCACAACATATATGAGTAATTATAGTCTGCTTGTTTGCAAGCGTATTGTCCCTACTTTCCCCTTGGAGCTAGTAAACAGCAGAGAGGAGGTTAGTGCAAATGGGCAAAGCACTTTCTCCACAAAACCAGACAAGCAATCATGTATGATATGTAGAAATTATGTGCCGTGGAAATTTAACCAATCTGAGGACTTCATAGTCCATTTGAAATGTGATATTGACTTACTTCCTGACTGTCTGTAAAGATGCAAAAAGCCACAATCATCAATAAAAAAAATGACGATAGAAGCACAAAGGAGTATGATTTTGTCACTGTTGATTCCCCTTCACCCAAGCAATCTACAACACTGATAGATCACTTGGTTATTGGTTTGGTCATATCATATCTGACCTTCTTAGCCATCTTTCATGACATGCATGGCAGGTACTAATTTTCTCTCCCATCATGACCCCAGTTAACACATGGACATCATTCATTGTATACAACAATAGTTTTTTAATTAGTAAATATCATCCATGAGTTGCTGTAGCCCAAAAGGGGAGCAATGAAAAGCGATATTGTTGCCTGTCAAGGTCACTATGAGGACCATCAATCGCTGCATAAAGGAAACGAGAGTGAATATCTCATAGCTTCTGGGAATCTAAACAAAAAACATACAGGGCATCCTCGGGGCAGGGAGGACTCTATTTAACCAGGGTTGCTATGGTAATCATCAACCACTGTATAGGCCTACTATGTAAACATGGTTGCTATGGGAACCATCGACCACTGCATACTATTAAACTCCTCTTGTCCACTGAGGCGCTAAAATCTACATTTTGGAGGCCTAATATGCCAAATGCCGCTAATATCTACATTTTGATACAATTTTACTAAATCGAATTATAAACATCATGATGTCTGTAAAATCAAACAAACCGTTCCAATTTGCGTTACTTTCTTTCTGGAGATAATCGATCTAGAAAGGCATGCTTTGTTAAAAATAATAAACATTGTATTTGAGCCCTAATTTCATATTAACAAGTGTGTATATTTTAATTTTGGTAACTTATTGCTTCTTGTATTTGAAGTAATGAAATCTAGAAGTCCTCAATGTTTTACAATTAGGCTTTTGAAATGTACCAAAATATGTTAGGTAATGATTCCAATATTAGATAAGATGGTGATTGTAGGCCTAATAATTATTATGATCTCACCTTGAAAGAAATTCTGATTCAACGTTGATGAAGCTGAGGGATTTTCCAGTGCAATATATATGACTATCACAATTATCAACATTCAAAAACATGATATTTTGGAGTAGTACATTTGGATGTGAATACTCAGACCTTTATATAAAGCATTGTAATATGTATTATACATATCTAAGGTTATGTAAATAAGTCCTGGGCACTAAAATGTAGGCCTAAAGAATAGAACATTTTATGGAAAATGCATATTTTGTATGCATTTGATGATATCAAGACAATGTGACATTTATAATGAATTCTGTATATATAAATACTTGTATGCATTACTTCTTCTTCTTCCATTCGCTAATAATGTCTATCTGCAGTCTTGTTTCTTGTATAAATTGGACAGTGTTTTCCATTTCTTGTTTTGTACCATAAAGTTTAACATTCATAGGTGTATCAGAAGGACAGTTTGCACATTCTTGAAGGATATGTTCTGAAGTCTGGTTGGCTTGTCCACAAATACACTTTGCTGTTTTGCCAATTTTAAATTTTGTATACATATGGCTGTTTAGTCTATTGTGTCCAGTTCTGATTCGAAATATGATGACCTATTCTTGTCTGTTAAGTAGATGGTAGTCATCCTGTGGAGGTAAGTTAGGCTTTCGTTGTGCCTTTATCATGGATTTTTTTGGTGATAGCTGATTGGTACATCCGGTTGCTGCATGTTAGCACCTTCCTTGGCGAGTTTATCAGCTCTCTCATTTCTTGCTATTCCACAGTGTGATGGAATCTATTGCAGTATAACTCTACACCTATTTTGTACTATGGACAATACCTCTTTTAACTGGAAGTTTATTGGATTGTAATGCCTCTAGTACTGACCTTATGGTATGCATTACAAAATGGTTCAAGATATATGCAGAAATGTTTTATTTCAAAATAAATGGATTATGATTTAGTTTTCTGTACAAGCTTGGGTATGTATACATTTCTATTGTTTTTTCTTAATTACATTTTTCATAACTAACACATATTTTGTATGTAAACAAACAAACTAAAACTAAAACGGAGACTTATAATGCTTATCCATTTCTGAATATTTTGATGTCAGAATTGTTCATGTTGACAGAATAGTGAGGGAGAAATTGAATAAATACCACCATAAATGACTAAAAATGTTCAAAATGTGCTCTGGCAAAGCAGGAAAACTTTAAGGCATGTTATGGAGACAAAGGGTAAACCAGGGTTGCTATAGGAACATTCAAAACCTGCATACTGTTTAATCAGGGTTGCTATAGGAGTAATCAAAACCTGCATACTATTCAAACAGGGCTGTTATGGGGACCATCAGGCACTGCATACTATTTAACCAGGGTTGCTATGGGGATCATCAGGACTGCACACTATTTAACTAGGGTTACTATAGGAACCATCAGTCACTGCATACTATTTAACCAAGGTTGTTATAGGAACAATCAGCCGCTTAATTCTTGTTTAGAAACTGGCTTCACAGCATGTGGAGCATTCCCATAAGTTCTCCACCCTCCATTCCAGCAGCCATCCCAGTGTATGTAGACTCACGAGTCCCGGTCAGGTGTTGATTGTGTGATCTTCGGGACTTTCCAAAATATTTACTTTTCCTTCCCTCACCTCTAGGTACTCACATTTCTGACATTCTCTGTATGTGTACATTGTCAGCCTCATTGACATCATTTTCATCTTGAAATGAATTTACTGCCTTGATCAATTCTGCTTTATCTCTTCTCAGCAATGTGCCATCTATCGCCGCATTGTCTGCCAATAAATCAACTCTCTCATTTCCTCTAATTCCAGCATGACCAGCGAAGTATACCACCGATTTCAATATCCATATAATCTTAACTATGTGTACAGTAGTTTGTGTGTATGGTTGTTCTTGTCTTGCTCCTTTCTTTGCTAGTCTGTCTTCCTTGTCATTGCCAGGTATGTTTAAATGGTCAGGATACTACATAAAAAATATTACTTCATGAGATGTAACAACATGTTGGCATGATATTTTTTTTAAGGTATTCATTTGAAGCTCCCTTGTAAAACAACTGTTTAAGAAGTGATAGAAACTGTAAATGCAATCTTACATATGATGTAATGTACAAATCTACTTACATATGATGAAGCAGTGAACAAATGTGCTTACATATGATCATGCAGTGAACAAATGTGCTTACATATGATCATGCAGTGAACAAATGTGATTTCAGGGCATGACAAAATTCAAATTCACAAATTATGACAAAATTGAATATAGATTGTTAATAATTGGGTTTAATAATGATGCAATGATTAAATTATCTAAATGTTATAGTAAATGCCATCTGTGAAGTTTGAGAAATGATGTTAACACATTTTGTGGGTTAGATGCTAAAATTCATAATTGGTAGGATTATAGAAATGGAGTTAATAGATAGAAAATGGGGTACGAACATTGTTACCAAAATAGTACACAAATTGCAGAAAGATCTACCGCCTATCTCATAACAACGTCAAGTACGAGAATGGAGATAGAGGTGATGACAGTAGCTCTGGGAACCATGTTAATGTAATGTTAAGTCAATCGCCCGCTGACCAGCATACCCTGGTTTTTAGTTTAGTCCACTTGTTATTCGTGTATTGAAATAATAATTATACCATTGATTCACCCAGCCACCAGAGACAATGTTCTGGGAAGGTTGTATGATTGCTACTGAGAAAGTGTGGTAGGAGACACTAGTCAGGCGGTTTATGGTCAACCACTGACTAAGCAGCTGAATTTTTATGGGAAACCATGTGCTGTGACGATGTGGCTCATAACTCAGCTTACCTTTACCTATTTTTGTAAAAAAATTTCAATTGTTAGCTGCCTTCTGTGCAACTTGCGGCAAGATTCCCTTTCTAAAACTAACTTGCAGGGAATGGTTGAGGGTAAAATAAGAAGTAGTTGAGGGTGAAAGAAAGTATTGATTGATATTAAAGACTGGACAGTAATAAGATTCTCTACATATAAATAAGAGAACAAGGTGGCATAGCTGGTTCTATCAGACTCTTAGAGCATGTTGCACAAGATATGGAAGTGCACAATAGGAAAGTACTTGTTTACTTTTCTCAACAATAGCGGCCCATGAGTATAAGATATACTAAGTATAGGCCCATATATAGATTTACTGTCCAGGCCATGCAGGAGTCAGAGTCTACAATAGAGCTGATACATTGGTGGGTAAAGCTATAGTGGATGGATCAGTGATAAGAGAATGAGCAGAGTTAATTCGAGGGTCATGGATACACTACAAAATGATGAAGAGGATACTGAAAGAGACAATGTACATGTTCAGAGAATGATAGAAATGGAAGGACCAAGAAAGAGTGAAGAAGAAAGTTAATCTTATCTGAAAAGATCCAAAGAAAGTACAACCAAAAACTGACTGGAACACTGAACTTATACATCCTTAAATGGATGAGGAACTGGCAAGCTGAGCATTTATGGGAATGCGTCCAGTGCCATAATGCTGATTTCTAAAAAAAGAAATAAGTGAATAGATTGTGGGATCAAATGCTTGTGTTGGCAGGAGCAAAGAATATCAACAATGTGACCTGGAATACATGTTGTAAGAGAAGACCAAGGAGGTTTTGGGATGGAGTTGGTTGTCCGATACCATGAATAAAAGTGACTTAAAAGCCATGCTGACAGCAAGGAGTTTTTTTCTACTTTTTTCTGATTTTGTTCTGATATTCCTACAGATTAGCAGGATGTAGTCCAGAAGACAGATTGTGTTATGGTTTACAGCTTGGCTGCGGTTTCTGCTCCTTTCGGCTCTGACACATTCAACTCCATCCCCAAGAACATCCTTAGTTAAATTTTATGAATTGCAGGCAAATGTCGCTATTAATTGTTCCCCTTTCAGACCACTGTAAAACAAGGGGGTCAACTGAATTCTTTGTTCCCCTTTCAGACCACTGCAAAACAGGGTTCAACTGAATTCTTTGTTCCCCTCTCAGACCATTGTAAAACAATGGATTAACTGAATTCTTTGTTCCCCTCTTAGACCTCTGTAAAACAAGGGGTCAACTGAATTATAAGTAAACAAGAAAGTGATTTAGGTCTTTTTCAATTGTTTAAGTCAGCACTCAAACAATTTCTTCTTCTTTTGCATTTGTTCTCAATCTCCTACTGGTTCTCTAGTAGGGCACTGGTTCTCTCTTGTAGTAGGACAATGGTTCTCTCTTGTAGTAGGACACTGGTTCTCTCTTGTAGTAGGACAGTGGTTCTATTAGATTTTTAGCAAAATATAGTCCAGAGAATAGAAATGTGATGCGACAGCTGTTATATTTGCACCAATGTCCCAAAACATCCACCTTCAGCAAAAAATTAATTCGATATGCCTGAACACATACTAAAAGACTACCCAGATGTCAAGAACCGTGAGGCAGGACCTGACAATAGTGGGCTTCAACTGATACAAAATCTTGTCGCTGCCGTCTGGTCCAGAGGAACACTGCCAGCTCTGTCTTGGCAACTGGCCTGAAGTAAAATTAAAAACATATGGAGCACAGAAGAATATATTTATTTTATTACAGTTTAAACAACTTGATTCCTTCCCTCAGGTCAAATATTCTTTCTACACCACAGCTCTCAACAACTCACGCTTCTGGGCTAGTTGACATGCTGCAGCCAAGGATATACTTAACTCTCTATGTCCACTGAGCCGCTAATATCTACATTTTGAAGACCCACTATGCCGAAAAGCCGCTCAAATCTACATTTTAATATGAATTTACTATCATGTTCGGCATAGCAGGAAAACCGTACGGAGACAAAGAGTTAAACACTCTGAAATGTCTTTTATCCAACGTCGTCTTGAACTGCCCTTTCCGATATTAACAGCAACCATACCTTTCATTACTACTTTTTTCCACGCTGTTATGTCTCTTTATATGACGAAAAAAAATCAGCTTTCTTGTCATAATTTTGTTTAGTAGCCAACCATCTTTCACATTTCATGTTAACGTAGTCACCTATACCTCATCACATCAATTTACATTATTTCTCTAAAGAAGGAAGTAACTCACACTTCTCACAATAACTAGAGAACTGTGATAAATAGTCATTCAGGAGAATCCTTATGATACATTTTATGCATAAATGTGTTATGAGGGAGTAATATTATGTACAAAATGTGATAGCTGTTTCATGATTAAGTTGATCTTCTATCAATCGAAGGTGTTGATCGTTGACTTCGATATAGTCAATACAGCCAACAAAATTTGTCATGGTTGGTAGCCCCCAGGGAAGATTACTTCTGCCACCAACCCAAAGTAGTCCGTCTGTGTCTAGTTGTTGCGAACCTTGGTCAGAAGTTTGTATGATTGGTTCTTCACTATCAACTTGCAGAGAGCTTTCCTGCAGTTTTCTGAAATAAATGGCAAGTAATAATTGTAAAAAGATTGTTTTTACATAAATTGTACAACAAAATATAATTGGTGTATGTGTACTCAAAGTGTTTCAATTGGTGGTTAGTCCCTATGAAGTAACAGAGTGCCAGCCATTGAGCATTTTGAAATTAATTTTTATCTATCTATGTGACATGTCATTTACAGAATGTTGTTCTCACTGCCACTCTGTAAGCCTCTCGGTTCTGTGCGAGCTGTCAAATCTCTTCCAGTGTCATTTTTGAAGGTCTTCGATATCCAGTGTCCACCTATAGTATACCCTGTAGTCCTGACCTGTCTCTTATTTTCTTTCCTGGAACTGTTCCCTCCATGATTAATATTATAACTTTGAAATATGTACGCCTGTGATTTTTGAAGCCAGTCTTTGTCTATGTTAAAAGCTTTGTGAACATCTGTGTTGGTTTGTCTTTCTGTCCATGATATTCTTGGGACCTTTCTATAACATTTCATTTAGAATGCTGATTTTTTTTTTTTTTTATTGTAGATATTATAGCCCACGTCTCACAACCATATGTTGTCACAGGAAAAATATAGCTTCTTAATAGTTGTAACTTTGTTTTTCTGTTTGCCATTTGTCATATATTTTTTGTCTGTGATTTTTTTGTAGGGTCACTGCTATCGCTGCTGAGTTGTCAATGAAATCCAGAAAAATGTTCCACTGGATATTGGCTATGAATGGAAATAATTGAAATCTGGACATAAGATCTACCCCAATAATAGCAATGGAGAGTTTGGTTTGCTTATATTCCCTACAAGAAAGAATAGATGGCCAAAATGTTAATTCAATCTGCCAGATATCAGTCTCTGGAAAACCACCCTCTAAGCTACAGAGTAAATAATCCGTGATAAAAAAACTGACTAAAAGAATCAGCTTTGTGAATGAAGCATACATACTTAGAGGGAAACTACAGCTAACAGATGTCCCCCTTGGGCTAAAAAACTCTTACCAAAAATAGAAGACTATACAGAATGTAAAGATGTAAAGACAATCTGATCAAGATCTAAGTGTCCTAAACAATATGGTGCAGAAGATGCTCCAAACCAACTACCTGAAACTCTTGGACAAGAGTATATACAGACGACTTTGTGGTGGAGGCATCTATATAGAATGGCCCAACAGAAACGAACGAAAACTAAATAGCCACAGATGTTCATTCTACAAATTTCAAGGCAAAGAGTGTGAAGCAATCAAAGAAGCAACTATTTTTCTGCTCTGATCATACCACCTGGAAGAAGAAAGGATAATGATCCTGACCATGCAAAATCTGCTTTGTCTAAACTAATAAAATACAAAACTAACTGTAAAAAGCTATATCAACTCTACATCAATGCATGGATCAGAAACATAAATAATGAACAAACAGAAGACATAATTGATGCCTTTGAGAAATGGATATATGCAAGAATAGTGACAGCTTCATGGAAAGAGAAGAAAACATACAAGGTTCTAACAACACTTCATATGAAAAAAGAACTATTAAAAGAAACAAAAATCAAATAAACAAAATATTTTGGAATATTAAAAGACATCTTTTTGAAGACCTTACTTGAAGGTAGAGTTGAGGGGAGGTGAGCAAGAGATAAACAGAGATACAAGTGGAAGGGAAACATCATGAGATGGGCAGGTCTGACAGAGTGCATCGGCAAGCGAGAGACAGAAGATGTTGGAGGAGGTCTGTTGCAGCCAACCTTCGATGTGGAGATTGCACCTGATGATGTTATTCTACACCTCAGAACTGCTCACATTGATTTAGAAGCAACATGTATACAAAGTTCAAGATTGGCAACACAGACATGTGGACAGGCATCTCAGACATATTCTTCAAGAATTCCCAGAATTTAAAATGGTGAGTTCTGACTGATAAAATATTTATGTAATAACAGAAATTTGCTATATACAGTAAAAACAATATAATATAAAATAAATAGATTTGGGGATTTTGGAAAATTTTAAATAAGGAAATTTGTTATAAAAGGATGCACTATAGAGGAATTCCATTGTAGCAACACTGTTGTCTGCCATGCGCCATTAAAGATAACTAAGAAAGGTTAGGTGTGATGTTGGCTACCCCTTCCAGCAGGTCAAAATGAATCAATAATATCATGAGGAACATTGTAACTATTGCTTTCTGAAGGGAAACATTGCTATATTAGAAGGAACATTGTAACTATTACTCTACTAGAGGGAACATTGTAACTTTTGCTATATTAGAAGGAACATTGTAACTATTACTATATTAGAGGGAACATGGTAACTATTGCTATCTTTGAACATTATAACTATTGCTATCTTAGAGTGAATATTGCAATTATTCCTATCTTAGAGTAAAAATTGCTACTATTGCTATCTTAGGGGGAACATTGCAACTATTTCTTTCTTAGAGGGAACATTGTAACTAGTGATCTCTTAGGGGAAACATTGCTACTATTGCTATCTTAGAGTGAATATTGCAGCTATTGCTATCTTATAGGGGACATTGCTTTCTTAGATGGAACATTGCTGCCCACTACTTTCTGTCAACATTGGAGTTTGTATATGATAGTTAATGAAGAAAATGGACACCTAAATGAACCTGCATGTGCAGTACCTTAGAATTTTAGCTGTATGCCACTTGCCATCAGCGACCTTCACATTTGACCTGACAATGAAAAGTTTGTCTGGATCCTGCTTCCCTAGATTGTATGAAAGCTCCAGTTGTTCCCCTTCAACAGCAACACTGAGGTAATCACTAGCAGTTGTCTCCCCTCCTGTTTGTAGTAGCAGGATGCCATCTGGTTGTGATGTACGAAATGTGATGAGAAATTTATTATTTTGTTGTCCCTCTTGTCTGAAAAAAAGACAAAAAATCAATTAATAAATTGTATTTTTGATTATGATATTTCTGAAATTTTGTCTTTTGTTTGCTTAAAATTTGTCTAAATCTGTAATTTTGTATCTTAAATAAACTTGACCGTCTGAATCAGCTCTTACACAGATCCATATATCTTTGATTCTAGTGTTGTGTCTAAGGACCAGTAGAATGAGTGTTACCCTCAGAAGGTGGCTACCGTTTAGTTGAGAGGGACAGAGTACATATGGGGTAACCTGAGCACAATAAAGTCAATTCTCTATGCCTTTTCAACCCTTTAAAAAAATAAGCAGTTCTTTTTTTTTGCATCCATTCTCAAACTCCTGCAAGTTAGCAGGATGCAGTCCAGAGAACAGATTTGTTGTGTCATTGTTTACAGCTTATCCGCACCTGAAACACCTGACTTAAACACAGCTTCTAGGTCTCTTTGACCTTCTATAGGATGGGACAGGCAACTTCATCCCCATAACCTTCTTAGTCACCTCTTATGGCAGGTAACAGTATTGCTATTATTTGTACCTCCTTCAGGCTCTGCAACACATGAGCATATAAGCAATAAAAAGCATTATTATCCACAGAATATGCTTGAATGATTATAATGTTCACAAATCGGGTAAGGTGCCTCACAGTAGTCTTCAACAATAGCATGCCATGCAGATAGATGAAGAAACTGTGGGCACATCTGCATGTGGATATGATCCAAGTTCTCATTAAGAACATGCCTTGAGATGTGTTTGCTGAAATGTTGATGTTAAACTGACCTGGAATCGCTATCTTATCCCCATACATGCATACTGAGTTGTTTGTTAGCGATAATTTTCAAACGTCTGTTGGATTTCTCTTGTAGCAGGACATTGGCTATGCTAGAATTCTAGCAGGATGTAGTCCAGAGAATGGAGATGCACTAAGCTGCCATTTTATTTGTGCCAATAGTTCAACAAATTCAACCTCATCTGTGCATACTGTGTGACGTAATGAGTATGACTAAACAAAAGTCAAACGGGGGTAATGTGTGTAGATGATGAGTTGTATCATTATTGGAAAGGTAATGTGTGTAGGTTGTGGGTGGTATCATTGAAAATGACTAAGAAGTCAGTCTTTCATCTTTATTCCTAGACAAGTGGATGTGGAAGGAAATGAGTGAGCCAACAAATTGACTGGTTATGCTACTATAACAGGTAATCCCCTATACCACATGTGTGAAACATGCAGATAGAAGTCCAGGCCCAGGTTACCACACGTGTGAAACATGCAGATAGAAGTCCAGGCCCAGGTTACCACACGTGTGAAACATGCAGATAGAAGTCCAGACCCAGGTTACCACACGTGTGAAACATGCAGATAGAAGTCCAGGCCCAGGTTACCACACGTGTGAAACATGCAGATAGAAGTCCAGGCCCAGGTTACCACACGTGTGAAACATGCAGATAGAAGTCCAGGCCCAGGTTACCACACGTGTGAAACATGCAGATAGAAGTCCAGGCCCACGTTACCATATGTGTGAAACATGCAGATAGAAGTCCAGGCCCAGGTTACCATATGTGTGAAACATGCAGATAGAAGTCCAGGCCCAGGTTACCATATGTGTGAAACATGCAGATAGAAGTCCAGTCCCAAGTTACCACATGTGTGAAACATGCAGATAGAAGTCCTGGCCCAGGTTACCATATGTGTGAAACATGCATATAGAAGTCCAGGCCCAGGTTACCACACGTGTGAAACATGCAGATAGAAGTCCAGGCCCAGGTTACCACATGTGTGAAACATGCAGATAGAAGTCCAGGCCCAGGTTACCACATGTGTGAAACATGCAGATAGAAGTCCAGGCCCAAGTTACCACATGTGTGAAACATGCAGATAGAAGTCCTGGCCCAGGTTACCATATGTGTGAAACATGCAGATAGAAGTCCAGGCCCAGGTTACCACACGTGTGAAACATGCAGATAGAAGTCCAGGCCCAGGTTACCATATGTGTGAAACATGCAGATAGAAGTCCAGGCCCAGGTTACCACATGTGTGAAACATGCAGATAGACGTCCATACCTTGTACAATTTGGGTGAGGTGAAAATGGTATAAGAATAGTTGGAGATATTACTTAAAAAAGAAACTTACCTGTGTGAAACTTCATTTTGATAACTCAATGGAAATATTCCATCAAACTTGACTGGTTGGTCTCTATTCACTTGTTCATATCCTGAATGTTAAAAAATTATGAATATTAACAGTTTGTGAATGTTAACATATCATAGAAGTTAACATACATTTAATATTAAGTTGTTAGCTCCTCGATTGAGTGGTTAGTGTGCCTGTTTTACTAAACACAACTTGACCAAACTTTTTCGTGATTTAAATCCTGACTGTAGTCAGAAGATGGTGTTTCCAAACTCTACTAGAAGGATGGTTGCTGTTATTGTTACCAGTCGATGAATACCCGTCTCTCAGTGCCCCCATCCATCTGTTCATCCCCATTTCTTTGCTGTTTTATTTTGTGTATGTGCATGGATGGAGGTTTGTTGCTATGTTTGGTTATTCTCAATGGATTACCCCCCGCTTAATGAAAATTACAGCAAAGATTGCATCAAGATCTTACACCAAATTCTTTTTTTTGTGGCATTTGTTCTCAAACTGTCATCAGATCTCTCTTAAGCAGGGCAATGGTCCTATGGTCCTGCTAGAATTCCAGCAGGACATAGTCCAGAGAGTGGAATTGTGCTGTGTTACAGTTTTATTTGCTCCAATGGTCAGACTTTGGTAACTAATATGTTCAATGTTTTTTTTACAGCTTCCACTGAGCAGTTAAGCCAGCCATATCACAAGTATAGTCAAGCCAGCCATATCACAAGTATTGTCAAGCCAGCCATATCACAAGTATAGTCAAGCCAGCAATATCACAAGTATAGTCAAGCCAGCCATATCACAAGTATAGTCAAGTCAGCCATATCACAAGCCATATCACAATGGCATATCAAGCGAGCCATATGAGAGAGAGAACTGATTCTCATACTTGACACACTGGTGACCAAGCTCAAAGCTAATCATGGTCAAGCATGATTACACATACACATTTTTGCTGCTGCCTGTATCGTTATCAACGTAGCCACAGATGCCCATGATACTAGTTTTAAAATGTAGAGGATTGACTTCACTGTACTCAGGTTTCTCCTTATGTACTATGTCCCGGAATAGAACACCACTTGCCAAAGAGTACCATTCGCATCACTTAACTCCACAGCTTCAAGTGATATTTCCCCAGAATAAATTAACCTTGTGAACAAAATATCACAAGCCAGATACGAACCAGTGATCTCTTAAGCACAAAGCGAACACCAGGGAGATCCCCAAACTGAGCAAGTGCCTTGCTGTTTTTAAGAACAAATTTCTGAAAACATATCCCACCCCAACAATCATACTCCTCATAAACACATTACCTAGAACTTACAATAATAATTTTCAGTAAGTATCTGTTGCTATGTCTATAGCGATGTCTACAGTTGTGCAAAGGTTAAACATGCTTGACTGTGTTAGCTTTCAGGTTGGTGTACAGTTAGGTAATCAGTTCTCTCATATGACTCGTCTACCAGTGATATGGCTAGACGTCCACTATTCGGTGGAAATGGTACCAGGCCAAAGTCAGATGTGTTGGATCATTGGTGCAAATAAATCAGCAATGCAATGTATTTATGTTCCCAGGACCATGTCCTGCTGGAAATCTAGGAAACTGTCCCATTACATGAGAGATCCAGTGAAAGTTGGAGAATGAACTACAAAAGAAATTCTCAACTAAGTTAAATTAGTTATTGTCTATTGTGTTTTCCCAGGTGAATGATTGTTGATAGTATCCATACTTGACATTAAGCATACTTGATGTTGATGGTCAGAGTCTCAGTTGTTGTGGCAAGGCCAGATGTGTTGCCTTGGTTGCATTGTCCATGTTTTTCAAGGTTATCTAGATATTGTCTATTCACAGTTTTCTTGGTCTGACTTTGGCTCCATATCTAGATATTCTTTTATTATATCCTCTTATTGGTATTTGGTTTGAGTTCATTCTATAAGGTGACCGAAACATTTTACTTGCTGTCTTTCGATAAGTTCAATAATATTATTATTACTATTATCATAATTTCTAATTTTATCTAGTTTAGTAACCATTGCAGCTTTTCTCAGACACTTCATTTCACATGTCTATATGACACTTCATTTCTATATGATTCACATTCTCTCTAACAACCTTTGTGTTTCTATAGCGATACAATTACTGATTTTTGCCAGTTGTCTAGTACTTTTCTTTCTTTCTAGGATTTTAAAAATAATATTGCTAGCCACTGAACCCCAGTGTTTCTAAATGTTTTTAATTGCTTCGTTAGGTATACAATCCACTCCTGGTGATTTATTACTTGGAGATTAACACATCTATACATCTCGTCAGAAGAAAACCCATAATCCGTCAGAGTTGTAGGGGTGTCACATTGAGACATTTAATGCAGAAATATCTCCACCTATCTCAATCCTGTACTATCCTGATGAATCTGGAAACTTCACACTCTGTCCAGTCATTGATATTATCCAACCATATCTTTCTTCTCACTACCTTGTCTTCTTTTACCCTCCACCGTAATTTGAAGAACATCTCATCTTGTCTTATCACATGCCCGTACCACTAAATTTTACGATGTTTTAAGATTGTTAAGTGGTTCTTGTTGACCAACGAATACATTAATTCTATCATGCAGAAACACATAGGTCTTATGTTCTCGGTAACAGATACCTAACACATGTCTGATGTCCTCAATATGTCTGATACCCAACACGGTAATGGCAGATACACTCAGGGAGAGATTGGAACAACTACGGATGTGTCCAGTTTGCAGTGATGATGATCCGACGACTAACTAACATGTCCTCATAACCACATTGCTTAAAACTTAAAATAATAATTCTCAGAAAAGTTAGATTAACCAATTTCTCAAATTATAAAATAAAAGGTTATAAGGAAAACTTGCATGTTACAATTACAACTTTTTCCAATATATATTTTAGTCTACAGTTAAAAGCTTTCACAAACCTAAAATGCCTCCTTGTTATTTCTAAAATGGCCACATGATGTAGGCATTGAAAAACTACATTTTGACTCATGAATGTCTATAAATACTTACGTTGTTCGCACTTCTCTCCCACAAAATTTGCTGGGCATCGACACTCTGCTAAATTTAGCATAGGCACACAGACTCCACCATTCATGCACAGATTTACATTGCAAGGTGGTCCACTGTATGCAGAGATGTTCCTCATGGTTAGAGCTGATGACATCAAACCGTCAATGGTGCGTCCATTAATTATAATCTAAGAACATTTGATGCCAAATATGGTATGAATAATTTAATATAAAAGCATTGAAAAAAGAGTAGAAAGTATGGGTTGTAAACTCAATTAAAAAAAAAAAGAAGAGAATTATTGCATGGAAACTTTTAAAGTTTTGTATACTCTTCCACTATGCAAGATAGATTAATTGATGGCCTGTAGTATCAAAACGCTGCAAGATTAATTAATAACCAATTTCTCATGAAAAGGTTGTAAGATAATCAACTTTACCAGTTTTATATTTTTTAGTATTCAACTCCAATCCACCTTCTTCTTGATCTTCTTCTGTGTCCTCCTGTTTGCATTTTCATGTTGTATACTCTTTCCACTGGCCAATAAGGATTCATTCTCATTAAGTGGCTAAACCATATCAGTTTGTTTTTCAATATATTGACCACAGATGTTGTTCCAACAGTTCTTGTACTCTCTTCATTCCTCATAACACTTCTTGTTCTGTTTGCTGCTTTTCTTAGACATATTTCACACATAGTAAGCTTTCTCTCTTGTTCTGTAGTTAGTGTCCATGTCTGACATTGATAACATGTTTTTTAGTCAATTCATTATTTATATATTTTTGTTCATATTATTTATCTACGTCTGCTTAGTCATTCTGGTTCTCTTGATAAATATTGCTTTATTTGAAACTTCAAGATTCCCATCTTCAATGTGGTAACTGGGACCTGGACTTTTAGTTTTCTCTTTCAGTGTGCATTCTGAAACTTCTGCTGGATCTTTCTTGTAGCTGGACAATGGTCATACTAAATTTCCAGCAGGATGTAGTCCAGAGAATGGAAATGCGCTGTCTCCATTTTATTTGGGCCAATGTCCTGACACATCTGTCTTCAGCTCCAACTTCTAGTTCAGGGTGTACAGAAAAGAGGATCTACAGACATGTCGTTGAAAATGACTAAGAAAAGTTGGTAGAGAGGCAGAAAACCTATCACATGTGAAAAAAAATCCTCATTTTCACTGCATATGTTGTCTCGATTTGTTACTTTTGTCTTCTGTCATGTGGTCCACATTGATGATGGAAAGATGCAGGTCAGCAGACATTGCACCGTTGTCCTTGTGTGGTAGACTAGTTTGTGGTGAGGAATGTTAAATATGCCAATACTGCAGATGGGTGAAGACATCTGCCAGAAGAATGATGCTGTTTTCTGTGCTATCTGTTAGGTCACAGTTGCCTAAAAGCCATGCTGAGAGGCAGTGCTTTTATATGGGAAGTTATAGATTTGCTGCAAGTGAAGATTAAATTTGTTACAGAGTGAAGATTATATTTGCTACAGAGTGAAGAATAGATTTGCTACAGAGTGAAGAATAGATTTGTTACAGAGTGAAGAAAAGATTTGCTACAGAGTGAAGAATAGATTTGCTACAGAGTGAAGAATAGATTTGCTACATAGTGAAGAATAGATTTTCTGCAAGTGAGGAACATGATGCTGGAGGCTATATTATCCTACACAAAGAACGACAGATGGGAATGACCATGTGTAAGGTGATAAATTGTGTCCTCTCTGGAAAGATAATAACACAATCAACATCTGACTGTGAACTTGAGTATGCTTGATCTTTTTTGGCTGTTGGAAGAGAGAACGGTGAACATATGGGAATGTCCCGTGTGCCATCATGCTGGTTTCTAATTATGAAAAGAGAATGTAACAAACGCATGCACTACAAAAATATTGCAACTGAAGCACAAAAAAACTCTTTTTGACAGAAAGGTCTGATTTACCCTCTGAATAGCTCCAGTGAATCCACTTTTTATACCAGCCTTGGGTGGAAGATCTTCTTTCTGTCGAAAACCTCCAACGAACAATGGACGATTGTCAATATTCAGGACTGAAGCCATGCCCTGTCAAAAGTTACAGAAAATATATACTGTAACTAAACGGAAATAACTTGGTATTTTCCTATTTAGTGGTTATACAATGTGCACTGTCAGCAGAAATGTAATGGTGGATACACTCAGGGAGAGATCAGAGCAACTATGGACGAGTCCAGTTTGCAGTGATGATGATACGGCGACTAATTAACTAACTAACAATGGGTATTTTTAGATGACTACATTGGTTAAGTAAAATGTACTTCTTATGGTGAAGTCCTCTTCTTTCAACCACGGACATTAGTCCAATTTCATTAAGAGTTTTACAACCTGTACATAAATAGTGGAGGTTGCGGTTATCGCAATCAAGCTACTATATGACTGTTGTGATTTGATTACTACAAAATCATACTTTTTAGATAGATGTTTCTGCCGATATTGCAATTGAATATGAAGTTATTTTTTGGGGCAGATGTTCAGCAGTGTGAAATGAAAAAAAAACATTAGGGAGAACTAGAAAACATTAAAAAAAACTACCTAACTGAATTCCTATGGTGGATACTACTCAGAAGTGTCCACCATATGAATTCAAATGGCTATTTGTCAGAAAAATAAATTATCCTCCCAACATGTTGATGGGTCCCAAAAGGGGTGCAAAGAATAACAGCACTGTTAACCTTCCATGCATGTCATAAGAGGATATGGGAGTGGAGTTGACTGTCCAATCCCATAGAGGGTTAAAGTAACCCAGTAGGCCAAGTATGATGCTGAAGTCAGATGTGTCGAGTCAACAGTGCAGATATCACAGCAAAGCTGTAAACTATGACACAATGCGCTCCATTCTCAGAACTACATTCTGCTAGGCTGCATAATATAAAATAGAAGGATTGAGAATTTTATTTTATTTTATCTATCTATACGCTGTGTCCCTTGTTTGCCATGCGGCGTCACGGGTAGAAGAGTTCTCTGGAGATGACCTTGTGTGCTGTTTGTGAGCTTGTTCCTGTGACTTCTTTCATTTCTGTGGTCCATCCTTTACATGGTCTGTCTCTGGCTTTATAGCCATGATGTCTATGTTTCATGGCCATTTGTGGCATGCTGTCTGTTCGTAGTCTGGAAGCATGCGAAAACCACTTGAACTGTTGTCTTTTGATGTGTTCCAATACTGGTATTGTTTTGGTTATCTGTCTGATTTTATTGTTTCTAATTCTATCTCTTAATGACACTCCGAGTATTCTTCATAGACATGTCATATCTGCTGTCACTATTTTTCTTTTGTCTTGTGCTGTCATTGTCCAGGTTTGGCACTGGTAGCACAGTGATGGTATAATAAGTCTTGTATAATGCAACTTTAGTGTCTATGTTTAAATTTCTGTTTTTAAAAATATATGTCATCTGTCCTAGGATCTGGTATGTTTTGTTGCATCTATTTTGTATCTCTTTACTGTTTTTCCCTTCACTTGATATAATGCTTCCTAAATAAGTAATTACCTATTTAAGGTGTTTATTATCGATGGAGATAGTGATATTTCTTTCTTTCTTTGCTATTGCCATTATTTCAATCTTTTCAATGTTAATTTTCATGTTGAATTTTTGACATATTGTGCGGAGTCTGTTCATATATTCTTAGAATTTGTCTTCTGATGCTGCTATTAGTACTTGGTCGTCTGCAAAGAGTAGTTTGCTCAATTTGTCATTCATGTTATCTTCTTCACTTGGACTTGTTAGTTTACAGATGTGATTGATATATGTAATAAAAAGTAGAGGGAGTAGGACACACCAAAAGCGAACTCCTGATAGGATTTGGAACTTGCTGGACACTTGTATGTGTTCTTACTTCACATTGGCTATTAGTATAAATGCTCTTGAATATATTGATTAAATGTTCTGGTACTCTGTATATTGATAGTATTTTCCATAGTTGTTGCCTGTCTACTCTGTCAAAGGCCTTTTCTTGGTCAATGAATGTGATGTATACTTTTTGTTGTTTTCTGTGGCTCTTTCTGTTAGTTGTCTAAGTGTAAAGATAGCATCCATACAGCTTTTGTTCTTACAGAAGCCCATTTGTGTGTGTTTAAATTGTGGTTCAATATATAACCGTAATCGTTGTTCTCATGTTTTGTAAAAAATTTTCCCTGTGTGGCTTAGTAAAGATATGCCTCTGTATTTTATACAATCTCTTTTACTGGCTTTTTTCTTCCATATGGGAATGATTGTCACATTTCTCCAGTCTTCTGGTGTTTTTTATTTCTTGCATATTAAATTAAAAAGTCTGTCTAGCCATTTCCCCCTGCTATTTTATTTATTAAAGACAAATCATAATTCACCAAATGGGATTTGAACCAGTTGTGCTCAGATGACACCTACTTGTCTCGCAACTTCAGGTAACATATTTTCCGAGCTGTGGTGATCATCGAGGCAATCTTGATGAAGTTTAAACAACAACCTTTGCAGCTAGCTGTTCTTGCTAAAAAAAAACAACACAAAACAAACGCCTATCCACTATAAATATTTTTCCATCAATAGATGTAGATTAAAAACATTAGGTTAAAGGTAATAAATATACTGAAAATATGAATAATTTGTTTTTGTTTCTGAACAAATTTTTACTTCAATTATTGTAACTGTACAGAGCTTATTTCAGTTTTGTTTCTAAACAGACTTTACTTCAGTTTTTGTAACTGTACAGAGTTTATTCCAGTTTTTGTTTCTGAACAAATTTTTACTTCAGTATTTGTATCTGTACAGAGTTTATTCCAGTTTTGTTTCTAAACAGACTTTACTTCAGTTTTTGTAACTGTACAGAATTTTATTCCAGTTTTTGTTTCTGAACAGACTTTACTTCAGTTTTTGTAACTGTACAGAGTTTATTCCAGTTTTTGTTTCTGAACAGACTTTACTTCAGTTTTTGTTTCTGTACAGAGTTTATTCCAGTTTTTGTTTTTTAACAAATTCTTACTTCAGTTTTTGTATCACTAATGTTAAATATACTTTTATACAGATGCAAAAGCTGGACGCTCAATGCAAACACTGAAGGAAGAGTTCAAGGTTTTTAAAACAAGTACTACAGACGTTTGTTAAGAACTAGTTACATAGAATTCAAGACAAATATATTTGTTGAGCAGCAAATAAACTTGCAGGTTATGAAGAACCACTTTTGGCAGTGGTGAAACAACATAATTTTATTTGGTATTGACATGTAACAAGACATGATCCAGTTTATAAAATTATTTTGCAAGGAATTATTTTGCAAAGAAGTTGTGGTATAAGAAAATCTTTGATTAGTAACATCAAGGAATGGTCTGGGCATGTTTTTTCTACACTTCTCTGAATGGTTGAGGATAGAGGTGTTTGGATGAATTTTTGTGCTGATATCTTCAGTGGCACCCCAACAGCTCCGACGGGTGATGGGTCTTCTTCTTCTTCTTATTATTAATATTATTAATGCTTAATGAAACACTAATTTTGACACAAATTTTGAGTTAAAATACAGATTTATTATTCTAGAAATTGATAGTTATGGTATGGGGCTGTTCATTAATTCAGACAATTAATTAAAGAAAATGGAAAGAAGAAAGAATTGACATCTAAATATATAAATTATAAAGCTGACGAGCTGATGTAAAAACTAACTGTAATACAGTCAAATCCCAGTATAACCCCTTGGCTGAACCAACAACATTTTTATTTACGAGGACTGTTCAAATGAAATGTTTCCTTACTGCCTCACTTATGGCAGCAAGCGAGGTGTGTGAAGATGTAATAAGTACACATTTTTGAATAAATGGTAATGTGGTCTTTCTCATCGTATGCTTAGTGTCCCGTGCAGGCAGTTGAAAACATGATCAGTGTGATAATGAATCCATGAAAATTTGACCAAAAAGCAGTGATTCAGTTTCTTACAGGTAAACAATGCGGACCAACCAACATTCATCAAAGAATGCAGGTGGAAAATGTATTTTGAAGAATGTTTTGTGAAGGATTGGGCAAGAATTTTTTCGGGCAAGGACATATTTCTGCAGGAAAGGTTATGCTTACTGCCTTTTTTGGTAGACTTTGAAGAACCGAGTGTGGACATCAATGTTATCGGCTACAAGAACACCTTAGACAAGCTGCATAAAAACATCAAGAATAAGTGACTCTGCATTCTGTTGAATGACAATGCTCACCAGCATGTCTTGAAAGTTTTGCAGAAAGTGTTAGCACGGAAATGATGGGAAGTTCTGCAATTTCCAGCCTACAGCACCAATCTATCACCAAATGACTTTCATTAGTTTGAACCCTTAAAGAAAGCTCCAAAGTGACAACAATTCCACTCTGTGAAGATGTCATGACAACAGAAACTAACTAATTCTTCTTCTTCTTCAGCATTCATTCTCAAACTCCCACTGGATATCTCTTGTATCAGGACCATGGTCCTATTAGATTTCCAGAAGGATGTAGTCCAGAGAATGGAAATGCGTTGTGTCACCGTTTTATTTGCGCCAATGGCCCGACACATCTGTCTTTGGTAAATAACTGATTCAAATAGTAAATAAAGTCCTTCTTCATGGACAGAATTCACCATTTATCAAGACAGTGTGATACCTGTTGGAATGTTTATGGTGACTTCTGACTGCTCCAGATGCATAAATGTTCCCTAATAATTCCTTTACTTAATTTTAACACAACTGCTGATGCATATTTTATGATCTTGTAATAAATCCACATGGACGGGTTTCATTTGAACACACCTTGTATCTTATAGAAAACTAACATGTCCCATTCCCATAGGTCAAAGCTGCATAAAAGCCTTGCTGAAGATCGATTTATTAGGTCAAAGGGCCACGGATATAAGTTCTTCTGCATTAGTCATTAAATTCCTGTAGATTATCCAGGATATTCAGAGAATGGAATGCATTGTGTTATGCTTACAGATTAGCTGCGACATTGTGCATTATTCCCTGATACATCAGACTTTAGCATGGCTACTTAGTCACTCCGAAGCTACATGGAATGGGACAGAAAACTCTACCCCCCCAAACCCTCCTTGTATGACGTGCATGGTAGATAACAGCGCTGCTACTCTTTGCTTCCCTTTTGGATCCCAGTCATCAAACGGGCAAATATATAGTTACTGGTAAACTGTTAAAATTGATGCAACTCATTCCATTCTCCGGCCTACAACCTGAAAACTATCAGATGCTTGAAAATGCACACAGAAGAAGAAGAAGAAGCCAAATATATATTATTGTGCAGATATCACAGTTGTGCTGTAAAATACCAGACATGACATGTTCCATTGTCTTCTGGACTAGGTCTTGCTGACCAGCAGGTGTTTGTGAACAGAGAAAAAGTAGATCATAAAAAAGGGAAAAAAGTAGATAATAAAACTGGGAAAAACTAGATCATAAACTAGGTAAAAAAGTAGATCATAAAACAGTAAAAAAAAGTAGATCATAAAACAGAGAAAATGTAGATCATAGAGAAAAAAGTAGATAATAAAACAGAGATAAAAGTAGATCATAAACAGAAAAAAAGTAGATCATAAAGCAGGCTCATGTCACATTCTCTCTGCATGATTTCTAAACTTCTGCAAAGAAAATAATTGGCTAAGTAAGTATATTATGACTCTTCAGACATGGGGGTTCTCGAAAAAACTAAGATGGAAAGCATCTACGCCTTATTGACTTCATTGGGACAGTCACATTGTCCATATGCCAGATGAATGTCTTCCAAAGAGACTGTTCTACGGTGAAATGTGTGCAGGTTGTTGTTGTCGATATCCAAATGCTGATGAGTAATTCTATTCTTGTTAGCACAATGCAATCTTAAGAAAGTGTAGGTCTTCTGAAGTTGACTTAGTGATTCATACTGTAAGTTAGTCATTGTTAAGGGTGTCTGTAGACATGTATTGTCATCATGCGATGTCATGTGCGTGTTATCTTGACAAATGCCTTTTGGTCGAAATGTCCATTATGTCCTGTGTACTGTTTTATTTTTTCATGTTTGCACCCACCATTGATAGTTTGTTAGCCTTCATCCAGTAAGGTTACATTACCTGTGTTTACGTAAGCACTACTTTTAAACAGTTTTACTGCAGTACTACTACCTTTTATAAATATAGACCGGTCGACTGGCACACAAACAACAAAGCACACATTGCATAGGTATGTAAATTCCACAAGAATCACAAGCATTTAACATTAGCACATACTAGAAGGCTTCTGTACCACAAGGGCTAATTAGGCCTACTTGTAAACATAAATAACACATAAACATAAACAATGTTGATATGAATGTGACATGGGTAAATGAATAATATAATATAGAAGCATCACAAATGTATTATTATAGAATAAAATCTGGAGAATAGGTAAACAGGTGACATTTGAATAGACCTGGTTCAAACCTTTGCTGCCTTATGATTTTTTTCTATAATAAGAAATCCTCAATGCTTCTTTATTATACTAGTATTCATTTACCTGAGAAAGATTTTCTGACTTATCTACACCAACAATTATTGGAATCAGTGAATTGTTGGAGTCTATGAATTGTTGAATCAGTGAATTGCTGAATTGGTGAATTGTTGAATCGATGAATTGTTGAAATCAATGAATTGTGGGAGCCAGTATATTGTTGAATCAGTAAATTGCTGAATCGGTGAATTGTTGGAATCCATGAATTGTTTGAGTTGATGCTAAGGAGAATTATTTTAAGTTTTGTATCTTCTCCTTCTTCAACATTCATTCACAAACTCCCGCTGGTTCTTTCTTGTAGCAGGATGATGGTCCTCCTAGATTTCCAGCAGGACATAGTCCAGGGAATGGAAATGCACTTGGTTGCCGTTTTATTTGAGCCAATGGCCAGATTCAACTGTCTTATGAGGTATTTTTGTATCAAAAAGTGGCTAGTAGGGGAAATAAGGGAGCAGACAGTTTTGTCAGCATGACCACATTCTCCTGTGGTCCATGTCAATATTCTGATTGTGCTGACTAGTTGGAAGATACAGGTTGTATTTCTTTTTCTGAGTCTATGTCCAGAATGCAAGCCCTGGGAGTAAAGTGATGCATGTCAGAGAAACAAACAGGGATGTATTGTCAGAGAAGCAAACAGGGATGTATTGTCAGAGAAGCAAACAGGGATGTATTGTCAGAGAAGCAAACAGGGATGTATTGTCAGAGAAGCAAACAGGGATGTATTGTCAGAGAAGCAAACAGGAATGGGGTGTCAGAGAAGCAAACAGGGATGTATTGTCAGAGAAGAAAACAGGGATGTATTGTCAGAGAAGCAAACAGGGGTGCTGTATCAGAGATGCAAACAGGAATGCTGTATCAGAGATGCAAATAGGGATGTATTGTCAGGGAAGCAAACAGGGATGTATTGTCAGAGAAGCAAACAGGGATGTATTGTCAGAGAAGCAAACAGGGGTGCTGTATCAGAGATGCAAACAGGAATGCTGTATCAGAGATGCAAACAGGGATGTAGTGTCAGGGAAGCAAACAGAGATGTGGTGTCAGAGAAGCAAACAGGGATGTGGTGTCAGAGAAGCAAACAGCATACATGAATAAAGAGAAGAGCTATCACCAACACTTCACTGCCCGTATGTTGCAGGTACCCAAAGGAGAACAAAGAATAGCGAGTGACCAGTCATACATATTGTAGAGGCAAGTAAGGAAGTTTTAGGTGTGAGGTTGACTGTGGGAGTTCACAGTGACCCAGAAGTATAGTTGAAGTTGGATGTGTCAAGATGACAAATTCAGATATCATAGCCAAACTGGAAACCATGAAATCATGTATTCCATTTTCCTGACTATATCCTTCAATCTGCAGAAGTTTGAGAACAAACACAGAAGAGCCAACACAGAACTGGAACCACTTGTGGAGTACTGGTGTACATATTTAATATTGATTAGAGTACTATGCCAAAATCTGATGTGCTGGGCCTACATGGCACTAATTTAACAGTAACACAATGTACTTCATTCTCCCTGGCAGAAATTACATGAAAATCATAATAATTATGTGAGAGTGAATGTAGAAGATTAGAGCGCTAAATTTACTACACCCACACATGAAATGAGTGACATATTAAACAGAAGAGTTATCAACCAACACAGAACAAGAATAGTCAGTTACCACATGCCGAAGGACACATATGGACATGTCCATTGTGACATAATGATAATTTGTCAACTAACTAACCTACAGATAGGTCTTGGGTAAAATGACAAATATCTGCTGACTAACTAACTAACTAACTAACTAACTAACTAACTAACTAACTAACTAACTAACTAACTAACTAACTAACTAACTAACCTACAGGCCTGTCTGTAGCACAATGATGATGATCTGACAAAACAAATAACTAACTAACTAACCTACAGACTTAGCTGTAGTGCAATGATGATGATCCGACAAACAACTAATTAACTAATTAGCAAACATCAGGCAGTGATAGGCAGCACACAATGAAAGCTAAACAATGAAAACAACAATTTGTCTTGCTAACACATCTCACAACGTAACTGCATGCCTAAACTAAAAACACAACAGACATGATACTACTACAATGCATGCACACAAGATATTACACACATGACTGACCATAAGTTCGACTGACTGGATGGAGTTTTAAGAATAAGAATGACAAAAAAATTATTCACAGAGAAATTTCATTCTTTATACAGGAAGTTATGAAAAGGTGATTTACACCGAATAGAGCTCTTCTTCTTCTTCTACATTCGTTCTTAAACTCCTGCAGATTAACAGGATGTAGTCTGGAGAACGGAATCGGAACACTCAAAACGTAAAATAATGTACAACAATTACAATATTTTAACATTTAATACAAGTTGGAGAATTTGACACAAGACAAAATTGATTCCTCTTCTTTCTTGTTATTTTCTCAGATTTTGATGGTATTCCCTGAATTGAATGACAATCGATTTTCAGCATGTTTTATCGTTTGATATGTAATAATTTTGTGACATCTCAGGACATCAGTAGCTCCTTCAATCCACATTCTTCTTGGTCTTCCGCTGCCTCTTGGTATTTCTATTCTCATGTTGTATGTTCTTGCTGCTGGCCAATATGGATTAATTTTCATTAAGTGACCGAACTATTTCAGCAGGTCTGTAAATAAGAGCAGGTGGGAGGTTTGTTTGTTTGTTCAAACCTTCCCAGCAAATTGGAACATTACTTTTAGTACTAGGAACTTGACCAAAAGCCAATACAAACTCTTTAGCAATTTTTCACAAAAGGGCAATCAAAGTCTTTATCTAAAAGATGATCTGACATAAGAAAATGCATGAATAATTTGTTGTTTTCCTTAGGTAAACCCATGCAACTCTTGAGGAGAACATATTTACGTATGTTACAATTCAGTGTGTTTTTCAATATATTTCTTGTTCCAAAATTATTTTAACTTGTAATAACTCATTTTTCACATAATTTATTTTTACACTAAAAAAAATTCTTGGATCTTCGAGCAGTGTTTTCTGAGCTTGAAGGCCAGTTCATTTAAATTAGGCATGTGGCAAGGCGGACCAGATTTGACCCATAGGCTGTATTTTGCCTACTCCAGAGGAGTGCGGTAGTCTAGTTGATAGCGAGCTTGCTTGCTATCACTGGGTTATATAGCATTCCAGGTTCGAAACCATGTCCGGACAAAAAAATCTGGGTTGTGATTTATCGCTTGACACAACTACTCCTTTAGTTGACGCAGTTGTAAATGAGTACCTGACGCATGAGTTAGGGAAGGTATATACAGCACGAAAGGGAACTGGCTACCTCATCTAATAATTGCTACAACTTCGCACATGAAGAGTTATCTTATCCTTGACGGCAGGTTGTTGCCATGGGACGTACCTTTACCTTTAATCCTAGATTGACAGTGTAAGGAAATGGGTACTACATCTGAGTTAGTAAAGGCCACAGATATGACAGTGACCACAATATTCCTCTGTATGCCATTATTCAGGTGAAACAATCGCCCGTATGTTGCCTGGGCCCGAAAGGGGAGCAAAGAATAGCAACACTGTTTACGTTCCACGCATATCGTAAAAGGCGACTAAGGAGGTTATGGGATGGAGTTGGCTGTCCCATCCCATATAAAGTCAGTGACTTTATAAAGTCACCCAAAGCCATGCTGAAGTCAGATGTGTCAGGCAGAAAGGCGCAGATATCGCAGCAATTCTGTAAACCATGACACAACGAATTCCGTTCTCCGGACTACATCCTGCAAATTTGCAGGAGTTTGAGAATGAACGCAGAAGAAGAAGAAGGTGAAACATTTATCTGTGTGTTGTCAGGGCCTGAAAAAAGGGGAACAAAGAATAGTGACGTTACTTGCCATAAGAGATGACTAGGAGGCTTTGGGTGTGGAGTTTGCTGTCCCATCCCATAGGGAGGTTATGTGACTCAGAAATGAGGCTATGTCAAATGTGTTAGACCAAATGGTGCAGAAATTGCACCCAAGCTGTAAACCATGACACAACACATTCCTTTCTCCAGACTACATCCTGCTAACCTGCCGGAGTTTCAAAGCGAATGCAGAAAAAGATGATATATTCTTTCTAGAATACATTCATGTGTCTGTTCTCAGACTTCTGCTGATTAGCAGGATTAGTCTGGAGAAAGGGATGTGTTGTGTCATGGTTTACAGCTTGAATGCAATATCTATGCTTTTTTAGCCTGACATCTGACTTGGGCAAGTTTCCTGGGTTACTTTGAAGTAGGATTGGACAACAAACCCCCACCACCAAATCTTCTTTAGTCACCTCTTACAACATACATGGCATTCAAGGTCTCTATTCTTTGCTCCACAATTTGGGCCCTGGTAACACACGAGCACTAGCACACTTTATGGATGCTTTGTGCAAACTGACCTGCTACAGCTGAGAGAAGTTAAAAATTGCAAACTGACCTGCTACAGCTGAGAGCAGTTAAAAATATTCTATAATGTCTCTCATTCACCGTCATCTTTGATGATCACTACCTGTTACCAGCAACCAGGTATGGCATTGGTCAATGTAAAAATAGACTCATAACACCATATTTCCTAAGTCATCAGTAAAAAATAACTGCAAACAATGTTAAATTTACTCACAGAGGCTTCCCCTGTAACTGGCGCGTGCCCATCAACGCTGACTTCTCCAACACGGCCATTTCTTGTAACGGTAACCTTGTGCCACTTGTCCAAGTGAATGTGCTTCTTACTTCTGAAGAGAAAAATATAAATATAGAATCGTTATTTGTTAGAGTACTTCCGCTGGATATTTCTTGTATCAGGATAATGGTCCTACTAGGCTCCCAGCAAGATGTAATTTATAGTGGATATGCATTGTGTTGCTGTTTTTTCATTGTGTGCCAATGGCTCGAAACATCTGAGTTCACAGAAAATTGAATGAAATTGTAAAATGTTTTCAAAATAGATAATGATGAAATAATCTCTTGAGATGTGAGCAGAGGTAGTTCTTGACACATGATGATGATGATGAAATAATTCATTTAGCTGTGAGCAGGTAGCCTTTCTGTCCATATAGTCCATAGCTTTTATGACAAAAGCACAGGTCCTCCTCAGTTGAGTAGCCAAGGCATATTTTAAAGGCATGGTTATGTTAAGGTGGAGTTTATGGATGTATGCTTAGTCCCCAAAGGGAGGCATTACAATGTGGAAGTATCCCAAGCATCATGTCCTGTCAGGAGCCAGCATGTGTGTCTAGGACAACTGGTTCATCATGCTTCTGTCAGGAGTGCAGCATGTATGTCTAGGACAACTAGTTATCATTACTCTGTCAGAACTGTTTACCCATCTGCAGTGATGGTACACCTAGCATTCCTCTCCACCTAGTCTGCCACAAAAAGAAAAGGTGCAACGCTCAATGTCCTGCATCTATGGGAACCATTTTACAGCAGACAAAAGTAAGAAATTGAGACAAGACATGCAGTGACAATGACATTTCAGGTTCTCAGACCTTATACTCAAGGGTAAAAGGGGGAATGATGTCTTTCTTACACAAGATTTGTTTGCAGACTTGTCCGAGATAGGCATAACCCACCTACTTCGAGTGAAAATAAAAAATGTTAAGAATAAAAATATAGACCATGTCAGGTAATGGACGTGGGAAAGCTACCGCAGATGAACAAGGTGAGTGCATGGGAATGCATAGGTCAAATTCCAGACTCCAGATGTTTGATGACACTGCAGGCAAAAGGGACTTTATCTATGAAGATGTAGCAAGCCTAGTCTAACTCGACAGTCATCACTGCTCAACATGGCTCATACAGAGAAAATTTGGTTCGATACCCAAGGGCACATGGGGGAATAATGTCTTCTTACACTGAGAATTATTTGACAGTTGCGGATCATCATTCGACCCAGCTGTAAATGGGTACCTGATGCATGAGTTAGAGAAGGTAAACACAGCAAGGAAGGGAAAGAATTGGCCACCACAACTAACAGTTGCTGTGGTTTAGTAAAGAAGTTATCTTCATCCCTGACATTGCTGCCATGGGACTTACCTTTACCTCCTAGTCTTTGTAGCAAGTCTCTCTGCTCTTTCATTTCCCCCAACAAGCACATGTCCAGGTACAAAAATGAAGGCAACTCTCCCCAAACTGTCTGCTATCCTTTATGTTCAATTTGCAGCCTTCCTCCCTGTTTCCACAATGTGGCCCATTGGTAGGTAATTCCTGTTATCAGCTGTGAAGTCTGTTTGGTGGGCCTTATTGCTTTAACTCTAATTTAACTCGTAATGACCAAGCTGATAAACAAAGATTTTAACTTACTCGATATGGCAGAGACCACTGCCCAAGAAGAAAGTGAATACTAATTTCTTCTGTTCCAGGTTCAGAGCTATGAAGTCACCTTGGCCTCCAGAATTTTGAGTCACAAAAAATAAGACACCTGAAAAATAAAGCACTTTATCTACAATTTTGCTATGGAGGTGGTGGTGGAGAGTGTCATGTGACGTATTCCTTCCAGAATGTTGCCTTCCCAATGAACTCTCTGAACCTCTCTCTGTCTTGGGCGATGCGGCTTGCATTTTCTAGCGATGTATTCATGTTATCTTTAATGTTGTCAGTCCACCGTCTTCTTGGTTTGCCCTTTATCCTCTTCCCAGGTACTCTTCCCTCTATTATTTGTCTTTCTAAACAGTGGTGGTGGAGAAAGAGAAGAAATATATTACATATATAAACAGCAAAAAAATTAATAGCTTTTTACGTGGGAATTTTCATTATTTGGGGGGGGGGGGGGAGGGGTTAGGATGGGTGTGTGTTGTATTTTTTTGTATAAAATAATATCGTTCGATTTGCTAGGATTTAAAGCGGGAAGTAGGATTGAACCCATAACCCCCCTTCTCCTTTATATACAGTCTTGCACGCTTGACAGGTAAGTGCAAAGAATAGCATCCGCGATAGATCTAATACCTAGATAGATGTGTTACGTAATATTTTAGATTACAGATTATTAATAGTTTTCTCTTAATAACCACACTGTAAATACTTCCACTTTATGTGGAGACACTCTTGAAAGAGCTGGCACAATGTAATATTTGGGGGTGCTTTTTGACAGGAGTCTTGAGTTTCAAAGATCATTTTGACCACATCATTGTAAAGGCAGGTGAAATCTTGCACCATTGAATGTTATGGCTGCAACCCCGTGTAAACAGAGGTTATTATTTCTTCTATACCATGGCCTGGTTGTTCCTGTGATAGAATATGCTTTGGCAATTTATAAACTTAGCCAGACACAGACTGAAAGATTGGATAAGATTCAGAATAAGGCAATGCCTATCATACTTGGGTGCACTAGAAACATGTCAAAGTAAGAGCCATGCGATTCTTACCTGACTGTCTAACTAATGAGCATAAGATATATTTATGCACAGCATGAGCTTATTTCAAAATCACAGAACATTCGCTGTTTTCTGAAATTAAAAAAGTGAAAAGTAGTAGACTAAAAATAGAGTCATGGATGGTGGTGTGTTGAGGATGTCATACAAATTGTTTGCATACTGGAAGACGTAGAACCAGGTGTGGAATTGATAAATGTACCCGTAGATTGCCAGACCTTCAGAGTAACAATAACTCTCTCTGTAAACAATGCAAAGAGTGTCTCTTTAGAGCCTGAAGTTCAGGCACTGATCAGCAAGAATTTCAGGGAAGGGGACATGATTATCTGGCACATCTAGCATTCCGTGCCACAAAAGAACAAAGGTGCAATGTCTGTTGGCCTGTTTCAGTCATCCATGGAAATCATTTGATAGAAGACAAAAGTAAGAAATTGAGGAAAGACATGCAGTGACAATCATTTTTGTCACTGATGGCAGGCTGTCAGCCCATTCCCAAATTTTCCTTAGTCCCCTCTACAAAAATCAGGCCAACATAGCAGCTGAGAAGGCAAAAGCTCAAACAGTCTATGCCAAGCCAGCTCTTTCAACAGGCTTTGAAAGCCGGAGTGAGTAAAACATTTCAATTAAATTCCATACTTGGAGCTAAATATAATTCAGAAATGATTAATTAGATGTGAAACTCAAGGAATAAGTGTGAAAATGAGAAGCAAATCAAAGAAGACCAAAATGGTGACACTAAATTATGTGGAATAAACAATAAGGAACATTACATTGTTAACTTCATGAAGACTAAAAAGATAGAAATAATGGGAATAGCAGACATGAGAAAGAAAAGGTAAAAGATAAAACAAATTCACGAAGACTATATAATCATCTGGAGAGGAGTGAAAGAATCATGCAGAACAAAACATGGGGAGGCAGTTATACTTCAATTCTTCATGCCTGTCAACTCTACCAACAAGAGAGGGAGAAAATATGGCCACATGAGACGACACTACTTCCAGACCTGAGGGTTTCCATGGATGTCCTGAAGCGAGTCACACAATTCATTGAAGCTATTGGCGCTGTAACCTGATATCTGACTGAAGAACGATGAAGAAGAAGTTATACTTCATCCTGATTTAGCAAGGTCAATCGTCGAGACAGAATTCATATCAGAAAGAATTATAAAAATAAAACTAAATGAGGAAAGTAGATCATGGACAATAATACAAGTGGATGAACCATATATCAACAATACAGACATGAGTGACTTCTTCACCCAACTATCACACATGATTAACAGTGCAAGATAAGATAAACTAACAATAATAGAAGACTTCAATGGGCATGTGGGAAAAAAGAGTAGAATACATAGGGCACTCAAAAAATCAAATGGATCAGCCACCTGTCCAGAATGGAAGCAGATCATATTTCATCAATAGCTGTCAATAGAAAAGCATCTGAAAAGAGAAACAGGGGAGGACTCAGATGTAGATGGATAGATGACATCTGAGAAACACTAAAACATCAAGGCTACACTATGTCAGCGGTGGAACAGTTAGCAAAGGACAGAAGACTTCAGCTCCCAATGACGCCTAGTGGCTCACATGGATAAGACAATACAAAACCTCTACAATATGCCTGGAAAGAAGACAGCGGCTCTATTCTTTTCACCCTGAACTAACTAGAAATCCAGGCCCTGGTTGCTATACGGTGCAGACACATCTATAGTTTCATTAAGTTTATGCTTACCATCTGGTTTTATAGATTTGAACCATACAGTGATAGACATTGTCGATGACAACTTGTCTTCGAGAGGCATCTCCATGTAGGAATCTCCAGTAAATTGAGGCACAAATACTTCTGGCATAGATTCTGACAAAGTAGAGAAATCAATCCATATTACATTCTAACAAAATTATAATCTAGCAAAATATAAACATTATCAAAATATAAATGGATATCCCACAGATTTTAATAAAATATAAAACAATCTCAATAGAATTAGACAAAATATAAAGCAATCTTCCATAATTTAAACACAATATATAAAATCATCTCCAATAGATTTAAATGGGATATTTAAATTCTGTGGTGCCCATGACATTCAGGTCTCTGCAATAAGATCTTGCACCACAGATGATAGATGCAGCCTTGAAAATCATTATATATTACAGTGTGGTACCCTTAAGCCATTTAGTTTTAATACAGATTATTCATTTATTTAGATTTGGGTGGTGGTGCCTTTGTTATGTTGCTTCCTAGCATGCATGTTACAAGAGGTGACTAAGTAGGTTTCCAGAGTATAGTTGGCTGCCCCAACCCATAGAAGTTCAAAGTGACTGAAGCCAGACAAGCCATATGTCTAAGGCAAAATAACATAGATGTTGCAGCTAAGCTGTAAACCATGACACAACACATTCTTTTTTCTGGATTATATCCTGCTAAAATGTAGGAGTTTGAGAATGAATGCGGAAGATACTAATAATTCTTTGGTTAAGAACATTAACTTAACCTTCACCGCGCCTATATTAACACCGGCCGACACACAAAAAATGGCGGCTCTCGCCGTTGGCGACACACCCCATCCGACGACATATCGTGAGATTTACACGTACCACAGCCCGTGTACATAGCTGGGGACATGCGCAATCGAAGCCGGTATATCCCCCACTTCCGACATGATCGTTGTTGAGAATGGCTAGCTAGTCTTACACGTTTAAGAGCAATTAATCTGACCACATCTACACACCGGTACGATGCCATGATGGTGAATCAGTTTTATAGACCTTTCTTTCATCGTATTTTGAATAAAATAACATTGAATCGTGGCGTGAATTATGAATTATTAGGTTATTTAGTTTCACAGCAGTGAATATACAGAATGCTGTGTTGTTTTGGGGACTTGTACGTTTGATATCGAATATGTTGAAGTGGCACCAAAAATGACTCTAGGCCTAAGCTCAAAGAACGATTTTACTGCAAATCTACATGTTTTATACAGTTCCCCTGGCTATATTTTGATAATTTCGCAGTGAAAGAACATAAATACAACAGATTTGCGTGATTTAGTTTACAGTGTTGCCAAGGAATTCGATAAGTAAGGTAAGTTATTTTTTTACTAATTTTTTTCCTCTTTATTTGCTATAAAATATATGTTTTTTTGTGAAAAACGTCTTTACCACTTTCTCATACGTCTGATATCACACACACATGTACATAAATTACACCAATATATGCATAATTCAATTCTTTATTTATATGTGCAAATATTATTTAAATATCTCTAACAACCAAAAAATTATCACATTTTCAAAACAGTCACCATTAATAACGCAAATTTTCAAAAAAGAATCCGGTGTCAGAGAGACGTTTCGTATTTTTTATTCTGGCTTGCTAAAGGTTAATACACTAACATTGTACAAGAAATTTACCTTTCTCACATCGCAGACCCTCTCGTCCCTGGGCACACTGGCAGAAAAACCCATCTGGGCCTGTCATAGGAATACATGTTCCACCATACTGACATGGCTGACTGACGCAGGGATTCACAAGCTCATCACAGAGAGCTCCTGAAAATAAACAATGAGGTAGTTTTATTACAGAATATGTTAAAAATGGATGTGCTACTGCCACCATTACCTGTGATGGGTCGCTAACATTTGAGTTAAATACTTTTAGTTTTGCATTTAATATCATTTCTTCGAATGAAATTAGTCGGCAGATCATCCTCACTGTACATCGTACCATCAGTGCTCAGATCTCCTTCTCAAGATATTCCTCAGTGTGATATTCATGAAGTATGAATATTGCAGATTTATAAGCATTAGTTCCGCATGCGGTTGCATCTGTGGGTCCCACCAATGGCCCACTGGACAAACCACCCATGCAACAAAAAACCTTAGTAGATGACATACAACTATATTGAGGCTCTTTTATGGAAACTTTGTAACATGTATCATCTATACAATTATGCCTATCATTTGTTGTTGCATTTATTATGTTGCATTTTGTGTTTTTTATAGCATTATTAGTATATATGCATGCACACTCTGTGGTTGGAAGGGAGCAAGAGATGTAATGTGCAGCACTGGGAAGGGGGAAACTGACTGCACTGCTTTCCAATGACTGAGGCCCACCATAGAGAAGTTTGACATAATCAGAAGGCAATTGGTCATGGGAAATGAACACAGTGAACTCTATCTTGGCTACAGTGGCTCGGAACAGTGCATAGGTAGAAATCTATCTTTCTGGTGGTGTGATAGTTATTTTCTGACTCTGACCTGGGATAGAAAATCTATAGACTTCCCAGCACTATAATGCCATTACAACCAAAAGTATTATGGGACAAAGGACATGATCCCATGGGCTGTTGGATCAGCAACCAACCAATAAGCATTAGTTACATCGGTCACTCATCCCATCTAAGGTCATTAGTTAGTCATTCATCCCATCTCCATAAGGACATTAACTGCATCAGTCACTCATCCTATCTCCTTAATGGCATTAAGAACATCAATCACTCATCCTATCTCCCTAGGAGCATTAATTACATCAGTCATCCTATCTCCCTAATGGTATTAGTTACATCACTAATCCTATCTCCCTTAGGGTAACTTCAACTGGGTCCTTACTACTTTGATGAAAGCACATCTATTGATCCCAGCCTCTGGAAGACTATGGCTCTTGATCGCTCAGCTTGGCACACTCAGATCACCACTGGCATCACAAAATTTGAACAGGAAAAAATACTGCAGGAAATCTTTCAGAGACAGAAATGGAAGGAAAGATTTGAAAACTTTCTTACTCTGGACCCTCTGCACGCACTGCAGCAGATCTTTCCTGGCACAAATCGGACTCCTCTGGCATCTGCGGTCTCACAAACCTTAACCAAAATAGACAAACACCAATGTAGTTTTTTTCCATAATTTTTTCGCCACATGTTTACTGTTTTTCATGCCATGCTTATCTTCGCTTGCGATGGAGGAATGTCATCATCATCCTCAGCCACACGGGGTGCAAAGGGAACGCATTGCTCTAGGTGGACCCAGGGTTAGCAGATAACCAAGATCCCAAATGTACCTCCACGTGGTGCACCCTGGAAACAGAAATACAGCAGCTCGTGCTGATTCTGGCCAAATCATTTGGGGATCGTGTCCGAGAATGTGGAGGTAGCAGATGGAAAGAGATTTGACTGCACAAGAGACAGACAATATCTCCGACACCACCAGCATCACCACATATAGCAACACTGTCGACATACAGTGAAGCTAGTCAGTCCAGTCCGAACATTGGAGGGGCGGCCAATGTAAAATGCACGTAAAAGTAAATGCATGGCGAGAGACACATATGTTTCATACAGAGTACAATGAAACAATGAAAGGGCAGAACAGCGCTAGAGGGCAGCGCGAACTGCAAATAGAAAGTGAGAAGTCCCTAGGAAAAAGAACTACAAGCTCCGTCAGCTCGAGACGGGCTTCTAGTTACCAGAGTTCCTAACAGGCAGAGACCCAGGCCCATCCATCGGCGTTTGGTAAAGCAAAAGACCTAACCCAACTCTAATGTCGAGCCTTCCTAAACCGGAAATATGCTTGCAAAGAGAAAGGGTTATGTACCCGATGGGTGTAGGCAAGAAAGGGACAACGATGGTAGTCGTGGCCCAACTCTACTGTCAAGGTTTCCTACACCGGAAGTACACTTGCAGAGAGAAAGGGTTCCGTACTCGATTCGCTCAGGCACAAAAGGGACAACGATTTAGCCCTGGCCCAACTCTACTGTCAGGTTTTCCTACACCGGAAATACACTTGAAGAGAGAAAGGGTTCAGTACCTGATGGGCTCAGGCGCTATTGGGACAAGGACGCTCAGCTCGAGAACGCCTTGCTCCCAAACGCGTGGTGTGAGACTCGAACTTGGACAAGGGGTACACGATGTCGGTGAATGACACCTCGGCTAAGAGGGCGAAAGAGCCAGTGTCCAACTCCTCTGATGAGTTCTTCCCCTTAAGGAACCAGGCTCACGGATGAGAAACGGTTCGGTACCCAATGGGCACAGGCACAGCACGTCCAATTACACGAGGCAAGTTCATAGACAGTGGAACACCTCGTTCGAGTTAGACGAGAGCAAAACATCGTCTGGGCGAAGAGTCTCCACTACGCGTGCCTGGAGACAGATATAGAGGCTGTCACAGGCTAAGGGTAGCCCACCCGAATTGTCAAGGCATGCCGAAATCGGATGTGCTAGGCCTACAAGGCGCATAACGGTGGCACAACGTAATCACGCTCCCGGCGGAAATCGCACGGATATCCGTGATGGTTACAATGGAGCGAACGAAAAACGAAACGAAAACTCAGCCACACGAACGAACGTGGAAATATCCCACCCTGCCTAATTTTTTTATATCAACCATTATTTTATTGGTCACCTTTTCTCTTGGCAAGTGATAAATAAACTAAGACAAAAATAACGAATATAAGAGATATAACAGTAACTAAATTTTTTTTACCTTTATATCCAATTTTGCATCTACATTCAAATATCTGTGCATCAAGTACAAGACATGTGGCTCCATTCTGACAAGGTATGTTCTTACATGGATTGCTTCCACAATCAGCTGTTGAGAAAACAAACCAAAATATAATTGTGCCACTATAATTCAGTTCTTTTTGCTTGTCCATTCTCAAACTTCTAACATTAGCAGGATGTAGTATTGATAATTTATTGCATTATGGTTTGCAACTTCATTGCGATATATGTGCTGTTCAAGCCGAAACATTTGACTTTGGAGTCACTTTGACCTATGGGATGACACGGCTAACCTTACTCTGAAAACCTCTTCAGTTACATATTACGAATAGCACCGCATGTCACGATATTATTATTCTTTGCTCCACTTTCTGGCCCCATCAACACATGCGAAATGAATTATGATTTAATATTCTTTTCATTTCATTAGTTATTGGTTTACAAAGATTAATCCTGGAGGGTTAAGTTCCAGGTAAGAGGACAAGAGGAAGACCAAGACTACGATGGACACATGACATTGAAGACCTTTTGAACATTACACGAGAAGAAGGGGGTGCAAAGGGCCTGGCATTGCTCTCGTGCTGACCCAGGGTTAGCAGATAACCAAGATATTAAAAGTACCTCCTCGTGGTGCACCCTTGGAAACAGAAATACAGCTGCTCTTGCTGTATTCCTGGCTAACACTTTTAAGCTCGTGTCCGTGGATTTTGTAGATGGAATGAGAATTGCCTGCAGAGAGACAGGAAATGTCTCAGAAACCTCTACACCATTACATCTAACATATGCAAGGCATCTGTGAATTCCAACTTGGCCAGCTTAAAAAGCAGAAACATTGGAGGGGCGACCAATGTCAATGTCCCTAACATACAGTGATTTTACAAGTACACACTGAATCAGGAAAAGGTAACACACGCTAGAGGGCAGCATAGTGTATGTGAATTGATTCAGTGGCAATGGAGCTACAATGGTCCAGCACGAGATCGACTGGCGAAAGTACTTTCATGCTAGTGAACACACAGAAGCCCACATGTTCCATCACAATTGACCCCATTCAAAGTAAGTCATAATTCAGGCATTGGGTACGTCAACCTGCACATGCACTCCTGGGTATGGAAGAAAGCTTTGAACACAGCTCCCCATTGCACACAGGACAAACATTGAACAAATGTCGGGGAGCGCATTGTTTAAATGTCTGATCGAAGCAGTATTGAGACTTGGAATCTGGACACTGTGGACAATGTAGAGGGGGAGGGGTGAAGTCTCTAAAGACACTGCAAACCTAATCCAACTTGACTGTCGGACGTTGCCCATCATGGCTCATACAGAGATAATTGGGTTCAGTATCCAAGGGTCCACTGCGAAGCTCCTTGTCCAAAATTTTTATTTTACTCACCTCTTTAGGTATTATATGTAATGACGAAGAGTCAAAATACACAGACAGTGCCTGACGATGGATTGGAAGGCCATCTAAAGCGGACGAGGTGAGTGTGTGAGAAATGTGCAGGTGGTCAAATCCCAGACCATAAATGTGTTTGGCAAAGCAGCACTTCATCTAGGAAGGTGTATCAACCCTGAGTCTAATTTGACCCTCGCCATTGTGCTGCCAATGTGCAGAAGGTGCCCCAGCTATGAACAGTTGGCGCATGCGATGTGGTGAAAAGCAACTCTTTGCAGGACGTGATAATTTCCTGGGAAAGCCTAGAATTAGACAAACCTATTAGCTCCCTTGGAGAGGGGATATAATTGGAGAGCCCCTTGGGTCACAGGGAATGCATATATGGCTGCCCCACCCATCCCAGAGATCATGGCCCAGAGTTGTTTTGTTACAGTCACCTCCAACAGGAAAGGATACTTGGTAGGGAATTGGGGCTCATGACTCCAGCTCTGCATGTGTGGAAAAGTAGAAAAGCCACTAAACCTATAGAATTTAACCCCTCTGAGTAGGAAATTTCTTCTCAAATAATTGCTCACCTCTGAGTAGGAGACTTCTCAAATAATTGCACACTTCTGAGAGTTAGAGTCTTTGGGGCAAAAAATAAAGTTCTGGAGAAACCACCACATTGCACATAGGAAGTAAGAGCTAATTGCTTGTAATTTCTAGGCGTTGAAGCAAAAACAATCCCCTCAGAGTAGGAGACCTCTCAAATCATTGCTCACCTCTGAGAGTTAGTCTTTGGGGCAAAAAATAAAGTTCTGGAGAAACCACCACATTGCACATAGGAAGTAAGAGCTAATTGCTTGTAATTTCTAGGCGTTGAAGCAAAAACAACCCCCTCAGAGTAGGAGACCTCTTTTTAAAACATTGCACACTGCTTCTTCATCTTTAGTTTGCTGTAAATATGTCTATATCTGTAATTGTGTTTCCTCAATAACCATAAAATATGTCTATATCTGTAATTGTGTTTCCTCAATAACCATAAAATATGTCTATATCAACAATTTTGTTTCCTCAATAGCCTTAAAATAATTGATATCTGTAATTTGTTAGTTAGTTAGTCGTCGGATCATCATCACTGCAAACTGAACACGTCCATAGTTGCTCAAATCTCTCCTTGAGTGTATCCGCCATTACACTTCTGCTGACAGTACCGGTCCTATGCTGGTTGACCATCATTCTTCTGCGCCCTTCAAAATGTTCACTTCTAGCAACGCCGCATTTCAACCCCTGATCTTTAATCCTGGTCATTGAAAAAGAATCATCATCCACATTATTCTCACTCTCGCGTGTTATATCTCTTAAGGAATTCAAAACGTCAGCACGATCCATTGCCCCATCGCCCTGTGCCACAATTGCACATGATGCCAGTTGATTCGCTCTTTCATTGCCTCGAACGCCCACATGTTCCAGCACGAAAATAAATATAACCACTTTCAGCCTCGCCTTTCTCAAGGCCTCAATCCTTGAATTCCTAGCCTAGTGGTTTTCAATCTCGTTCATCTAGCACCCCCCCGGTGACTTTTTATTTTTGAGCCACCTTGTTTAGGCCGCTTGATATTGGTCACCATTTTTAAAACTGTGTAACGGTGATTATACTCATGAAAACTTCGGCTCAGATGCACGCACTCCGTTAGCACGGCAAAGATCTTAATGAGTGGACCTCCGGGTCAATATCTGTAATTGTTTTTCCTCAATAAACTTCGCCATCTTTTGCAGTTCATACAGGGGTCCATAGAATTTTGATTTCTGTGTTGGTTCTATGGGTCAGTATATTTTTCTTCTCATCTGATATTCAGAACATTCTTGAACTATATATTCTGCAATCAGTGGTGCCTGTCCCCAGTGTTGACACTCCTGAATTTTGTGTACATGTGATTACAGAGTTGGTTGTGTCCTGTTCTGAGACATAGAATAGCAACCTGTTCTGGTCTATTTATGTGATAGTCATCTTGTGTTGGTATTGTGGCTTTTTGAATGATGTGATCCCACCAAAGATGGATGTGTTGGCGCAAATAAAATGGCAACACAACGCATTTCCATTATCTGGACTACATTCTGCTGGAAATCTAGTCTGACCATTGTCTTGCTACAAGAGAGATCCTGCGGGAGTTTGAGAATGAACGCAGAAGAAAAAGAAGAATGATGTGATAATTTGGTTTTTCTGATAGTGATTGATATAGTTGGTTGGTTGTCAGTAGTGCCCTCCTTAGCTAGTTGATCTGCTCTCAAATTTCCTGAGACTGGAGTCTTCTGGGTATGAAATAAAGCTTGTGAGAAAGCACCCCATTTCACAGGAGTAAGAGCTCCTTCTTATGGTCCATGTCGTGGTTTTGGCTACCAAGACTTTTCACAGCCTACTGTTTTGTGCGCTGTCATTTCCAATGTCAAACTTTACCATCAGTGTTTAAATTCACCTTTATTCTAATTATTTCTTCATGTTTCAACTTATCAAATGCCACAGCATAGTCAATAAAGCACAAATACAGATCTCTGTTCATTTCTGTCATTCTTTCTATTCATGTTCTTGAGATGTATATGGCATTGTTTGTGCCTTTGTCTTTTCAAAATCCACATTGCTCATCTCTATTTTCTTTTCATTACAATTTGTGTCATAATTTTTGTCACACAGCTCATTAAACTAATTGCGTGATATTCTCCACAATCTATGGCACCAGGTTGATTTGGTAGAGCTATAAAGATAGATTTGTATGGAGGTAGAATTGGGTGGTGTGTGTGTCTAAGTGGGTACTTCATTTCTGCCCTAGTGTGTCCCGCGGGCTTGTGGAGAAAAGGCTATACCTTACATTTCCTGTTGGTATGGTTACCCTACCCTGCTACCCCAAGTAAGAGCCAATTGCTCGTAATTGTCTGGGGATCAAAGCAATAAACAAAATTGATAAAATGCAATACAACACTTACTAATATCAGTCCCTTTGAGCAGATCCGAATAGCTATCGAACCAAGCCAAGTTGTATGTGTACATATCATCTCGACTACCAGCCCTCAGTGTGTGAATGCAGCCAACGAGACCAAGGTTTACTCCCACTTTGTCGTAAGTTCTTGATACAAATATAAAAGATAACACAGATTCATCTCTAGGAAGAAACATTCTTATTTATGTACACCTGTTCTTCTTCTGCATTTGTTCTCAAACACCTGCAGATTAGCAGGAGCTAGTCCGGAGAACGGAATGCGTTGTGTCATGGTTTACCAATTAGCTGTGATATTTGCACTTTTCAACCTGATACATCTGACTTCAACACGGCTTCTGAGTCACTTTGACCGTATACAGAATGAGACAGCCAACTCCATCCCAAAACCTCCTTAGTCACCCCATATGACATGCATGTCAGAAAACCATGTCGCTATTCTTTGTTCCACTTTTGGGCTGTGGAAACAAACTGGCATGTATGCATGTTAACTTGCAAGGTTTCTCTTACACTGTTTTTCAGCCATACATACAGAGTGTAATGATGTTAGTTTTGTTAAACTAATTTAATGATTGGTTGTTGTTGATCCAGCGGTCCATGCTCTTTGACCCAAACTTATTTAATCAAAGTATATATTTCTGGTACTTTATTTCAAAACATTCCATAACGTTCAGAAATGTTCCAAAGCAATCTCTATACAAAATACAGATGAATTTATCACACACATGAAATGCCATAACAACAGAAACACTATTAATATGTTGTACATTCTTATGTAGAATGTTATTAATTATGTTGGTGCCAATATAAGATTGTATTAGAAATGTGTGAATTCTATCATATTTAACATTTTGTCGTCACATGAATTCACACATATAAGATTGTATTAGAAATGTGTGAATTCTATCATATTTAACATTTTGTCGTCACATGAATTCACACATATAAGATTGTATTAGAAATGTTTGAATTCTATCATATTTAACATTTTGTCATTGCATGAATTCACACATATAAGATTGTAATGCATGTTGGTGTGTACTACACTATAAAGGTTCGATTCCTTCATAAAACACAAACATATTTTAATTAAATGGGTATGTGCTTCAGTTTTCAGATTCATGAAGTGCAGTGAATTATTCAGTTTGAAGTATTACACTATCTAATTTCTGACTGCATCACAATCACACCATTTATCTGATACCACATATCTTACACACACACACATTTTTAGTTTCAAAAAATGTTTGTGGTTCTTGAGGAATTTACATACCAGCGCAGTGTGTGTGTGTGTGTTTGTTATCTGTGTGTTGTTCGACCAGTCAATATTTATAGTAGCTTGGGAATATCCATGTTGATTCTTGACTAAAATTGCATCTGTAATAGGGATGCGAAGTGGTCGAAGATGAAACATATTGACTCAATTTGATCCGCCGAAGACAGATGTGTCGGGCCATTGGCGCAAATAAAACGGTGACACAACGCATTTCCATTCTCTGGACAACATCCTGCTGGAAATCTAGTAGGACAATGGTCCTGCTACAAGAGAATTCAGCAGGAGTTTGAGAATGAACGCTGAAGAAGAAGAAGACTCAATTTGCGAGGCAAGTAGGTGCTATCTGAGCGGATGTGGTTAAAATCTCATTTACTACATTGTGATTTTTCTTTAGTATCAACAAGCAGTTGTAATTTATTGTCATTCATTTGAAGTACATTTCAAGAAAACGGAAATTAGTGAGACATCGCAGATGACAAAACACACATAACCTCACATTCATGCTGTATATATAGCAATTTTACAGCAGACACATAGCTTACGGATGACTGTTCGTCCACGGATGACTGTTCGTCCATTTATTCAATTTAGAAACACAAGCCGCAAACACGTAACTTACAGATGTCGGTTCGACCATTTATTCAGTTTATAAACACACAAGTACAATTTAATTTTGAAAATAAATTAAAAATCTTACTCTTTAGTGCCTTGTGGAACAAATCCTAAATACAAAGGATTATCTAAGTCGAGAGATGTATGGGTAGATGGAGACTTTCCAGTCACTGTCTCCTCGCTGTCAACAATGAGCATCCCAGCTTCTTTCTGTCTGCGTGCAATCACTTTATGAGACTTGATCAACTCAATCGGTTTCTGGCTTCTCAGAGTTACAGGCCCTGCACCAAGATCATATCTATAGAGAAGAGGAGATAACCAATAACAATGTATTGAGTGTATTGAGACAATGTATGAATGACAATCTTTGGTGTTACAATATTTCAGAGATCTCCAGGCTGCAGTGGTTAAACTGTTCACCTTGTGCGTAAGGACACTGGACTAAATGATCTTGTTTATAAGCAGTTTTTTGTCTGAGATCCCTGGGGATTATCATTTGAAGCTACAGAGTTACGTGCTATTAGTGGTAATCTGGGCACTTCATTGAGAAGGACTGAGTACAAGAAAGTCAATCCTCTAGGACTTTCAACTTTTTATACTGCAATCAGGACTGGGTATTTATGGGGAGAATATGGAGTGTAATAAGTAGTACACAGGAACCATCAGTAAGGATCATTTACTTCCTTTATTTACCTTTAGGAGAATAAGGAAATTATGATGATGAAGTAATTCCTTTAGCTGTGAGCTGTAAGCTCTTTACTCATGATGATGATGATAATGAAGTAATTCCTTTAGCTGTGAGCTGGTAGCTCTTTACTCATGATGATGATGATAATGAAGTAATTCCTTTAGCTGTGAGCTGGTAGCTCTTTACTCATGATGATGATGATAATGAAGTAATTCCTTTAGCTGTGAGCTGGTAGCTCTTTACTCATGATGATGATGATAATGAAGTAATTCCTTTAGATGTGAGCTGGTAGCTCTTTACTCATGATGATGATGATAATGAAGTAATTCCTTTAGCTGTGAGCTGTAAGCTCTTTACTCATGATGATGATGATAATGAAGTAATTCCTTTAGCTGTGAGCTGTAAGCTCTTAACTCATGATGATGATGAAGTACTCTATTTAGCTGTGAGCTGGTACTTCTTAACAGTCCATAGCCTTTCTTACAAATACATAGGTCTTCAGTTGAGTAACCGAGGTGATACTCAAAAGACTTAAGGTTTGCTGTCTCAAAGGCTTGGTTATGTTACAAGTGGGGGTGGGGGTGTTGGTTATGTTACAAGTGGGGGTGGGGGTGTTGGTTATGTTACAAGTGGGGGTGGGGGTGTTGGTTATGTTACAAGTGGGGGTGGGGGTGTTGGTTATGTTACAAGTGGGGGTGGGGGTGTTGGTTATGTTACAAGTGGGGGTGTTGGTTATGTTACAAGTGGGGGTGAGGGTGTTGGTTATGTTACAAGTGGGGGTGGGGGTGTTGGTTATGTTACAAGTGGGGGTGGGGGTGTTGGTTATGATGCATGTTTTAGTCCCTGAAGAGAGGTATTCCAGTATGGTAGTATCCCCGGATCATCACTTCCTGACAGGAGGGCAACATATACATCTGGGCCAACTAGTTCATCATTCTTCCATCAGATCTGTTGCCCCATCTGCAATGATGGGACATATAGCATTCCCCATCACCTAGGAGTCTGCAACAAAAGGACAAAGTTGCACTGTTCATTAGCCTGCACCTCTCAGTCATCCATGGGGAAGAAAAAAGGCAGAAGACAAAAGTAAGAAATTAAGGCATTCAAGGACAATAACTTTTTCACGGGTGACAAGTTATCAGCCAGCTGGATTTAGAGAGTGTAACAGCACAGAAGACCAAATCACATTCCTGTCCCAGATCTATCTATCTATTCGCTAAACCCTTTATTGTCTTTCAGCGTCAGGGGAGAAGAGTTCTCTGGAGATGGCCCTCATGTATGGCACTCTCAAATGCTTTCTTCTTTCTTTGTGTTTCTCGGTTTAGGATGTTAAGTGTGAGCACCAGATTACTCCATGCCATAAGAACTGGTGCTGCTTAGACTTGATGGAAGAGCGCTTTCTATTTGGTTGTCCTTTTAATAAATAATTTGCCTTTACTCGGCTAAATTGTCCTATCTACACTTGACCTCCACCATCTGCTATCGAAGTATGCCCTGTCTGCAGTTTCATCCATGTATTCCCACTGTCGCCCACTGGTAGGCAATCCCATCAATCCACTGACAAGTTGTTGATGGTGTGTGTATGACAGTTGCTTAGTGGGCCTTGTTGCCTTCTTGTGTCAGCAGGATTGTTACTTTTTTTCTTCTTTCGTTTGCCTGGTACGAGCTTACATCTGAAGTTTTGTCTTTTCTATAAACCTGACAGTTTTTAACTCGTACAGAGATCTGTAGAGTTTTTCTATAAACCTGACAGTTGTGTAACTCGTACAGAGATCTGTAGAGTTTTTGTATAAACCTGACAGTTTTGTAACTCGTACAGAGTTTTTCTTCTATGGTGTTTCTCTGGGCCAGTGTATTTGCCTCAGCATTTCATATTCTGGGTAGTCCTGAAGAATATGTTCTGCTGAACTTTGCATACCTGTGGCTGCGGAGTTGGTTGTGTCCTGTTCAGAGACACAGAATGACAAGTTGGGTTGGTCTATTCATAATTTGGTAGTCATCTTGTATTGGCTTTCCAATTGCTATGATCATCTGCTTTTTTTGATGGTACATTATTGCACATCTGGTTGATCATCAGCAACTCCCTCTGTAGCTAGACGATTTGCTTTCTTATTTCTACACATTCGCAGATACACATTGAATTGTATTCCACATTGCGATGTTTAGTCTCTGTATCTACTACATAGCTATTTTACACTTATTGCTTAGTCCTGTCAATAGTATTTGCAGGTCTGGTAGTTTTATGGACTGTGTTGGTGTGTAGCATCCTGATTTCTGTGCTGCACATTTGACTGGTTGTCTCTGTTTTCAGCATTTGTACTTGCTAGGGCAGATGTGGTCTTGCTTGATTTTAGAAGTGGCTGGACAGTCTTAATTTTCAGCCTCTGTTGGTTGAGCTAAGCCTAATTTTGTCAGCAAAGATCTGGCCTCGATGGGGAGAATTGTTACATTATATAAACTTGTGTTAGATTGGTAGGCAGTATGATAGATCTACCGACTAGACCAGATGAAGGCTGATCTGAGTGTGATCAATGTGATCATGCATTGGGTGACCTCTGGTCTAGGAAAGGTTGCTAAGGTGGTGCAGATTTCAGCTCAAGAACTTCAATCTTGTCTTAAAGCTGTTTGCTAACAGTTTTAAAAAAAAGAACTAATAATAATCGTTAGAGTCTCACCTAAATTCGACAAAACCATCTTTCATAGACAGAGATACAAAATCTCCACTCCCATTTTTGTTTTTGGCATTGTACAATATAATTCCATTCTTGTTGAGAGTTGAGAATGAAATTTCAATGCTGAGGTCCTGCGAGGCCTTGTCAATTCGTTTGAGTTCCAGATATGACTGGCCATTAAAAGATGGCACAGTGAACTTGATACCTGGCAAAATTTTCAGGTGAAACATTTGTATAATCAAATTTATAGCAACAAGAAATTGTCTAAATATGCTTCTTCTTCATTCATTCTCAAACTCCTGCAGATTAGCTGGATGTAGTCCAGAGAATGGAATGCTTTATAAATCTTAGCTACAATATCTTCAATCCCTGTTGCTGCTTAAAACACAAGTGACGATAACCATTTGTTTCACCCACTTTTGAAATTCTTTGTTAATTTCCTTGATTAAGAATTTGTAGATGGCTAATTTTGGCCGCAAATGTGCTTGGACAGTTTGGGCATGGGATGAAAACTGTAGATGGTTTTTGGTCTACCCATGGCTTTCTAGCTATTCTCAGCTGTTGAACTGCTGTATTTCTCCTCTTTTCACAAGATGCTGTGCAATTTGGTGGTAGAACACCATGTTGTTCTAATTTGTGCAAGTTCTTCCCATGTATCTTGGTCTATTTTTGATCAAAGGCTTTAAGTAGCGTCTTTAACTGATTCTTTTGGTCACTTTGAGAAAGTATGCCCTTCTGCAACTCACCAAATCTTTGGCAGACAATGATCTGGCATACATACCAGATGACCTGCTCAATGAATCTGTGTTTGCATCAGAATAGTGTCAATGCTAGGGATACCAGATCTATCAAAGACAGTGGTATCTGGAATCTAGTCTTGTCCTATGATGTAGGGTAGGTACTTTTACACATCTACGTTTAACTCCATTTGAGAGAGGAAAAATTACAGATGATTTCCATCATCGTGAAATCTAGCTTGCATCCCATCATGCAATTGCTGCACCATAATGATAAATTCTGTGGGCAACCATATTTATAGATAGATAGTAGTTTTAGTGTAGATCAAGATTATGACAAGTGACAAAACAACGTGCAAGTTCTCAGTATCAACAACAGCGAAGTAGAAAGAGTCACCAGTTTTTAATACCTTGGTTCTCTTATCAACAGTAACAGTGATTGCTATGAAGAAGTCAGAAGGAGGTTGGCTGTTGCATCAAAGAAGCTGATACAAATGCAAAACATATGGCTGTAAAACAATAAAACAATTTTAAGAGCTCACATATTCCCAGTGGCAATATATGGGTGTGAATCCTGGACAATTACCAACAAACTGTAGTGTTATATCATTAACATATCATAGTTTTGGTACCTCACAACCTCTGATATTGAGAAGTTTCACTGCTGGTCATTTCTTATTACATTTCTCATTATGTTCTCCACATCATAATCAAATGCAATGAAACTTCGCAATGAAATTAGGCTGCAACAGACCTCCAAAATCTCTTGCTTTGGGATGCACTCTGATAGACTGTAACCTGTCCATCTTGTGATGCTACCCTCCCACTTGTACCTCTGTCTACCTCTTGCTCTTCTCCCCTTGACTCTACCAGGAAGTTGGTAACCCCTTCAATCCACTTTCTTCTGTCTCCTATGACACTTTTATCCACTAACAAATCCACCTGTTATTCTTGGTTGAAGCGTCGTTACAGAGGATGGCAAACTTGATAGAGACACTGAGACAAGATGTCAGAAAACCAATGCTTTCTTACCAGCTGTTGCCAATAATCAAACACCCATCAATCTGTATGGCTTAGAAACAACAATTGATAAACATTATTTTTACACCAACTCTGTGTTACCAGTGTCAAACATGGCTCTTGACAAAAACACTAGTGAGAAAGATTACAGTGTGTGAAATTAGATGTTTGAGGAAAGTTATAAATGTCACGAGAAGAGACAGATGGAGAAATGAAGATATTAGGAAAATATCTCAAGGCAATAATACATTGAGAGACAGTAAACCAGGTGTTTTGGTAATATCATGAGAATGGAACCAATGCAACCAGCCCTCTGTGTATACAACAGCAGAAGATGGGCTACAAGGAATGAGGAAGACCAAGAACTAGATGGGTGGAGACAATCAAAGGAACCTTAAAGTGACAAGGGCTGACCGTGGTCAATGAGACCCAAATGGTCAAAGAAAGACTACTCCAACTATTCCCCACAAAGCTTAACAGCACAAGTGGAAATGACAATAGATAGATTCGTAGTTGAAATAAAAATTACTCCTATGGTTCACGCAGCCATCAGGGCTCATGCTCTGTTAAGGTCGAGGATTGGCTTTGTCACTATTGAGCAAGTGTGGTAGGCAATGTTAGCCACAAGGTTTCTGGCTACCTACTGATTAGGCAACAGAGTACTTATGAAAAACCGTGTGCTTTGATGCTGGTTCATAACACATATTACCTTTGCCTCCCTCTGTATCTTTCTGTTTCCATTCTCATGTAGTATGCTTTTGCCACTCGCCAATTCTCATGAAATAGCAGAACCATTTCAGTATTTTTTTTCTAAATATTTGAGCAGAGATGTTCCAACAATTATTGTAGTATCTTCATTCCTCACATGATCTCTTATTGCTCTGTTTGCTACCTTTCTTAGATATCTCATTTCATACATAGTAAACTATGTACTTTCACACATAACAAACTCATGGAAACAATTCTTTTTTCCCTCAAACTCACACCGAATCTCTCTTATAGTAGGACAATGGTCCTTCAGAACTTTCAGCACAATGTAGTCCAAAGAACAGAAATGTGTTGCTTCGCCACTTTTATTTGCGACAATGGCCCGAAATATCAGAATTCAGCAATCACAGGGAGTTTGAGAAAGAATGTTTAAAAAAAAATCCAACTTACTTCTATCACATCTAGATCCTGACTTCCCCAAAGGACAAGAGCATCTGTATCCGAGCAGATCATCCAGCATACACTCACCAAAAACACAAGGGTTGATGGTACATGCATTTGTGGTATTACCCACTTTCACTGTTGTTTTAGCCATGACTTCTGAAATATTGAACCCACTTTCAATATTACTACAACAGAAAGACTGCAGTTAATTTGTTGGTTAAGAAGTTTTATTAAACTCTAGGCAGACCCAAGTTTCAAGAAGACTCTCTCCCTACTGTACAAAGCTTTTTTAAACTCTAGGTAGACCCAAGTGTCAAGAAGACTTTCCCCTACTGTAGAAAGCTTTATTAAACTCTAGGTAGACCCAAGTTTCAAGAAGACTCTCCCCCTACTGTACGAAGCTTTACTAAACTCTAGGTAGACCCAAGTTTCAAGAAGACTCTCCCCCTACTGTACAAAGCTTTTGAAACAAATATTTTGGATATAAAAAAAGCATCATGATTAATTATCAAGGGAACGATTCCAGGTAAGAAGACAAGAGGCAGACCAAGAATATGTTGGACATAGGATATTTTGAATATGATACTGGAAGAGGCTGGACAGCATGCACAGAACTGGGAGGCTTACAAAGTGGCAGTGAGGACTAGGTGAAGAAAATGTCTGCAGTATTAGCAAACAAGAATATCTTCTTTCTCTTCTGTGATCAGTTTCCTATGTTCAGAAGTATATACAGGCAGGAGGGCCACCTGCATGAATTCAGTCATCAGGAGGAGGTCCTCACAGTTACCCCACAGCTTCACCTCCAAATCTGTCTCTTGGGGCCAGGTTTTAGTCCTCAAATTGCTAAATAGTGGTCATGTCTGAAGAATTTGTTCTGGAACATTGGGGAGGGGGGCATTTTTTTACATGGGCATTGGTCATTTTGGACAAGTTTTATTTTGCAGAGGTGTGCTTGTAGTCTATAGTGTCCTGCGCAGTGCCTCTTGATTGTAGTTTGCTGTGATCTGTTCAATTTTAATATGGAATCTTGTGGAAAGTTGCTGCCTGTTCTCTGACTCCATGCATGTTTGTATTATCTTTTGATGAGTTTTTGCTTCATTCAGTAGCATTCTGTCTGTGATGGAAAAACTGGAATATATAAGGAGACAAGAAGGGATTTATTCCAAACAGGAAGGAAGCTTGATCTTCTTCAGCATTTGTTCTCACATTCCTGCAGATTAGCAGGATGTAGTTAAGAAAACAGAATGTGTCATGTCATGGTTTATAGCTTTGCTGCGATATCCTCCCCTTCCAGTCTGACATATCCAACTTCAGAACTGCTTCTGGGTCACTTTGACCCTATATGGGATGGGACAGCCAACTCCATCCCAAACCTCCATAACAGTCTCTTACGACATGTATAGAAGGTAAACATTGTTGCTATTTTTTTGTTCCCCTATTGGGCCCGGCAACACATGAGTAAGGTTTTAGTTGACTAGCTCATAAATGGAAGCTCACTAAGTTCATCACCATCAGATGCAGGGCTGTAGATACAAATCTGTTCGGTAAAAAAAAAGGGGGGGGGGGGATGTTAAAACCCAACAGTCTCAATTTCAATTTGGGGGTTATTTTTTCTTGGAAAACCGCTACATTACCCGAAGTTTTGTCATAGGAAAGTGGAGGCTATCTTTAGTTTGTAGTACTAGATATAGCTTCTATTTGAATCCCTCAAATCACTATCCTTTTCTATGTGTTTGTCTTCGAATCCCTCAAATCACTATCCTTTCTATGTGTTTGTCTTCGAATCCCTCAAATCACTACCCTTTCTATGTAAGTAAGTAAAGTAACCCATAGCATTTATTAATGCCGTAGGGGTGTGAGATGTTAGCGATCTCACATTTCACAGGCTCTGCAAATGAGGGCGGTAGCCATCTCCTCTCCCTCGCAGTCTTTACTTCCCGGATTAATCCGGTACCCATTTAAGGCTGGGTCGACCTGGGAGCTGTTGCGATCTGAAAACATTTCCGCCTCAGCTGGGGAATGAACCCAGTACCACTCATATGCGAAGCCAGTACGCTAACCACTGCGCTAACGCGGCTCCTTTCTATGTGTTTGTCTTCGAATCCCTCAAATCACTACCCTTTCTACTTGTTTGACCAGGTTGGTCAGCCAGAATAGTGGTTCTTAACATTATGAAGGCCTTCTAGCCAAAAAAATCATCTTTTCTTGTATTTCATTGTTAGTATGTCATGCTTGTAATTGGTAACACCTTAATATAATTCTATTTACAAAACAGGAAATGAAACAGCAGACAGACTTGTCAGTATGGCTAGTGGAAGTTTATAAATATTGTGCTTACTAACTTGCTATACGCTTGTGAGACCTGAACTTGTATCTGTAAACTTCTCAGGATAAAGTACCGGATACTGAAGTCTCAATCAGCAAACATCCCAAGCATTCATCATACAATGCTGAAGAAGGCCCAACTGAAATGGGCTAGACATGCCTGACAAACACATCCCAAAACAGCTGATGTATGGTGAGCTCTTCACGGGAAAACAACTGGCTTTGGGTGGAAGAAACACTTCAAAAACTCTTTCAAAGTGTTTCTAAATAGCTTCAACATAGACACCACATCCTGGGAATCTGTCGCTCAGAATCACCCAGTGTGGCACAGCAGCACCATCAAAGGTGCTTTCATCGCAGAGAAGCATAAAATCTCAGAGGCACAGAGAAAATGTGCTGCCCGAAAAGACAGAACAGCAAATGCATAGATGCCCAACTCTGATCTTACATGTCCTAAATGTGGCAGGGGATTCTATACTAGGATTGGACTCTTCAGTCATCTCTGCGCAAAACAGAGAGGTGTAACAACACAGGCCTGAAACTATTATCATCGCATTTGATGAATGGCTATTAGGAGTAGTTCAATGAGCTTTGCTAATATTTTGAATGCAATCAAAGAGTTAGACTACTTGGAAGATGTGGAGTATATTTCTTCTTCCATGTCTATGGCTAGAATTAAAACCTTCAAATACCTCGGGTACCAAATATGTGATCATGGAAATTGGGGAAATGAGATTACGATAAGACTCAAGATGGCGATGGCTGCCATGGCATGGTTAAATATGATTTAGAAAAGTAAGATCAGTATTACAGTAAAGATCAATCTATTCAGATCGCTAGTGCTACGTATACCTTTATATGAATGTAAAATTTGGACACTCAAAGTAGACCCAGAAAGAAGGATTCAGGCTTTTGAAAACAAGTACTACAGATGTTTGTTAAGAGTTAGTTATATGGAACACAATACAAATATATTCGTCCGGCAGCAAATAAATAAACCTACAGATTATCAAGAACACATTTTGGCAGTAGTGAAATTGTGTAAACTTGTTTGGTTTGGAAATGTAATTAGACACGACTCTAAAATTAATTTTGCGACGAGCAGTCGAGGGTGAAGGAGAAGAGGCGCAAAGAAAATACTGGATTGATAACATCAAGGAATTTTATGGATGTAATTTTTCTACATGCTTTCAAATGGCTGAAGATAGAAATGTTTGAAGGCTTTTTATGCTGATGTCTCCAGTATGGCATCCTTGCGAACCTGATGTGTTATTGGTACCATTATTATTATTAACTGTTAATAAAACATTAATTTTTATGCAACATTTGGGGTTAAATTACGGAATTTAAATTATATTTGAACTGAAATACAGATTTATTATTCTAGAAATTGACAGGTATGGGGCTGTCCATTAATTCAGTTAATTGCCGCAGGTCCTGGAAGTTAAGTGTGCTTTTGCAAGAAAAGAGCAGCATATATGAATCAAAAGAAGAGTTGTCAACCAGTACAGAACTGGAACAGTTAGTTCTCACATGCTGAAGGACATACTGAATATAAGATTGGAGCACCTATGGACGTGTCCGGAGTGTTATGATAATGTTCTGCTTACTAACTAGCATCCACAAAGAGTTAATATTAAATCTTATCTGAGCTTACCATTACATTTTGAATTGTCAATGGATGGAAGGTGTCCCTCAATACAATAACATAAGCTATTACGACACACGCTGAACTCAGGACAACAGTCTTCATTGTTCAGACAGAGATCGTCAATGTTACTACCAGTACCTTGAAAAAAAAAATAATCAAGTTGTTAATAGTGCAACCTTTGTTAACTCTTTAACACTTTACAGTCATGGCCTTTTACCATTAGAAAAAAAATTATACGTGAAAACATTTGTTAAAACATTTGTAATAAATTCAAATGAAATGATACAACAATGCATCATATGTCATTTTTTTCAGAATACAAAGCTCTATATCCTGAGCAAAAATATGATCTTACATGAAGTGTTTGGTTTAGAAATTAATAAAATATGATAAATTATGATTTTACAATTTTAACCAAATTTTGTAAATGACACACTCACAAAGAAAAAAAAAAATTAGTATGACAAGAAAAACATGCACAGTTTAGTTTTTATTACAACTTTATCCATATATATATATATATATATACACACACACACACACTAGCCACAGAGCCGGACATATATATATAAACATAAAAAATGGAACTGATGTATCAATATATGTATGCATAGCATACATTCAAAAAATGTTATATATTGCATGATTTTTGCTTTATTTTAAAACATAAATCTATTTTCAACTCTATATATTTTAAATTATGCACACAAACACATAAGATGATTTATAGGATTAATTCAAACACATAAGATGATTTATAAGATTAATTCAAACATTGTTGACTATATATATATTACTGTAAGATGGTAATGTGATGTTATTGCGTTTGTGTAATGCGTTAACTGATAAATTAAAAAAAAAAATTCAAGATAATTGGATATAGTCTCAAGTTTTTATGCCTTGTGATATTCTGATAGGCAGTTTCTGCCACCATAGAAACATAAATATGTATCACAGACTTTACATCTCAATCTACTCTTTCTCTCAACTTTTGATTTTTTTTATAGCAGAGTTTACAATTTAATTTTAATTTGGCAAACTTTGGGTTCATTGCATTCCGTGAGAAAGTAGCTGCCTTTCCGGCAACTGGAACAACATCATATTCTCCTATATTTCCTAACTAACTAATTCTTCCGTAAAATTTAACTGACTATGTATATTCAGTCTTTTAAAAATCTCTACATCTGGGTACTATCTTCTACGATCTTGGAACAATATATAGGCATTTACCCTAGCTACATCAATGAGATGGAACAAAAATAGTTTTCCAGTATTTTTTAATTTTAAAGATAGTTTTCCCAAGACAGCTATATTTACCTATCAGCTGATCACTTTTATCTATACTTTTCATATACTTATTGCAACTTTAACAACATTATGCTGCCTGACTTGAATCTCCCTAAAAACCCCATTTACTTTTGTTTTCCTCTTTATATATGTATATTAATTTGCTTCATGGATTGTAGTAATGATTCAAATTGTTTTATTATCTATCCACTGTATTATTAATTGTACCCCATTCCTCATCCACCTAGTAGCCCCATTAGCATTGTCTTTTTCAAATTTCTTAATATTTTAAAATTCTACTAGAAAGCCTTTTCTATTTCTTAACATAGTCCCACACGCAAGTACACATACTTTCCATAAATATTTGAGCAACTACACTGAAGTAGAAAAGTTATCGAAGTAAACCCTATACCCTGGTCTGACTAATGGTTTTATCAAATTCTTAACTACCCCATGTGCTAAATGTAACCCTCCTACATTTGTATTTTTTTTATTCTTTCCCAAATACACTTCAAAATCATACATATAACCACTAATAGAATCAGCTAATACCCACAACTTCATCCCCCACTTTATAGATTTGCTTTCATGTACAGCCTAAATGGATATCTCCCCTTATTTCTAACAATTCTTTCATTGATTGTAATATTCTATTGTTTCAGTTGGTTTATAAAAATACAGAACATTTTCTTTATACACAACTGTTTGCATAGTGTTAAGGAGTTTGGTGTCATGCCATCATGTATTTATAAGTTTCAGTTGAAGACGGATATGTCAGGCCATTGGTGCAAATAATACTGCGACACAAAGAATTTCCACTCCCTGGACTACATCCAACTGGAAATTTAGTAGGACAAACGTCCTGCTACAAAAGAGATCCAGCGGGAGTTTGAGAATGAACCCTGAAGAAGAAAAATAAGAGGGTCATAGTGGCCCAAAACCAATGATGAAGTTGGATGTGTCATGCTAAAAGGAGCAGATATCACAGTCAAGATGTAAACTATGACACAACGCATTCCGTTCTCAAGACTATATCCTGTTAATCTGCAGAAGTTTGACCAGTACTTCATTTGACCACACCACTTTAATGCTTAAAACACTGTGACAAAAATTAACTATATGAACTAGAAAAGATCTTACACTTTTGTTCCTCCCTTGTCACAGATTGTTTCCCTTGACTGATACTGACATTGCTAACTGTATAACTATCTTCAGGCACATCTATGTCTCGTGTAGTTTTTCTAGATTTAGTTACGGGGGAAGCTGTCGTCATGGAAGTTTGAGATGCTCCTAGAAATGATAGATACAAAAATAATTATAGAAAATAAATTCCTCAGTGGATTAGTACGTTTCATGTCAAAATTGGATGTGCTGAGCAAAAAGCACAAATAATGCATCTCTGTTGTAAAACTAGGTGTACAAAGTATCTTGCGCTCTTATGCACAAATCAAATGAAAATTTGTGCTGATTTGAGAGAAAATGAAGATTATATGTTTTTGTGCTTGTGGTTGGTTGGACTTGTACGATGTCAGTGTTAGTTTTAGTTCTCAGAATGTTATATTGAGATTGCTATGCTAATTATTGGTATAAATTTTATGTTGGGGATGGAGTTTGCTGCCCCATCCAATATATGGTCAAAGTGACTCAGATACCATGCTAACGTTGGATATGTCAAACCAAAAATGCGCAGGTATCACACCTATGCTGTAAACTATGACACAATGCATTCTGTTCTCTGGGTTGCATCCAGATAATATGCAGGTGTTCGAGAACAAATGCAAAAAAGGACTGTGTATGTCAAATGTACAGTACCTTGTGAGTCACATGAGGTGCGTTCAGGTGTTTATACTTAAATTAACTCCTTGTCACAGACAAGCCGCTGATAATGACATTTTGGAGTTCCTTTATATAAAGGAGCCATTGATAACATTTTCACTCAATATTACCATTACGATTGATTAACATTGCAACTTCCATAAATTCAAATTAAACGTTTCTATGTGTGGCACTTCCTTTCAAGAATTGGTACATATTAACACACATGCAATTTGTGTTGAAAAATAGTGATTTTAGTTGTTTGTATTCATCACATAAATAGTTGTGTTTATATTTAAGCAGCTGATTGTTGCTAGCACTCAAAATTATGATGTTCTTCCTTAACAAGTAAAGATGAGCATTAAGGTCAAGTTTTGTTTGATTATTTGTGAATCTTCAGAAGGATTGAGTCCAATCTAGGCTTTGAAAGAACTGTTGCATTGTGAGTATAAATGTAGTAGACTTGTAAATGAGGGAAACAGCCTGATCTCTCCTTTCATTTTTGTCTCTTTTGAATAGGTTGTCCCGCCGAAGACGGATGTGTCGGGCCATTGGCGCAAATAAAACGGCGACACAACGCATTTCCATTTTCTGGACTACATCCGGCTGGAAATCTAGCAGGACCATGATTCAGCTAGATCCAGTTGGAGTTTGAGAATGAACGCAGAAGAAGAAGAAGAAGAATAGGTTGTAATGTTCTACCATGTTCAACATTTTTAATACCTGCTCTGACATGACTGCTCCAGGGTGGATGGTCAAGAGCTGTGGTTTCTCAAGAGCTTTGGTCAATCTTGCAGTGCTTGAAAGATGTCCTCAAATAGTCCATGAGTATGATGCCATGATTTGCATGATTAGAGCGAGGGAGAGTTGCACAATGTCGCCAATCTCACTCTCTCGCCCTATGTACAGTCTCAGTGGCAAGGAAAGTCAAGATTACTGGAAGTATTCAAAATAATTAGGCCCTATATTTAGACCACCTCACAATTAACATCTACCAGACTTGGGAAATGTTCCAAAACAAGTTTGGTGACAATTTCACTGTTAGCTTGATGACAATCTTTCAATTAGTAATTGGTTATGATGTAAGTTTGAGTATGTCAAACATTTTATTTTTAATTTTCTTTTTGTTCCTGGCTAAAATTTTAACTCTCAAATTACAAGACACCACTTGAAATCGTTGGAAATAGTAGTCTCTGATAAAGCAGAGTATAAAAACATACCCTTTCTCTTTGTCCGTGCCTATTTATTGTATTGTGGTTTAGTCCTTTCAAATTCTGCTGCATGGTTTATACCTGTCTGTTTCCAGGAAGCTAATTCTGAGCTCTATTCTCATTTGCACTTGTGCCATTAAACATTGTGGAGGAAGTTGGAGTTGACCTTGTGTATAAATTCTATTTATTGATATAGGTTTTTAAATGTCTGCAGTTTAGTCTCTTGCATGATTTTACTGTTTTATTTATATTTATTGTCTGATTTTATCTTGAGAAAGATCTTACGTTTGAAACATTTATTTAGTCTGTTTTGCACACTGTCATTTATATTGTTTTTGTGGCCGTTAGTCTCTCAATGGTAAAGCTCACTCCCTTGTGCTCTGCATGAGTACCCCCATTGGTTATACAGTTTTAGTGCAGCCTCATTTATTATTATATATTGGCCCCAAAATTCTGCATAAGCAATACACCGCTAACGGAAAATAAATAATAAAGGTCAAAACATATTCAACAAATTACGAGTATGCTCTGTTGAAAATACATCAAACTTTTACAAGTTATCATATGGGTGTGTGGTTATGTAACATCACAAAAATGGCAGTTCTTCTCCCTACCAGAAGAACTCTATGTTTCTTCAATGTGTGTTTCTTCCTCAGTGACCATGGCAAAAATACAGGTTCTGGTAGGGATGTGTGAAGCTGCAAGAAATGAGTGGCAGACGGGAACAAAAGAAGAGTTATCAACCAACACAGAACAGGAACAGTCAGTTACCACATACTGAAGGACACACTGAATGAGATCAGAGCTCCTATGATGATGCCTGAGGTATCATAATGATGATCTGGCATCTAAAGAACTCTATAGTTGAGCAGGACATGACTCAACAAATGTAGGACTAATCTTCTAGCAAAAAATAATAAGAAAAATGTAATACCTTTACAATAGCCTGAGTAAGCAACGGAGATGTCTTTCTGCATTCTGCAGCCAAACAATTCTAACTGGCACTGTGACCCATAGTTCTGCCCATCTGTACCACATACACTCTCTGATGGATGATTCTTAGAATCACATGAATGTTCACAAACACACATAGGGTTTCCATCATCATCTTCATGACAAATGGCACCATGACCACAGACAAGGTCATCACAAGAATCTGGAGGGAATTGATCTGAAAATTTATAAAGAAAACAATGTTTATTGAATAATCAATTAATTAAATCTGTCTGTCTGTCTATCTATATCACCAGTGTGGCAACTGGGGTTTGGACTTCTAGCTCTGGGTAAAAAAAATAATAAGGCCACCATCTTCTTTCCAGGCATGTCATATCATAAGGAAAATTGAGGGATTGGACTGACAACCTGTCATCTGTGAAAAAATCATTGTCACTGCATGTCTTGCTTTAAATTATTACTTTTGTTTTCTGTCAAATGGAAATGGTTTCCATGGATAGTTATCATGAGATGTAGGCCAATGCAAACATTGTACCTGTGTTCTTTTATGACAGACTTCTAGGTCATGAGGAATGTTAGGTGTGCCACCACTGCGAATCTGATGGAAGATGATTCACTAGTTGACCAAGAAGGAAGTATATGCAACACTTCTGGCAGGGTACTGCTACATGGAAATGCCTCTCTTCTGGGACTTTAACATGCATCTATAAACACCGTTAACAAAGCCATGCCTTTGAGACAGCAAACCGTATTTATTTGAGTGAAACTAAACTGTCTATATTGATGCATAGCTCAGAAACATGGACAATGAACAAGCAACATACCTTTGAGATGGGGATATATAGAAGAATAGGGAGAATTTCATGGAAAGAGAAAATGCAAAGAGGTTCTAACAACATTCGTATGGAAAAATAACTATTAAAGGAAATAACTATCAAATAAATAAAGTATTTTGGACATAATAAAAGATGTAAAACTTTGTTGAAAATCTTATCTTAGGTAGAATTGAGGGGAACGAGCAAGAGATATTCAGAGTTACAAGTGGGAGAGAAACATCACGGGATGGACAGGTTACAATCTAGCAAAGTGCACCACCAAAACAAGAGACATGGGATGTTGGATGTCCATTGTAGCCAACTTCTGCTGTGAAGAAGGCACTTGATGATGATGAAAGATGTTGAAATCCCCTCCACCCTTCAGGGAAATAAATTACTATACTAGCAAGCTGATGTGTTGAAGGGGCAAGAAAGGGGAGCAATATTCACACAATGACCTGTCATGGATATCATAAGAGGGGACTAGGAGACTTAGAGATAAGAGGTGACTGTTTCATCCTGCAGGTCAAAGTTACCCAAGAACTATGCAAAAATTAGATGCGCCATGTGAAAATTAGATGTGCCATGTGGAAATTATATGTGCCATGTGAAAATGTGCCGGCCAATTTGCACTGAATCATGAATTGTTAAGACTGAGTTCTGGAAAGAATATGTCACAGAGATATCAAGATATCACTTACCTTTACATCCGTCTGGCCCAAGTAAGTTACCATTATGGCACATGTCACACTTCATGCCCATAATCTGTGTCTTACACATACATCTGCCGGTCATTTGTTCGCAGTCGTCACGATGGGAGCCAAACTTGTTACAGCTGCATGCTGGGAATTGGAAAATTTTCAGTTTTTAATAAGTAATAATAATAGTAAAACCCATAACCCGTCATGGTCATAGGGGTGTCACGTTGAAATATTTCGTGCAGAAAGATCTCCATGCATCTCTATCTTCCACCATCTTGATGAGTATGGAAACTTCACACCTTGTCCAATCCTTGAAATTATCCAGCCATGTCTTCCTCTGACCACAGTGTCTTCTTGTTTGTTAATTAACTTAAATCTCATTTTATGTCTCAAAATGACAGTTCAGTGGGGTTGTAATTTTTAATTAACTACAGATAAAAGGAGCAAAAAGCTATCTATCTATGTGATGTGTCCTTTGCAGAATGCTGCACTCACTGTCACTCTGTAAGCCTCTTGGTTCTGTGCAAGATGCCAGCCTCTTCTAGTGTTATGTACAGAAGGTCTTCGATATTGTTACCATCATAGCCTTGGTCTGCCTCTTGTTTTCTTTTTCAGGAACTTTTCCTTCCATTATTAATCTTTCTAAACCATTGTTTCTTTTTATATGTCCAAAATATGTTAGCTTCCCTTTGTTATAGTTTTGAGAAGTCAGTCTTCCTCTACATTCAGGTCTTTGCAGACAATTGCATTTGATTATCTTGCTATCCATGATATTCTTAGGACATTTTTATAGAATTTCATCTACGAGTAAAAATGCTACTTTCTTTTTCATTGCGGATGTAATTGCCTGTACCTCATAACCATATGTTGCCACTAGAAAATATAGCTTTTTAATAACTGTAACTTTATTTTTCTGTTTTCCCCTTGTCATAGAGAGGAAATAATGATTTTTGAAAGGTTGGTCGCCCGTGTGTTGCCAGGGCCTGAAAGGGGAGCAAAGAATAGCAACACTGTTTACCTTCCATGCATGTCGTAAAAGGCGACTAAGGAGGTTATGGGATGGAGTTGGCTGTCCCATCCCATATAGGGTCAGTGACCCACAGCCATGCTGAAGTCGGATGTGTCAGGCCGAAAGGCGCGGATATCGCAGCAATGCTGTAAACCATGACACAACGCATTCCGTTCCCTGGACTACATCCTGCTAATCTGCAGGAGCTTGAGAACGAGCGCAGAAGAAAAAGAAGAAAAGTTGGTGAGTTAGGTTCAGTGAGGTACAGAGAATGTCTGTGAGGGCCAAGATAGGATTCAAATCTCGCCATAGGCAATTGTGCATCCAGCCTATTCAGAAAGATATGACAAATTACTGAATGTAAAATATTGCCTTGAAAAGCAATTCAGCCGCAAAATGTTGGTTTATGGCTGTATCCTGAGCAGGATATGCTATCAATTGTTTAGATGGGCTAGTGAGTTGTGAGTCAGTGGGTTGGTGGATTAGTGATTTGTGAGTCAGTGGGTTGGTGGATTAGTGAGTCAGTGGGTTGGTGGATTAGTGAGTTGTTAATCAGCAGGTTGGTGGATTAGTGATTTGTGAGTCAGTGGGTTGGTGGATTAGTGATTTTTGAATCGATGGGTTGGTGGATTAGTGATTTGTGAGTCAGTGGGTTGGTGGATTAGTGAGTCAGTGGGTTGGTGGATTAGTGAGTTGTGAGTCAGTGGGTTGGTGGATTAGTGAGTTAGTGGATTAGTGAGTTGTTGGGTTAGTGAGTGAGTTAGACTCAGTGGGTTAGTGCACTGGTGAGTCAGTGGGTTAATGGGTGAGTGAGTTGCTGACTCAGTGGGTTGATCGGTTAGCGAGTTTGTGACTCAGTGGATTGATGGGTTAATGAGTTAGTGACTCAGTGGATTGATGGGTTAATGAGTTAGTGACTCAGTGGATTTGTTGGTTAGTTGGTGAGTGGATTTGCGGTTTAATAAGTTGGTGAGTCTGTAGGTTGGAGGTTTAGTATCTTTGTGGGTTAGCACAGAAGATGGGGATATGCTGGCCATAAGACAAAAAATGACTAAAGAATCACAAAGTAAGCCTTCAGATAGGAAACAGCTGGGCAAAGAAAAGTGTTTACCACAGACACTCAGACATTGAAAAGAACATTAACAAAAGAAGCTAAGATGTTGGGTATATTATTGCAATATTATATTATTTTTGCTTCTTCTCCATTTGTCTTGCACTTTTTCTTGATAAAGACCTTCTAGTCAAAACATCAATTCAGTCCGTTTTGTGAAATGTTAACTATTTTTTATCTTCCTTCTTCTTTGTAGTTTGTTCTCAAACTCCTGCAGATTAGCAGGATATAATACGGAGAAACAAATGCGATGTGTTATGTTTTACAGCATGGCTGTGAAACCTTCTAGCCTGACACATCTGACATCAGCACGACTTCTGTGTCACTTTGACCCTCTATATGAGACAATAAGCTAATTTTTTTCCATGTCATTTAGCCTGCTTTGTTAAGTAAAAAATGTACAAGTTTTGTTTGCTGTTAGTACTTATAGGTAAAAAGTTTTACTGCAGTCCACCAAATATTAATTTAACTCAAGATTAAAATTATCATTCCTAATCTCCATCGAGGCCAGATCCTTGCTGCGGCTTATGTCAGCCAACAGAGGTTGAAAACTAAGACTGGCCAGGCCCTCCTAAAATTGAACAAGACCACAGTCTACCTTAGCAAGTACAGGTGATGAAACGGAGGCAATCACACACCACAGCAATCAGGATGCCACACACCAACCCACGCAATTGGAATATGTTTATATCGGATGTGTGTTATGGTGCCTGCCCTGTCAATGACATCCAGGCATGGACGATGTCAGGCCCTAAGCCTCAAAAGGGCCCAACCTCAGCTACAGACCTCTATACAAGTTACAAAACAGTCAAGGTTTACAAGAGGCAAAACTTAAGATATAAGCATGTTCCAGGCGAATGAAAAATGATGAATCATTCCTCATAAATAACACATAGGCAAAGATAAAAAAGCACATACGAATGCATCCAGTGTTGCCAGACTCAGCGATCTTGTGTAGGCCCCAATAACCAATGTTGCAGCGATCGCATCGTTTACCACCCACACCTGGCTTGCAGGTGCACTGACGTGTTCGAGGGTCACACGTGTTACTATATGATCCAATTGGGTTACAATGACACGCCTCTGTAAAATGGAGAAAAAAAATATACAAAACTGATATGTTAAAAGTGCGCAAATTTTAAGGAACAAATCAGATATGTTAAAAGTACATACATTTTAAGGATAAAATCTGGTTCCAGAGACATTTATGTTTTGTTGCTTAGTTTGTCCTTTATCCTTGATATAAAGAAAAATCATCATGTAACAAACAGGATTTGAATTAGGTCCCTGCTGAGAATGGATGTGTCAGGTCATTGGCGCAAATAAAATGGAGACAATGCATTTCCATTCTCTAGACTAAATCCTGCTTGAAATCTAGTAGATCATTGTCCTGTAAAAAGAGAGATCTAATGGGAGTTTTTGAATGAACGCTAAAGAAGAAGAAGAAGAACCAGGTCTGATCAGATGGCATCTACTCGACTCGCAACTTGAGTCAACATATTTTTCATACTGGGCCAATCTGCACACTTAAAAAAATATGCAATTTTAGTCAAGACTTTCAACATGTATACTCCCAAGCTACTATAAATATGGACAGGCTAAATGACACGTATATCCTTGATATAGAAGTCTGTAGTTTAGTTAGTGTGTTGTCAGGGCCCAAAAAAGGAGCAAAGATTAGCATCACTGTTACCTACCATGCATGTCGCAAGAGGCGACTGAAAATATCTTGGGATCAGGGTCGGCTATCTCATCATACAGAGTTTAAAGTTACCCAGAAGCCTTGTTAAAGTCAGATGTGTCAGGCTGAAAGGCACAGATATCCCAGCTAAGCAGTAAACCATGACATAAGGTCTTCCAATCTCTGGACTACATCCTGCTTATCTGCAAGAGTTTGAGAATGAATGCAGAAGAAGAAAACTCTGTAGATATGAAATAGGTGGATTGGGTTGGGGGGGGGGGAGGGTGTGTGTTTGAAATGTTCAAATCCCCTCCACCCCTTAGGAAAATACATTTCTACATCTTCTTCATCGTTCATTCTCAAACTTCTGCTGCATCTCTCTTGTAGCAGGACACATTCTCAAACTTCTGCTGCATCTCTCTTGTAGCAGGACACATTCTCAAACTTCTGCTGCATCTCTCTTGTAGCAGGACACATTCTCAAACTTCTGCTGCATCTCTCTTGTAGCAGGACACATTCTCAAACTTCTGCTGCATCTCTCTTGTAGCAGGACACATTCTCAAACTCCCACTGCATCTCTCTTGTAGCAGGACACATTCTCAAACTTCCGCTGCATCTCTCTTGTAGCAGGACACATTCTCAAATTTCCGCTGCATCTCTCTTGTAGCAGGACACATTCTCAAACTCCCGCTGCATTTCTCTTGTAGCAGGACTCATTCTCAAACTTCCGCTGCATCTCTCTTGTAGCAGGACACATTCTCAAACTTCCGCTGCATCTCTCTTGTAGCAGGACACATTCTCAAACTTCCGCTGCATCTCTCTTGTAGCAGGACACATTCTCAAATTTCCGCTGCATCTCTCTTGTAGCAGGACACATTCTCAAACTTCTGCTGCATCTCTCTTGTAGCAGGACACATTCTCAAACTTCCGCTGCATCTCTCTTGTAGCAGGACACATTCTCAAACTTCCGCTGCATCTCTCTTGTAGCAGGACACATTCTCAAACTCCTGCTGCATCTCTCTTGTAGCAGGACACATTCTCAAACTTCCGCTGCATCTCTCTTGTAGCAGGACACATTCTCAAATTTCCGCTGCATCTCTCTTGTAGCAGGACACATTCTCAAACTTCTGCTGCATCTCTCTTGTAGCAGGACACATTCTCAAACTTCCGCTGCATCTTTCTTGTAGCAGGACACATTCTCAAACTTCCGCTGCATCTCTCTTGTAGCAGGACACATTCTCAAACTCCCGATGCATCTCTCTTGTAGCAGGACACATTCTCAAACTCCAATTGCATCTTTCTTGTAGCAGGACACATTCTCAAACTTCCGCTGCATCTCTCTTGTAGCAGGACACATTCTCAAACTCCCGCTGCATCTCTCTTGTAGCAGGACAATGGTCCTAGTAGATTTCTAGCAGGATGTAGAACAGAGAATGGAAATTCATTGTGTCACCATTTTAATGGCCCAACACATCCATCTTTGGTTGCAATTACTATATATAAAATGCCAATTCGTTTCAAGGGCATAAAGGGAAGCAAAGAATATTATCATCATGAAATGTCATGCATGTTGTAAGAGGTGGTTCAGAGACTTAAAGCTGGCTGTTCTATCCCACAGGTCAAAGTGATCTGAGAATCTTGCAAAAATGTGCAGATATTGCAGCTGAGCTGTAAACCATGATACAACAGACTGTATTATCTGGACTAAAGTCTTCTGCTAACAAGCAGGAATATGAGAATGAGCACAGAAGAATCTAAGAATAGTATTCTGTTGATGGGAGTCACATAACTCACAGTTACTGTACTGGATTCTTAATTGGGTGATCTGAGGTTCAATTCCCAGTTTAACTGAAAATAATTTTTAAATCACCACTAGTTCCTAGGTCAACCCAATCTAAGAAATTGGATACCAGATCTTTGGTGGAAAGTGAAGACATTGAGTGTGAGCTGACAACATTTTCTTGTGAAAAAAATTTCTATACCTCAAAATATGATTACATTTCTATACCTCAAAATATGATTACATTTCTATACCTCAAAATATGATTAAGTTTCTATACCTCAAAATATGATTACATTTCTATACCTCAAAATATGATTAAGTTTCTATACCTCAAAATATGATTGCATTTCTATACCTCAAAATAGGATTAAGTTTCTATACCTCAAAATATGATTACATTTCTATACCTCAAAATATGATTAAGTTTATATACCTGAAAACATGATTACATTTCTATACCTCAAAATATGATTAAGTTTCTATACCTCAAAACATGATTACATTTCTATACCTCAAAATATGATTAAGTTTCTATACCTCAAAACATGATTAAATTTCTATACCTCAAAATATGATTACATTTTTATACTTCAACATACATAATATTCAACAAGAAAGCATACACATAACTATATTAACAGCAAAATAATAGTAAAATAACTCATTACATTTAGAAGCCGCTAGATGTGCGTTCTGACATCAAACAACCATACACTGAACAAAGCATGCTTATATAAATATATATAAATACAGTAATTGTAGAAAATAACATTTTATAATGTCTGAACTAACATACATTCCTTCCAGATGGCTCACTATATTGTAGATTCTCAAAGTACCTCACAGTTAGTCATAATTGATGTATGAGAAATATAACTTACCAGCATCATCTCATTAACGGTTATTAACTTTAATCAGAGTTTAAGGTTATTAACTTTAATCAGAGTTTAAGGATTCCTGTATGAAGATTTTCCAGCTATGTCAATGATACATGTCAACGAATAAAGACTTTATGTATTGGTACAGAGATACTTAGGTTTTGCCAGTGTGGCAGCCCTGGACTTGGATTTCTAGTTCAGAGTGCAAAGAATAGGACCACTGTCATCTTTCCAGGTATGTCATAGGAGGTGACAGAGGAAAGTTGGGAATGGGCTGATAACCTCTCATCTGTGACAAAATTATTGTAATTGCATGTCTTGCCTCACTGCAGTATTTTTTCTAATGTCAAATGGTCCCTATGGATGATGGAGAGATGGAGCAAAGATTGCGCCTTTTTACTTTTGTGTCAGACTCCTAGGTGTTGAGGAATGCTAGGTGTGCCATCACTGTAGATGGGACTTTTGTGGCAGACTCCTAGATATCATGGAATGCTAGGTGTGCCATCATTGTAGATGGGACTTTTGTGTCAGACTCCTAGATATCAGGGAATGCTAGGTGTGCCATCACTGTAGATGGGACTTTTTATGTCAGACTTCTAGATATCAGGGAATGCTAGGTGTGCCATCACTGTAGATAAGTCAAAAGATCTGATGAATAAATGATGAACTAGTTGACCAAGACATATATACTGCACCCCCTGGCACGATGTGGTGGTTGAAACGTCTATTTGTGTGTGGGCTATTATGTGTGTTTTTATCCTTGTCACACATGCACAAATTACTAGATTTACTATATATAAACATACAAACGCATGTATGAATAAAAATTCAAATAAAGAAAGCAATAATAATATGATAAACTTTTCGAAATATTGAACATTGTTATTTATACAAGAGGCTTGACATAAGTCTTTACCCTAACCATGAAGAGGTTGGAGGAGAATGTGGACATTTATCCCATTTATAGCCCATTCCATTACTGGAGATCACTGATTTCTTCCCTATACACTGTATTAATCCTTGAAAGGGACACAGATTTCTTCTGTATGCACTGTATTAATCACTGAAGGGACACAGATTTCCTCCCTATGCACTGTATTAATCCTTGAAAGGGACACTGATTTCTCTCCAATGCACTGTATTAATCACTGAAGGGACACTGATTTCTCTTCAATGCACTGTATTAATCACTGAAGGGACACTGATTTCTCTTCAATGCACTGTATTAATCCCCGAAGGGACACTGATTTCTCTTCAATGCACTGTATTAATCACTGAAGGGACACTGATTTCTCTTCAATGCACTGTATTAATCCTTGAAAGGGACACTGATTTCTCTTCTATACACTGTATTAATCACTGGGACACTGATTTCTCTTCAATGCACTGTATTAATCCTTGAAAGGGACACTGATTTCTCTCCAATGCACTGTATTAATCACTGAAGGGACACTGATTTCTCTTCAATGCACTGTATTAATCCCCGAAGGGACACTGATTTCTCTTCAATGCACTGTATTAATCACTGAAGGGACACTGATTTCTCTTCAATGCACTGTATTAATCCTTGAAAGGGACACTGATTTCTCTTCTATACACTGTATTAATCAATCCTTGAAGGGACACAGATTTGTAATGGATGGGCAAAGTATGAATTTCACACCCTGACTGGTTTGTCTGATTTGGTGCATGGCACAAACACACTTTATTGACTAGATCTGCTACTCCAATGGTTTGTCAGAACAATGGAAAAATCAGAGGCCATGACTATGATAAGATGTCACAGGGAAAAACACCTACAGAAATACAGAAGATGGAAAAGGTGTTGATTCATGTTGTGGGGGAAGTAGGCACCATCTGAGTAGACTTGGTTCAAATCTCGTTTGTTGAAGTATAATTTTTCTTTAATAAAAAATCCTCCAGGCTTCCATATTATATAATTCATCTTCAGAGATACACAGGGATATGACACTGATGTTTGAGGAATTATGTGCTTTCTATGCTTTTGTAAAAAAAACTGGCATATGCAGCTTAAGTTTGGCTATTTCCATTGTTGATCTGCCAACACCAGGAAGACTATATAAAAATGTCAAGCTGTATATTCCTGTTAGGGAGTTACAGGAAAGGTTTTGAATTGAATGTGGGATAAAGGCCCCATGCCTGTGCTGCTGTCACATCAGTTCAGGGTGAGTTTTTTAATTCTCAAAAATTGTTGCAAGAGTAAAAAGAAATCATGAATCAGAATAGGAAAATGACCATTTCAGAGATATCTAGTTTAGTAAAACTGAGTGAAAGTACAGTTTTTAGAATTCAACATAACAGGCAAAACATGAGAAAAGTGTGTGCCCCCTGGGTCTCATTGAAATGTGAACAGAAACAAATGAGGTTTGATTGCTGTGGAAAGTTGCTCAAAATGTGGCAGTTGAAAAACATGTTGATGACTATACTGACTTGGGTTCGTCATTATGAACCAGAATCCAAAATGTATAGCATGTAGTTGATAAACCTGGGCTCGCCAACACACATCAAACCAAGAGCACAGATATCTGTAAGAGAAGTGATGCTGACTATTTTTTTAGGATGTTAAAGTTGTCAAATAGAAAGATTACCTGCCTCATGGAAACATGGTCAGTACTATTCAGACCTCCTTACTAAAATAAGGAAGACAGCGACAGAAAACGAGACATAATACACAATAAACTAATGTCTGCTTCAAGACAATGAGCACTCCCATAAAGCAAACGCTTGTGCTGCAAACAGCCAATGATTTGAATAATGAAATTCTCACCATATTCTCCTGATTTGACACAATCTCCCTCCCAAAAAAACAAACATTGAAGGTAATCATTTTGACAGTGATGAAGATGTCATGTTGGCTTGTGATAATTTTTATTGAAATGAAAGAGCAGATCAACTGGCGTCATGCGCGATTGTGGCACAGGGCAATGGCAATGATGTTTTGAACTCCATAAAAGATATAGCATGCAAGAGTGAGACTAGTGTGGATGATGATTCCTTTTCAATGTCCAGGATTAAAGATCAGGATTTGAAATGCAGTGTTGCTAAAAGTGAAAATTTTGGAGGGTGCAGAAGAATAATGGTCAACCAGCAGAGGACTGGTACTGTCAACAGAAGTGTAAAGGCGGATACACTCAGGGAGAGATTGAAACAACTATGGACATGTCCAGTTTGCAGTGATGATGATCCAATAACTAACTAACCAACCAACCAACCAACTAACTAACTATTTGCTTTATTAGAAAAATAGGCAGTTTTGTTCTGAAGGTCTTTTAAAAGGTCATGCAGAGATGCATAAATTCAGGTGGTGGCTACACTGCGAATAAATAAATATTGTACTAAATTTCAACTTTCTTCTCCTACTCTATCATGGTCATGACAAGTTTCTTGTAGGTTATTTCAAACGAGCACACAATTTATATACACAGATTAGCTTCTCCTCTTTCCAGCAGCATTAGAAAGATACAGAACAAATTAGCACTATAAAGTAAAACATTTGTAAAATATAAATTTACAATAAAGCATAATACAATAATAATAACAACAAATAATAAGGCCCATGGTCTATCAGGGCAATAAGACTGCCACCTTGGAAATATCATCACAAAAAAAAATATTAAAAAAAATAAATACTTCAATGAGAGCATTTTAGAATTTCACTTGGTGGTGGCCATCACGTCTCCAAAACTTCCCTAATCTGCACAAAGATCTAACAAAACTGTCATACAGTGCCATTTTACTTGAAATCTTCTGGAATAAATTATAGATTGGATTATGGATTATCTCCTATCTACTCCGTCCTTAGATTTCTTCTCTTGATTTTTCTATACAATGGCTAATATACTTGCTATCTACACTCAGGTGAAAGTAGAGTTTCACATAAGCTGCTAAGTGTGTGCATATGGCGGGGCATGTTTCAATTTATAATTCAAACCAAGGTGTGCTGCTAGGTTGCATTGTATCCATAGATATTTGTGGATTGTATTTATATTTGTACAGTGTATCAATTTGTAGAGTGTATCCGTATTTATTGAATGTATTTATATTTGTACAGTGTATCAATTTGTAGAGTGTATCCGTATTTATTGAATGTATTTATATTTGTACAGTGTATCAATTTGTAGAGTGTATCCGTATTTGTTGAATGTATTTATATTTGTACAGCGTATCAATTCGTAGAGTGTATCCATATTTGTTGAATGTATTTATATTTGTACAGTGTATCAATTTGTAGAGTGTATCCGTATTTGTTGAATGTATTTATATTTGTACAGTGTATCCGTATTTGTTGAATGTATTTATATTTGTGGAGCATATCTATATTTTGTATATTCTTCTGATGCAGGCACATGATTGATGATAGTTAAAATTATCACTCATGTGTTGCTGGGATAAAAAAATAGGAGTAAAGAATAGCAATACTATGATCTGCCATGTATGTCATAAGAGATTACTAAGGAGATTTTGAAGTGTGGGCTTGGCTGTCCTACAGTGGTCAAAGTTACACAGAATCTATGCTATAAACCAGGGGTTCTTACAATTTTCAGATGGCAAGCACTGCCCATGTATAGTTAGTGCTCGCAAGCACTTTATAATTCACATGGCGAGAGAATGTTCATATGAAAGCACCAAAGTAAGTGCAAGCAACAGGTTGAAAATATCTGCTGTAAACTGTGGATTTGTTTAGTAAAAAAGCACAAATATCACAGGGGAGCTGCAAACCATAATGTCCTTTCCAACTGTGGGCTACATCCTGCCATTCTGCAGTAGTTTGAGAATGAACACATTTGATCTTATAAACCAGATTTATTTTTGTGGAGGGGGGAAAACAGATAAATGGAATCACAAATGGGCAGTGGGGAAGAAAAGAGTGGGAACCACTGGGCCACTAAGAAGTAAACATGGGAAAACTGGGTTGCCAAGAAGAGAAGACTGAGAACCAATGGGCCATCATGAAGAAAAGAATTGGAACCATTAGGCCACCAAGAAGAAATGACTGGGAACCACTGGTCAGCCGAGAATAAAAGATTTGGAACTACTGGCAGTCTTATATAATCTGTGAAACTCACCTGGGCATCCACCTCCACCTGGACCCCTAGCAGGAGTTTTACCATCAATGCAACAGCCAAAATCAGTCTCAGTGCAATGCTTAATTAGACTTGAATCTAAATGGAGAAATAAGACAGAAATATATATCACTTTGTCTCTAGTAGAAGAGGCAGTATATTGTTTTTATTACATTGTATGCTAATAGTTATGATGAAGTAATCTCTAGTGCTACTCTAGTGTAGTATTTTCATGTGCAGAATTTTCCTTGATTCTTCTTCTTGATTCTTGATTAGAAACTAGCTTCACAACACGTGGGGCATTCCCATAAGTGCTCCACCTTCCGTTCTAGCAGCCATCACAGTGTATGTAGACTCAGTCTCAGTCAGGTGTTTGTGTGTGATCTTCAGAACTTTCCAAAAAATGTACTTTTCCTTCCCTCACCTCTAGATACTGCCATTTCTAACATTTTTTCCTTGTTGGTGCCCAACTTCTCTGTGAAACATGGTTTATCAACAAATAGAAAAACAACATGACCTCAGTTGCCAGAAGGAGGATCTGTTAAACATTGTTACATTGTTTTCACTAACAGATCCCAGCTGTGCTCAATTCTTTCCACAATGACTTTCTCCCTGCGCTGATTCCTTTGCTTGTCCTACAAAACAAAGAGATCTTTCATGGTACAGGCATTTTATTGGCACCAGAAAATATATACTGCATGGATGGGATAGTTGATGTGTATTGGAGCTTTGTGATTTCAAAGTAAAATAATTATTAGCAATGAGGGGATAGAGATCTTCCCCAAAACAGTAAACTTGTCAATAATAGTCAGAAAGAGGAACAAGCAACTCGTGCATAGCAGCTAAAAAGTCAATAGTAATAATAACAATAATATAATACCATTATCATGTGCTTGCCCCTGGGTCAATAATTGATTGCCGCAACATCTGAAGTACTGTGTATCAGCTCCACTGTTGACTTTCTACCATGCCACAATGGTAAACTATGCAGTGTATTCTCTCTTTGCTGTCCTCCGTCTATTTTTCTCTTCTCATGATGTGACCAATGAATGTGGACTGTTTCCTATGTTGATAAGTAACTTTCTTTTGGTGTTAATCTCTGTATTACATCCTTGTTTCTTTTCTGGCTGTCCATGGGATTCTCAGCATTCTTTTGAAGTTTCACATTTCTGTTGCCTCTAGTCTCCCTCTTGTTTCTGTATTTATTCTCCATGATTCACTCCTATATGACAGAAGTGGCTTTATGTAGCTTTGAAGAACTATTTTCCTTACTTCTATTGATAGTGGCCTGTTGCACAATATATTTTCATGTTGTGCACATCTTACAAACTCCCGCTGGATCTCTCTTATATTTCCTGCAGGATGTAGCCCAGAGAATGGTAACTAAATGTTCAGTATTTTTACCTATTCAATTGAGTCGTGAAATTCTGTAGTCTTATATAAATATGCCATAATAAGCCTTATAATAGACAGAGAAACCCCATCCCGATCAAAATAGTTACAAGCTTTCATATGTACTCAGTGAGGCATCTTTGGTAAAATTGATAGTGACACATACAGTGGCGAAAGGTCAAACAAGTTTGACCATGGATAGCCTTTTGGTCACAAGCGCACAGTACAAGCAATTCTTATATATAGATTGCAACGTATGACGAGCTTATAAGACTGAGGCCTTAGTGACTCGATGAACATGATCCGCAAAGTTGAAGTGGGAGTTGTCCACCAACATTGGGTGGAGTTATTGTTACAATCTATGATCAGAAAAATTATCTTTATATTCGTGTCAAGACATGCAGATGTTGTGGGTCTAGCATGAGCGAGTCGATACACTGGTGAGCCTTGCCATAATGTCAATAGGTACATCAATGGATCAATCTGACTAGTTCATGCACTAATGGGCGTCCTCCGCTCAGATTTTCAAAAGTGTGAATCATGGTTACTCTCAAGACTGCACGAAATTCGTGTAAAATTCAGAACAGCCCATAAAGAGAAATATGGTAGATATACGAAGAGACTGATACATCAGAATCGAACTGAAACTATTAGACAGTACACTCTGATGATTTATTGAGATGGGTTAATGATAACTGACATTGAAGCAACGCATAAACAAAGCAACAACAAAAGCCAGGAAGATGTTAGCTATCCTAAGAAAACAAAGTGGAACCACATGGGGAGCCAGTGGGAATATACTCCGTAAAGTTTAACAGAAAGGCATAAAACCACACCTGAAATATGGTTCAGCTGCGTGGTGTCCTGCATCAAATACCACATTACAAGATCCAGATAAAGTGCAAAACCAGGATAATGTTCGGAGCAATGAAATCAACACCCATAGTAGAGATGCAGAAAATTGTAAGAATGCAAACACTTTGCAAATGCAGAGACACAAAGGCCAAGGTACTAATACAAGCAGAAAAGTTGCAGTGTATGCTAAGTCATCCAATGAAGGAAAGATTCTAAAATTCTAGCAATGGGTGACTGAAAAGAAGCAGCTTTATCCACCAAATTAAACAACTTCGTAGACAACTTACAGACCTACCTGAAGTTGACAGCCCCTTAAGGTCTGTACCAGAACAAACGTCTTGGAGTGAAAGGTATGGAATACCAATATACATTCAGAGCCACATAAAAGGAATACCGGTACTAAGCAAGGATGAACAGAACAGTGTGCAGTGAAAGTCACTCTCAGTTTCCTGGACGAGGAATATCCACAAGACTTATGGGTCAGCACAGAATGCAGTGAGGAATGAAGGTGCAGGTGTATTTATAGAATATCCACAAAAGCCTAGAGATATAATCAGAACACCAACAGGAAAAGTATGCAATAATTATGATGCAGAAATCCAGGCAATTAGGGTGGCAACTGAAAAACTGCTGAACTCCAACCCTTGCCCACAGTCCGTGGCATTCCTGACAGATGCAAGGTCACTATGCGATACCAGGAAATGAAAAAGCAGACGAACTGGCTAAGGAAGGTGCTGCCAAAGACCAACCAGATATACCAATCACCTACCATCAGAAAAAACTGATGATCAAGTCAATAAGAAAGCCACAAACATCAACACAAGATGATTATGAACAGATCAGAACAAGTTATAATTCTACGCCTCAGAACGGAACACAACCGACTCCGCAGTCACATGTACACAAAGTTCAAGATCGCAATACAGCCATGTGTACACATGGACAGGCAACCCAGAGTACCAAGCATATACTTCAAGAGTGTTCTGAGTATGAAATGCCGAGGCAGATTTTTTGGCCAGAAGAAACAACACTGGAATCAAAGGTCACTGTATGAACTACAAAAGACAGAGTTTTATTCAGGAGACAGAATTACAGATATAGACATGTTTCAAGTGAATGAAAGAAGAAGAAATTGAGATGGGAATTGCAGCACATATGCACACGTCCTAGGTGTGCTGATGATAACCTTCACTCGTAACACATAACTCAATAAAGCATTGTCAAAAATATACAAATACTAACATACCCGGTAGTTTTGAAGTCAGATGTGTCTGGCCATTGGCACAATTAAAATGGCGATATAACAAATTTCAGTTTTGGACTACATTCTGCTAGAACTCTAGTAGGACCATTGTCCTGAGATTTTAAGACAGATCTAGCAGGAGTTTGAGAATGAATGCTGAAGAAGAAGAAAAAGATGATTTCAAATTGATGACTCAACAAAGGTAAGAATTAACTTCATACTCTGAGAATGAACGAAGAAATACATGTACTCACCCTCTCTGCAACATTTAGAAAACTGCTGTGTGATATGACAATAGCTTCTTGGTGGGCACCCGTCTTTACCTGGACCGCAGTCATAGTCACGTCCAGTGGCTGAATTGACTAATGGTGGAGCTCCATCACATGCTTCTTGTTCATCAAATCCTATGGAAGTAAAGGATTGCAAGACAAAATCAAACTGGAAACAACATACAGATTACCAGATAAATGAAGTATTATGATTTAAAAACAATCAACAAAATCAAATATGGTACAGTATGGTATAGACAAAGTGCCTACATTCCAATTTTTTGATATTATGCGCAGTTCCATTACAACTTTGGCTGAGCATGGTCAGCTTTCGTGACGCCACTATGATTAATTTAAAAAGAGATTGAAAAGTTGCCAAGACTGCCGCCTGATGAATTGTGCTATGCACTGAGAGCTCTCCCCGGGTAGGCTCTGTGTAGCATACAGATTGATGCATAAAATAACTGTACAATTTGTCATTATCTATATTTCATTTCGTTAAATATTGTAGAGCAGTCAACAAGATTATAAGCAATACAGATTGTTTAGTCAAATTTTTAGTGAAAATGGTGAGGAATTCAACCGTTTGCTGCTTCATACAGAAGTTCGTTGGCTTTCAAAAGGTATGTGTCTGAATTGATTTTACAATTTGTTTGATTCTATAATAGAATTCATAGAAAATAGAGAGATGGATTGACATCCAGCCTGATTACATCCAAAAATTACATCACTTATTTGACAGACTTATATAAAATATTTAAGGAAGTCAATCTATAATTACAAGGAGATGAATGGAATTTAATAAAAAAATCAAAAATCATTATTGCCGCTTTGTGGGGAAACTTCTTATGTTCAAGTTGAATATAGGCTGAGGGGAATATAGCCACTTTTCAAATTTATCAGCAGTGTCTCTCAAAAGGAAGATTTACTTGCATACTTCCAACACTTGGAGGTTCTCAATGCTGGTTTCAATGTGCAATTCATGGATATTCTAAACATGAATATACCAAATTGGGTTCTAGATCCTTTCTCATATCCACACACAGCAGGATCATCAAATTTAGAAGAGGAACTCATAGAACTGGCAACACATTAGAAACTAAAATTAAAATTCTGTAGTAGTACCAAAAGTTATAGCTTCAGAAATCAATACCAACACCTATACCGTGGATTATGGGAAATGGTGCAGCAATTATTAATTGCATTTCCATCTGCTTATTTGGCTGAGCGTGGGTTTAGTACTGTAGCAAATTTACTTTCTAAGAAAAGGAACTGATTACATATAACTCAGCATGGCGATTTACGACTGCTTTTAATAACAGTTGAACCAAATATAAATATTTTTTAAAAATGCATCAAGCTCATCCTTCACATTAATTTGTTATTTTTACTTTATAAGTTTGCAATGAACAATTTTGTAATATATTGATGATGTTTTAATTATTACAATAAGATTTTTACTAATGTAATGCAATATCTTCATATGTATTCCAAATTTTCATATTTAATCCATTGTATGAAACTGTTCATAATGTATATGGGTTATATTCCTTTACAATCGGTATAGCAAGTTTGGGAGCCTATGGTATGCTCTAGAGGAAGTACACTGGGTATGAAAGAAAGCTCTAGAGGAACCACCTCACTGCATATAAGAAGCAAAATCGAACTGCTCATATTTCATGGGGATCTTGACAAACAATCAAACAAACCATAAGACACCAATCAAAGACAAGCTAAATACCATCGCAGTTGTCCATATTTTGCTCTGTTAGGATCTGCCGTTTATTACAGGACTGAATCAGCATTATGCACCTACTGCCGTAAATATTCCCGTCAGAACCACATACTGGCTGCCTGTAAAATATGGATTCCATTTTAGACTATTTAGTCAATAACCTCCCATTCGGTGACTTAATCAAAAGCTCCCACTTACTAACACCTATGTTTCAAAAGTTCTCACTAACAACTAATGTTTCAAAAGCTCCCACTCACTAACATCTGATGTTTCAAAAGTTCTCACGCACTACAACTAATGTTTCAAAAGCTCCCACTACTAAAACCTGATGTTTCAAAAGTTCTCACGCACTACAACTAATGTTTCAAAAGCTCCCACTACTAAAACCTGATGTTTCAAAAACTCTCACTCACTAACAACTAATGTTTCAAAAGCTCCCACTCACTAACATCTGATGTTTCAAAAACTCTCACTCACTAACAACTAATGTTTCAAAAGCTCCCACTACTAAAACCTGATGTTTCAAAAGTTCTCACGCACTACAACTAATGTTTCAAAAGCTCCCACTACTAAAACCTGATGTTTCAAAAACTCTCACTCGCTAACAACTAATGTTTCAAAAGCTCCCACTCACTAACATCTGATGTTTCAAAAACTCTCACTCACTAACAACTAATGTTTCAAAAGCTCACACACCCTCTGCCTCTCTTGTGTTGTTAATTTCAGTTAGTGACATCTTTTTGTACCACAGTGAAAACCTATCTAGAAATTTCTCTCTTCTTCTGTTTCTTCTCCCCTTGATCTTTCCAGTCGTTACTAAATGTTCACGTTTTGCTTTTCTCATCAAATGCCTTAAAAATCAGGACTGTCTGCTTCTAATTTTTGCTATAATTTGTCTTTTTATTCCAGCATCTCTGAGGACATCTACATTAGTTTTCTTGGCTGTCCATGGAATTTTCATCATTCTTCTCCAAACTATATCTCATCTGCCTCTAGCTTATCTTAAGCTCTTTTGTTTACCTCCATACTTTGCATCCATAAAAAAGGATTGGCTTAATATAGCATCCTAGAACTTGAACATTGATACCACTTCGTTTCATAGAATGTGTCTCATCTTTTGAAATTATGATTTGGCCTACACTATAGATAGGAAGCACTGAGGCAGTATTATAGAAAAAAATCATAATTCAGCAAATTAGATTTCAACCAGATCCGTTCAGATGGTACCTAGCATTATGATTTCAACCAGATCCGTTGAGATGGTACCTAGCATTATGATTTCAACCAGATCCGTTCAGATGGCAGCTAGCATTATGATTTCAACCAGATCCGTTCAGATGGTACCTAGCATTATGATTTCAACCAGATCCATTCAGATGGTACCTAGCATTATGATTTCAACCAGATCCGTTCAGATGGCAGCTAGCATTATGATTTTAACTCACAAAGGGGAGCTAGTTAGTTAGTCATCAGATTATCATCATGACACTCTGGACAAGTCCATATGTGCTCCGATTTCATATTCAATATGTCCTTCAGTATGTGGTAACTAACTGTTATAGTTCTGTGTTGATTGATGATTCTTCTTTTGATTCCTATATGCTGCTAATTTTTTGCAACACCACGCTTCATTCCAAGGTCCTGCAATCTAGCCGTAGATACAGAAAAAGAAATACACCCTATATCTTCCAACTGGTTCAATTCCATGATAGCATTCAACATATCAGCACTGTCTACTGAGCTGCCTCTAGTCACTTCAACACCCACATGTCCAGGTACAAAAAAAGAGATAACAACTGTGATAATGTATTATTGTCACTTGTAACTTATATAACTAACAAATAATAAAACTAATGTCAATGAGAAATAACAAAAAAAAAACAAGGAACAAGGACTGTTTGAATTTAGTATTGTGATATGATCATAGGCAGTGCCATCCATCATGTGCTATAATGTGTTCTTGATAAAGGTCTTTTGGTCAAAACATCAATATCTGTATGTTTTGTTTATCAACATCTATTTGTTTATTCTTGCAGTAATTCAAAAAACTTCATTACTCTTTTGTTTTCGGTGAAGATAAATAAGGTGGACTTCTTTTTAATTCATTCTCAAACTTCAAATGTATTCCAGAGAATGGAATGCTTTGTGTCATGGTTCTGACTGCAATATTTACATCTTTTGGCAGAATACATCCAACATCAGCATATTTGTTGGTTTCCTTTGGCCTCTAAGAAGGGACAACCAACTCCACCTCCAATTTATTTAGTAGCCTCTTATGATATGTATTACATGGCAACGTTTCCATTCTGTGCTCTTTTTTCATGATCAGGTAACATAACGGCTCTGTTGCAAGGTGGTTCGAACACATCTCAGACAACCAAGGTAGCACGTTCAAACCCAGTTGCAAGAAACTGCATCTGGATTGTTCAGAAAGCAATGACAACCTACTGAACATATTTATAATGCCTAGAAAATCATTACACCCAAAAATGATTGGTTGATTAATAATAATAATAATAATAAGAAGACCCATAAACCCATAACCCTTCAGAGCTGTAGGGATGTCATACTGTAGACATCAGCACAAATTGCTCTCCAAACTTTGCTATCTTCAGCCAAAAGAGAAGTGTGGAAAAATCATGCCCACACTGCTTCACAAATTTCAAGTGTTTCTTGCCATTGGTTGATTGCAATACCATTAATAGGGTATGCTACCAACTATAACACACCAGTGATAAGGAAAATGGGAGGGGGGAAGGGAAGAAGGTTAAAAAAAATGCAGACGAGTATGTAAATTAAAATGATCTAAAAAAAAAACAAGAGACTTTTGTTGCACTTACCGCACAGCCTTACATTGAAATTTGCAAGAACATTTGTTATGCAATCCTGCAAGTTCGCAAATGCCACCATATTTGATGCAGTTATCTTGAGTACATGTTTTAGGTTTAGTAAATGTAGCAAGCGTTTCTTCCATTTCATCGTCTGAATTCACATCATTCCCACTGATGTCGCTGTCTAGAAAAAGCTTTTATCAGTTATTGCATGATCAATTAATGAAATATCAGTCAAGCTGGTTTTCAGAGCTCATGTGTCCAGACAGATGCGATAGACAAGACGGACATTTTGAACTCTCTATGTATGCATCTTTTGGATAAGGACATCTTTGTGGATGAGACTTATTAAAAGGTTGAAGATAGTGGGAGACTGCAGTAAAACTTTGCACCAAATGGTAAGTAAATATTGAAGACAAAATATAAAAAGTGTTAAAATAGCAATTTCACATTGAACAATATACAGGATCAATGCTTCCACCAAAATGTCTTTATCAAGGGAGGGACAGAATGGAACTATAAAATAAAATTGAGACTCTCTGTGCGACATATTCTTTACACAATGGTGTCCTCACTGTAAGCTGCTTAGCCTTTTCCAGTTTCATATTCAGAAGGTCTTCAATATCATATTTTCATTGTAGTATTGGTCTGCCTCTTGTTCTCTTTCTGGAACTTTTCCCTCAACAATTAATCTTTCTAAACAATTGTGACTTTTTATATTTCTAAAATATGTTTACTTGCATTTTTTTAAATCGCTTTGAGGAGTTGGTCGTCTTATATTTTCAGGTCTTTCCAGACGTCAGCATTGGTTTATCTTTCTGTCCATGATATTCTTAGGACTTTTCTATAATATTTCATTTTGAATGCCAATATTCTCTTTTTCATTGTGGATGTTATTGCCTATGTCTCACAACCATACGTTGTCAATGGAAAAATATAGCTTCTTAGTAGTTGTACCTTTGTTATTCTGTTTGTTCCTTGACATATATTTTTCATCTGTGATGTTTTTTGTAACAGAGACTACATGCAAGCAATGTAGTGTTTTTTTAGTTTTGTTTTCCATACCTGTCAGTTTGCATGACATTGCTTGTACATAGTGGGTACATTTGATTTTGTAGTTCCATTCTGTGTTTGTGTGTCCCTACCTTGATAAAGATCTTTCGGTTAAAACATCGATCCTGTGTATTGTTCAATGTCAAACTGGTATTTAACTCTTTTTAAATAAAAAAAAAATATTTACTTATTTAAAGAATTGAAAGTGTTTGGCTTTTACTAGGAAGATAATGATAATATGTACTTTATGAGCAAAACTGAAATCCAACAGGTAAATCCAGGAATAGAGTAATGATGTTTTGCTAATCACTCAAGACACATATAATAACACACTTAAATCAATGTTTCAACCAAAAGGCCTTTATCAAGAGAAAAATTAAAACACAACAGAAAACAGACAGTTAGGATATGGACATTCACATATTACACATGCCAATGTAAAGGTCCATATCCTTACTTTCCATTTTCTGCTGTATGTTTTAATTTTGGGCTTGGTAAAGGCCTTTTGGTCAAAACATCAATTTGTGTGTCTTATTATGTGTGTCTTGAGTGATTAGCAAAACTTCATTACCCTATTCCTGGATTTACCTGTAGAAGATAATGGAGGTGTAGGATATGGAAGACACACAATCAATGGCTACAGGAACTATAAGCACCCATATCCTTCATTATTTGCTAAAAGAGGCAGAATTTCTCTATGGGGATGTCCAGAGTGTACTACAGTCAGATCAGAAAATCATTAATCACTAATATCTTTTATAATAAATGAATTTTTGATCATGTGTTTGCTAGAGCTCGAAGGGGAAGCAAAGAATAGCAACACTGTTACTTGTTATGCATGTTGTAAGATGAGACTAAGGTGGTTTTGGGGATGGAGTTGGCTGTCCCATCCCAAAGAGGATCAAAGTAACCCAGAAGCCATGATGAAGACAGATGTATCAGGCTAAAAGACACAGATATCACAGCAAAGCTGTAAACCATAAAACAGTGCTTTCTGCTTCCTGAACTACATCCTGCAAATCTGTTTTTATGATCAAATGCAGAAGAAATATATACTTAAAGTGAACAAGTTTACAATAAATGCATGCTTAAAAATAATCACATTGCACATAAATGATTACAATTTCACAATGAAATAATTACATCAAATCAATACTTGTAGCAAACAAATGCAACATTAAAAAAAATTACATTTAGTTTATCACAATGAATGTATAATATTTTAAAATCATAAAAATTAAAATCAATTTATATTCAGAAATGAAATTACAACAGCTACACATAATATAAAACATTTTGTCATTATAAACTTTGGTACTTAGAAGGAATGTGTATGCAAAACATAGAAAGTGTTCCAACTGGCATTCCATTGAAAATGTAGTTCACGTGATTGATGAAATACATGTGATTTGATTAGATTGCCATGAAATGACTTTATGCTTGGTAACCAATTCTAGTAGATATTTTGCAGTCTTCTTCTCGTTAACAGTTTAAAAATTCTACACAGCAAATACTTTGCAGTGAAAGGGTGCAAGTCTAGGTTTTTACAAGAAGCTAATGAAAACACTAACCACTCGTTTGTGTATATATGTATGTTCCTGTTAGGTAAGGTAAAGGTATATCCCATGACAGCAACCTGCCATCGGGGATAAAGATAACTCTTCATATACTAAGCTGTAGCAACTATTAGATGGGGTCGCCAGTTTCCTTCCTTGCTGTCTTTAACTCATGCGTCTGTTACTAATTTAAAGCTGGTTCGACTGTTAATATTACTGGGTCAACAAATTTCATTGAATAATTTACATAATAACACTAAATATAAATATTGCAAGGAGTCGTTTAGGAAATTCCCAATGGAAGGGCAAATCCCCACTATGTCATCAATGGGAACACTTTATATGTTCTGTACATACATTTCTTCCAAGTACCCAGACTTCAGCAGATATAAGTCTGTAATGTTAACTTCTACAAAAGATTGTGGATACTTGAAATACTAAACTTGAAAAAGTGACAACATTGGTTACTAACAAAGACAGACTATTAGAATTCAAAAATCTAAATAAGAGGTGTGAAAATATGGTTGAAAAGCACCATCAACTACAGAACAACATTCTTGTATGAAGAGAAACCACTTACCCCCTGAGCCAGATATCAAATCACTCTCACATTCACCAGGTTTTGCAACCTCAATGAGTGTTCTTTGGTCACATGAATATTTGCGCATCTCACACTCATTTTTATAAGATCGTTCGTCAGTTCCACAGACTGGTTCATGAACTGTTGGGCAGAATACCGGGCAGACACATATGCCATTCTCGCATTTAGCGTTGAACTCACAAATGATGCCTTTACATTTATCTAGAGGAAGAGAAGTCAACTAGGAGTGAACTTTAGTTAAGTAACCACCATCATCATCATATCAACATTTCAGTGCATAAAGGTACCACGTTAGAAACAGCAACATATAAAATCCTACCATAGCTCTATACTCTCAGTGCCTTGTTTAAATGTGGAGAAATTTAATAATGTTATCTACAATAAATATGTGTGTGTTTTGAGCCAGAGATTGTGATGCTAGATTCACTACCACGGAGCTGCGTTATTTGTACCTTACGGTCCAGCACATACAATTTCAGCATGAATTGCATGCTGTATAAAATGATTAAAGAGGGCTGAAAAAGGGATTCATTGCCATATAACATAAAGTCAGTCGCCTGTGTGTTGCCGGGGCGCGAAAGGGGAGCAAAGAATAGCAACACTATTTACCTTCCACGCATGTCGTAAAAGACGACTAAGGAGGTTATGGGATGGAGTTGGCTGTCCCATACCATATAGGGTCAGTGACCCAAAGCCATGCTGAAATCGGACGTGTCAGGCCAAAAGGAGCAGATATCGCAGCAATGCTGTAAACCATGATGCAACGCATTCCATTCTCCGGACTACATCCTGCTAATCTGCAGGAGTTTGAGAACAAACGCAGAAAAAGACGATAAAGTCAGTGGGAACCATGGTAGTGTTAAGTCATTTGCCCGCCAACCAACAGACCTTGGTTTTAAATTCATTCAAAATTATCACTTATTTGCGGTTTGAAATAAAAATTACTCCAGAGGCTCACCCAGCCACAAGGAAGTAGGATGATGATGATGAAGTAATCCCTTTAGCTGTGAAAATGTAGCTCTGATAGCAATAACCTTTCTGACAAAAGCACAGGTCCTTTTCAGTTGAGTAACTGAGGCAATACCTGAGCTCATATAAGGTTTGTTGTCTCAAAGGCATGGTTGTGTTAGGAGATTTATGGATGCATGTTTAGTCACCAAAGGGAGGCATTCCAGCGTGCCAGAATCCCAGTATCTATACATCCTGCCAGAAGAGCAGCATACATATCTGAACCAATTAGTTCATCATTTTTCTGTCAGATCTGTTGACCCATATGCAGCGATGACGCATCTGTTATTCCCCATCACCTAGGAGTTTGCCACAAAAGGACAATGAGGACATATGCTTTGGGAAGGCTGAGGAATTACACCATGCTACTAATCAAGTGCAGTGGGTGTCATTAATCAGATGATTTCTGGTCAGCCACTGATTAGGCAGCTGTGCACTTATGGAAAAGCCATGTGCTAGGATGCTGGTTCATAACTCAACTTACCCTTATACAAAGTAAGTGACACAAAAGTGTCATTCTGAAACCGGATCTGTTGTGTCAAAAAGTGCATAATCAGCATTCAATCTGCAAACTATGATGCAAACTCAGCATTCAATCTGCAAACTATGATGCAATGCATTTCACTAGTCTCTGGGCTACATCCTGCTAGCTAGCAGACATTTGAGAACAAATGCATAAAACATCTTAGTTCCTTCAGGGTAAAAAAAAACAACAGTGGAAAGGACAGAAACCAGTGTTCTCTAGTTCAAGCAATGTGATGCTACTGTGTGTCGTTCTTGCATGTTATTAAAACTCTGATGGTTGTTCTATATATAGCAATAGCCATCAATCACAGGAGATGACAGCTGCTTCCAGCTTGTGTTATTACATCTATATAAGTGCAGAGATCTTTCTTCTTCTTTTGCATTTTTCTACAATGTAATCTGGAGAACTAAATATGTTGTGCCATGGTTTACAGCTTAGCTGTATTATTCACTCCTTTCAGCCTGGTACATCCAACTTCAGCATAGATTCTAGGTCATCTTGACCCTATATGCGATGGGACAGCCAACACCATCCCAAAACCTCCTTAGTCATCTCTTACTAGATGCATGGCAGGTAAACAGTATTGCAATTCTTTGCTCTCCTTTTGGGATGATGTTGAGTCTCTTTAGAGACACCTTCAGAATCCTTCAAGCATTTCTTCTGTCCACAGACCAGACATTTTCCCTTAAGCTCACCATACATCAGCTGTATGTATCAGTTGTTTGACGATGTGTTTTTTAGGCATGCACACAACATGTCCGGCCCATCTCCAGCATTGTATTCATACTTAGGATATGAACTAGCAAGGACTTCAGTAACAGGTACTGTAACTTGCTACTTTATTCTGAGAAATTTGTGGATGCAGCATGCAGCATGTGTGAATGTGATTTAGCACTCTGGTATGTCTGCTGTACACTGTCCAGGTCTCACAATGTAATCATCACAATGTCGTGTCTGCTGTACATTGTTCATGTTTCACAGGCGTATAGCAAGATAGTCAGCACAATATAATAATATATAGTTGGTAGCTTATCCTATTTAGGACGTAGCCATCAACCCAGTATTTTTTGGCTGTTCTGTTTTTCTAGGCAATATAAATACATTAAGTAGTTTTCCATTAATTTCTGAATAGTTCTGAGTAATCTGAACTAACGAAACTAATGTTTCCATATCTTCTTTGAAAATAAAAATAATTTCCAAAATTTCAAAATTACTAGAAAAACAATCCACAAGAATTTCATTAACTACTATAACAGACTTTAAATTTTGTAGTTACCGGTAGGCTAATGCCCTTCCGTTCCCACACATCTGCATGCAGTCCATCAAATGCAACAGTTACTGTTAGATGCCATGATTGATTTTTGCAGTCATTCCGTCTGCCCTGGCATACAACTGAAATACCGAGTAGGTGAATCTGTTGACTTGTGGGAGACAGTTGCTATTGACCTTAAATGGTTGTTCTGAGAAGAGTTTCTCTCGTTCTTCTTCTGTTTCTTTTGAAATCTGATATCAACGTTAATACTAGTAGTAGAAGTCTATTTTCATTTATTATAAGTAAATGTACATAAAATTTGGTGCATGGCAGAGAAGTTAGAGCATTGGTCTCACATCTGTGAGATCCAGGGTTCAACTCCAGGTAAGGACTGGGTTTTTTCTGTCGAAGTCTGAATGGAGAAACAGGATTATTTTATTCTTTCAATAAATTCCTATACCTAACTTATTTCTAATTAAATTTATAAAGTCATTTCATAACCAAACTAACAAAAATAAAACACTTAGATATCATTAACCTTTGATTTAATCTTGATTAGATCTAAGAATATTTCTTGAATCATTTCACAAATAATGTGATGTAAATTTAATGCATGATGTATATACCTAAAGTTGCGTTGTCATTTCATAACGAAACTAATGTTTCCATATCTTCTTTGAAAAAAAAAATAATTTCCAAAAATTCAAAATTATTTAAAAAACAATCCACAAGATTTTCACTAAAAATGGTTTCATTTCAACTTGATGTGGGTTGATTGGTAATTTTTTAAAATTTTAATAATTTTCCTGTATTTTTTTGTTTGCACACAAGCTTGTTGAAAAGAAAGCTAGATTTGCTTGCAGTGTTGCCACTCTATTTTCCCAGAAGAGAAATCAAAATTAAAACTTTTTATTTTAGTTACAAAATTGTTTAATGACGGTTGCAAATCCGCTAGCATGTCATTCAGTAGAGTACAATTGAATGTGAGTTTATATTTGCGCTGATGGTGTGGAAAAGGTTAATAACAATACATACCGCATGTGCCAGTTGATGAAATTGTTAAAAACTTCTTGGTACGGCATGACTCTATTCTGAGATTGCACTCGTTCGTGTAAGTTACACCATCATTACCACACACAGGAGAATCAACCTGGTAGAAATGTAATAAATCATCAGATTAAGGAGCATTTTAAATGTCTTCTGCTGAAATTTTTCTCAGACAATGACCACACTTATCCTAATCTCAATAAAACCAGACTTTAGATACGCATAATCCACACCAGAACAGCCACAAAACTACAAGAAAACTCTACACATAGACCACCAAGTAAGTCCACATCTATGCCAAGTACCTCAATAAAAAGTCCTTAGGTTTCCAGAAAAATACCATGTAAATTGCTGGCGAGCTTGGTCACAGTTTCAAAGGGTATAGTCATGGATCATTCTGACACAATGAACCGAAGAACCATATCAGTTCTGAAGATTTTAGGAATTGTGAGTCAGAATTGTTCTCCGAGATTGGTGTAAAGATTGGAACGGCCCAAAAAGGGAAACATAATAGATATACGAAGCTGACAAATCAACACCAAACTGTAACTGTGAGATGCTATACTCTGATGGATTTATTGAAACAGGAATCGGAGAACTTTTGGATTTGTCTGGTGCGCACTGATAAATCATATAGCTAATACTTTGTGAATGAAATTCAACTACTGTTGAATATCTGGAATATTTTCTTGGTGATAAATTCAATGACAGTTGAATGTGCTACGATAATTTAGTAATACTCTAACCGTAGCAATAGTATTATGAAAAATAGCGCATTCAGGATAGTAAATCATTCCAAAATGGCTGTGCCCACAAAATGCTATCATTCGACATGGGATAAGAGTTAATTATATAATAAAATGAATTTTAGATAAGTACGTTTGTATGATACATCAAAAGTAAGGTAATAGGACACCCAGCATTATAATAATGACTTCGCTCTTGACATAACTCTGGGACTTTCACATTCATTCAGAAAATGCAAACATTTATGACACATTGAACATTTCAAACTCATGCAAACATTTATGACACATTGATCATTTCAAACTCTATTCAGTGAGTTTAACTGTATAAACATCTACCTTAGTAGATGACATGTCTTTATATTGAGGTTATCTTCTTATAGAAGCTTCATGGCACGTCATCTATACAATCCCATAGTCGTAACCTTCGATAACAGTTACCATGTTGTTCTGACAGGCCGACGTTCTGCTTGAACTAGTTATGGGTACGGCATTGGTGGACGGAGCAACAAACAAAACCTGTCGCAAGGGCCAGAGTTGTGCCCTGATGTCGATGTCTGTTTCAACGGCATTATACTCAAAACACCATCGAGTCGAATGGCTGCTGGAACAGAGGGCGCAGCACTTATTGGAATGCCCCACGTACTGTGAGGCCAGTTTCTAATCAAGAATCAAGAACACATTTTTCCAGATGTCACTGTTATTGTCTAAAAAATGTGCAAACAACTTTGATAATCGGAGATAAGTACACTCTGGACTGCTAGTAAGAAAAGTGTTAAATGTGATTTTGACTATAGACCAACTCTAATCTAATACATTCATCTGATATAATTTAATGCAATTTTGGCCAAAGATTAACTTAGTAAATAAATATTACCTGTATACATGAGTCTGGACACTTGCATCGAGGTCTGCCGTTCACACTTTCACATACAGCATAAAATTCACACCTTTGCTGACCACAACCATCTCCTTCCAGACAAAAACAACAGGTGAATTAAAGTGACAATATTTTATGTGCAGAAGATACAAGGTGAGATAACAGGTAGGACATGCAGGGTGAGAGAGTATAACATGAAGGACATACACGGCATGAGAGAATAGCAGGTAGGACATACAAAGAGAGAGAGGATAACATGTAGGACATTCATGGCATGTGAGGACAACAGGTGGGACATGCAAGGTGAGAGAGGATAACATGTAGGACATACAAGGTGAGATAGGATAACATGTAGGATATACACGGTATGAGAGGATAACAGGTAAGACATACATGGTGAGAGAGGATAATAGGTAGGACATACAAGGTGAGAGGATAACAGGCAAAACATACAAGGTGAGTGAGGATAATAGGCAGGACATATAAGATGAGAGAGAATAACAGGTAGGACATACAAGGTGAGAGAAGACAACAGGTAGAACTGCAGTTAAACATGATTCTATAGATGCTAAGTCAAAACACAGTTATGAAGTTTGATTTCTATTTCTTGCGCAGAGATGTACTCAGAGCTTTCTTCTGCTCATTCCATTATGTTTTCTTCTTGACATGCCTTCTACTCAAGAACTCCTGGAGTGCATGCTTCTTCTTCTTTTGTGTTTGTTCTCAAACTCCTGCAGGTTGTCATCCAGAGAATGGAATGTACCATGTCATGATGTACAGCTTGGCTATTATATCTGATCCTTGTGGTCAAACACATCAGAATTCAGCATGGCTTCTGGAAATATGGTCACTTTGAACAAATATTAGAAGGGGGGGGGGAGGGGTTCAACGGGTCTTGCATTGCTCCTGTGTGACCCAGGGTTAGCAGATAACCAAGATCCTAAAAGAACCTCCTTGTGGTGCACCCTGGAAACAAAAATACAGCTGCCCTTGCTGTATTCCTGGATAACACTTTTAGGCTCATATCCGTGGATGTTGTAGATGGAATGCGAATAGCTTACAGAGAGACAGGAAATATCTCAGAAACCTCTACATCATTACATCCAACATCACTGTTGGCACACAGTGATGCAAGACATCTGTGCATTTCGTCTCGGCTGGCTTAAAAAGCAGGAACATTTGAGGGGCAACCAATGTCAATATCTCTAACATACTGTGATCTTATGAGTACACTTCAAATCTAGAAAATGTAGCACGATAGAGGGCAGTGTGGTGTGAGAATCAATTCAGTGGCAATGAAGCTACAACAGTCCAGCACGAGACCAACTGGTAGAAGTGCTGTTCATGCTCAATAACACACAGAAGCCCACATGTCCCATCACAATTGATTTCATTCAAAGTAGGAGTCTTGACACAAGTATTGGATACGCCAACTTGATCATGCACTCCTGGGTATGGAAAAAAGCTTTGAATACAGCTCCCCATTGCACACAGGACAAGCATAGAACAAATGTTGGGGAGTAGATCGTTCATTTGTCTGACCGAAGAAGTGTTGAGGGGGGTGCAAGTCTCTAACGACACTGCAAACCAAGCCCAACTCAACTGTTGGCCATTGGTCAACATGGCTCATATAGAGAGAATTGGGTTCAGTACATAAGGGCCCTCTGCGAAGCCCTTCATCTGAGATTCGTAATTTACTTACGTCTTTGGGTAATATATGCAATGGCGAAGAGTCAAAATACACAGACCACGCCTGACGATGGATTGGAAGGTCATCTTAAGAGGACGAGGTGAGTGCTTGAGCAAGTGCTTGATCAAATCCCAGACCACCAACGTTTTTTACAAAGTAACACCTTGTCTAGGAAGATGTATCAACCCTGAGTCTAATTTGACTGTCACCATTACCCAACACGGCTCATATGGAAGAAATTATGTCTGGGACTAAGGCACACAAAGGGTGGTAATGGAATGGTCTTCCTACATGAGGAATAGTTTGCTGGCTGCGTAGTGCCTCGTCTGCAAACTATTAGCTCGTTTCTTGACATACACCCACTCTGAGTAATGGTTCCTTCATTAGACATTGTACTAAGCTGAAAGCTGAAGCCTTCTGGCTATGAAAGAAAGCTTGGAGAAATCTACCCACTGCACATAGGAAGTAAGAGCTAATCGCTCGCAATACCTGGGTTCGAGAAGAAGAACTATGGGACAGGCAACTCCACCCCAAAATCTCCTTAGTTGCCTCATATGATATGCATGTCAGGTCCTGGTGACACATGGACAAGTTAAATGCTATAAATAGTACTCTTTGCTTGCAGCATACAATTTTGTTTAGGACCAGAGTAAAATGAAGTCAGTCATCTACACTTTTTTAATGATTACTGCCTTTTGATAGAAACACAGATTTGTGTATGTTTTTCTGTGGGAATTTAGTTATTAATAAATCTTCCATTATCTTGCGAGTTCACTTTTTATCTGTTGGTGAGAGAGGAGGTAGGCAGAAATAAGTTTGTGTTCAGTTTCAAGGTGAATTGGGTCAAGTCCATAAAATGTGGATTCCCAATATGTGCTCCATCCATCGAAATAAGTGGTCAACAAGTTTCTTATGGAAAGCATTTTCAAGTGGCACCTAGCATTTTAAGACTTAATATGCAAAGGAAAGGAGAGATACTTTCCTGTGCATATATACTAGGAAACCAGCTATTTGCCTCTTATGTAGTGACTGCATACTTCTTCTTCTTCAGCGTTCATTCTCAAACTCCCACTGGATATCTTGTAGCAGGACCATGGTCCTAATAGATTTCCAGAAGGATGTAGTCCAGAGAATGGAAATGCGTTGTGTCGCCGTTTTATTTGCGCCAATGGCCCGACACATCCGTCTTTGGCGGGACTGCATACAAAAATTAAGACTTCTTCAATGTTATCTAATTATTGGCTACAATCATCATCATCATCATCACAACACATTGGCTCATATCTTTTCAGCTAATCCATAAGGATATTCTTCTTCAGTGTTCATTCTCAAGCTCCCGCTGGATCTCTCTTGTAGCAGGACAATGGTGCTTCAAAATTTCCAGCAGGATGTTGTCCAGAGAAAATAAATGTGTTGTATCACTGATTTGTTTATGCCAATGGCTTGACACATCTGTCTTTGGCAGATAAGGATATTAAATCCATGACTTATACAATTAATAGAGTCCATTAGCATTTCTCTTGTGCAATGACGTCATCTGGCAGCAGGTCGTGTGGTCTTCTGGCAGCAGGTCGTGTGGTCTTCTGGCAGCAGGTCGTGTGGTCTTCTGGCAGCAGGTCGTGTGGTCATCTGGCAGCAGGTCGTGTGGTCTTCTGGCAGCAGGTCGTGTGGTCTTCTGGCAGCAGGTCGTGTGGTCATCTGGCAGCAGGTCGTGTGGTCATCTGGCAGCAGGTCGTGTGGTCTTCTGGCAGCAGGTCGTGTGGTCTTCTGGCAGCAGGTCGTGTGGTCTTCTGGCAGCAGGTCGTGTGGTCTTCTTGCAGCAGGTCGTGTGGTCTTCTGGCAGCAGGTCGTGTGGTCATCTGGCAGCAGGTCGTGTGGTCTTCTGGCAGCAGGTCGTGTGGTCTTCTGGCAGCAGGTCATGTGGTCTTCTTGCAGCAGGTCGTGTGGTCTTCTGGCAGCAGGTCGTGTGGTCTTCTGGCAGCAGGTCGTGTGGTCTTCTGGCAGCAGGTCGTGTGGTCTTCTCGCAGCAGGTCGTGTGGTCATCTGGCAGCAGGTCGTGTGGTCTTCTGGCAGCAGGTTGTGTGGTCTTCTGGCAGCAGGTCGTGTGGTCTTCTGGCAGCAGGTCGTGTGGTCTTCTGGCAGCAGGTCGTGTGGTCTTCTGGTAGCAAGTCGTGTGGAAAGGTAACTGCAGGATACCATACCGTTCCGATATGAATAAGAAATGGGTATACGTACGTACATGGACAAGGTGTTCATAATGTCAGTGAACAAATCTTTGGCTAAGAGGGTGAACAAACATAGTTCAATTTTACTGTTAGAGCAATTTCCTATACTGGAATCAAACTCACAGTCAAGGTAAGGGTGAGTACCCAAAGACGGCAATGGTGTCTAATTACATGAGACAAGTTCACTGGTAGTAAAACACTTCATACAAGATAGATGTAGTTGACCAAGTTTTAAATCCCTTCTTACTGTCTTATCAGAAACTGCCAAGCACAGACATGTTTTGGCATGCAAAATTCAAGGCACAGTGGATGATAACCGCCATGGCATAGATAAGATAATTGCTTGCCTGCGACAGATAGGAAGGATGTTACAAGCTAGAGAAGCTCTTGAGATAATAGCATGCCAAAAACAGATGTGTGCAAATAACACAGCTCAGCTGTCAACCACCAGCATAACATACTTCATGCTCCCCACGGAAACCACACAAAATTTCATGTTGGTTATCAGGGCTAACACATAAGAAGAGAATCTATGAAGCTGTTAAACCCATGACTTAGACAATTCAACCCATGACGTAGACAATTCAACTCATGACGTAGACAATTCAACCCATGACTTAAACAATTCAACTCATGACTTAGACAATTCAACCCATGACTTAAACAATTCAACTCATGACTTAAACAATTCAACTCATGACTTAAACAATTCAACTCATGACTTAGACAATTCAACTCATGACTTGGACAATTCAACAGGTGACTTAGACAATTCAACCCATGACTTAAACAATTCAACTCATGACTTGGACAATTCAACAGGTGACTTGGACAATTCAACACCTTAACTTGGACAATTCAACCCATGACTTGGACAATTAAACTCATGACTTAGACAATTCAACTCATGACGTAGACAATTCAACTCATGACTTAGACAATTCAACCCATGACTTAGACAATTCAACCCATGACGTAGACAATTCAACCCATGACGTAAACAATTCAACTCATGACTTAGACAATTCAACTCATGACTTGGACAATTCAACAGGTGACTTGGACAATTCAACACCTTAACTTGGACAATTCAACCCATGACTTGGACAATTAAACTCATGACTTAGACAATTCAACTCATGACGTAGACAATTCAACTCATGACTTAGACAATTCAACCCATGACTTAGACAATTCAACTCATGACTTAGACAATTCAACTCATGACTTGGACAATTCAACAGGTGACTTGGACAATTCAACACCTTAACTTGGACAATTCAACCCATGACTGAGACAGTTCATCCATGACTGAGACAATTCAACCCATGACTGAGACAATTCAACACATTAACTTGGAAATTCAATCCATGACTCGACAATTCAACCTATAACGTGAATAATTCAACCTATGACATGGACAATTCAACCCATGACTTACATTAATTCAACCCATGACTGACACAATTCAACCCATGACTGAGATCAACAATACTGAAGTGGAAAATAAAAAAATAAAAAAGATACAAACCACATGATCCTTCCTTCTTGATCTTGACATTTTCCTCTCTCTGGCAGTTCTCTTGTCTTAGCTTACATTCATTCTCATACGTGATTCCGTTCTCACCGCAGATCTTGTCAAATTATATGAAGTCGCAGAAAAAAATTGTGCGTAAATATTTATGCATAAATACTTCTAACATTAAAATATCTCAAACGTAATTAAAAACACATAATGCTGTAGGGAGAGAAAGAGCTGGTGCAGCTCAGAAGCAGTGCAATCTTCTTCTAGTGTCAGGTCAGCTAATTCAAATGGCACAGTTTTTCACGAAGTTCAATATCTATACATTTCTGCAACATCGTGAGATTTAATACTGGAGTGCCATAGGCTATAGGAGTAAATTTCAACAGAAAATCAGAAGTAGGAACCCTAATGATTCCCTGCATTTTTGCTTGATTCCAAGCATATCTACATTACACTTCCCTTGGTCTTCGTCAACAAACAAGAGGGGATTAGTTTCAATGCCAAATGGGCAAGACACATTCTCCATACAAGCTGCCCAGGCAAAACACTACACTTCAAGTTTTAGCTTACTGACCATCAGAAATATGAAAAAGTACTTCACCAAATGTAATATTCTGGATTAGGAACCAGTATCACAGAACTGGGGATATTCCCATAAATGCTCAGCTCTCCAGTTCATCAGAGATCTATGGGTGTTTCTCTGATTTTTTCATAAGGAAGCACTTTCTCCCCTCTTCCCTGGTCACTCCTATTTCGATCATTCTATGAACATGTACATTGTCTCTTTCAGCCTCCTCATTGATACACTACAAAATTAGGAAAACTGTCATGAACTCAGCTATGTCCCTTCTTATCACTGAACTCCACTATAGTATAGAACACTTAGTCTCAACTTGAGCCATATGACCTTAATATGGAGAAAAACTTAGAAATTAGTGGCCCACTGGAAGGTAATCTCTTGAACAATAACCTACTATAAAAAAAAACAGATGATCAAAGCAATTAGAAAGCCAACACAAGATTAATACTAAATTATGAACAGCCTCCGCCGAAGACGGATGTGTAGGGCCATTGGCGCAAATAAAACGGTGAAACGCATTTCCATTCTCTGGACTGCATCCTGCTGGAGATCTAGTAGTACTGCTACAGGAGAGATCCAGCAGGAGTTTGAGAATGAACGCTGAAGTAGAAGAAGAAGAAGAACAGTCTGGACCAAGTTATCAGTCTGAACCTCAGAATAGGACAAAACCAACTCTGCAGTCACATGTATACAAAGTTCAAGATTGGCAACACATCTATGTATACAGGCACCTCAGACAGCACAACATATTCTTCAGGAATGCCCAGAATATGAAATGATGAGACACACGCACTGTCCAAGAGAAGCAAAAGTGGAAAAAAACTCTACAGATCTCTATACAAGTTACAAAACACAGTCAGGTTTATAGAAGAGACAAAACTTCAGATGTAAGCATGTTTCGGTTGAACAAAAACAAGAATAATAATAAAAAACAAGACTTTTAGCAATAAAGGTTAAAAAAAAAACTCATGGTGACTTGTCCCAAAAGGGGCCTGGAAGGTCACTTGTCTCAAATGAGAGCTGCAAGAAAAAAGATTGAGAACCACTAGTATAGTATTAAAAATAGCCATCTGACGAGTTTACTTTTAAGTACTGTGCACACCATTCATTCTCTTGAAGCCACCCAGAACAGTTGCCATTATGCTCCAATTTTCAGATTGCTGAACTCAAATACGTAACTAAAAGTATTTAAAAAAGATGTAAAATTAAGATAATTACCAAATTCAATATCTACACATTCACAAAATATAGTTTTCCACCACATTCAATATTCTCAGAAACTAAAATGTATAGTTCATCACCAAATTCTATGTCTACACATTCACAAAATACAGTTCTTCACCAAATTCTATGTCTACACATTCACAAAATACAGTTCTTCACCAAATTCTATGTCTACACATTCACAAAATACAGTTCTTCACCAAATTCTACATCTACATATTTACAAAATGCAGTTTCCACAGTAATTCAATGTCTGCCCATTCATAAAAGCTGGCTCTGTGTTAGAAAGAACAGTGGGCTCGCCTCACAGACCCAACTCTATCAAATTAGTGGTTCTTCTTCAGTGTTAATTCTCAAACTCCTGCTGAATATTTCTTGTAGCAGGACAATGGTCCTACTAGATTTCCAGCAGGATGTAGTACAAAGAATGAAAATACGTTGTGTCACCATTTTATTTAGGCCAATGGCTTGTCACACACCTTTGGCAGAAAAAATTAGTGATTCAAAACCTATCATCTCTATTGTGCTGGCAATGCAACTAGATGTATTAGTGGTGCCCAAAAATTAAATAATCGTGAAATAACAATGTAAAATCAGGATATTTTCAATATCTTTGACAAAATCACAAATTATAGTAGATTAGGTATTAGTTTATTGATTATTCTCCTAGTACACAGGACACATCCATAGGTGCTCAGATCTCCACTTCTGTAAATCTTTCAGGATATAACGGCTGATGGTTCCAGTTCTATCTTGGTTCACTGCTCTTTGTGAAATCTTTGTCAGGTGTTCTCTATGGGTCACATCCATCTTCACTCCCAATTTGTGCATTCTGGATATTGACACATGCTCATTCATCTCAAAATCCTCTGATAGTGAGGCTCACGAAGAGTAGTGACTATGTCTGCTCGGTAAATTAGGCTGACCATCTGTTATGCTGGCATGGCTAGCTAATTGGTCAGCCTGTTCAATTCCCTCCACACCCATGTCTCCAGGGACAAAGATAAGGGTTAGTTTATGTAGTGATGCCCGCATTCTAGCTCTCTCTAATGACTTCACCATCCCCTATGTACGTGACCTGTTTTGAATTTCTGAATCATGTTTATTGAGTCATTTAGTATGCATGCATGGGAATAGGTTTTCAATTCCAGCCAGTTAATTTCTTGCGTTACAGCAAATACTTCCATTGTGAGACTGCTTGTTGTTGTGGTAAAGGATCCACTGGCAACATGCACTGTTTTTCCGTGTGATCTGGCAGTAAAGACCCATGTGCATCAGTGGTGACGGATGACAGATCCATCCATGTAAATCCCAACATCTGTGTCATTGGCATGTTCACAAATGAGTGCCTTGACCTCCGCATTCACGCTCACATGGCTGTGTTCCCTGCACTGATGGTAGATGGAAACAGAAATTAAAAGGAGAATAGGAATGGCTTAAAGTACTTTCAATGACATGGGGAAAATATTGACATCTAAACAATTTACAAACAAACTAAAAAGGAGAGTTATAAAATTCGACATCTATTCTATATTAATATATGGCCCAGAAACATAAACAATGGACAAAAAAACTATAAGACATAATTGATTCCTTTGAGATGTTGATATATAGAAGAATAGGGAGAGCTTCATGGAAAGATAAGAAAACAAAGAGATTCTGACAGTACTTCGTATGAAAAAAAGAACTATTAAATGAAATAAAGATCAAACAAATAAAGTGTTTTGGACATATTACAAGATATGGCACCTTGTTGAAGACCTTACTTCAGGGTAGAGTCTAGGAGAGGAGAGCAAGATGTAGGCAGAGATACAAGTGGGAGAGAAACATCATGAGATGGACAGGTTAGTCTAGCAGAGTGCACCACCAAGGCAAGAGACGGGATATTGGAAGTTCGTTGCAGCCAACCTTCGTTGCGGAGACAACACTTGATGATGATGATGAGGGCATGTTTCAATTATTGTACATTATTGTACATACAATTCATGAAATAGGCATGCGTACAAAATGCATGAAAGCTTACCGGATTGTACTCCTCTGTACACTGTGGACACTGACACAGTGGCTTGCCATTATCTTCAGTACAGACAGCTCCATAATCACAGAAGTGACCTTGACATATGAAACCTGGTCCTAAAGTTAGATTGAAGAAATCATGAACATAGACATCAGACTAGAAATCTTTTGACACTCATGACAGAATGTGCAGTGATACTCATGACAGAATGTGCAGTGATACTCATGACAAATGTGCAGTGATATCATGACAGAATGTGCAGTGATACTCATGACAAATGTGCAGTGACACTCATGACAGAATGTGCAGTGATACTCATGACAGAATGTGCAGTGATACTCATGACAGAATGTGCAGTGACACTCATGACAGAATGTGCAGTGACACTCATGACAGAATATGCAGGGTTGAATGCCCCATCCCATACAGCAGTGGCACCCCTCCCGTGCCACATACCCTAGGGAAACTTGATGATAATTACTTAATCAACATGTAGTGTGATATGTTAAAAATTAAATACAAAATCATAAATAGCCTATATAAAATAATAAATCATATAGGGCCCTATATATATATATATATATAACATAATAAATATAGGCACATATGCACAAAAGGCCCTTTAAACAACTCTATCCTCAGCCATTCGGAGAAGTGTAGAAAAATCACGCCTATACCATTCCCTGATGTTATAAATGCAAGAATTCCTGTTACCTCCTCTCCTTCTTCCACCCTCGATTGATCCTTGTAAAATAATTTTCGAAACCAAACACGTTTACGCTGTTTCAGCATTCTGCTATTTACGTGTACACATATGCCTAACCATAAAAATGGTTGATGTTAAACAAATTAAAAGGAGAATAGGAATGGTTAAAGGTACTTTCAATGATATAAGGAAAATGTTGACATCTAAGCAAATTACAAACTAAACATGGGAGAATTATAAAATGCTACATGACTATTCTATATTAATATATGGCTCACAAACATGGACAGTGAACAAACATCTAGAAGACAGAATTGATGCCTTTGAGATGTGGATAAGAAGAGTAGGGAGAAATTTGTGAAAAGAGAAGAAAAACGAACAAAGAGGTTCTAACAACATTTCGTATGAAAACATAACTATTAAAAGAAATAAAATAAAGATCAAACAAATAAAATATTTTGAACATAGTAAAAGGCATGGCACTTTTTTCATAGTAAAAGAGAGGCGAGCAAGAGGTAGGCAGATATATAAGTGAGAAACATCACGAGATAGACAGGTTACAGTCTAACAGAGTGCATCACCAAGGCACGAGACAGATATTGGAGGTTGGTTGCAGTCAACCTTCAATGCGGAGACGGCACTTGAATTAATGTTGTGGTTAATAAAACATTACCATCCCTGTAGTTATTCATTAATTTTGATAAGCTTGAATAACGACTCATAACATACCACATGGTCCCGGGTGCTTCACTACAACATAGACTTTCTCAAGACACGATCGTCTTCTCAGCTCACATTCGTTGTCATATGTCGTGCTGTCATTCCCACAGACTCGTCGTAAAACTGGTTCACAAATTGGTGGGCAGACACATGTAGCTTTTCCCGTGCGATCAACTGAACATTCCTCCTCTGGTCCACAATGGATCTGATTGCAAGGGTTATTGTCTGAAAAAAAAAAGGTAAGGTCATAAAAACAAAGTTTTTACAGCAACTACTCAACGATTGCTGATTATTTTCTATTTGAAAGCGAATGCCAGACAAAAACAAATTGTGTTTACTTACAATATAATATGGCTCACAAGCAATCTAAAAACAAGCAAGTAAAAATGTACGAAACAAATTTTTATCGGAAGGGCACTGGTTAACTTAAGCAAATATCTCTAGAAAATAACAATAATTTGGTCATCACAAACGATACGACATCCTAGAAAATACCATAATTGATAGGGATAATGCCAAGGCAGCTAAAACGAGGTAGACTACGGAGAAGATGGACACAAAATACTAAAGACCACCATAACATGACACAGAAACAGAAAATTCGCAAGGCTGTTATAATTGTTACATCTTGTCCTGGATATGCTACGATAAATTTGATGATGCACTGATAATTTTTTTTGGGTATAGACCAGGGATCGGCAACCTTTTGCTAACTGTGTGCCAACTTAAGGTTTCAAATTATTCAGAGTGCCAACTTCGCATATAATTTTATACAAGTCGAGGTCAATATTCTTATTTTACCATATATTTGTTTTTATATTTTAATTAATTAATATATAGTGATATTCAATAATATGTAAAGTTGTAAACAACATTAAAAGAAATAGAGCTTCTTGAAATATTTAAAAAAAACCTTTTTTTTATTATTAATGGGAGCCTTGCATGGTCTTGGCCAGTTGCTGAATATCGACAACATACTTAATCTGGATAAGTCTGTGGCTGGTACCCTGCTACGCCCAAGTGCCGAAATGAGCGAGGAAACCCTGCTAATTGATTTATAATCAACTTTATACAGGAAACGTAAAGAGTCTGTGTGCCATTTGAAATTGCTTGGCGTGCCAAATGTGGCACGCGTGCCAAATGTGGCACGCGTGCCAAATGTGGCACGCGTGCCAAATGTGGCACGCGTGCCATAGGTTGCCGACCCTTGGTATAGACTAACCTCAGTCAGGTGACATATTCTTTTCAGAATATTAGTGTTCTAACTCATGATTATGGGGGACAGTTAGCTTGCCTAAGCAAGGGGCGTGTACAATTTATGTCTCTTATCCATCATCGTCTTGGGTGAACATAACCTTTTACAACCGCACATAACTCCCACTATTCTATGTCGTTATATCTGTTTATCCGTGACTATCGGCGGTACAGGCATTCTAGCCGGGGATCAAGAGGTCACGGGTTCCAATCCGGCTCGTGTCGTCTTGTTTATAAGGTGGATTTTTTTCGGAGATCCCTGTGGATTATCACTTGAAGCTACGGAGTTACGGAGAGTGGTACTCTCGGCAGGCAGCGTGCCGCTTCGTTGAGAGGGACGGAGTACATATGGGAAACCGAGTACAGTGAAGTAAATCTTCTACGGCTTTAAAACCCTTTTTAAGGCCTTCTAGCCGAATTAATTTGGATTTTGTTCGTTACGTTTTTAATTAGTGCTTGACTTTTAATTGGTTGCCCTTTGCGTACTTGGAGTCGCATGTCAAAAATAGCTAAGGCCAACCAATAGATTTCACGCAAATTGGAAACCAGTTCATGTTTACGTTTTAGGAGACATGTCTCCTATACTTTCAACGTCGCAGTTTATCTGCCGGCCCAAAAAACATCAATTTTCTTGTTATAGTATTGTTTAGCAGTCAACTCTCATTGTTCGCTTTGTGCGCTTAAAAGATCGCGGGTTCAAATCTGACTCACATTGTCTTGTTTTATAAAGAAGGAATTAATCGGCGACCCCTGAGGATTATCGCTTGAAGCTACCGAGTACGTGCTGTGAGTGATACTCTCGACAGGTGGCGTGCCGCTTCTTTAAGAGGGACGGAGTACATATATGGTAAACCTGAGTACAATGAAGTCAATACTCTGCGTCTTTTGAACCAAACCGAGACCCTCGACTACAAAGACCTGTGACCCGTGTACAGAAAATAAACCTAGCCTGAAAGGCTGATTTTTGATTATTTTCATGCACTTCGTTTATCGTACTTCACTTGTTTTTGGCATGCGACTTCAAGTACATAAATAGTAACCAACAAAAATCACGACAATAATAAAAAACGTCAAGAATGAAGTATTGTTTAAGTTATATTGACAAGTCTAGAATGGAACCTGGTCATGGCCAAATCCACTTCTGCGTTTAATGACAGCATTTCTTGATTAACCTTTACCCTGTCCACGGGAAGCATGTTCTCATAGTCTTTCTGTAGCACATTCACGGAGATAGTATATTCTCATGCTCCTTCTATAAACATGAGAGTCCATGGAGATGGCATATTCTCATAGTCTTTCTGTAGCACATCTCTACGGAGATAACAAACGCATATTCTCATACTTCTTTTGTAGCACATCTCTACGTTGGTTGGTTGGTTGCTGATCCAGCGGTCCATGGGCTCATGATCTTTGACCTAATGACATTATTATATGGCATTATATTGCTGGGAAGTCAATGGATTTTCGGCCCATCCCGGGACATGGCCAGAGAATAACTATCACACCTCCAGGAAGGTAGGTTTCAACCTATGCACTGCTCCTAGCCATTGTAGCCAAGATAGGGTTCAATATGCTCATTCCCCGCCACAAATTGACTGCTGGTTATGCCGAACTTCTCTTTTGCTCCAGGCATGCAACCAAATGTTCAAGTCAAAAGGATTGTCACGTCCTGAGTCACTGTGCCTCTATGATGGGCCTCAGCCATAGGAAAAACAGTGATGTCAGTTTCCTCCTCCTCAGTGCTGCACAGTACATCTCTGGCTCTCTCCACAAAGGGTGCATACATATATATATTCAGGCAAACATGAAAAACATTTCAACAACAAAACAAAATCATAACTGTATAGATGACATGCCATGAAGCTTCTATAAGAAGATAACCTCAATATAACGGCATGTCATCCACCAAGGTTTTCTGTTGCATGGGTGGTATGCCTAGTGGGCCATTGGTGAGACCCACAGACGCAACCACATGCGTAACATCTCTACGTAGATAGCATATTTTCATACTTCTTTTGTAGCACATCTCCTTTCGAAGTAAGGATTTCTAAAGACAAAACACTAACGATATATTGATTTATCTGGAAAAAACCCCCACATTTGATGAAGCAACTAATTCCAAACATAAGAAATAAATTCAAACCACTAGATAAACAATGGCAGTCTGTTTAAAAATAAAAGACCTCTGCACACAATGAATTAGAGCTTGTTTACTTTTTTAAACGTACTGCCGTCTTTCCCGTTGGTCACTATATACTTGAAGTCGCAGGCCAAAAACAGTTTAAGCCACCCCAAGTATATAAATAGTGACCAACGGATAACACGACAATAATAAAAAAATTGTAACGAATGAAATCCTAATTACTTCTCTGCAGTTATCATATTTGTTCGTTCGTCCGTCACAAGTGATGATGCCCAATTTGTACATCCACTTTTGAAAATTCAGTTAGAATTATGACCGTACATAATAGTTCGTAGATAACTAATGAGCCCTATTCGAGTGGTAAATGTCCTTGGACAGTTCGGACATAGAATGACCACTGTAGGCGGATTTTAGTCTATCCGTGACTTTCTAGCTACTCTCCATTGTTGGGCTGCAGCATTTCTCCTCTTTTCACAAGATGATGCGCTCTCTTTGACTGTAGAACGCCATGTAGATCTATTTTGTGCAAGTTCTTCCCATGTGTCATGGTCTATTTCAAACGCTTTCAGTGAGGTCTTTAACTAGTCCTTGTGTATCATCTATACTGCAGATGTCGTCTATACTGCAGATGTCGTCTATACTGCAGATGGTCATGGATAAACGGCATCAAAATGGCTTACACGCAATAGAAGCTGGTATAAACATGTATCCTCTGAACCGAGACCGTCGGCGGTAAAGTCCTCTGTACAGAAAGTAAACAAGACTTCATTGGTTATGTTTTTGACCATTGTCGTGGGTTTCGTTGGTCACTGTTTATATACTTGGAATCGCATGCCAAAAAAGACAAATAATAAAAAAAAAATCACCCTTTCAGGTCATGCTTAATTTTTTGTACACACGTCTTTACCCGATCCTGGTCACGTCTGAGCAATGGACACTCAAATAAAAACTACACAAACACTCTGAAATATCAAACCCGAACAGCAAGATCAATCAAACAGAAAGATATTTATTACTTGTAGGCCCTATACTGTGAATGCAATCTCCTAAAAATAACTTGGCAGATGTGTTCACAGACGGGTCAGACATAAAGGCCACAATAAATGACGGCAGTGGAATATAATAAGTTTCTATACAATACTACATATAAACAATCCATTGTTACCAGGGCCGTAGCTATCTTAGGTAAGGCGGATGGTAGTGTTTTACCACTAGAAAGATTACTCCAAAATAGCTTAAATAAGTGGGGGTTATAGTGGGCGAAGTGTTATATAACATATATTTTATTGGGCGCAAGTTGCTTTTAATTTTAACACTGTGACCTTTGCTCTAGTTTTGAGGTGTATTACCTAACCTTTCAAGCGTGATTGAATTTGTATTTAGAATTAACGTATATTAATTGAAAAGGCATATGAATTTGGAATTAGTATTTAGATTAGGGAACGGGGTATGGTTAGAGTTAGTTATACATTAAAAAATAAATTAGTTATACAAATTTTAAAAATGTGGTTGAGGTCGTTTGTGTCGGGAGATGTGACGTTACGGCATCTATGAATTTCATTGGTGTTATACGGAAATCCGTGACGTCGGCTAGTTGAAAATGTAAACAGTGTGCTATTTATAGCACAGTGCAGAATCAAAAGCAACTTTTACCATTTTATTATTTATTAGTTTATTAGTACCAAAGGTCATGATCTATTTTCCTAAAGGGATGGGGGTTATGAAATCATCCTCCCTACTTAATCTATGGGTAATCGGTATCACCACAAATCACCACAGCCAACAAACGCTGGGTTGATAGCTACGTCCTGAATAGGATATGCTACCAATCGGTATCAGCAATTCAGCGGCCTGCATCTGTGGAGCAGTAACACAAACACCAGAACACATACTGCAAGATTGTCGCAGTTTCACTTCTCTGTTCACAGAACGACAATCTGGCACACAAGAGATTCTTTGCAAAACAAGTCGTTGGTCTGGAACCCAAGATGTCCTAAAACAAACCGATCTGTACATGACCAATATCGGAATGGATGTTTAACAATTGATGGCAGAAGATGAAGAAGAATCTATGTGTTTGTTTGTGACATGAACAAACCGTCCACATTTCACGGCCGAGGCAACTCTCATACACAGAGATAATTAAATACTCAATAATCGAAGAGTTCTTATCTTGAGAAGAGATAATTGAATACTTAATAATCGAAGAGTTTCTATCTTGAGATAATTGAATACTTAATAATCGAAGAGTTTCTATCTTGAAATAGTGTAATATTCAATGATTCCAAAATCTGTTTTTCAAGTCATCAAACCAGGACGTAGATATCAAGTTGGTAGGAAGGGGAGTTATGTATTTATAGAAAAAAATGAATCACTACTTTTTATGCAGAAAGTTTTGAGGGTATTTGTTTGATGTGGAACAGGCGGGAGGATGGGTTGTCCTATTTTTATACTGTTTCTTAGTATAAAATATCCTGCACCACTGTTCTAAGGGGCGAGGGGTTGAGGATCTAAACCACATTAACCTCCATAAATATGACCTTAAATAAAACAAGGCGAACCTATTCAAGACATCAGACAAAAATATCCAATTAGCCAGGAAGACTATATTAGTACCGTACCACAAGAGATAACACCCCAGTGCCGGGAAACAACCCAATACTGGAAATTCGAAGGCTGTGGTAGCACATGGCAAATGAAAAAAATTAACGAAAATAGGTACAACGAAAGTTACCAATATTTATAAACAAAGAATACTAACAGCGTTTAGACGTTTCCTCTAAAGGTCTTCATCAGGACAAAATGCAACAAACAGACAAGGAATAAACCCAATATAAGAAAGCACATATAAGTGTGATGATGGTAGGAGGAAGAGATAAAGCGCGGTATGAAACATATCACGGGAAAGAGAAAGATCACAGATGGAAGAGTCCAGCAAGATAAGAGGGGACAGACATAGCATGACGAGCAGAAAGGACGGAGAAGAGAGTGATGATGATAAGAATGATTTGGCAAGGCATGAGATTGAATGAGATGATGAAATGGAACAAAATAAAAAACGAAACGGGATACTTATCTCAGAATAATTTGAAGTCCGACTGGAAGCCAACAGAAATACAATAGATAGTATACGCACTCTGAGCGGGCCAAGGTGTAATGTATCAAAGACCACGTAGTTAACATATAAAGATCGAAAGTAGATAAAAGACAAAAACGGGTCAAAACATAAAAAGATCACCACTTCAGGGCCAGAAAAGGCAGTAAATAAATGCGCAGTGCTCAAGCAGTAACGGTTCGGGTACACAAAAGCACGGCATGTAAAAAAATACCAGCTCACCGCGTTACACTGGCAACAAATCTCAGATGATTGTTTTAGTCAGTGCTACTGAACTCATTGAAGACAAAACCAATGATTCTGTTATTGTTTTAGTCAGTGCTAAACTCACCGAAGACTAAACCAATGATTCTGTCATTGTATTAGTCAGTGCTAAACTCACCGAAGACTAAACCAATGATTCTGAGTCGCTGAAGTGAAAATAAAAATGTACATAATATGGCGTTGTACGCCACTTTCTACCACCGGAAGTTAGTCCACATTAGTTATATCACAGTTTTTTACCATTAACAATAATGAAATAGTGATTTGGGAATCACAATCACCGATGTATATACAGCTGTCACACGAATCACTTTCGAAAATTATTTTTCAAGGAACTGTCGAGGTGGAAGGAGAAGAGGCGAACCTGAGAAAATTCTGGATTGATAACATATAGGAATGGTCTGGGCGTGATTTTTTTACACTTCTCCGATTGGCTGAGGATAGATTTGTTTAGAGAACCTTTTTGTGTGTGGAAAAGGCTACGTCCTTGACGGGTTACAGGTATTATTATTATTATTACTGTTGCTATTTTTATTATAGAGCTCGTGTTTAAACAAGCCATTTTTCAAAAATAGGAAATTAGAGTTCTACAAAATCAATTCACTGAGCGCCGACTAATCCACATTTTCTATTGGTTGACGAAACAAAGTATACACACAGTGACTAATGTAAAGTTCGCATCAGTTGGATCGACCAAGATGAGTGACGCAGTTCCTTGCTATATATCTGGTTTAGTGCTAGATTTAACCATATTGAATGGGTGCGGACCTGAGAACGTTTATGCAAACATTACGTAGTCCCTTCAACATATGTTAATATTTTGAGTTATACTTTCAGTTCTGCTCGATTCTGTTAATCATTTAGTGCCCGTGATAACCAGGTCACTGCCCTAAGGACACGTACCACACACGACAGAGCTAGGTACATCCTTGAAAATCGGAATATATTTCAGTTAGGTACTCTTATGCCTTTTGGTTTTAATTCCGATCATTCATTTATTTAGATTGTGGCGGGTGTGACCTTCGTTGTATTGTCATTCATGCTGTTTTCAGGTATAGTTATTTTAGTCTTCTCATTTCCCTTATATTTTTTTAATGCGCGTCTCTATGACAATACTTGTTTATGCGTACGTCGTTATTACCTTGGACGTCTCTGCTGTTCAATGTCGTGGTCTAATGATTTTGTGATTGTGCCCTTTTTAAAAACTGTTTGTTTTGTATTTTCTTGAAAAAGACCTTACGGTTGAAGCGTTGAAAATATTTTGTATACTGTTATTTGTAATTTTTGATACCAATACCTTGTTGTCTGTGTGTTCATCGTAAAACTCATCAAACTTGTGTTCTACCTAAGTACTATTGTTATACAGTTTTACAGCAATTTCATTTATTATCGACTGTCGTATTAATCACTAAGGCATAAAGAATATATTTCAGATATAAACAACGCATGTACTCTGAAAATAGGTACTACTTTTCCATGTTCAATGAGGCTTATATTCTCGAAATGCAGTGAAATAAGTCCCGCAGATTTGTAATTTTTAAATTCTTGTATTTGGATCTTTGACGGCGTGGTACAGAATGCGCCTAGAATGGTGAAGGTACCAGGTTTAAACATCCCCGCAGGTAAATGTGAATTTGGACAATTCAGAAAACAATAGCGATTTACTGAACGTATATAAACTGCCTAGAAAATCGCTACATGCACACAATTCAGGGATAATCGCTACATTCTGAATAGGATATGTTATTAACCTGTCTTATTTAGCCAACTTTTCTATAACCTACAGCAATTAGGGAGAAGAAGGGGAGGTTATGTTTGGTAAATGGGCCTACTTTTCAACTTCTTATAAAATCTACACCGATCACAAATTTTGTGTAATTCTGTGACATCTGTGATTGGTACTGCTGATACAAAATGGCTAACATAAGTCTGTTGATAAGTAATCACAAGTTTATTGAGCTTACCAGCGATTGATAACATATAGTACATTTGTTAAAGTTGCGAGGACTGCTGTAGGTTGCTAAGATCTGTGCGCCACTCACTGAGTGCCCCAGGCATACAGCCCTCCTAAATAAATATATCCACCTTACTCACTCCCAATTGATGGTTAGTTAAAACCAAGGAAAATAATTGCTGAAAAACGTAATTTATTTCGTTTAGCTTCCGCAAAAAGGTAGGCTCGTTTACCAAACATGAACCACAAAAACTGTTTACCAAAAGGGGAGTACTTAAACACGATGAAAAATAGTTATACCAGCACACAAACCAGTAAAAAAAATGTTTAGATTAAAAAAAAAACCCAGCAAACAGTACTTTTATACGAAGCGAGAACTTTAATATGAAACAAGATAACATCACTTTTTGGGAGATAACATTTAGATAATCATCATGAAACTTTTCAAAAGTAGCAAAAATATGAAAAAGCACTGGAATAAATAATTTAACTGTAGGCCTATAAAGATTTGATTTTCAACAGTAGCAAACGCTAATTTTTTACATTTCTCTACCAAGTCACTGTAAATAACCTACATTTCACACGAAGTATCATAAACAAATACAATTTTCCACAAGTGATTGTAAATAGCGAATGTTCACATACCATCGTAAGTAATCGTAACTTACACAAATAGTCGAAAATAAACAAATTTACCTCACAAATCATAGCAAATAACCGAATGTATATACAATTTTCGTATATTAGTTTATATACACATACATGCACAAACAATTTAATGGTATGAAACAAATCTATCAATAGGGACAACATGGGCACACATCGTGTAAACTTTAAGAAAATGTGCAGCAATTTGGAAAAGTGCATCAATTTATCAATTAAGCTTGTTATTTTGTTTATTATATTCGTTTCTATCCTAGTAATTCTGAGCCAATCACTTTTTTTTTACGTAATTGTACAATTTAAGGATTGTCTGGAAGCTGAAAGGGATCCTAGAAGCATTTTTTTCATACCAAGAAAACTAAAGCTAATGGAAGTTCCTTTAGATGCAGGTACCTGCGTAGAAAGGTTTCGCATCGAGGTGTGATATTGTGTCAAAAAAATTATAAAATCCTTTCAGGCATTGTGGCTGTTCTGTCTACATTTATCTACTTACTGTGCCTGGAAGTCTTAACTAAAATCGCATATTTTTTAGGGATGCATATTGGTTGAATACGGAAAACGTGTTGACTCGGAAGGCGAATAGATGTCATTTAAATGAACTTGTAATAATCCCGTTTGCAGACTTATATAATTTTTCTATAATAATAAATCCTGGATTCTTCTTCATTATATTATTCCCTTAACCCAGTCATATAATCGTAATAACATTATAGTGAACATTAGCAGATACTCCCGTAGTCGTAATAACATTATAATGAACATTAGCAGATACTCCCGTATAATCGTAATAACATTTTAGTGAACATTAGCAGATACTCCCGTATTCGTAATAACATTTTAGTGAACATTAGCAGATACTCCCGTTTAATCGTAATAACATTTTAGTGAACATTAGCAGATACTCCCGTATTCGTAATAACATTATAGTGAACATTAGCAGATACTCCCGTAGTCGTAATAACATTTTAGTGAACATTAGCAGATACTCCCGTAGTCGTAATAACATTATAGTGAACATTAGCAGATACTCCCGTATTCGTAATAACATTTTAGTGAACATTAGCAGATACTCCCGTAGTCGTAATAACATTTTAGTGAACATTAGCAGATACTCCCGTATTCGAAATAACATTATAGTGAACATTAGCAGATACTCCCGTATTCGAAATAACATTATAGTGAACATTAGCAGATACTCCCGTATTCGAAATAACATTATTATGAACATTAGCGGACAATCCAACAATCGAGACAACATTATAATGAACATTTGCAGACAATCATATAATCGATATAACATTATAATTAACATTAGCATTACTCCAATAATCAAGATAATATTATAATGAAAATTAGCAGTACTCCCAAAATTGAGATACAATTATATTGAACATTAGCAGATACTTCAATAATCTAAATAACATTAAAATGAACATTTGAAGATATTCTCATAATTGAGATAACATTATAATTCACTTTGACAGACACTTTCATAATCGATATAATATTATAATGAACATTAGCAGAAAATCCAAAAATCCATATAACATTTTAATGACATTAGCATACTCTCTCATAATCGATTTTACATTATAATGAACATTAGCGAACACTCCCACAATCGAGATAATATTATAATGAACATTAACCGATACTTCACATTAAAAAAAACAGCAAAAAGCAGAATAATAAAGTCAACAAAATTTAGAGGGTGCGATTATGAAAACACATTTGTGTCAACAGTTGAACAAAAACATTTGAAGTGAAACACCAAGTTTACAATAGCATATCATAGATTGAAATGTGCTGTAACAGTTAACTCGACCAAAAGGTCCAAGTCAGTCCAAATGGTCACTTCCGTTGTCTGGCCCAGGCCATGATCCAAGTTAGTCTCAAACGGCGTCACTCAACTTGGCTGATCCGATTGATAATCGTATACTTTGTATCGCCAGAACATGAAAAATACAGAAAGAAGTGGGTTCAGCCAATAATAAGTGCCGATATTTGAGATAGTCGCAAAAGACTACGCAAGAGACGAACTTGGCTGACCCGCACTTTCATTTGCTGGCGACACAGATAAAATGACAGTCTCCAGTTAAACACCTATTGCAAATGAAAGATCCAGCATTCTTAAGACTAATTTGACTTTCCCATGATTTTCATTGGTCACTGTGGTTATACTTTGTGTGACAGCCAATGAAAATCAACGGAATACTCAAATGAGTTATTTTAGGTCAGGATTTCTCATGTGCCAGTATATCTTATACTGCAGACGGTCATGCATAAACTAAAAGCAAACTTAGAAATACATCAGTCAATAGGAGTGACCACTTGTAAGAGCTTGTTTCTCTAGTCGACTGAGATAGTATTGAACAGTCTGACAAAAACAAAAGCAATTTATAAAAAAAAACACACACACACTATTGAAGTGGTAGAAACAAGAAAAAAGCAGGCCACGAAGGTGTCCAGTGATTACGTGTTAGGCGTGTGCAACTTTTAGCCCGCGAGACATATACGGCCCGCGACATGATTTCATCAGTCCTTCAAATAAATTTTAAAAAAAATAAATCTTCTTCTTCTCGTTCGCAGTTTAACATGTCTACACAAGAAGCAAAATAAGAAATGAAAACTTCTAAATTTCGTTCATTTTCTTTCTAGCAAATGATCAGTTTACTGTAGTGCTGAGATACAGAAAAAAATTTGTTGCACATGCCTGGATTACATAACGAGTTTAGAAATCAAGTCAAAATTGTAATTTACCGTCCTGATTATTATACTCATCTTGAACAGTTCCTTTAATGATGGTTAATCCTTTGAGAGTGCATTTAATGAGTAACATGTCATTAATACATAGTTATTTGCTTGTAGAATTGTTATAATGCCACACTGATAATGAGGCTGCTGTAAAACTTTACATAAATAGTACTTACGTAAAATATAAGATCGATTAGCTTCACAATGAACGCACAGACTATCAGACTATTGGGTACGGGAATGAAAAAAATTACAGATAACAGTATATAAGACAGTTTCAGAAAGTACTGACCCAATTAAAACAGAAGTTAAATGGCATTTTTGGAAAAGATATCAATTCTAGTGTATATACGCTGTATTGTATACTGTTATCTGTAATTTGTCCATACGCGCACTCTACAGTCTGATAGTCTGTGCGTCCATTGTAAAGTTGATCGATCTTATATAAGTACTATATCATTGTTATACTATTAAACTAAATATCGAACAATTCAGCCTTGTCTCATTTCATTCATACTTCATTGTCTACTGTTATAGTTGTACCCTTATATGTAGTTATTCAACATATTGTACCACGACCAATTTCAAACAAGAACTAACAGCAAAAAAAACAAAAAAACCAAAGAAGAATCCGTCTTTTTACGTGTCAACAACTATGATAATGTGATATTGTTACTGGTAACTAATATAACTAGCAAATAGTAAATCCAATGTACAAGAGAAATAAAAAAACCCAAAAAAAACAACAACAGAGGAACAAGAACATTGTCTACGTTACGGTCCAACAAGGATCTTTATAAAGAAACACATACACCACCAAAGACTGATGTGTCGGACCATTGGCGCAAATAAAACGGCGAAACAACGCATTTCCATTCTTTGGACTACATCATCTAAAAATCTAGTAGGATTGTTGCATAGCTACAAAAGAGATTCAGCGGGAGTTAGAGAATGAACACTGAAGAGGAATAAACAAATAGGAACAAGAAATAAATACATAAAATTATAAAAATATCAATAACATGAAATTGTCTTACAATTTTATTTAACTGCATTAAAAACGACAAAAAGACTACACGGAAGACTGTTCGTATTTGTTTCTTGATTGTTGGGCCATAACGTAGAAAATGTCTGTGTTTCGCTGTGTTTTTATTAATTCTCTTTTACATTGGTTTTACTATTTGGTAATTATATTAGTTACCAGTAACAATATTACACTGTCATAAATGTTATCAATGAACTAAATGAACTGCTTTTCGCAGACGACCAGAGCCTCATATATGAAAACGAAGAACAACTACAAAATCATGTTAACTCACTATCTGCAACATGTAGAAAATACAACATGAAGATCAATACGCAAAAGACGGAGATTATGAAAACATGTAGAAAAACGAGCCCACTAAACATACAGATAGACAACATAGGAGTAAAACAGATATCGGAGTTCCAATATCTCGGTAGTATTTTTACAGAAAATGGAAGCCTTGATAGAGAAATAGAGACAAGATGTCAAAAGGCAAATGCAGTAACATACCAACTGTCACCACTACTTCATTCAAAGATCGAGAAGGAAGTTAAAAAACAAATTATTTACAGTATATTCCTACCAATAACGTGCTACCAGTGCTAAACCTGGTCTCTCTCATCTTCACATTACAGAAAGATAGTGACGTGAGATGAAATGTTTTAGGAAAGCTGATGGGGTCGCCAGGCTTGATAGATTACACAATGAAGAAATTAGGGAAAGAATAGGTATAACACCTTGCACAGAATACATAGAAAGACAGCAGATCAAGTGGTTTGGCCACATTATGAGAATGCATCACAAGTTGCCCGTACAGGCATAATACCAAATTAGATCAGGGTGTAAAGCCAGAGGAAGACCACGAAAAAGATGGATAGAAAGCGCCAGGGACATCTTGAACATCACGGTCATAGCACAGCCGAAGCTACACGTCTGACCTTGGAACACAAGCTCAAGCTCGAATCACCCCTACGATTAACAGCAAGAGTAGATAACAAACCACATGGGGAAAAACAATAGACAATAAATGTTACCGTTTCTTGGTTTTGTTACTGCGGAACTCTTCACCTTGTCGGATATCTTCTGACAGTTTGTTACTGCGGAACTCTTCACCTTGTCGGATATCTTCTGACAGTTTAGTTATTTATACTTTTTATGTCGCTATTTTCGAATATTTTCACGGCGTGTGTAGGCAGCACAAGCGACACAAAGTATATAAATAGTGACCAATGAATAATGAAAATAATATAGTATCACGTGAAAAGGCTGATTCTGATTTGTTTTGATTCTGCTGTTAGATTTTATTTGGCGATTGGTCACTACTGTTCTATGGTCATCAGCAATGAGACATAGGTAGAGCTTGTCCGTAGGAGCTTTTTCAGATGACCAGTTTTCTTGTTGTGTTTTTAGTCCAGGAACTGTCATTATACATTGTACCCAAATGTTAAAAAAAGAGTTTTGAAGGTGTAGAGAATTTACTTTACTGTACTCGGCTATTCTATTCCCATATGTACTTCTCAACTAAAGAGAGTACAGTGGGCAGTTCTGCAAAATATGATCTGTGCTATTTGCAGATTGCCCACATGGACATAACGGTGTCACCAGTTCTAAACCTTCTATACATGTGTTACTTGAATCTGCGGTGGATTATTCTTAATCTAAAAATAATTTTATTTTATTGCATTTATCATTATAGAAAACTAGCTTCCCATACACTTAGCGCTTTCATATTCTCAGTGGCGCTCAGTAATCTTCGCAATACAAATCTTGGGCAATCACAAATATAGTGAGAAACAAAACTGCTGCCTCTGGAAAAAAATGTTACAGAAGAATCTCCAGAATATCATGGAGCAAAAAAATTACCAATATGGATATCCTAAAAGAATTGAGTGTAAAAGAAAACTGGCTAAATGATACGACTCTCATAAGAAAATTACAATATTTTGGACACATCAAATAACACGACAGCCTAGAAAAGACTACTAGTGGCGATGATGCTGGGGCAATGAAATAGAGGTAGGCATCGAAGAAGATGGAGGCAAAGATATCACTTGAACATGACACAGAAGCAGGAAGTGTCCGAAAGCTGTGATAACTGCTATACCCTATTAAGGATATGCTTGCTACCTGACGATGACCTGACTACGCCACTCACAGAAGCATGAAAGTTAGCTCAAGATCTGCAGAAGTTACGACAGGTTGTGATGACTGCTGCATCTTCTCGATGCTATATGCTACACAGGCCCACAGATACGACGGTAGAAAAACTTATAAGGAAAAATATCTTTCCTTAAACAAAATATAAAATGGGTTAAACAGCAGTTTTAATTCGAACAATACAGAAGGTCGTCGTTTCGATCAACAGATCTTTATCAAAATAGGGACAAAGAAATACAGAATGGAACCACAAAATCCAACGGAGACTACATACAAGCAATGTAGAGCATATTTTGAAAAGATGGAAAAACTCTCTCCCACCTTACGACAGACTACCTGAAAATATAGCGACGTTCCGAAAAATGTCCCCAGGGGCTACCTGAAAATATAACGACTATTCCGAAAACTTTACCCAGGGGCTATCTGAAAATATAACGACTATTCCAAAAAAGGTACCCAGGTGCTACCTGAAAATATAACGACTATTCCGAAAACTTTACCCAGGGGCTATCTGAAAATATAACGACTATTCCGAAAAATGTACCCAGGGGCTATCTGAAAATATAACGACTATTCCGAAAAATTTACAAAGGGGCTACCTGAAAATATAACGACTATTCCGAAAACTTTACCCAGGGGCTATCTGAAAATATAGCGACTATTCCGAAAAATGTACCCAAAACTAAGCAGCTCTTTCGGACTTCTTGCTCTTTCTAACACAGTCGAATCTAGCTGCTAATGATACATGATGACTGACATAAACAATAAAGCCATGAGCTAGAAGTAATCGAATATAAAATTATTTGAGGGTCACATGATTATGATCATGAGATTTATCGGAGGTGCACATAATGATGATGATGAGAATATCATAAACAGTGAAAAAAAAAGAATATTGTGGTAGTGCTGAAAGCGGAGAGGAATTATCCTCTGGCTGATAACATCATTCTTCCAACTTGTCAAGCAAAAAAAAAAGTGGAATTAAAAAAAGAAATCTTTTTTTGAAGATTCATGAACACTAAATCAGGGTATCTCAAAGTGGGCGATATCACTTCATGGGTTAGACCCTAAAACAATTAGGTTATCGTTTCAATAAGATGAAGCTTAAAAGTGGCAGCTAGCCAATTAAAACAATAGTTGGTAACATATCCTATTCTTCTTCTTCTTCAGTGTTCATTCTAAAACTGTGACTGGATCTCTCTTGCATCAGGACAATGGTCCTACAAGATTTCCATCAGGATGTAGTCCAGAGAATAGAAATGCACGGTGACATATCTTTCTTCGGCGGAATATCCTGTTCAGGACGTAACAATCAACCCAGCAATTGTTTGCTGTAAAGATTTTCAAGGAAGGATAAATGCATTTAGTAGGTTGTCATTGCTCTCAAGAGCTACCAGCTAACAGTTAAAGGGACTACTCCATCATCACAATCATGCTTATTCGAAGCAGTGGTAAGCTTCTGCTGGGATGGAGAACCTGCTTCATTACATGAAAATTAAATTATGCCTTTTAGCATTTTTTGACTCTTTAGGTAAAGGTAGGTCCCATTGTAGAAATTGTCGTCGGGGATGAAGATTGCTCTTTAGGTAAAAGTAGGTACCATTTTAGAAATTGCCATCGGGCATGAAGATTACTCTGTAGGTAAAGGTAGATCCCATGGTGAAATTGCCGTCGGGAATTAAGATAACTCTTCATGTACTAAGCTGCAGCAACTATTAAGTGGGTTAGCCAGTTCAATTCCTTGCTGTTTTTACCGCCCCATAAGCATGTGACAGGTACCCACTTACAGCTGGTTCGACTGGAGGAGACTGGTTGACTGAAACCCTAATGGTCGTATCAGGCGACAACAGATCACGGTCCGGACAACTTTGTTTTGTCCAGACGTGGCTTGACTTTGAATCTTGCACACTGAAACTCAGTGATAGAAAGCAAGCTCACTATCAACTAGGCCACCACGATCCTCTTTGACTCTTTAGAAAAGTTGTATTACTTAAATATAACTTAGGAAGAGAACGGCCTCTTCCTAAATATAAAGAAAACAGAAGTAATGGTTATTGAAAAGAAACAAAATAACACACCTTGCAAGATCAAAGTGAATGATATAGTATTAAAACAGGTCCATCAGTTCAAATATTTAGGTACAAAGATTACAATGATGAAAGAAGTTCAACAAAAATAAGAAGCAGAATAGTACAGATAAAAACAACATTTAGAAAAATGAAAAATATATTGTGTAATATGGCATTGTCACTAGAGGTGAGGAAGATAGTTCTGCTGTTCTATATAACTTCTATACTAACATATGGAGGCGAGTCGTGGACAATAAACAAACAGGAAAGTGGGAAATTAGAGGCAATAGAGATGTGGTTCAACAGATGATTGCAGAGAATAGCATGGATGGTCAGAAAAAACTAACGTGGAAGAGTTGAAAGAGCCAAATGCGAAACTGACCTTAATCAATAATATAAGAAAAAGACAATCTTCATTTTTTGGTCACTTCATGAGAAAGGGAGGTTTGGAGAACATAGCCTCAACAGGTACGATTGAAGGCAACAGAGACAGAGGGCAACAATGTGAGAAACTATTAGACAGACAACCTGTACGGCACGAAAACAACGATCTTGATACATAATGCTGGAGATAGAGAGCTGTGTAGAGCCATGTAGGGCCATGATCGCCTAAGTCAACCGGCATGGCACCTGATGATGATATTACTTAAGTAATACAAGGATATATAACATTAAGGAGTCAAAAGACGCATAGTATCGATGTTATTGTACTAGTTACCCCAAGTGTGTGTATACTTCGTTCATCTGAATGTAGCAGCACGCCCGTTGGCTGGAGTACCACTTATAGCACGTAATTCAATAATGTCGAGAGAGAATCCTCAGGGATCTACAAAAAATAATGCGACGGACTCGAACATGTGACGTTTTAAACACAAAAAGTGAAGGGCTTAGCCATTACGCCGATTACCCTCAATATATAAATTAATATACTGGTATAAGTTCGAATGTATGTCATCAAATAAAATAGCGCTCCACTTGTATGTCGAGTGTATGTCATATAATAGCGAGCTACCCGGATGTCGAATGTATGTCATATAATAGCACGCTACCCGGATGTCGAATTTATGCTATCAAATAGCGCGCTACCCGGATGTCGAATGTATGCTATCAAATAGCGAGCTACCAGGATGTCGAATGTATGCTATCAAATAGCGCGCTACTCGGATGTTGAATGTATGCTATCAAATAGCGCGCGACCAGGATGTCGAATGTATGCTATCAAATAGCGCGCTACTTGGATGTCGAATGTATGCTATCAAATAGCGAGCTACCAGGATGTCGAATGTATGCTATCAAATAGCGCGCTATTAGGATGTCGAATGTATGCTATCAAATAGCGCGCTACTTGGATGTCGAATGTGTGCTATCAAATAGCGCGCTACCAGGATGTCGAATGTGTGCTATCAAATAGCGCGCTACCCGGATGTCGAATGTATGCTATCAAATAGCGCGCTATTAGGATGTCGAATGTATGCTATCAAATAACGCGCTATTAGGATGTCGAATGAACGAGGTTCAAACTCCACAGTAGGCAACTCTGAATGTGGACGGTTCAGAAAAGTCAATTACTTTTTAGGTTCAAAGGGAGAGAGAGAGAGAGAGAGAGAGAGAGAGGGGGGGGGGGCTGTCAAAGAAGATACATTGTCACAAAAAGGGTTCAAAGAATAAAAATTGTTTCAAAAGGAGGCGACGTGAAAAAAGATATAGGGAAAATTGGTTCAACCAATGCAGTTAAAAATCATGCATAATGAGATACTCATCGTAGTTGATTCAACATTTTCATTGGCCACTTTGTGTCGCCAGCCAATGAAACGCTTGTATCAGCTAATGATCAGACAATATGTGTGACATGTCCGCAGGTCCCATATATGGAGAAGGAATTGGTCTAATACAAATACACCCTCACTTAAGCAAGAACCTTTGCGTTTCCACATAGACAGGCACACACAGACACACATGTACACACAGGCACACCCAGACAGACACACACATTCAATTTATTACTTGTTACTTCAATAAAAACAATAAACATAAATACAATTCGCATGCCCAGTTCAGGTCTTCTCCCAGAATAGTTCTGCGCATTGATCTCAAACAGCGTCATTTATCGTGGCTGATGCAGCTGATCATTGGTCAATTTATTTCGCCATCCAATGAAAAGCACATATTAATTCAACTCAGCCAAGATTAGTGACGCTGTTGGGGGGTGACAACCATCAAGACAATAATGGGGAAAATCTTGTTCAAATTTTCATTGCAATGAAATTAGTGAAAGCTTATAGGGAACATGCCAGCTTTCTTTGAAACATGAAATACAGACCATGATGGCAAATAGCTTGATTTCTCATGCGCCCACTACTCACATCTAATTACCACATAAGCGCACAGCGCATGCACCAATTACCCAATGATCAACCATGCTTGATCAACGTCTGTTGTTACATCACATCAAGAAACAGTCATTATACAGTCTACCAAGGTGTTAAAATAGATGGCGTAGAGGATTCACGTTATTGTACTTGAGGCTCCCCATATGTACACCGTCCCTCTCAGCAAAGCGGCACTTTATTTGTTGCACCCAGGCCGTCTTCTGAGATTACCATTTCAAGCGATGATCAAATTCAAGTTTCATCTTCAAGTGATAATCTCACAGTGCTAATCCAATTCAAGTTCCATCTTCAAGTGATAATCTCACAATGCTCATCCAATTCAATTTCCATCTTCAAACGACAGTCGCCAGAAATCTCAGGAAAAAAAAACACCTTATAAACAAGACGCCACGAGCCAGATTCGAACAAGTGGGTACCAGACATGCACAATTGGGATAAATTATATTATATACATATGTTATTTCTGATTTATAAAAATATTATTGAATTATTAGGCACCACTTATATTTTTCAGTAACCTTGTCAGGGCTATGAAACAAACGGTATAACCGTCGCTGAGCTCGAACCACGACCATGTTCTCATGAGATGGGACTTACAAATGTTTCACTAGCCCCTCTATCACAAGAACAGGAATTGCAACAATAAAGGCACTATTTACATTGTATATTGGTTAGATATTAATAACTTGTGATGATTTACGTAAAAATAACAGCAGAAGCGTATGACTTTTTTTAATTAAAGTGACGGGCACAGGTGAAATGCCACGGGACTACAGGCCGTCAGATCAGTACTCAAATAAGGGATTGTTACCCACAGAATTCGACATCTACTAGTGTTTCAGTTATCCACCCCCGCCATACTAATTTCATTGTGTTAAATATTAATTCTTAATTCTAAATCAAAAGCCATCTTTTTACAAGCTTACATGATACAATAAGAAAAAGGGATATTCAGTGGGATAACGGTAAAACTTGGTATAATTACACACCTATATAAAAGACATGTGGTGTACAACGAGTTAAATTGATAAAAATATAGTCATGCAACTTACCGGGGGCACATTTTCCACTGTAGAGAACCTTGATATCCTTTCTAGACTTACATGCTTGTTTTCTTAACAAGCATTGGTTACTATAGGTTCTTCCATCAGTTCCACATACGAGGTTCATTTCCGTTGGGCAGATGTAGCTACATCGGCATTCTGGTTCTCTCAGGGAGTTGACTTGGCAAACTTTGGGAGCCTCACAAACGTAGCCTTCACAAGGATCTGAGAAGAAATATGTGCAAACGAGTGTTACGTAATTTTATACACAAAAGTTCTGTATGTAAGAAATATCAATGTAACATAGTCTGAACAGGCAATAGTTTTTGCGTGTAAGAGAAATATTTATATTAGTTTATATACACAATAGTTTTGTATGTAAGAAATGGGGATGTAACATAATCTAAATACCCCACAATAGTTCTGCGTGTAAGAGAAATATATATATTCATGTATATACACACAATAAATAGTAAAATACACAATATACACACTAATATATATATAAACATTATATCTATCTTCACCGAAGACGGAAGTGTCGGGCCATTGGAACAAATAAAACGGTGATACAACGCATTTTCATTCTCTGGACAACATCGTGCTGAAAATCTAGTAGGATTATTGTCCTGCTACAAGTGAGATCTAGTGGGAGTTTGAGAATGAACGATGAAGAAGAAGATTTTAATCTATCTATCCATGTGACGTGTCCTTTGCAGAACATTGTCCTCACTTCCACTATGTAAGCCTCTCGGTTCTATGAAATCTGTCCAGCTTCTTCATGTGTCATGTTCAGAATTATTCGATGTCATTTGTCCATGTTCAGAATTATTCGATGTCATGTTTCCATGTTCAGAATTATTCGATGTCATGTGTCAATGTTCAGAATTATTCGATGTCATGTTTCCATGTTCAGAATTATTCGATGTCATGTGTCAATGTTCAGAATTATTCGATGTCATGTGTTCATCATAGTCATGGACTGCCTCTTGATCTCTTTCATGGATCTTTTCCCTCCATGACTGATCTTTAAAAATCATTGTGTCTCTTTATATGTCCGAAATAGGTTAGTTTCGAGGAGCCATTCTTCTTCTGTGCTCAGGTCTTTGCGGACGTCTTAATTTTGCTTGTCTTTATGTCCATGATACTTTTAGCATCTTTCTATCATTTCGAATGCCGATATTTTCTTTTCCATTGCAGATGTCATTGCCCACGTCTCACAATCATATGTTGTCACTGGAAATATATTTGTTCTTAAAAGTTGTAACTTTGTTTTTGTTTGCCCCTTACCATAGATTTGTCATCTGTGATGTTTTATTTAGGACCATTGCTAATCTCTTTCTGATCTCAGCAAAATAATCTCTTGTGATGTTGATGGTTGACTCGAGATAATCACAATTTGATGACATTCACTAGTTGTTCTTTGTCAATGATTATTGTAGGTGCGAGTTCATCTCTGCTGATATGCATTATTTTTATCTTTTTTTTTGTATTGAGGAAAAGATTCTCATAGCCTAGCTATGATGTTTGACAGACACAATCATGTGTTCTAAATCTGTGGGGCTCCTTGATATTAATGTGGTGTCATCTGCATACCCAATGTCTGAAATTTCCTGTCCGCCGATAGGTTGAAACTGTTCATAACTTGGATCTTTGTGTACATTTCGCATGATGTTTGCTGCGTATATGTTGAACAGCTGTGGTGAGAAGATGTATCTGACTCATATTTGGACCTCAAATCAGTTCGATGTTTTCCCCTCGATATGGACAGACGAATATACACACACGATCTGTATATAAGAAATATGGATGCAACATATATCTGTATAGACAACAGATCTGCACATACAAGAGAAAGAAGAGTGTATTGTATATTATACATAGACAAGTTCTGTATATTAGAAAAATGACATAACATAACCTATATAGATAAACATTCTGTATTTAAAAGAAATATTCCGAGTATAATCGTTTGATTGTTTCGATTCTCCGGAATTAGGAGCAATTAATCTCTTGTTTACTGTGTGTAATGGGGGTGTCTCCAGAGCTTTCTTTCCTACCCAGAAAACTCTCAGTGGTTTGAGAAGAAGCCTCTTACTCATAAGGGTCCTATCTGTGTGTGTAGAACTCTGTTCCCTCGTTCTGTATGTATATATCTGCCAATACTGCATTTTCCTAATTTGGGCGTTGAAGAGAGTTTCAAGTCGATTGTGTGATAATGTCCTGCTGTCGCCACGTCATGTTCAAGAATGGTTTAAAAAAATGTACATTCCGAAAAAAATAACACAGTCCTTATTGGGGATAAAATATTGGACTTCACGGGTGTGAACCCACAGCTATAACCTCTCGCCTATGCGCCACACTACGCATATACCGAATAAAGAAAAGTCTGCAAATATATTGAGGTATCTAATATTGGCATAAACAAAAATAAATCGATAGATTGATCAACAAGGTGCCATGAGATACTATTGATTTCACAGTTCATATGATTGCGTAACGTTGGTACGGCGATTTTGGTATGTAACTACACACACACACACACACACACACACAAACTGAAAAAAAGGAATTAGGTTGAAAAGTGACAGAAGCTACATAAGCTAATATATCAAGCCGATAAATTATGTAAAAAATGGACTAAATAGAAATATATAAAAAAAAATCAAAATCACAAAGGAACAGGCGCTAAATATAAAAATACATGGAGAAATACAACAAGTATATAAATATGAATATCTCGGACATATAATCACAAATCATAGTAGATGTGAAACAGAAATTAAAAGGAGAATATGAATGGCTAAAAGTAATTTCAATGAAATGAGGAAAATATTAACATCTAAACAAATCACACACTAAAAATAAGAATTATAAAATGCTACATCTATTCTATATTAATGCATGGCTCAGAAACATGGACAACAAACAAGCAATAAGAACACATAATTGATTATTGTGAAGTGTGGATATATAGAAGAATAGCGATACATTGATGGAAAGAGAAGAAAACGAACAAAGAGGTTCTGACAACACTTCGTATGAAAAAAAATATTTAAAAAAAAATAAAAAAAATAGGCCTATAAAGTATTTTGGACATCATGACACATTGTTAAGACATTAATTGAGAGTAGAGTCGAGAGAAAGTGAATAAGAGGTAGGCAGAGATACAAGTAGGAGAGAAACATCACGAGATGGGACAGGTTACAATCTAGTAGAGTGCACCGCAAAAGCAAGAAATAGAGGATGTTGGACGACCTTCGCCGCAAAAACGGCACTCCATGATGCTGCTCTGCTGCTACTGGAAGTAATTTGTGAAATTCAAACATTCAGAGAAAGGAAGCGAACAAATCTGGTGACAAATATGATAATCATTAAAACAGCAATCATCATTATTTTCTTGGTTTTGATAATCTGTCTGAATGTTTCCTTTCTTGATTCACGCCAAGTGCCTGCTTCAACGTCTTCTCCAAATGACAGCAAGCAAATTAATGTCGGAGGGAATGGGGACACGAGCACACTTCGCAACCTCTTCAAGTTCAAGTGTTTTATATGGAGCCTGGGATAAAAGCTTTCTGGTGTTGGCTAGACTAAGAGGTTTAAACTTTCGCAGTCAATTGTTTTCACGTCTGTATTTCGACGTTCACGTGAAGACGTTAAAAGACGTTTTAGCATTTTCTCCTGGATATTTCTTTCTGTATTCCCAGGGGTCGTAGCTATGATTTTACTTTATTCTGGGAGAAAGGGTGCTTTCTAGAAATAAATACATAAATACATATAAATAATATTTGTTATCTATCTATCTAATCTATCTATCTAATCTACCTATCTAGCTATCTACCTCCACATTCACCCATCCATCCAATCATCCCTCCCTCCCTACCTCCATCCATCCATCCATCATCCATCCATCCATCCATCCATCCATCCATCCATCCATCCATCCATCCATCCATCCATATATCTATCTATCCTAATCTAATCTATCTAATCCATCCATCCATCCATCCATCATCCATCCATCCATCCATCCATCCATCCATCCATCCATCCATCCATCCATCCATCCATCTATCTATCTATCTATCTATCTTATATATATCTGCCTTGCCTATCTGTCTTAATTATCTGTCCTATCTTTCTGTCTCAGTCAGGTCCTCTTTTGACAAGTTTGGCACATAGGGCGGATGTCATAGTTCTCCATTCCTGTCGGTCAGTAGCTAGGGATGGCAGGTCTTGTATATTTATGCCTGTTGATTTTAATTCATTCATAAATTTTCTTCTGATCGTTGTTTTTGGTCTTCCCTGTTTTCTTTTCCCGTCTGGTGTCCACATGAAGGCTTGTCGTGGAATTATGTCTTCATTCATTCTAAGTACGTAGCCGATGTATGTCCAGCGGTGTTTTCTGATGATGTTCGTCACGTATTCTTGTTTTGTCTCCTCTCTAGTAAACTAGAAAACTAGTATGTCGCTTCATTTGAAGTCTTTCCAATTAGTATTTGTGATTTTTCTGAGGCATCTATTCTCAAAGGCAACTAACTTCTTATCCATTATTGCGGGATTTCCAACTTTCACATACATATGTCAATGATGGAATCACACTTGCATTGAATAATCGCAGTTTGATTGTTTACTTGCGATCTTCGATCTCCAGATGTTTGAGATGTTGAAGGAGTTGGAGGCGATAGCGATTCGAGTTTTTATTTCTCACTTGGTATCCCCGTCTGCTGTTATCTTACTTCCCAAATATACGAAATGTGAAACGTTGTCTAGTATATTATCATCTAGTTTAATTGATTCTGTTAGGCCGGTAAAGTTCATGATTTTCGTTTTATGTTTGTTTATTTGAAGGCCTATCTGTTGTGCAAAAAAAATTTGAATATTTCTGTCTAATCTAATCTAATCTAATCTAATCTAATCTAATCTAATCTAATCTAATCTAATCTAATCTAATCTAATCTAATCTAATCTAATCTAATCTAATCTAATCTAATCTAATCTAATCTAATCTAATCTACTGTAGGCTTATCTTATCTTATCTTATCTTATCTTATCTTATCTTATCTTATCTTTTCTTATCTTATCTTATCTTATCTTATCTTATCTTATCTTATCTTATCTTATCTTATCTTATCTTATCTTATCTTATCTTATCTTATCTTATCTTATCTCATCATCTCAACTCTGTATAACCTATCCTATCCTATTCCATTTCATCCCATGCTATCCCATCCATCCATCCATCCATCCATCCATCCATCCATCCATCCATCCATCCATCCATCCATCCATCCATCCATCCATCCATCCATCCATCCATCCATATGGTACATAGGACATAAATCAGTGCTCTCCAGTTTGAGCGATGGCATGCTACGGTTTATATTTCATTTATGTATGTAGTCTTCCGCCTGGAACGTGCTTATATCTGAAGTTTTATTTCTTCTATAGACTTGAATGTGTTTTGTAACTCATACAGAGGTCCGTAGAGTTGTTTTTTTCCCACTGTTGTTTCTCTGGACCAGTGTATTTGCATCATAATGTCATATTTCGAACATTCCTGAAGAAAATGCACTGCTGTCAGAGGTTCCTGTTCACATGTACACATGATCGTATTGCCAATCCTGAACTTTGTATATATGTCGATGCGTAGTCGGTTGTGTCCTGAGGTGCAGAAGGACAACTTGCTTAATTTGTTGTTGAGACCCATAGTCATACCTTTTTGATGGTTTTTTGCGAAGTTTCTCTATTGGTCTTCCTCTTTTTCTTTTGCCATCTGGAACCCATTGTAATGTTTGCAGTGGCAGTCTGTTTTCATTCATTCTAAATCCTATATAAGGCAATTGTTTTCTTCTTAATGTAGAAACACGTTGTTGTTTGGTGTCTTCTTTTACTTGCTTGTTTGACTTAAAAACACTTCCCAACCAATATTTAAGAGGTTTCTAAGACATTTATTTTCGAATGAATTTCACTTCATCTGCAGTGCCGTTGTTATTTTTCAACTTTCGCAACCACATGCTAATACAGATATCGTATATGAGTTTAACACATGTTAATACAGATATCGTATAGGAGTTTTACACATGTTAATACAGATATCGTATAGGAGTTTTACACATGTTAATACAGATATCGTATAGGAGTTTAACACATGTTAATACAGATATTGTATAGGAGTTTAACACATGTTAATACATATATCGTATAGGAGTTTAACATATGTTAATACAGATATTGTATAGGAGTTTTACACATGTTAATACAGATATCGTATAGGAGTTTAACACATGTTAATACAGATATTGTATAGGAGTTTAACACATGTTAATACAGATATCGTATAGGAGTTTAACACATGTTAATACAGATATTGTACAGGAGTTTAACACATGTTAATACAGATATTGTATAGGAGTTTAACACATGTTAATACAGATATTGTATATGCGTTAAATACATGTTAATACAGATATTGCATATGCGTTAAATACATGTTAATACAGATATTATATTGGAGTTAAACAGTCGTAGTTTAGTATATTTACTTATTGTTTTTGATTTCCAGATATTTGTTCGTTGCTTGAATGCACTGGATGTTAAAGAAATTCTAGTACAAATCTTCTTTGTTGTATCTACACTGTGTGTGTCATTTTGCTGCATAAGTAGTAAAAATTACCATCTTTCTGAATTGTTTCTCAGCTAAAAGTGATATTAAAATGATTCAAGTTGGTAACATTCCTGATCTGTCTTGGAAGTAGACCAACTCTTGTTATTGTGGACATGACTTCTGGATTATCATTACATTTTTAATAATTTTACCGAAAAGTGGAGGAAAAGGGGGAAAAGGAGGTTACAATCCTTTTTATTTATATATTTATACTGTAGTACTAAAAAAATAATCTACTGTTTAAGTGGAAAGTAATCTCTATATAAGTAGATAATCTAAGTGGAAAGTAAAGTAATCTATATAAGTAGATAATCTAAGTGGAAAGTAATCTCATTATATAAGTAGATAATCTAAGTGGAAAGTAATCTCTATATAAGTAGATAATCTACTGTCTAAGTGGAAAGTAATCTCTATATAAGTAGATAATCTACTGTCTAAGTGGAAAGTAATCTCTATATAAATAGATAATCTAAGTGGAAAGTAATCTCTATATAAGTAGATAATCTACTGTCTAAGTGGAAAGTAATCTCTATATAAGTAGATAATCTACTGTCTAAGTAGAAAGTAATCTCTATATAAGTAGATAATCTAAATGGAAAGTAATCTCTATATAAGTAGATAATCTACTGTCTAAGTGGAAAGTAATCTCTATATAAGTAGATAATCTAAGTGGAAAGTAATCTCTATATAAGTAGATAATCTAAATGGAAAGTAATCTCTATATAAGTAGATACTCTAAGTGGAAAGTAATCTCTATATAAGTAGATAATCTAAGTGGAAAGTAATCTCTATATAAGTAGATAAATCTACTGTCTAAGTGGAAAGTAATCTCTATAGAAGTAGATAATCTAAATGGAAAGTAATCTCTATATAAGTAGATAATCTAAGTGGAAAGTAATCTCTATATAAGTAGATAATCTAAGTGGAAAGTAAAGTAATCTATATAAGTAGATAATCTAAGTGGAAAGTAATCTCTATATAAGTAGATAATCTAAGTGGAAAGTAATCTCTATATAAGTAGATAATCTAAGTGGAAAGTAAAGTAATCTATATAAGTAGATAATCTAAGTGGAAAGTAATCTCTATGTAAGTAGATAAATGTACTGTTTGAGTGGAAAGCAATCTCTATATTAGTAGATAAATCTACAAGTTAGTACAAGTCTTATAAATCTTAGTACCACTGACTCTGAAAGGCAACCAATGGTTTAGCGAATAGATAGATCTACAAGTTAACATTTGCCTTTCTCTTGTCATTTAATGTTTTTTGTTGTTGTGCCATTCAACTCCAATCAGACAGTCTGCCAGCGAATCAATCTATCGACTTACAGGTCGATCGATTAATTAATCAATAAATCAATCAACAATAATTCTACATTTAAACATACGCAGAACATATGCGTATATAACTACATATAAACATAAAAATCTAAATATAGGTATATAAATCTACATTTAAGCATATAAATCGGCATTTAAACATAAAAATCTACATTTAAATATATACATCTACATTTAAACATATAAATAAATATACATACTAGCATAAACAATTGGCGACAGACCCGTAGATAAGGGAGGGATTTGGGGTGTTTAAACACCTCCCTTAGCAAATCTAATATGAAGTTTAGAACTAGAAAATCAAAAGGTCGATAAAAATCTCTCCTGTAGCGAAATTTCATGAAAAAAGTCTTCAGATTTCTTTCCAAACAGTGAAATTTACACACGAAAACGGACGAATGACTTTGTAAAAATTTAGGTAAAACACCCTCCTTAAGGTAATCATAACCGCCCGTGTGTTGCCGGAGCCCTAAAGGGGAGAAAAGAATATCAACACTGTTTACCTTCCATGCATGTCGTAAAAGGCGACTAAGGAGGTTATGGGATGGCGTTGGCTGTCCCATCCCATATAGGGTCAGTGACCCAAAGCCATGCTGAAGTCGGATGTGTCAGGCCGAAAGGCGCAGATATCACAGCAATGCTGTAAACCATGACACAACGCATTCCGTTTTCCGGACTACATCCTGCTAATTTGCAGGAGTTTGAGAACGAACGCAGAAGAAGAAGAAGAAGAAGAAGGTAATCATAACTACGGGTCTGGTAAGCGATTTCTTCTTCTTCTTTCGTTCACTTGAAACATATCTATATCTGTAATTCTGTCTCCTTAATAAAACTCACTGTCTTTTGTAGTTCATACAGTGTCCCATAGAGTTTTGATTCCAATGTTGTTTCCTCTGGCCAATATGTCTGCCTCAGCGTTTCATGCTCAGAACACTCTTGAAGTATATGTTTGGCACTCTGTGCTGCCTGTCCACATGTACACATGGCTGTGTTGCCAATCTTGAACTTTGTATACATGTGACTGCGGAGTCGGTTGTGTCCTGTTCTGAGACGTAGAATTATAACTTGTTCTGATCTGTTCATAATGTGATAGTCATCTTGTGTTGGTGTTTGTGGCTTTCTTATTGACTTTATCATCTGTTTTTTCTGATAGTAGGTGATTGGTATATCTGGTTGGTCTTCGGCAGCACCTTCCTTAGCCAGTTGGTCTGCTTTTTCATTTCCTGGTATTCCACAGTGAGAGGGTATCCACTGCATGGTTACCCTATACTGGTAAGACAATTCGCTAAGTAGTTTTTTCAAGTCTGTTAGTTTTCCAGACTGGAGAGCTTGAAGCACTGACCTTGCATCTGTCAGGAATACCACAGGCTGTAGGCCAGAGTTGGAGTTCAGCAGTTTTTTAGCTGCCACACTAATTGCCTGGATTTCTGCATCATAATTATTGCAGAATTTTCCTGTCGGTGTTCTGATTGTATCTCTAGGCTTGTGTGGATATTCTATATATACACCTGCACCTCCATTCCTCACAGCATTCTGTGCTGACCCATCTGTGTACACTCTGACCCATATATCTTGTGGATATTCCTCATCCAGGAAACTGAGGGTGACTGTCATTCGCTGCACACTGTTCTGTTCGTCCTCGCTTAGTATTCCTTTCACATGGGTCTGAATGTATATTGGCATTCCATGGCTTTCACTCCACGGGGTTTGTTCTGGTACAGACCTTAAGGGGCTGTCAACTTCAGGTAGGTCTGTAAGTTGTCTACGGAGTCGTTTAGCTTGATGGATAAAGCTGCTTCTTTTCAGTCGCCCCATTGCTAGATTTTGGAATCTTTCCTTCATTGGATGACTTGGCATACACTGAAACTTTTCTGCTTGAATTAGTACTTTTGTGTCTCTGCGTTCGCCAAGTGTTTGCATTCTTCCCATTTTCTGCATCTCTGCTATAGGTGTTGATTTCATTGCTCCCAACATTATTCTAAGTGCCTGGTTTTGCACTTTATCTAGATCTTGTAATGTGGTGTTTGATGCAGGACACCACGCAGCTGAACCATATTCCAGGTGTGGTCTTATGCCTTGCTGGTAAACTTTACTGAGTATATTTCCACTGGCTCCCCATGTGGTTCCACTTAGTTTTCTCAGGATAGCTAGCTTCCTCCTGGCTTTTGTTGTTGCTTTGTTTATGTGCTGCTTCCATGTCAGCTTATCATCAAAAGTAACTCCGAGGTATGTGGGTTGTTTGTCTTCTTTCAAGAGCTCTCCATCTATCTTGATATGACCAGCTTTTTGTTTTGGTGAGAGGGTAAAGAGTGTAGTGCTGCACTTATCTGTGTTAATGCTGACGCACCATCTATTTGCCCATAAGGTTAGGGCATCGATAGCTCTTTGTATTTGTTTAGTGGCCACTGTTGCATGTTCTTCCGTGCACCAGATCACCAGGTCGTCAGCATACATTGCCACTTTGATCCCATGTGGTAGTTCAGCAACTAGGTCATTGATGTAAACCAAGAAAAGTGTGGGTGACAGGACTCCTCCCTGGGGGACTCCATGACGCAGTAGAACTTTCTTGCTCTTGCGACCATCTAATTGTACCCTGGCTCTTCTATTATGCAGGTATGCTTTTACCCATTTGTACATTCTTGAGCTAACCCTGCAATTTCGCAATTTCTTTAGGAGCCCTTCTTTCCAGACCTTATCAAATGCTTTCCTGAGGTCTATCCATGCTGCTAGTACCAGTTTCTTTTCTTGGAAGGCATCCTCAATCTCTTGGGAGAGGTAGGTTGCCTGATCTTCAGTAGAGTAGCACTGTCTGAAACCTGCTTGCTGTGATACCAGAAGGTTTTCACTTTCAAGGTACCACTGCATCCTAAGATTGATAATGCGTTCCATTGTTTTACATAGACAGCTTGTGAGGCTGATGGGCCTGTAGTTGGAGACTGTGTTGCCATCTTTTCCTGATTTGAGGAGTGGTATCATTATTGCTTCTCTCCACGCCTGTGGTACATTACCTGTGGACCAGCTTGTGTTAAAGATCTGCAGTAGCTTTGCTCTTGCTGCAATTCCCAGGTTTCTAATCATTTCATTGGACACTCCATCAGCTCCAGGGGACTTTTTCATTTTCAATTTGGATATTGCATGCTCCAGTTCTCTCATTGTGATTGGTGCCTCCATGACTTCAGGTATAGGTTCACCATGTCCAATGTTTTGCTGGTTCTCTCGAACCTCCTGTTGTTTGTCTGGGCTGACTTTGACGTTATTGTCTTCTGCAAAGGAATCTGCAAAGTAATCAGCTGCATGTTTACCTGTTAAAATGTTTCTATCTTTATAAAGTGTGATCCTGGTATTTCTCCCTGTACCTTCATCATTTAGTTGTTTTACAAGTTTCCATAATTTCCTAGTATCTCTTTCTAGGTTCAGCGACTCTGTTTTTTCTTTCCAGCTGCTCCGTCTGGCTTGTAACTTGGCTCTTTGAAATTTAGCCTTTGTTTGCTGATATTTGTTGTGATGTTCTTGGCTAGGTCTGTTCTCAGCCTGCTGTCTAGATGTTTCCATCTCATTTTGCAGCTTTTCCAGTTCATCATTCCAGTAGGGTTTGTAGTTTTTGCGTGCCCCCCTGGGTATGGTTTTACTAGCAGCATGTAGTATACATCTATTAAATTCACTCACTGCTCTATTGATGTCTTTGTCCAAGTTCATGTCCTTAGCTAGAACACTGGTTAAATGCTGGTACATTTTCCAGTCTGCCCTTTTATAGTTCCACCTAGTGAGCGTGCTGCTGTCCTTGGTAAATTCATTGTGGATTTCCAGAAATACTGGTCTGTGGTCACTACCTCCAAGCTGCTTTCCAACAACACGTGTGATGTTCCATTCCAAGCCTGGTGAGTGGAATGCCAGGTCTGGTGTAGAGGTGGTGTGCCATGCTCTCGAGTAGAAGGTTGGCGAGTCTGCTGGCTGGTTAATAAGGATGAGATTATTTTCATCTTGCCAGCTCTCAAGTTCCTCACCTCTCTTGTCGATATGATCGTAGCCCCAGCTCTGAGAGTGGCTGTTGAAGTCACCACACACCATTAGTCTCTCTTTGTCTGGAATTGTGTCTAGTGCCAATGGTTTATCATTTGGGCAGTAGTAGTTCAGGAGATGGAATTCTGCACTGTCTGTTTTTAGGTGGAGCATCTGGTATTCTGCCCCTTCCATATATACTTCAAGCTGACATGCGCTGATATTGTTTTTAACAAGTGTCAGAATTCCACCTTTTCGCCTGTCCTTTCGGTCAGATCGGTAGCACTGGTAGCCTCTGATTTTGAAGGCTATGTCGCTGCTGAGGTGTGTTTCTTGGATACAGCATATGTTAACTTGTTCTTCACTGAGGACATTTTCAAGTTCCAATTTTTTGCTGTATCCATCTCTTTTACTGTTGACACCCTCAGCATTCCAGTGCATTATTTTTATTGGTCGTTTGCTTGTTTGGCCAGTAGCTCTATTCCCTTGCCTCCTGGCTCCTCGGGGCAATTGAGAAGGACTTCCAGTAACTGAGGTTGGGCCCTTTCGAGGTATAGGGCCCGGCACCGTCCCTGCCTGAACGTCCGCCACAGGGCAGGCACCATAACTATTTATAGATGTAGACATGTTTCCATTGTGTTTTGTGCGTGGCATCCTGATTATCTGTGCGCCTTTTGGCTGGATGCCTCCGTCTTCAGCACTCTGCTTACTAGGGCAGGAATATGGTCCTGCTCGAGTGGGACTGCCCGACCAGTCTTAGTTTCCAGCCCCTGATGGCTGAACTAAGCCCCATCACCTCTGCACGGTGCTGGTCTCGATGGAGTGGTAAGCGATAAGAATTGATGCTATAATACGACTTAGCTTAAATGAAGTTTTTATTCGTAGTCTCATATAATCTCATCATCATCAAGTGCCGTCGCCGCAACGAAGGTTGGCTGCAACGGATCTCCAACATCCCATGTCTCTTGTCTTGGTGGTGCACTCTATTAGACTGTAACCTGTCCATCGTGTGATGTTACTCTCCCACTTGTATCTCTGCCTACCTCTTACTCGGTTCCCTTTGACTGTTCCCTCAAGTAAAATCTTCAATAAGGTGTCATGTCTTTTAATGTGCCTAAACTATTTTATTTGCTTGATCTTTATTTCTCTTAGTAATTCTTTATTCATATTAAGTGTTTTAGCACCTCTGTATTTGTTTTCTTCTCTTTCCATGATGTTCTCCCTATTCTTCTATATACCACCATCTCAAAGGCATCAATTCTGTATTCTAAATGTTTATTTAGTGTCCATGTTTCTGAGCCATACATTAATATAGAATAGATGTAGCATTTTATAATTCTCATTTTTAACTTGTTTGTAATTTGTTTACATATTAATAATTTCCTCATGTCATTGAAGGTACTTTTAGCCATTCCTATTCTCCTTTTAACTTCTGTTTCACATCTGCCGTCATTTGTGACTGTGTCCAAGATATTGATAATGATTTACTTGTAGTTTCTCTCCATGTATGTTTATGTTTAGCTCTTGTTCTTCCGTGTCTTTGCTGATTATCATGGCTTTTGTTTTTTGGATGTTTCCATATTCATTACTTGATTTATTATATGATCTATTGATCATATCATCTACATACAAACTAATAATAATAAGTTATAATAATATTATACTACAAGAACATTATAATAATAGTAATAATAATAATAATAATAGTACTAGAAGTAGTAATAGTAGTAGTAGTAGTAGTAGTAGTAGCAGCAGCAGCAGTAGAAGTAGTAGTAGTAGTAATAGTGGTAATAGTAGTAGTAGTAGTAGTAGTAATAGTAGTAGTATTAGTGTTTATAGTAGTAGTAATAGTAGTAGTAGTAGTATTAGTAATAGTAGTAGTAGTAATAGTAGTAGTAATAGTAGTAGTAGTATTATCAGTAGTAGTAATAGTAGTAGTAATAATAGTAGTAGTAGTGAGGATGATGTTCCTCCTTCGCAAGTGAAGATAGAATGAAATAACAAACAACAAACATATATGACGGAACATGATAAAACAAACACATGGTTGTATCTATTTTGGTTTATGTTTGTGAGTTCGTAGATGCCCGAGGAGTCAGATTCGTGACAGGAAATTTTTTGCAGTGTGTACATGGGTGTATATGGTCCCTATTAAATAGTAGTAGTAGCAGTAGTAATAGTTGTAATAGTAGTAGTAGTAGTCGCAACAGCAACAGTAGCAGTAGCAGTAGTAGTAGTAGTAGTAGCAGTAGTAATAGCAGCAGCAGTAGTAGTGGAAGCTACTGCTACCAGTAAGTAGTACTAATAATAAATAAGAAGGTTTACGGCAAAATTTGAATGAAAATAGAACTTTCAAGTGAGTCCAAATCTAGATAACTAAAATGCTTTGGATAATCTCATTCGGCATTCATTCTCAAACTCCTGTAGGTTAGCAGGATATAGTCTGGAGAAAGTAATGCGTTGTGTCATGGTTTACAGCTGTGCTGTGATATCTGTGCCTTTCGGCTTGACATATCTCACTTCAGCATGGCTTCTGGGTCACTTTGACTCTCAATTATATCGGACAGCCAAATCCACCCAAGACCTCCATAGTCGACTCTGCATGTAAGTTAAACAGTGTTGCTAGTATTTGCTACCTACTCGGGATCCGGAAACACACTGTCATTTTAAGCACACAAAATGATGTAATACGATCCATGGGGACGATTGGTTTGGGGAGGGGAGCGGTTTGGGAAGGAGGTTTCAATCCCATACCTTTGAAAATCTTAACATGACTTGTAATACTAGGGATTTAACCAAGAGTGTGCCCCCCCCCCCCAATCCAATTTAGATGTATGTACTGGACCTTACGTGATATATTGTTGAAAAACTAAATGGAAGGGAAGTTGTATGGCATCTAACAAAATAGATACAAGTTAGAGAAAAGAATCGATCTACGGACAATTATGAAATCTCCCTAGCGTAGTTGTCGCGCTGTTCGCCTTGTGTTCAAGATGTCATGGGTTTAAATCCGGCTCGTGTCGTTTTCTTTAAAAGGTGGATTTTTTTTGGATCTTTTGGATTATCGCGTAAAGGCGGTGTGCCGCTGCTTCGTTGAGAGTGACGTATGGGAAACCGAGTACAGTGAAGTCAATACTCTTCGACTTTTGAACCTTTGAACACATTATAACTTGTCAGGGTGCGCCACCAAGACAAGACACAGAAAGTTTCGGAGATCTGTTGCAGTCATAACCTTTATCACGGAGTTCGTACTGATATCTATCGTCTGTTCTCTGCTTTTGCTGTACGGTGGCGCAGCATTGAATGGGGATCGGTTTTAAGACTATCGCATGTTTAGTCGCTTGATATGCAGTAATACTGTTCTTGTCAGAATGTTGGTAACTCTTTCAATCCACATTCTTCTTGGTCCTCCTCTGCCTCTTGCTGCTTCCATTTTCATGTTGTATGCTCTTGCTGCTGGCCAATAAGGGTTCACTCTCATTAAGTGACCGAACTATTTCAGTCTCTATATTATAATATATGTGACCACAGACGTTTTCCAATATACATATATATCGTCTTCCAATATATATATAATCCACGTTGTTCCAACAGTTCTTCTAATCTCTTCAGTTCTCATGTGATCTCTACTTGTTCTGTTTGCCGCTTTCTCAGACATCTCTTTTCATAAATTGTAAGTTTTCTTTCTTGTTCTTTAATTAGTATCCATGTCTGATATTGAGAACATAGTGTTGGTATGAAGATTGAATTCCTGATTTGCCTGAGAAGTACTTGATCTAACAAAAAGAGTAATTTTAAACATATGACTTGAACATACTTGAAAGTATAATAAAAATATGGAACAAAAATTGAGCTGGAAACAAACAAAAAATGTTGGATTAGAAATGAACATAATCTGGATTAAAATCGAACAAAAGCTGGATTAGAAGCAAACAAAAGCTGGATTAGAAACAAACAAAATCTGGATTAGAAGCAAACAAAAGCTGGATTAGAAACACACAAAAAACTGGATTAGAAACAAACAAACGCTGAGCTAGACAAAAGCTGGATTACTAAGAAACAAATAAAGCGCCATAAAAACAATAAAGCTAAATAAAACAAACACAAACTGGCCAAGAATAAAACAGGACTAAATCTTTAAAAAAACACTGTCTATCAACAAAATTAGTTAAATTACAAAAAGTAACACAGGCTGGACTGGAAAGACAGATGGACTGAAAAAAAAGATAAAAAGCAGGACCAGAAGAGAACTACGTAAGCATAATGTTCAAGCAGAAACAAAGAAAATCTAGTATATAAATCATATGTTAGAAATGGATAAGAGCCGGACCACAACATCTAGAAAGAATGGCGATAGAAACAGTAACGGCGGCTCTCACTTGGCTGACAATGCTACCAACAATAGCCGTAGAGACTCCCAAAATTGTGCTGCGCAAGATCAGATAATGTTGGATACGAAAGAACTGGAACACTCTTCTCAACAAATTTTCGGATAAAGCTATAGTTGATGACAAAGTGATGAATAGAGACCAGGCTCAATTAGTTAAGGGCAGTCATGGACACACTACAAAACGAGGACGTTAAGGGCAGTCATGGACACACTACAAAACGAGGACGTTAAGGGCAGTCATGGACACACTACAAAACGAGGACGTTAAGGGCAGTCATGGACACACTACAAAACGAGGACGTTAAGGGCAGTCATGGACACACTACAAAACGAGGACGTTAAGGGCAGTCATGGACACACTACAAAACGAGGACGTGTATGTTGAAATAGACAATGTACAATAATGTACATGTTCAGAGTGATAGAAATGGGAGTGACTAGGAGAGAGTGGAGAAGGTGTATCCTCACTGGAAAGACAAGAAAAAACCCCCAACCAACAGCTGACTGGGACACTGAACATATACTTTTAGATGACTGACGGAATGGCAAACATGGTATTTAATGAGAATATCCATTGTGCAGTGATGCTGGCTCATAATCCAGAAAAGCTGGGATATAAGAAATCTGGATTAGAAAAAAATTATATAAACAAAAAAAGTTATCTTAGAAATAAATAAAAACTGGGCCACGAAAAAAAATCCAATTCGATTGGACACAGACATTGTTAGAAAAAGGTGGATTAGAAAAAAAGCTGTGTTAGTAACATGCTGGATTAGAAATACATAACGATAGATTTAAAGAAAGCTGGATAATAAAAAGCTGGATTATATATATAAAATAAAGCTGTGTTAGAAACATACTTCTATTTGAAACACACAAAAAGGGAACAAAAACCTACCACATTTTCCGTAGTATTTGACACGAATATCCTCAAGTTTATAACAGGCAGTTTTCCGTAGCTCGCATAGATTCGCATAGTTGTTACCGTCATTCCCACAAACAGGCTTGCTGTCTAAGCTATCACCGTATGATGGACAGTCCAAAGGACACTGGCATCTGGCCATCGACCCATCTATAGAAGGCATACACTCGGCACCAAACTTGCAAACCTGGCCCTCACATGGATTACGAATACCTGGAGGGAATTTGTAACACGCATTTGTCTGATGAACTCTTGACATAATACAAATTAAAACAATAATTTTGGACAGGGAAGACATCGTGAAAGTTTCACAGTTTGTAATTTTACATGAAGATAAACGATCAGTTGCTGACGATAAGGTCGCAAAATCACGTAATTTTTCAAAAGATGATGACGATATTTTTTTTGATAACTTGATTCTCTGTTTTGTTTTGGATTGGTTGAAAACAGTACGAAATTTGTATTTTATGTATGGAAGTCTTGTTGGAAATAAACTTAATAGCGAAATGGCACCACTGCTGATACACTTTAGAGATATCGTATAAGAACCGGAAGATTCATCTGCATTTAGATGATAACGAGGCTGGACTGTTTTTGCAGCTATTTTGTTATCCTGAAGAATCATGGTTGAAGTCGATGTTTCATCTCGAACCCAAGAAATTTTACACATTTTCAGGTGTCACGTATCCGTTTAGAACACAGGTGGATGTAACTGCAAAACGTTCTGATGTTTCCAAACAACCGAAAGACCTTTGCTATCAAATCTATACCACATACATACAGCATTACTATATTAAAAGAAATATTGTTTACATGTGTCATGTTTCTTAAAAAACTTTAAATAAACATACTTAGGTAACATAATCGTTGAAACAATATTTCTTGCAGATTTGTGATTCCTATTTAATAAATATAATTTATTAAATAGGAAAGATGAACGTAAGGCGAGTGGTACATAGCACGGGGATTTAGCCTACAAGTGCAGAACTGTCTACGGGATGAAAGTGATTCCTGTAAGAAAAGATCGAAATAACGCAAAACCGACAACTGACTGGTACACTGATGGACGAGTATGTTGGGTATTTATGGGAATGTCCACAGTGCCGTAATTGTGGTTTCCAATCAGGAATCAAGAATTTAACAAGATCAAGATTCCAATTTTGTGAGATTCGAAGTGCTCATTTCAGGATGAATCAATAGTTTCCAGCAAACCTTCAGGGGATTAGAGTTCACACAAACATATTCTTCGAGAGAATCAGAAAACATGTCGGAATTTGAGTGCTGACACAAACCTGCTCTTGACAGATCCCGCAAATCTGTTGGAAATTTGTTTTTAGACAAATCTGCTCTTACAACAGGTACAGCATACCTGCCTGGAATTTTTTGTGGTTACACAAACCTACTGTAAGAGGTTTGCCCATCAAACCTGTAGGAGATTTTAGTTCACACAAACCTGTTCTACAAGATACCCATCAAACATGTAGGGGTTTTAGTTCACACAAATACGTTCTACGACAGGCCCATCAAACCTGTAGGAGATTTTAGTTCACACAAACCTGTTCTACAAGATACCCATCAAACATGTAGGGGTTTTAGTTCACACAAACATGTTCTACGACAGGCCGAGTATACATGTATGGGATTTAGTTCACACAAACATGTTCTACGACAGGCCCAGGATACATGTAGGGTATTTTAGTGTTTACACAAACCTGTTCTAGATATTGTGCAAAAATGCAAGTATTATTACAGACAACGGAAGAATAGATAGAGTGATCAAGACAAGAATTTAAAAAGCCAACTACGTAAATTGTGAACTTATACCGATCTTGAAACACAAATCTATCCAGATGGAAACCAAAAGGTAAATCATACATTTAATCTTCAGAATAACATTGTGTTATCAATGTCAGACATGGAAACTAACACAATGTCAGACATGGAAACTAACACAATGTCAGACATGGAAACTAACACAATGTCAGACATGGAAACTAGCACAATGTCAGACATGGAAACTAGCACAATGTCAGACATGGAAACTAGCACAATGTCAGACATGGAAACTAGCAAAATGTCAGACAGGAAACTAGCACAATGTCAGACATGGAAACTAACACAATGTCAGACATGGAAACTAACTAAAGAGATAGAGCATAATTCCCTCCTCCCATAAGTCACAAATTTGTTTTATAACTCCTTCCCTAACCCCCACACCCACCCCACCCCCACTAAAGTTGTATATACGTCCCTATCTTTGATATACAGTTCTCGCGGACAACACAACAGCTATATTCTTCTTTGTCATCTGCGTTCGTTCTCAAACTCCTGCAGATTAACAGGATGCAGATCGGAGAACGGAATGCGTTGTGTCATGGCTTACAGCTTTGCTGCGATACCTTGCTCCATTAGTACGAGACTAGTACAGCTTATATCTCAGAGCGCCACTAATCTTTGCTGATGCGACGTATAATTTGTCACTTTACGTATTTGTGTGTCACCAGCGAATTAAAACATAGAAAAGTCGGACACATCAAGATAAGAGACTCCTCACAAAATCAGCGCGCAAAACTATCACGGAGAAGGACGTGTTATCTAGCTATACTAGAGAGAAGAGATTGCAATTCATATCCATACTACTCATATCAATGTGACCGTCGATGTTATTACTGTTCGCTTTCTATTATATGTTTTAATTTTGCTTCAATTGTCTGCCTTGATAAAGGCCTTTTGGTCGAAACATCGATTTGTGTGTGTCATTGTGTGCGTTATCTAGTGTTAGCAAAACTTTGTTACCCTTTTCCTGGATCTACATACTAGAGAGAATCGGTTCAACACGAGAAATCGCGAAGAAAATCACCACATTAAGTGTGATGCGTGCCTATCCCTTATATCCTGATGTCCGTGGCTGAATCCAAGCAGCCTCACTTATCTTGGCTGATCCGACTGATGATTGGTCACGTGTATTCACATCATGCACCAGTACTACGACAGCAGAACAATTATTGCAGACATGTCCAGCATACGAGGAAAAACGAAGAAGAACTTGAACATGTCCAGTCTCTTTTCATGAAAAACTTTGCGAAGATGCTAGGAAGTCTGAACTTGACTGTTACCTTTGTTCAATCATCAATGTTGCATTTGTCTTATTACTTTTCTTCAGAGTTGATTCTCAAACTCCCGCTGGGTCTCTCTTGTAACAGTATAATGGTAGAACTAGATTTCCAGCAGGATATAGTCCAGAGAATGAAAATCCGTTGTGTCGCCGTTTTATTTGCGTCAATTATCCAACACATCCACCTTCCGCTGGAATATGGTGCGTCTGAAAGCGAACGAAGACGCAATACAAATTAGTCACTTTCTGTCACTAGCTAATAAAAATAACGGGACAAGTCGGATCAGCCAAGATAAGTGAAGCTATTTGGAAGCTATGTGTCTGACCATTCTGGAGAAAGACTGTTATAGTATTTTCTTTGGGTAGCATAAACAACAACGATATTAATACATAATGCTGACATAATGCTGACATAATGCTGGAGATAGACAGCTCCAACTCCCATAACGGATTTTGTGTCTTATTATTGTTATTATTATATTAAATAGATAAACTTCCTGATTTTGAAGAACCACTTGTGACAGTTGTGAAACGGCGTAAAATTGTCTTGTTTGAACTGTAACAAGACAGTATTCACTTTCTAAAACTATTTTGTTTGGACTGTAACACGACAGTATTCACTTTCTAAAACTATTTTGTTTGAACTGTAACAAGACAGTATTCACGTTCTAAAACTATTTTGTTTGAACTGTAACAAGACAGTATTCACTTTCTAAAACTATTTTTGCTTGGACTGTAACAAGACAGTATTCACTTTCTAAAACTATTTTTGCTTGGACTGAAACAAGACAGTATTCACTTTCTAAAACTATTTTTTTCTTGGACTGAAACAAGACAGGATTCACTTTCTAGAACTATTTTTGCTTGGACTGTAACAAGACAGTATTCACTTTCTAAAACTATTTTTGCTTGGACTGTAACAAGACAGTATTCACTTTCTAAAACTATTTTTGCTTGGACTGTAACAAGACAGTATTCACTTTCTAAAACTATTTTTGCTTGGACTGTAACAAGACAGTATTCACTTTCTAAAACTATTTTTGCTTGGACTGTAACAAGACAGTATTCACTTTCTAAAACTATTTTTGCTTGGACTGAAACAAGACAGGATTCACTATCAAAAACTATTTTGCAAGGGCCTGGTAAGGGTAGAAGGAGAAGACGTGTAAGAAAGAAAATCTTGAATTGACAACATCAAGGAATGGTCCAGGAATGACATTTTCACATTATATAGTGATATTTCAAGAACTGTTGAAACAACATCAGAGGTCAATTATATTGAGAAACAGAGATTGAAATGGTTCGGCCACGTAGTGAGAATGAACCATTCTTGGCCAGCGACAAGAGCATACAACATGAAAATGGAAAAATCAAGATGCAGAGGAAGACCAAGAAGAATGTGGATTGAAAGAGTTACCAACATTCTTTCACGGCACAGTATTACTGCATATCATGCGACCAAACGTGCAGCAATAGCCCGAAATCCGATCGTCAATAAATCCTGCGACGTCTCACAGCTATAGCAGAGAAAAGACAATCAGTAGACACAGTTTTGAGTAACTATGATAGATGCTCAATTTGCAACAATTTCCGGATACGATAGCAACCGACATCTCTAATGAAGTAAAATCAATTATGATTTGCCGTGCAATCTCCGGAAAAACTTCTGCGAGAGAGATAGATAAATAATTTTAGTAACCATGGGAACCAGGAAACGTTTACACAATCAATAAATGAAGAAACGTTACTTACATATTAATAGATATATTTTTGTGTTAGCTTTGCAAAACTGATTTTTGTATATTATAGATAAATCAGCGATTCTCAAAGTTAAGGAAGTTAGGACCCCTAAACTGTAGGATGTAGGATTTTAAATATTTAAAAGTTTGGATTTTTAAATGTTAAATAGTACGCATATACGAAGTTTAAGCACTATGGATTTTAAGTCGCCCGTGTGTTGCCGTGGCCCGAAAGGATAGCAAAGAATAGCAACACTGTTTACCTTCCAAGCATGTCGTAAAAGGCGACTAAGGAGGTTATGGGATGGAGTTGGCTGTCCATCCCATATAAGGTCAGTGACCCAAAGCCATGCTGAAGTCGGATGTGTCAGGCCGTAAGGCGCAGATATCGCAGCAATGCTGGAAACCATGACACAATGCATTCCGTTCTCCGGACTACATCCTGCTGATCTGCAGGAGTTTGAGAACGAACGCAGAAGAAGAAGAAGAAGAAGTCGTTAAAAGAACGGATTTTCGAACTTAAAAAGTATGGGGCTCTACACTTTATGCCCATCAAGACCACTCCTTTTAAGTGAAGATGGGGCTTAGTCCATATTGGTCGGGCCATCCCCTACATCGAATAGGACCACAATCCTGCCCAAGCAAGCACAGGTGCTGAATTCAGAGATACCAGGCCAAGAGGCGTACCAGCAACCATTGTACCATGCTACCCGATTAGATAGTATGTCATTATAACATAACTTTTGCGCATACACGTTAACAACGAACGATGAGAAAATTTAGTAAGTACAGATTTTGAAGGTTATGAAGTAGGAATTTTGAAGATTATAAAGTACGGATTTTGAAGATTATGATGGACAGATTTGGAAGCTTATGAAGCGTTCAGTGTAGGCCAGTACTGATGAAGACGGATGTGTCGGGCCATTGGCCCAAATAAAAAAGGCGACACAACGCATTTCCATTATCTGGATTACATAGTGCTGGAGATCTAGCAGAGTCATTGTCCTGCTACAAGAGAGATCCAGCGGGAGTTTGAGAATGAACGCTGAAGAATAAGAAATGTAGACCAGTGCTTCTCAATGTGGTTTACATGGGTATTCTGGGGGTCACTGGAGACCTGAAAGGGGGGGTGCCATTGGGAAAATATGTGTGAAATTGGGGATCCACAGACTTGTCGAGGGGGGCACGGGTAGGTAACTACCTTAACGATAAATAACAATTATAGCGGTACAGCTTAAAAAAAACATTTTTTGATAACTTGTACAGAGAGCCATAGTCCTTATTTTTGGAACCTATGGGGCCACGAAGGAAGATTTTTGCCAAAAGGGTGGCCACGGGCCAAAACAGACTGAGAATCACTAGCGTTGTCGATCATTGGTCTCGACAACATTTTTCTGGTGTACTTGTGTATCAGCTCTACTGATGACTTTCTACCATTACAAGATATTAAACTACACAGCAACTTCTCTCTTTGTCTTCCTGTGCCTCTTGTCTGCCTCAAATTTGCATGTTGCTACATTGTATTTAAAACCACATCGTCTCATAATTTTGGAACAATTGTGGGTTGTTTTTATCGAATATCTCATGTTGACAAGTACTTTGAGTTGAATCTATTTCCGTATATATCTTCATTGATAAAAAAGTGCGAATTACAAACAGAAGTCGCAAGTCATGAATTATAAATGATACACTACTATCACACTGTGGTGTACTGGGAAATGACAGGGTCCACGAGTTGGACACAGATGGAGGAGAGTGCTAGCAGGAAGTCAATGAAGTCACATATAAAGAAAATAACAGAACAATACAAACCATCAGAAGTGAACATACCATGACAAAAACGCATGCCACTATTTAAATCGACAGGGAAGGGTCACCATGCTTCGTGTGAGGACAAGACACATCAGACTGAACAGACACATGCAAATGATGCGAGTGTGCAAATGTGGAACAGATGAACAGACATCTGAACATATTCTGCAGAACTGTCCCCAGTATGAATAATTGAGGTGGAGCTCACCCATAAGATTTGTCTGACGGTGTAGACATCAAGTAGAGAACATAAGATTTGTCTGACGATGTAGACATCAAGTAGAGAACATAAGATTTGTCTGACGGTGTAGACATCAAGTAGAGAACATAAGATTTGTCTGATGGTGTAGATATCAAGTAGAGAACATAAGACTTGTCTGATGGTGTAGATATCAAGTAGAGAACATAAGATTTGTCTGACGGTGTAGACATCAAGTAGAGAACATAAGATTTGTCTGACGGTGTAGATATCAAGTAGAGAACATAAGATTTGTCTGACGATGTAGACATCAAGTAGAGAACACAAGATTTGTCTGATGGTTTAGATATCAAGTAGATAACATAAGACTTGTCTGACGGTGTAGACATCAAGTAGAGAACATAAGACTTGTCTGACGGTGTAGACATCAAGTAGAGAACATAAGACTTGTCTGACGGTGTAGACATCAAGTAGTGAACACAAGAAAGAAAGAAAAACAAAGTTTATAGACCAAGCAAGTCTTCAAATCTGCATCGATACAAGAAACTTTGGGATCCCCAGATAATTTCCTTCCCTCTCCCTTTACATAAAGTTATCTCATTTTGATTGTGACTCCACTGGGTATTACTTATAGCGACTCCACTCTGGGCAATCACCCTTGATTAGTTTTGGTGCCACTAAAAATTATGATGAACAAATGTATTCCAGTTTGCTTATCTAATGTGGATCACACTTACTGTCTTTTCCACAAATAGCATATATACATATTACCGGTTTCATGGCAGAGGGGTTAGTAAGATAATGAAATGCTCACGACACGAAGGAACTTAGTCGAGGTTTTGAAACCCTGACCAAATAGGTTGTATCTCTTAGCTCTGGCAAGGGTATTGAAAGGTCCTCGAAAGGAGAGTAAAGAATATCAACACTGTTTACCTTCCATGCATGTCATAGCAGGCGGCTAAAACGGTCGTGACCGGAATTGACTGCCCAATCCCATGTAGGGTGAACGTGACCCAGAAGTCATCGGATGAGTCAGACTGAAAGGCGCAAATAGCACAGCAAAGCTGTAAACAGTGACACAACACATTACGTTCCCCGGACTACATGCTGCTAATCTTCAGTAGTTTGAGATGGTAAGCAGAAGAAGAAACTGGTAGCATATCTCATTTAGGACGTAACGATTACTCCATAAAGTTTTGGCTGTAGTGATTTTCTAGGCAATATACCTACATTCAGTAGGTTGCAATTGTTTTCTGAGCGGTCTGGAGGCACATCGTTTGATTGTTTGCTTGCTAAATAATGTATTAAAACCTTAATTTGCTTAGCCACGATATTTTCAACCCAAGAACGAGTCTATGTCGGTTATATCAGGACGTATTGGATTTTATATTTGTGTAACATTAAGGTCTGGGACAAAATTGAATTATAGCGCGCGAAATTATTTCGAAAGGGAATCCATTGTGCCAGGCGTCATTGGTGAGCGCTTATCTGTTGATGTATGCGTTTTGTCTGAAACGACGAAGAAGCGATGAGAGGAACTAAAAGTCTAGTCTGGGTATTGCATTGTTAGGGAGGGGGAAGCCCAAAAACATCCTAAAAATACTGATTCTAAAAAATAATATTGATCCTAAATAACACTGGTCTCAAAATAGTGATTGTAAATAATACTGGTCCTAAATAATACTGGTCCTAAATAATACAGGTCCTAAAATAGGGATTCTAAAAATATACTGGTCCTACAATAGAGATTCTAAAAAAATACTGGTCCTAAATAATACAGGTCCTAAAATAGGGATTCTAAAAATATACTGGTCCTAAATAATAGTGGTCCTAAAAATACTGGCTCTAAAAACACCGGTCCTAAAAAATACTGATTAAAAAAAATAAGGTACCTAAAAATACTGGTTCTAAAAATACTGCTCCGTATTATACTGGTCCTAAAAACAAACTGGTCGCAAAATTACTAGTCATAAAAAATACTGGTGCCATAAAGTAGTGGTTATAAAAAATACTCGTCCTAAAAATACTGGTCATAAAAGGATGGTCATAAAAATACTGGCTCTAAAAAACAATGGTCTTAAACATACTGATCTTAAAAAATAATTGTCCTAAAAAATACTGGTCCTAAAATTACCGGTCATAAAAATACTGGTCCTAAAATATATTGGTGCTAAAAAATTTGTTATAAAAATACTGGTCCTAAAAATAATGGTCATAAAAATACCGGTGGAAGTCTTGCTTTTGTCTTATATCTTAGACTGGAATCTCGCAGAAGGCAGGTGCGCTATGCCAATGGCGCAAATGAAACGGTGACAGAGCTCATTTTTTGGACTATATCCTGCTAGAAATCTAGTATGACCAATGTCCTGCTACAAGAGAGAACTAGAGGGAGTTTGACAAAGAACGATGAAAAGGAAGACGGGAGAATAGAGAAGTAAATATAGAAAACAAATAAGACAACAACAACCAGAACAACACATTGACTTGTATCCTTTGATAATGCCAGACCACTCAAAGAACGTATATTGGTTTTCTCAGGCCACTCGCATAACGAATATTGGTGATGCCAGAATCACTCACAGAACGAATATTGGTGATGTCAGAACCACTCGCAGAACGAATATTGGTGATGCCAGAACCACTCACAGAATGTATATTGGTGATGTCAGATCACTCACAGAACGTATATTGGTGATGTCAGATCACTCCAGAACGTATATTGGTGATGTCAGACAACTCACAGAACGTATATTAGTGATGTCAGATCACTCCAGAACGTATATTGGTGATGTCAGATGACTCACAGAACGTACACTGATGATGAAGACAACTCACAGTACGTATATTGGTGATGTCAGACCACTAACCAAACGTATATTAGTGATGTAAGACAACTCAAAGAACGTATATAAGAACGTATACTCACAGAACCAATCACAGAACGGTGCTGTCAGACAACTCACAGTACGTATATTGGTGGGTGATGACAGACAACTCACAGAACGTTTATTGGTGATGTCAGACCACTTACAGAACGTATATTAGAATGTATAATTCTATGACACATTGCTGTTTTAACCGTACGTCTTTCGCAGCCATTTGTAGACGATTGGTTACGGTGTTGCAATCTGTTAACGAAACAGGTTGGTTATGCTATACAGTGCAAAAGAGTGCTTAGGGATTCTTGCAAAATTAGTATTTACTGAGATAAAAAATGAGGAGACATTACTTTTTGACTATCCCTCGTAGATAGATGCGGCTCGTGCCTGAGGAAGAGTATGTGATGGTTAATAAACCTGGTTGGTTCAGTTTCAGCAGCAGGCAGACAATGACATACTCGTGAAAATAATAATGTCTATAAATTCCGTTGCTGTGTTGATGGGTACATTAAGGATAGGATTGTCTCCCAACTTTATATATACATATATTTAAAAAAAAAAAGATCTTTGGCTGATTTAAAAAAAAAATAGTTCTCTAGACTGAAGTCAGTACTGAAAGGACTGATATTCAATGATGCAGATGACGTTATCACCAATGCGACAAGATAGCTTAGAGAGGTATCAAAGAATGGGTTTCCAGCAGCTCTATACAAATTGATAATGTACAAAAGGAACTAATTTGAAAGAAATGTATAGAAAATCATATTGCCAGTTTTCAATCAATCAATCAATCAATCAATCAATCAATCAATCAATCAATCTCAATCGATCAATCCATTCATTATTCATCCATCCCTCCATTGTCTTTTCTCTGCTTTTGCTGTCATGCGCATGATTGAATGACGATCGGTTTTCGGGTTATGGCACGTGTGGTCACTTGATAATGCAGTAATATCGGGACGTATCAGAATGTTGGTAACTCCTTCAAGCCACTTTTTTCTTGGTCTGTATCTTGCTGTTTTCATGTCATGTTGTATGCTATTGCCGCTAGCCAATAAAGGGTTTTCTGACTTTGATGCACAATACTTATAACATATTTTTGTGACCCCTACATGTTTGCCGGACCTGTCGTAGTTTCATTCTTGAATTTATAATATATTAAAACAAAGGTCTAGGTCTAAACAAGAAGAAAACAGAAGTAATGGTTGTTTCAAAGAAACACACACCTCCAACATTCAGTATTACTATCCATGATGCAAAATTGAATCAAGCGGATAAATTCAATGGCACCATTGTAACATTAGATGGCAGGTGCTCCAATGAGATCAAGAGCAGGATAGCACAGGCCAAACATTCTATGCAATAGAGTAATATCAATGCATACACGAGTTTGAGTGCTAGAGGATGTTATATTGGACTAATCCTTCTTTATGGAAGTGACGCATGGACAGTAAACAAAAAGTGACCAAGATAAACTGGAGGCAACTTAGATGTGGTTTTTAAGAAGAATGATGAAAATTCCACGGAAAGCCAAGAAATCTAATGTAGAAGTTCTCAGAGATGCTAGAGTAAAAAGACAAGATTTTTAGGGCTTCTGATGATGAGAAAAGTAAAACTTGAACATTTAGTAACCACCGGAAATATCAAGAGGAGAAGATACATAAGAAGACAAAGAGAGAAATTTCTAGATGGGTTGTCACTGTGGCACAAAAAGAAGTCACCAGCTGAACGTTTTAACAACACAAGAAACAGAGAGTTGTGGAGAAGCATGATCGCCTACGCTATTCGGCATGGCACTTAATTGATATAATTGATAAATCCAATTATTTCCATATAATCCACTAATTACGGGAATATTTTGAAGCTACCTTATATATATATATATATATATATATATATATATATATATATATATATATATATATATATATATATATATATATATATATATATATATATATATATATATATATATATATATATATATATATAATCCCATAGACTGTATTGGATATGAACGGCGCAATCATTATTTAACATCCACATTTAGGTTTCACCCCTGCAGTGATATAATAATTAAGTCATTAAATATAACGTCATAGCTCCCTTTAGCCTGTTCCCTAGTGGGTAAACGACCTTAATTGTGTATTTCGGTCTGGAACATAAGATCAATAATCCAGAACCCTGCTTAGAGCTTCTGACAAACTATTACAGTAAATCCTCGATTTATGTGGTCGCAGTTACGAGTCTAGGGGAATATTTAAGTAGTCATCTAACGGTGGGAATGATGCAATGAAACAAGTTACATGAAGAAGGATTAAATTGTGTTCAGGATGTGGAGACAGTGCTAAAATCTGCAATGACATCATGAATAATATAAACGTTGTTGTTGTCCCTGACAGAATATATGTTGCAGACGTAGGTAATAGAAACCTGTGAAAGTACGAGTATCGTCTTCTTCTTCTTCTGTGTTCACTCTCAAATGTTTTGTAGATTAGTAGAATGTTGTTCAGAGAAAAGAATGTGTTGTGTTATGGTTTACAGCTTAGCTACGATATTTTAGTCTTTCGGCCTGACACATCCATTTTTAGCATATAATGTGGGTTATTTTAACACTCTATGGGATGGGACAGCCAATTCTATGACTTAAACTTTCTTAGTCGTCTCTTACGACAATCATGGCACGTAAAAGCGCCGATATTCTTTGCCCCCATTTCATGCCTCGGCAATACACAGGTGAAATACGAGTTTGCCACTCTTATTCCCTATGACAAGTGTAGTCAAATGAGTTATTAAGAGGGCTAATTTCCCATTAGTCAGGAGGTCTCAGAAGTTATGTAACACGGACAGTACAACGTTAATGGTCGAAATCTCTTCACTTTGAACCAGGAGCTAATACGGGCGGCTTGGGATTGCACGAATAACTCACCCTCACATATTTTTATTCTGGTCGGCTCTAATTAATCACACTTGTTTTCTACCCTTTTTCGGAGATCACAATGGTTTTGGTACCCCTTTTCGGAGATCACATTTGTTGTGGTATCCCTTTTCGGAGAATAAGTGTACTTGAAAGCCATTCGTTAAAATACATTCATTGATAATAAAACCATGTGCACATACCCAATAGCTATATGGACACATGTTTATACAGATGGATCAGCGAAAGAAGCAGTATTGGATGGAGAATCGGAAATATATATAGTAACACCAGATGGAAAAGAAATAGAAAAATCCATACCCGCAGGCAAACTTTCCACAAATTTCAAAGCAGAAATGGAAACCATATTAGAGCTCATAAAATGCTCATAAATTTCTTTCCGAGTCACAAAAGACATGTAGTCTTTCTCACTGATCCAAAGTCAGTATTGCAGACAGTGAAAGATCAAAAGAACATGAGCATGAATGAACTTATGGCCTGCTTACTGCACCTCAGCAGTACTACCAAAGAAACAGTACTGCAGTGGACCCCTGGTCAATGTGGTATACCTGAAAATGAAAAAGCTGATCTCATGACAAGGAAAGGGGGATCACTAGAACACATAAAATGTGATAGTACGTACTATGAATGTAAGACTGATAAAAGCAGATTATAAGAAAAAGTGGAAACAGATGCACCCAACTGCAGAACCAAATGACCCCTTCCATAAAATGTCACGTAAGGAACAAGTCTTCATCTTCTGACTACGAACTGGCACAACAGACTGAAAAGTCACATGTTCAGAAAGCTCAATATTGATGCGCCAGACCTACACAACTGTGGACTGAGGAGCACAGAGACTGCAGAACACATTCTTCATAGCTGTCAACTCTACCAAGAAGAGAGGGAGAAAATATGGCCTACTGAGATGGCACTACTTCCAGACTTGAGGGGTTCCATGGATGACCTGAAGTGAATCACACAATTCATTGAAGCTATTGGTGCTGTAACCTGATATCTGACTGAAGAACGATGAAAAAGATGAAGAAGAAACCACGTGCCATTAGATAAACAAGGCATGGCACTAAAGACTGCGCCATCGGGGCTAGCAAAGTTCACGTTATTTTATTTAAATTTAAGATTTTCGTGTCTCGATTTCTGCTGTTAAAGGCAGACAGCTAGCCTTGTCTCACTCGCTGCGAAGTTCAATAAACGTTACATTTTACACAAGCTGTATCGTGGGTTATGTCCATGACACACACCGAGTGCCTATTTATAAATGTGTACACACAGACCAAACCCTTCTTCAAAATAGTATTGCGCGCTGATCACAAGCAGCGCCGCTTATCTGTTTATGTTGTATGCTTATTTTTCTTGTGCAATCGCAGGTTCGATCCCAGATAATGATGTATCAACTGAGCAACAACTATGCTGAAGTCGGATTTTAGTCCGAAAATGCACATATCGTTGCATAGCTGTAAACCACGGAAACAACGCATTTCAGTATAATACGTTGGTGTGATTTTGATGATTGTGATGTTGATGGCTATGATAATGATGATTGAGATGTGACTGGTTGTGATATTGATGCTTATGATAAGGATGATGATGATTGTGATGTTAATTGCTCTGTTAATGATGATTGTGATGTTGTAATTGTGATGATGATACTTCAGATAATGATGACTATTGTTATATCGATGATTGTAATGTTTGATGACTCTGATGTTGATGATTGTAATTATGGTGATGATGATAGTGATGATGCTGATGATTGTAATGTTGATGATTGCGATGGTGATGATTGTTCTGATGATGATTGTGATGTTGATGACTGTGATGTTGATGATTGTTATGACGATGATGATAGTGACGATGATGATTGTAATGATCACAACAGTGATGGTGATGATTGTGATAAATGACTGTGATGCTGATGATACTTATGATGATTGTGATGTTATGATAGTATGATGATGTTGATGATTGTGACTATCATAATGAGTATTTTGATGTTGATGATTTGATGTTGATGATAGTGATGTTAATGATTGCAATTTTGATAAATGTGGTGATGATGATGATGATTGTGATAATAATGATTGTGATGATAATGATGGCTGTTATGTTGATGATAGTAATGATTACGATTGTGAAGTTAATGATGGTATTGATGATGACTGCGATGATGATTGAGATATTTATGATTCTGATGAAGATGCTTGTGATGTTGATGATTGCAATAGCATCATAGTGATGATGATTGTTATGTTGTTGACTGTGATGCTGATAATAGTGCTCATGATATTTGTGATGATTATTGTTATTTTGATGATTATGATGATGTTGTTTGTGACGTTGATGATTGTGATGGTAATGGTTGTGATGCTGATGATAGTGATGATGATTGCAATGATGATTGTTATGTTGATGATTTCGATATGATGTTGATGATTGAGATGATGTTGATAGCGATGCTGTTGATGATCATTATGTTGATGAGTATAGTGATTATTATGATGTTGATGATTGTTGTGATGATGTTTGTTATGTTGCTGAGTGTTGTGATGATGTTTGTTATGTTGATGATTGGTGTGATGATGTTTGTTATGTTGATGATTGTTATGATAATTCTTGTTATGTTGATGATTGTTATGATAATTCTTGTTATGTTGATGATTGTTATGATAATTCTTGTTATGTTGATGATTGGTATGATGATGTTTATGTTGATGATTGTGAAGCTGATGATTGTGGTGATATGATGATGTTAGTAATTATTGCGATGGCTACATCCTGACACACTGCAGAAGTTTTAAAAATAATGAAAAAGAAGTAGTTTTTAAGGAAAGCCAAATTACCGAAAACGGATGTGCTTAGTCTCATTACAAAAAAGCGCAGCTGCGTAGAAAACTAGCGGTGCAATGTACTCATGCTCAAAAGGCTCACAGGACATATTACTTCAATAGATTTTTCTGGAACACAGGTTCTCAACATGGGCCATACGGCTCCGGAAGAGACAACGAAGACTTTTAGAGGAACCACGGAGAAAAAAGTATTGAAATTTGGGACCACAAATCAACTCGGGGGAGGGGAGAACAGACCCGACCAGGTGGGGCACAGGAAGAACACATCTTTAAAGATAAATAACTCGAAATTTAGAGATAACGATTAAAAACCTATCTTTAGGCACATGAGGGGGAGGGGGGGGGGGGGGGGGGGAGAAAATGTGTCCTAAACGACGCCACAAGCCAAAATAAAAACCCACTTTTTTAGAGTAATGACAGAAGAGGAAGATGATGATGAAGTTGATGAGGAAGATAATCTTCTTGTTCTTCTGGATTTTTTAAATGTATGCTGTTGTATTTGAAAATCCTTCAAGACTCTCATATAGTTTTAACATGCCTATATAGCTAGTCTCGTTTTCTGAATAAATGCTGATGTATTTGAAAGTGCTCACATACAGAGTTCAGTAGATATCCGTCTCTGTGTGCCAGTGTTTCTATCGTAATTGGTTTAGTGTAATGCAGACTTGCAGGATGTGTTCAGAAGGCTGCGCTGTCTTACCACATGGACACAGGGGTGATGGAACCAGTCTTAGTCTATTTAAGTGGCTGTTTAGTCTGTTATGTCCTGATCTGATGCGGAAGATATTAACCAGCTCAGCTTTATCGAGATAGTGATAGTTGTCTTTTGGGTTGTCGACTTTCCTAATAGCTATGATGAGAGTCCTCTTTTCTTGGTAGGTGATTTCTTAGTATTTTATTCCTGTGTCGCTCCATCTTTTGCCAGCATATCTGCCTTTTCATTTCCTGGTATGCCACAGTTGGATAGTATTCACTGTAGTACTACCCTTCTTTGGGTGCTCACTTCTCGTATGTCTTCCTTCAGGTCTGGCAGCTTACCGCAGTCAAAAGCTTGTAGGACAGACATTGCATCAGTAAGAAATATCACAATTTGACATTGGCTTGTTTTTTAAAATTATTTCTGCAGCAATGCTTAGGCCCAGTACTTCTGCAGAATAGTTGGAGGAGAAGATTCCGGTTGGTGAAACATGTGGATTCATTTTATTGTTCTGGAATTTTTATGTAAACTTCTTCTTCTTCAGCGTTCATTCATACATAAACTCCCGCTGGTTCTCTCTTATAGCAGGACAATGGTCATACACGATTTCCAGCAGGATGTAGTCCAGAGAATGGAAATGCGTTGTGTCGCTGTTTTATGTGCGCAAAACGTCCGTCTTTGGCTGGTTATGTAAACAGCATCTTCGTTTTTTACTTCTCTGGTTGCTTAGCCATCAGTTTATACTTGTATCCACGGTTCTCTGGGGTTTCATATATTCAATCACGTTGCATACTATTATTCTCTTTAGGAGAGTATTCCGTTATCTCATATTGTAGATGTTGTTTGTGGTGGTTCTGATAGTGAGATTTTGATTGATTTTGATTTTGAGATTTTGATTGCTTCCACGGAAATGGGAAAAGTCTTGGTGTTCTAGCTTATATTCAATGTGTAGTTTTTTTGGATCGGTAAATAAATCTGCTTCTCTTCAGCATTCCACTTTCTAGGTCACAGAATCTGGTCTTCATTAGGTGTGCTGCCAAGCTCTTGTACTTTTCTGCATGCATCATAGTTCTAATGTCCCGGCTGTATAAAGTGGGTGATGCCGGTAATTTTTTATTTCATTTATGGGAGAGGTCTTCATGGCACATGTGACATGTGATAAAAAGTAGTGCTTGGTTTTTAAAATCTTGTCTAGATCTTTTCCAGATCTTGGAAATTGGCTGCTGAAGTCCATCCTGTTGATCTGTATTCTGGTACTGGTCTAATTGCAACCGTATATACCTTCTTTAAGGTTGCCTCATTGACCCTCCCCACTCCAGGTTGTTCCTGCCAATTTTCTCTGGATGACAAGTTTTTTTATTGTCTTTGCCTGTATTTCCTCAACATAAAGCCTCCATTTTAGTGTCTTATTTAGTGTGGTATCAAGGTACACCTTCTCCTTTTATCTTTGCATACGTACATTTCCAAGGTGTATCTCGCTTACAGTGTTCGTATTTGACAGAGTGAATAGAGCTGTTGATGATTTTTCACCATTGATCTTTATCATCCATTTCTCGGCTCATGCTGACATGCTGTCAGCTGCCTTTTGTATTTCCTAGTTGGCGATCTTTTGATGTTCTTCTACACACCAGGACGGGAGAACAGTGATGGTAATGCTAGTGATGTTGATGATTGTGATATTGATGATTGTGATGATGATGATGATTGTGATGATGATGATGATTGTGATGATGATGATGATTGTGATGATGATGATTGTGATGTTGATGATTGTGATGATGATGATTGTGATGATGATGATTGTGATGATGATGATTGTGATGATGATGATTGTGATGTTGATGATTGTGATGTTGATGATTGTGATGTTGATGATTGTGATGATGATGATTGTGATGATGATGATTGTGATGATGATGATGATTGTGATGATGATGACTGTGATGTTGATGATTGTGATGATGATGATTGTGATGATGATGCTTGTGATGATGATGATTGTGATAATGATGATGATTGTGATGTTGATGATTGTGATGTTGATGATTGTGATGTTGATGATTGTGATGATGATGATGATGATTGTGATGATGATGATGATTGTGATGATGATGATTGTGATGTTGATGATTGTGATGTTGATGATTGTGATGATGATGATTGTGATGATGATGATTGTGATGATGATGATGATTGTGATGATGATGATTGTGATGATGATGATTGTGATGATGATGATGATGATTTATTATGATGTTAGTGATTATTGCGATGGCTACATCCTGACACTCTGCGAAAGTTTAAAAATAAGGAAGATGATGATGAGGCGGAAAATGATGAGAAATATTATGAGGAAGATTAGGATGATGATGATGAGGCGGTAAATGATGAGAAAGATTATGAGGAAGATTAGGATGATGATGAGAAGAAGATCAGGAAGATGATGAGGAAAATGGTGAGGACTATGGTGATGAGGAGGAAGCTGATGATGCTGAGGAAGATGATAATGAGGAAAGTGATGTTGGTGATGAGGAAGGTGATGAAGAAGCTGATAATGTAGATACAGATGATGATGAGGAATGTGATGATGAAGATGATAGTGATAATGAGGAAGTTGATGATGAGGAAGATGATGATGAGGAAGATGATGAGGATAATGGTGATGATGATGAAGAAGATAATGATGAAGATAATGAGAAAGATGATGATGAAGAAAATAAGAAAGATAATCAGGAAGAATATGGTGAGGAAAATGATGGCGAAAATAATGAGGAAGATGATGATGTGGAAAATAAGGAAGATAATGAGGAAGAAGATGATGAGAAGAAGATTATCAGGAGGAAGATGATGAGGAAAATTATAAGGAGCAAGATAATGAGGAAGATGATAAAGGAGATGATGAAGAAGATGATGAGAAAGTTGATGAAGAGATGATGAGGAAAATGGTGATGGGAAAGATGAGGAAAATAAATAATATGATGATGAAGAAGAATATGAGGAAGATGATGATGAGGAGGAAGAAGATGATGAGGAAGATGAGGAGGAAGAATATGGGGAGAATACGACAAAGAACACAGATAAGATGGAGGAAATGATCATGATGATGGTGCAGGGAGAAGTGACGATGAGGATGACGATGAACAAGAAGAAGATAATTGTGAGGATAATTATTTTTGTTCAGAAACCAACATCATTACACACGGAACATTCCCATAAGCGGTCCACTCACCGTTCCAGTAATCATACAAAAGTATGCAGATTCAGTCCCAGTCATATGTTGATTTTATGATCGTTTGATCTTCTCAGAGAGGGCATACATTCTCCCCTCACCCCTGGTCATTCCCATTTCTGTCATCCTTTGTTTGTGTACGCTATCACCCCCATCATCGACTTCTTGACTCTGTAGACTGCACTTATTATGTCAGTATTATCCCTTGTCAATACTGTGTGTTTAACTACAAGATTGCCGGCCAATGGGTCTGAGCGTTCCATGATAATGAGCGAGACGATGGTGGAACACAAATAGAAGAATGTGAAGAAAAATATGATGATAATCAAGATAGCGGTGGTGATAAAGATGATGATGGTGGTGATAAAGATTCCAATCGTGGTGATAAAGATTCCAATCGTGGTGATAAAGATTCCAATCGTGGTGATAAAGATTCCAATCGTGGTGATAAAGATTCCAATCGTGGTGATAAAGATTCCAATCGTGGTGATAAAGATTCTGATGGTGGTGATGAATATGATGATGGTGGTGATAAAGATGATGATACAGATAATGATGCTGATGATGAAGATGATGCTAATGAAGGTGATGAAGATAATTAAGATAATGACAATGAAGGTGAAGATGATAGTGATGATGGTGATAAAGATGATGATTGTAATGAAGCTGATGCTGACAATGAGATGATGACAATGAGATGATGATAATAAGATGATGACAATGAGATGATGACAATGAGATGATGACAATGAGATGATGACAATGAGATGATGACAATGAGATGATGACAATGAGATGATGACAATGAGATGTTGACAATGAACGTAATGATACTGAGATTGATGCTGAAAAAAAAGTAGAAGAAATTAAAAACAAGAAAAATAAAGAGATAAATATGAATACCAATAATATGTAGCTACCGCTTCAATACTGTAATCCAACAGGCAAAACATCACACAGGGTAATGAAGTTTTGCTTATCACTGTTAATACACGTAATAACGCACACAAATCGACGTTTCGACCAAAGAATAAATATGAAAGCTAACTTTAAAAAGATTAACATGAGATGTGAACCACTGCACGTTTGGTAACTACATGAAACACACTAATCACATGACAAACTATTAATCCATAATGAACCACACGCAAAGACCTTTGGTAAATGTGAACTCATACGAAGAAATCCCGTGTTTTGTAAGTAATGGTTTGAAATTCAACGAATGTCCTTTCTATGAAATGATCACTGTATTCTCTCTATGTCCACATATTTTTGAAAATAAATGAGGATGCTGTTAAGAGAGAGAGAGATACATTGAGAGACAGAGAGGAAGGGGGAGGACTAGAGAGGTAGAAACAAGGACTCTCGCACAATCAGTTCCTGGCAATAACTCGTCGCGAATTCGGTTGGAATCGTCCTGTTTTTATGAGTGAGTAAACCATTCCTCTCTTTCTGTTATTGGGTTCGATTGTTGGTCTAGTTTGGTTAGGCTTGTGTAGGATGTGTCATTGACATACGTAAGGGGGACAGCCACACATCTTTGCTTACATATAGCACACGAAACGTCTATGTAATCTTCGACCTATTTAATAAATAGGAGCACAACGTACATCGTTGTTTACATCTAGATGTTGCCACACATCTTTGCTTACATGCCAGCCACACATCTTTGCTTACATGCCAGCCACACATCTTTGCTTACATGCAAGCCACACATCTTTGCTTACATGCAAGCCACACATCTTTGCTTACATGCCAGCCACACATCTTTGCTTACATGCAAGCCACACATCTTTGCTTACATGCCAGCCACACATCTTTGCTTACATGCAGGCCACACATCTTTGCTTACATGCAAGCCACAAGTATGAGGATGTGGAAGATGATGAGTAAAAAGACGGCGAGGAACATTGAGAAGATGATGAAGGAGATAATGATGATGATAAAGACGGAGATGACACTGATGGCGATGATGATGAATAGGAAGAGAACAATGATCACGAAGATGACACATTAGTCGCATTCATAGACCTGATAGGAGCATAGCGTAACTCAATATATCGTTGACAGCCACACATCTCTGCTTACATGTAACACACGAACGGTACTATGTAATCATAGACGTGCTTACATTCTGTGTGTCGGAGCTAGACACTGGCGGTATATATTTCGTCTTCAGCCTTCGTTCTCAAACGCCTGCAAATTAGCATGCGCAGATCAGAGAATGGAATGCGTTGTGTCATTGTTCACATCCCCATCGCGGACAGCACCTTATAGTGGTGATGGAGCTTAGTTCAGCCATCAGGGGCTGGAAACTAAGACTGGTCGGGCAGTCCCACTCGGGCAGGACCACAGTCCTGCCAAAGTAAGTAGAGTGCTGAAGACGGAGACAACGAGCCAAAAACGCACAATTAATCAGGATGCCAAGCACAAAACACAATGGGAACATGTCCGTATTAAAATGAACGAAAGAAGAAGAAGAATTGTTCACATCATGGTTGCGGTATATGCGCCTTTCGGTGCGATACATCACACAAAATTGACTTAAGCAAGTATTAGGATCACTTTGAACCCTCACCACCGCATGGGATCGCACCAACACCACCACCAAAATTCTCTTCAACATGCATGCAAGTTGTCGCTATTCGGTGCTCTCAGTTCAGGCCCAGGAAACACGCAGACAATACAAAATGAAGGATTCAAGCGCTCAGGGACGTAGTTACGTCTCTAATATGAGAGTGGGAGGGGGGGGCATGACTAAAAACATTCATTCGTGATTAATTTCCTTCCCATAAGAATCGTTTGACCTGTTTTGAAAGGACCTTAAGGGAAATGCTGGAGATTTACCCACCTTACGGGAAATTCTGGAGATTTACCCACCATAAGGGAAATGCTGGAGATTTACTCACCTTAAGATAATGCTGGAGATTTACTCACCTTAAGATAATGCTGGAGATTTACTCACCTTAAGATAATGCTGGAGATTTACTCACCTTATGATAATGCTGGAGATTTACTCAGCTTAAGGGAGATGCTGGAGATTTACTCACCTTATGATAATGCTGGAGATTTACCCACCTTATGGGAGATGCTGGAGATTTACTCACCTTATGATAATGCTGGAGATTTACTCAGCTTAAGGGAGATGCTGGAGATTTAGTCACCTTAAGATAATGCTGGAGATTTACCCACCTTATGGGAGATGCTGGAGATTTACTCACCTTATGATAATGCTGGAGATTTACTCAGCTTAAGGGAGATGCTGGAGATTTAGTCACCTTAAGATAATGCTGGAGATTTACCCACCTTATGGGAGATGCTGGAGATTTACTCACCTTATGATAATGCTGGAGATTTACCCACCTTATGGGAGATGCTGGAGATTTACCCACCTTATGGGAGATGCTGGAGATTTACTCACCTTATGATAATGCTGGAGATTTACTCAGCTTAAGGGAGATGCTGGAGATTTACCCACCTTATGATAATGCTGGAGATTTACTCAGCTTAAGGGAGATGCTGGAGATTTAGTCACCTTAAGATAATGCTGGAGATTTACCCACCTTAAGATAATGCTGGAGACTTACCCACTTTAAGGGAGATGCTGCAGATTTACCCACCTTATGGGAGATGCTGCAGATTTACTCACCTTATGGGAAATGCTGGAGATTTACCCACTTTAAGGGAGATGCTGGAGATTTACCCAACTTTTGGACAAATTCCTAGTACTAAATGTCATGTTTTATTTCCTAAGTTCATAAAGTGGGGGTGGGGGGGGGGTGGTGGGGAGTATTATGTGACACATCCATAAGCGCTCGAACCCTCGCAGCACATGTCAAAGAGAATGCATCCTGATGGTTCCTGTAGCTCACTGGTTACACATACGCACAAATCTTAGAAGACCACATCTGTCATACTGTTCTGTTCAACCCCGGTGGTAATTCCAAATTCAAATAGCAATATCATATCTCCTTCCATTCTAGTGTCCTCATTTATAAAAATGTGAGATTGGATCACCGTGAGAGCGACGGTGACCGTGCTCAGACGTTGCTACTTTTAGCGCAGGAAAGATGAAGAAAATTGGCACATTTGTGAACTGGTAAAATGAAAAGAGAAGATGTTGATTTTGTTAATGATTCTCTGCGTTCGTTATCAAACTCCTTGAAATTAGCCGAGTGCCGTCCAGAGAACGAAATATGCTGTGCCATGGTTTACAGCTTAGCTGTGGTGTCTGCATTTTTCTGCTCTACGCATCGGACTTCAGCACGGTTTCTGTGTCACTTTGACCCTATAAGGGATGGGGCAGCCAACTCCAACCCAAAATCTCATTAGTTGCTTCTTATGACATGAATGACATATAAACAGTGTTGCTATTGTTCATTTTCCTATTAAGGAATATCCATAAATTACGTCAACAATTGTTGCCCAACTTCGAACCCTCCTCCCCCTCTCACTCTTGTCAACAACTATGGAGAATTCACAGACACCATGATCATGTCAACCCAAACCTCACCCCCACCACTAAAATCAATCTTGTGGCAGATAAAGTGTGAAAAAACGACATTATCTGTTGTTAGAAAAATATCTGAAATCCAAACAATTTAATTGATATAAAAACAGTATTCTTGACGTCAACTTTTGTCACCACTTTTTAGGGATATATCCCTCCTGGTATATTATCTCTTTTCAACAAATATAAAACTTTTTCAGTTTCCCCCTTTTTGATGACGTAATTTCTAACAGCCACCCCCCCAACTGACCCTTCATCATCTTCATCCCCACCACCATCATCTTCATCCCCACCATCTTCATCCCCACCACCATCATCTTCATCCCCACCATCATCATCTTCATCCCCACCACCATCATCTTCATCCCCACCATTATCATCTTCATCCCCACCATTATCCTCTTCATCCCCACCACTATCATCTTCATCCCCACCATTATCATCTTCATCCCCACCATCATCATCTTCATCCCCACCTTCATCATCTTCATCCCCACCACCCCACCATCATCATTTTCATCATCACCATCATCTTCATCACCATCATCAGCATTATTTTCATTACTACCATCAGCATATTCATCACCATCATCAACATCTTCTTCAACATAATCATCATCATTATTACCCTCACCATCATCATCTTTGTTATCATCATCTTCATCACCACCACCATCATCATCATCTTGTTACCATCATCGTTATCGTCATTACCCCCACCACCATCATTTTCATCTTCATTACCCCCACCATCATCTTAATCATCAACATCTTCAGTACCACCATTATTTTCATTAACACCATCATAATCCTATTCCTTTTCTTTTTCACGTGTCTTTTTCTTCTTTTTTTTCTACACATGTGTGGCAGAGGTGACGAAAAAGAATGATCTTATATTTCTGGCATCAAGGAATAGTCATCGGATGGGGTTCATTTTTCCCACACTCATCCGTATGGCTGGGGTTAGGGATGTGTCCATTCTGGCGAAATATTCTGTCTAGAAAGTAGTCTTCCATATTTATCCACGTGACGTGTTCTTTACAGAAAATTGACCTTACTATCACTCTGTAAGCCTTGCGGTTCTGTGCAAGTTGTCCAGCCTCTTCCAGTATCATGTTCAGAAGGTCTCGATATCCTTTGTCCATAGCAACCTTGATCTGTCGCTTGTTCTCTTTCTTGAAACTTTTCCTCCATGATTAACCTTTCTAAATCATTGCATCTTTTTATGATCAAAATATGCTAGCTTGCGTTTTTTGATAGTTCTGAGGAACCAGTTTTCTTCTATATTCAAGTTTTTCCGTTGACTGCGATGGTTCGTCCATTGTATTCTTATGTGTGTTGATCCAACACAAATGACGATGACAATTTTTTACATCCACTTTCGAAAATTCAATTATAATTATGACCATTCCTATGATGGCTAATGAGCCCTATTCGAGCTGTAAATGTCCTTGGACAGTTCGGGCATATAATGACCACTGTAGACGGATTTTGGTCTATCCTATTCGTGATAATATGATAGTACTTACGTAGAACACAAGTTTCATAAGCTTTACAGTCAAGGCACAGGCTATCAGACTATAGGGTATTGGTACGGAAAAGCACAAGTAACACTATAAAGCACTTTTAATCACAAGAAAATGTAAGACATACATTATGATAGTCTTATGGCCTTTCTGTAACATTTCATTTCAAATTCGATATTTTTTACATTTCGGATGTTATTTCCAATGACTCACAACCATATGTTGCTTTGGAAAATTGGTCTTCCATGGGTGTTCTAAATTTCTCACAAGTCTTGAAAAGTTTACCTGCCGCAGCCATATTGTGTATAAAATTTCTTTCGAGATCTCTCTTATCCAACGTCCCCTTGAACGGCCATTACTCCAGAAACCATACATTCCTTTACTAATATTCATATTCTGGTATGTCTTTTTCTATTGCAAAAAAATTATTCAGCTTTCTTGTTATAATGTTGTTAAATAGATGCCACTCGTCAACGTTTAATGCTCTTGTTATTTCTTGATTCGTCTTTTTTCGCTGTCCTTGGTATTCGAAAAATCTCAGTGTAGCATCTCATTTCAAAGGCAACAATTCTCTTTGCCACTGATTTATTTAGTGTCCATGTTTCACAGCTATAAAGTGCTACTGGAAATATGCTTGTTCTAATCAGATGTAATCTAACTTTATTGTACACTCACTTGGTTCCATCTACTCACAATCATTATTTCTTAAATAAGCAAATAAACCATAAAATAACTAGCAAATTTACCCCACGTCCACACACGGCCACACACCACAAATCACACCGCCATCTTTCCTACCTAATCTTTTATTACTCTCTCCATCGTCAGAAATCAATATTCACCTCTCGCCATTTTATTTCCTTTACTGAACCATGACCTTTCTACAGAATATGCCATAGATACGTAACATCGACAGGCTACTCTTTGTTTTCTATTGGTTACTTTCCAAATTCCTGTGTCACCAGGCAATGAAAGGCACGGATTAGTCTCTCGCAGTGACACACAGTGGTGAGTTACGGGCCTAATATCTAGAAATGCCATGATAAGATGGAATATATATGACACAGGGCGTAATGTAAATGCACCCTGGCATTCTACACCATTCAGATCAAGTATAAACTGCATTCAACGCCTGAACCAGGGATTATGATTATTGACAATCGACGCTTGAATTGTGTGTTCTGGGTTTGTTTTAAATAAAAACAGGTTGAAGACGTGTAGAGGATTGACTTTACTGTCCCATATGTTCCACTCTCAACAAAGCGACACGCCGTCTGCTGAGAAATATATGCATAGCACGTAACTCTGTAGCTTCAAGCGATAATCCCCGGGAACTCTGAAAAAAGTCCTCAGTGTAAAAAAGACGTTGCGAATGGGATTCGAACCCACGACCTCTTGAAAACACAGCGAACGACTTAACTAGTGCGCCGGGGAAATAACCACTTAAAAATAAAAAGTTTCTCATGGTGAGGTAGGCAGGCTTCTTTCGACAATGAACGTTAGTCCAATTTGGTCTATCAGAGCTTTTGATCATCAAAATGAAAGAAGTAGTTAGCTGAACAACAATCTCCGAGTCATGTTTTTATTAGTAAATGTGTTAGTTATACTGCACCAAATGCGTGTCATCGTGCGATTGGAACAAATAAACGACGCATGCAAGAAATAAATAAAGGTCTACATGTACACATTTATGTATACACACACATACCTACTTAACTAGCAGAAGCTATTAAGATGTGAATAAGAAAAAGTGGGCGCACAGTGACAAGCAGCCAGTGGTAGCAATCAATAAGTTTTGTGGAATCGGTGACGTGTTACACAATTGCGGACTTGCTCGGAGCGAAGCTTTATTGGCACCGTGTAAGAGAGAGAAAGTGGGGGCAAACGATGCCTCGAACTCAATTTATGAAGCTGAATCTATTTTTGGGGACAATTTAACAGTTAGACATTATGGTTTGAATATATTAGTATGGTTATATTAGAGAGCCACAGGAAACAGCAGCATGAAAATGAGAGACTGCTACGAAAGGATACATTGACCACGACCATCTGGTTATATACACGGGTGTAGCGAGGATATCACAGAAAGGGTCGGTTATTTTAAAGAAAATGCCGGAATTTCCTGTACAGTATTTATAAATTTTTCTCCAGAATAGATTTGCGCATTGATCTCAAACAGCGTCATTAATCTTGGCCGATGCTACGGAGCATTTCTGCTTTGCGTATACTTTTTATGTCGCCAGTCAGTTATTGTTGGTCTTCGTTCTCGTGTCGGGGTAATACACCGATATACATAGATGGTTCGGTGAAAGCGGATAGCGTTTTGTTGCCTACAAGATTGACAAGAATGTGCACAGGGCCGTAGATATATTTTACCAGTACCTGATCTTGATGCCTGCCTTCCAATTACACCCACTCTCTGCATTCCCAACTAAGGGTGATCATGACATTCTGGTAGGCTACCATACTCTTGCTGATCACTCCGTGTTAATGACCCATACTATTCCTTGAATCCATCAATCCAAGATTTTCTCTGTTCTCCTCTCCTACTTCTACCCTCGACTGCTCCTTGCAAAATAATTTTAGAAAGTGTGTCGTGTCTCGTTACTTGTCAAAAGCAAAAAACCAAACAAGTTTACGCCTATTATATATGACACATAAAATACAATATAATGTATGCATAATGTATATGTAATGTGTATATACTGTATTATAATATATATATAAGGTATATATATATATATATATATATATGTTACTATTAACAAGGGAACACAGTGCGGTCCAAAACCAGTACTTAAATATACAGAAAACAAAAATTATAATAACGGATAAAGTGAAAGTACAACCAAATATAATAATTGAAAATTTAGAACTCACTGGGCGAAACAAATTTACAGTATTTGGGCACAATCATAAATGGCCCCAGAAACTACGCTATCGAAATCAAGAGAATAATTTCAATGGCGACATTGAAACTTGCGCAAATGAACAATCTGTGGCAAGGTACCAGCAGCAAAGTCAAACTATGTATGATTAGAACGTGTATGATTAGGATGTGTATTTCCAGTGGCAATATAAGGTTGCGAGGCATGGACATTAAATAAAACAATAGCAAAGAAAATCGCTCATTTCGAAATGAGATGCTACACAAGAAGTTTACGTATACCAAACGAAAGTGTTAAGATCAATAAACATCGAAGAGGGCTGGCTCCTTAATAACATCCTAACAAAAAAGCTGTTTTTTGGTCATATAAAGAGACATAACAGCATTGAAAGATTAATAGCTGTAGGCAGAGTTAATGGGAATAGGGTACAGGGTAATAGGACGCTGAAGACGACGATGGGGCAGTGATATATCAGCTTGATTAAACATGTCTCTAACTGCGGGTAGGTCAACTCGTCAAGAATCGCGGAGTGTTCAAAGAATCCATAAGAAAAACCACGTTCTGGAAAGAATATGTCACATATAATACAAGATTATCCAGGCGTAAAAGCTAAAGGTAGACCAAGAAAGCGGTGGATAGAAAACATCAAGATAGCCTTGAATAAACATGGCCTAAATGCAACCTCGACGAAACATCTGGCCTTGGAACGACAGCTTAAGCTCCCACACCTACGCTTAACGGCAAGTATGAATGCGATCAACAATCATTCACCTGGGAAAAGACAATAGACAATGTATCCCGTACAGTAAAGTTATTTTCCAGCCATTATAGTAAAAATTGGTTCAAGGACGTGATATCCAGTTTAAGAAGTTGTCATAACGCCGAAAAACATATAGAAAACGAATACATTCAAATAAGAAGCGTAATGATAAATGAAAATAATTATTACAGCTGACGGGAATTGAACCAGGTCCGTTCTAGTAGAGCCGAATTGCTTTAAATACAAGTAAACAGGTTTTCCGTACTTGACCAACTGCATTGAAACACAGACTATTACAACATCAACGAACATAGTCCTTGTAATAGTCTCTGTTTCGATTGGTCCGTTCTCATTCACTGGAGTACACAGGATGAATGTCTTGACGAGATCACATCTGTTTTTGGGAATGTGGTTACGGGAAACCTGTTTACTTGTGTTGCAAAGAGATTCGGCAAAGGAAATTCCAATAATGATTGTTTAAAACCCCTGCTGCTGCGGCGTGGTTAATTTCGTAGTTAGTCATGTGTTTCTGTAGATGTCGATCCAGCAGCAACCATAGGTTTTCTAGATGTCCATGCAGCAACCATAGTTTTTCTAGATGTCCATGCATCAATCTTAGGTTTTTAGAAGTCCATGAATCAACCATATCGTGTATTTAAACCAATACTAAAGGACGAAACAAACGAAATGTTCTTAGTTTCTTCTTCTTCTACGATCAATTGTTAAACACACAATCCAATATTGGTCAATATACATCGATTTGCTTTATGTGGTTTTGGGTTCCTGATACTACACAATAATTGATGACGTGTCTATATCGATACAACACAACTGATGCCACTTATATACTGATACAGCACAGGAACTGATGACGCATTTATACATATCATCATCAAGTGCCGTCTCCGCAACGAAGGTTGGCTGCAACGTATCTCCAACATCTCCTGTCTCTTGTCTTGGTGGTGCACTCTGCTAGACTGTAACCTGTCCATCGTGTAATGTTACTCTCCCACTTGTATCTCTGCCTACCTCTTGCTCGCTTCCCTTTGACTTTACCCTCAAGTAAGGTCTTCAATAGGGTGTCATGTCTGTTAATGTGTCCAAAGTATTTTATTTGCCTGATCTTTATTTCTCTTAGTAGTTCTTTCTTCATATTAAGTGTTTTTAGCACCTCTTTATTTGTTTTCTTCTCTTTACATGATGTTCTCCATATTCTTCTATATACCCACATCTCAAAGGCATCAATTTTGTCTTCTAATTGTTTATTTAGTGTCCATGTTTCTGAGCCATACATTAATATGGAATAGATGTAGCATTTTATAATTCTCATTTTTAACTTGTTTGTAATTTGTTTATATATTAATAATTTCCTCATGTCATTGAAGGTACTTTTAGCCATTCCTATTCTCCTTTTAACTTCTGTTTCACATCTGCCATCATTTGTGACTATGTGTCCCAAGATATTGATACATATAAACAACACAATAACTGATGACGCATTTATACATATAAACAACACAATAACTGATGACGCTTCTTTACGGCTAGTATTCAACTTCTTCGATCAATTGCTAAACATCAAGTCGAATATTGGTCATGTATAGAACAGTATGTTTTAGGTCATCTTAGGTTCCCAACAACTTGTTATGCAGATAAGTTTCCTTGGAACAGATTTTAATTCTGAGTTGCATATGTTTTGTTTTTTATCATAGACTTTACTTCCCTGAAGCTTTTAGTTACGTGGGTCTCCGGGAGGTCGCCTCCTGTTTATGCCATTTTGTTACCAGGGATGCCACAGTGAGCTGGTACCCAGTTTTAGTTTATGTAAGGGTAGGAGATGTGGAGATTGCTCTAGTTTCAACATTTCTAGGTGAGTTGGTACCCAGTTTTAGTTTATGTAAGGGCAGGGAATGTAGAGATTGCTCTAGTTTCAACATTTCTAGTTGAGCTGGAACCCAGTTTTAGTTTATGTAAAGGCAGGAGAAGTGAAAATCGCTCTAGTTTCAACATATCCAGTTGTGGCAATGGTCATGTCACGCAGATGTATGTAGAGTGACAGTTCTGTCTTAAGTTCTACAGTGAACTTAAACAAAACTAATAATAACAAGGAACAAGGGTGTTGACAGTTTACCTTCCATGCATGTCGCAAAAGGTGACTAAGAAGGTTGTGTGGTGGAGTTGACTGTCCGATTCCATATAGGGTGAAAGTGAAAGTGACCCGAAAGCCATGCTGAAGTCGTATGCATTAAGACTGAAGTCACTGATATCGCACTTAAGTTGAAAACCATATACACAGTTTATTCCGTGCTACGGACTACATCCTGCTAGTTTGCAGGAGTATGATACATAAAAGGTGAATAAGAAGAACACGTTAGCAAGGTAGGAGAGAATCTAGACCAGATTCAATATGTGGCCATGTTGAAAGACTGCTATAGGATTGACAGAAATGTTAGACTCCTTCAGGGTAACAGAGGAAATCTCGTCCTCACTGTTATCCATCCCACAATCGTGACGAAAAGCTGTGCGAGTACACGAAGTGTCAATAAGAGTGACCGATACTGTACTTTGAAAACAATCAAGGAGTATTTGTAACGAATAAACATTAATTTGCTCCATAACACCAAGAGCTTTATAGAAATCTTCGTCACTTTAGAAATAGGTAGAAAATTGGGACATTTGATAAGATGGTTGGAGTTGACATTCTCTGACACAGATAAATGCGCACAGCCTGTTGTAATTTATCGATGCTTTTAGAAGTAGTTCTAGAACGTGCGAACGCATCTCTTCAGACACGGGTGTATATAGTTCTGTACGCGCGCGCTTATTATGTGGGGGAAAATCAAGTGTATGTTAGGGTCTCCCTTCAATACTGGTGAAAACATTCGCCATGTGATGAAGAGGACGTATATTCGATACCGGACTCTGAAGTCTTGTTTACATAGGTTTTTTAAAACCCAGATCCGTGGGGATTATTGCTTGAAGCTACGCAGTCACTCGATATGGACGATATTCTAAGCGTCGTGCCGTTCTGTTGAGAAGGACGAGCCCGTAGATAAGGGATGGGGGTGGATGGGATGTTCAAATCTTTAGGAAATTAGAATATGACTTCTATTACTAGGTATTTAGCCAAAGGCTGGGTAACCCCCATCCTCCTTTTTTTAACGAAAACCACCCCTTCTCTTTCTCAAAAGGGTAATCACATTTATCACACAGAGAGATAATTTTACACAAAAACGGACGATTCAATTTTTCTTTATGTACAACTCCCTTCTTACAATGTATCAACATAAAGAAGAGGGGCACAGTACACTTTGGAAATAAAAAAAACCCAACTAAATCAGCCTTTTCCCCACATAGTTTGTCTCATTCAGAAAGGTGGTGAACATCAAATGGCAAGATACGATTTTAGGTACCAATGTACATATGAATATGAACTGTATATGAATATGAACTGTATATGAATATGAACTGTATATGAATATGATCAACAAGTTAAACAGGTTAAAGAATTCACTTATCCTAGAAGCATCATATCATTTAACGGGGAAAACCCCAAAGAAATCCAACATAGATGCAACATAGCATATCAAATCTTTGAGGCGGAAGTCTCCTACTTTCAAAAACAAATATGTGAGCATGAACACAAACACTTCACTATATGAAACGATCATCAGACCATCACTATGCTACCAAGGACAAACGTGGACACTATTAACATAATCCAAAACAAAACTTGTTACAACAGAAATGACTTGTCAACGTAGAATCTTCGGAGTAACAATACGAGACAGAATCAGAAACGAAAACACCAGAAGGTGAACAAACACAATGGCAATCCTGGATTGCATCAGAAGACAACAGATTAAGTGGTTTTCGAATGTTTCCAGACTACCATCAGACAGTCTCAAAAAGCATTACTATACAGACACGATGGATACAAAGCCAGGGGGGGGGGGAGCCTTGTAAATGATGGATTACAGAAATAAAAGGCAACAAAAACAAACATATATGAAGCACACAAAAAAACCATCTCCAGAGAACTCTTCTACCCATGACGCTGCAAGGCATAAAAGGGTATAAAGGGAAAAGAAAAGAAGAAGAATGCCATTGAAAGAGCTGACTTTCCTAGCATTGGTATGATTCCGATGCAGACACACTTTCGTTGGGCAGGTCATGTAGTACGTATGTCAGATCACCCCTCTACCAAAAATACTTCTCTATGGTGACACGAATAAGGGCATGCGCTCTCAGGGTGGAAAACCGAAGTGTTACAAGGACTGGTTAAAGATCTCACTGAAAGCCGTTGACATGAAAGATGACACGTAATAAGAGATTGAATGCACCAGTGCAACATGGTGTTCCGCAATAAAAACCAATGTGTGAAAAATGGGATAAATTATGCAGCTTCACAGCAGAGACTAGCCATAGCACGTTTCAATTAGCGTTGCCCAACTTCAAAATGATGTATCTCAGCATATATATAGTACATATAATTGAAATTTTGAAATGGTATAGACCCTATGAATTAAATGTTTAATTAAAATGCAGCCATTGGTTTCAATTTTCGCTTATTTGCGATATATATATATATATATATATATATATATATATATATATATATATATATATATATATATATATATATATATATATATATATATATATATATATATATATATATATATATATATATATATATATATATATTATACTTGTTAACACTTATCTCACATATTTTTAAAGATGTGTACAATAAATTATAGGGCTTCATTTACACATGATTGACTATCATAGATTTTGCATGATTTAAACATGAAATTGCACTATTTTGCACTCTTGGACACAAGACAGACGATATTTAAGGTTGTATCCGGTGCAATTTTTGAAGTAGTAAAATTTATTTTTCGATACGCAGTATTTAAATTGCACACAAAGATCACATGATTTTATTCGTATATAAAAACTAGAAGTTCTGCACAAATATAAAGTATATATTTATTGGGTCTAACCAAATATAACATAATGCGCAAAAAATGATATTACTACGTTAGACGGTTAATCAGAAATTTGAATTTGTTTGAGGACAAAACTAGTGAAATGTACTATAGACCACTATAATATAATAATAATAATAATAATATAAATAATAATAATAATAATAATAATAATAATAATAATAATAACACCCATAACTTGTCAGGCTAGTAGGGGTGTCACATTGAGATATTGATGCAGAAGGACCTCCACGCATGTCTATTCTCTACCATCCTGGTGTGTATGGAAACTTCACACACTGTCCAATCCTTGATATTATCCAGCCATATCTTCTTCTCACCACCTCATCTTCTTTCATCTTTCACCGTACCCAAAAGAACATCTTACGTCATGGAGGAATGTCTCATCAGGTGACTGTACCACCGGAGTTTACCGAAGTTTCACGACTATTAACAGCGGTTCTTGTTGATCCTCTATTAGATGAATTCTATCATGCACAAACACAAACAGACTGGTCTTTCAAACCTCGGGATTCTACTTTGAATTAAGGACAGATCAAACACTATCAAAAGTGATCATCCCACACCCAAACTGTCCAAGCACCTTTAGGGCGATAATAGTTCTTTTCAGTCCCATACAAACGAATAAACAAGGTCATATTTCTAACAGAATTTCATCAAGTTGAAGTAAATAAAATGGTCATCATCACTATTGGCGACCGAATAACACATACATTTAGAGAAATATGAGTACAATAAAGTTAATCATCTACGTCTTTTGTATTATTTTTTTTTCAACATGGAAAAACGTGGTTTATAGTTTAATAATACAACATGAAGAAAACTTGGTTTACAGATTAATAATACATCATGAAGAAAACTTGGTTTACAGATTAATAATACAACATGAAGAAAACTTGGTTTATAGATTAATAATACAACATGAAGAAAACTTGGTTTATAGATTAATAATACAACATGAAGAAAACTTGGTTTACAGATTAATAATACAACATGAAGAAAACTTTGTTTACAGATTAATAATACAACATGAAGAAAACTTTGTTTACAGATTAATAATACAACATGAAGAAAACTTGGTTTACAGATTAATAATAGTACTAGATGAAAAGTATCATGTACATGACAAGAGAAATCACAGTACAGCAAATTGGATTTTAACCAGGACCTCTCAGATGGCACCTACTCTTCTCGCAATTTGAGTCAACGGGAGATTTTTCTTACACTGTTTGAAACGTGTAAGGTACAACTAATGCATCTAATCGTTCACCAGTACAATATAGATAATTGGCTTTCAGACCGTTTTGAAATTAGGCTCACGTATATATATTTGTGTGGTCCCCGAGGTAGCTCAGTTGTTAGCGAGCTGGCTTCCTCTTTGGGTGATCAACGATATGTGAACACTATATTACAAGGTGTAGTTTTTTGTTACAACAAACCATTTCCACTGATATATCTATGTCATTTGTATTGACAATTGTAACTGTTATGTCCCTTTAAAACCAGATATTTTTTTTTATGGATCCTTGAAATGTTCAAGATCATACACGATTTGTGATATTCTGCGTGCAATAACATTTTTTAAAGCATTTCCCCCCCCCCCCCAAAAGTTGTGTAAATAAAAAGCATTTGTGCATTTTTATTAGGTTTAGTTTTCTTACCATGTTTCACTTTAGTTAGTTTTCTCAAATGAAATACTTAGTACTGATACCATTTTAGTTTATTTACGTATTCAATTTATATTTAAAAAATACTTTATTCTCTCCAAATGTCACATTATAGAAAAAAGGGTACCACGCCCATAGACACATTACTATATAACTTAATACATTTTGCAAAAAATACATATTATGCGTACCTGAACCTAATACACATGAAGCATTAAGCAAACATTTTTTTTATCCTGGGCAACATTAATACACTTGAAGTATTCAGTAAACATATTTTTTATCCTGGGAAACATTAATACACTTGAAGTATTCAGTAAACATATTTTTTATCCTGGGAAACATTAATACATTTGAAGTATATTATTATATTAATTGTATTTTTATCGTGGGAAACATTAAATGGTGTAATAGAGGGTTAAACTGGAAATGCTTCTAAAAAAATCAATAACAACCTCGAGGTCGATCCAACCTAAGGAAATGGGTACCAGATATTATGGTAAAGTAAATGCGGAGGGTTTGGAAGTTGACCACTTACTTCCCAGGCATGCTGTTGGTCAATGATAAAAACGGGCGTATTCCCCTATAGTTCTTTTTTAAATTGCACAATATGCAAAACAAAAATAGGAATAATTGTATATTAATGTTTCTATGGGTATGGTGCCCATTTCTCTATGATGTGGGGTTTGGAGGAGAAAGAGTTTATATAGTCAAATGCTTAATGCCAAAGTAAACTAATGTATCAATACTGAATATTTTATTTGTGAAAACTAATTGAAGTGAAACCGTTGTCTATTATCATTCCCATGGTGAATGATGGTTGATAGTATCCACACTTGCCGTTAAGCATAGTGGTAGAAACCTCAGTTGCCATTCGAAAGCCAAATGTGTTACCTTATTTGAGTTGACTCAATGTATGTTCAGGGTTTTCTTGATGTTTTCTAACCACCGTTTCCTTTGTCTATCTTTGGCCTTATATCCGGATATTCTTCTATGTTCTCTTATTGGTATTTGGTTCGGGTTCATTCTCATAAGGTGACTGAACTATTTTACTTGCTGCCTTTTGATATGTTCAATACTTGATATTTTTATTTTACACATCATGCATCATTTTGACATATTAAGGGATCCTGTGTAAAACATCTGGCTTTAAAGGGGAATAGCTCGTAACAATGTGAACACAAAAATAAGTTTAAGCGTTAACCTTGTTTTAATAAAGTCAGGGTTTCTATACAAAGGCCGCGTCTTCTTTTTAAAAAGTGTTTCTTTACAGAAAAAAAAGATCCAATAGGATTTACCCAGATGATAAATTAAAATGTGTATATTGATTTGCATCAAATCAATTTCAATTATCGTTTGAAGCTACCGACTTACGTGTCAATGAGTGGTAACAATGAAGTCAATTATTTGTGCGATTGTGAGTCCTTTTGTTGATGATCATCTGTTGTGATATAATTAACATTAACTAAACTTCGTGGTTGAAATATCGTGCATCACCAAATAGAGATTTCAAATATTTGCACAAAGGTTAAAACGCGTTGAGGTTTAAATTTGTTGTTGTCGAGTTCTGTGTATGTGCTCAGGCCCATTCAATGGAGAAGCAGGTCGCCTGTTTAAATTAACCTTCTAGCACGTTACTCCGTAGCTTAAGAATGCTAGTCCGAAGGTATCTTCGAAAAAAAAATATACGTGTGAATAGAATAGTTACGGCCAAGTTGCGACCTCGTGGACATATATAAGAGAGATGTCTTAGAAACTACGCCACAGAGACACATCGCGCAATCAACCAAAGATATTGAATATCATAATTAACAATATCTATGGGAGATAACAATGAAATACTTAAACAAATATCGGTTATTTTTCTTTTACCCGTTTGTCTCGACATTTCCTGTGAATCTAAAGACAGACGTGGACAACATTTTCAGGTCCGTGGGTCAGATTCAGTATTTGTGGGTGTGGGAATGGGCCGACTATCAAACTGCGAGTAAGGAATAAGCAATGACGTTACCTTTGATGCATATCATAAAAGCGACTAAGGAGGGTTTGGCAGTGAGATTGGCTACCCCATTACATATAACATTAAAGCGAAATATAAGTTATGCTGAATTCGGATGTGCCAAACCTAAATTCGCAGATATCGTAGCTAAGCTGTAAACATAAACACAACACATTCCGTTTTCTCAATACATCCTGTTAATATGTAGGAGTGAAAACAACCGCTGAAGAAGTCTTGTGAATATCCACAATACGTTGACAAAATATGGAAAACTTTCTTTATAGTGTAAGACTTATAAGGCTCAGTGTTGCTGGAGCCCAAGTGGGGTGCAAAGAATAGCAACAGTTTTTACCTTCCATGAGTGTTGTAAGAAAAGGCTACGGTGGATTTTGGGTGGAGTTTAATATGATATTCCATATAGGTCTAGTGACATATGCTGAAAGATGCAGATTTCGCAGATTAGCTGTAGACTCTCTAGACTCTAGCAGTTTTCTAGACATCACGCTAAGAAGCTTGAAAATTAACATATAAGTAATTTTAAATCAAATTAGCGGACCAGTAAAAAGGGTTTAGCAAGCCGCACATCCCCGAGGGCCGTATTCCCACCCCCGCCTCTAATCTACAATAAATGTGAAATGTAAGGTCTTCGACAGTGACCGCAATAAATTATAATAAAAAATGAATACACATGAAACAACAGCAAGCAGTAACATATACAACAACAATGAATGTGGTGTGGGGGAAGGAGGGATGATACATCAAAGAACATCTATGCTAAATTGTGTCTCTCGTCAGTTAAAATGTTCCGCGGATTCATGGGAAATAATTCTTCTAAAGTGACGATATTTGATGTTTCCTGTGACTAATAATGACCATTATCAGATAAACACTTATTAATCTGCATAGCTATAAATCAATAATTATTATGCATAATTTTTATACCAACTCTGTGTTACCAATGTCAAACATGGCCCCCGAAAAAGACACTAGCGAAAAAGATCCCAGTGTGCGAAATGAAATGTTTCATGACAGCTATAAATGTCACCAGAAGGTACTGGCGGAGATATGAAGATATCAGGAAAGAAATAAACCCTCAAGTATCTTGACCATCTCAAGCCAAGGCTACATCGAGAAACAGCAGACCAGTTGGATTGGTCACATCATGAAAATAATGGAACTAATACATCCAGTCTTTCGTGTATACAACAGCAAATATGGGGAAGCAAGACACACGGAAGACAAAGGATAGAGACAATCAACGATACCTTAAAGAGATAAGGGCTGAACATAGCCAATGCGACTCAAATGGTCAAAACAGACAAGTCGATCTTCACCTCACGACGTTTAAGGGTATACGTGAAAATGACTACAGAAAAGATAGATTATTACACACACTATAACCCGTGGAGGGTCGAAGAAGACGGGGCTCGAAGACGACATGGCTAAATAGCACCAAGGACCGGACATGGGGGTTCTTGTTTGGAACCCATGTTCCATTATATGATTATTTCCCTTGACTATGTTTATCATTTTAAGTTTCTAATTTAGTAATTTAAATATAAATTTATTTATTGTTATGGTTAGTTATGTACTCTAACCCTAACAATAAAAACGAATATTTAAATTAATTATTGATTAATTATTGATATAATATTTAGATTATTATTAATCTTAAAATAAAAAGGGATAGACCAGTTCCAAACACAAACGGGACAAGGCATGAAATTTCCAAACTCACCAGGATGTTAAATGATATAAATATTTCTGTATCAAATGTCTCAATGTGACACCCCTAATACGCTGACGGGTTATGTCTCAATGTGACACCCCTAAGACGCTGACGGGTTATGTCTCAATGTGACACCCCTAAGACGCTGACGGGTTATGTCTCAATGTGACACCCCTAAGACGCTGACGGGTTATGTCTCAATGTGACACCCCTAAGACGCTGACGGGTTATGTCTCAATGTGACACCCCTAACACGCTGACGGGTTATGTCTCAATGTGACACCCCTAACACGCTGACGGGTTATGTCTCAATGTGACACCCCTAAGACGCTGACGGGTTATGTCTCAATGTGACACCCCTAACACGCTGACGGGTTATGTCTCAATGTGACACCCCTAAGACGCTGACGGGTTATGTCTCAATGTGACACCATTAATACGCTGATGGATTTTGTGTTTTATCATTATTATTATTATATTGATCATTTTGTGTGGAGTCAATGAAAATCACAGGAAAGTCGGATAAAGTAACTTTAGAAAGTTGATTGCCATGAGTCTGCAGGACTGTATATTGACGAGGTACACGACTACATATTGAAAAAAATTTTAATCTAAAAATATAAAAGAGAATTTTGCATAAACGAAAGATGTCAAAGCATGGACAGATAGCCAAATGTAAGTAAACATCTACTTTATTTCTTTTTGCTTTATACTCATTTATGTGTTGTAGCGACAAGGGTAGACATGGGTAGGGACAGAGTTCACTGGATATGGCTTTTTGTGTGCTTCATGTTTATTTTCTTTGATTCTTTAATTTCTGTAATCCATCTTTTGCATGGTCTACGCTGGATTTGTATCCATCGTGTCTGAATAGTAACATAAATAATGCTAGTTTATGTAAAAGCGGGAGGGAGGTGTTTGCTTAAAGCGCCACAGTTTTTAGTATCCGTGCTGGAATTTGAGGTGTTTGCTTAAAGCGCCACAGTTTTTAGTATCGGTGCTGGAATTTGAGGTGTTTGCTTAGAGCGCCACAGTTTTTATTATCGGTGCTGGAATTTGAGGTGTTTGCTTAAAGCGCCACAGTTTTTAGTATCGGTGCTGCAATTTGAGGTGTTTGCTTAAAGCGCCACAGTTTTTAGTATCGGTGCTGGAATTTGAGGTGTTTGCTTAAAGCGCCACAGTTTTTAGTATCGGTGCTGCAATTTGAGGTGTTTGCTTAGAGCGCCACAGTTTTTATTATCGGTGCTGGAATTTGATGTTTTGATTTGCTATTCTTCTGTTTGCGCCCCTCCCTATTCATTAAAAGATGAATCTTTATAAATCATTTTTTTTGTTTTATATGATCAGCATAAATTAGTTTGCGATGTTTATGGTTCTCAAAAGCCAGTGTTCCTCTGTATTAAGCTTTTTGTGGACGTCTGCGTTAAATCTGTCCATGATACTTTTATGAATTTTCTATGAAGTTTTATTTATTTTTGTAATTAAAGTCCTTGCCGTGTATGTTGACTATCTTTTTTTTGTTCTTTCTCAAACGCCCATTGGGTTTCTTATGTAGCATGATGGTCCCAGTAGATTTTCAGCAGGATGTAGTCAAGAGACCAGTGATGCAGGGAGGCCGTTTTTAGCAAATAACTCGAAACATCCAACTTCGGCGACTTGAGAACCACTGAGCCATAACACTGTGTATCAGAATAACTGTGTCCACTTGTGGTCTTTTATTAAAAAATCTGGGCTTTCTGATCACATCTGGGATCTTGGCTTTTTTCAATATATGGAGTGGTAACTATGATCACAACCCTGGCGAGTCTAACGAATCTTGAGTCTAATGCTTTCAAGTTGGCACTAATTACGCGAAATGATAATTAATAATTAAATGTGTACTCACCACAATGGCCTTCGGATACAACTTTTATGTTCCTGCTGTGAATGCACGAAGCTCGATCAAGCATACAGAGGTTGCTATAGGTGGCACCATCGCTACCGCAGACAGGTGCAAATATTTTGCTACATCTCTGCTCGCAGACGCAGGTAGGAAGATTTGTGGATTCATTTACGTAACAGGTTGCTCCGAATGGGCAGAAGTATAAAAAGCACGGAGCTGGAACAGAAGAATAGAAACAAAACGAGCGTTTATATATTTAATAATAGTGAGTAAGTAACACATGTTACAAATACCTACCACTAAAAATTAAAATTACAGATTATTAAAAACAATGAGAAAACAAAACCATAATTGATAAATAATATTGTTTTATACCAACTCTGTGTTAGCAATATTTGTTTGTTTGCGAATCCAAGGAATTGCGAGCGATTATATCTTACTTTCTATATGCGACTGTGTGGTTTTTCTGAGTTTTCTTTCATACCCAGGAGACTTTAACTTTTTGTTTAGTGCAATGTCTATAGAAGGAACCTTCTTCTCAGAGGGGGTCTATAATTGTGTAGATGAGATGCTACAAATCTTCCGGAAGCGAGCCTCAATATAAAGGCATGTCATATACTAGGGTTTTCTATTGCATGGGTGGGCCATTGGTGAGACCCACAGACACAACCGCATGCGTATGTTACCAATGTAGAACATGGTCTTTGACAAAGACACTAGAGAAGAAAGTCACAACGTGTGAAATGAGATGTTTGAGGAAAGCTATACATGTCACAGAACATACTGACGGAGAAATTAAGATATTAGGAAAGCCTTAAAGACTATCTCAAGTCAAAACTACACCGAGAGACAGAAATTCAAGTGGTTTGGTGACATCATGAGAATGGAGCCAAAGCAACCAGCCATTTGTGCATACACCAACAGTAGGTCGGACTACAAGGAACGAGGACCAAGAATTAGATGGATGGAGACAATCGAAGGTACATTAAAGAGATACGGTCTTACCATGGCCAATGCTATCCAAATGGCTAAAGACAGACAACTCAAACGTCCCCTCACAACGCTTAACAGCACACGTGGAAATAACAATAGATAGGAAAACAATTATAGTTAAATGAATAAGGACAAAACGGGTGACGTTTCAGCATATGCAAGAAACAGCCAGTGTAAACGTCTAGCTAAGGACCAAATTTGAGCCTCTTACCTTGAACTTCTGGCAGGCGCTCACTATCTACAAGTCACAGAAGCAGACTAATTCATATCTGCAGTAGACATTTGTGGATTTGTACTCGTTGATCCAACACCCCCCTCATCTACCACCCACAATGGATTAAGCATCTACGTGACTGTAATAGGTACTCCTTTTTATTGTGTGATGGAGGGATGGGGGATTGCTGAAGTGGCGAAATTCGGCACTGCCTTTATTCTGAAGATATTTCTTTAGTTTAATCTGTGAGTAAAGCTGTCGTTTCGGTAGCAGAGATGATAGTGAGTTCTGCTCGTAGAATGAACTCATCGAATAGCTCGTGGTTCGAAATCCGATTCAAAACTTTGTACTAGAATAGTTGCTTTTAGATTACCAGGACTAACGAGCAGGTAGTAGGTAGTTAATGAGTTTGCCTCTCTTTTGGAGAGGCGTGCCCCTTTCAACCAGCGGACACAGTCCAATTAGGTTATATCAGGACACACTACCATAAAATATTAGAGGTAACAAAGACCCCACATTCTTTTTATTCTTGAGTTACGAGCAATTAGCTCTTACTTGATATGTGCTATAGGGTTGTTTTTATACAAAGAAGACTAAACTAATTCTCAATTTGTGGAAAAAGCCGTTTAGGGGGAGTAAATACTGGCGATACATTTGGATGTATTAATGTCGTATTAGTTTGTTTGTTTTTCGTTCGCTCCATTGTAACCATCACGGATATCCGTGCGATTTCCGCCGGGAGCGTGATTACGTTGTGCCACCGTTATGCGCCTTGTAGGCCTAGCACATCCGATTTCGGCATGCCTTGACAATTCGGGTGGGCTACCCTTAGCCTGTGACAGCCTCTATATCTGTCTCCAGGCACGCGTAGTGAAGACTCTTCGCCCAGACGATTTTCTAGCTCTCGTCTCACTCGAACGAGGTGTTCCACTGTCTATGAACTTGCCTCGTGTAATTGGACGTGCTGTGCCTGTGCCCATTGGGTACTGAACCGTTTCTCATCCATGAGCCTGGTTCCTTAAGGGGAAGAACTCAACAGAGGAGTTGGACCCTGGCTCTTTCGCCCTCTTAGCCGAGGTGTCATTCACCGACATCGTGTACCCCTTGTCCAAGTTCGAGTCTCACACCACGCGTTTGAGAGCAAGGCGTTCTCGAGCTGAGCGTCCTTGTCCCAATAGCGCCTGAGCCCATCAGGTACTGAACCCTTTCTCTCTTCAAGTGTATTTCCGGTGTAGGAAAACCTGACAGTAGAGTTGGGCCAGGGCTAAATCGTTGTCCCTTTTGTGCCTGAGCGAATCGAGTACAGAACCCTTTCTCTCTGCAAGTTACTTCCGGTATAGGAAACCTTGACAGTAGAGTTGGGCCAGGACTGCCATCGTTGTCCCTTTCTTGCCTACACCCATCGGGTACAGAACCCTTTCTCTTTGCAAGCATATTTCCGGTTTAGGAAGGCTCGACATTAGAGTTGGGTTAGGTCTTTTGCTTTACCAAACGACGATGCATGGGTCTGGGTCTCTGCCTGTTAGGAACTCTGGTAACTAGAAGCCCGTCTCGAGTTGACGGAGCTTGTAGTTCCCTTTCCTAGGGACTTTTCACTTTCTATTTGCAGTTCGCGCTGCCCTCTAGCGCTGTTCTGCCCTTTCATTGTTTCATTGTACTCTGTGTGAAACATATTTGTCTCTCGCCATGCATTTACCTTTACGTGCATTTTACATTGGCCGCCCCTCCAATGTTCGGACTGGACTGACTAGCTTCACTGTATGTCGACAGTGTTGCTATATGTGGTGATGCTGGTGGTGTCGGAGATATTGTCTGTCTCTTGTGCAGTCAAATCTCTTTCCATCTGCTACCTCCACATTCTCGGACACGATCCCCAAAAGATGTGGCCAGAATCAGCACGAGCTGCTGTATTTCTGTTTCCAGGGTGCACCACGTGGAGGTACATTTGGGATCTTGGTTATCTGCTAACCCTGGGTCCGCCTAGAGCAATGCGTTCCCTTTGCACCCCGTCGTATTAGTGTATTAGAGTGGAGCGCATGGTAATGTGGTTACAAGACCCATGTGGTCCCATGTTCAATCTATGGTTGGGATAGGACATTTTCTTTCGAAGGTACAATCAAAATTCTTCCTATGCATGTTGTGGCGTATTTAAAAAAATCCTTTATTTTCACAGCCCATATAAAGTCCCACCCCCACCCCTTGCACTTCTTCACAGGAAAACATCCAGTAACGAAAGTGTTGTTTTTTTTCGAAAGTATTGTCTCCAAATTTAACAATGGTTGGCCCCCATCGAGGCCGACTGCTTGAAGTGGAGATGCGGATTAGTCCAGCCAACAGAGACTGGAAACAAAGATTGCTCAGGTCATCCCTGACATCGAACAGGACCACAGTCTTGCTCATGCAAACACAGGTGCTGAAGTCGGAGATGCCAGGCAGAGAGACGCAACAGCAACCATGGTATCACGCGAAACGCAACATAAGAAAAAAGGGAACAAAAGAGAGAAAGCAAGTAAAAAATGGTTGAATAACAATGTCCTGCACAGGACACGCTTTGATTATTTTCGAGTTTTAATCTTTGACGCCTTCAAGTAAACATATTTGGAAAAAAAAAACAACAACCTCAGATAGATGCGGTAAAAAGTCTAGTTAAATTTATGGGAACCTGACTATTGCTGACTATTGTCGGGTTACATCACTTGTCAAGTTTGAAATCACGTCCGGTCGGACAATAATCCGGGTCGTGATTTCTCGCCTGACACGATCACTTCTTCAGTCGACACAGTTGTAAATGGGTACCTGGCGCACGAGTTAGGGAAGATAAAAACAGCAAGGAAGGGAACTGACCACCCCACTTAATAGTTACTGCGGCTTAGTACATGAAGAGTTATAATCATCCCCGACGGCAGGATGCTAAGTCATGTTTCGAGTTGCTAAAAGGGGGGTGGGGTGTTTGACTCCCCCTTATCTACTGGTTTAACACACATCCAGGGCCGTAGATACGTCTTAAGTACGTGGGGTTTCCACTTCCTTAATAAGAGGTAGTCACTTCGCTTATCTGGGATTTGTACTGACTCTTTTTTTAGGAGAATAACTTAGTTATTTCCGCGGACTTATTAGTTTCTGATGATGAGAACAACTTAGTTATTTCCGCGGACTTATTAGTTTCTGATGATGAGAAAAGCTTAGTTATTTCCGCGGACTTATTAGTTTCTGATGATGAGAACAACTTAGTTATTTCCGCGGACTTATTAGTTTCTGATGATGAGAACAACTTAGTTATTTCCGCGGACTTTTTAGTTTCTGATGATGAGAAAAGCTTAGTTATTTCCGCGGACTTATTAGTTTCTGATGATGAGAACAACTTAGTTATTTCCGCGGACTTTTTAGTTTCTGATGATGAGAAAAGCTTAGTTATTTCCGCGGACTTATTAGTTTCTGATGATGAGAACAACTTAGTTATTTCCGCGGACTTATTAGTTTCTGATGATGAGAAAAGCTTAGTTATTTCCGCGGACTTATTAGTTTCTGATGATGAGAACAACTTAGTTATTTCCGCGGACTTATTAGTTTCTGATGATGAGAAAAGCTTAGTTATTTCCGCGGACTTATTAGTTTCTGATGATGAGAACAACTTAGTTATTTCCGCTGATTTACTTGTTTCTTATGATGAGAACAACTTAGTTATTTCCGCTGATTTACTAGTTTCTGATGATGAGGACAGCTTAGTTATTTCCGCTGATTTACTTGTTTCTTATGATGAGAACAACTTAGTTATTTCCGCGGAATTATTAGTTTCTGATGATGAGAACAGCTTAGTTATTTCCGCTGATTTACTAGTTTCTGATGATGAGAACAGCTTAGTTATTTCCGCTGATTTACTAGTTTCTGATGATGAGAACAGCTTAGTTATTTCCGCTGATTTACTAGTTTCTGATGATGAGAACAGCTTAGTTATTTCCGCTGATTTACTTTTTTCTTATGATGAGAACAACTTAGTTATTTCCGCGGACTTATTAGTTTCTGATGATGAGAACAGCTTAGTTATTTCCGCTGATTTACTAGTTTCTGATGATGAGAACAGCTTAGTTATTTCTGCTGATTTACTAGTTTCTGATGATGAGAACAACTTAGTTATTTCCGCGGACTTATTAGTTTCTGATGATGAGAACAGCTTAGTTATTTCCGCTGATTTACTAGTTTCTGATGATGAGAACAGCTTAGTTATTTCCGCTGATTTACTAGTTTCTGATGATGAGAACAGCTTAGTTATTTCCGCTGATTTACTTGTTTCTTATGATGAGAACAACTTAGTTATTTCCGCGTACTTATTAGTTTCTGATGATGAGAACAACTTAGTTATTTCCGCTGATTTACTAGTTTCTTATGATAAGAACAGCTTAGTTATTTCTGCTGATTTACTTGTTTCCTATGGGATTTTAGTGGCGCATTGGTTAAGCCGTTAGTTTTGTGCGATAAGGTCGCGGATTCAAATATCGCCCGTGACGTCTTGATTACAAAGTGGATGTTTTCACACATTTCTGAGTATTATCGATTGAAGCTGGTGACCTGAACGCTATGAGTATTTCTTTTGGCTGTTGCCGTGCTGTGTTGAGAGAGATAACGTACATTTAGGATAACCCCAATACAATGAAGGCAATCCTTTAAACATTACCAACTAGTTTCTTACTAGTTTGTTAGTACTGGATATTCTAAGTACTAACCCATCAAACACACTCCTTATATACGGCATTGCATACATTCAGAGTCGCTATTTACATTAGAAATATCGACGTGTATTCTGTCTAGCGACGTGTGTTCGATCTAACAACAAACAGCAGCTATAACGCCATATTTTTGGATTGACATTACTTGTACCAACACTAGAATGTAGAATTATTAGCCATAAAGATGTTTTGAGTCGATTGTGGGCCACAATTACACCACAGTCTTGAGAAGCGACTGAAAATCAATCAGGTTTGAAATGGTGACTCAATAGTGACCGATGTTTGCAATTCGTTTTCTTGGGATCACGACATGTGGAGCTGTTGAACTGGTATTCAATGATAATACCAACACCAAAGATGAGAATTTCGAAGTCAGATAGCTGGAGAGAAAAGTACGTGTAAATAAACTGAAGGTTGTTGGGACTCAGTACGTAAGGGTTTCTCATAGTGGTCGATAACACAAACCGGGGGGAGGGTGATAAAGGGTCAGCGATAAAGTTTTATAGTAAGGAAAATATCAAATACCATTAACCCATCAGGGTCGTAGAGCTGCCAGATTGGAGACATCAGCACAAAACGCCCGACAAACATCTCAGACATTTGGACGAGCGTAAAGGAAAGGTTTGCCATGACCATTCATTGTTGTTGTCGATCGAATATTTTCTTGTCTACCTCTTTTCTTTTCATCTTCAACTGTTCCTTAGAAAATAGTTTTAGAAAGTGAGTGATGCCTTGCTACATGTGCAAATAAGGAAGCTCTACCTGTTTAACCACCACCAATTCTGATTCTTGATACTCAGAAAGTTTGTCTATTTATACAAATATATTTATCTTATGTTCTACATAAGTGTTTGCAACAATGACCTCTGGGGTCCAGGGGAAATTTTCAGGTGAGCTATGTAAAACAGATTAAAATGGGAGCTGTGAAGAGATGGAGCAAACAACATTTCCTCAAAATATTTTTTTGTGGGTGCACAAATCATGCGGCGGTTTGACCAGAAACAAAATCTATTCGCAAGTAATTATTGAGACAGTACTTAAAGATTGTCAGTTTTAGATTAGCACTTCATTATTGTATGCGCGGAGTATTAAAATATCGAGAGCGGCAATTCGGAAGACATGCGCGCACGCGCAGACTCACAGCTTAGATGGAGCGTTAGCCATAGGCTTGCACAGGAAATAATTCAGGATGGTCAATAATTTTGAACAAAATCTATCGTTCGATATCTATCATTCTTTCCTTTCACTGTATACCCATGTATGCCTTGCAACTTCAGAGGTAGAAGAGTTCTCTGTAGACGACCTGTTTTGTGTTTCATATATGTTTATTTTCGTTGACTATTTGATTTCTGTAATCCATCTTTAGCAAGTTGTAAACAATGATGAAACGGATTCAATTCTCTGGACTACATCTTGTTAATCTGCAGGAGTTTGAGAACGAGTGCAGAAAAAAGAAGAATAAAATATAATCCTATTAAATAAACATTTAAAAGTATTACGTAGATGCATTGTCACGGGACCCCTAAAAGGCTTGTCTTTCTTAATCCACATCCTATCCTAGCACTCAGCAGAGCGGCTTAATTGGAAATGAAAACGATGATCTCCTGATGTGAGAAAGGACCACTCAAACAAATTGAAATTGATATTGTCATATCATGAATTAAAGATTTGATAAAAACAAGATTCAAGAAAAAATGTAGAAGCACAAGCACTCAACTGCAGAATCTAATCATCTTTATCACCAAACGTCACGCAAAAACCACACCATTATCTTCAGATTACGAACTGGACACAATAGAATAAATCACATTGTTAGAAAACTAAAACATTTTGTGAGACCTGTGCATATATGAACCAAGCCGATCTCTCCTCTATTATACAGTCCTGTTTTCTTATTGGGAACCTCTTTCAAAAGTAAACGCTATTTGACTGTGATTTTAATTGGTCACATTGTGTATTCTTCGTGCTGACAACCAATGAAAATTTCAGGAAACGTAAAATAGCCGCACTTTCGAAGGATACTTCCTGATGTATACACAATCCTGTATAATTAACGAGGGCATCGGCTGAATGCAGAGACTACAGAACCCTTTCTTAATTCAACTCTATCAAGAAGAGAGGGAGAAAATAGCATACTGAGAAAAGAAACCTGGGAGTTCCATGGATAACCTGAAATGAATTACACAGTTCATTGGATCTACTTGTACTGTAAACTGAATACAGACTGAACAAGTGAATCACACAGTTAATTAGAGCTATCAGTGCTGTAATTTGATGACTGGACTGAACAAGTGAATCACACAGTTAATTAGAGCTATCAGTGCTGTAATTTGATGACTGGACTGAACAAGTGAATCACACAGTTAATTAGAGCTATCAGTGCTGTAACTTGATGACTGGGCTGAACAAGTGAATCACACAGTTAATTAGAGCTATCAGTGCTGTAATTTGATGACTGGACTGAACAAGTGAATCACACAGTTAATTAGAGCTATCAGTGCTGTAACTTGATGACTGGGCTGAACAAGTGAATCACACAGTTAATTAGAGCTATCAGTGCTGTAACTTGACGACTGGACTGAACAAGTGAATCACACAGTTAATTAGAGCTATCAGTGCTGTAACTTGATGACTGGACTGAACAAGTGAATCACACAGTTAATTAGAGCTATCAATGCTGTAACTTGATGACTGGACTGAACAAGTGAATCACAGAGTTAATTAGAGCTATCAATGCTGTAACTTGATGACTGGGCTGAACAAGTGAATCACACAGTTAATTAGAGCTATCAGTGCTGTAAATTGATGACTGGGCTGAACAAGTGAATCACACAGTTTATTGAAACTATTGGTGCTGTAACTTGATGACTGACTGAACAAGTGAATCACACAGTTAATTAGAGCTATCAGTGCTGTAACTTGATGACTGGACTGAACAAGTGAATCACACAGTTTATTGAAACTATTGGTGCTGTAACTTGATGACTGACTGAAGAAGTGAATCACACTGTTCATTGAGGCTAATGGTGTGACAGTGGGGTGTTAACAGAAGTGAATGTAGTGATTTTAAGTAATCACTGGCATAAGATCTTCTTCTTCTTCTTCTGAGTTCGTTCTCAAACTCTTGCAGATTAGCAGGATGTAGTCCGGAGAACGGAATGCGTTGTGTCATTGTTTACAGCATTGCTGCGATATCTGCGCCTTTCGTCCTGACACATCCGACTTCAGCATGACTTTGGGTCTCTGACCCTATATGGGATGGGACAGCCAACTCCATCCCATAACCTCCTTAGCCACCTTTTACGACATTCGTGAAAGGTAAACAGTGTTGATATTCTTTGCTCCCCTTTCGGGCCCGGCAACACACGGGCGACTGGCATAAGATCACTGACAACTGCTGTACTTTAATCAGGAACACGATACAAGCGACATATCTCATCCTGCGGCTTCATATATGAATACTTCTGTTTATTTTGTGATACAACAACTAGTTCACAATATCAATAGATCAATTATGTGAATCAATAAGAAATCAAATAATTGCATCAATAGATCTACTGCTAAGAGTTAATGTCTACATTCAACGGTTCACTATCGCGAGCTAATCTACTTCCTATGGCCGTCCTTTTCACAACTCATATAAGTTGTTTCGCTACTGCGAACCGTTAGTCGATAGTATAGTATTTTAGAAAATCGTCCGATCTCTTATCTTTGATGTTTGTGATGGAGGTTGGTAATTTCCACGCTGGCAACCCACAGGTTTCGTTTTCAGAAGAAACTGAGTTTCCTTCTCACTTGTTTCTTCTATTCGACTTTTGTTTCGCCGTATCTCTTACACTTGTATTCACTGTTAGAAAACACTAGTAACTAATCCCCACACTTAGAATCCTAGTCGCATTTTGAAGTTTCTAAACTAATTCTTACACTTGAAATTCGAAATTTCTCTCAATGTTTCAAACGTATCTATTTCACTTTGGCAATTCGACAGCTCTTCTGCAAACTTGCCTGACTGATCACTCCCGACTAGTAACTGCCTCAACTGCTGGACTTCCAGTCGCATCCGACTCCGAATCCACGAACTGAATATGTTTCAGCATTTATAACCTTCCTAATCTAAAACGCGTGATAGCATTACATTCCTAACATAATTCTTCCCACAATCGTTTCACAATATTTTCTCAAGACTTTCACACATTTCAATCATTTCTTCTCCAACTCGCCGAGTAAACGGCTAGATAATCACTTCCATCAAATATTGACTTTGAAGTAGTCAAACTAAATGACATGCAATAAAACTGGCATTTGCATTTGTGATGGCTACATAAAGATAAATAAGTAAATAATAACTATTTCCATAGGTCATTTATTGTGTACTTCAAATGACTAACACCTCGATGTAACAGTCCTAAAGTAGGTGTGAGTTTATATGGTAATGTCAATAGATCATGTCGCCCAGGGATTTCTGGCGATCTAGATAGATATTTACCCCAAAACGATTGACCTACCAACTTTCACCATTACTTCTTCCCCCACAAAGATCAAGATGGAAATACAAAACAGATAATATCTACAATTTGTATACCAACACTCTGCTACCAATGTCAAACATGATCTTTAACAGCCTCGCAGCAGAGAAAAATCGTTACATGTGAAATGAAGTGTCTGAGAAAAGCCGCAATGGTTACTAAACTAGATAAAATAATATATGAAAAAATTAGGAAAAGAGTTGATATAATATTATGTATTGAACATATTAAAAAAGCAAGTACAATGGTTCTGTCACCTTATGAGAATGAACCCAAACCAAATATCAATAAGAGAATTAAACAAAAGAATATCGGGGCGTAAAGCCAAATGTAGACCAAGAAAACGGTGAATAGAAATAATCAAGATAGCCTTGAATAAACTTGGACTAAATGCAACCATGGCGATATATTTGACATTGGAGCTCCCACCCGCACTTAACGGCAAGTGTGAATACAATCAACCATCATTCACGTGGGGAAAGACAATAGACGGTTGGGCACCGTCTCGGACTACAAGAAGATGGTTCCTAGTAGTCTAGACAGGTAATCGCCTTGTTACTCGTCTGTCTTAACACCGACATCCGAACAATAGCTACTTGCATTACTTCTGTTGGTGCTAAGTACCTGCCAATTACAATGACCACACATAAGCATTATACCGTATTTGACAACGATATATTTGTGCCGCTATTTCATTCGTATAATAAATTAGTGTCTCTGTCCTTCTCGCGAACTTTTAGTGAGGGTTCTCAATGTATTCTTATCGTCCTCAACGGCCTCTGGAGGTTCTCACCTTCTTGAGACGGAGAACTTGATGACTAGACTGAAGACGCAGAACTTGATGACTAGACTGAAGAAATGAATCACACAGTTGATTGAAACAATTGTTACTGTAGCCTGATCACTGATTGAAGAAGCGAATCACACAGTTGATTGTAGCTATTGGTGCTGTAACTTGATGACTGATTGTAGAAGTGAATCACGCAATTGATTAAAGTTATTGGTGCTGTAACTTGATGACTGATTGAAGAAGTGAATCACGCAATTAATTGAAGCTATTGATGCTGTAACTTCATGACTGATTGAAGAAGTAAATCACGCAATTGATTGAAGCTATTGATGCTGTAACTTGATGACTGATTGAAGAAGTAAATCACACAATTAATTGAAGCTATTGGTGCTGTAACTTGATGAATGATTGAAGAAGTGAATCACGCAATTAATTAAAGCTATTGGTGCTGTAACTTGATGACTGATTGAAGAAGTGAATCACGCAATTAGTTGAAGCTATTGGTGCTGTAACTTGATGACTGATTGAAGAAGTGAATCACGCAATTGATTGAAGCTATTGGTGCTGTAACTTGATGACTGATTGAAGAAGTGAATCACGCAATTGATTGAAGCTATTGGTGATGTAATCTGATGACTGAATGAAGAACGACGAAGTTATTCGCACATAGATTGGAGCTATTTGTGCGGTAGCGTGATGACTGACTGAAGAAGTGAATCACGCAATTGATTGAAGCTATTGGTGCGGTAGCGTGATGACTGACTGAAGAAGTGAATCACGCAATTGATTGAAGCTATTGGTGCGGTAGCGTGATGACTGACTGAAGAACGATGATGAAGAATCCCGGTCTGTAGCTATCTCCTCCCTCTCTTTTTGTTTTAAAACCAAGCAATTTTCTATATGCTGCGCCCCCACACCTCATCAGACATTTAAGCTCATATAATTTAATCCCCTTTTCATAAGATCTAAAACTGCAACCTTTATAAAAAAAATCTCAAGTACCTCGTCGAGAGTAATATGCGCTTGTTGATTTTTAGCTACCCAAAAACCGCTGCTTCAAACACGGAAGAAAGAAAAAAAATTAGAGGGAACGTTCCTCTTCTACTTCTATCTGACGTATTATTTAACCTATTACACCACTTAAAGTTTTTTTCCATGACAAAAACATGTTTCCTGAATATTTCAATGTGTTATAATTCAGGTACACATCATAATATGCAACAAAACATGTTTACTGAATATTTCACGTGTATTAGATTCATGTACACATAATATGTAACAAAACATGTTTACTGAATATTTCACGTGTGTTAGGTTTAGGTATCTATAATAGACATATGTAAATAAAATTAGAAAAAGGTTGTATATTAATGTTTCTATGAGCGTGGTACACTTGTCACTATAGTGTGTTTTTGTGGAGGGAAAGGAGCTAATTATTACACAAACAGAATGTATAAATAAACTAAAGTGGTATCAATACTGAATATTTCATTTTAGAAAACTAACTAAAGTCAAACTAAATAACTAATTTGAAGACAGATGTGTCGGGCCATTGGTGCAAATAAAACGACGGCACAACACATTTCTGTTCTCTGGACTACATCCTACTGGAAATCTAGTAGGGCCAATTGGGGTTTGAGAATGAACGCTGAAGAAGATGAAACTAAATAAGGAGAATATACCTCGTAAAATTGTGTTTATTTACACAATGTTTTGGCAAATTTTTGTTGGTAACAATTTGCATGCAGAAAATTATAAACATCATGGGTCATCTGTCTAATTTCAAGAAAAATTTACTTAATTACCGAGTGCTTTCTTGGTAAGGAGTGCAGGGAGGCCTTTTAACTGTGGCCGATTTGCCATAGCTATCGCCGTGACGTGTACACGAGGAATTTGCAGGGAGGCTTTTTAGCTGTGGCTGATTTGCCATAGCTATCGCCGCGACGTGTACAGGAACATTTTTTATTGCATCTCCGAAAGACGAAAATCCTTATCCCAACCGTGGATTGAACCAGGGACATCAGAAAGCAACGGTTACAAGTGTGAACACAAAAATGAAAAAGTTATTATAGTGAATTGGTTTGGTGTAAAATGTAAAAAAAACTCGCCAAAATTTCACCATGTAATAATAGCGTTAAAGGACATTTTCCCAGTGCCACTCTGTAAGATTCTAGATTCTGTGAAAACTGTTCTGTTTCTTCCAGTGTCATATTCAAATAAGATGTTCGCTATTCGGATAAAACATTGCAACCTACAATATAATGTTCTATATTCTGACAGAACATTGCCACCTACAATAAATGTTCTATATTATCATAGAACATTGCCACCTACAATATCATGTTCTCTATTCCGATAGAACATTGTCACCTACAATATAATGTTCTCTATTCCGATAGAACATTGTCACCTACAATAAAATGTTCTCTATTCTGATAGAACATTGTCACCTACAATATAATGTTCTCTATTCCGATAGAACATTGTCACCTACAATATAATGTTCTCTATTCTGATAGAACATTGTCACCTACAATATAATGTTCTCTATTCCGATAGAACATTGTCACCTACAATATAATGTTCTCTATTCCGATAGAACATTGTCACCTACAATAAAATGTTCTCTATTCTGATAGAACATTGTCACCTACAATATAATGTTCTCTATTCCGATAGAACATTGTCACCTACAATATAATGTTCTCTATTCTGATAGAACATTGTCACCTACAATATAATGTTCTCTATTCCGATAGAACATTGCCACCTACAATATAATGTTCTCTATTCCGATAGAACATTGTCACCAACAATATAATGTTCTCTATTCTGATAGAAAGAACATTGTCACCTACAATATAATGTTCTCTATTCCGATAGAACATTGTCACCTACAATATAATGTTCTCTATTCTGATAGAACATTGTCACCTACAATAAAATGTTCTCTATTCTGATAGAACATTGTCAACTACAATTATATGTTCTCTATTCTCATAGAACATTGCCACCTACAATAAAAAATTTCTGACATTGTTTAAGCTCTGGCCTTTAGTCCCCCCTCCGCATAATAATTCAATTCTTTCATTTTTCATTCTCTTTTAGTTCCAGTTCAGCGCATGCATGGCTGTTTTTTGTTTTAGTATTTCCTTTGCACGTGTCAAATCCATTGTCTCCATGTCTAACTAATCTTAACGTGCACTCATTAACCCTCAGAGCCCGCTCATGGCTACCTGTATTATGTCAGGTCTGGAATAACAATATGGGTTGCGTCACAAGCTGATTTCAAAGCACCAGATCGACCTCTTCTAAGTGCTTAACAGTTTCACAGATACTCTCTCTCTCTCTCTCTCTCTCTCTCTCTCTCTCTCTCTCCTCGCAGTTAGAATCTTCTTTATGAAGATCTTGTTGCTCACATGTTGTACCTTCTCCCACCATCCCTAGCCATAACTAGCTAGCTTCCTCTTCCGTATTTATTTCAATTTTCAATTCTATAGCTGTCATTTTCTTGTTTTCCTCCTCTCATCTTTTTTCCCCATTTTCTTCCTCTTCCCCGCTTCTTCCTACCCGACATTACTTTGTCTTTCATCTTCTTCGTTATTTTCATCCTCCTCCGATTTTTATATTTTAAAAATATTCGTCCTCTTTATCACTTTCCTCCACATTTTCTCCTCCTTCCTTCACATCTTCTTCTTCCTCCTCCACATCTCCATCCTCATCTAGATCTTCTCGTCCCTTCTCCACATCTTCTCCTCCCTCATCTAGATTTCCTCCTTCCTCCTCCACATCTTTTCCTCCAAATCTTCTTCCCCCTCCTCCAGATCTTCTTCCACCTCCTCCAGATCTTCTTTCCCCTCTTCTTCTTCCTCTTCTTTTCCCTCTTCTTCTTCCTCTTTTCTTCTGATCAAGTTGCGAGAAGAGTAGTTGACATCTGATTGGTTCTGGTTGATATCTCGTTTGTTGCATTATCATTTTCTATTTCCAATATTTTTCCCCAGGTGGTCTGTTGCCACTAAGCCACTAGGGGTGTTTGGAGCTCGAACTTGTGTTCCACGGCCAGGTGTGCCGTCTCGGCTGTGCTATGACCGTGTTTGTTCAAGATGTCCCTGACGTTTTCTATCCGTCTTCTATGTGGTCTTCCTCAGGCTTTGTACCCTGATATCATTTGGTTATATGCCTTTACGGGCAACTTGTCGTGATGCATTCTCATAATGTGGACAAACCAATTGATCTTCTGCTTTTCCATGTATTCTGTGCAAGGTGTTATTTCCCCGATGTCTTCATGTCGTAATCTATGGAGCTTGGTGACACCGGCGGCTTTCCTCAAGCATTTCATCTCACATGTCACTATCTTTCTGTAATGCGAAGATGAGAAAGACGAGGTATGGCGCTGGCAACACAGTGTTGGTAGGAATATACTGAACATTATTTGTCTTTAACTTCCATATCGATCTTGGGATGAAGAAGTAGTGGTGACAGTTGGTATGTTACTGCATTTGCCTTTTGACATCTTGTCTCTATCTCTCTATCAAGGTTTCAATTTTCTGTAAAAATACTACCGAGATAGTTGAACTCTGTTACTTGTTTTACTCCTATATTGTCTATTTGTATGTTTAGTGGACTTGGTGTTTTGTATATTTTCATAGTTTCCGTCTTGTGTGTATTGATCTTCATGTTGTATTTTCTACATGTTGTAGATAGTGAGCTAACATATTGTGTAGTTGTTCTTCGTTTTCATATATGAGGCTCTGGTCGTCTGCGAAAATCAGTTAATTTAGTTCATTGTTTAGTTGCTCTCAGTTATCTTGTTAAGTCGGTGATATTTCTCTCTGCATGTTTTGCCTCCTTTATTATTCTATCATTGTATATATTGAAAAGTAAGAGTGAGCTAACGCAACCCTGACGCACGCCCGTTTTTGTATCAAATGCGTCTGTAATACCATCTTATGTTCTTACCACACACTGGCAGTTTTTTAACACAGATCTTATACTTCTAACAATTGTCCTTATGATTTTTTCTTTAATTATAAATATTGGATGCTTCTATATTATATTATTCATTGTGGATTATTGCATAGAGCTCTATGAGAGGGATAGATTACATATGGGATAACTCGAGTATATTGAAGTCAGTCCTATACGCATTTGACACCGTTTTGTCATTATCGTTAGTACTTATAATAATATCAATAAAATGATAATAATAAAACGCGCAATAACAATGAACAATAACAATAACAACAAAAATACTATTAATAATACAAATATCAATAAAACAATATTAAAAGAATCATAATAGCAATAGTAACGGCAATAATAATAGGGATAAATGTTCCAGTGTTGGGTAACAACCCTAAACAGGAAGTAGGTGGCTGGAGTAACACAGGGCAAATGTCAAGATAAACAAAAATATGTAGATGTGTTACGAAAATAAAGCCTGTCCCTGTATCTCGATGTTAGGTTGTTTTATGTTTTATTTTGATAACACATCTACCTATTATTGTTTATCTTGGCAATAATAATACTAACAATCATCAAGTGGTGTGTCCGCAACAAAGGTTAGCTGCAACGGGCCTACGACAATCCTATCTCATACTTTGGTGATGCACTGCTAGACTGTATCCTGACCCATCCTGTGATGTTTTCCTCCCACTTGTATCTGTGTCTACGCTTTTCTCCCCTCCCCTCAACTCTGCATTCAAGTAGTTCTTCAACAAATTGTCAAGTATTTTAATATGTCCTAAATATTGTATGTGTAAAATTTGTATGTCTTTTATTAATATTTTTTATTCGAAGCATTCTCAGAATGTTTTTCTATGTTTGCTTCTAATTCCACGAAGCTCTCACTATTCTTCTATATATCCACATCTCAAAGACATCTATTCTGTTTATAAATTGTTTGTCATTGTCCATGTTTCTGAGCCATTAAAAATTATCATTTTTGTTTAGTTAGAGATTTGTTTAGATGTTTATATTTCCCTCATGCTATTGAAAATACTTTTAGCCATTTATTTCTAATAATAATAATAATAATAATAATAATAATAATAATAATAATAATAATGACGATGATGATGATGATGATGATGATGATGATGATGATGATGATGATGATGATGATGATGATGATGATGATAATAATAATAATAATAATAATAATAATAATAATAGAAATTGTAACAGTAATCAAGATTAACAAGTATCTGTCTACTCGAGGGAGAAACATCCGACTAATTCGAAGTAAAAAAGAGAAGTTCGACAGGGATGCATCCTCTCACCACATCTGTTTATCATATACGCAGAAAACATTATGCCAAATATATGAGAAAACCTACATTATGAACAATTTCAACCACTTAATATCGGAGACTCCAGAAATTATATATGCAGATGACACCACCCTAATATCAAAAAGAGCATCCAAAACTAATGCGTATCACCAGAAATTAACTCACACCTACAATAGTCGTTGACACAGATCAATTACTACTGTTACAATTATTATTATTATTATTATTATTATTATTATTATTATTATTATTATTATTATTATTATTATTATTATTATTATTATTATTATTATTATTATTATTATTATTATTATTATTATTATTATTATTATTATTATTATTATTATTATTATTATTATTATTATTATTACTACAATAGTCGTTGACGCAGATCAACAAGTGAATATGAGCAACTTTAAATGTTTCGTGTCAACCACCAGCACCACAGGAGATTACTCTGCAGAGATCACAGACATTAGTAATGATCCTACCGAAAACATCACATATTAAAAATCTATGGCAAAGGGAAAAACAAAACAAACAAAGTTAAACTATTAAGAAGCTATATTTTTCCAGTGGCAACGTATTATTGTGAGGCGTGGGCAATGACACCCACAATGGAAAAATAAAATATCGCATTCAAATTAAATGTTATATAAAGGTCCTAAGAATATCATGGACAAAAAGACGAACCAATGCAGACTTTCACGAAGACCTTAACATAGAAGAAGAATGGTTCCTCAAAACTATCTAAAAAAAAATAAAAAAAAAAAAAAAAAAAAAATAAAAAACACGCAAACGAACATATTTCGGACATATAAAGAGATACTATGATTTAAAAAGATTAGTCATGGAGGGAAATGTTCAAGGAAAGAGAACAAGGGACAAACCGAGATTATGATGGACACAGGATACGGAAGACTTGTAAACAAGACACTGGTAGAAACTTGACAGCTTGCTCAAAACCAAGAGGCTTACAGAGTGAAGGTGAAGGCAACGTTCTGCAAAGGACACGCCACATAGATATAATAATAGCAACAGTAATAATTGTATTGATAATAATACAAATAATAGCAATAATAATACAAATAATAGCAATAATAATATAAATAATAGCTCTAACAACAACAATGATGATACTGAAAATATAACAATAATAATTCAAATGATAGCAACAATCAAAAATATCAACAAACCTCTGCCATAACAATGAAAATAAATCGAATCGATTCTCTGTCTACCTGTCAAAATCTTGTCCCTCAAATCTGCGATAACACGAAATATTAATAAACTCACTTTTCTGGTATAATTTCCCTTGCCTGTTGGAGATAACGTCATGGGAACTGTCTGTCTGTCTCCTTAATTATTCTCGTTGTGTTCGTTATTCAAATTAAAACCACTATTATCTCTAAACGCAATAGGAGTTTGTGTCCAATTCTGTGAAATGTGTTTTCCCAGATATATTTCTTAGAACTGTAAGAATATTTCTAGATCTTTTTCAAGAATTCCCGGACAAATGAAATTTACATAGTGAGGGCGTGTAACAAAATCTAAGGTATGTTGATGTTACGAGACAACAGGAAACAATATTATATTTTTCCTATTTTGTATATCTGCGAAACACATTTCTCAGAAATAGACACAAATAGACGGAGGTTCAAGAGAAGGAAATGGTGGATGGGTCGCGCCGAGCATACAATTAAACAGAATTGCGCCCCAGAAGACGCAACTCTTTGTGAGAAAAGGATAGTGTTGCTATTCTTTTCTCTCCTCTCGGGCTCCGGTAACACACGGGCGTGATGACACAGATGTGATTTATACGGAAGGGTCATCCGCCACCAGAGGTACGCATAGGCCTTTAGTGCCAGATCGCAAGAAAGAACAGCACATGAAGCCAATGAGATCTTTACAGCAGCAACAACAACAAGTAAACAAGTATACTAACGATGGGAGTGTTTGCCGTAGCGCAGGCACTGGCTCGAATCGTAAACCTATTCCCATACTAAATTACTCAATGAAAAAAATATATGATTCAGAAATTTAAAGTAAGGGATACACGTGGGGGGGGGGGGGGGGGATAGTTCAAGTATTTAGATGAGTTAAAATTTGTTCCTCACTACAAAAAATTACACTATCCTTGTCCCCGTACACGCGTGTGTGGAGAGAAATGAACGGAACGACCAACTAGCTAGCCTCGCCACCATAACAGATGGTCATCCTATTGACCGAGCAGATATAATCAGTGCTCTTCGTGAGTCTGTACCATCAGATGATTTTGTGATAAATAAGCATGCATCAATATAGAAATTGTGCGATTTGAGAGTGGTGGGATAGACGTGGTCCGTAGAGAACAACTAACAAAGACGTTAAAACAGAGCAGTGAACCAACATAGAACCGGAACCATCAGCCGTTATACCCTGAGAGATTTACTGAAGCGGAGATATGAGCACCTATGGACGTGTCCGGTGTGCGAAGAGGATACTCAACATACATAACCTAATATTTGTGACTTCTCTTCTGCGTTCGTTCTCAAACTCCCTCCAGTAGTCAGGATATAGTACGGAGATAGGAATACATTTACATAAGGGGGTATCCATAAATGACGTCAACACCATGGCAAGTTTTACCCCTTTCCCCTTTCCTCTTGTCAACAACTGTTACAATATCAGGGATCCATTCCTCTGCTTAATTATGTAAAGGCAATGTAGACCCCCTTCCCTAAAATAAATTGTTTACGCAAATAAGTACATACTGTGTTTCACATAAAAATATACATGTATTTCACATAACAAATACTTGCTGTGTTTTACATAAACATATACACGCGTTTCACATAAAAATACGTTTTGTTTCACATAAAAAATACGTTTTGTTTCACATAAAAATACATTGTGTGTTTCACATAAAAAATGTTTCAAATACAAACAATTTTATTTAGTGTAAAAGCAGTATTGTTGACGTAAAATTTTGTCCAACTCCCTTTATCATCAACTGACAAACCTCCCTCCCCTTGTCGTAAACTGACAAACCTCCCTCCCCTTGTCGTCAACTGACAAACCTCCCTCCCTTTATCATCAACTGTCAAACCTCCCTCCCCTTGACGTCAACTGACAAACCTCCCTCCCTTTATCATCAACTGTCAAACCTCCCTCCCCTTGTCGTCAACTGACAAACCTCCCTCCCCTTGTCGTCAACTGACAAACCTCCCTCCCTTTATCATCAACTGTCAAACCTCCCTCCCCTTGTCGTCAACTGTCAGACCTCCCTCCCCTTGTCGTCAACTGTCAAACCTCCCTCCCCTTGTCGCCAACTGTCAAACCCCCCTCCCTTTGTCGTCAACAGTCAAACCTCACTCCCCTTGTCGTCAACAGTCAAACCTCCCTCCACTTGTCGTCAACTGTCAAACCTCCCTCCCCTTGTCGTCAACTGTCAAACCTCCCTCCCTTTATCATCAACTGTCAAACCTCCCTCCCCTTGTCGTCAACTGTCAGACCTCCCTCCCCTTGTCGTCAACTGTCAAACCTCCCTCCCCTTGTCGCCAACTGTCAAACCCCCCTCCCTTTGTCGTCAACAGTCAAACCTCACTCCCCTTGTCGTCAACAGTCAAACCTCCCTCCACTTGTCGTCAACTGTCAAACCTCCCTCCCCTTGTCGTCAACTGTCAAACCTCCCTCCCCTTGTCGTCAACTGTCAAACCTCCCTCCCCTTGTCGTCAACTGTCAAACCTCCCTCCACTTGTCGTCAACTGTCAAACCTCCCTCCCCGTGTCGTCAACTGTCAAACCTCCCTCCCCTTGTCGTCAACTGTCAAACCTCCCTCCACTTGTCGTCAACTGTCAAACCTCCCTCCCCTTGTCGTCAACTGTCAAACCTCCCTCCCTTTATCATCAACTGTCAAACCTCCCTCCCCTTGTCGTCAACTGTCAGACCTCCCTCCCCTTGTCGTCAACTGTCAAACCTCCCTCCCCTTGTCGCCAACTGTCAAACCCCCCTCCCTTTGTCGTCAACAGTCAAACTTCACTCCCCTTGTCGTCAACAGTCAAACCTCCCTCCAATTGTCGTCAACTGTCAAACCTCCCTCCCCTTGTCGTCAACTGTCAAACCTCCCTCCCCTTGTCGTCAACTGTCAAACCTCCCTCCCCTTGTCGTCAACAGTCAAACCTCCCTCCACTTGTCGTCAACTGTCAAACCTCCCTCCCCTTGTCGTCAACTGTCAAACCTCCCTCCCCTTGTCGTCAACTGTCAAACCTCCCTCCCCTTGTCGTCAACAGTCAAACCTCCCTCCACTTGTCGTCAACAGTCAAACCTCCCTCCACGTGTCGTCAACTGTCAAACCTCCCTCCCCTTGTCGTCAACTGTCAAACCTCCCTCCCCTTGTCGTCAACTGTCAAACCTCCCTCCCCTTGTCGTCAACTGTCAGACCTCCCTCCCCTTGTCGTCAACTGTCAAACCTCCCTCCCCTTGTCGTCAACTGTCAAACCCCCCTCCCTTTGTCGTCAACAGTCAAACCTCACTCCCCTTGTCGTCAACTGTCAGACCTCCCTCCCCTTGTCGTCAACTGTCAAACCTCCCTCCCCTTGTCGTCAACTGTCAAACCTCCCTCCCCTTGTCGTCAACTGTCAAACCCCCCTCCCTTTGTCGTCAACAGTCAAACCTCACTCCCCTTGTCGCCAACTGTCAAACCTCACTCCCCTTGTCGTCAACAGTCAAACCTCCCTCCCCTTGTCGTCAACAGTCAAACCTCCCTCCCCTTGTCGTCAACTGTCAAACCTCCCTCCCTTTGTCGTCAACTGTCAAAACTCCCTCCCCTTGTCGTCAACTGTCAAACCTCCCTCCCTTTGTCGTCAACTGTCAAACCTCCTTCCTTTGTCGTCAACTGTCAAAACTCCCTCCCCTTGTCGTCAACTGTCAAACCTCCCTCCCCTTGTCGTCAACTGTCAAACTATTTCAGACCCACTACCCCTTTCATTTGTTTATGTAAATTATGGACAACCCCATAGTTGCTACAATATTATAGACAACCACATAGTGGCTACAATATTATGGACAACTTCCATAGTGGCTACAGTATTATGGCCAGCCCAATAATGGCTACAATTTTTATTACTTTCGGTTGGATAGCTCTACTTAAACTAGACATTTTCCAGCACTGTGCTTGTGGACGCTAAGGCAACTAACTAACTAACCACCCAACGAACCACAAAGCAACAAGTACACCAACCAATCATTCACCCAATCAAATAATTAATTGTTCAACGAACCACGCACCCAACTAACCACTCAACCAATCAATCAACCACTTACTCACTCAACTAACCACTGAACCAATCAATCAACCAATTACTCACTCAACTAACCACTCAACCAATCAATCAACCAATTACTCACTCAACTAACCAGTCAACCAATCAATCAACCAATTACTCACTCAACTAACCACTCAACCAATCAATCAACCAATTACTCACTCAACTAACAACTCAACCAATCAATCAACCACTTACTCACTCAAACAACCACTCAAACCAATCAATCAACCAATTACTCACTCAACTAACCACTCAACCAATCAATCAACCAATTACTCACTCAACTAACCACTGAACCAATCAATCAACCAATTACTCACTCAACTAACCACTCAACCAATCAATCAACCAATTACTCACTCAATTAACCACTGAACCAATCAATCAACCAATTACTCACTCAACTAACCAATCAATCAACCAATTACTCACTCAAACAACCACTCAAACCAATCAATCAACCAATTACTCACTCAACTAACCACTCAACCAATCAATCAACCAATTACTCACTCAACTAACCACTGAACCAATCAATCAACCAATTACTCACTCAACTAACCACTCAACCAATCAATCAACCAATTACTCACTCAATTAACCACTGAACCAATCAATCAACCAATTACTCACTCAACTAACCACTCAACCAATCAATCAAACAATTACTCACTCAACTAACCACTCAACCAATCAATCAACCAATTACTCACTCAACTAACCACTCAACCAATCAATCAACCAATTACTCACTCAACTAACCACTCAACCAAGCACACAAAAAAACAACCAATCAACCAACCACTCACCCATTCAACTATTTCAACCAATAACTCACACAATAAGCCAACAAAATATTCAACATTTCAACAATTTCAACCAACTATTCAACAAACACACCTCCAAATAACGATCCAACCAACCAATCATTTAATCAATCAACCAACCACTTACCCCATCAACCACAAACTACTCACCCACTCAATGAACCAACCAACGAGCAACCACACAATAAATTATTTAGACAGCCCCTAAATTGTACTAAAATAAAAACAAAATATCTAGGATCTGAGATCTGCGCACAAGACTATCCTGGGAGAATGACTTGTCAACAACACACGAATGATTGAAGATGATAATTACCACAATTTTCAACATCATCGGTTCCTAGATGTAACTCATTACCTCACGCAACCATTTTTGTGACATCGCCGGTGTATTCATGCGATAACCATGCATCTTCTATCATTTGTAAGCAAAACTTTAATTGCGATCTTTCGACTTCAATACAAGAGATGGATGTTGCCCGGTCTAAGCCCAGGATCGTATGCACGCTCGACTCTTCATCTAGCCATTTCGTTTTGTAACCTTAATTCTGATTCAAAATCTGTGAAAAGCTGGCCGATGGATGCGTCGAATATTTATTCATGACTTCTGAGGTCTTCGAGGGAAAGACACTTTAAAAAAGACTCATCTGAATGGCAGAAACCCGCACGCTGGCAAATTGTTGACGACCCTGCAGTGACATTTCGGTTTGAGTTTGACCTTCATTTGCAATTAGATGGACGTAAAGATCTGTACAATGGCAGGATACTACTGCAGGATATGTGCGATATTTGTGTGAATGATTGGAGAAAATGTGAGGGGAAAGGATTGTGAGGCGGTAGTATTCATACTAGGCTGGGATGAATGTTATCTTCGGGTACATTCCGTCACCTTCTGCCCTCAATTTTTTTCATCAATCTAGTTTTGTGACTGCAAGAATAAAATATCTGATTACTTCTTACGTTATGCAGTGGCGGAGTCTCTAGTAAACTGACTATATGTAACTGATGTTAGACTATGTCGCTGGCAATAGTAGATGTATTCTTATTTTCTATGTTGCTGGCAATAGTAGATGTATTCTTATAGACTATGTGGCTAGCAATAGTAGATGTATTCTTATAGACTATGTGGCTAGAAATAGTAGATGTATTCTTATAGACTATGTGGCTGGCAATAGTAGATGTATTCTTATTTTCTATGTTGCTAGCAATAGTAGATGTATTCTTATAGACTATGTGGCTAGCAATAGTAGATGTATTCTTATTTTCTATGTTGCTAGCAATAGTAGATGTATTCTTATAGACTATGTGGCTAGCAATAGTAGATGTATTCTTATAGACTATGTGGCTAGCAATAGTAGATGTATTCTTATTTTCTATGTTGCTAGCAATAGTAGATGTATTCTTATAGACTATGTGGCTAGCAATAGTAGATGCATTCTTAGACTGTGTTACCAATAGTAGATGTTTTCTTAGACTGTGTTAGCAATAGTAGATGCATTCTTAGACTGTGTTAGCAATAGTAGATGCATTATTAGACTATGTAGCTAGAAATAGTAGATGTATTCTTAGACTATATTGCTAGTAATAGTAGATGTATTCTTAGACTTTGTCGCTAGCAACAGTAGATGTTTTCTTAGACTGTGTTAGCAATAGTAGATGCATTCTTAGACTGTGTTACCAATAGTAGATGCATTCGTAGACTGTGTTACCAATAGTAGATGTTTTCTTAGACTGTGTTAGCAATAGTAGATGTATTCTTAGTCTGTGTTGCTAGTAATAATAGATGTATTCTAAGACTTTGTCGCTAGCAATAGTAGATGTATTCTAAGACTGTGTTAGCAATAGTAGATGCATTCTTTGACTATGCCGCATTTTTAGACATTCTTAGATATTACATATTGCCAAAAAGTTACATTTCACTTTTTCAACGTGTGCTAATTTTGTGTCATTAATTATTCTGTTGCATCTTGGTGGTATATGTCTCTTCGAGACAACTTTTATTTCTTTATCCTTCTGTTTAAACCGAGGCCTTTGCACTTTCTTTCACTACTGTATCTAACAGGGCTTGTAGTTCCTGTTCGCTTCCTGCGATCAGTACTGTGTTGTCAGCATATCTCAAGTTGTTTATATTGCAAGCTCCCACTGTTATTCCTGGCATATCTTCTATAATATTGATATCTTTAAATGTTTGCAGACTTGAGGAATGATTGGATGTATGCATGCAAAATGATAGATTATACGTTCTCGTCCCAGTGCTCGTGAGCACAGTGATGATGATGATGTTCCTTTTTCGCAAGCGAAGATGAGCATGACATGAAAAAAAAGGAAAGCGATGAAAAAAAAAACACAATAAACTGGCAATTGTCTAATCTGGCTTGTGAATTCGTAGATGTCCGATGAGTCCGATTCGTGCACGGAAAGTTCTAGTGCGGTAAATTGAAGATATGTGGTGTTCGCGTCATGAGAGAAAAAAATTGTGCTCGTGAGCACATTGGTGACATGTGTTGTTCGCGCCACGCAAGAAGGAATGTATTCGCGAGCATGCTGATGACATGTGGTGTTCGCGTCACGCGATAGGGAAAGTGTTTGCGAGCATGCTGATGACATGTGGTGTTCGCACCACGCGAGAAGGAAAGTGTTTGCGAGCATGCTGAGGACATGTGGTGTTTACGCCACGCAAGAAGGAAAGTGTTCGCGAGCATGCTGATGACATGTGGTGTTCGCGCCACGCAAGAAGGAATGTATTCGCGAGCATGCTGATGACATGTGGTGTTCTTGTCACGCGATAAGGAATGTGTTCGCGAGCATGCTGATGACATGTGGTGTTTGTCCCATTATAGAACGAAATTGTTCATGAGCACACTGATGACACGTAGTGCGTGCACCATGCGAGGAAATAAATGCTCACGAGAACTAACAATCATTAGTTCCGTATTCTACTCAAACTTTGTTGTAAAAACCAAAACAAATAGCATTGATATCCACGAATATGGAGGCAAAGGGAGAGTGGGAGGGGGATGTGTGTGTTGCAATGAAGAAGATTGGACAAAATAAAATAATCTATGTATCTGATGTGCGATACTTTAATGTCGTAAGACCGATATAAAATAATTGTCAAAAGTATGAATCATGGTCACCCTCAAGACTGCGCGAGGTTGGTGTAAAGATCGTAAAGAGAATAATAATAGATATATGAAAAAAGGGTTTAAACGCCGTAGAAGATTGACTTCACTGTACTCGGTTTCCCGTATGTACCCCGTCCCTCTCAACGAAGCGGCACGCCGCCTGCCGAGAGTACCACTCATAGAACGTAACTCCGTAGCTTCAAGTAATAATTCACAGGGATCTTCCAAAAAAAATCCACCTTATAAACAAGACGACACGAGCCACTACGCCAGGGAGATCCCCAAGATATACGAAGAGATTGATAAATCATCATAAAAATTGAACTGTCAGTCGCTACACTCTGATGAATATATTGAAACGGGGATCGGAACACCTATGGATTTGTACTGATTCGGCTGATGACAATCTGTAGTATTAACTCATCTCATCAAATGTCTTAATTTTCAATGTAAAACATGTAGCATTCACTGGCCTCCTGGGAATACATTACAGACTCCCTACAGTCCGCGAACCACAAATAAAGTACCACTGTCAGATAAAAATCTAACATTCCCATCAATGACCCAGACAAAGCAGCAGACGACATACACTCATACAAAGGGCATATAACTGGAGGCAGTAACTTAGGCAGACGTAAACAACAATTCGATTTGGTAGAAGGAAGCTGAGAGAAAAATATCAATGTAGAGACAGACATTGCCTAAGGAATCTAGTAATCTCTTTTTTTTTTAAATCTTAAGGGTATATATATATATATATTAATAAACATCTCACAGCACATGTCAAACGGGAAGAGAAAATGAAATTGTCCGAGTGTTTTAGTCACGACCCACGCCCCACTTGGGGTGGATCTAGAATCGTGTTCTATTAACTTCAAGTGCAAGAACACATTCTATTTTTTTTTTAAAATTGGTTAAACTAATGTCCTTGGATAGGTTTTTCTTAAGTTTTACTGTCGAAGATATTACATTTAGCATTTATTGGAGAATAGAGATGGTGAAAATACGGCCCTCGAGGAAGTGTGGCATTCTAAGCCCTTTTTTACTGGTTCGCTAAGTTGATTTAAAATTATTTCTACATTCGTTTTCAAATACCTGCAGATTCGCTGGATGTAGTCCGGGGAATATGCGTTCTGTCACGGTTTACAGCTGTGTTACGATATCTGCGCCTTTCGGCCGGCAATCAGACTTAAACATGGTTTCTTAGTCACCGTGACCCTATATTGGATGGGGCAGCCAACTCCACACCTATAACTTCCAACATTAAATTCCTTGCGACATGCATGGGCGGTAAAGTTGTGATTTTCTTTCATCCCATTTAGGTTAGGGCAGCCCACAGATGGCTTGAATTCTGAAGTTTTATCTAATATGTAACATTTGTTGTGGTGCCCAAGAATTACGAGCTCTAAAGTTCTTATATCCTTTCGTACAATGTGAAGCTGTCTCCAGAGTTTATTTCCATACCCAGAAGATTACATAACCCAGAAGTGTGCAATGCTTTGAGATGAAGCTTCCTACTCAGAGGGGTCTATGCGTGAACTTCGCCAATAGAATATATATACCAGCAGAATACAATTTTAGGTCAGATTGTCGAATATTCCCGTGCATTTCGTTAGCCGGCATCCGCACCGACACCCGGGTGACATAAAGTATATAAATATTGAGGAACAAAAGGCACATGAACACAAACACACTTAGTAAGACCATAGTCCTTCTCAGGACTGCTGCTAGAATGCACTACGGCGAACCCGGCTGGATAGTCAAGTTCTAGTACCAACCAGATAGTCAAGCCACAAACAAGACAGGTCCCCAGATGCCATGATATACCCAAAACGGACACTAGTCCTAGGTTGAAAGTGATGTGCCTCGACCAAATGAGGCGAACCCATCACTTAGCTAACTAACGAAGTACATAAACAATCAAAGACATGAAATAGGAAGGCAAGTTCTGGTTTGTTTTGTTTCTGTGGTTAGATTTTATTTGCCGATTGGTTGCAGTTTATGTCACAAGGCGTCTAGTAATTTGTGTGTTATCCAGTGCCGGATTTAGACTTGATAAGGTCCTGAGCTATTTGAGATATGGGGGCCTAAGCTATTTGAGATATGGGGTCCTTTAACAATTAAGAAGTATATAGATAGTTAAATAAAAAATATTTTGGGGGCCCCAAGAAAGTGGGGGTCTTAAGCTATAGCTTGTTTAGCTTATAGGTAAATCCTGCACTGGTGTTATCCATTATTTGATTATCTACGGACAAGGTGCCTTGCTGTGGGGGGGGGGGGACTATTTATCGTGTCGTGTCCGAAGACAACTTAATTGTCCACTGTGTCCTTAAAATACTAAATGCAATTCTCTTTGTTTAGTCGTGTTGGACAACCCGTGCCGGTTGAGTTGGACAAAGTTGTTTCGCTCCTGTAGACGAGGTCCCTTTCACAATAAACGTCGCCAACCACGCCCAAGGCATGGGTCTTGACCTGTGTATTTCCATAGCACTTTCCTCGTTCGTCTGTGACGGTCTTCCAATCCATCTCAATGCACTGTTTGAGTTTTGAATGTCACCATGACGGAAAGACCGCATACCCGTTATTAGTAAGGGAGGTGGGGGGGGGGGGGGAGTTTACAAAACCATTCATCCATCTACCTCTGCAAGTTCCCATTGTCTCATGGGAAATTTCGCGCCTTCTTGTGGTAAATAGTATGTGGGTAGGGGTATTTTCTAACCGTTAGCTAAATTCTTAATACTAAATACCATGTTCCGATTACCTAGGAGGAGTTTAAACACCCCAACCTCTTACCTTCGGGCTTGCATGAAGGTTTATCACACATACTGTTTCCTTGAACATGCTCCCTTGAACATTAGAGTTAGAAACTTGTTCATGAGATACATCCTACGCGTTGGAAACGGTAAGTAGATATTTAGAATTGGGCCGTTTACGTCTATCTCAATCGTCGACGAACTACGTCTAAGAAAGACAATATAATTTCCCACTATACCCTTAGGATCCTATACCCAAATCTCTCTGTACAACGTGTCGGGCAGTTTTATCAGTCGAGTTGAATCTGGGTTGATTCGCCCTATCAAAATACGTTACATACATGGAAGTCTATAGAAAACATGCAATATTTTACAAACTGGCATGCGCTGCCTGAAATTCTCAGTCCTGATCGAAAAATGAAAAGGAAGATAATAATGTCCTACCAATATGTTTCTGCTTTACAATTTGTGGAGTATTTGCGTGTGGACAGAGATAATACTCAACTCACACGCAAATACTGATTAATTTATAGCAGAAATTTAAAACGTATGGGTGCAACTAAATGTCTCATAAATCGCGAGGAGACGCACAACAACCTGGTCATGTTCCGAACTGATTTAAATTTAGTGTTATAATGACCCAAAATTCCACCCCTCCCCCCACCAATGTCAGTATGAATAAATTAAAGCTCTCTTTATTGGAATCCAAAGTTATCAACAATTAAACGCAGTGTTTTGATGAATCCAATGTCACTGTGGCAAAACAGGAAATTAAATGGACGACATTTTGGCAAGAGAGGGGGAATAACTCTAACAAATTAAAAATGGCGTCTCATATCCTGAATGTAAAAGTATTACGATGATGGTGATGGTGTTGATTTAAAACCCAGAGGGATTATCATCATGACACTAGTGTTTCATATGTCAGGCAGTGAGATTTTAATTTCGGTTTCGGATTGGTGCATCTCCTGATATTTTCCATGAGGGTAGAGTTGCAGATATTTTTTGCATGCCCCGGGAAGACTGTTTACCTCAATAAGGCTATATGGTGCAATGTAAAGAGATGGCATTTGTCTGTCTATCCATCTATCAACAATATTTCAGACTGTCCGTATGTCTATCCAGCCATCGTCCGTACTTCTGCATTCAATCTCAAAATCCTGTAGGCCAGCAGGATGCTGTCGGGAGAACGGATTGCGTTGTCTCATGGTTTATAGCTTATCTGCGATACAGGTGCCTTTTGGCTTGACACATCTGACTTCAGCATGACTTTTGGGTCACTTTTACCGTATATGGGATGAAACAGCCAACTCCACCCCAAGACCACCGCAGTCGCCTCTTACGAAATACGTGTCAGGTAATAGTGTTGCTATTATTTGCTCCTTTATGGGGTATCTGTCACACATGGACATCCTTACTTAAATTTGTCGATCTATGTCTGTCTTTCCATCCATCATCCGTACCTCAGTCTGTTGATCTATGTCTGTCTTTCCATCCATCATCCGTACCTCAGTCTGTTGATCTATGTCTGTCTTTCTATCCATCATCTGTACCTGAGTCTGTCGATCTATGTCTGTCCATCCATAATCTGTACCTGAGTCTGTCGATCTATGTCTGTTTTTCTATCCATCATCTGTACCTGAGTCTGTCGATCTATGTCTGTCCATCCATAATCTGTACCTGAGTCTGTCGATCTATGTCTGTCTTATCATTCATCATTCGTATCTCAGTACATCGATCTATATATGTCTTTCCATCCATCTTCCCTACCTCACTCTGTCGATCTATGTCGCTTTCCTTCCATCATCCTTACCTCAGTTAGTCGATCTATGTCTGTCTTTCTATCTATCATATGTACCTCAGTCTGTCGAGTTATGTCTGTCTTTTCATCCATCATCCGCACGACAGTTAGTCGATCTATGTCATGTTGTCTATCGTCGGTACCTCTATCTGTCGGATTATCTGTTTTTCCAGTCATCATCCGTACCTTAGTGTGTTGGATTACCTGTCTGTCTTACATCCACCATCCATACCTCAGTCTGTTGGATTATCTGTCAGTCTTTCCATCCATCATCCATACCTCAGTCTGTCAGACTGTCTGTCTATCCATCCATCACTCATAATTCATTCAGTATTCTGGCCTCCATGTCTATTTATTCATTATATATACTATATATGTCGGTATATCTGTCCATCCATTATCCATCCTTCAATATACTGATCTCTCTGTATCTAAATATCAATTATCCGTACTTCAATTTGTCAGTCTATTTGCATATTGGCAACTCATTTTATTTCAGTATTTCTGTCTATCTGTCTTCTGTCTTGTATGCATATTCATACATTTTCTTCACTCAATCTGTCAATTTTCCTGTAAAACTCTCACATTATTCTACCATCCATCCTTATTTTTTTCATCCTGAAAACTCCTGTTCTACCAGTCTCTCGCTATATCCGCCTCTTCCCTCTAGCCATAACAATTACGGAAATTCAGCTAATGAGTGCACTCATTCCATTGTTTACAAAGCCCTTCCCAATAACAAAAATTCAACAGCCGAGTCTCTGTTACATGCTAGTTATGTCCCATTGGCCGTTTGTCTGCCCTTGTTTCTGACAACGTTGGTCTAGAAATGGCTGCTCAATATTCTGATTGAGCTGAGATGGTCTATCTATTTTCATTTTTCATTTATAATTTTTCGAGTCTATTGTTTTATTATAGTTTGATATATGTATTAATTTTTTGCCTTGCGGAAGATCATTAAGTAAAAAATAAGTAGTTGAGTCAATAAAATAACAATAATAATAACAAAACACATAACCTGTCAGGGTCGTAGGGGTGTCAGATTGAGACATTTGGTGCAGGAAAATTTCCACGTAGCATCTTTATTATTTAACATTCTAATGTGTTTATCTTCCCCTGCGTTCATTCTCAAATTTCTGCACATTAGCAGGATGTAGGAATTCCACTTCACGTGCCCGTACCACCGGAATTCACGCATTTTCAAGACAGCCAACAGTGGTTGTTGTTGACTGCTAATACATTAATTATATCTGACCCCCTGCTGTGACTGAAAGACTGACCCCCTGCTGTGACTACCATACTGATCCCTCACTTCTGACCCCCCCCCCACACACACACAGTCTTTGCCATGACTGACAGACTGACCAAAACTTACTTGTAACAAATCACGATGTCTCTCCTGCCCACATACAACGAAATATAAATAGTTTTTTACAATTAGCAATAGGCACTGATAATAAACGTGACATTGACAGGTGGCTATGACTTGGATGTCCTGTGCACATAAGTGGCCATTAATCTTCTTGTAGTTTTATCTGTCTGTTATCTTATCAATTCTACTACTAGTGTTTCTAATTCTACTACTAATGTTTCGATTTATAATACTAATTTTTCTATTTCTATTACTAATGTTTCTATTCCTACTACAAATGTTTCTATTCCTACCACAAAAGTTTCAATTCTTACCACTAATGTTTATATTCCTACTACTAATGTTGTTTATATTACTACTTGATTCTTGATTAGGAACAAGCGTCACAGCACTGGGAACATTCCCATATATGCTCTGCTTGCTGTTCTGTCACTCATCTAAAAGTGTATAAGCTCAGTGTCCCAGTCAGTTGATGATTACGAGTTCTTCTGATCTTTCCGGAGAGGGAGCACTTTCTCCTATCACCTCTAGTCACTCCCATTTCTACCATTATATTACTACTACTACTGTTTACATTCAGTTGAGTATCTACATAAACCAACATTCATTAAATCATGCATACACTCATTCAACAACCATTTCACTATCCATCATTCAATCTCTCCATTCATCCATTCAACATTTCATATCATCCATCATTTCATCCATCCATAATTTAATTCATCCATCACATCACTCCATCATTCGATGTATCCATCCATAATCCCATCCATCCATCAATCTATTCATCCATCTGTAAATCTATCCATAATTCTATCCACATATCCATCAATCGATCCATCCATCATTGCATTCATCAATTCACATAGTCATAGATGCATCTACACAATTATGTATCAGTGCACCTAACAATCTAGCTATATACCCACCTATCTACATCCTCACCTCTCTGCCAGCCTACATACATCCCCACCTGTATACTTACCTTACTACATCCCCAACTATCAACTCACCTACCTACATCCCCACCAGTCTTCTCGATTACTTACATTCCCACCTTCCTGCTTACCTATTTACATCCCCACCAGTCTTCTTACATACCTACATTCCTACCTGTCTACTCACCTATCTACATCACCACCTGTCTACTAATCTACCTACATCCTCACATGTCTACTGACCTATCTGTATCCCCACCTGCCTATTTACCTACCTACATCACCAGCTGTCTACTAATGTACCTACAACACTATCCTATCTCTTTGCCTACATACATCCCCATCTATCTGCCCATGTAGCACAATCTCCACCTATCCGCCCACCTCCCTACAGCCCCAGCTTCCTACTCACCTACCTACATTCCCTGGTGTCTAACCACCTGTCTTGACCTATCTACATCCCCACTTGTCTATTCATCAACCTACATCCCCACCTGTCCACTGACCTAGCTACAATACTATACTGTCTCTTCGCCTACCTACGTCACCAACTATCTGCCCACCCACCTACGTCATCACCTGTCTGCTCGCCTATGGACATCCCTACCTATCTTCCCACATATTCTCATCACCACCTATCTGCTCAAATATTTTCATTCCCAGCAGTCACTCCGTCTACCTATTACCACACATTCATTCCTAACTACCTTTCCTCCATTTCTTTCCTCTACAAAACAACCCATCTAAAACACACCCACCTATCGTTACAAATACCTCCCCACTAATCTATAATTTTACCTACTTACTCATCTACCTATAAACCTATCCAGTAACGCACCATAACCACACACCTACAAACCCACACACCAATTTACAACTGTATTCACCATCCTCTTCTAATCCACAACACACAACAAATGCAAGGTAAGATTAAATGCATCCCTTTCATTTACCACACTTAGATAACCCCCGCACTCATCACGCATGTCCACCGATACAAACCTCTTTCAGTGACCAGAAAAAACTCGGCACTTGATTGATCACTCCTAGTTTGTTGCCTTTTTCTTCTACCATTTGGTTATAGAAAAAAAGGAAAATTGATGGCGCATTACTCCGCTGCTAGCCCTCGATGGCCGCAATTCAGACACTGATAAGGTATCATTTAGAGGAAATCAATTGCACAGATCATACTGGGTATTCTGTTTTCCCAGAGTTACCATTCAGGCAGAAAATAATTTTACTTAATCAATTCCATGATTTATTTACAAACTATAAATTGCGCATCAAAATGGCTGACTCCCGGTTAGTAAAAAGATCTACAACTTCAAAGGCTGCGTGTGAAGATTGGAAAATAGAATGAAGGTAAAAGATGGTAGAAAGGGTATACAAACAGGGCAGAGCGAGAACGTTACCTAAATGAGAAAGGAAAACGAAATGAACTGTTTAAATAGAGGGAGACACAGGGGAGACCAAAAAAAGGAAACAAATAAAGGGAAACAAAGGGAAAACGATTAAAGGGAGACAAAAGGAAGACAAATAAAGGGAGACAAAAGGGTACAAGTAAAGAACTAACTCCCAAAAGGAAATAACTCCCAAAAACTAAACATCTAACACCAACACTGACCCCAACCGTATACTCCCCTAACTGTAAATACCCTTCCTCTTTAAAAAACTAAAATACGATTCTCCCATCCATAATATAATGTTCCGTAATATAAATAGCATACATGTTTTTAACAATCTCATTATTTGTTTCGTGAAACATATATCGTGGGTGTGAACACATTGTCCCGTAAAACATATATCGTGGGTGTGAACACATTGTCCCGTAAAGAGCCCCCCCCCCCCCCCAAAAGTCAAGTAAAATGAAACTAAAGAAAACATTTACACAAAGTGAGATAAAAGGAAACATATGTAAAGGGAGACAAGAGGAAAAAGATACATAAAGGGAAACATTACTAACCATCTGCGAACTCATAGTCATGGACATAATTCCAACTGAATTTGATGTAACAGATGGTCATCATCATCATGTCATGTACGAACAACAGTAACGGCAGATTACACAGAAGAGGCATAGGCTATTGAAAGTATTTTGCAGCCAACCCTCCATGCGGAGACGGCACTCGATGATGATAAAAGTTATGGGACCCGCATATACAGATTTTATTAACAACAATAAACATAACTGCATTATGAAAATTGTCTGTGTTACCGCCACCTTAAAGTGGAGAATAAATAGCAAGTGTTAGATGCCATCTATGTTGTAAGAAGCGACCATGGAGTTTTTTGGGGTTGAAATGACTGTATCATCCCATAATGGGTCAAAGTCACCAAAAAGTCTGGATGGTGAATCTTCTTTATGAAGTAAGATGTGTTTACCGAAAGGGGAAGATTTTGCAGTGAAGCTGAGGTGCAAAGAGACTCACTTTACTCTAATGCGAACCCAGAGTTAGCAGATAACCAAGATCCTAAAAGTACCTCCTCGTGGTGCACTCTGGAAACAAAAATACAGCAGCTCTTGCTGTATTCCTGGCGAACACGTTTAGGCTCGTGCTCGTGAGTGTGGAGGATGCAGACGGAATGAGACTTGACTGCACAGACACGTAACATCTCCGACACACTGCGACAACAACACACATATCGATAATGTCGACACACAGCGACGCAGGACAGTCTGGTCTGAGCATTGAAGAGGCGACAAATGCAATGGACACAAAAAAGGCAAATGCATGGTGAGAGACAAAAAGATAACATAGTGAGTAAAATGAAAGAGTAGCACAACGCCAGAGGGCAGCCCTATCTGCAAATAGAAAGGGAAAACGTTGTAAAGAAATCTGAACTACACGTTGTGTCAGCTCGAGACAAGCTTCTAGTTACCGGTGCTCCTTACGAGCAGAGACCCAAATCGTCTCGCTCGGCCAAGAAGACAGCCCGGACCTAACTCTACTTTTGAGTTTTCCCCATACCGGAAACATGCTCGCGGGGAGAAAGAATAGAGTACCCGATGGGCTAAGGCACAAATGGGACAAGGTTGTTCAGCTCGAGAACACGCTTTGCTCCCAAACGCGTGGTGAGACCCGGACTTGGATGTGGAGTTCAAGATGTTGGTGAACGATACCTCGGCTAAGAAGGCGTTAAAGAGCCCAGGTCCAACTATTCTGTCTATTTCTTCATACATTGGAATCTGGCTCGTGGGTGAGAAAAAGTTCAGAAGACGATGGGCACAGAACGTATAATTACACGAGGCAAATTAACTGGCTGCCAAACACCTTCTGCGAGATAGACGTGAACGACAAACGTCGTGGCGATGAATCATTACACTCGCCGCCTGTCAAAGTCTAGTATCTGAATTAAAAGCATGACGATAATGGATGTGCTGGACCCCAGATGTCTGGGCTGGAGAATGAGCCAACCGAGGTGCAAATAACACAGTTCTACTGTGAAACTAGCAACACAGTGTACTTCACTCTCCCGACAGACATCACACAAATTATTAGTACAAAAAACCCGCCCCAAAAACAACAACAACAACAAACTTACACACGAGCACAAAAACAAATAGAAACAAACATACAAACAAGCAACCAGCAAGTAAACAAGCAAACACACACAAGTTACTCGCCCGCCGACCAGCAGATCCGTATTTCGCGTGCACTCGTTATTCGTGATTTGCAACAATACTTACTTCGATGGTTCACCAGCATCAAGGAAGTAGAGTACCAGCGCTCATGCTCTGGGAAGGTTGATGATTGGTGGCATAGCTACTGAATAAGCCCGTTAGAGTTCCCTGGTACGGCGGTTTTCTGCCCCACAACTGACTAAGCAACTGAACACTTACGGGAAAAAAATACTATGGTGCCGGTTCATATCTCGGCTTACCATTGCCTTCAGATTAACACCTCTTCTGCGTTCGTTCTCAAATCCTGTAGATTGTAGTCCGTAGAAATGAATTGTCATAGTTTACATCGTTGCTACAATGTCTGCGTCTTTCGGCCTCACACATCCGATATTTGCAAATGATTCTATGTCGCTTTGACTATGGGAGAGGAGAGCCAACTCCACAATAATCTTAGTCGGCTCTTATGACATGGATGGCAGGTAAAAAGTGTTGCTACTCTTTGCTCAGCCTTATAGCTTCGGCAAAACACTACATAGTTTCAGAAAGAAATAAAAATCATTGCCTGGCACAGAGATCAGGAATGATGAACTCACACCATCACGGGGTTATATCATCCTACCATCACGGGGTGTTCAATCATCATACCATCACGGGGTTATATCATCCTACCATCACGGGGTGTTCTATCATCACACCATCACGGGGTTATATCATCCTACCATCACGGGGTGTTCAATCATCATACCATCACGGGGTTATATCATCCTACCATCACGTGGTTCTATCATGATACCGTCATGAAGTTCTATCAACTAATAATGATGAACTTTTATCATCACGGAGTTCTATCAATAAAGAGTGATTAACTCATACCATCATGGGGTGTTCTATCATCATACCATCACGGGGTGTTCAATCATCATACCATCACGGGGTGTTCTATCATCCTACCATCACGGGGTGTTCTATCATACTACCATCACGGGGTGTTCTATCATACTACCATCACGGGGTGTTCTATCATACTACCATCACGGGGTGTTCTATCATCCTACCATCACGGGGTGTTCTATCATACTACCATCACGGGGTGTTCTATCATCCTACCATCACGGGGTGTTCTATCATACTACCATCACGGGGTGTTCTATCATACTACCATCACGGGGTGTTCTATCATACTACCATCACGGGGTGTTCAATCATCCTACCATCACGGGGTGTTCTATCATCATACCATCACGGGGAGTTCTATGATCCTACCATCACGGGGTGTTCTATGATACTACCATCACGGGGTATTCTATCATCATTCCATCACGGGGTGTTCTATCATAATTCCATCATGGGGTGTTCTATCATCATTCCATCACGGGGTATTCTATCATCCTACCATCACGGGGTGTTCTATCATCCTACCATCACGGGGTGTTCTATAATACTACCATCACGGGGTGTTCTATCATCCTACCATCACGGGGTGTTCTATGATCCTACCATCACGGGGTGTTCTATCATCATTCCATCACGGGGTGTTCTATCATACTACCATCACGGGGTGTTCTATCATACTACCATCACGGGGTGTTCTATCATCCTACCATCACGGGGTGTTCTATCATACTACCATCACAGGGTTCTATCATCCTACCATCACGGGGTGTTCAATCATCATACCATCACGGGGTGTTCTATCATCCTACCATCACGGGGTGTTCTATCATCCTACCATCACGGGGTGTTCTATCATACTACCATCACGGGGTGTTCTATCATCCTACCATCACGGGGTGTTCTATCATACTACCATCACGGGGTGTTCTATCATCCTACCATCACGGGGTGTTCTATCATACTACCATCACGGGGTGTTCTATCATCCTACCATCACGGGGTGTTCTATCATCCTACCATCACGGGGTGTTCTATCATCCTACCATCACGGGGTGTTCTATCATCCTACCATCACGGGGTGTTCTATCATACTACCATCACGGGGTGTTCTATCATCCTACCATCACGGGGTGTTCTATCATCCTACCATCACGGGGTGTTCTATCATCCTACTATCACGGGGTGTTCTATCATCCTACCATCACGGGGTGTTCTATCATCCTACCATCACGGGGTGTTCTATCATGATACCATCACAGGGTTCTATCATACTACCATCACGGGGTGTTCTATCATCCTACCATCACGGGGTGTTCTATCATACTACCATCACGGGGTGTTCTATCATCCTACCATCACGGGGTGTTCTATCATCCTACCATCACAGGGTGTTCTATCATCATACCATCACAGGGTGTTCTATCATCCTACCATCACGGGGTGTTCTATCATCATACCATCACAGGGTGTTCTATCATACTACCATCACGGGGTGTTCTATCATACTACCATCACGGGGTGTTCTATCATCCTACCATCACGGGGTGTTCTATCATCCTACCATTACAGGGTGTTCTATCATCCTACCATCACGGGGTGTTCTATCATCCTACCATCACGGGGTGTTCTATCATCCTACCATCACAGGGTGTTCTATCATCATACCATCACGGGGTGTTCTATCATCCTACCATCACGGGGTGTTCTATCATCATACCATCACAGGGTTCTATCATACTACCATCACGGGGTGTTCTATCATCCTACCATCACGGGGTGTTCTATCATCCTACCATCACAGGGTGTTCTATCATCCTACCATCACGGGGTGTTCTATCATACTACCATCACGGGGTGTTCTATCATCCTACCATCACGGGGTGTTCTATGATCCTACCATCACGGGGTGTTCTATCATCCTACCATCACGGGGTGTTCTATCATACTACCATCACGGGGTGTTCTATCATTCTACCATCACGGGGTGTTCTATCATCCTACCATCACGGGGTGTTCTATCATCCTACCATCACGGGGTGTTCTATCATCCTACCATCACGGGGTGTTCTATCATCCTACCATCACGGGGTGTTCTATCATCCTACCATCACGGGGTGTTCTATCATACTACCATCACGGGGTGTTCTATCATACTACCATCACGGGGTGTTCTATCATCCTACCATCACGGGGTGTTCTATCATCCTACCATCACGGGGTGTTCTATCATCCTACCATCACGGGGTGTTCTATCATACTACCATCACTGGGTGTTCTATCATACTACCATCACGGGGTGTTCTATCATCCTACCATCACGGGGTGTTCTATCATCCTACCATCACGGGGTGTTCTATCATACTACCATCACGGGGTGTTCTATCATCCTACCATCACGGGGTGTTCTATCATACTACCATCACGGGGTGTTCTATCATACTACCATCACGGGGTGTTCTATCATACTACCATCACGGGGTGTTCTATCATCCTACCATCACGGGGTGTTCTATCATACTACCATCACGGGGTGTTCTATCATCCTACCATCACGGGGTGTTCTATCATTCTACCATCACGGGGTGTTCTATCATACTACCATCACGGGGTGTTCTATCATTCTACCATCACGGGGTGTTCTATCATACTACCATCACGGGGTGTTCTATCATCCTACCATCACAGGGTGTTCTATCATCCTACCATCACGGGGTGTTCTATCATACTACCATCACGGGGTGTTCTATCATACTACCATCACGGGGTGTTCTATCATCCTACCATCACGGGGTGTTCTATCATACTACCATCACGGGGTGTTCTATCATCCTACCATCACGGGGTGTTCTATCATCCTACCATCACGGGGTGTTCTATCATACTACCATCACGGGGTGTTCTATCATACTACCATCACGGGGTGTTCTATCATCCTACCATCACGGGGTGTTCTATCATCCTACCATCACGGGGTGTTCTATCATCCTACCATCACGGGGTGTTCTATCATCCTACCATCACGGGGTGTTCTATCATAATTTTCGCCGTCCTCTCTCCGTCGTCGCCATCATCATTATCACGTCAGGCAGAAAGTGCAAGATAACGGTCACAAAATACATCAACAAATAAAACAAAACAGAACAGACCGCGATAATTTCTTCAAAGTACAGAGCATGATACGCTGCCATGTTTTACAAATAACTTTTTGGAGTCGCCGGAAATTGCATTCAGTTTTGTTATTTGCTCCACATTTACGCATGCCGTGACAAACAAACATGAATGCCACTTAGTGACCCCGTCGCCATAGCTTGCGGACTGTGACTTGAAGTCAGGCGATTGTGTAGTACGCGGGATCTCTGACACTGTCCCCTGGTTTGTCATTATTCAATGAATCCACGGTTTCTTTGTATATAATTACCAGAAAGTCAGAGAAGATCCAAGGATCAGGCGTGGGGCGCGGCAACACGAATACGAAATAAAATATATATAAATGGGTAAAGTATATGTTTCATTAGCAATTTACGGTTGTGAAACATTGACACTTAAAATATAAATGGAAAAGAGAATTTCCGCCAACCAATTGTTTGTGAGCTCTTCCTCAAATTCCCGCTTGATCTCTCTTGTTTCAGGACAATGTTCATAGAAGATTTCCATTCTATGGATTACACCCTGATGCAATACTAGTAGCACCATTGTCCTGCTACACGAGAGATGCAACGCGAGTTTGACAATGAACGCCGAATAAAAACAAGTGCGCCAATGGTCGGACACATTCGACTTCAGAGTGATGCTTCGAAAAGAGATGATACATTTCATTATGAAAATATACATTCACATAATATGTTACATGGTTAGGAAAAACATATACATTCACGCAAAATACATTAAATGCAACGGGGAGAATGAAAAAAAAAACTACAAAAAAATCCAACAATAACCAACATCTAAAGAAATAATAAAAGATGAAAAAGCGTAGATGTTCAGTCAAATTGTACTCGTATATCCCATTTGAACTCCGCCCATGTAAAAATAAAATCATGATGACTCGTCGTGAGGATACCACTCACAGCACGTAACTCCGTAGCTTCAAGCTATATTTTCCACGTACCTATAACAAAATCTTCCGTAATAAGAAGACGTTATGGTCTGGCATCGAACCGGCGACCTTGCAAACCCTCCCTCCCCCCCCCCCCAATACAATAACTGAAATTATCTGAAAGAATCACGAAACTAGATACAAAAACTGAAATAAGCTAAAAGAATAATGAAATTAGATATAAAAACTGAAGTTAGCATAAAAAGAACATGAAATTACATTATAAAAATAAACTTTAAATACTGCTTTTTTCCCGTTAGGGGGTTGAAAGGGGGTTTTGAGTGGCTTGTGTAGTAAAGGCCGTATGTCCTAGCTGTCGCCACGTCGTGTTCAGGTGAGCTCCTAAATTACACTCCGACAGAAAAAAACCCAGTCCTTACCGGGAATCGAACTCTGGACTTATGTTAAAAAATAGTTTAAAAAATTAGATATATTTTATATCTTGTTTCATTATTTAGCTATATTTCTTCTTCTTCTTCTTTCGTGCACTTGAAACATGTCTATATCTGTAATTCTGTCTCCTTAATAAAACTCACTGTCTTTTGTAGTTTGAGAAGGACTTTCAGTAACTGAGGTTGGGCCCTTTCGAGGTATAGGGCCCGGCACCGTCCCTGCCTGAACGTCCGCCAGAGGGCAGGCACCATAACTTTTTATAGATACAGACATGTTTCCATTGTGTTTTGTGCGTGGCATCCTGATTTTTTGTGCGCCTTTTGGCTGGATGCCTCTGTCTTCAGCACTCTGCTTACTTGGGCAGGACTATGGTCCTGCTCGAATGGGACTGCCCGACCAGTCTTAGTTTCCAGCCCCTGATGGCTGAACTAAGCCCCATCACCACGGCACGGTGCTGGCCTTGATGGGGCTTTTAGCTATATTTAAGTATAACTAAATAATGAAACCAGATAAAATATAGTTGACATAGTATTTAACTTTGATAAACACATTAAAAGAATCATGGAAGATTAACTAGCTGAAATTAGCTGAAATCAAAGAATCATGAAGAATAAACTAGCTTGGAATTAGTTGAGTCGAAAGAATCATCAACCGGAGGCGGATGTGTCGGACCAGTGGCGAAAATAAAACGGCAACTCAACGCATTGCCATTCTCCAGACTACACCCTGCTGAAAAAATGTAGTTAGGACCTTTGTGATGCTATAAGAGAGATCATACGGGAGCATAAGAATGAACGCTGAAGAAGAAGAAAGAATCATGAAAGATAAACTAGCGGAAATTAGCAGAATTGAAGGAATCATGAGAGATAAACTAGTTTAAATTAGCTGAATTGAAGGAATCATGAAATTAGATATAGAAACTGTAATAAATATCAATAGACCATTTAAATACCCGACTCGACAAACATCACTACGACGGATCACATATAAATACCCGACTCGACAAACATCACTACGACGGATCACATATAAATACCCGACTCGACAAACATCACTACGACGGATCACATACAAGCGCTGAATATGGTCATCTCTTTTTGCCCTGGAACCGGAAGACACGCCAGACATCAGCGAATAAACATAAGACACAAATGAAATTGAGTCTCACGAACGACACAATTAACAGCTAATAAGTTTTACTCGAGGGGACTAAAACTGAATCCAAACATAAACAGGGGAGAATAAAGAACATAAAAGGTTGAATTTAAACACGATATCGCTCACAGTACCAAGGGAGACACCGTAAAAGCAACTTTGATGGAAAACAGGATTAGATTAAGTGCTGTCTATCCGTCAAACTTTTGAAGATGTAAGAGATCTCTAAGATGTTATGTGTCTTGTATCGTTAGTACTGCATGAGAGAATGCTTTCAAGGTAATGTAACTATCCCGATGATTCCAAGCTATCACACTTGAAGGCAGGGTTGCCATCTTGTTGGATACGTCTAAGTTGGTTGGTTATAAGACCAGATTTTGAAATGTACCCAGAAAATGGTCAAAGTCCTAAATTGTTTAGAGATACTTCTCGTGTCGGGGACAAAAACCGACAATGTCCTATAAATATCAGGGCTGGGACAATACAGGAAAAAATAAGTAAAAAACGGAAACAGTTAAGTCTTGCTAATATATTAAAGTACACGATATACTAGCCACAACCACAAAACCAAACGAAGTTTTGACTAAAATTCTTCATGAGGACTAATTAAGTAGATTTTGAATTATTTGCTCATTCATTCGCTTCCTTTTACTATAAAGTTATTTTGCTTTTCGTTTTTTTTCTTATCTTTGTGTTCTTAATGCCTTCCTCTGTTATCTGCTTATGAACTCTCCTTTATCGTTTACATTTCTCCTCCTATCTCTTCCTATCATACAATGTGTCACTTTTTGTAGTATTCGTTATTTTTTGTTTGTTTTTTTCCCTTATGGAGACATTTTTAGCAGAAACGTCGTCTATTTTTGTGGTTGTTGTTAGTATGTCATGTACGTTTATGTCTATAAGTGTTTTCTTGCCCTGCAGTAATGCATTTAGAAGTAACTAATAAATATAGGTTTTAGCGGCTTAAAGACAGACGATGTCTACGTAACTGGCTGTTCTAGGGGCGTGCAGACAAAAGAGGTTTACTTAACTGAACGGCTGTTTTAGGGGCTTACAGACAGAAGAGTTTTACTTAACTGGCTGTTTTATGGGTTTACAGACATAATATGTCTACTTAACTGGGCGGCTGTTTTAGGGGCTTACAGACAGAAGAGTTTGTTTGTTGTTGAGTAGTGGATTCGACTAGGCCATCTCGGGATGCCTAGTCACGTCACTTTCAACCTAGTCCTAAGAAGGACTTTTTGGTTATATCGCGACGCTGGGTGCTGACAGGGAACTGACGAAAAGTTCTTGAGCCTTGTCAAAAAGGCTGTCGAAAGTTTTTGCTGAAGCTTGTCTACCATCTCGGGACGTACTGCGGATAAGAAGAGTCTTTTCTCTCTTGGAAGTTTCCAAGTCCACAGCAGGTTCCCCCTTCAGCTGGAGATCGTCCGATCCTTGCTACCTTGGCCAGATTTCTCTGTTGCCCAGGGTGCTCCGCGGGGAGGCGTAGCAAGGTCTGGACCAGTATGAGTCCTGGTCCTGGCGAGCGAAGCGAGCACAGGTGCTCGCTCCAACGTCTCTGCACCCCAAGACAGAAGAGTTCTACTTAACTGGCTGTTTTATGGGTTTACAGACAGAAGAGGTCTACTTAGCTAGGCGGCTGTTTTAGGGGCTTACAGACACTATAGGTCTACTTAACTAGACGCCTGTTTTAGGGGCGTACCAACAGAAGCGGTATACTTAACAGGCTGATGTAACGGCTTGTCTGGAGATAAGGTTAAGTAATGGCAATACTCCATATCTATTCCTGTTTATATTTCTCCACAAAATTGTGTGTGCTACAAATATCTACGACAGAATAAAATGTCATTAAATTCCGTGGAAGTCAGTTTGCAATATTTTGTTGTTATAGCTACATCTAAGACAGTGGTCTCTCGTGTGGCAACCGTGACCTGGCCTATAGTTTTTAATTTGCGAATGTTTGGTTGTTGATAGTGCCTATGCTTATCAGTAGCTTTCGGATGTTCCAGCTTCCACTTTCTTTAAATATGTCTTCATCAATTTTGTGTTTGTGATATAATCTGCCATTTTCATCAATTTTAATGACAAATTTGCTGTCAAAGTGCCAGCGTCTTCATTCGTTATCTTGCCTAAATCGGGTATGTCTTGCTGAAATGCTCAATGTAGGATAACTTCGCTGTGATACAGAAAACGACATTCTGTCTTCTGAGACGGTTCAATTCTCAAAAATAAATTCACTTTTTTAGAGTCGTACATGAAATATACAATCCAATGACTCGTCGAATTCATCCTTCAACATTAGTGACGCAATGTGACTTCCCTGTCATTTTTATTGTCTGACGCCATAAAGTATACGCACAGTGTGACCAATTCTCAATAAAAGCCCTGCAGGTTCATTAGAAATCAGCCCGTCCAAAGTGACTTATTTGAGTTTCCCGAAATTTTCATTGGTCACACTTTTTGCATATTTATGTCGCCAGCCAATGATACGATTTGGTTCCCCCACTTCTGTTTAGTTCACGTGGCTCCACGTGTCTGCTTGTGTTCATCAGAGCAACCCCCCCCCCGGGCAACGACCTTGGCTTGCTGGCTGAACTACATGAAGCTAATCAGCAAGGTGTCATCCTTCTCTACTATACACACATCTGCTGGTGAAGACAGAAGACCGTATTCTGTCTTCAGAACCGGTCTCAGAAAGCAGTGGCAAACTACTGAGACGTTAACAATGCTAAGAAATTCATGATGACCACACAATGGAAAAGAAAATATCGGCATTCAAAATGAAATGTTATAGAAATGTCCTAAGAATATCATGTAGAGAAAAAGAGTCAACGCAGATGACGACAACATTCTGTAAAGACGAGTCAACGCAGATGACGACAACATTCTGTAAAGACGAGTCAACGCAGATGACGACAACATTCTGTAAAGACGAGTCAACGCAGATGACGACAACATTCTGTAAAGACGAGTCAACGCAGATGACGACAACATTCTGTAAAGACGAGTCAACGCAGATGACGACAACATTCTGTAAAGACGAGTCAACGCAGATGACGACAACATTCTGTAAAGACGAGTCAACGCAGATGACGACAACATTCTGTAAAGACGAGTCAACGCAGATGACGACAACATTCTGTAAAGACGAGTCAACGCAGATGACGACAACATTCTGTAAAGGACACATCATATAGACAGACCCGCCCGCGTGTTGTCGGGGCCCGAAAGGGGAGCAAATAACAGCAACACTGTTTACCTTCCATGCATGTCGTACGAGGCGAATTAGGAGGTTATGGGATGGAGTTGGCTGTCCCATCCCATATAGGGTCAGTGACCCAAAGCCATGCTGAAGTAGGATGTGTCAGGCCGAAAGGCGCAGATATCGCAGCAATGCTGTAAACCATGACACAACGCATTCCGTTCTCCGGACTACATCCTGCTGATCTGCAGGAGTTTGAGAACGAACGCAGAAAAAGAAGAAGAATATAGACAGACCTGCTGGACAGCAGGGCGTAGATCACGCAGCTAAAAATAGAAGTTTTCATTAAAGTAACGATTGTACTTTGGTTTTTAAAGATGTTGCTATGGCTGGAGGGACAGTTTTCCCCGGTACGATTACCGTAAAGTCGGGATCGGAAGGAGAGAGTGGAAGAGGACAGGGCTTGATTTGTAGATCTAAGGAAAATATTATATTTTTCTAGGTAGCTTTGATGTTGGGCCAGGGCGGTAGATACGTTTCCCTCAAAGTAGGGAGAGGGGGGAGAGGACTATCTAAACAATAAAATAAAAAGTCATTTCAGATAAAGAAACAAAATTTGATGACCTTTTTTTGTGAAAAATCACTAAGGGGAGGCAGGGGGGATGGCTGTTATCTAAGTTCCTAGGGCTAAAAGTTATGTTATAATTTGCTAAGGGTGAGGGTTTTACCCTGAACATTATCTACGGGTTTCTGTGGGGCGCAGCTTTATCCAGATTACTAGTCTTACAATTGGTCAAATCAGCTGGCTGATATTTGATTGTTCAGTGTATTTTATTTTCGGAAGTTACAAAGTTAAAGAAATAAACGCAAATATTGGATCAGACGTGCTAGCCAAGATAAATGACGCAGACAATGTTTTACTATTATGGCGTATATACACATACACGCTTCTTGATTGTCCGCATGAAAGATCATCGTTTACCAAAACACGTTGTTATATGGAGAACTCCTGACTGGCTCCCTCAAGGCTGCAGGACAGAAGAAGAATTTTAAAGGCACTCTTAAGAAATCACTGACTCACTTCGGTATAGATACAAATTCATAAGAGAGTCTTGCACAAGATAGATCCAACTGGTGTTGTAGCACGAAGAGTGGTGCAGCAGCTGCAAAGAACTTCAGTCATGCTGCGTAACAAAAAACGCGCTAGAAATATGGCACGAGCTGCTCAATGTCTCACAGACTCCTCCCACACATACTCAGAGTGTGGTAGACAATTCCAAGCACTCATAGGGTTCACTAGTCATCACAGCCAGATACACTGCAGACATCATCATCTTCATAATGATCCCCAATTAAGCTGAATGGTATCGTCAATTACGACAAACGAACAATACCACTGACGTACTGTCTTGGTTGGAGTTGGCCGTCCGATCCCATAAATAAATGCGACTGAAAGGTCATGATGAAATGGGATGTGTCAGGATGAGAAGCGAAAATATCGCAGCTAATCTATAAACCATAATACAATGAATTCCGTTCTCAGGACTACATCCTACTAACCTGCAGGAGCCGAGGAACAAACTACTAACCTGCAGGAACCGAGGAACAAACTGCTAACCTGCAGGAGTCGAGGAACAAGCTACTAACCTGCAGGAGTCGAGGAACAAACTACTAACCTGCAAGAGCCGAGGAACAAGCTACAAACCCGCAGGAGCCGAGGAACAAACTACTAACCTGCAGGAACCGAGGAACAAACTGCTAACCTGCAGGAGCCGAGGAACACACTACTAACCTGCAGGAGTAGAGGAACAAACTACTAACCTGCAGGAGCCGAGGAACAAACTACTAACCTGCAGGAGCCGAGGAACAAACTACTAACTTGCAGGAGCCGAGGAACAAGCTACTAACCTGCAGAAGCCTAAGAACGAAGTACTAACCTGCAGGAGCGGAGAAACAAACTACTTAACCTGCAGGAGCCGAAGAACAAACTACTAACTCGTAGGAGCCGGGAAACGAACTACGAATAGAGAAAAAGAATATAAATGAATGAACTGCAACATTTTTTCCCCCACAAAATGTAGTCTTATTCTTCTTCTTCTGTATTCGTTCTCAGACTCCTGCAGATTGATTAGCAGGATATAGTCTAGAGAACGGGATGCGTTTTGTCGTGGTTCACAGTTTGCCTGCAGCATCTTTGCCTTTCGGTCTGACACATTCGTCTTTAGCTTAGCTTTTGTGTCACGTTGGAAGAAGTTCTGAACCCAGTACTCGCGAGTTATTGGTGCGGATAAACAAAGGGGTAGATTAGTTCTCTGGGGCCAGCCTTCTTGCCTTGCAGCGTCAGGGATAGATTAGTTATCTGGAGAATGCCTTCATGCCTTGCAGCGTCAGGCGTAGATTAGTTCTCTGGAGACGTGTATTTTTGTGTGCATTATATGTTTGTTTTCGTGAACTCGTTTATTTCTGTAGTCCATCTTTTACAAGATCTGCTCCTGTATTTGATCCCATCGTGACTGTGTGACACAGCTTTTTGAGGGGAACTGTCTGATGGTAGTCTGGAGGCATGTGAAAACCACTTAATATGTTGTCTTCTGATGTAAACCAGGATTGACATTGCTTATTAGTCTTCTGATGTTTCCCAGAGAACTAAGATACCCTTGACGCTCCAAGATACGAAGGTAGTCCCCAGAGAACTAATCTACCCCTGACGCTGCAAGGCATGAAGGCAGCCCCCAGAGAACTAATCTACCCCTGACGCTGCAAGGCATGAAGGCAGTCCCCAGAGAACTAATCTACCCCTGACGCTGCAAGGCATGAAGGCAGCCCCCAGAGAACTAATCTACCCCTGACGCTGCAAGATACGAAGGCAGTCCCCAGAGAACTAATCTACCACTGACGCTGCAAGGCAAGTCAGTCTCCAGAGAACTAATGAAGCTGCAGAGCATGAAGGGATATAAAGCGAAAAGTGAAGTGTGGACTAAAATGACATCTTGTTTTACGGATGCCGTGTGGTCGAAGACGGAAAACGTGTTGACTGATGTTGTTAGACGAGTAGGTGCCAAGTGAGCGGACCTTGTTCAAATCCCATTTTCTGCATTATGATCAGTTTTAAGTTGGATATTTTTAGTAAAAGACATGCTTTTATTCGCATAACGTAAGCACACAAATAAAAATCAACCACTTCCTTTATTCGCATAACGCAAGCACGAAAACGTTTCCTTTATTCACATAGCGTAATCACACAAATTTACATGAACATAACCGAATTAACAGTAGAAAGCAGTAAAACTGTCTTCCGTGTGGGAAATCAATGTAAAATGCATATATAGTGGGACAAATAATAGTGTTACGTTGAAGAAATACAAAAAATCGACGTTTCGACCTAAAGATCGATATCAACACAGACGACACCACAACCACCACCACCATCTTCACAAACTCATCATTATCAGTATCATCATTGATGTAGCTTCTAGCTTCTTTAATGTTCATTTCTGTTTGTTATCTTGCTAGAGATCTGTTATGCGGAACGCCGATTAGCTGTCTATGTTCACATAACCATTTTTTATCTTTTCTCTTATATTTAAAAGAAAAGAGAACTGGTCTTACTTGCGAGTATCAGGTTTACAAAGCGTGTCCTATTGAGTGTTCAAACAAGCAAACAGACAAACAATCATTTACCATTATGTCATAGAGAAATCTGGTATCTGTGGCAATACTGCATCATTAGTGACAGTACTAGGCTGATACCACCGGCAACTAAACTACTTCTAAATCGCAGACACACGCAACGATTAGGTCACCCATCGAACTTACGCAGAATCAATATTACAAGACATTGTTTCTATTTCTTCTTCAATATATCTGAATGGATACCGGCCGTATCTGTATTCGTAGGGTCGACATAAGTACTTGGACCCTTTAAGTTATTAGTTTAGTTGTGTTTTGTACGATGGTGGTATACAACGGGGATCCACATTAAACTTCGATGTCTTTCAGCATACAATAAAGAATTGCAGCATATGGGAATTGAACCAGGTACTTTCAGCTGACATCTACTCGCCTCGCAATTTGAATCAACATACCGCCGAAGGTGGATGTATCGGACCATTGCCGCAAATAAAGCGGCGACACAACGCATTTTGCAGTCTCTGGACGACTACATCCTGCTGGAAATCAGGTAGGACCATTGTCCTGCTACAAAAGAGATTTAGTGGGAGTTTGAGAATGAACACTGAAGAAGAAGAAGAGTTAATAATTTTTTCCATACTCCTCCAATCTCTCTTTCTCTCTCTCTTCCCCACCCCCCAAATATAATCTCAATTGGTTGTAAGATGTGGATTGGTCTAATTTGGAAAACGTGTTGACACTAGTTGCGAGGCGAGAAGATGCCAGCTGAACGGACGTGGTACCAGGTTAAATTTAAGTCGCAAGCACTTATGGACCCAGACCGTTCCGAATGTGACTTGCGAGATCACAGGTTCGGAACCTGACCGTGACGTCTTGTCCACATGTGCACATTCTCAGTAGTATCTATGAAGCTACGGAGCTACGTGCTAGGATTGACACTTCCAGTAGAAGACATGCTACTCTCTGCGAGTGCTGGAGAGCATATGAGGTAATCTGAGTACATATAAGTCAATCCTCTATGCCGTTTGAGCGTTTCCCACTTTAAATCTAATATTATATCTCTTCTGAGTACATGGTGTCGTGTCCAAGTATTGCGCACGGTTGAGAGCTGGAGTCTTTTGGGTAAGAAGTAAAGCTCAAATGAAACCTTCCAAAAGCTATATTTCTAATCTTTCCTGGGTATCAAATCATATACTTCTCCGAAGACGTATGTGTCGGTTCATTGACGCAAATAAAAAGGAGATACGACGCATTTCAATTCTCTGGACTACATCCTATTGGAAATCTAGTAGGACAATTGTCTACTACAAAAGAGATCCAGCGGGAGTTTGAGAATGAACGTTCGAAGAAGAAGAAGAAGAAGAATAATATACTGAACATTATCAACATCATGTATGTGCTATGTGTGTTGCATGGCCGAGAGGTTAGAACCGTGGTCTCATATCCGTGAAGACAAATGTTCAACCCCTGGTAAGGACAGGTTTTTTTTTTTCTTTGGGAGGGTGAATTAAAAAACTCACCATGTACATGACGTGGGGCCAGAAACGGATTTGTCGCACAGCTACATTGATACGCCTAGCTGTGTGCTGCACGTTGGTACGTGTAGCTGTGTACAGCATGTGGGCACATGTAGCCATATGATTTTGCTCCTCTCTGCAACTGCCTAATGGTAAACATGCAGTATTGACAGCAGTAACAAATATCTATAAACAATAACATCATCAAATGTGAACATTCCATGTCTAAACTGTCCAAAATAACACCATCTTCTTCTTATTCTTCTTCTTTCGTTCACTTGAAACATGTCTATATCTGTAATTCTGTCTCCTTAATAAAACTCACTGTCTTTTGTAGTTCATACAGTGTCCCATAGAGTTTTGATTCCAGTGTTGTTTCCTCTGGCCAATATGTCTGCCTCAGCGTTTCATGCTCAGAACACTCTTGAAGTATATGTTTGCCTGTCCACATGTACACATGGCTGTGTTGCCAATCTTGAACTTTGTATACATGTGACTGCGGAGTCGGTTGTGTCCTGTTCTGATACGTAGAATTATAACTTGTTCTGGTCTGTTCATAATATGATAGTCATCTTGTGTTGGTGTTTGTGGCTTTCTTATTGACTTGATCATCTGTTTTTTCTGATGGTAGGTGATTGGTATATCTGGTTGGTCTTCGGCAGCACCTTCCTTAGCCAGTTGGTCTGCTTTTTCATTTCCTGGTATTCCACAGTGAGAGGGTATCCACTGCATGGTTACCCTATACTGGTAAGACAATTCGCTAAGTAGTTTTTTCAAGTCTGTTAGTTTTTCAGACTGGAGAGCTTGAAGCATTGACCTTGCATCTGTCAGGAATACCACAGGCTATAGGTCAGAGTTGGAGTTCAGCAGTGTTTTAGCTGCCACACCACCTCTACACCAGATCTGGCATTCCACTCACCAGGCCTGGAATGGAACATCAAACTGGAGAAGCTGCAAAATGAGATGGAAACATCTAGACAGCAGGCTGAGAACAGACCTAGCCAAGAACATCACAACAAATATCAGCAAACAAAGGCTAAATTTCAAAGAGCCAAGTTACAAGCCAGACAGAGTAGCTGGAAAGAAAAAACAGAGTCGCTGAACCTAGAAAGAGATACTAGGAAATTATGGAAACTTGTAAAACAACTAAATGATGAAGGTACAGGGAGAAATACCAGGATCACACTTTATAGAGATAGAAACATTTTAACAGGTAAACATGCAGTTGATTACTTTGTAGATTCCTTTGCAGAAGACAATAACATCAAAGTCAGCCCAGAAAAACAACAGGAGGTTCGAGAGAACCAGCAAAACATTGGACAAGGCGAACCTATACCTGAAGTCATGGAGGCACCAATCACAATGAGAGAACTGGAGCATGCAATATCCACATTGAAAATGAAAAAGTCCCCTGGAGCTGATGGTGTGTCCAATGAAATGATTAGAAACCTGGGAATTGCAGCAAGAGCAAAGCTACTGCAGATCTTTAACACAAGCTGGTCCACGGGTAATGCACCACAGGCGTGGAGAGAAGCAATAATGATACCACTCCTCAAATCAGGAAAAGATGGCAACACAGTCTCCAACTACAGGCCCATCAGCCTCACAAGCTGTCTATGCAAAACAATGGAACGCATTATCAATCGTAGGATGCAGTGGTACCTTGAAAGTGAAAACCTTCTGGTATCACAGCAAGCAGGTTTCAGACAGTGCTACTCTACTGAAGATCAGGCAACCTACCTCTCCCAAGAGATTGAGGATGACTTCCAAGAAAAGAAACTGGAACTAGCAGCATGGATAGACCTCAGGAAAGCATTTGATAAGGTCTGGAAAGAAGGGCTCCTAAAGAAATTGCGAAATTGCAGGGTTAGCTCAAGAATGTACAAATGGGTGAAAACATAACTGCATAATAGAAGTGCCAGGGTACAATTAGATGGTCGCAAGAGCAAGAAAGTTCTACTGCGTCATGGAGTACCCCAGGGAGTAGTCCTGTCGCCCATACTTTTCTTGGTTTACATCAATTGCCTAGTTGCTGAACTACCACACGGGATCAAAGTGGCAATGTATGCTGACGACCTGGTGATCTGGTGCACAGAAGAACATGCGACAGTGGCCACTAAACAAATACAAAGAGCTATCGATGCCCTAACCTTATGGGCTAATAGATGGTGCGTCATCATTAACACAGATAAGTGCAGCACTACACTTTTTACCCTTTCACCAAAACAAAAAGCCGGTCATATCAAAATAGATGGAGAGCTCTTGAAAGAAGACAAACAACCCACATACCTCGGAGTTACTTTTGATGATAAACTGACATGGAAGCAGCACATAAACAAAGCAACAACAAAAGCCAGGAGGAAGTTAGCTATCCTGAGAAAACTAAGTGGAACCACATGGGGAGCCAGTGGGAATATACTCAGTAAAGTTTACCAGCAAGGCATAAGACCACACCTGGAATATGGTTCAGCAGCATGGTGTCCTGCATCAAACACCACATTACAAGATCTAGATAAAGTGCAAAACCAGGCACTTAGAATAATGTTGGGAGCAATGAAATCAACACTCATAGCAGAGATGCAGAAAATGGGAAGAATGCAAACACTTGGCGAACGCAGAGACACAAAAATACTAATTCAGGCAGAAAAGTTTCAGTGTATGCCAAGTCATCCAATGAAGGAAAGATTCCAAAATCTAGCAATGGGACGACTGAACAGAAGCAGCTTTATCCATCAAGCTAAACGACTCCGCAGACAACTTACAGACCTACCTGAAGTTGACAGCCCCTTAAGGCCTGTACCAGAACAAACCCCGTGGAGTGAAAGGCATGGAATGCCAAAATACATTCAAAATAACACCATCAAAAGTGAACATTCCATGTCTAAACTGTCCAAAATAACACCATCAAAAGTGAACATTCCATATCTAAACTATCTAAAATCCTTCATTACCAACATAGGGAATATCAACCAACTACCACTCATAGACAAGGTCACATGCCGAACTGAATTTCATAAAGTGGACATCATAAATGGTTGTCATCACTTGTAATGGACAAAAAACACACACAGAGCTATAATAAATAATGGGACCATTTTACTTCTTCTTCAGCATTCAATCTTACACTCCCGTTGATTTTCTCTTGTAGCAGGACAATGATCCTACTAGATTTCTAGCAGACTGTGGTGCAGAGAATGGAAATACATTGTATCGCCGTTTTATTTACGCCATTGGCCCGACATATCAATCTTCGATTTTACAATTTCAATAATGTGTATCTTTATTCGGCACAAAGTCGTTGCTCTGCCAATGAAGGTAGGTAATTCTGTATACCGCAAGGGAGACAATTAGATAATAGAAATACAAGACCCTCCAGGGAAAAGTCTCACTGGCATGAATCTATATGAGGTCATTGCTATTAAGCGATGTAACTTCGTTGTCTTCATTGGGTCAAGAAATGTGTCATTTGAGACAAGGCTGAATAGGTTTCACACTGTTGTAAATTATTCGTGATGGATGGCAGGAAATGTGGTGAAATTGTGAACCTGCTACTTTGACAATGATCTGCATGGGGATAATTCAATAGTTAATTCAAACGAATTGAGTTGTCAGAGTGTGACAGAAGGGAGCTGGCACAGTTATCAGTGTATGAAAAGGTAGAGTAAAATACAGCATACGAAGCAATTAATATAGTACTTTAAGCAATTGTTATCAGCCATCCAAGTAATTTATATGTACCATTGCAAGCAATATTGAATAATTCTCCTAGTTATTCCCAATAATTCTCCTAATAATTTGTACTAGTTTTCCACGCAATATTCAGTAGCCCTCCAAGGAATATTTACGTGTCAACCAAACAATTTTTACTAGCACTAGATTCCATATTTTATAGCTACCAAAGCAATTTGTACTAGAACTCGATGAAATTTTTAATAGCTACCCAAGCAATTATTACTAGATCGACAAGCAATTTTTACAAACACACCAAGCAATTATTACTAGATCTCCAAGCAGTTTCTACAAACACAAACATTTATTGCTATATCGCCAAGCAATTTCTACATACAAACCAAGCAATCATTACTAGCTCGAAAAGCAATTTTTACAAACACACCATGCAGTTACTGCTATATAGTCAAGAAATTAGTACTAGCTTGCCAAGCAATTTCTACAAACACACCAAGCAATTATTGCTATATAGTCAAGCAATTTATACTTATACACCAAATAATTATTACTATCATGACAAGTTTTATGAGTCCGCCAAGCTGATTAAAATTTAATATATACAATAGCCTCCGAGATTACAAACATAAAATCATAAACTATCACAGGCAAGACGTAAGCTTCCCCACTAAACAATGATACAGACCAAAATATTACGTAAACCTAAACTCTTTTGGTGATGTGAGTTGAACACTTGTTCAGAACAAACTCAGAGTTTGGAAGACAGCATCTGACTGCACGTTTGATGAGGAGAATATATAAAAACCTTGAATTTTATCGCAGTACCTCGTTTCATCAAACAACATTAACAAAATAACCAAAATATTCATGTGTACTTACTTCAAACAGCGATGTTTATTGTGGATAATACGACTAACCATTGGTTACTTTGTGTGTTGGTGTGAATGTAGGTTTGTATGTAGGGTTGTATGTAGGTTTGTATGTAGGTTGGTACATATGTTTGTATGTAGGTTGGTATATATATTTGAATGTAGGTTTGATTGTAGGGTTGTATGTAGGTTTGTATGTAGGTTTGTATGTAGGCTTGTATGTAGGTTTGCACATAGGTTTGAATGTAGGTTTATATGTAGGTTTGAATGTAGGTTTGAATGTAGGTTTGTATGTAGGTTGGTATATAGGTTTTAATGTAGGTTTGTATGTAGGGTTGTATGCATATTTGTATGTAGGCTTGTATGTAGGGTTGTGTGTAGGGTTGTGTGTAGAGTTGTATGTAGGGTTGTGTGTAGGGTTGTATGTAAGGCTGGGTGTAGTGTTGGATGTATTGTTGTGTAGGTTTTAATGTAGGGTTGTGTGTAGGTGTGAATGTAGGGTTGGTGTAGGGTTGAATGAAGGGTTATGCGTAAAACTGAATGTAGGGTTGAATGAAGGGTTGTGCGTAGAGCTGAATGTAGGGTTGGGTGTAGGGTTGAATGTTAGGTTGGGTTTAGGGTTGAATCTAGGGTTGGGTGTGTGATTTAATGTATGGGTGGGTTTAGGGTTGAATGTAGAGGTTGTATGCATATTTGTATGTAGGCTTGTATGTAGGATTGTGTGTAGGATTGTGTGTAGGGTTGTTTGTAAGGTTGTATGTAAGGCTGGGTGTAGTGTTGGATGTATTGTTGTGTAGGTTTTAAAGTAGGGTTGTGTGTAGGTGTGAATGTAGGGTTGGTGTAGGGTTGAATGAAGGGTTATGCGTAAAACTGAATGTAGGGTTGAATGAAGGGTTGTGCGTAGAACTGAATGTAGGGTTGGGTGTAGGGTTGAATGTTAGGTTGGGTGTAGGGTTGAATGTAGGGTTGGGTGTGTGATTTAATGTATGGATGGGTTTAGTGTTGAATGTAGAGGTGGGTGTAGATTTGCATGTAGATGTGGGGTTCAATGTAGAGATTTGGGTATAAGTGTGAATGTACAGGTGGGTGTAGGGTTTATGTAGGGTTGAATGTAGATGTATGTGTAGCTTTAAATGTAGGAGTGGGTGTAGAGTTGAGTGTAGGATTGAATGTAGGGGTAGGTGTAGTGTTGGATGTGTGGTTGAATGTAGGGGTGGGTGTAGTTTTGAATGTAGGGTTGAATGTAGGGGTGCGTGTAGTGTTGGGTGTAGATTTCGGTGCAGAGTTATGTCTCTAGTGAAGTAGAAAACCAAAGTAGTCCATAATTCTATACAGAAGTCGGATGTGTTCGTTCGAAAAACACAGACTCGAAGCTAAATTATAACTCGTAACACGACGCAATTTTCTCTCCGAACATCATGGCAACTGTGAGAAGTTTGAAAACGGTAGAAGAAAAACAATTGCAGACATTTGTTATATAGTTTTGACCTTTCCGAATTAATATACACGAAACGCTATCATTACACGGGGAAAGTCATGTCCCCAGTGGGTAAGCGATACGATCTATCGAAAGGTCTATTGAACTGTATACAAATATCTACTATACGGGTCATTCAAGTAGATTATACTGAATGTAGACAAATTTTTTGTAGAGAAGACGATGTTGGGAAGATAAATGGTTAGCAAATTGTAAGCAGTAGATCAAGGTATTATATTTAATAATTATATCTGCCATTCACATTATGGTATTTGTCATCATCATTGCCAGTATCTTCACTGTCATTGTCACCACATTCATCACCATCGTCGTCACTGTCATCCTGGTGATCATTATCGTCATTATAATCATCACCATCATCACTATCATCATCATTACCTTCATCATTCTCATTCACCTCTTCATCATACTAATCATCCTCGTCCCATCCTCTCGTTCATCATCATCAGTATACAATCCACCCATCCTTCATCATCATCATTATTATTCAATCCACCCATCCTTCATCATCATTATTATTCAATCCACCCATCCTTCATCATCATTATTATTCAATCCACCCATCCTTCATCATCAGTATTATTCAATCCACCCATCCTTCATCATCATTATTATTCAATCCACCCATCCTTCATCATCAGTATTATTAAATCCACCCATCCTTCATCATCAGTATTATTCAATCCACCCATCCTTCATCATCAGTATTATTCAATCCACCCATCCTTCATCATCAGTATTATTCAATCCACCCATCCTTCATCATCATCATCATTATTATTCAATCCACCCATCCTTCATCATCATCATCATTATTATTCAATCCACCCATCCTTCATCATCATTATTATTCAATCCACCCATCCTTCATCATCAGTATTATTCAATCCACCCATCCTTCATCATCATCATCAGTATTCAATCCACCCATCCTTCATCATCATCATCAGTATTCAATCCACCCATCCTTCATCATCATCATCAGTATTCAATCCACCCATCCTTCATCATCAGTATACAATCCACCCATCCTTCATCATCATCATTTTTATTATTCAATCCACCCATCCTTCATCATCAGTATACAATCCACCCATCCTTCATCATCATAATTTTCATTCAATCCACCCATCCTTCATCATCATCATTATTATTCAATCCACCCATCCTTCATCATCTTTATTATTCAAACCACCCATCCTTCATCATCATTATTATTCAATCCACCCATCCTTCATCATCAGTATTCAATCCACCAATCCTTCATCATCATCAGTATTCAATCCACCCATCCTTCATCAACATCATCAGTATTCAATCCACCCATCCTTCATCATCATTATTATTCAATCCACCCATCCTTCATCATCAGTATTCAATCCACCCATCCTTCATCATCATCAGTATTCAATCCACCCATCCTTCATCGTCATCATCAGTATTCAATCCACCCATCCTTCATCATCAATATTCAATCCACCCATCCTTCATCATCATCAGTATTCAATCCACCCATCCTTCATCGTCATCATCAGTATTCAATCCACTCATCCTTCATCATAAGTTTTCAATCCACCAATCCTTCATCATCATCATCAGTATCCAATCCACCCATCCTTCATCATCATCAGTATTCAATCCACCCATCCTTCCTCATCATCAGTATTCAATCCACCCATCCTTCATCATCATCAGTATTCAATCCACCCATCCTTCATCATCAGTATTCAATCCACCCATCCTTCATCATCAGTCTTTGGTGGTACTGCTGTGGTGTAGTAAGCAGGCCGTAAGTTCATTCATGCTCGTGTTCTTTGGATCTTTCAATACCTGCAATACTGATTTTGAATCCGTTAGAAATACTACATGTCTGTTGTGACTCGGCAAGCAATTCATGAGCATTGTGGCTGCCTCTATTATGGCTTCCATTTCTGCATTGAAATTTGTGGAATGTTTGCCTGTGGGTATGGATTTCTCTATTTCTTTTCCATTTGGTGTTACTATATATATTCCTGATCCTCCATCTAATACTGCCTCTTTCGCTGATCCATCTGTATATACATGTTTCCATATATCCTTTGGGTATGCTTTCTGTATGTGATTCTTAGTTGTCTCCTTTAGTACTTGTATAGTAGTTTCTGTTTTCGAAATAATGCTTGGTATATTGTCCATAATTCTTGGGAAGTTTTTCCTGTCTCATGTTGGGTATGTGTTAAAGATGTTTAGTGGTTTTAGGTTATGTAGGTCTGTATCTGTGAGTGATTTCTGGAGCTGTTTAGCGGAGTGTAGAAAGCTACCTCTTTTGAGTCGCTCTTTTGTAGGTCTGCTTAGTCTTTGGTTCATTTGATGACTCTCCAAACATTTGAACTTTGCATACTATGTGAGGATTTTTTCATTTCTTCTTTCTTCCATTGATGGCAAACCTGTGCATGTTTCCATTTCTGTGATTGGGGTAGTATTCATACCTCCTGTTATAATTCTGAGATTTCGGTTTTGTATCTTTGAGATCTTTTGAGTGTTACTCTTGGCTGCAGTCCCCCATGCTGACATTCCATATTCCAAAGCTGGTCTTACATAGCCTGTATATGCTCTACTTAGAATTTTCCCATTTGCACCCCAATCTGTTCCAGCCAATTTTTTAAGGAGTGCTGTCCTCATTGTACCTTTTGTTTGGCACTTGTCTATGTGCTGTTTCCATGTAAGTCTTGGATCAAAAGTGACTCCAAGGTATGTAGGTGTCTCATCTTTTGGCAATGTTTGACCATTTATGGTTAGTAGGATTTTCTGTGGTTTGGTGGACATGCTGAAGATGGTATAGGTAGTTTTTTGGGCATTGATAGACATGGCCCATTGGTCTGTCCACTTGGCCAAATTGTCCATAGTTTCTTGCAACCTTATTTTTGTTGTGCCAACGCTCTCTTCACTGCACCATATCGCCAGATCGTCTGCATACATTGCATCATTTACTTTACGCGAGAGAATTTGGTCAATGTCATTCATGAATATAAGGAATAGAGTGGGGGATAGAACACCTCCCTGTGGTACTCCATGCTTAAAGAGTTCCTTTCTGCTATGCTTCATTTCAAGCTTCACTGCTGCTTTTCGGTTGTGCAGGTAGTATTTTATCCAGTAATACATGCGCCCTGTCACTTTGTTTTGTTGTAGTTTAAGGAGGAGTCCATCTTTCCATACACAATCAAAGGCTTTTTCCATATCTACCCACACCACTGATGTCTGCTTTTTTTCCTGGAAAGCATCCTCTACTTCCTGGGCAATTAGTGTAATCTGGTCTTCAGTTGATCTACACTTTCTGACGCCAGCTTGCTGATTTAGCAGGATTTCATTTTTTTCTAGGAACCACATCATTCTTTTGTTTACCAGGCGCTCCATTAATTTGCAAACACAGCTGGTCAGACTTATTGGGCGATAGCTGTCCACCTTATTTTTTGGCTTGCCTTTCTTGTGGATGGGTATCATTATTGCGGTTTTCCACACCTGTGGCACTAGACCTCTATCCCAACAGTTGTTAAATTTTTTTATTAATTTCTTTTTTGCTGATGGTCCGATGTGAATTAGCAGTTCATTTGGTATGTCATCAGGGCCAGGTGATTTCCTAAGTTTTAATACTGCTAGTAAGTATTCAATCCACCCATCCTTCATCATCATCATCATCATCATCAGTATTCAATCCACCCATCCTTCATCATCATCATTATTATTCAATACACCCATCCTTCATCATCATCATCAGTATTCAATCCACCCATCCTTCATCATCATCATCAGTATTCAATCCACCCATCCTTCATCATCATCATCATTATTATTCAATCCACCCATCCTTAATCATCATTATTATTCAATCCACCCATCCTTAATCATCATCAGTATTCAATCCCCCCATCCTTAATCATCATCATTATTATTCAATCCACCCATCCTTCATCATCATCATTATTATTCAATCCACCCATCCTTAATCATCATCATTATTATTCAATCCACCCATCCTTAATCATCATTATTATTCAATCCACCCATCCTTAATCATCATCAGTATTCAATCCCCCATCCTTAATCATCATCATTATTATTCAATCCACCCATCCTTCATCATCATCATTATTATTCAATCCACCCATCCTTAATCATCATCAGTATTCAATCCCCCCATCCTTAATCATCATCATTATTATTCAATCCACCCATCCTTAATCATCATTATTATTCAATCCACCCATCCTTAATCATCATCATTATTATTCAATCCACCCATCCTTCATCATCATCATCATTATTATTCAATCCACCCATCCTTATTCATCATCATTATTATTCAATCCACCCATCCTTCATCATCATCGTCATTTTCACCAAATTCACCGAAGCGGAGAGTATCGGATCATTGCGCAAATAAAACAACGACTCAAATATTTCTATTCTCTGAACTACATCCCGCTATTGGAACCTTTGTCTTGCTACAAGAGAGATCCAGCTGGAATTTAAGAACGAATGCGTAAAATAAACAGCAATAACCACAACCAAACTAACCAATCAGCCATCACCCAACAAATTAAACTAACCAACCAACCAATCACTCAACACAACCCAGCCAAACAACTAAACCAAGCAACCATCCATTCAACCCAACCAAGCACCAACCGACCCAACCAAAGCAATCAGCCATCCACCAACCGAACCAGACGAACCACTTCATTTCAACCAACCAACCAACCACCACCACCATCACATCATCGACATCATTAACATCTTCATCATCGACTTCGGCCTCATCACCATTATTTGATTAGCATTATCCATCAGGTAGGCATACTTGTTAGAATTTCCAGACTGGGGTCTTTCTATTTAATACTAATAAAATTAACTTCTATATAATTTTATTTTATTTACCGTTTATATTTTCCATTAACTTTCAGAAAGTAAAACGGCTCGATCTACGTCGCTCATCGAATCAATGTCGCTTTAGATAGCCAAGATGTAACTATCGTATCTTTTTGGTTATCACTTCCTAAGTCTGAGATGAAGATGGAACTTCGTGTCATCTCTAATAAGTGTATCTTTCGCTGTAGTGAACGGCTAGTGAAAGAGAGTTTTTCAGTGCTATATAACCCCTATACTAACATATGTGTGCGAGTCTTGGACAATAAAAAAACTGGAAAGTGGGAAATTAGAGGCAGCAGAGATGTGGTTCTACAGAAGAATGCCGAGAATACCATGGACTGCCAGAAAAACTAATGTAGAGGTGTTGACAGAATCAAATGCGAAACGGACCTTAATGAACAATATAAGAAAAAGGCAATCTTCTTTTTTTTGGCTACTTCATGAGACAGGCAGGTTTAGAGAACATAGTCACAACACGCAAAATTGAAGGCAACAGAGACAGGGCGACAACGTGAGAAAATATTAGACAGTTTGACAACCTGGCACGGCAAAGAAACAACAACGACTTTGATACATAATACTGTGGAAAGAGAGCTGTGGAGAGCCATGACCGCCTACGCCAGCCAGTATGGCACCTGATGATGATAATGAATGAACGGCTGCGTTCTTATAGCATAGGCTACCTTCGATCCACGGCCCTCACAACTAAATGTTCCACATAGCGTCACTTATCTTTGCTAATAAGTGTTTTTCATTGGTCACTCTGCCTATGCTTTGCGTCCATATGCTATGAGAAGTAGGACAAAACAGATACGTGACGCAGATACGTGACGCAGATACTTGACGCTGTGTATGAATGCTAAAAAAATCGTGAAACGTTTATTTAAAACGCTGTCTATTGACATTAAGGTTAAACAACAGAACGCATCTAATGTACTGGTTGACTTTGACCACCGTGTGGCAACGGCTAACATTCTGCATAATGGAATGTGTATGCATTTGATTATAGATTCGACTATCTACCTCTATTGTCATTATCACTTTTGCCGTTAAGCGTCGGGGGGGGGGGGGTGTTGGAGCTGTCTGTCTGTGGTAATTTGGGTTGTATTGGCCATGATCACATTGTGTCTCTTTAATGTTTCTGCGATTGCCTCCATCGATCTAGTTTTTTGTCGTCCTCGTGCCTTGTAACCCGACCTTCTGCTGCTGTATGAACGAAGGGCTGGCTGTGCTGGTTCCATTCTCATGATGTGTCCAAACCACTTGGTTCTTCTGTCGATGTAGTCTTGACTTGAGATAGTCTTTATTTATTTTCTCATATCTTCATTTCTCTGTAAGTCGCTTCTGGTGTCATCTATAGCTTTCCTCAAACATTTCATTTCACACACGGTGATCTTCTTCGCTAATTTCTTTGCCAAGAGCCATGGAATTTTCATCCTTCCTATATCCAGATTGCACTGTTACTATTTGGAACATATTTGGAAAACCCAATGCATGCTCTCATGTGTATAGTGTAAACGCTTTTACTATGAATATTACAATGTTGCCAGTTTTAGCTATTTTAAGATCAAATTTCACAAATTGTGCAAGTTTTAAAAGTTACTGACTATGAAATTTATTTTTGATAATTTTTGTATTTATAAATAATTGGAAAATGTGTTCAATGTTAGAAGTTTGGCCACTTTTGGCAATATTTTACTTTTAACTTGACTATAAACACTTACTATTATCTGGCCTCTCTGGGTGTATTCGGATTTTTGGTTAGTATTTTAAATACCGCAGTTAATTCTTGAAATATAATACATTTCTTGAAGGAGAGTGACAGGGGGAAACGAATAGCAACACCTTAATCTGCCATGGATGTCGTAAGTTGCAACTAAGCGGGTATGGGATGAACCTGGCTTCCCACCCAATAAGTCAAGTTGACCCAAAATACATGCAGCAGTCGGATGTGTCACAGCCAAAATGTAAACCATAGCATATACTATTAGGTTATCTAGACTACATCCTGCTAGCGAACAGGAGTTTGAGAAGGAATGCTGATAAATAATTAGACAATGAAAAATATATGTAAGTTAAAGGCTATAGGTAGGCATATGCTCTGGAAAAACGTAACTTGGCTTTCAACAGAGGAACAACATTGCTCACAGATACGACCTCGTTGGGCATGCAGAATGTCAAACCATTAATCTATCATACCAACCATTCTGCATCGTTAAATCACATGGCATGCTGAAGGTTTGTAGGTCCTTCACTTACGCACACTCATGGACATAAGTACACCCTCATAGGCATATACTCACACTCATAGATACATACACACATACACACTCACAGATACGCACATACACGCATAGACACAAACACTCATAGATACATTCACACACTCACAGATACGCACACACTCACAGATACGCACATACACGCATAGACACAAACACTCATAGACGTACACACACTCATAGACATACATATACTACTCATAGACACACACACATACAGGTGTGGTACTCACAGATGACCGGTGGCTTCTCCGTTATATAAGGAATACCTGAAATTGATAAAACCAAAAGAAAAAAAAGAAGATATTAATTTGCTGAATTATATCAATTTCATATAAGACAGACATTATTAATTATATCAATTTCGTATAAGACAGACATTATTAATTATATCAATTTCATATAAGACAGACAGTATTAATTATATCAATTTCATATAAGACAGACATTATTAATTATATCAATTTCATATAAGACAGACATTATTAATTATATCAATTTCATATAAGACAGACAGTATTAATTATATCAATTTCGTATAAGACAGACAGTATTAATTATATCAATTTCATATAAGACAGACATTATTAATTATATAAATTTCATATAAGACAGACATTATTAATTATATCAATTTCATATAAGACAGACATTATTAATTATATCAATTTCATATAAGACAGACATTATTAATTATATCAATTTCATATAAGACAGACATTATTAATTATATCAATTTCATATAAGACAGACATTATTAATTATATCAATTTCATATAAGACAGACAGTATTAATTACGTGTTTTGATTCACAGAGATTACCAGAAAAAATCCTTTGTGTATCACATATGGACCATAAATGCATGGACCATAATACATGATGACCAACACCACACAATGCATGGACCATAAGACATGATGACCAACACCACACAATGCATGGACCATAAGAAGATGGTTCTCTTCTTCTCCTGAGTTCGATCTCTGATAACCAACATGAAAGTTGGTGGGATTTCCGCCGGAGAGCGTGAAGTACGCTGTCCTGCTAGTTTCACAACAGAGCTATGTTATTTCCCCTTCGAAGCGCCTAGCACATACGTTTTCGGCATGCCTTTAATTTTGGTAGGCTTCCCTAGCGTGTGACATCCTCCCTATATGTCGGACACAGCTATCTATGTGATGTGTCCATTACAGAACGGCATCGCTGCCATTATGTAAGCCTCCCGGTTCTGTGCAAGCTTGCAAGCTTCATCTAGTGTCCTATTTTGTAGCTCTTTGATGTAAAATGTCCATCGTAGTCATGGTCTGCCTCTTGTCCTCTACCCTCGAACTTTGCCTTCCATTATTAATCTTTCTAAACCATCGTGTTTCTTTTATATTTCAGAAATATATTAGTTTGTGTTATTTAATAGTTCTGAGGAGCTAGTCTTCATCTAATGTTCAGGTCTTTTCGGATGTCTACGTAGGTTCGTCTTTCTGCCCATGCTAGTCTTAGAACCTTTCTACAACATTTCATTTCGAATGCCGATATTTTCTTTTCTATTGTGGATGTCATTGCCTATATCTCACATGTCTATATCTCACATGTCTATGTCTCACATGTCTATGTCTCACATGTCTATGTCTCACATGTCTATGTTGCCACTGGAGCTATATTGCTTCTAAATAGTGACGGAGATAAGAACAACATTATCTATTCACTATTCGAGTATAACCTGATATGGTTAATGTACGCATTTTTACCACAACTAAGCGGTTTTGGGTCCAGTTCACTACTCACTTGTTAAAAATAAAGCTCCCAGAATTTCTCTTATAAACAAACAGAATGGAAAATGAACACTAAATTCCTGTGGTAGACTTAGCCATCATGAAGAGGGCAGTATGATGCATAGATCAAATTACAAAACGTGAGAGACAGGTTATAAATAACTCGGTTGTCCATAGTATTACATGGTATACTGCCCTGATCATGTGGGAGTCAGAGGCAATAAAGATCAGACTCATTAGTGGACAATACTGTGGCTAATAGCATAGTAGTGAAGAGAGATAGGGCCAACCTAATAAAGGCGGTCACTGATTTACTACAGAGTGAAGAAGAGGATGCTGGAGAAGATAATGTGCACATATAAAGAATGACAGAAATGGGAATGACCAGGATTGAGGGGAGAAAGTGTGTCATCTCGGGAAAGATACGAAGATCACAAAATCAACATCTGACTGGGACTTTTGAGTCTGTATACTCTTGGATGGCTACTGGAAAGGAGAGCAGAGCACTAACGGGAATACTACATGTACCATGATGCTGGTTTCTAATAACGAATCATGCGATATATGCGCCTTTCGACCTGACACGTAAGATTTCAGGATTTAATTCCACAGGTCACTTTGGCCCTATATAGGATAGGGTGGTCAACGTCACCTCCATGATCCCTTAGTCTTCTCTTAAGACATGCACAGCAGGACACAGTGTTGCTATTTTTAAAGAAAATAAATTTTGATTTACACAGCAACACATCGCCAAACAATAATAATCTCCTTGTCTACTTTCATTTCACTTCTCAATTTATCTACAGCCTTCTCACCGTCCAGTTCAACAAGTCACCCATACATCCGGCAATCCGTTCCTTCCTCACGTGAAGACTCAAAATGTTGGTTCAATCCACCTTCTTTTTGATCTTCCTATGTATCTTGTTGTTTTCATTGTCGTGGTGTATGCCCTTGCTGCTGGTCAGTAATAGTTCATTCTCATTATGTGGCCGAACCGTTTCAGTTTCGTTTTTCAATATATTTCACCACAATTTTTGTTCCAACAGTTTTTGTAATCTCTTCATTCAGCACCCGACCTCTTCTCTATAGGTGATACTCTGTTCAATTTCTTCTCATGTTTGGCCACGTCGCTATTTCTTGTAATCAAACTGCCCAGCCAAAATTTCTTCTCATGTTTGGTCATGTCGCTATTTCTTGTAATCAAACTGCCCAGCCACAATTTCTTCTCATGTTTGGTCACGTCGCTATTTCTTGTAATCAAACTGCCCAGCCAAACAAACGCAATTATAGTCATTTGGACTCATGTCTACTAAAAACTCACCCCCCCCCTTTTTCCACTCGTATCAACCTGACGTGCCTACAAGTGGCCGATCTTTATTTTCCTTTTTGGTCTCCAGGTGGTGGTATTTTTATGTTCCGGCTTCTGTCTTTGTGTTATATCCATTTTCGTTCCTCTCATGTCCACTTGACTTTTGACACATTAGACTTTGACTCAGACTGCCGTGTACTCTCCGTATTAAATTTTATGTTGGCATTACAAGTCGGATCACACTGTATTCTGAGATAAGTAACCATTTTCATTTTACATTTTGTTCCATTTTATCATCTCATCCTATACCAAATCATTCTCATCATCATCATGTTTCTTGTCCGCTCGGCATGCTATATCTGTCTCTTCTTATCCTGCGGGACCCTTCTTGCTTTGATCCTCCTCATCCCCATGACATGTTTCGTACAACACTTTAATCTTTTCCTCCTACCATCGTCACACCATATGTGCTTTCTTATATTAAGTATATTGCATGTTTGTCTTTGTTTTCCGCTCTGAAGAAGACGTTTTAGTCGAAACGTCACCCGTCGCTGTCTCGTTATTAATATGTTTTTTTTTAAAAATAATATTGTAACACGTATGCCTATTTTCGTTCATTTTTACATTTGCCTTGTGTTACTCAGGCCCTCGCATTTCCACTGTCGGGTTGTGTCCCCACACTGTCGTTTTATCAAACAAGCAATTGCCAACTGAATCTGACTATTGTTCCCCCTCCCCGTCAGTTATCAAGTAATTGCCAACTGAATCTGACTATTGTCACCCCCCCCCCTCAGCTATGAAGTAATTGCCAACTGAATCTGACTATTGTCCCCGTCTCAGTTATCAAGTAATTGCCAACTGAATATGACTATTGTCCCGCACTCAGTTACTAATTTTTACCCTTTGTGTACCCTTCCCACAAATTTCTGTGGCTCCCTGAGATGCCATATGGCCCACTGGTATACATTTTGTTCCATTTTCCTATAGACAACTGAATTGTGTCTATAGTTACAATTTGTACACAAGCATGGTGGACTGACAGTGAACCAATTTACACTCATGACAAAAAAAAAAACAACTGCATGAAATAAATCAAGTCATTAGCCCGCGTGTTGTAGGTCTCAAGGGGGAATAAAGACCAGCTACACTGTGACCCGCAATACATGTTGTAAGAGGCGACTCAGGAGGTTTAGGGATGATAATGTTCCCTCTATTTCACCAGGGTCACATATACCTTAAATCATGCTCAGTCAGACAGACAAATCTGAATTCTAATTTTAGGATGAATTCAGGATTGTTAAGTGGAACACGAGTATAGAAATCCATAGCAGGATGACTGTTTTGTTTGATCTCTTTGACATCTATTTCGTCATCTGCAGAAAACAGACAGATCAGACCAGGCAGACTTGACAGAAAGACAGACAAATAGAGAGATAGATGGATTGATTGTTAGAGAGGTAGGTAGGTAGGAAGATAGATAGATGGGTGATAGATATGTAGGTTCGTTGATGGATAGACACACACAAACACACACATATATATATATAGATCGAAGTTGATAGGTACATAGCTGGATAAGTAGGTAGATAGATTGATAGATAAATAGATGTATAGATAGAAATAACGATCCATCGTTGAAACGACTGTTTAATAAGGGTGCCTTCACAGAAGACAAATATTTGCTCGCTGGATGGAGTATTACGCCAATCCATGCCTCGCATTAGTAAAACATATTGACGCCATGTTTGAACATCCCCGCGTGTTTCGCATTGATGGCATATTACATTACAAATTCCACACAAGGTAGAAGATCAAAAGACTATTAGCCCATGTGTTCTCAAGCTGTATGTGTGCTGTATGTGTGCTGTATGTGTGGTATATGGGACACGTACGACTATGATAATGGGAAGTAATGAGATCATTGCCACAAAAGAGCGATGAAATTAGATTGGCCGCATATGGTTGACAGATAATTAGATTGGCCGCATATGGTTGACAGATAATTAGATTGGCCGCATATGGTTGACAGATAATTAGATTGGCCGCATATGGTTGACAGATAATTAGATTGGCCGCATATGGTTGACAGATAATTAGATTGGCCGCATATGGTTGACAGATAATTAGATTGGCCGCATATGGTTGACAGATAATTAGATTGGCCGCATATGGTTGACAGATAATTAGATTGGCCGCATATGGTTGACAGATAATTAGATTGGCCGCATATGGTTGACAGATAATTAGATTGGCCGCATATGGTTGACAGATAATTAGATTGGCCGCATATGGTTCTTCTTTCTTCTTTCTACCCTCATGTACCTTTCGGTATTGAGGGGAGAGTGAGTGTACGGTCTTTTGCCCTTCTATTTGCCTCTTCCGCTGTTATATTTCCGAGTGTCTCTAATACACTATCTATCCACCTTTTACGAGGGCGTCCAATAGGTCGCCTGTTTTCGTATCGTTTGTTAAATGTGTTTTTTGGGATAATACTTTGCTTTTTCTGTCTGGTTATGTGGCCGTACCATTTAACTTGTTGTTTCTGGATGTATTCTATTGTTGACTTGATCCCTAATTGTTTCCTTAGTGCTTCATTCCTAATTTTGTCTCTCAAGCTAACTCCAATCATACGTCTCACACATTTCATTTCAGTGGTGTTAATCTTATGTATTGTTCTAGGATCTAATGTCCAAGTTTGACACTGATAACACAATGCTGGTAAGAAAATGGTGTTGAAATGCGCTTTCTTTGTTTCTAGTGTAATATCTTTGTTTCTTAGTAAAGGTGTTAATTGACCAATGACCTGATAGGCCTTATTACATCTTGTGTTTATCTCCGCCTCTTGTCTGCCGTCATATCTCAATGTGCTGCCCAGATATTTGAATTCATCTACTTGTTTTAGTTGTTTATTGTTTATCTGTATGTTGATGTTCTCCTTTTCTCTTGCAATATTCACTGCTTCTGTTTTGTCTATGTTGATTTTCATTCCAAATTGCTTGCCTGTTGTGTCTATTATGCTTAGGTGGTCTTGCAGGTTTTTAATGCGGTTGTGAAATAAAACCTGGTCATCTGCAAAAAGCAGTTCATTTGTTTCATTAGATTTTGCTGTTTTGTTTATATGGTCCATGTATGTAATAAAAAGTAGTTGGGACAATACACATCCATGTTTTACTCCTGTACTAATCACAAAGTCCTCTGTGTAGCCTGCTGCTGTTCTTACAGTGCAGCTGCTGTTGTTATAGAGACTTCTACAAACGTCAATTAAATGTTGGCATACTCCATAAATTTTTAATGTTTCCCTAATTTTTCTCTGTTTACTCGATCAAATGCTTTCTCTTGATCATGTAGGATATGTATAAGTTTTGGTTGTATTCTATTGACTTCTCTGCCAACTGTTTCAGAATAAATATTGCATCAGTACATCCTCTCATATAAAGAGACATAACTGCTTAGAAAGACAAATAATGGAGGGAAGAGTACCTGGCAAGAGGAGAAGGGGCAGACCAAGAAGACGATGGACTGACGACATTAAAGATAACATGAATACATCGCTAGAAAATGCAAGCCACATCGCCCAAGACAGAGAGAGGTTCAGAGAGTTCACTGGGAAGACAACGTTCTGGAAGGAATACGTCACATGACACATCCTCTGTTTCTTCTAAAACCCATGTGTGTATTACTAAGTTGTTGTTCTATTACAGGTCTTAGTCTTTTCTCTACTATTTTTGCATATAATTTTCCTACATGGCTTAACAAGGAAATCCCCCTGTACCGGTTACAGTCTCTTTTGCTGCCTTTCCTTTTCCATATTGGCACTATGATAGCTTTTCTCCAGTCTGTTGTTGTCTTCTGTTGCCTCCACGCCGTGTTAAAAATTCTGTGTAGCCAATATAATCCTGTTTCTCCTGCTGCTCTTATAATTTCTAATGGTATGTTATCTACCCCTGGAGCTTTGTTATTTTTTACCTTTTTATGACCTCGACAATTTCCTCTACGAGAATATTTGGCTCTTGTTCATTACAACTCTTTATGATTTTTCTTTTCCTGTATTATTGCGTGGTGTTGCATATGGCTGACAGATAATTAGATTTGCCGCATATTATTATGGACAGATAATTTGATAGGCGTCTCTTACAACGTGATCATGTATTGGTGGCTCGAAAGAGGAGCAAAGAATACTTATATTATTGCCTGCCAGGCATGTCGAAAGAGGCGACTAATGTGGTTTTGGAGGTGAATTTGGCTGTTTCACCCTTTTAAGGGTCTAGTGACCCAGAAGGCATACTGAAATCTGATATATCAGTCCGAAAGGCGCAAATCCCAGCCGTATTGCTAACTATTATATAACTCATTCCGTTCTCCGGACTACTGCTAATCTGCAGGAGCTTGATACAAGCAATTATCACAGGTTACACAGACAGAACTAAGGCTACAAACATTTTGGACAAGCAGAAGAAGATCACATCGTTAATGCGTACTCACCACTCTGGACAAGGCGAGAGTACAGGTATAACATGAGAACTGCAAGCGCGCACCAAAATAAACCAAAACCAGTGCACAGCAAAGGCAAACGATGTCTGTACCAACATGTACGTTTTCCTCGCTGTTTCTTCTGTAAAATGACGTTTTTCACAAGTACCGACGACATTGTGTCCACTTCTCCTGATTTCTTTGTATCCTTAGGGAAACCATTGGTGCCACAGTAGAAGTTACACAACACAAAATTTGTTGGGTTGTTCTTTAAAAAAACATCCGCACTTGATGAAATATAACATTAGCAAAAAAAACGCGCATTAATTCCTAATAGACATATTTACAGTGTTCCTTTTGAAATAAACGAAATTTCACGTTAAACAGGTTTGATTTTTGTGTTTTGATGTTCCTACAAAATCATAATTTTTAGATATACATTTTGTGTCAGCAGCACATTACAACATGAAGTGTTTAAAAAAAATTGCACTTGTTTGTATGTTAATTAAATAACGGATTAAAGCCTCTTGCAATGGTACGACACTTTCAACCTAAGATTAGTTAGCTATATCCAGCCGTATTTTAGTGTCACACAGCAATAACAAATATGACTGATTTGAAGTTTCTAAGCACAAAGAAGGAATTTGTAAAGTTCAAGGCAATATGACTAATGAACCAATGACATAGCACATGGTTTCCTATAAGTGCTCAGATGGCTAGTCAGTGGTTGACCAGAAACATAGCACATGGTTTCCCAAAAGTGCTCAGATGACTAGTCAGTGGTTGACCAGAAACATAGCACATGGTTTCCCATAAGTGCTCAGATGACTAGTAAGTGGTTGACCAGAAACATAGCACATGGTTTCCCATAAGTGCTCAGATGACTAGTCAGTGGTTGACCAGAAACATAGCACATGGTTTCCCATAAGTGCTCAGATGGCTAGTCAGTGGTTGACCAGAAACATAGCACATGGTTTCCCAAAAGTGCTCAGATGACTAGTCAGTGGTTGACCAGAAAGATAGCACATGGTTTCCCATAAGTGCTCAGATGACTAGTAAGTGGTTGACCAGAAACATAGCACATGGTTTCCCATAAGTGCTCAGATGACTAGTAAGTTGTTGACCAGAAACATAGCACATGGTTTCCCATAAGTGCTCAGATGACTAGTCAGTGGTTGACCAGAAACATAGCACATGGTTTCCCATAAGTGCTCAGATGGCTAGTCAGTGGTTGACCAGAAACATAGCACATGGTTTCCCAAAAGTGCTCAGATGACTAGTCAGTGGTTGACCAGAAACATAGCACATGTTTCCCATAAGTGCTCAGATGACTAGTAAGTGGTTGACCAGAAACATAGCACATGGTTTCCCATAAGTGCTCAGATGACTAGTCAGTGGTTGACCAGAAACATAGCACATGGTTTCCCATAAGTGCTCAGATGGCTAGTCAGTGGTTGACCAGAAACATAGCACATGGTTTCCCATAAGTGCTCAGATGGCTAGTCAGTGGTTGACCAGAAAAATAGCACATGGTTTCCCATAAGTGCTCAGATGACTAGTCAGTGGTTGACCAGAAAAATAGCACATGGTTTCCCATAAGTGCTCAGATGACTAGTCAGTGGTTGACCAGAAACATAGCACATGGTTTCCCATAAGTGCTCAGATGACTAGTCAGTGGTTGACCAGAAACATAGCACATGGTTTCCCATAAGTGCTCAGATGACTAGTCAGTGGTTGACCAGAAACATAGCACATGGTTTCCCATAAGTGCTCAGATGACTAGTCAGTGGTTGACCAGAAACATAGCACATGGTTTCCCATAAGTGCTCAGATGACTAGTAAGTGGTTGACCAGAAACCGCCTGATTAGCGACGTGTTACCTCCCTTGCTCAGTAGTGATGGCGTCATTTCTCAATCTTCCCCTAGCATGGTCCCTAGTACCACACTTCCTGGTAGTTGGATGAACCAGGAAAATAATTCTTCTTCTTCTTCAGCGTTCATTCTCAAACTCCCGCTGGATTTCTCTTGCAACAGGACAATGGTCCTACAAGATTTCCAGTTGAATATAGTCCAGAGAATGGAAATGCGTTGTGTTGCCGTTTTATTTGCGCCAATGGCCCAACACATCTGTCTTCGGCGGTGGAAAATAATTCATATATCAAACAATGCATAACGAGCGAATTCGAAACCTCGGTTTGCTGGCTAGTTTGGTTAAGTAAAATTCGGTTCTGGTAATCCAGTTTACCTCTAGTTTACAGTAAAACTTAAAAAGTTAAACAATTTGCTGGTCAGCGGGCGAATGAGTTCAAACTACACTACCGCATCTCCTACGGAAACTCTATTACTGATTAAAGCTGGAAGAATATTCTAGTTCATGTAATTTTGTATGTGCTGCTATTCCTTGATTACATAGAGGGCCACGGCACCACACGGGTGTGCAATGAGGTCACTCTTGGTTTGTAAAACATCCCGTGGTCCTACCAAGCAACCAGAAAATAGATATAATTATCACGGTCTGAGACGATGTAGGGCTCAACGGAATATGCACCGAAAACGAAACTAGGCTGGTTTTGGTTAACCGAGCTAGTTGACCAGAAACAGTTGACTTACGAGTTAGGCGAGCTTTGGTCAATTATTAATTTAACCAACTCTGATTAAACATTAGTTAGGCGAATTCTGGTCAACCAATTTTTAGGAAGGATTTGGCCATTCAGTAGTTAGATGAGCACTGGTCAACCAATATAAGGGGATTGGTCAACCATTTGTTCGGAAAGTTCTGGTTAAGCAGTAATTATCCGAGTTTTTGTCAACCAGTAGTGAGACGGGCACTGGTCAACCAATAGCTAGAATGGTCATTTGTCAACCATTTGTTAGGCGGGGGTCTGGTTAACCAGTAATTATGCGGGCTCTGGTGAACCAGTGGTTATGAAAACAGAACATCGTGGTAGAATCGCGGGTAATGAAGCTGATTTATAACTCAACATTAGGATTTAATAAACTTGGGAAGATTTCTGTCAGACGTGGAATAAGTCGTCCATGACCCATGCAAGAACGGCTGATACATTCAAGCGAGCCATGATAATGGACCGCACGTAAATGTTACATTTTTTAGTACCAAATTAGTCTATAAGATTTGCAATCAAATGATCTCTTTTAATTTATTCCCGTGACCAGTCTAACATCCATTTATACCTACAGCCGAGTCAGTAAGCCTATTGAGAAAGTCAATAAACCACAAATTTATATGTCTTCTAAATAAATTATAATACAGCTACAGACTTCTTACGGAGATAACAAAATTCGACTAATGAACTAATTTGTCTACGCATTAAAAAAAAATTACAAATTGAGAATCAGTGTTGCAGATCAGAAAATCCGGATAGTTACCACATTTAGAATTCACAAACATGAAAATCCCTGGCGTTCTCTCTGCATAAAATCGAAGCTGAAAGTTTACTTATGCACCTCAAATTTATGATTTGCAAACATTGCGAAATATTTTTTATATTAAATTCCACTTCACAATTCAAATGATTCCATACTAAACTGTTTGTGAACATTCCATAATGAATGCACATGTTTCCGCACTCGTCTGGGATAGTTGACAATATTTACGCTGTTTGATTAATAGAGTTGACAGCACGAGAAATTAGTTTGGTGAATAAACGGTCTCTTATACAAGAAAAAGTCACAATAATCCAGACAAGTAAAATAGCCCCAAAACAAGAGAAAGCTACAGCTTCGAATAAAGAAAACCTACAATTCCTCAAATAAGGAACAGTCACAGCACCCACTCCTCCCAGAAAATAAGTAACTGCTGTAAATTCCCAAACGAGTAAAAATCAGTTTCCAAAACGAGTAAAAAAACAGGTCCCCGAATAAGTAAAATCTATTCTCCCAAGTGAATAAAAACCAGTCAACCAAACAAGTAAAAACCATATTTTCCCAGACGAGTAAAAATTAAAGTTCACCAAACAAGGAAACATCACTGTTCCTCAAATACGGAAATATCACTGTTCCACAAACAACAAGGAAGTGTCATAGTGCACCAAAGCCACAATACCTAAACAAGAGAGAGGTATACTATCTGTTCAGAATTAGAGAAACAGAAGTTGCCTCTTGCAATGGAAAGACGGGTGGACAACCTTATTATGTTCGAGGGGTCACATGGGTATTTTAAGAGCGTTTTAAGGAACTTATAGAAGAAGACAATCATTGCAGAATCATCCTACTTTTCTTTTCTAATTAAAAAACATCCACGAAAACCAAAGCTTTCGTCAACTATAGTAATCTCATTATCAAAGTTGGCGATACATACTATCTCTCCAAGTCTCAGTTAGTTCTGAACACTTGTCCAATTGACACGATTAAAGGTGTGAGGAGATATGGACGAGGCGTCAATTGTAGTTATAATTTCGGGTGTCCTACGGTTTATATATTGGCTGCGATAGCATGAGATTTGATATACTTTTAATTCAGAGGCCAAAGCATATTTTAATTTAAAATTAGTTTGATGGGCAGTAAAATGATTTGGTGGACCTGACTGGGCATGTGGGCCGTATTTTGGACAGCAGTGAAGTAAACGCAATCATTCATTTACATTTATTGACAGCGTTGTGTTCCATTTAAACCATTTCAAGAAAACACTTCAACTAAATGTTGATCGAGTGCCTGATAAGGCTAATTATTCTAAAGTTTTGTTGAGTCTGCATGGCACAGTTGGACTATTGATTTGCGCAGATCATTTGACGTGCAGACGCTTCTGTCTGAGCTTGTTCCAGACTTTCTGACAATTTTAATTTGAGATTCTGCTGTGATCTCAACTCCGTCTTTCTCTCTTGCCCAGGTATTTATGTATGTTGTGATCTCAACTCAGCCTCACTTTTTCTCTATCTCTTGACCAGATGTTAATTTCGGTTGTGATCTCAACACAGTCTCTTGACCAGATATTCATATATGTTGTGATCTCAACACAGTCTCTTGACCAGATATTAATATATGTTGTGATCTCCACACAGTCTCTTGACCAGATATTCATATATGTTGTTATCTCAGGTATTTCTCTATTGAGTAGGTGCTCAAATCTGAATAAAGTGTAAAATTGCAAATGAAACATGTTTATACAAAGCTAACACTTGCTTGCTACTGTGTGCACTATTATCTTACTCTAGAAGTCCTCTATTTCGATCATCACGAACTCAGACTGGGACTCCGGCATTGAATACAACAAATGGGGTTGTAGGCATTAATGTGAGGAGATTTCTGTGTACTCAGACTGGGACTCCGGCATTGAATACAACAAATGGGGTTGTAGGCATTAATGTGAGGAGATTTCTGTGTACTCAGACTGGGACTCCGGCATTGAATACAACAAATGGGGTTGTAGGCATTAATGTGAGGAGATTTCTGTGTACTCAGACTGGGACTCCGGCATTGAATACAACAAATGGGGTTGTAGGCATTAATGTGAGGAGATTTCTGTATACTCAGACTGGGACTCCGGCATTTAATACAGCAAATGGGGTTGCAGGCATTAATGTGAGGAGATTTCTGTGTACTCAGACTGGGACTCCGGCATTGAATACAACAAATGGGGTTGCAGGCATTAATGTGAGGAGATTTCTGTATACTCAGACTGGGACTCCGGCATTGAATACAACAAATGGGGTTGTAGGCATTAATGTGAGGAGATTTCTGTGTACTCAGACTGGGACTCCGGCATTGAATACAACAAATGGGGTTGTAGGCGTTAATGTGAGGAGATTTCTGTATACAAAATAATGGAATATGTCTGCTGTATGCACACACAGATTCATACTATCAAAGTATGGCACGCTAAAGAGAATCGGAGGCTTTAGGATATGAACGCGTTCTAGAAGTTGCCCATCCACCCAAAATAAGAAAAATGTATATAAGGGGATGAGAGCTACATCAGTCGTAATTTCGAGCAATCAAAACAAACTGAACGTTGTCTTATCAGTTCTAACTTACATCTTTTATTATTGCTCCTCTTCTTCTTTCTCTGCTTCGTTATCAAACTGCTGAAGATTAGTATGAATGTTGTCTAACTCTGTTTCCTACATACAGACTGGCATGGGTATTGTTCCGGTTTGTTTCCTGCAGCTTCTTCACATATTTAATGGTTTATGTCAAAGGCTTTCAGTGAATTATTTAATGAATATTTGTAGCGTTTATTTTGGCAACGAAGACTTTCACTACACATCACATTGCAGCTATTTTATTATCACCTTTCGGGGACAGTCAGTCAGGGGGTCCTTTCATCTAGCGGTACATTACATCGTTGCTATTTTATTCTCACCTTTCGGGGACCGTCAAACAGGATGTCCTCTGATCCAGCAGCACACCGATTCGTTGCTATTTTATGTTCTCTTTCGTTGCACCGTCAATCAGGGGGTCCATTGATCTAGAAGTACATTAAATTGTTGCTATTTATGTTCCCTTTCGCGACACCTTAAAACAGAGGGGCCTATGCATGTCATTATTTCAGAGATGAGAAAAATGCGACCCGAGTTCCAAATCCAGAACGTCAAATTAGTTGTACTGACCCATCAGGTTGTAAATCTACTATTACTGGCCCATCAGGAGTTGTATACCTACTATGACTGACCCATCAGGTTGTAAACCTACTATCACTGGCCCATCAGGAGTTGTATACCTACTATCACTGGCCCATCAGGGGTTGTATACCTACTATGACTGACCCATCAGGTTGTAAACCTACTATCACTGGCCCATCAGGGGTTGTATACCTACTATCACTGACCCATCAGGTTGTATACCTACTATGACTGGTCTATCAGGAGTTGTATACCTACTATGGCTGACCCATCAGGTTGTAAATCTACTATCACTGGCCCATCAGGGGTTGTATACCTACTATGACTGGTCTATCAGGGGTTGTATACCTACTATGACTGACCCATCAGGTTGTAAATCTACTATCACTGGCCCATCAGGGGTTGTATACCTACTATGACTGGTCTATCAGGGGTTGTATACCTACTATGACTGACCCATCAGGTTGTAAACCTACTATCTCCATGGGTCACAGAACTTGGAAAATATCTAATCACAAACTATCTCGGATAAACTGTATACATACGAGGCAAAACAGTTACAACAGTAGTTTCCCTTCTTCAAGGTTAAAACTAGTTTCTCTTCTTCACAAAAGTTAAAACTAGTTTCTTTTCTTCACAAAAGTTAAAACTAATTTCTATTCTTCACAAAGATAAAACTAGTTCCCCCTTTTTCACAACAGTTAAAACAGCAGTTTCACTTCTTCACAACAGTTACAACTAGATTCCCCTTATTCACAAACGTTAAAACATTAGTCTTCCCTTCTTCACAACAGTTAAAACAATTTCCCCCTCTTCACAACAGTTAAACCTATTTTCCCTTCTTCACAACAGTTACAACAGTAGTTTCCCCTTCTTTAAGCCGAGGCTAGTCGACGAATATGGTGTTACATCCGAAATTTTTTATTGATCACCGGCAGACATACTGATGCGATACCTAGAGACACAAAAATATGAGAATATGGCTTCGTCCACTACTGAAATAGGAAGAAAGTGGTGAACCAATATGTTGCCTATCCCACAAAAATATCGAGAATGAGAACGGAGATAGAGGGACAGTTACAGCAGCTCTGACTCGGCTGACGACGCAACCACCATCACCTCCTACAGTGATTCTATCAGACTCCCAGAGTATGCTGCGCAAGATAAGATAACACATGATAAGAAAGAGTGGGGCACTCTTAATAACGACGCACAGAACATCATATGGATATATTTTCCAGGTCACGCGTGTGTCAGGTGCAACGGACGAGTTGATGCATTGGCGAGTAAAGCTATAGTGGATGACAAAGTGAACAGAAGAAACCGGGCTGTATTAATTAGATCAATTATGGATACAATACAAAATGATGAACAGGATGCTGAAATATACAATGTATTTAGTTCACAGAATGATTGAAATAGGAGTGACCAGGAGAGATAGGAGACAGTGTATCCACACGAGAAATACCAGAAGAACACACAACCAGCAACTGATTGAGATACTGAGCTTATATACATTTAGATGATTGACGGAATGGCAAACAGAGTATTTATAGGAATACCCCTTGTACAGGGATGCTGGTTCCTAACCAAGATACACTATACGTAGTGATGACGTAGACAGCATCATGCTTGCCCCCTGTATCATTCCAGAAGACCTGCTAATGATAGACAGTGATAATGAGTACATGATACGGTTGGTTGGTTGTTGATCCAGCGGTTCATGGGCTCATCCATTTGACCCAATGCAATTAAAATGGCATTATATTGCTGGGAAATCAATGGATTTTCGGCTTATCCCGGGTCAGAGCCAGAGAATAACTATCACACCACCAGGAAGGTAGGTCTTAACCTATGCACTGCTTCGAGCCACTGCAGCCAAGATAGGGTTCACTGTGCCCATTCCCCGTCACCAATTGACTACTGGTTATGCCGCACTTCTCTATTGCTCCAGGCATGCAACCAAATGTTCAAGTCAAAAGGACTGTCACGTCCTGAGGAGTCACTGTGCCTCTATGATGGGCCTCAGCCATAGGAAAAAAAATGCTGTTTCCTCCGCCCCATCTCTGCGCAGTTAATCTCAAGCTCCATCCCAACCACAGAGGTTACATGCATATATATATATATATATATATATATATATATATATATATATATATATATATATATATATATATATATATATATGCAACCAACAAAATCACATTGCAACAACAAAATAAAAGCATGAGAAGCATAATTGTATAGATGACGTGCCATGAAGCTTCTATAAGAAGATAACCTCAATATAACGGCATGTCATCTACTACGGTTTTCTGTTGCATGGGTGGTTTGTCTAGTGAGCCACTGGTGAGACCCACAGACGCAACCGTATGCGAACATGATTACGTCAAACCTCTGATGTTATTAAATGGTAAAAGAGTTCAGAACAAAATAGACTTTATAGATAGTTTACGCCGTCACATTTTGATGTTCTACATTGGAGGTGAAAACCGCCCGTGTGTTGCCGGGGCCCGAAAGGGGAGCAAGGAATAGCAACACTGTTTACCTTCCACGCATGTCGTAAAAGGCGACTAAGGAGGTTATAGGATGGAGTTGGCTGTCCCATTCCATATAGGGTAAGTGACCCAAAGCCATGCTGAAGTCGGATGTGTTAGGCCGAAAGGCGCATAAATCGCATCAGTGCTGTAAACTATGACACAACGCATTCCGTTCTCCGGACTACATCCTACTAATCTGTAGGAGTTTGAGAACGAACGCAGAAGAAGAAGAAGGAGGTGAAAACATTTTTGATTTTAAACGCAGGAACAAGAAATCTGTTGATGTAAACATAAATATAACCACTGTCAGCTAAGACTTCATTTGTAGCTTTAAAGGACTAAAACACAATCTCGTCCCAATCTCAGAGAATCAATGCCCGAGTTTGACCAACGAGAAAAGAGGTTGCCCATCTCTGTATATGGTAATAGTTCACACTTTTCATACTGTATTTTCTTTGTAATGTTTATATTTTGGGGGTGGGGTGGGGGGGGGGGGGGTGGGGATGGGAGGGATTGCAATATATAATTTATCTAGTGCATTTTTATACAAAGGTAATACTTCTATTCTAATTTTTTTTTTAAACAAAAAACAGATGAATTCAAATTCATTTCTGTCGTGCCATCATTACAATGCGCGTCTGCCATGTTTTTCTGTCATCGATTTGAGTGTCATGTCTCACCTGCGAGAAACACGATTACAGCAGCAGACACAATCATAGCATCCACTTAACATTTTGAAAAAAGCCAGATTTGCAGACAGAAAATTTATAATGTCTGTAAATCCATGTAATACCCATGAGGTTGGATATATATTCAATTCAAAAATCGTATATCCATAAGATCGGTATTGTAAAATAACACGTTTGAAAATATGGATAAAAAATAAAATAGAAACGAAACTGCTAATAATAAAAACTTTTATTTTTCAAGTTGCAACATACGGCTGTGAAACATGGACTAAGCTAAACATCGGTAAAGAAGATCAACGCTTTTGAGATGAAATGCTACAGAAGGATACTTAGAATATTTATGGAAGGAAATAAAAGAGAAACTCAGATATTATAGACACATTGAAGATTCCCACGTGTTGGTTACTAAACACAATAGCAAAAAGAAAACTACACTTGTTTGGTCATATAAAGGAACACAACTGTTTAGAAATACAAATAATGGAGGGCAGAGCACCTGGGTGGAGGAGTAAGGGCAGGCCAACAAGATCATGGACTGACAACATTAAAGGTAACATGAATACATCGTTGGAAATTGCAAGTCGTATGTCCCAATTCTGGGAGTTAAAGAGGAAGACAACGTTCTGAAGAATACGTCACATGAAACACATATCGTTTTCTTTCAGTCAAACTCAGATGCCGACACGGACTTGAGCAATGAACTGTACTGTTGTTTCCAATATCAAGTCCACCACTATGATGCCGACACGGACATGACAAATGAACTGTACTGTGGTTTCCAGCCCCATGGTCATAACTTCTATCAATATTGACAATCTTGTATATTTTCAAACATGGTCCGCGAGTCAGTCACAATAACTGCTTTAGTAAATATAGTCACCGAATGTTGCTGAGGATAGAAAAGGAAGCACAGAATAGCAACACTGTTTACTTTCAATGAATATCGTAGGAAGCTGCAAAGAAGATCAAAGTGACTCAGAAGCCATGATGAAGTCGAATATTTCAGGACGAAAGGCGCGGATAGAGCAGCAAAGCTGCAAACCATAACACACTCCTTTCTCCGGACTACATCCTACTAATCTGTAAGAATTTGAAAACGAACGCAGAAGAAGAAGGGCAGCAGTAGCCACCTTAAAATGTATGTAGTTCTTCTGTATGTTTTACTATGGCCGTGAAAACAAATAATTTGAATGTGTGACATTATATGACATTATATAAACTTAGACAAATTCCATGATCGCAAAATTTGTATTTTTAATAAAAACCCAGATCGCGCGAGAAATCTAGGAGTGGCAACAGAGAATACAATATGGGCTAGAACCCAATATGATTAGAGAAATCAATGAAAGAGTATAGCTTCAGGTATCCAATAATCTAAGATCGCACTCAAGAACCCATGGTTACTCTTCCAAAGTAGATCGTGTTTGTGGCTAAAAATGTTTGAATTAGAGCATCAGCCATCTTGCAAGAAGAGATCCACATATTATCATCAGATTCCGAACCCAGAACATACCACTTAGTAAACATGTAAATACAACTCAAACACAACACCATACACAGTGTCAGCTTATGTAAATACCCATATAAAACTGTTAATCACCACCTTCTAAAATATACAGTGCTGGATATCACCAGGAAGAGTTTCCATACTTCAAGACCCGATAGTACAGTAACCGTTCCTGGACTATAGTTTAGAGTGCAAAAATTAGGGTCGGTATCTTCTTTTCAGGTACGTCGTAGGAGACGACTAAGGGGAGTTGGGGGATAGGCTGATAGACTGTTACAAACTGCAGTGTCATGTGAAAAAAAATTCATTTTTACATCTTGTCTGAATTTCTTATTTTTGTTTTCTATCAAATAATCCCCATAGATGATGCCGAGAGAAGGCTAGAAGATATTACACCTTTGTCCTTTTGTTGCAGACTTCTAGGTGATGGAAAATGCTAGATGTTTCATCACTGTACATGTATCATCACTGTAGATGTATCATAACTACAGATGTATCATCACTACAGATGTATCATCACTACAGATGTATCATCACTGTACATATGTATCATCACTACAGATGTATCATCACTACAGAAGTATCATCACTACAGATGTATCATCACTACAGATGTATCATCACTGCAGATGTATCATCACTGCAGATGTATCATAAATACATATGTATCATCACAACAGATGTATCATCACTACAGATGTATCATCACTGCAGATGTATCATCACTGCAGATGTATCATCACTGTACATGTATCATCACTGTAGATGTATCATCACTGCAGATGTATCATCACTGCAGATGTATCATAAATACAGATGTATCATCACTACAGATGTATCATCTCTACAGATGTATCATCACTGCAGATGTATCATCACTGTAGATGTATCATCACTGTCAATGTATCATCACTACCAGATGGGTGAACAAATCTGACAAGACAGTTGGCACAGATTCATGTGATGTGTTCCTGGTCAAACATGGTAGTCCTGGTATACTGGTCTGTCTCCTATCGGGGACTAAACTAGCATCCATAACCTCCCCTCTCCCCTTAAACATCCATGTCTTGGAGACCTTATATCAGCGGTTCCCTAAGTGAGCGCCGCGACCTCCGATGGCGTCGCATAGAGTCGCCAGGGGCGCCGCAGCAGCCTCGCCAAAAGGAAAAGAAAAAAAAATGTAATTTTTGCTACATATTAAACGCGCCGTCGGAAATAATCTGAACGTTAAGGGCGCCATGGCTTTAAAAAGTTTGGGAACCCCTGCCTTATATGAGTCTGGATGTCGCATTAAATTACATAAATAAGAACTAATTATTTTGTCAGTAAGTCTATATGATATAGGCTGTCAAGTAAAGCTATAGACTGTCAAAGAACGCTATACGCTATAGGCTGTCAAGTAAGACTATAGGCTGTCAAGTAAGACTATAGGCTGTCAAGTAAGACTATAGGCTGTCAAGTAAGACTATAGGCTGTCAAATAAGGCTATAGGCTGTCAAGTAAGACTATAGGCTGTCAAGTAAGGCTATAGGCTGGCAAGTAAAGCTATATGCTATAGGCTGTCAAGTAAGACTATATGCTTTCATGTAAGGCTATAGGCTGTCAAGTAAGACTATATGCTGTCATGTAAGGCTATAGGCTGTCAAGTAAGACTATATGCTGTCATGTAAGGCTATAGGCTGTCAAGTAAGACTATATGCTTTCATGTAAGGCTATAGGCTGTCAAGTAAGACTATATGCTGTCATGTAAGGCTATAGGCTGTCAAGTAAGACTATATGCTGTCATGTAAGGCTATAGGCTGTCAAGTAAGACTATATGCTGTCATGTAAGGCTATAGGCTGTTAAGTAAGACTATATGCTGTCATGTAAGGCTATAGGCTGTTAAGTAAGACTATATGCTGTCATGTAAGGCTATAGGCTGTCAAGAGAGCTACTTGGTCATAGATAAAGAGATTATTTCATCATCATCATCATTCTCCAAGATCAGACAAGTGAAACACACTTTATGAATCAAGCAACAACTAGCAAACACCTACAAATATCACTACATGCATTCAACCAAATACAAAACGTACAGGAGACACTGGATCACTGAAAATGATAGACAACCACGTTTTAGTAGACTTCTCGTATTCCTCTTTTATCTCTGTATCTCAGATTAGCTTCTGGACTGCAACTTAGTCATACCCACAGTGTCAGCAAGTCAGTAAATGCTACATTTTAATTGTGACTTCTAAACACAATACGGCAAAACAATTCTTGAGACTATATTTAAACTTCCCATACACGGTGCCGTAGAACGGACTGGTTCAATTCCCGTTAGTCTCAAGAATTTTTAAAATTTTCCTCTGGCTTCCTACTTAAATTTACGGCAAAACAAGGAAATACTTTTTCAGATAAAGAGTTAAAGAGATGATTGAGGCAGGAAAAAAAACACAACAACAATGGTCTTCGAGGGAGATTCTGTGGGGTCTCTATAAAATAGAAATGCCATACAGTTATTGCTAAGAGATTTGACTATACAACAACCCATTTACGAATCGAAATATTCTATAAGAATATTGTGGGAAACTCTGGGACATGCATAGACCAAGTTTACAAATCAAGAAGTCTATAATGTAATTGTTGAGTTTTTTGGACCATACATGGACCTTGTTACAAACCGTGAAGTCTATAATTTTATTATTGAGAGATATGGATCATACATGGACCTTGTTACAAACCGTGAAGTCTATAATTTTATTATTGAGAGATATGGATCATACATGGACCTTGTTACAAACCGTGAAGTCTATAATTTTATTATTGAGAGATATGGATCATACATGGACCTTGTTACAAACCGTGAAGTCTATAATCTTATTATTGAGAGATATGGACCATACATGGACCTTGTTACAAACCGTGAAGTCTATAATCTTATTATTGAGAGATATGGACCATACATGGACCTTGTTACAAACCGTGAAGTCTATAATCTTATTATTGAGAGATATGGACCATACATGGACCTTGTTACAAACCGTGAAGTCTATAATCTTATTATTGAGAGATATGGACCATACATGGACCTTGTTACAAACCGTGAAGTCTATAATCTTAATATTGAGAGATATGGACCATACATGGACCTTGTTACAAACCGTGAAGTCTATAATCTTATTATTGAGAGATATGGATCATACATGGACCTTGTTACAAACCGTGAAGTCTATAATCTTATTATTGAGAGATATGGACCATACATGGACCTTGTTACAAACCGTGAAGTCTATAATTTTATTATTGAGAGATATGGACCATACATGGACCTTGTTACAAACCGTGAAGTCTATAATCTTATTATTGAGAGATATGGACCATACATGGACCTTGTTACAAACCGTGAAGTCTATAATCTTAATATTGAGAGATATGGATCATACATGGACCTTGTTGCAAACCGTGAAGTCTATAATCTTAATATTGAGAGATATGGACCATACATGGACCTTGTTACAAACCGTGAAGTCTATAATTTTATTATTGAGAGATATGGATCATACATGGACCTTGTTACAAACCGTGAAGTCTATAATTTTATTATTGAGAGATATGGACCATACATGGACCTTGTTACAAACCGTGAAGTCTATAATCTTATTATTGAGAGATATGGACCATACATGGACCTTGTTACAAACCGTGAAGTCCATAATCTTATTATTGAGAGATATGGACCATACATGGACCTTGTTACAAACCGTGAAGTCTATAATCTTATTATTGAGAGATATGGACCATACATGGACCTTGTTACAAACCGTGAAGTCTATAATTTTATTATTGAGAGATATGGACCATACATGGACCTTGTTACAAACCGTGAAGTCTATAATCTTATTATTGAGAGATATGGACCATACATGGACCTTGTTACAAACCGTGAAGTCTATAATCTTAATATTGAGAGATATGGATCATACATGGACCTTGTTACAAACCGTGAAGTCTATAATCTTAATATTGAGAGATATGGACCATACATGGACCTTGTTACAAACCGTGAAGTCTATAATTTTATTATTGAGAGATATGGATCATACATGGACCTTGTTACAAACCGTGAAGTCTATAATTTTATTATTGAGAGATATGGACCATACATGGACCTTGTTACAAACCGTGAAGTCTATAATCTTATTATTGAGAGATATGGACCATACATGGACCTTGTTACAAACCGTGAAGTCTATAATTTTATTATTGAGAGATATGGACCATACATGGACCTTGTTACAAACCGTGAAGTCTATAATTTTATTATTGAGTGATATGGACCATACATGGACCATGTTAAAAACCGTATATTGTCTATCTCTAGGTGGCGGTGTTGTCGTATCTTCCGCACTTGCCGTTGAGATTAGAGGTTTGTGTAGGAGATGTAGTCTGCGTTCCAGAGCCAGGTATGTTCCTCTGGCTGAGGTGTAGGTTTGGTTGTTTCGGATAGTCTTGATATTATCTATCCATATTTTCCTAGTTATGTCATTGACTCTGTATCCTGATTCCATCTTGTTATACGCTATTATGGGAAGTTGATGGTTCATCCTCATAAGATGTCCAGACAATTGTACTTTTTGTTTCTCTATACATTCGATGTATGATGTTGTACAGCTTAGGTGGTTGTACAATGGAACTTAGGAAAAGATGACCGATAGGGATAACGAAATTAAAAGAAATGAAAAAAATATATGGAAAAACTATTATAAAGAGACAAAAGTTATACTTCTTAGATTATACATTTTTCCAGTTGCAACATACGGCTGCAAACTTGGACTATAAATAGAACAACGGTGAAAAGAATATCGGGTTTCGAACTGAAGTGTTATAGGGAAATATTGAGAATTTCCTGGACAGAAAAGATAAGAAACAGTCAGGTTATGAGTATGCTGAATATAGAGGAAGGATCGCTGGTGGATACAATTTTACATAGAAAACTGAAATATTTCAGACATATAAAAAGATACAATGGCATGGAAAGACGTATATTGGAGGGCAGAATTCCGGGAAGTAGAAGAAGAGTTAGACCTAGAAGGAGATAGACAGATGACATCAAAGAATGTATGAAGATATCATTGGAGGAGGCCGGAAGATTGGATCTGGATAGAGTCGGATTCAGGACATCAATTGCACAGACAACGTTCTAGAAAGAATATATTACAATATGATGATGTTATACCTATTATCTTTATGATGTTCTCACTGCGCATTTTGTCGAGTCTGGTGACTCCAATAGACTTCATTAGACATTTCATTTCGCAAGTTTCGATCGTTATCTTATGTGTAGATGTCATTGCCAAGTCTGGCATTGGTAGTAGAGTGTTGGCATAAAGATGATGTTAATCATTTGTTTCTTTACTTCTATGTTGTTCTTTGGCGCACTAGCAAATCGCAAAGGTACAGCTTATACAGCATTTGCCTTTTGACATATTTTTTTCTATCTATCGAGTCGTCAGTCTTCTGTGAAGATACTTCATAGGTACTTGAACTCTTTGACTTGTTTTGTTTTTGTGTTCTCTATTCTTGATAGTAAGTTGATGTGACTTTGCAGTTATTCTTCGTCATCATATATGATGCTTTGATCGTCAGCAAAAAACAGTTAATTCAGTTCGATGTTAAGTTGTTAATTCTCTATTGTTTTGTTAGATATCTCATTCTGTGTTTATTTTATAATTCTATGTAGAAGTTGAGTAGAATAGGCGACAGCACACATCCCTGTCTGACTCCTGTTTTATTGTGAATGGTTTTGATACTCCATCTCTCATTCTCTCCTTGCTTTGACTTTTTTGTATAATGCTTTGATGTTGTGTAGTAGTTGTGCAGTACTTTTGCCGTGAAGTCATTATCTAATATTGAGAGATGTGGACCATACATGGACCATGTTACATAACAAATCTATAATCTTATTATTGAGAGATGTGGACCATACATGGATCATGTTACATAACAAATCTATAATCTTATTATTGAGAGATTTGGACCATACATGGACCTTGTTACAAACCGTAAAGTCAATAATCTTATTATTGAGAGATTTGGACCATACATGTGCCTTGTTACAAACCATGAAGTCAATAATCTCATTATTGTCAGATTTGGACCATACATGGACCTTGTTACAAACCGTGAAGTCAATAATCTTATTATTGAGAGATGTGGACAGAGAGATCAAAATTCTACTTGCAACAAATAAATGCGCACCAGCATGTTTTTACACGAGTCACTGCACGTGTTCAATTAAAGTTAGCGGAAACTATTTTTTCTTTCAAGTTTATCAAACATTTGTTGAATCTAATCTGCAGTATTTTTTTAATAAACCGTGGCAGTTGAATATTTTGTGGCATCAAGCCAGTCTGTTGGTTATGTAGCGTTCAGTAAGAATAGAACTAAACCAGTCTGTTGGTTATGTAGCGTTTAGTAAGAATGGAACTAAACCAGTCTGTTGGTTATGTAGCGTTTAGTAAGAATAGAACTAAGCCAGTCTCTTGGACTGGGACTAATGTTAGGACTTCTCTTTTGCAAACAAGAGTAATGAAGTTCTCCTTCGCACAGTGTTTGCGATAATATGTATCGTGTATGAGCTGCTGTCTGAGTCCGTGTATAAGCCGCGGTCTATGAGCTGTTATCTGAGTCCGTGTATCAGCCGCTGTCTTAGTATGAGCTGCTGTCTGAGTCTGTGTATGAGCAGCTGTCTGAGTTCGTGTATGAGCTGCTGTCTGTCCGTGTATGAGCAGCTGTCTGAGTCCGTGTATGAGCAGCTGTCTGAGTCCGTGTATGAGCTGATGTCTGAGTTCGTGTATGAGTTACTGTCTGAGTCCGTGTATGAGCTGATGTCTTAGTCCGTGTATGAGCTGATGTCTGAGTCCGTGTATGAGCTGATGTCTGAGTCCGTGTTTGAGCTGATGTCTGAGTCCGTGTTTGAGCTGATGTCTGAGTCCGTGTTTGAGCTGATGTTTGAGTCCGTGTATGAGCTGATGTTTGAGTCCGTGTATGAGCAGCTGTCTGAGTCCGTGTATGAGCTGCTGTCTGAGTTGCTATTTGGAACCCGGTTCGCAGATGTATCAACAATATGTCGACCGGGTCTGGCGTGGCCACCAGTGGGACCTGTCGCCAGGAATCGTTGGTGCAACCTTAATATAGTGAACTGGTCACAATTTAAATGTCTGGCAATTTCTGTGGTCGCTATAGCACTGACAAGCATACTAGCAGCTTGCCACCGATCTCGTAACGTCAGTCGAGGCATGAACAAAAAACATTAACAGACTTCTTTTCTTTTAAAAACTAGAAGATGCCGCTTACTCACCTAAACTTTATTAATGTATACACAAAATGTCAACATGTTTTGACTTTTAATAAAGTCAGAATTTGTTTATTTCTATTTTGCACGTAATGCATGAAATAAAAATGCGAAAGAAACATCACATAAAAAAAAGGAATGCACGAACTTCATCACGTGCAGATGTTCTGGGTTGAGGAATCGTTTACATGAATACGCATTTTAAGCGTGAAAAATAATCATGTTTTCGAAGTCTTTTGAATGGTTGCTGATATATAAACTTAGTGCTGGTGCCAAATCAGAATAACAACAGAATCAAAGATCAAACGTTCTATAGGAATTGTCAGTTGTCCAGACTGAGAACTACAATTGAAATTGAATGGGAAACCCGGAGATATTAATGTACACATTAATTATGCATATGCAGTTATGGTAAATTTAAAACTGAATTAAAGACAAGGCTTAGATGGCATTGGATGCTATGACAAGACTAAATCTAATATGGAGAAGCGACATCAGTGTAGGAGTGAAGATGAGAATTTATATCTCACTAATGTTATCTATTATTCTGTATGGCTGCGAGAGTTGAACACTTAATGTGCAAGTGGCGAGACGGATAACAGGCCTTCGAATACAAGTGTTATAGACGAATTTTGTGCATTTGAAATGCAGAGAATAAGACAAAAGTGCGCGTAAGAAATAAAGTAAAGAATTTGGAATGTTCACAGGAATCATAACTTTAAAAAAAAAATAAAAAAAATAACACGAAAATTAGCATGGTTTAGACATATATATCAACAAGATTACTGTCAAAAATGATCTTTCAGGATACAACTGAAGGTGATAAAAGCAGAGGAGGACGAAGAAAAGTATAAACGATATCACATCAATATATAGTTTCTATATAGAATTGGAAAGGTCCAGATTTTCCGCATCCATCCGCATCGCAGAAGTTAAAAATCGCCGGAGGAACTCGGTATTTTGATGTATCCAATGTAGTACCCTTATGATCCTGACGGGATGTGGGTCGATGGATATCCATACACAGCAGAAATCCGATTGTCAGAATCCCAATTAACCGAATCCCCAATTATCCGAATCGAATTTGTGTGAAATAATTTGAGAGCGAGAGCGTTAGCGCACAATATATTAATGTACATATGTGCCATTTATGTAATTTTGCATATATTTTTTCAGTACTGTAGTGTATGTAGTTTATTTTCCATACATAGTTGCTTACATATTACTGTACTTATATCAATACAATTTCGTTCATGTCAATGTATTATTGTATGTATCTACACGCTTCATTCCTGAGCTACATCCAATTATCCGAATTTCAATTATCCGAATTTGCCAGATCCTCAATTAATTCGGATAATCGAATTTCCACTGTAATTAGTCTAGGGGAAAAGAACCATGTCTTATAGTCAATAATTATAATCGTCTGTACTGTCAAAGATAGAAGTATCGGGCCATTGGCACAAATGAAACGGCGACACCACGTATTTATATTCACTGCCCTACATCCTGCTGTAAATCTAGTAGGATCATTGTCCAGCTACAAGAGAGACCCAGCGGGAGTTTGAGAATGAACGCTGAAGAAGAAGATAATCGTCTGCGATCATGAGACGTTTCCAGGGGTTAGCCAGACAGTCGAATAAACATGCCTTGCTCGAACTTGGTCGTGGGACGAGTGCAGTTCCACATAGTTTCATTGACCTGCTATTGAATTTACTGCAATTATATTGAACTGTAAAATTACAGTCTACAACTTCAACTAAAGTTGAAGAACAATATATTCTATTATCCTTCTTTGCGCAAATGGCCAGACACATTCGTCTTTGACAATATGTTTTATTCGACATACTAGATGTGTGTTTCCTCGTAAAATTGTCGTTAGTTGTCATCCTGATAAATGCGTATTAGTAGAAACGTCGTTTGTCTTTGTGTTATGTTACTGGTATATCGTTTTACTATTAGTTACGTTTTATTTTATTCATTTCTCACAAAAGAATATTGGGAAGAGAGATCGAGGCAAGAATTCCAATAGCAAGCTACGTAAATTATAAACTTACACCAATCTTGAAACTCCGATATAAACCAAACGGCAAATCATACATTCAATCCTCATACTAACATTCTGCTATGGTTGGTTACTGATCCAGTGGTCCATGGGCAACATCCTGCTATGGTTGGTTACTGATCCAGTGGTCCATGGGCAACATTCTGTTATGGTTGGTTACTGATCCAGTGGTCCATGGGCAACAATCTGTTATGGTTGGTTACTGATCCAGTGGTCCATGGGCAACATTCTGCTATGGTTGGTTACTGATCCAGTGGTCCATGGGCAACATTCTGCTATGGTTGGTTACTGATCCAGTAGTCCATGGGCAACAATCTGTTATGGTTGGTTACTGATCCAGTGGTCCATGGGCAACATTCTGCTATGGTTGGTTACTGATCAAGTGGTCCATGGGCAACATTCTGTTATGGTTGGTTTCTGATCCAGTGGTCCATGGGCAACATTCTGTTATGGTTGGTTGCTTATCCAGTGGTCCATGGGCAACATTCTCTTATGGTTGGTTGCTGATCCAGTGGTCCATGGGCAACATTCTGTTATGGTTGGTTACTGATCCAGTGGTCCATGATCAACATTCTGTTATGGTTGGTTACTGATCCAGTGGTCCATGGGCAACATTCTGTTATGGTTGGTTGCTGATCCAGTGGTCCATGGGCAACATTCTGCTATGGTTGGTTACTGATCAAGTGGTCCATGGGCAACATTCTGTTATGGTTTGTTACTGATCCAGTGGTCCATGGGCAACATTCTGTTATGGTTGGTTACTGATTCAGTGGTCCATGGACAACATTCTGTTATGGTTGGTTGCTGATCCAGTGGTCCATGGGCAACATTCTCTTATGGTTGGTTGCTGATCCAGTGGTCCATGGGCAACATTCTGTTATGGTTGGTTACTGATCCAGTGGTCCATGGGTAACATTCTGTTATGGTTGGTTACTGATCCAGTGGTCCATGGGCAACATTCTGTTATGGTTGGTTGCTGATCTAGTGGTCCATGGGTAACATTCTATTATGGTTGGTTACTGATCCGGTGGTCCATGGGCAACATTCTGTTATGGGTGGTTACTGATCCAGTGGTCCATGGGCAACATTCTGTTATGGTTGGTTACTGATCCAGTGGTCCATGGGCAACATTCTGTTATTGTTGGTTACTGATCCAGTGGTCCATGGGCAACATTCTGTTATGGTTGGTTGCAGATTCAACGGTCCATGGGCAACATTATGTTATGGTTGGTTATTTGGTTGCAGATCCAGCGGTCCGTGGGCAACATTCGGTTATGGTAAGTTGATTGGTTGCAGATCCATCGGTCTATGGGCAACTTTTTGTTATTGTTGGTTGGCTGCAGATCCAGCGGTCCATGGACAACATTCTGTTATCAATGTCAGACGTGGACATCAACTAATGAACAAAAGAGAAAGCTCTCTTGAAGTGGTTCTAGGAACTGTTGGAACAACGTCCGTGATCAAATTAAAAAAAAACAACAGAAACTGAAATGGTTCGGCCACTTAATGAGAGTAAACGCAAACTGATCAGCAGCAAGTACATACACATGATAACTGAAACACCAAGAGGCAGAGGAAGACCACGAAGAAGGTTCTTGATTCTTGATTATAAACTGGCCTCACAGCATGTGGGGCATTTCAATAAGTGCTCCGCCCTCTGTTGCAGCAGTCATCCGACTCGATGGTGTTTCGAGTATAATGCCGCTGAAACAGACGTCGACATCAGGGCACAACTCTGGCCCTTGCGACAGGTTTCGTTGTTGTTCCGCCCACCAACGTCGTTCCCGTAACTAGTTCAAGCACACCATCGGCTTGCCGGGACAACGTTATAACTGCTATTGAAGGTTACGACTACGGGATTGTATAGATGATGTACCATGAAGCTTCTATAAGAATATAACCTCAATATAATGGCATGTCATCTACTAAGGTTTTCTTTTGCATGATTGGTTTGTCTAGTGAGCCATTGGTGAGACCCACAGAAAATTTGGTTGAAGGTGGATCGAAGAAACTACCAACGCCTTGCGACGTCACAACAATACTGCTTATCAAGCGACCAAACGTGCCATATCCGATCGTTATTCAATACTTGGACGCCTAACAGCAAAGGCAGAAATAAGACAAAGAAATAAGAAGATTCTAATTACATGTCCTAGGTCTTACTATAGCGCCTATACTTTCAGAGTCTTGGATTATCCCTGAAACTGGTTATATATTTCTCTTCTATTTGCAATATTCTTTATTTTTTAATGTATTCTTGGCATCACAATCGTAATGTTGACAATATGAAATCTCGAAACGTTTGATCCTGTGACGGGAAGGCTAGTGAGATTGTTTCACAATTTTAACATACATAAACTTTTACAGCAGTACACTTTGTATATGTAAAATCTATTATATATATAAAATTTATTGTATATGTAAAATCTATTATATATATAAAATTTATTGTATATGTAAAATCTATTATATATATAAAATTTATTGTATATGTAAAATCTATTATATATATAAAATTTATTGTATATGTAAAATCTATTATATATATAAAATTTATTGTATATGTAAAATCTATTATATATATAAAATTTATTGTATATGTAAAATCTATTATATATATAAAATTTATTGTATATGTAAAATCTATTATATATATACAATTTATTGTATATGTAAAATCTATTATATATATACAATTTATTGTATATGTAAAATCGATTGTATATGTAAAATCCGCTGTATATGCAAAATTGCCAACACCAACGAAGATGATAACCTAAACAATCTCCTGCGTGAACCTAGTTTTGCAGATAATCAAGCAACAATATCAACTTCAGAAGAACAACTATAACAACATATAAATAAACCTCACACAATATGCAGGGACTCTAACATGAAGGTAAACACAGAAAACCCTGAGGTAATGCCAATCGCAAAAACAGAAAGAAACACTACTACTTGCAACGATGATCAACAACTTAAACAGGTGAAATAATTTACTTAGTTTATAAGCATCATTTCTTCAAATGGGAAAAAACAACAAACAAATCAAACACAGATGCAAGATAGCATATCAAACATTATAGCTGATGTCTCCTATTTCAAAAACAAACATGAGAACGTAAAAACCAAAATTGCATTATATAAACAATCATCATACCATCACTATACTACCAATGTCAAGCGTGGACACACACACAAAATGAATTTATCTATCATTAGTGGTCTTATCTATAAAGTGCATTTATCTATCTATATAGCTTCTCTGGTTACTTTGTTTTTCATAAAACCGAATTGCTCTTCACCGACCTCAGTGACTATTCTGTTTTTACTCTTTCATTTATTTTAGTTATATGACTCATTAAACGTATTGTTCTATATTCTGTACAGTTCACAGCCCTAGGCTTCTTTGGTAGCGGTATGAATATTGATGATGTCAGGTCTTTAGGTATGTGGCCTGTTTCATATATGTCATTGGAAAGTTCCGTGATAGTTTCCACACTAAGTTCATTTAGAGTTTTTATTATGTCTGATGCTATCTTGTGTGAGCCTGCGGCCTTTCCACATTTTATTGATTTTATTGCTTTTTCTACTTCTGCTTTCAGTATTGCTGGTCCATCATTCATTCATTCATTCATTGGTACCCTGCCTTCCGGCGTATACGATCATGTCTCTCCACATTCCTCTGTTTGTTATACATTTAAATATAGTTTCTGATGATTCTGTATCATGGTCCATCATTGTTGTGTATTTAAGTTTTTTGTTCCGTTTGTCATTAAATAGTTCTTTCGGTTCCATGACAAAATATCCCCAAGATAAATATCCTCATACAAAATATACCCAGTCAAAATATCCCAAAACAAAATGACAAAATATTAACAAGGCAAAGACAAAATATTCCCATTACAAAATGTTTCCAGGACAAAATATTCCCAGGACAAACTATCCCAAGACAAAATATCCATAGACAAAATATTCCCAGGACAAAATATTCCCAGACAATATTCACCGGACAAAATATTTCCAGACAAAATATACCGGACAAAATATTCCAGACAAAATATTCCCAGACAATATACAGCGGACAAAATATTCCAGACACAATATTTCCAGAAAAATACACCAGACAAAATATACCGGACAAAATATTTCAGACAAAATATTCCCAGACAATATACACAAAATATTCCAGACAAAATATTTCCAGACAAAATATTTCAGACAAAATATTCCCAGACAATATACACAAAATATTCCAGACAAAATATTTCAGACAAAATATTCCCAGACAATATACACAAAATATTTCAGACAAAATATTCCCAGACAATATACACAAAATATTCCAGACAAAATATTTCCAGACAAAATATTTCCAGACAAAATATTTCAGACAAAATATTCCCAGGATATTTGCAGACATCTGCGAAATGGATTGAATGATGAACACATTGACGAATATAGAAACACAGTCGACGGCAGTCTCTTTCTGCGTGTGAATGAGCCAGATTTCTTTCTATTTGCTGCACAGGAAGAAGTGTATTTTCTTTTTCATAGCGGGCATTGGTTTGCTGATGGGACATTCCGAGTCAACCCAGAGGGATTCGATCGACCGTATATGATCCATGCCTTTGAGAATGGTCAAACAATCCCATGTGAGTATGCATTAATGTCTGTCGTAGTGAAGCAATGTACCGCCGCCTGCTTCAGCATATCATAGAACTGGGAAATAACGGAAATGCAGCTTCATCTTCAATAGTTACTGATTTCAAATTAGCTGCAATTAAAGCTTTTGAAACTGTATTTCCACGAGCTCAAGTTTCAGGATGTTATTTTCACTTTAGACATAACGTTTCGCGAAAACAACAACAATCTGGGGGTAAAACGATATTGTACATCTTTGATGAAAATTATTCAAAGTCAAACAACTGATGACTTTGGCATTCCTACCAGAAACTGATATCACTACTGATTTCGAATAACTCCCCAATATTGATAATTTCTCAGACCTGGATATTCTCATGGATTACTTCGAAGAATTTTACAATCTTTAGGATTCGTCTTGGTCGCAGTTCGCAGATTCGATTTCCAGTGAGTCTTTGGGGTCAACACAATCATGTCGTGAATAAACTGTCAAGAAGTAACAACGCTGTTGAAGGTTGGCACAATGCATTTAATTCAATGGTGAAAGTATCTCATCCAACAGCAGCAAGACTTGCCGGAGATAACAGCAACAACAACATACATTTGAACTGTTCAGAAGTCAGACTGCCACTGGTCAATCAACATTAATGTCGTGTAGTTAACCCAATCAATGAACTTAATTTCATGTCTATCATTTATGAGACAATTCATATCATTTGAGGACTTTATTATAATTATTTACTAGTTATATTTTTCATTCATGTTTATTACAGATTGTATGAAATATGTTATATATTACCTATGTATTTAGTCTTGGGGATATTTTGTCCAGTATATTTTGTCTGGGAATATTTTGTTGATACCGTTCTGTCAAATAATCTGCCGATCTTGTAAGTACTTCTGTTTTATCAAATGTAATTTTCCGTTTTTAATCTTTAATGCAGCCACTCTTTTTTGTAGGATTTTTCTTATTTATGATCTGCCTTATCTTCTTATGCATTATTTTTGTCTTCAGTTGTACTGACATTCTTCTATTTCACTGCATTTTTGTTTCTAGCCATTGTTTTTTTCGCTTTTCTGCACATGTTACGTATCACATTGTCTATAATTGACTATTTCAGGGTATTTTTAACTTTCTTTCTGACATTTTCTATAAAATTTCATCTGTCATCAATGTTTGTTTGTTCTTGGCTTTTCTTATTGGTAAATTTTCATTTGATGTTTGAATACTTTTCATCAGGCTGTCCACTTTATTGTATATTTTCTCTTCTGAAATTTTTCCCTTTATAATGCTCCGTGCAGTCTATCATTAGTTCATATCTATTCCTTACATCTACAAGGTATTTTTGTTGTATGTCTGGTTGTTTTAGTGCTGATGTGTCTATCTGAGGATCTTGATTTATTCTGTTCTATTTAAAAAAAAAAAATTTGACATGTATTTGCACAACACTGGATTATGGTCAGAGTTGATAACTGCTCATGGGTATGTTTTTGTGTTCTTGACACTATTTAAATCTGTATTTAATCATAAAATAATCTATTTGGTACCTCTTTCTGTCTTTAGGACTTGTCCATGTATGTAATCTTCTATTTTCATATTCAAAGAATGTATTACACATGTGCTGCATGTTATTCTCGTCACAGAACTGTATAAGGCTTTCTCATCTGTCATTTTTCTGTCCGAAGTCCAAATTGCCCTACAATGTTCTTGTGTTTCCCCTATATCCCCTACATCCTGTATTTCCCCTTTCCCTATTTTTGCATTCATGTCTCCGATCTTCTTCTTCTTCTTTCTGTCCTCATGTACCTTTCGGTGTTGAGGGGAGAGTGAGTGTACGGTCTTTTGCCCTTCTATTTGCCTCCTCTGCTGTTATATTTCCGAGTGTCTCTAATACACTATCTATCCACCTTTTACGAGGGCGTCCAATAGGTCTCCTGTTTTCGTATCGTTTGTTAAGTGTTTTTTGGATAATACTTTGCTCTTTCTGTCTGGTTATGTGGCCGTACCATTTAACTTGTTGTTTCTGTATGTATTCTATTGTTGGCTTGATCCCTAATTGTTTCCTTAGTGCTTCATTCCTGATTTTGTCTCTCAAGCTAACTCCAATCATACGTCTCACACATTTCATTTCAGTGGTGTTAATCTTATGTATTGTTCTAGGATCTAATGTCCAAGTTTGACACTGATAACACAATGTTGGTAAGAAAATGGTGTTGAAAAGCGCTTTCTTTGTTTCTAGTGTAATATCTTTATTTCTTAAAATAAATGTCTCCGATGACTATTCGAATGTCTGCTGATTTCACTGGCTTGAGTATTTGTTGTAGATCTTCGTTGTATTAAATGTATCTACATATTAATTTAAAAACACACATAATGTTACAAAAATCATATATCATCTTTTCGCCGCGGACAGATGTGTCGGATCATTGGCGGAAATATAACGGCGACACAATGCATTTCCATTCTCTGGACTACATCCTTCTGGAAATCTAATAGGACCATGGTCCTGCTACAAAGGATATCCAGTGGGTGTATGAGAATGAACGATGAAGAAGAAGAAGGAGATATATCATCTTGAAAGTTTCATGGATCCATCGAAAAAACATCTTTCTTTAAAGGGAAATAACCATTACAGAGGTGAACAAAAATGACCAAGATATTTGAGTAGAATTGGTTTGCTGAAGAAACAAAAAAATACACCGTGTAATATAGGGTTAAGAAGTGATAAGAACATTTACCTTGAAAGATGGTTGGAAAGAAAACAACATCATAACAAAAAAGTTATCTTTTGGTAATATAAAGAGACAACAGTAATTTTTACATACACATTAGAAATGGAAGGTAGAGTTGCTGATAACAGGATTAAGGGCCACCCAAGACGCCGATGGACAATATATTTTTCAGTTTAGATGTGTCCTTGGCTATAGAAGATCTTATCACCATTATCATCAACTGCCGTCTCCGCTACGAAGGTAGGCTGCACAGGACCTCCAGCATCATGTCTCGTATTTTGGTGGTGCACTCTGCTAGACTGTAACCTGTCATTTCGTGATGTTACTCTCCCACTTGTATCTCTGCCTATTTCTTACTCGCCTCCCGCCAACTCTACCCTCAAATAAGGTCTTCAACAAGGTGTCATGTCTTTTATTATATCCACAATATTTGGCTTTCTTTTTATTTCCTTTAATAGTTTTAAAAAAATACAAAATATTATCAGAAACTCTCTGTTTGTTTTCTTCTCTGTCATGAAGTTCTCCCTACTCTTTTATACAATAGCAGGGAATATAGAAACGTCCAGAATCTTGCACTTTTCAGAGCTCTCATGTCTATCTATCCATCGATCCACCCATCCGTCCATCCATCCATCCATCCATCCATCCATATCCTATCATATCCATCGATCGATCCATCCATCCATCCATCAATCTGTCTATCTAGTTAGCTCAATCTGGCTGTTCGCAGTCAGTTTTATTGATGTCCCCGAGGCTCGAATCCCCACTCCTTTCACTACATATGCTTCAAAGATTTATTACTCTTATGGAAACTTGTAACAATTACAATTTTTTGAGCAGTTTACCAAATTTATATAATCGACATTTTATTACCACAAAAATTTCCCCGAAATCAATTTGACAGCACCATTAATCAATGTATTCATATATCCATATGTGGAAATAATTACAAGCCTGTCTGATTGATGTTGCCAGCACTGATGTAATATTATCTGCATGCAGACGTTATGAATATATTTCCTAGTTTTGTTTGTGTAAGTTTGCGCAAGATATCTGATAGGTTAGAATATTCGAGAAAACTTGATTTATTTACCACTCTTGGACTTTAAAGAACAAAACAGTATGATGGAAGGGAAAGAAACAATATGAGCTAGATAATGTTGTATGAATAAAAGAAATGTAATAATGTTCATGTGTTGTGCCGGTTGGTGTATACCAGGCCCGGGGTTTGGCTCGGCTCGCAGAATAAAACCGGGGATGAACTAAGTATAAATAAATTTAAGATCTATTTCTTTAGCACATAAGTTTATACTAAGTGAATCATAAAAATAACGTCCACAATAACTGTCTTATTGTGGTTGGATAAATACAAAACGTCGACTTCATGGTAACACGATATTGAAATTCAAGTATAGACGACATATGACCTAGCAGCTTGCATCAAAATAGGTACACGTACAGAATTGTTAGAGACATCACGACAAAAATAACTAACACTTGTAATCGGTAAATGTTAAAAGCGCGTATAACTCACTCATTAATAGCAGATGTTAGGAATTGGCTACTCAGTATCACTGTCATCACGGGCGAGATGTGACGCAGACACAGCTAACATCACAAGCCTCACCGAAGAGACGCCGCTGCAGTCATCAAATTATGAGTCAGTTGATTAAATGTTTGAGAAAATATTGCAGGACATTTTTTTATGTGATTTATATCTATCTATAAACTCGTAACCGGCCAGGGTCGTGGGGGTATCATATTGGATGCATCAACACAGAGTCTTCCATCGATTTCTATCTTCAGCGATACGGACGAGTGAGGACAAATCTTGTCGTGTCCAGTCCTTGATGTTGTCTCAAGGTCCTACTAGATATCTAGCAGGATTTAGTCCAGAGAATGGAAATGTTTTGTGTTGCTATTTTATTTGCGCAAATGACCCTATAAATTAGTCTTCAGCATTGTCCATGCTTTTAATTGTCCTCCTTTGCTTCTTCCACATTCTAGCGTTCCTTGAAGTAGTGTTTTTGACAAAAAATAATGTCGGCATACATGTCCAAACTATGCAAAAGTTTTCGTCTTTTCACTACTATATTACACATTTTTTTTGGAAAATTGTATGTGGCCCAGAGATGATGTTTTACATTTTATAGATTCCCTTGGAACAAACAAAAAATATTCCACGTGACTGGCGTAGGCGAACATTCTATAACCACAACATTCTATCAGCAGTATTGCATTTTAGCTCCACGATTGACGCTCTTCCAAACAAGATGCTAAACTATCCAATACTTTCTAACAAGCCAAGATGGCACTCTATCCTGTACTTTCTACAGAGCCAAGATGGCAAACTATCCAGTACTTTCTGCCAAGATGGCAAACTATCCAGTACTTTCTGCCAAGATGGCAAACTATCCAGTACTTTCTGCCAAGATGGCAAACTATCCAGTACTTTCTGCCGAGATGGCAAACTATCCAGTACTTTATATCTTTTAACGCAATCTTTGACTTCAAAATCTTCAATAGCTGAGAGTTGTATGGTTTGGTTATGTACGAGAACATGACTCCTTCTAAAAACAATAATGCAGGAAATTGTCGAAGATGAAAGAAGCAGAGAAAGACAAATAAAAGCGTGGACAAATACCACCAAAGACTGGATGGATAAGGCAAGAGCTTTCCTCACTCGTCCGCATTTATGAAGATATAAATTGCTGGAGGACTCTTTATGTTGATGCATCCAATGTTACGCATAGGACCCTGACGTGTTACGTGTTTACAGACGGACATATAGCTGGGAGTAATATTGAGGATAAGAACTCAATTCCGTGTAAATAATCCCATCATTCCAAACCGTTCTTATTTATCGGTGATGGATGTTCTGAATTCATCACCATTCTGGGCGAATTGACCTGTCGTAGAAATGATGCTTAGATAATCTGTCTTCTGTCGCCTAGTGGAGAATGAAAATTCACTAGATGAAAGAGTCTTACAGAGACTGTAGGAATATGGGACAAGTAGAGAAGGTTGAGGGAGGGACCGAATTAGACTTATGAAAAATCAGCGCGCAACAGAAACGATAAGCATACGTAATCTTCACTGTCTGCTTAAAAAGACTGAGCACCTATATGTCTTCCCGGAGTGCAATGACGTCAGTTACTAAATAATTGAAAATGTAAATCAAGTTCAGGATTAACACGCTATTCATTGTACGAAGGAAATAAAAGTGTGATCGCACGTAATTCCTAAAGATGATCCATCTATCTAATCTAATCTAATCTAATCTAATCTAATCTAATCTAATCTAATCTAATCTAATCTAATCTAATCTAATCTAATCTAATCTAATCTAATCTAATCTAAATCTAGTCTAATCTAGTCTAGTCTAGCCTAGCCTAGTCTAGTCTATAGTCTAGTCTATAGTCTAGTCTAGTCCAGTAAGTCCAGTCTTGTCCTATCCTATCCTATCCTACCTTATCTCATCTCATCTCATCTCATCTCATCTCATCTCATCTCATCTCATCTCATCTCATCTTATCTTATCTTATCTTATCTTATCTTATCTTATCTATTATCTCTATTGTCTTTTCTCTGTTTGTGCTGTAAAGCGTAGGATTAAATGACGGGCTATTTCGCGTGTTGTCACTTGATATGCAGTAATATTGTGAAATCTCAGAACATTAGTAACTCCTTCAATCCATCTTCCTCTTGGTATTCCTCTGCCTTGTAAAAACAATAGATCTGAAATATCTTTCATACAACTCAGGAAATATTACAACTGAGATTGTCATGACATGGGGAGTAATGAAATAAGATTATCATTGACTGGAACTAATGCCCGGAGAAAGTTCCGTGAAATCTATAATAAATGTCGATTAAATTTCACTCAATACCTCTTCCGCATCGCTGGAAACTGGAGATATTTCATTAGTTCCTAGTCTCAAATTCTTGAAAGTTGAGCATACGATTTATTTTAAAGAATCTTCATTTGTTTGATCAATCGCTTGAAAAAGTTGCAAGAAAAGTTTGATTCAATCTAGCTAGCTATAGCCATTACATGAGAATAAACAGACATATCGAGAATTATTTAAAAAATGTGGACACTGACATTTTCTCTTGGTTAACGAATGTATGTCTCTTCTGTAGCATAAGGGTTAGTAAAACAAATATGAAAGTATAACATGCGATAACTTGTTATGGGCACACCTTGAAATAATTGCAGTTCACGTATTCCTGGCAAAGTTATTTATTGTTTGTGGTACCATAAATTGTATTAATGGTTCTTCTTTCCATGGTCCATGCCTTGTTGTCACTGATTATCTACTGTTAATCATTTCCAATACAGTTGTTCTTTCATGCCACACTATCAGGTAGTCAAACATCGCCTCTGATGGTTATCCCTTACCCTCTTTCTCTTCAACTTACCTGCTGTTACAATGTTTTCCACCTGTCCTCTTCTCATGTAACCACAAAATGTAGACCGCCTCTTTTGTGGTTTTGGATAAGCAGCTCTCTTTTTCAATTAACTTCTTTCAAAATATCTTCATTACACTTTTTATTTGTATTTTATCATTCTTATCATTCTCTAATAGAAATGCCTAACTCCAAGTCCAGATTAGTAAATTATTTTATTCATAGAGTCGGCATGGTTTTCCGTTTCAATAAAGGTCTAGACAATCTTTTTGGGTAGGCGAACCGGTTGAAACATTTTTATGGTTAATATAGGGCTAAATATTTTATGATTTAAAAAAGTTCGTTAGAATTCGAAGTAATGTTTTCCATATACGGGACAAGCGTGCATTTAGACAATCTTGTCGGGACAGAAAAATGGTATTTTGACCACCAAACCATCCGACCAGCCAACCTTTCACATACCCTCCCATCCAACTAACCAACCAACAAACCACCTTAACAGCCAACCACCCAATCAATAAAATACCTTACCAACCAACCTATCATTCAACCAATCAACCCACAAATACATTTAGCCAACTAACCGACCAATCAATCAACCAACGAATCAACCACTCACCAACCCAAACAACCACAACTATGTTTCATGATTAGTGATTATCCGAAGCGACGGCGGTACAATCTGTGAATCCCCGGGGAACACTTTGGAAATCCCCATAGGAGTTCCATCTCTTTCAGCAGATGGTGGAGAGTACGCATGCTGGTAGATACCGTGGAACGTTTATTGTATATATTCCTAGTCCTACCCCCTTTTCTACTATATCCTCGAACAGTTCTAATCTCCTTCAATGTGTATTGAATGTGTATTGAGGTTTATCTCCTTCAATGTGTATTGAATGTGTATTGAGGTTTATCTCCTTCAATGTATATTGAATGTGTATTGAGGTTTATCTCCTTCAATGTGTATTGAAAGCGTATTGAGGTTTATCTCCCGGAAGGAATGTTTTCCAGATAAATCATCTGTATTGTTAAGTTGAACATCTGTATTGTTAAGTTGAACATCCGAGTTGTAGGCAGATCTACTTCGCAAGAAAACTTCTGTTCATGTTTTTAACTATCTGAATGTTCATGTCTTTATCTCTACTACTACTACTACTACTACTACTACTATTACTACTACTACTACTACTAACTCCACCTCCTCCTCCTCCTACTACTACTACTACTACACTTCTACTACTACTACGACCAACGGCTCCTCCTCCTCCTACTACACTACTACTACTACTACACTACTACACTTCTTCTACTACTGCTACTACTAGTACTACTACTACACTACTACTACACTTCTACTACTACTGTTACTACCACTACTAATACTACTACTACTATTACTACTACTACTACTACTACCACTACCACTACTACTAATACTACTACTACTACTACTACTACTACTACTACTTCTGCAACTGCTACTACGACAACTACTACTACATTCACTACTACTACTACTACTACTACTAATGTTGCTGTGAATACTGCTACTATTTCTACTACATCTATCTAATGCTCCAAGTTCTACTACTACCACTACTATTACAACTATTATTACTACTAGTATTACCACTTCTACTACTACCACTACTATTACAACTATTATTACTACTAGTATTACCACTTCTACTACTACCACTACTATTACAACTATTATTACTACTAGTATTACCACTTCTACTACTACCACTACTATTACAACTATTATTACTACTAGTATTACCACTTCTACTACTACCACTACTATTACAACTATTATTACTACTAGTATTACCACTTCTACTACTACCACTACTATTACAACTATTATTACTACAAGTATTACCACTTCTACTACTACCACTACTATTACAACTATTATTACTACTAGTATTACCACTTCTACTACTACCACTACTATTACAACTATTATTACTACTAGTATTACCACTTCTACTACTACTATTACTGTTGCTACTACTACTACTACAAATCGTCCTGAAATACCTTAATTTCTGTGTATAAACGTAGCGAAATGTTGCTGAAGCCGTAACACATCTTAACTCACAACAAACCTATATATCGCAATAAAAAACTCAACCCAGTTTCTCGAGGAACAAACAACTTAGCTCATTTATTATTAACAGCAAACAATGAGACGACAGTTTAAAAAAAAACCTAAAACATGTTTACAGAATCTCATAGCAATACAGTTACATCGCTGGTTTCCTATGTTACATAAAGAAACTGGGATCTGCTTAACTATTTATAGACGATGCTGTCTACTTAAAAGAGATTGATGATTCTAATGATTAAGCACGGTTGCCACTAAATGAATATTTAAATTGTAGTTGAAGATTAGCCTAGTCAATTTCAAAATTTTCACAAGCCTCAAAGAGTATTCGGGAAAAAAATTCAGAACAGGAAAAGAAAAGGCAAACGTTAGGCTATATAATACCCAAACCTTTACCACTCGAAAATAAGATCTAATAACATCATCAAAACACAGCAGAATCAGCCTTTTTTTACGTAGTTTCAGTTATATTGCTGTGATTTCGTTGTTCACTGTTTATATACTTTGGGTCACCTGTGTCCCTCAATAGAGACATCAATAGAGCAGTGAATGAATTTAATAGATTTATACTACATGCTGCTAGTAAAATCATACCAAGGGGGTAACGTAAAAACTACAAACCCTACTGGAATGATGAACTGGAGAAGCTGCAAAATGAGATGGAAACATCTGGACAGCAGGCAGAGAACAGACCTAGCCAAGAAAATCACAACAAATATCAGCAAACAAAGGCTAAATGTCAGAGCCAAGTTACAAGCCCGACGACGCAGCTGGAAAGAAAGAAACAGGGTCGCTGAACTTAGAAAGAGACACTAGGAAAATATGGAAACTGGTAAATCAACTAAATGATGAAGGTGCAGGGAGAAATACAAGGATCACACTTTATAAAGACAGAAACAATTTTAACAGATAAATATGCAGCTGATTACTACTTTGCAGATGCATTTGCAGAAGACAACAACATCAAAGTTAGCCCAGACAAACAACAGAAGATTCGAGAGAACCAGTAAAACATTGGACAAGACGAACCTATACCTGAAGTCATAGAAGCACCAATCACAATGAAAGAACTGGAGCATGCGATATCCAAATTGAAAATTAAAACGTCATTAGAAGTGATGGAGTGTCCAATGAAGTGATTAAAAACCTGAGAACTGCAGCAAGAACAAGGCTACTGCAGATCTTCAATACAAGCTGGACCACAGGTAATATTCCGTAGGCATGGAGGGAAGCAATAATGATACGAATCCTCAAATCAGGAAAAGATGACAACACAGTCTCCAATTAACAGGCCCATCAGCCTCACAAGCTGTCTATGCAAAACAATGGAACACATTATCAATCTTAGGATGCAGTGGTACCTTGAAAATTAAAACCTTCTGGTAGCGTAGCACGCAGGCTTCAGACAGTGCTACTCTACTGAAGATCAGACAACCTACCTCTCCCAACGATTGAGCAACCCTTCATCGTATCCTTAATAATACATCCGCAGCTAAGGGGTTAATAGAAGAGCCAAGGTACAATTAGATGGTCGCAAGAGCAAGAAAGTTCTACTGCATCATAGAGTCCCACAGGAAGGAGTCCTGCAACCCGGACTTTTCTATGTTTACATCAATGAACATAGGCAAGGGCAAGGGACATAATCAAATATGTGGGGGGGGGGAGGGGGCGTATTTCCGTAGAATACCGACAAAATCCGTGTACGTGGCTAATGCACCCGTATATTTTTTTTTTTAAATACCTAGGTATGGGGTCTAAGGGTTTTATTGAGTTGAACAATCGTGAACTTCTGAGTCTCCGAGAATTTTACATGAACGACTGCAACTAGATGTTGGTTCATAGATTTTGTTTGTGCATGTACAATCTCAAGCTGTTACTTGATCTATCTTACAGAAGCACAATGATCCACTTGATTTCCACACAAAAAATGTAGTCCAGAGAACGGAAATGCGTTGTATCTTCGTTTTATTCGAACCAATGGCCCGACACATTCGACGTGGTAACTAATACATTCAGTGCTAAAGCTTTCACTGAACGATGAACATCGGTAGACATTCATGTGTTTGTGTACAAATAACCTCAATAATGATGTGCCAATATTTATATCCTCCTCCTGTCAACGACTATTATTAATACATGGACTCCCCCTGTCAACGACTATTATTAATTTAGTGACTCCCCTGTCAACTACTATTATTAATTTAGTGACTCCCCTGTCAACGACTATTATTAATTTAGTGACTCCCCCTGTTAACAACGACTATTAATACATGAACATACAGGAACTCCCCCTGTCAACGGCTGTTATTGATTTAGTGACTCCTCTGTCAACGAATATTATTAATTTAGTGACTCTCCTGTCAACGACTATTATTAATACATGGACTTCCCTGTCAACGACTATTATTAATACATGAAAACCCCCTGTCAACGACTGTTATTAATACAGCCCCTTGTGGCGTCACGGTTGATTTATTATCACGATTTCCGAGCTCTTCGGCTCCATTCGATCCCCTTTGGGCACTTTTACCACTATTCCCTCCAAATTAAGACTAACAATATTATTTTTACCTTCATTAGTAAAGTTTTTGATTGTTGTCGTCATTTCGGTTAGTCACTATTGATGTATTTAGAGTAGCCTTTGCTATTTTTGGTATGGGATTCCAGTATACAAGTAACGATCTGCGGAAGACACGGGAATAGTCGAGATGAGGAACGTGTGATAGTCATTTGGTTCTGCGAACAGGTCCTCTCTACTGCCGACGATCTTGCAAACCTACCTCCTCCTGTACATCTTGCCGCACCCTTTATTTTCAGCGACTGTCTTTAACCGGCCATCGTCCGTTCACATTTCATTGCCTCTAATTGTCCGAGGTTTGTTTTTCTCACCTTTGTCCACTCCAGCGTTCCTAAGCTGAAGAGTTAACGTATGATAACAGGCTATTTAACTTGATTCTTGATTAGAAAACTGGCCTCACAGCACGTGGGGCATTCCCATAAGTGCTCCGCCCTCTGTTCCAACAGCCATTCGACTCGATGGTGTTTTGAGTCCAATGCTGCCAAAACAGACGTCGACATCAGGGCACAACTCTGGCCCTTGCGACAGGTTTTTTTTTGTTCCGCCCACCTACGCCGTGCCCGTAACTAGTTCAAGCACAACGTCAGCCTGTCGGAACAGCATGGTAACTTTTATCGAAGGTTACGACTACGGGGCTATTTAACTGTCGCTACTTAACTTTTTTTAAACTGTAGAGTCTCTAGTCCATATTTCTTTTTCGCTGAGGACTTTCAACAGATCATCTAGCTAAGTACATTTTCATTTTATTTTATTTGTATACCATCTTATCATTTTCACTCCATCCGTCCTTTCAAGTTTTTCGTACAGTTTCCCCTCCTTTTTTACCACTTTCCTTTTCCCCTAACACCCCATATTTCCTCCTCTTATGCTGCCCCATCTTTGCATCCTCCGTCTTCTTATCGCTTCCTTCCTTCTTTCGTTCCCACCACCATCATATAATATGTGTATTTCTAAGTAAAATATGTTGACTGTGGTCTTTTGTTTATTCTGATGAAGGTTTTTTAGTCAAAATATCGGCTGTCATTGTGTCTCGTTGTTATTTCGTTGTATCGACATATATTGGTAACACTTATATCTATCTCTGTTTATTTTGATATTTGCCTTGTGTTACTCCAGCCCCCTTATTTATAGACTCGGTTTGTGAACTGATTTTGGGGCTTTCCATATTCCTGAGTTGTTAAATTTAATCAAGTCCATAACGCTGGGTTGTTCACTTTAATCCAATCCTTAATCCGAAGTTGTTATCCGTGTAGCATAGCTTGCTGTGGTATGCTGTATGGTGGTAGTCTGCTGATGTGTGCAAACCATTTGATCTGTTGTCTCTTAATATATTCCAAGATTGGGGTGGTGCTGGTTTTTTGTCGAATGTCCTCATTCTTCACTCTTAGCGATATTCATAGGATTATGCGTAAGCATGCCATTTCAGTTGTCACAAGTTTACGTTTGTCTTGTACTGTCGTTGTTCATGTTTGGTATTGGTAGCACAGCGTTTGCATAATAATAATTTCCAATAGTGTTATTTTGTTGTTTAAATCTACATTTTTGTTTCTGAAGATTGGTGTCATTGCCCTAGTAGCTTGATATGCGTTACTGCATCTATTTGTGCATTTCTTTACTGCTCTTGCTGTCTGTTATTATATTGCTTCATATGTATGTGAATTCTGTCATTTGTTTAAGTCTGTTGTTTCCAATACATATATATTGGTGTTTCTTTCAGTTCTTCCTATCTTCGGTCTTTTCTATGTTTATCTTCATGTTAAAGGTTTGGTATGTTTGATGCAATTTGTCCATTTGTCTTTGTAGTTGCTCTTATGATGATGCCACTAGTGCTTAGTCATCTGCAAATAATAGTTTGTTTAAGTTATCCTTCAGATTGCTTTCCTCCATTGTCTTTGCTACTTTGCAGATGTGATTTGTGTATGTTATGAACAATTGGGTGGATAGTACACATCCCTGTCTCACACCCGAGTGAATTTGAAAATTATCAGATGTACCTGTGTTCGTTCTTACTGAGAATTGACTATTGGCATATATGCTCTGACATAGGCTTATCAGATGTTGGGGAACTCCGTATGTATGTAGTGTTCTCCATAGTTGTGCTCTATCCACTCTTTCAAAAGCTTTCTCTTGGTCTACAAAAGCCAAATATATGTTCTATCGCTCTTTCTTAAAGCTCTTTGATGGCGAAGATTGCATCTGTACAGCTTTTATGTTTCCGAAAGCCAATTTGTCTGTTGTTGGGCCGTGGTTTAATATATGTGCGCATCCTTCTCTCAAGTATCTTGCTAAAAATTTGTCCAATGTGGCTTAATTTAATAATGAAACGCCTCTATACTTAGTGCAGTCCCCCTTTCTGCCTTTTTTCTTCCAGATGGGAACAATCACTGCTGCATTCCACTCCTGTGGTGTCTTCACAAAAGTGTCTTCCATATCACATTGAAAAGTCTGTGTAGCCACTTTATACCTGTCGCTGTTAGCATTTTAATCAGTTCTATAGGTATGCCGTGTATTCCTGATGCTTTATTGTTTGGTGCATGTTTAATTGCGTCTTCAATTTCGGATGTATGGTTGTAAGTCTTCTTGTATTGTATTTATTTTTGTAGTTACTTCTCCTTTCTTTAACAGCTGAGTGAAGTAATTTTCCCATCTTTCTGTGATTTCTCGGGGCCTATTTAGTATGTTGCCGTGTTCATCCTTGGTTATTTCTGTTGCTTCGTAAGTGTCGTTTTTACTTCTCATGTTTTGTACTTTCTTGTAGAACATGTTTGGTGCGTTGTGTCGTTTTGCTTATCCTTGTAGAACAACCCTGGATTGCTTACTTTAATCCAATCCATAACCCTGAGTTGTTACCTCTAACCCAATACTTAATCTTGGTTTGTTAACTGTAACTCAATCCATAACCCATGGTTGTTAACTTTAATACAATCCGTACCCAGGGTTGTTAACTTTAATACAATACACAACCTTGGGTTGTTAACTTTAATCCGAATCCTAAAACCTGAGAAGGAGGTTGCTAATTTCGTGTCACCTCTCACCATTGACAACCTACTTGAACCTTAAGTTATTTTACAGTTCATGGAAAAATAAGTTCACACAAGAATCGTCCCAACCCACCAAGACACAAGTCATAAAATGGCTATCTGCACTGCATTTTAACTTTGACAATGACAAATAACCTGCAGAGCATTTCTCTGCCCATTACTTTAATTACACAACAACCAAGATAGATTTTTTAATGGTCTCGCCAAGGTCTCTCAACTCTCCTAGCTTTGAAGTTAGTCCCGGTCTGATAGTTTCTACCAGCTGAAGTGATACACATCTTTCATGGCTGACCACACTTTTGTAGAATTACTCTTGCAAAACATTCATTATTTAAACTTAACGATTTTTTTGGCATTCTTCAGAATTTGGTTTAGGAGTTTTCTTGTCTCGGAACATCCATTTTCAGAACGGAAAGAAAGAAACTCCTTTAAACCTTAAACCGATTACGCGTATGTTTTTTAATCTGAATTAACTGTATTTCCAAGTTGAATTTGCCCTGAAAACAGTCCATAATTAGCAGATCATTCAAGAGCACTAAAATATAAATGCGATAGAATACACTTTCCAACAACAATATTTTTTATCAATACCAGCCTTTCCATTTTTTTTCTCAAGCCCTTCCGGTAATACGCCTCGCTTCCTGTATAAAACTCATGCATATTTTTGTATTTTCAATGGCAGCGCAACATGTTCCGGTCTACAAAGCGTGTAACTCTCCGTTTACAAATTCTGTCAAACTCGTCTTGTTTTCTGTTTTATCGCTTCATTTATCCCCCTGAATTATTGTTTACAATTACGCTATTTTGTTTAACAAATTGTCCATGTATCAATTTGCCGTTTCACGTTCGCCGATGCAGTTGTATTTCTATGCATCTCCAATTGCCTGTTATTTTGTTTTCTAGTATTATATTTATTAGTTATTGATTATGAACCGATGCTATTGCACTTCGGGCGGACACATAGGTGCGTAGTTTTCCATAGCACATTTAGAATGATGTGGATACTGATTATAGTTTCCATAACGAAATAATCATGCTATTATTATTAATGTTAGTGAGATTTTATCCATCCATACATCCATCCATCCATTCATCCACCTATTTATCATTCCGGATACAGTACATAGGGCAGAAATCAGAGCTCTTCATATCGAATGACGTAATGATATTGTGTGTAACTCTTGTATGTGACTAAGCCCCTTAGTCCTACCTTCTGTAATGATTACTCTACGAAGAGTCTCCCTCTTGGTCTTCCTCTTTTTCTACTGTCATCTGATACCCATTTTAATGCTTGCAGTGACAGTCTGTTTTCATTAATTTTAAGTATATGTCCAAAATAAGTCCAACGTTTTTTTCCTTATGTTGTATAAACATGTTGCGATTTGGTGTCTTCTCTTACTTGCTTCTTTGACTTGAATTCTTTACAACCAATATTTAAGAGTTTTCTAAGATATTTATTTTCATTACCATGTGTATACCCAAGCTAAAAAGCAATGGTGACATATTACAGCCATGTTTTACCCATGTTTTTATCTAAAATCAATCAGTTTTACTCTCAGTTTGTTCTAACACAGAATCTTGAACTTTCTTATCAAGTCTTAATTACATTTAAATATCTAGTTAGGAAGCCATATTTGGTGAGAATTTTCCAGAATGTTGGTTGCTGCTGACTATAAAATGCCTTTTCAAAATAAAAAAAGTTGATAATAAGTGGAGATTTCATTCCTATTGATTCTTCAATACTTTTTCTAAGGGCGAATATTTGATCAAAACGTTATCGTTTTGGTCTGAATCCAGCTTGTTCTTCTCTAATTTGTTTCATCTACCAGTCCCTTGAGTCTCTCTAACATCATACTACATAATATTTTTCCTGGCACTGACAACAGAGTAATTCCTCGCCAATTGTTACAATCAGATAGATCACCGCAATGTTGCCAGTTCGATATCAGTTCACACAATCTATTAACAAAAGCACGTTTTCAGAAATCTCTGTGGGATTATCCCTTGAGTTACTGAGTTACGTCATCTTGGCAATATCACGGACATCTAGATATTAGCTAGGGACAACTACATAATTTCCGCGTCATAGAAGCAGGCGTTTGTAAACAAACATTTCCGGGATTTCCTCTAATTAGTTTGTGTGAACTAAAGATGGTATATAGGACAGTAGTAATTTATTTCCTTGTTTAGTGCCATGTTGAATGTCACTGTAGTCCTTGAGTATTACATTCACCCGTGTGTTGTCGTGCCCCGAAAGGGGAACAAATAATAGCAACCCTGTTCACCGTCCATGCATTTCCTAAGAGGCGACTAAGGAGGTTATGGGATTGAGTTGGCTGTCCCATCCCATATAGGATCAACATGATCCAAATCATGCTAAAATCGGATGTGTCAGGTCGAAAGGCACAGATATCGCAGCAATGTTGTAAACCATGACACAACCGATTCCGTTTTGGACTACATCCTGCTAGTCTGCAGGAGTTTGAGAACGAACTCAGAAGAAGAAAAGTATTACCTTATTCTTCTTTGATCTTCAGTAAGCTATCAAGTTACAGTAAAAAAGTAAAGTAACCCATAGCATTTATTAATGCCGTAGGGGTGTGAGATGTTAGCGATCTCACATTTCAGAGGCTCTGCAAATGAGAGCGATAGCCGTCTCCTCTCCCTCGCAGTCTTTACTTCCCGGATTAATCCGGTACCCATTTAAGGCTGGGTCGACCTGGGAGACGTTGCGATCTGAAAACATTTCCGCCTCAGCTGGGGAATGAACCCAGGACCACTCATATGCGAAGCCAGTGCGCTAACCACTGCGCTAACGCGGCTCCCAAGTTACAGTACACATATCGCCAAGGAACTGTATAATTAGCTTCAAGTCATCAATATAACCCACCAGGATTGGAAATAGGCTGTCTCAGTAGGCCATATATTTCTCCCTCTCTGCATGACAAGAGTTGACATGCATGAATTATGCGTTTTGCGGTCTCTGCACTCAGTTCACAGTTGCACAGGTCTGTCTCGCCAATTGTGAGTTTTCAAAATATGTGACTTCTCAGTCTGTTGGAGCTAGTTCATAGTCTGAAGATAATGTGTGTTCTTTGCATGACATTTGGTGGTATGTGTCATTTGGTTCTGTAGTTGGGTGCATCTTCTTCCACTTTTTCTTAAATTTTGCTTTTATCATAATCTTACATTCATCATATGCAATATCACTTTCTATTTGTTCTAGTGATCCCCCTTTCCTTGCCAGGAGATCAGCTTTTTTATTTCCAAGTTTGCCGAAGTGACCAGAGATCCACTTCAGTAGTTTCCTTGATGGCACTGCTGAGGTGTAGTAAACACGGCATTATTTCATTTATGCTTGTTTTGTTTGTTTTTCGTTCGCTCCATTGTAACCATCACGGATATCCGTGCGATTTCCGCCGGGAGCGTGATTACGTTGTGCCACCGTTATGCGCCTTGTAGGCCTAGCACATCCGATTTCGGCATGCCTTGATAATTCGGGTGGGCTACCCTTAGCCTGTGACAGCCTCTATATCTGTCTCCAGGCACGCGTAATGGAGCCTCTTAGCCCAGACGATTTTTTGCTCTCGTCTGACTCAAACGAGGTGTTCCACTGTCTATGAACTTGCCTCGTGTAATTGGACGTGCTGTGCCTGTGCCCATTGGGTACTGAACCGTTTCTCATCCGTGAGCCTGGTTCCTTAAGGGGAAGAACTCAACAGAGAGTTGGACCCTGGCTCTTTCGCCCTCTTAGCCGAGGTGTCATTCACCGACATCGTGTACCCCTTGTCCAAGTTCGAGTCTCACACCACGCGTTTGAGAGCAAGGCGTTCTCGAGCTGAGCGTCCTTGTCCCAATAGCGCCTGAGCCCATCAGGTACTGAACCCTTTCTCTCTTCAAGTGTATTTCCGGTGTAGGAAAACCTGACAGTAGAGTTGGGCCAGGGCTAAAACGTTGTCCCTTTTGTGCCTGAGCGCATCGAGTACGGAACCCTTTCTCTTCGCGAGCATATTTCCGGTTTAGGAAGGCTCGACATTAGAGTTGGATTAGGTCTTCTTGCTTTACCAAACGAATGGGTCTGGGTCTCTGCCTGTAAGGAACACAGGTAACTAGAAGCTCGTCTCGAGCTGACGGAGCTTGTAGTTCCCCTTTCCTAGGAACTTTTCATTTTCTATTTGCAGTTCGCGCTGCCCTCTAGCGCTGTTCTGCCCTTTCATTGTTTCATTGTACTCGGTATGAAATCTATTTGTCTCTCGCCATGCATCTACCTTTACGTGCATTTTACATTGGCCGCCCCTCCAATGTTCGGACTGGACTGACTTGCTTCACTGTATGTCGACAGTGTCGCTATATGTGGTGATGCTGGTGGTGTCGGAGATATTGTCTGTCGCTTGTGCAGTCAAATCTCTTTCCATCTGCTACCTCCACATTCTCGGACACGATCCCCAAATGATTTGGCCAGAATCAGCTCGAGCTGCTGTATTTCTGTTTCCAGGGTGCACCGCGTGGAGGTACATTTGGGATCTTGGTTATCTGCTAACCCTGGGCCCGCCTAGAGCAATGCGTTCCCTTTGCACCCCATTTATGCTTGTGTTCTGTGGATCTTTTAGTTCTTGCAGCACTGACTTTGTATCAGTTAGAAAGAGTACGTGTTTTGGAAAGTAATGTATTATCATTTTTGGTTACCTCTGTTATGGCTTCCACTTCTGCTTTGAAATTTGTAAAATATCTGCCTGTGAGTGTGGATTTTTATATTTCTTTTCCATCTGGTTTTACTATATATATGTTCCTGCTCCTCCATGTGATACTGCTTCTTTCGCTGATACATTTTTATATGACGTTTTCATGTATCCTTTGGGTATACTTTCTGTATGTGGTTCTTAGGTGTCTCTTAAAGAACATATCGTGGAGTGTCTGTTTTGAAATAATGCCTGGTATACTGTCCATAATTATTGGGAAATTCTTCCTGTACCAGGTTGGGTATGTGTTAAAAGTGTTCAGTGTTACATATGCCAAATATCTCCACATTATGGTCTTCTTGATTAGAAACTAGCTTCACAGCACGCGGGACATTCCCATAAGTGCTCCGCCCTAAGCTTCACCAGCCATCCCAGTGTATGTAGATTCAGAGTCCCGGTCAGGTATTAATTGTGTGATTTTCGGGACTTTCCAAAATATTTATTTTTCCTTCTCTCACATCTGCCATACTCCCATTTCTAACATTCTCTGTATGTATATGGTCTTCACAATTTAGTAGGTTAGAACGACGCGCCATAATATACACACCAATTATAGTTTCTGCCATAAAGGATGTTCCAGGGATGGTGACTTGTTTTAAGTCGCATATTAACCGTATACAAAGTATACGTATACAGCCGACTCAATCTTGAACCGGAACCGGGAATGTGTTTAATTTACATAACTATTATCTTTTTATAAGTTTTTGAGCGCTGTATATTAAAACTTGTCAGACTGGGTAAAACATCATTGAGCCAGTTTTACCAGCATAGTTAGAAAATGTACTATCGTCGTACATACCAGTTTTATCAGAAGTTAGAAAATGTACGACTGACGTACCTTAGATTAAACTGACTTTAGATTAAATAGGACACGTGCCTTACCCAAAAACAGAATCATTATCCTATTTTATTTTTCAGTGTAAGGCTATAAAAACTGACCAATGAAAAGTGCTGGATCAACTTAATCAGTCAAGAATTGCGATGAAGACATAGGTTAGCTCACAGTTCTTACTTTATATAAAATCAATCACGCGGATATTCATCGTCTTCTTTTGCGTTAGTTCTCACACTCCTACCGATTAGAAGGATGTAGTCCGGAGAACTGAATACTTTGTCATGATTTATGACTTGAAAGTGATATCTGCGCCTTTTGGCTGACACAACCGATTTTAGAATGGCTTTTGAGTCACTTGACCATCTATAGGATTGAACAGCCACCCCTCTCCGCTCTTTAACTCTACTCCTTAGACGCCTCTTACGAAGTGCAGTCAACAGTGTAATTTCTCTTGCTCCCCTTTCCGTCAACCTCAACACACGGGCGATGCGTATATAATGTAACGGAAATTCAGAAACTTAATATTTACAACCGCCTGTTACTGTGACGTTTCAAATTCTGTATTGAAACCCCGCTTGTATTTAGATTACCCTGGAATGCCCTCGATAGGAAACGCTGTACTACTTCGAGTGTAGGTGGGAAGATGTTATAGATAAGGGACAACAAGAACACGATTTGATTACACTTTATGTGTGATAATGGTTCCTGTAACTTTCAAACAGCTACTTAATGCTCGTTATGCCTACAGTTACAGTTAAAATACTTCCCTACGCACCCGATGATCCCTCCAGTCTTAGCTCAGACGTCAGACTGTCGGCAGTAAAGACAGCTGATATAGAAAGTAAACAAGACTTCATTTGTGACGTTTCTGATTATTGTCGTGTTTTCGTTGGTCATATTTATACACATGAAGTTGCATGACGTAAAAAAGACCAATGGCAGACAAAAAGCCAAGATAGTCATATAAGGTCAATGGGCCATTAAAATAAACCAAAAAAAAACCCAACCAAACCGCGACACAATGCATTTCCGTTCTCTGGACTAAATCCTGCTGGAAATCTAGCAGGACTATTGTCCTGCTACAAGAGAGATCTAGCAGCCGGAATGTGAGAATGAACGCTGCAGAAGAAGTACAATGTCATGTTAAAAAATGAACGCTGAAGAAGAAGTACAATGTCATGTTAACAAATGAATGCTGAAGAAGTACAATGTCATGTTAACAAATGAACGCTGAAGAAGTACAATGTCATGTTAACAAATGAACGCTGAAGAAGAAGTATAATGTCATGTTAACAAATGAACGCTGAAGAAGAAGTACAATGTCATGTTAACAAATGAACGCTGAAGAAGAAGTACAATGTCATGTTAAAATGTTATGTTACAATGTCATGTTACAATGTCATGTTAAAATGTCATGTTACAATGTCATGTTAAAATGTCATGTTACAATGTCATGTTACAATGTCATGTTAAAATGTCATGTTACAACGTCATGTTAACAAATAATATTACAGAGATTGTCCATAAATGATCACAGAACAAGTGAGGGACGGGGAGGGGAAAGGGGGCTGAAAAAAATGTGACAGCTGTTGACAAAAGTTAAGGGGGTTTACATAAAACGTAACGTCAACAATGCTGTTTGTATACAGCAACATTAAGCTGTTTGTATACAGCAATATTAAACTGTTTGTATGCAGCAAAATTAAATTGTTTGTACACAGTAAACATTAAATTGTTTGCATACAGTAAACATTAAATTGTTTGTATACAGTAAACATTAAATTGTTTGTATACAGTAAACATTAAATTGTTTGCATACAGTAAACATTAAATTGTTTGTACACAGTAAACATTAAATTGTTTGTATACAGTAAACATTAAATTGTTTGTACACAGTAAACATTAAATTGTTTGTATACAGTAAACATTAAATTGTTTGTATACAGCAAAATTAACTTGTTTGTACACAGTAAACATTAAATTGTTTGTATACAGTAAACATTAAATTGTGTGAACTAGAAACATTTTTCTAAAAATGTGAAACAAATCGCGCAAGTTTTTTCCGTACTTTATCTGTTTTAATATTTTATGGAAAAAGGGGATGGAGGGGGGGGGGGTGATTTTGTTGACATAATTAAGAATTCTTGATAGATGTTCAAAATTCAAAGTTCAAAGTTCGAAATTCAAAGTTCGAAATTCAAAGGGAAAGACGTAAATAATTGCCAAAACGTGTTTAAGATAATTTAAGGACATCTCCTTTCTTACAACCGTCGACTCGATGGCAGAATGATTAGTATAACCGTCTCACAAATACAGCTCACCCGAACGTGCTCGTCTTTTGAAAACTGATCGTCCATATTGTACTGGCGATATGATTGGAAGTGTCAGAATTGGCGGTGTCTCAAAAATGAAATGTTAAAATAAAAAAAAAAAACTACAGCAAGAATGTCCACCGCGTGATAAATGAAAAATTTTAAAAACATAACAACGAAAATTTAAATATCAGTTTTACAAATAAGACGAATACACAGATTCAACGTTTCGATCGCCAAGCATTTGTCAAAATAAGGACAAAGCACAAAAGCTGGAATTAGAATAGACAAACACTACATTAAAAGAAAGTATGTAGGCATGTATGTTACTTTATGATAAATATAGGTAAGTACATTTGTGTTTTACTCTACTTTACTTCCATCTGTTTCTCCTATAGTAACATTGATTACTTTCCTTTAATGTAGTTTTTGTCTATTATAATTTCAGTTTTCATGTTTGTTCTTACCTTGACAAAGTCTTGTGATCGAAACGTTTAAACTGTGTATTTGTTCTATTTGTAAAACTGATAATTAACCTTTTTAAAAAGAATATTTTACAATTCTTCACAATTCAACAGCATTTTGCAATGTGAGTCAGTGTTTTATTATTCTTGGAACCCAACTACATTATTAGAACCACTGCGTACCAGTGTTTGGTCCTTTCCAAAATTCTAAAGTGGCAACAATAAAGAACCTACATTATATTACATTAAACTCATGAATACCGCAGTTTCATAGAGTGCCAATCTGGAAACGTAGCAAAAGTAAATCCACAAAAATTCCGTGATGTCTTTCTATTCTCAATTCATTGTTTCTTCTGCGTTCATTCTAAAACTCCCACAGATTAGCAGAATGCAGTCCGTTGAAGGAAATGCGTTGTGTCATGATGTACACCTTTGTTGCAGTATCTGAACCTTTCTACCCGAAACATAAGACTTCAGCATGACTGTTCGGTCACATTGACTCTACACGAGACGGAACAATGAACTCCACCAATCCATGTTTTCCGTATACCCCTTTTTCTTCCACCCTCAACTGTTCCCTGCAGGCTAATTGTGGAAAGAAAATTATGTTCATCACATGACCAAACCACACAATTTTGCGACGTTTCAGCACTGCCAGGTGTTCTTTTTGATCTGCAGGAACATTGAAGCACATGCACCACTGTATATAACTTTCCAAATATAACTTTCACAACTCAGAACTGAATTAAATCTTAGTTGACTTCACGCCCTAATATAACCAAGACAGATGTCTATAGTTGAAAGGGGTATTTTGTTGTTGTTAATTTTCTTGCAACCAACGATGTTTATAATGCTAAATCTTTCTCTCTCTCTCTCTCGCTCCATTTCCATACTGTTCTCTTGTGAAACATATACCTATTATCAATATCTTTACTAGGTAATAATTGCAGTAAAACTATAATCCAACAGGGAAAATTGAAACAGGGTAATGCGATGTTGCTAACCACTGGTAAAACACATAATAACAGACATAAATCGACGTTTAGACCAAAATGTCTTTATCAAGAAGACATTCACAACATAAATATGACGATTAGAAACTACCCATGCTCACCGAACAATGACAGAGCCGAATCAATCATACGTTATGATTAAAACGTCGATTTGTATGTTATTATGTGTGATACCAGTGATTTGCAAAACTTCATTACCGTGTTTCATATTTCGCCTGTAATCAATTTCCCGTTCTATGCATCTTTCCTCTCATCGGGAGACTTGAACAGCTCTTGAGATTTAGTTCTTTCTATGTATATGAAACCGATCCAGAGAAACTTCCTTATTGTACAAAAGTGTTCAAGAGCTGTCTTGCTAGTAATTTATGGGGATTGGGTGAAAAAAATAATCAATACACTGTTCGTGAAGTCAAATATGGTAGTTCATGAGTTTTCCTCTCTTTTGGAGAGGCGTGCCCTTTTCAACCAGCGGACAAAGTCCAATTAGGTTATATCAGGAAACACTACCATAAAATATTAGAGGTAACAAAGACCCCGTGTATCTATATCTCTGATTTGAAGTCAAATATACCACAGGGTTCTAGCTTTATATTAGACACCCTCTGAGCAGAAGGCCCCTTCATTAGACATTGCACTAAGCCGAAAAATACTGAAGTCTCCTTGTATGAAAGACAGTTCTGAGAAATCACCAAACTGCATATAGGAAGTAAGATAATCGATAATAAGTGAGATTGCTGCAAAACTCTCTAACATTAGTACTTACGTAAAACTCAAGGTGGATTAGCTTGACACTGAACCCACAGGCTAATAGAGTACAGGTTATGGATATGAACAAACTACAAATAAAAAATATACAAGACAGACTCAACATTATAGTCAATCTTATAGTCAGAGAAGCGATACTGCTACCAGCAATGCATGTCGTAAGAGGCAATTAAGGATTTTTTGGGTAAAATTCGTTGTTTCATCCCATAGAATATAGAGGATCAAGTGACTTAAAAGCACGGCCGAAAAATACGTTCATGTTGCAACGTTGAAATTATAGTCCATGTTTAGACATTGACACTATCATATATGTTGAAACTATCGTCCATGTTTAGACATTGACACTATCATATATGTTGAAACTATCGTCCATGTTTAGACATTGACACTATCATATATGTTGAAATTATCGTCCATGTTTAGACATTGTCACTATCGTGTAGGCTGTTATTTGTATTACTTTTCTTAATGCCCATACAGCAGGGGTTCCTTAAGTGTGCGCCACGGCGCCCTTTCGGGGGCGCCACAAAGAGTCACCAAGGGCGCCGCGGCAGCCTCGCAAAACGAAAAAAAGAAGAAAAATATAAGGTTTGCTTCATATTAAGATCATCTCTGTAAATATCTGAACGCTATTAAGGGCGGTATGGCTTTAAACAGTTTGGGAACCCCTACCATACAGTATAGTTTTATAGTCTGTGCGCTCATTAGAAAACTGATCGACGTGTTTCACGCCAAGTACTTTAGGAAGTAAGAGCAAATCGCTCGTAATTTATAGAGGTATACACCCGTGTGTTGTCTGGGCCCGAAAGGGAAGAAAAGAATAGCAACACTGTTAACCTTCCATGCATGTCGTACGAGGCGACTATGGAGGTTATGGGATGGAATTGGCTGTCCCATTCCATATAGGGCCAGTGACCAAAGCCATGCTGAAGTCGGATGTGTCAGACCGAAAGGCGCAGATATATCAGCAATACTGTAAACTATGACACAACGCATTCCGTTCTAGGGCTACATCCTGCTGATTTGCAGGAGTTTGAGAACGAAGGCAAAAGAAGAAGAAGATAGAGGTATAAACAAACAAAGGTAAGAACTATGTTCAATTTGATTGTTTTCTGTGCAAATCCCCTCCCCCAATTCCTGAATCCCCCCCCCCCACTAACTAAAGCTACCACGAACACCACTTCCGAAATTAAAAAAGTAGACGCTCAATAAATATCATGAACTCAGCAAGCATCCCTGTAAGAGCCCCAGGCTACTACAATGTAATGGGAAATATTTTAAAGATCTGCTTTTATGATCTAGACAAACTAAAAATGAGAATTATAGAATGATACATCTACTCTATATTAATGTATGACTCAGAGGCATGGACAATAAACACACATATAGAAGGCTGAATTGATGCATTTGAGATGTGGATATATGAAAGAATAACTTAATGGAAAGAAAAGAAAGAAAAAAGAGGTTCTAAGAACACTACGTATGAAAAAAAAAACTATTAAAGAGAATAGTCAAACAAATAAAATATTTTGGACATATTAAAAGATATGACACCTTGTTGAAAACATTGAAGGTAGAGTTGAGGGGAGATAAGCAATATGTAGGCAGAGATACAAGTGGTGGGTGGATTTGATTTCTTATTATTAGCCGACATCACTACACTGTGGGCAAGTCATATGCATCCGGGTGCTAATCTCCCAAAGTAAATAACGAAGTGGACGTACCCCAAATACGTACTCTTTCCCCAAATAAATAACGAAGTGTATGCATTCTCTGTCTCCCCAAATAAATAATGAAGGGAGTATGCATTCTCTGTCTCCCCAATTAAATAATGAAGGGTGTATGCGTTCTGTCTCCCCAAGTAAATAATGAAGGGTGTATGCATTCTCTGTCTCCCCAAATAAATAATGAAGGGTGTATGCATTCTCTGTCTCCCCAAGTAAATAATGAAGGGTGTATGCATTCTGTCTCCAGAAGTAAATAATGAAGGGTGTATGCATTCTATGACTCCCCAAGTAAATAATGAAGGGTATGCATTCTCTGACTCCCCAAGTAAATAATGAAGGGTGTATGCATTCTCTGTCTCCCCAATTAAATAATGAAGTGTATGCATTCTGTCTCCCCAAGTAAATAATGAAGGGTGTATGCATTCTCTGTCTCCCCAATTAAATAATGAAGTGTATGCATTATCTGTCTCCGCAAAGACCTGAATACATGAAGAAGACTGACTCTTCAAAACAATAAACAACAAAAATAAAACATATTTCGAACATGTAAAAAGACACAATGGTTTAGAAAGATTAATCATGTGGACAAAATCCAGGAAAGAGATTAAAAGGCACACCAAGACTACAATGGACACATTATATTAAATACTTCTGAATATGACACTGGAAAAGTTTGGGCATCTTGCACAGAACCGAGAGGCTTACCGATTGGCAGTAAGGACAACTTTCTGTAGAAGACATGTCACACAGATATGCAGTATTCATACTGATGGTTTTCGTGGTTCGATGGTTGTATACATTACTCACTGTGCTCTGAGATTCACAGCCCTACTGCCACACTGAATACATTACTCATTGTGCTCTGTGATTCCCAGCCCTACTGACACACTGAATACATTTGCTCCTGAGATTCCCAGCCACACTGAATACATTACTCAATGTGCTCCTGAGAATCCCAGTCCTACTGACACACTGAATACATTTGCTCCTGAGATTCTCAGCCACACTGAATACATTACTCAATGTGCTCCTGAGAATCCCAGTCCTACTGACACACTGAATACATTTGCTCCTGAGATTCTCAGCCACACTGAATACATTACTCAATGTGCTCCTGAGAATCCCAGTCCTACTGACACACTGAATACATTTGCTCCTGAGATTCTCAGCCACACTGAATACATTACTCAATGTGCTCCTGAGAATCCCAGTCCTACTGACACACTGAATACATTTGCTCCTGAGATTCCCAGCCACACTGAGACACTGAATACTTAATTCTTCCAATGGTATCAAACATACATCATCTATGACGGTGCCCATTTTCAACAGTTGTTCGCCAGGAACTGCTAAATATCTCCATTCATCATCATCATCAAGTGCCGTCTCCGCAACGAAGGTTGGCTGCAACGTATCTCCAACATCTCCTGTCTCTTGTCTTGGTGGTGCACTCTGCTAGACTGTAACCTGTCCATCGTGTAATGTTACTCTCCCACGTGTATCTCTGCCTACCTATTGCTCGCTTCCCTTTGACTTTACCCTGAAGTAAGGTCTTCAATAGGGTGTCATGTCTTTTAATGTGTCCAAAGTATTTTATTTGCCTGATCTTTATTTCTCTTAGTAGTTCTTTCTTCATATTAAGTGTCTTTAGCACCTCTTTATTTGTTTTCTTCTCTTTCCATGATGTTCTCCCTATTCTAAATATCTCCATTATACATTCTCAATTCACCGACTATATGTAAATTTGATGCAAACATACCTGCTTTCTCATTTCATTGTACGTCAACATCTCGTGGACAGTAAATCAGTTGGACAACTAAAAGGTTAGAAGAGGCGCCATAAAAACCATTTACTCATAACAACACCGACCACCATTTTGAATAATACGACCAGCCAGATTTCTCACCACGACTGTCAGATCCATCTGCATCAGCATAAGTTACATCATTTACTGATGTATCAGCTATCAATTGATTCATTTCAAGGTTTGCTATTTCACTACCTCCACTCTTCACATTTTCTGCCAAGGAGAACAGTGTCTCTATGAAAGTTTGTAATTTCAAGGTTTGGTATTTCATTTCCCCCACTCTTCACAGTGCCCATATGAAAGTTTGTAATTTCAAGGTTTGCTATTTCACTACCTCCCCTCTTTATATTTTCTGCCAAGGAGAACAATGCCTCTATTAAAGTTTGCAATTGTTTCATCAAACATTCATCATTATGCTTTTGGTAAGACCAAGACTGTCGTAACCTCCCCAATTGTACATTGGTCTGTGCCATCCAAGACATTGTCTTGCTTAAACCTTGATCCCTTTTGATCACAAGTATTATTATGCATTGGATGTTTCTGGTCTATACTGACAGGCCTGTATGCTTTGGCCTGAGTGATATAATGATGATAACGCACTGATAGCAGTCAAATCATAAATCTCATTTTCACAATAAGATTATCTCTAGTGCATCCACGATCTATACACATTCCCTCATTTTGGACATACCCAGACGCTCACACTGGAAATATTCTCACCATCACAGACCCAGCGATCCATCTCATAATCTAAGGATTGACTCCTAATTCCAGCAAAGACTTAGTTGTGGTAGAACAGTCCACTTTTTTATAAGCATTCTTCAGATCAATTTTCGCTGCAATTGTCTCATTTTTGGACTTAAAATCTCCACATATGTCATCCCCAAAAGTTGCTGTGATATCACGTATCCCTTAATCTGACCGGTACCGACCCATTGTATCAGGACCGACGAGTTCTTAAGTAAAATAAAGATATATTTGGAAGAAAGACTCTAAAGTGATAAATTATTTATCTTCATTTTTCTCTCTTATCTAAAGTGCTTGATTATTTAACTTTAATTTTATCCTCCATCTAATGTTTTTGATTGTTTCAATTTTATCCATTATCTAATGTATTTGATCAGTAATCTTCAGTTTTATCTTTTAATTAATGTGTTTAATTATTTATCTTCAATTTTATATTTTATCGTATGTATTTGATTATTATTTTAATATTATTCTTTACCAAATGTGTTTGATTACTTATCTTCAATTTTATCCTCTATAAATGTGTTTGATTACTTATCTTCAATTTTATCCTCTATAAATGTGTTTGATTACTTATCTTCAATTTTATCCTCTGTAAATGTGTTTAATTACTTATCTTCAATTTTGTCCTCTATAAATGTGTTTGATTACTTATCTTCAATTTTGTCCTCTATAAATGTGTTTGATTACTTATCTTCAATTTTGTCCTCTATAAATGTGTTTGATTACTTATCTTCAATTTTATCCTCTATAAATGTGTTTGATTACTTATCTTCAATTTTATCCTCTATAAATGTGTTTGATTACTTATCTTCAATTTTGTCCTCTATAAATGTGTTTGATTATTTATCTTCAATTTTATCCTCTATAAATGAATTTTATTATTTATCTTCAATTGTATCCTTTATCTAATGTGTTTGATTACTTATCTTCTGTTGCCTTATTTACCTTAAACGGTAAATTAGTATCTTCTCTTTCTTCATTTATGCAAAATATTTCTTCTTCTGCGTGTGATCTCAAACTCCTGCATAATAGCAGGATGCAGTCAATATAACGAAACGCTCTGTGCTGTATTACAGCTTGGCTGCGATAACCGCAAAGTGTTAAATAAACTATTTTCTATGACTCCATTTATATAAAGTGTGAAACAAAGCCGAACGATAGTAAATACACAAATTTAAGACTGAAACGAAACAAAATATGAGCTAATGTCAACGGTGAGGATCATATTACATACTTTAAAAAAAAAAGAATGTACAGTATTAATCCCACTTGTTAATTAATTCCGCACAGAGAAAAAAGACGTTTACAAACTAAAAACATGTTGTTTCAGTGAAACAATAAGCAAATGATGAAAATAGATAAAAAGAATATATTTCAGGGTTGCCATATTGGTCATATAATGGCCAAATTTCAGCCATTTTGAAATGTTACTTATCATAAAATTAATGTTATGGTCATTTAAAAAAATAATTTTGAAAAATTTGAAAATCTATTAATTTTTTGCGTAAAATTGGTTAAATTTACAATATAACATGCCTGTTCACGTCAAAGCGTAATCTTGATGGCAGAATTGCTTAGCAGACTTGAAAAAACTATTTAGTGAATTGTCTTACTAGTATAGGGTAACCATGCAGTGGATACCCTCTCACTGTGGAATACCAGGAAATGAAAAAACAGACCAACTGGCTAAGGAAGGTGCTGCCGAAGACCAAACAGATATACCAATCACCTACCATCAGAAAAAACAAATGATCAAGTCAATAAGAAAGCCACAAACACCAACACAAGATGACTATCATATTAAAACAGACTAGAACAAGTTATAATTATACGTCTCAGAACAGGACACAACCGACTCCGCAGTCACATGTATACAAAGTTCAAGATTGGCAACACAGCCATGTGTACATGTGGACAGGCAGTACAGAGTGCCAAACATATACTTCAAGAGTGTTCTGAGCATGAAACGCTGAGGCAAACATATTGGCCAGAGGAAACAACACTGGAATAAAAGCTCTATGGGACACTGTATAAACTACAAAAGTCAGTGAGTTTTATTAAAGAGACAGAATTGCAGATATAGACATGTTTCAAGTGAACCAAAGAAGAAGAAGAAGAACTGATGTAAAAACACAATTAACACAAAACAGAATGAAACCTAAATTTCTAAGATACAACAATTATAGTTATGGAAATTTATTGCTTGGCACTGAATTCTAGCTTGATCTATTATGTTTTCTGAAATTTTAGTACATCGTGTAGAAAAAAGGCAATATTTTTTGCTATATAGTATATCTAAACATTATTCCAGGACATTTCAAACTATCTGGCAACCTTGTGTAATACGGTGGATTTATATATATATATATATGTATGTATGTAGTAATTCCATGTATATTTCATGTAATAAATTATTAGTTTATGCAATCACATACGACGTGAATCACTGGTAACACACATAATAAACACATAATTTCTGGAATTTTCCAGGCCCTCAAAACCAAACCTCATCTTCTTGAATGTTTGTGTAATCAAAAACAGTTTCAGACGCTAGAAAGAACTAGACTCAATTAACTTTTTATTTCTGCAACACAGGCTAAATTGGATACACACAGACAAAACTCTATACATTGGTGTTTCAATGCACGGAATATTCGGCTTATAAATCACTAAAGATATAAATCACTAATAGTAAGTAATAACTGACGTAAAAACTGTAATCCATCAGGCGCAACTTAGCAATAAACATTAAACCCTGGTAACACACATAATAAACGTGAAACAAAATAATAACGATTTGTTAATCCCTGGTAACACACATAATAAACTTGAAACAAAATAATAACGATTTGTTAATCCCTGGTAACAAACATAATAAACTTAGAATAGGGTAATACAGATTTGTTAATCAATGGTAACACACATAATAAACTTAGAACAGGGTATATAGATTTGCTAATCACTGGTAACACAAAAAATACAAATGTAATTAAAACAAATTCAAACACGTTGGTGAGGTGAATGGTTGAAATCCTCCCGTTAATTAAATACAACATGATATTTAGCGTAAAAATAAAAATATGGTGACCACTTTTTATGCGAAATCTACAAAGAGAGTTGGTTCCCCTAAACGATAGGTCAACACGAAGCTAAACGATTTTTTTTAGGAACCACCACCTTTAGCAAAATAGTTATGTAATCCGCTGCTTAAAAAACCAATTACGCAAACGAAACGCTGATATTCGGTAGCGTATCCTATGCAGGACGTAGCCATCAACCCACTATTTTTGACTGTAGCCATTTTCTAGACAATATAAATACGTGCAGTAGTTTGCCATTGCTTTCTGATCGGTGCGGATGCACAATTTCCTGTGGTGGGGATCGAACTCTGTACTTTGGCTGGTACCACACAGCCACAGCGCCGGACAGCTGATATATACTAACCATATATAAACAAATTGGGTGTTAGACAAGGATGTGTAATGTCACGAGAGCTTTTCTCCCTGTATACAGAAAATAGTATAGAAAATTCGTAAACTCCGGTTGTACCGGTACGTCATGAGACATTTCTCGATGACAAAAGATGTTGTTCAAGGTACGGTGGAGGGTGGAAGAAGACGAGGTCCTGAGAAGAAAACGTCACCGGATAATATCAAGAACTAGGCATAGTGTGAAGGTCCCAAACTTATCTGGGTGGTAGAGAACAGGGACAAGTAGAGATATTTCAGTACTAAATATCGCAATTAGACACCCCCACGACCCATACGGATTCTATTTTATTAGTATTGTTATTAATTTTTGTTGGTAATGATCGACAATTATTACAAAAGAATGTTGTCTGACATCACATAAGGGCAACGGGTTGTTAGGTATAAACTGTCTCACAGTGATTGATATGTCAGAACTTTATTTGAGCTGAGTAAGAAACATTTACCTTTCATGCTATGTTTGTCTTTCACAACTGTGCGAGTCCGGCCGCCCAATTTAACATCTTAGTCGACCGGAAAGTGAGTATTCAGTAACTTAACTCTGAACGTTTTGACACAAATTTTTTTCTGAAACTATGGCTGATTAGCAGGAGATACTGTCCGTAGAACATACTTCGTTGTCTCAAGGTGTGCAGCTTAACAGAGATATTAGCGCTTATCGGCCCGACACGTGGCTTTTAAAAGCCTCCAGTATGGCTTTTAGTCTATTATACATATGTGATGGGACATCCAACTCTACCTAGCGGTGGGACAGCCAACTCCACCCATATGGTGGACCAGTCAACTCCACCTAGTGGTGGAACAGTCAACTTCTCATAGTGGTAGGACAGCCAACTCCACCTTGCGATGGGACAGCCACCTCCACCTTGAGATGGGACAACCAACTCCATCTAGTGATGGGACAGTCAATTCTACCTAGTGGTGGGACAGCTAACTGCACCTTGTAATGGGATAGCCAACTCCACCATGTGATGGGACAACCAACTCCACCTTGTGATGGGACAGCCACCTCCACCTTGTAATGGTTCAGCCAACTCCACCTACTGGTGGGACAGTCAATTCTACATAGTGGTGGGACAGCTAACTCCACCTTGTAATGGGACAGCCAACTCCACCTAGTTGTGGGACAGCCATCTCCACCTTGTGATGGGACAGCCATCTCCACCTTGTGATGGGACAGCCATCTCCACCTTGTGATGGGACAATCATCTCCACCCTATGATGGGACATTCAACTCCACACCAGCACCTCCTTAGTTGCCTCTAATGACATGTAAAAGTTTCACGTATTCTTATTCTGTACTTATATTTTTGGGCCCTTGCAGCGCACGAGCGAACGTTAATGTATTACTTTCCCTGTAGTCGCCATATTTGTAAAACTGAAGTTAATTAAAACATTGTTTACATTTTACGAATGTTCATTTACCGCGTGGTAGGTAATTTCACTGCAGGTTTTTCTTTCATTTTTACTATTGGCTGTCGACACAAAGTATAATCATAATGACCAATGAATCACGGGAAAATTTCAATGAATCATTTTAAAAGTCTTGACTGTGATATCTAGTTATTTAAGAAAGTCAATAGGTCTTATATTGTCCGCGGTCTAGGTATATACACGACCGTGACTTTCATATAAGAAATTAGATTGTCTGCTTGCTCATTAGAAAACAGCATTCTAAAGTGACCCATTTGACCTCTCCCGTTATTTTTGATTGGTCAATTTGTGTAAACTTTGTGTTGGCAGCTAATGAAAATCCTGAGAAAAATTAAACGAAAGCTATTTTACCAATGAGCCCACATTTCTTACATTGGTGATTTGACACGACACGGCTACGGACCATTTTTCAGCTATGCTTGTAAAAATAGGTTCAAGGACGTAGTTTCCCAGCTTGACAAGATTTTATAATCAATGCTCAGAAAACTTCTAGAGAACTAATATAACTGTATGGAAAATCCCGGTAGTGTATGTTTCAACCAACTGTTTCTATGACGTGGACAATATCGGGCGATATCCTCGTGTATCTAGAATGTCGTGGTTTACTCCAGCCTACAGATAGAACTATCAAACTAAACGAAAATAGGTACTAGTGTTACCAAAACAAGTCGATAAAACAACCTAACAAGGAGACACGGTGACAGACGACGTTTCGATTAAAAAGCTTTCATCAGGATAAACAAACGACCACAGTTACCAAATCTTACATGGAGACAACATGGTAGTGATAAGAAGAAAAAAAGAGGGAAGAGGGACAGTAGCGAGGAAGAAATGGAGGAAACAACGATGATAGCATGACAAGGGAAAAGATGGTGTGAGGGGAAGATTAAAGTGGTACGTAAGGAGTGAAAAGAGCACAGAAAAGCATTACATCTTATCTGTTTCTACTTTTTCTGTGCTCTTTTCCCTTCTTACTTACCACTTTGGTCTTTCACTCACATCATCTTTTCCCCTGTCATGTTGTCATCTTTGTTTCCCCCATCTCCCCCTAGCTGCTGCCCTTCTAACCTCTTGTTTTTTTTTCTTTTATCACTACCATGTTGTCTCTATGTAAGATGTGTTGATTGTGGTATTTTGATTGTCTTGATGGAGGCATTTTAGTCGGAAAGTCGTATGTCACTGTGTCTCGTTGTTAGGTTGTTTTATCGACTTGTTTTTGTAGAACTAATACCTATGTTTGTTTGTTTTGATATTTGCCGTGTGTTACCTCAGCCACCCATTTAATATTTTGGGTTGTCACCCGACACTGGAATTTTTATCCCTACGGATAGAACTACTAACAACATATACACCACAATCTGTTATAATAGTAAAATAGTTTTACAACGGAATGGTAGAAACACAATCTCCTAAAGAAATGTTTAAAAATTGCAACCAATAATGATCCGAATTACTGAATATCACAAAACATATACAACACTATTAAGATTTGAACTAATTTCCCGTGCAGTTCAATGTATCAGTCCAACTGTTTATAGCCACCGAACATAACCTAAAATGCTTTTAACTGGGAAAGGAACAATATAAAAAAAAAAGAAGAAAAACACACAAAGTCCACTCACTGCGTTAGGATTGTGTGGCACGAATCGCAGATCTTGCGTTATACGGAGCGATTTCCTGTAAAATCAATGCAGCGAGCAGTCTTGCTGTGTGTACGGTAGAAATAATGCGATACTCTATGTGATCTTTATTACTGTGACATTTATTTCGTTGTTACGTATTCCCCCTGCGCTTTTAATGTGACAATTAAGCTGAAAATGTAAACTAATTATTTATAGTTGCTATAGCAGAAACGAAACAAAAATTATATGTGAAATTTTCTGCACTTGAAAAAGTGCATCAACTAATAAAAGAAAGAATTATAATTTCAAGTAATTAATAATGCAATACTAGATTGCCAATGCAATCGCCAGGAAAAAGTTCACATCGTTTTCATTGACAATGTGGTGATCTAGCCATAGTCCGGTTTTGCTTCGAACCATATATAAATTATACGAACTATCACTACAATTACTTCCATTATATAGTAAAGAGTTACGAAATTACATCCTAGAATATAAATAAGAAGAGGGGTAAGGCAAGGATGCATTTGATCACCAAGCCTATTTAATATCTACACAGAGAATATCTTTAAACATATAGAAGAAATGCCAGGACTCAAGATCAATGGGAAAATAATAAACAACATTAGATATGCAGATGACACTGTTATTTTAGCAGAAAGTTAACATGAACTACAAAGACTAATAGATCAAGTCAATAAATCAAGTAAAGAACATGGACTGGATATAAATATCCAAAAAACAAAAACCATGATAATCAGCAAAGACACAGAAGAACAGGAGGTAAACATAAACATACAGGGAGAGGAACTACAACAAGTAAAACATTATCAATATCTTGGACACATAATCACAAATGATGGCAGATGTGAAACAGAAGTTAAAAGGAGAATAGGAATGGCTAAAAGTGACTTCAATGACATGAGGAAAATATTAACATCTAAACAAATTACAAACAGGTTAGAAATGAGAATTATAAAACGCTACATCTATTATATACTAATGTATGGCTCAGAAACAAGGACACTAAAAAACAATTAGAAGGCAAAATTGATGCCTTTGAGATGTGGGTATATAGAAGAATAGGGAGACCATCATGGAAAGAGAAGAAAACAAATAAAGAGGCGCTAAAGACACGTAATATGAATAAAAAATTACTAAGAGAAATAAAGATCAAGCAAATAAAATATTTTGAACACATTAAAAGACGAAAACCTTATTGAAGACCTTACTTGGGGGGCTAAGTGAAAGTGAAACGAGCAAGAGGTAGGCAGAGATACAAGTGGTAGAGTAACATCACAAGATGTACAGGAAACTGATACAGGATTTTGATACTATAATATATTTGTAAAATACTTATCTTTGTGCGCAGATTAGTGGTGATGGTGAACCAACAGCTGAAGTTACGAAATGACTCAAACGGCTGTGGTCGCTTTAAATAATTAATCACCGTTTTAAAAAGAAGGATCACCACCCGTGTTAAGATAAACTTATATAAATCTGTGGTTTTTCTCACTATTTCTATATGCTTGTGAAACCTGAACTCTAACTGTGGGTTTAAATTGAAGAATTCAGGCGTTTGAAAACTAGTCCTACCGAAGACGTATGTGTCGGGCCATTTGTACAAATAAAAGGGCGACACAAAGCATTTTTATTTTCTGGACTACATCCTGCTGGAAATCTAGTAGGACCATTGTCTTGCTACAAGAGAGATTCAGCGGTTGTTTAGGAGTGAACGCTACCGAAGACAAGACAAATAAGGAATAACAAGACAAATGCTATAGCCGTTGTGTTGGGTGTCTGTTACGGAGAACATAAGACTGATGTGTTTTGTGCATGATAGAATTAATATAGTAGCGGGTCATCATGAACCACTGTTAACAATCGTTAAACTTTTGTAAACATCGACAGTTTGGTCACGTGATGCAATATTCCTCAATGACATAAAAATGTTGAAATAAAGATAAGAAATTATATCTTTTAGTATTTAAAATAAATAAGAAATTATATATTCCAATAAGCCTATATCAAAGATAAATTATATCTTGCTGTATATCAAAGATAAATTATATCTTGCTGTATATCAAAGATAAATTATATCTTGATGTATATCAAAGATAAATTATATCTTGCTGTATATCAAAGATAAATTATATCATGCTGTATATCAAAGATAAATTATATCTTGCTGTATATCAAAGATAAATTATATCTTGCTGTATATCAAAGATAAATTATATCTTGCTGTATATCAGATAAATTATATCTTGCTGTATATCAAAGATAAATTATATCTTGCTGTATATCAGATAAATTATATCTTGCTGTATATCAAAGATAAATTATATCATGCTGTATATCAAAGATAAATTATATCTTGCTGTATATCAAAGATAAATTATATCTTGCTGTATATCAAAGATAAATTATATCATGCTGTATATCAAAGATAAATTATATCTTGCTGTATATCAAAGATAAATTATATCTTGCTGTATATCAGATAAATTATATCTTGCTGTATATCAAAGATAAATTATATCTTGCTGTATATCAAAGATACGATCTGCTAGTATATCAAAGATAGGAAATTATTTTTTTAGAACTCCCATATCAAATAAAGATAAGAAATTATATCCTCTAGTATAACAAAGATAAAAAATTATATGTTTAGGACTCCCATATCAAATAAAGATAAGAAATTATATCCTCTAGTATAACAAAGATAAGAAATTATATGTTTAGGACTCCCATATCAAATAAAGATAAGAAATTATATCCTCTAGTATATCAAACATAAGAAATTATATTTTCTAGGACTGCTACATGAAATAAAGATAATAAACTATATACTCTAGTATATCAAAGATAATAAACTATACCCTTTAGTATATTAAATAAAGAAAAGATATTATATGTTTGCTGTATATTCTTCATCGTCGTTTTTTCTTCAACTGCTTCACATTTACGGGATTTAGTGCAGAGAATGAGAAGCGCTTGTCATGGTTTATATCTTGGTATTAATGATTGCACTTTTCGGCCTGACACATCAGACTTCAGCCCGGATTTACCAGTATACTAAACAAAAGTAAGAAAATGGTAAGAAAATGGTAAGAAAAAGAGCACACAGATTTATTGTTGGAATATATCTAGATAACAGTCAAGAGATAAACAAGTGTAAAATGGAAAATGCAATTTTCTAATACCCTGTTCCATGTTAGACCTGTCAAATGAAAAAAAGATTTGATAACTCACCCTGTACATGACGTGGCGACAGCAGGAGCATGCACCCATTATCACACAGTTAAAAAATGGTAGCAATGTCAACACACAGTTACTGACAGTAATATTATCTGGCAGCCTGGCAGCAATGTCAAAACGCAGTTACTGACAGTAACATTATCTGCAGTCTGGCAGCAATGTCAATAAACAGTTGCTGACAGTACTATTATCTCGCTGCCTGGCAGCAATGTCAATAAACAGTTGCTGACAGTACTATTATCTGGCAGCCTGGCAGCAATGTCAACACACAGTTACTGACAGTACTATTATCTCGCTGCCTGGCAGCAATGTCAATAAACAGTTGCTGACAGTACTATTATCTCGCTGCCTGGCAGCAATGTCAATAAACAGTTGCTGACAGTACTATTATCTGGCAGCCTGGCAGCAATGTCAATAAACAGTTGCTGACAGTACTATTATCTGGCAGCCTGGCAGCAATGTCAACACACCGTTACTGGCATTACTATTATCTGGCAGCCGTAGAAAGTGGTCACATAAATAGACTGATCTTTACTGGTGTGGTCAATCATGTTTGTTATCACATATTCACGAGACCAACGGGAACTGAACCAGTCCGTTCTAACGGACCGAATCACCTGGCAACTAGCATAAACTGGTTTTCCCGTACTTGACTAACAGCATCGCCAAATATGTCATCACACGAGACTGATATTATTAAAGCCTATAGCCTTTTTGTAACCAGTGACCGACCTATCGACAGTATAAGACACCGGCTATGTTACCGCGCGTCACTGCGAGAGGCTACTTCAAGATTTATATTAGTTATTTTCCGTATATGTTGTGTCTCCAGCCAACAAGAAGCATGATTTTTGCCTCTAGCAGTGACGTAAAATTCCAATTGTCGAACGCAAGTTACTTTGTAAGCGATGACAAGACAAAATCAGGTATAGCATTTGTATATGAAGAACACAGATACATTGAATGCTGAAAGGTTATGCAACTATGTTGATGATCTGGAAAGACAAACGCCATGGGGTTATTTGCAGTATGGTCCATGGGACATATTTTTCTGTCCCATTCCATCCCATCCCATGGCAATTTATGCCTGTCCCATCCCATCCCATCCCATGGGATTACTATTATAATATTAATATGGAATACATTTAAAATAATATTATGAAATTTATGAAAGTTTAGGTTTAGTGTCTTCTAAATAGGACTACATATACAAAGAGACACGCAAAACGACAAAATGTATTAACTTTATGACAATTCAGTATCATTCTGACACTCTCATTTTATTAGACCATTTCTGAGTCACTCTGCTCATTCAGCACATTATCAATTTCCCGCTAATCGACTGCTTCTAATAATTCAATGGGAAATACAAATATGTGCTGTCCCATCCCATCCCATGGGACGTTTCCCATGGGAATCCCATGGGAATAACATTCCTATGGACAAGCCTGGTTATTTATACTTATACAGGGGCTTTTAAATTATAAAAAATACAAATTTAAATTTCTTAGCTCAGAAGTTCAAGCATACAATGATAATGAATTATGGATTTTTCTCCACCTCCTTTCTATAATAATAATAATAATAATAATAATAATAATAATAATAATAATAAAGACCAATGAACCGTCATGGTCGTAGGGGTGTCATACTGGAGACATCACGACCGTAGGGGTGTCATACTGGAGACAATTTGGTCGTAGGAGTGTCACGCTGGATATATCAGCACAAAAATCTCTTCAAACGTTCTCAGCCATTCAGAGGAGTGTAGAAAAACCACGCCCATACTATTTTTTTTGACGTTATTAATTCAGTATTTTTTATTTTCTCCTCTTCTCTTTCCAACCTCAATTGTTCATTGCAAAGTAATTTTAATTGCAAAGTAAATTTAAAATTGTTCCTCTAGAAAGTGATTCTTTATACCGCTGTATATATATATATATATATATATATATATATATATATATATATATATATATATATATATATATATATATATATATATATATATATATATATATATATATATATTATAAAAATATATGATACCGTTGACAGGGTATAGTTGTTGGTAATAGGGGAAGGGTCACCCAAGACGACGATGGATGAGTGACATGAATATTGAAAGAACTTGATCAATAGTACTTACGTAAAACACACGGCCCATCATCTTTAGAATGAACGCAAAGACTATTAGACTATAGGGTACGGGTATGAAATAATATACATAACAGTATAAAAAACAGTTTCAACTTTTAAACTGTGAGGTCTTTTTCAAGAAAAAAAACACAGTGAAAATAATGACACTATCACAAAAGCGTGAGACTGCAGACATTGAACAGCAAAGAAAATCCAAGGTAACATAACGTACGCATACACAAGTATTATCATTGAGAAAGGGATTTTGCTTTTAGTAGTGATGATGAAGTTATAACTAATTTCCCATGCGGTTCCAATGTATCAGTCAAACTGTAGTAACAATAATGGAACTTTCTTAACAGAAGACTTTCTTCTCTAAGCATATTATAACACTGAATATATAAAAAACGGTAGTACTACAGTGGATACTATCCCACTGTGGCATACAAGACAAATGAAGAGGCAGATATGCTGGCAAAAGATGGAGAAACACAGGAACAAAAAAGACTAAGAAATAACCAACCAAGAAAAGATGACCCTTATCAAAGCTATTAGGACAGTCGCTGACCTAAACGATACCTATCACTATATTGACAGAGCTGAGCAGGTTAGTATCTTCCGCATCAGGACACAACAAACTAAACAGCCACTTAGACTGGTTATTAATCAACACAGAATAGGAACAGTCAGTTACCACATGCTGAAGGAACAGTCAGTTACCACATGCTGAGGGAACAGTCAGTTATTACATGTTGAGGGAACAGTCAGTTACCACACGCTGAAGGAACAGTCAGTTACCACATGCTGAAGGAATAGTCAGTTACCACATGCTGAAGGAACAGTCAGCTACCACATGCTGAGGGAACAGTCAGTTATTACATGTTGAGGGAACAGTCAGTTACCACACGTTGAGGGAACAGTCAGTTACCACACGCTGAAGGAACAGTCAGTTACCACATGCTGAAGGAACAGTCAGTTACCACACGCTGAAGAAACAGTCAGTTACCACATGCTGAAGGAACAGTCAGCTACCACATGCTGAAGGAACAGTCAGTTACCACATGCTGAAGGAACAGTCAGCTACCACATGCTGAAGGAACAGTCAGTTACCACATGCTGAAGGAACAGTCAGTTACCACATGCTGAAGGAACAGTCAGCTACCACATGCTGAAGGAACAGTCAGTTACCACATGCTGAAGGAACAGTCAGTTACCACATGCTGAAGGAACAGTCATTATTAACAGACAGGTAATAATAATAATAATAATAATAATAATAATAATAATATAATAATAATATAATTATAATATAATAATAATGATAATAATAATAATAATAATAATAACCTCTCATAGTCGTAGGGCTGTCACACTGGCGACATCAGCACAAACATCTCTTTAAACATTCTCAGCCACTCGGAGGAGTGTAGATAAACCACTCACAGACCCTTCCTTGATGTTATTAAATCGCTTCTCCTTTCAACTTGAATTGTTCCTCGCAAAGATATTTTTATTTGAATTTTAATTAGAATAATTATTTTAATTTTTATTGCAAAGTAAATTTTAAATTCCTCATTCAGAAATTGATTCTTTATACGGTTTTCTGTATCGCAATCGACATCTCCAAAGACGTCCACCAACCCTAGATTAATAAATATTAAATTGGTGCATCACAAAACTGTCTACATTTGTCAACCACCCCCTCCATCTCTCCTCGTCAGCAACTGCCAAAATCAGTTCGATTCTTCCTCCCTAATTGGTGACGAAATGTACAGACATCCCCTTACATTAAACACATTTTTGTTAAAGCTACAACATCGAATATGCAGGCTCACATATTTTGCATATAAAAAGACACAATGGCTTAGAAAGATTAATCATGGAAGGAAAAGGCTCAAGAAGGATAACAAGATGCAGCCCAAGACGAGATGGGCATTTAGAGTATGGAAGACATTTTTAAATACGACACTGACAGAATCAGGGAACCTTGCCCAGAACCGAGAGGCGAGGTGAGATAGTAACTCTATAACGAACACTTCCCAAAGAAGACACTGTATGTGTGAAAACCATGTTTTATTGCTTTTTTTCTGCTTAAAAAATATGTAAGAATTGGGGGGGGGGGTTGGAAGAGAATTTGACATAAGAAATCAGGGGTGGTCTCTGAATTCTTGACAGTTGTTGACGGGTATGAGGGGGGGGGGGGTTGTAAAAATTATAAAAACAATTATTACAATTTATGCACAACCACTGGGGTGCAAAGGGTCCTATTCTGCTCTCTTGTGGACCTAGGTTTAGCAGATAACCAAGATCCTAAAGGTACCTCCTCGTGGTGCAACTTTGAAATAGAAATACAGATGCTCGTGCTGTGTTCATGGAAAACAATTTAGGGATTGTGTACGTGGATGTGGAGGCTGTAGAGGGAATAAGAACTGCATGCAAAGAGACAAGCAATATCTCCACTGCGTCAATTCATGCAGCGGCAATGTATACACACTGACACACGGCAACTCGTGCAGCTAAAAATGAAATGCATTCGAAGGCGGACATTACTGACGTCTCGAGATTGATAGATGTCATGACTATCGACCCCATCGAGGCCAGAACCTTGAAGTGGTGATGGGGCTTAGTTCAGCCATCAGAGGCTGGAAACTAAGACTGGTCGGGCACTCCCACTCGAGCAGGACCATAGTCCGGCCCAAGTAAGCAGAGTGCTGAAGACGGAGGCAACCAGCCAAAAGGCGCACAGATAATCAGGTTGCCACGCATAAAACACAATGGAAACATGTCTGCATCTAATAAACGTTATGGTGCCTGCCCTGTGGCGGACGTTCAGGCAGGGACGGTGCCGGGCCCTATACCTCGAAAGGGCCCAACCTCAGTTACTGGAAGTCCTTCTCAATTGCCCCGAGGAGCCAGGAGGCAAGGGAATAGAGCTACTAGCCAAACAAACAAACGACCAATAAAAATAATGCACTGGAATGCTGAGGGTGTCAACAGTAAAAGAGATGGATACAGCAAAAAATTGGAACTTGAAAATGTCCTCAGTGAAGAACAAGTTAATATATGCTGTATCCAAGAAACACACCTCAGCAGCGACATAGCCTTCAAAATCAGAGGCTACCAGTGCTACCGATCTGACCGAAAAGACAGGCGAAAGGGTGGAATTCTGACACTAGTTAAAAACAATATCAGCGCATGTCAGCTGGAAGTATACATGGACGGGGCAGAATACCAGATGCTCCACCTAAAAACAGACAGTGCAGAATTCCATCTCCTGAACTACTACTGCCCAAATGATAAACCATTGGCACTAGACACAATTCCAGACAAAGAGAGACTTATGGTGTGTGGTGACTTCAACAGCCACTCTCAGAGCTGGGGCTACGATCATATCGACAAGAGAGGTGAGGAACTTGAGAGCTGGCAGGATGAAAATAATCTCATTCTTATTAACCAGCCAGCTGACTCACCAACCTTCTACTCGAGAGCATGGCACACCACCTCTACACCAGACCTGGCATTCTACTCACCCGGCCTGGAATGGAACATCACACGTGTCGTTGGAAAGCAGCTTGGGGGTAGTGACCACAGGCCAGTATTTCTGGAAATTCACAATGAATATACCAAGGACAGCAGCACGCTCACTAGGTGGAACTATAAGAGGGCAGACTGGAAAATGTACCAGCATTTAACCAGTGTTCTAGCTAAGGACATGAACTTGGACAAAGACATCAATAGAGCAGTGAGTGAATTTAATAGATGTATACTACATGCTGCTAGTAAAACCATACCCAGGGGGGCACGCAAAAACTACAAACCCTACTGGAATGATGAACTGGAAAAGCTGCAAAATGAGATGGAAACATCTAGAAAGCAGGCTGAGAACAGACCTAGCCAAGAACATCACAACAAATATCAGCAAACAAAGGCTAAATTTCAAAGAGCCAAGTTACAAGCCAGACGGAACAGCTGGAAAGAAAAAACAGAGTCGCTGAACCTAGAAAGAGATACTAGGAAATTATGGAAACTTGTAAAACAACTAAATGATGAAGGTACAGGGAGAAATACCAGGATCACACTTTATAAAGATAAAAACATTTTAACAGGTAAACATGCAGCTGATTACTTTGCAGATTCCTTTGCAGAAGACAATAACGTCAAAGTCAGCCCAGACAAACAACAGGAGGTTCGAGTGAACCAGCAAAACATTGGACAAGACGAACCTATACCTGAAGTCATGGAGGCACCAATCACAATGAGAGAACTGTAGCATGCAATATCCAAGTTGAAAATGAAAAAGTCCCCTGGAGCTGATGGAGTGTCCAATGAAATGATTAGAAACCTGGGAATTGCAGCAAGAGCAAAGCTGCTGCAAATCTTTAACACAAGCTGGTCCACAGGTAATGTACCACAGGCATGGAGAGAAGCAATAATGATACCTCTCCTCAAATCAGGAAAAGATGGCAACACAGTCTCCAACTACAGGCCCATCAGCCTCACAAGCTGTCTATGCAAAACAATGGAACGCATTATCAATCTTAGGATGCAGTGGTACCTTGAAAGTGAAACCCTTCTGGTATCACAGCAAGCAGGTTTCAGACAGTGCTACTCTACTGAAGATCAGGCAACCTACCTCTCCCAAGAGATTGAGGATGCCTTCCAAGATAAGAAACTGGTACTAGCAGCATGGATAGACCTCAGGAAAGCATTTGATAAGGTCTGGAAAGAAGGGCTCCTAAAGAAATTGCGAAATTGCAGGGTTAGCTCAAGAATGTACAAATGGGTAAAAGCATACCTGCATAATAAAAGAGCCAGGGTACAATTAGATGGTCGCAAAAGCAAGAAAGTCCTACTGCGTCATGGAGTCCAGCAGGGAGGAGTCCTGTCACCCACACTTTTCTTGGTTTACATCAATGACCTAGTTGCTGAACTACCACACGGGATCAAAGTGGCAATGTATGCTGACGACCTGGTGATCTGGTGCACGGAAGAACATGCGACAGTGGCCACTAAACAAATACAAAGAGCTATCGATGCCTTAACCTTATGGGCAAATAGATGGTGTGTCAGCATTAACACAGATAAGTGCAGCACTACACTCTTTACCCTCTCACCAAAACAAAAAGCCAGTCATATCAAGATAGATGGAGAGCTCTTGAAAGAAGACAAACAACCAACATACCTCGGAGTTACTTTTGATGATAAGCTGACATGGAAGCAGCACATAAACAAAGCAACAACAAAAGCCAGGAGGAAGTTAGCTATCCTGAGAAAACTAAGTGGAACCACATGGGGAGCCAGTGGGAATATACTCAGTAAAGTTTACCAGCAAGGCATAAGACCACACCTGGAATATGGTTCAGCTGCGTGGTGTCCTGCATCAAACACCACATTACAAGATCTAGATAAAGTGCAAAACCAGGCACTTAGAATAATGTTGGGAGCAATGAAATCAACACCCATAGCAGAGATGCACAAAATGGGAAGAAAGCAAACACTTGGCGAACGCAGCGACACAAAAGTACTAATTCAAGCGGAAAAGTTTCAGTGTATGCCAAGTCATCCAATGAAGGAAAGATTCCAAAACCTTGCAATGGGGCGACTGAAAAGAAGCAGCTTTATCCATCAAGCTAAACGACTCCGTAGACAACTTACAGACCTACCTGAAGTTGACAGCCCCTTAAGGTCTGTACCAGAACAAACCCCATGGAGTGAAAGGCATGGAATGCCAATATACATTCAGACCCATGTGAAAGGAATACTAAGCGAGGACGAACAGAACAGTGTGCAGCGGAGGACAGCCACCCTCAGTTTCCTGGACGAGGAATATCCACAAGATATATGGGTCAGAGTATACACAGATGGGTCAGCACAGAATGCTGTGAGGAATGGAGGTGCAGGTGTATATATAGAATATCCACACAAGCCTAGAGATACAATCAGAACACCGACAGGAAAATTCTGCAATAATTATGATGCAGAAATCCAGGCAATTACTGTGGCAGCTAAAAAACTGCTGAACTCCAACTCTGACCTACAGCCTGTGGTATTCCTGACAGATGCAAGGTCAGTGCTTCAAGCTCTCCAGTCTGGAAAACTAACAGACTTGAAAAAACTACTTAGCGAATTGTCTTACCAGTATAGGGTAACCATGCAGTGGATACCCTCTCACTGTGGAATACCAGGAAATGAAAAAGCAGACCAACTGGCTAAGGAAGGTGCTGCCGAAGATCAACCAGATATACCAATCACCTACCATCAGAAAAAACAGATGATCAAGTCAATAAGAAAGCCACAAACACCAACACAAGATGACTATCACATTATGAACAGATCAGAACAAGTTATAATTCTACGTCTCAGAACAGGACACAACCGACTCCGCAGTCACATGTATACAAAGTTCAAGATTGGCAACACGGCCATGTGTACATGTGGACAGGCAGTACAGAGTGCCAAACATATACTTCAAGAGTGTTCTGAGCATGAAACGCTGAGGCAGACATATTGGCCAGAGGAAACAACACTGGAATCAAAGCTCTATGGGACACTGTATGAACTACAAAAGACAGTGAGTTTTATTAAGGAGACAGAATTGCAGATATAGACATGTTTCAAGTGAACGAAAGAAGAAGAAGAAAATGACTATCGAAAATCATGCGCAAGTCTCAGGTGAAGTATGGCTAACATTGAGAGAGCAGCACAGCACTAGAGGACGGCGCAACTTGCAAATAGAATGACGAAAACGTTACATGGAAGTCGGAAATAAAACGCTATTAAGCTGGAAAATAAGCCGGTTTTTCTACATATATGTGGAGACTAAGTCTTGGTGAGGGGTTCACGATGTCGGTGAACGATACCTCGGCTAAGATGGAGAAAGGGATCGGGCCCAATACGGTTTATAAGAAAGTCGAAGTTTTTTTTATATCGGAATCATGTTCACGGATGAGAAATGGATCAGTACTCAATGGGAACATGGCAACACATCAAATTACGTGAGACAAGTTCACTAGCAACGGAACACTTCGTGCGAAATAGACGTAGTCGATCCAAGTCTAAATCCCGGACTACCGTCTCCTCGGAGACTGCCACCAAGGGACATGTTTTGGTCTTTGTAAAGTTCAAAGGCACAGTGGGTGATAAACAGGCACAGTGGGTGATAAACAGGCACAGTGGGTGATAAACAGGCACAGTGGGTGATAAACAGGCACAGTGGGTGATAAACAGGCACAGTGGTTGATAAACTGCCACGGTGTAGAGTGAATACACACCCACTGCCTTGCGACAGATTGGTAGGCTCTCACAGGCTAGGGAAGCCAACCTGAATTAAAGATATGCAGAAATCGGATGTACTATGTCTACATGGCGTAAATTGATCGGTAGTACAACGTACTTCACGCTCCCTTTATGAACGTGAAACACAAATATTTTGTGAGGATTAATTGAGAGCGAACACAAACAACAACAAAAACAACATGCACAATCAGTGAAACTATCGAAAAAGATCAAACGTGTGAAATGAGATGTTTGATGAAAGATATAAATGTCACCAGAAAAATATCATAACGTGTGAAATGAGATGTTTGATGAAAGCTATAAATGTCACCAGAAAAATATCATAACGTGTGAAATGAGATGTTTGATGAAAGCTATAAATGTCACCAGAAAAATATCATAACGTGTGAAATGAAATGTTTTATGAAAACTATAAATGTTACCAGAAAAATATAACGTGTGAAATGAGATGTTTGAGGAAAGATCCATGCCAAAATGCCACCAGTAGAGAACGACTGAGAAATGAAGTTATCAGGAAAGAAATAAAAGACCATCTCATGTCAAAACTACATCGAAAGAAAGCAAACCAGGTGGTTTGACCACATCATGAGAATGGAACCGACTCAACCAGTTTTTCATGCATAAAACATCAGAAGATCTGGTTAGAGAACACAAGGAAGACCAAAAACTAGGTGTGTGCAGACAATTTAAAGAAATCATAAAGAGACATAGACTGACCATGGCAAATGCGACCCAAGTAACCAAAGACAGACACTTGAAACTCCCCCCCCCCTTTACTACACCTACGAATGCGACCCAACCAAAGACAGACAATTGAAACTCCCCCTCCACCTACCCCCTACGATGCTTAACGCCACAAGTGGACATGACAATAGAGAGAGAGAGATAGAAATAGACACCGTCAATGTTTGTCTACAACCGTCTGTTCATGTGACGTGACAATTCCCATAGGTAGGCCTTGAAGGTATATAGATACGTGATTTGAATCCATGCCAACAATTCAATCATAATAAACAATTTATCAGAACGGTATCGATACACTTTAATTCATTACTGCAACTACTACTACTACTATTCATACTCTCACGTCGAATCTGATGTAATTTATCGGTTCTTTTATTAAATAAAAAGACCATGCTAGGGGTTCTAAACCTGTGACATAAGGAGATCCCTATTGTCTGTTGTTTTTCCCTAAGTGAATGACTGTTTATATTGCCCACATTTGTCGTTAAGCATTGAATGGGAGACTCGGTTGTCGTTTCGAGGTCAGATCTATCGTGTTGGTTGCGTTGAATCCAAATCTGTTCAAGGGTGTCTCGATGTTTTATATCTACCGTTTTCTTGGTCTGCCTGTGACTCTATATATCAGGATACTCTTATGTTATATGCTCTTATTGGTATTTGGTTTGGGTTCATTCTCATATGGTGACCAACCATTTCATTTGCTGTTTTTCAATATGCTCAATACGTGATATTATCCAATCTTTTCCTAATTTCTTCGTTTCTTATTTTATCTAGTTTAGTAATAACCATTGCAGCTTTCTCAAACATTTCATTTCATATGTAACCATATAATTTTGTTGCGAGACAGTTAAAGACCATATTTGACATTGGTAGCAATGTGTTGGTGCAAAGTGTTGTTGTCACAGAATAAAATGTGTTTCTGTGCAGAGGGATGTATTGCGTCTCCGACGTCCAAGACAACAGGTTCAATTTTTTCCACAGGCATTTGAGTATCCAGACCGTTCAACGAATAATGACAACCTACTGAACGTAAACATTGCCTAGAAATATACTACAGTTAAAAATCCTGGTTCATTCCTTTTCCCCGAAAATGACAAGTTTCCATCCGTGCTCAGCCCCGAAAGAAAGAAAATAATAGCACTATGTTTTATCTTCCATGCATGTCCCAAGCGTCTACTAAGGATTTTTTTGGGAGGTGTAGTTGACTGCAACATCCCATATAGATTCAGAAGACATACTGGTCGGATGTGTCAAGCCGAAAAGTGTAGATATCGCAGCAAAGCTGTAAAACATGGCACAATGCATTCCGTTCTCTGGACTACATCATGTTAGTATTGTGAGAAAACACGCAGAAGAAGTCGAAGGACAACCCTACAGAGTTTACATAATAAAAAATTTCATTGAATGTTGCATCAGTTGAGCATTGCTCGTGGCGAAAGTCGAGCATTACTCTTGTCACTCGTTGCATCAATCGAGCATTGCTCTTGTCACTCGTTGCATCAATCGAGCATTGCTCTTATCACTCGTGACATCAATCGAGCATTGCTCTTACCACTCGTGACATCAATCGAGCATTGCTCTTATCACTCGTGACATCAATCGAGCATTGCTCTTATCACTCGTGGTATCAATCGATCATTGCTCTTATCACTCGTAGCTTTTCATGTAAACTGGGTTTCGAATTCCCTCGTCATTAGCGGTCATCATCGTGTGACATATTCTTTCCAGGATGTAGTCGTCTTTATGGACTTTCTGAGCACCTCACGTTCCTAGACGATTTGACCTGCCTCCTCAAGCGACATGTTTGAATAGTCAGATTTATCATTGGTCCATCGTCGTCTTGGGTGGGCTTCTTACTCTGCTGCCATTTGCAATGCCTTCTGCTATTAGTCTTTTCATGCCGTTATGACTCTTTAAATGACCAAAAAAGTTTAACTTTCTTGTTACGATGTTATTTAAGAGCCAGCTCTCTTCGACGTTTAATGATTGTAATACTTCTTTGTGTGTCTTTTTTGTGCTGTCATTTATCATCAGTAGTAGGCATATACACAAAAAAAAAACAAGCTTCCTTAGTCTACCCAACCTTAGTAATCGCTTACCATTTTACAATTTGGCTGGCCTGAGCTGCAAAGGGTCTCGTATTGCTCTCGTGCGGACCCAGGGTTAGCAGATAACCAAATTACTAAAAGTACCTCCTCGTGGTGCACCCTGTAAACAAAAATACAGTTGCTTTTCTGTATTCCTGGCCAACACGTTTAAGCTCGTGTTCGTGGATGTGGTGTTTGTAGATGGAATGAGAATTTCCTGCACATAGACAAGCAATATCTCTTTGACATCTACGCCAACACATCCAGTAGCACTGTCGGCACACAACGACGAAAGGGATGTGTGCATTGTGTCTAGTACAGCAGAAAAAGAAGAAACATTGGAGGGGCGGCCAATGTCAATGCCCGATATGGGTAGATAGGGATTAGATATCGACAGATCCCGATTAGACATGGATACCCTATGAGTACACATTAACCATGGAAAAGAAAGCGCGAGAGGGCAGCGCTGTGTATATGAATCGATATAGTGGCACCGGTGCCACAATTGTCCAGCATAAATACCAGCTACTGGAAATGCTGTTCATGCTCGAGAGCACGCAGAAGCCACACGTTCCATCACAATACACCCCTTTCAAAGTAGGAGTCATGACTCAGGTATTGGATACGCAAACTTGAACATGCACTTCAATGTATTTTTTAAAAAAAGCTTTGAACAGATCTAACTTGCATACAAGGCAAGCACTGGACAGATATCGGGGAGCGCATTCTTCAAATATCTGATCAAAACAGTGTTGAGACTCGGACTCTGGACGATGTGGGCAACGTAAGTGGGGGCGTGAGTCACTACTGACAAACCTAGCCTAACTCGACTGTCGCCAGATGCCCAAACAGGTCTGATACGAGAGAATTTCGTTCACTACTTAAGGGTACACTGCGAAGTTTCTTGTCCGAGATAGACGTAAGCTACCTACTTCTTTGGGTAATATATGCAATGGCGAAGAGTCAAAATACACAGGCCGCGCCTGCCGATGGATTAGAAGGCCATCACAAGCAAACAAGAGAAATGCACAGGTCAAATGCCAGACCCCTGACGTGTTTGGCAAAGCAGCACTTTGTCTATGAAGGTGTATCAACCCTGAGTCTAATTCGACTGTAGCCATTACCCAACACGGCTCATATAGAAGAAATTAGGTGTAGGACCTAGAGACACAAAGTCTGGTAATGGAATGGTGATCGTACACGAGGAATTGCTTGCTGGCTTAGAAGAGCCTCGTCGGTGCAAAGACACAATTGGTGACCCAATCCAGAATATATCAGCTCGTCTCGTGACATATACTGAGTACAAGACTTCTTAAATAGGCACTTGTTTTCAACTGAAAGCTGAAGTCTCCTTCAATAGGCACTTGTTTTCAACTGAAAGCTGAAGTCTCCTTCAATAGGCACTTGTTTTCAAATGAAAGCTGAAGTCTCCTTCAATAGGCACTTGTTTTCAACTGAAAGCTGAAGTCTCCTTCAATAGGCGCTTGTTTTTAACTGAAAGCTGAAGTCTCCTGGATATGAAATAAAACTCAGAAAAACCACCCGACTACACATAGGAAATAAAAGCTAATCGCTCGCAATTCCTGGGGTTATTGACAAACAAAAAATAAACGAACACCATTATGCCTATATTTTGGGAAGATTGATGCATGGCGCCTTCACTACTTCACTACCGCCTTCTACTCTAATCAGAGGTTTCTTATCGAGCACGTACGTGCTATGATACTGATTCAGAACTCAGATTACCTTTAATCTTTACCTGTTACCTGTTATCGCAAGTTTACAGGAGACCTGAATTTACTAGAGAAATCACATAGAACAACAATGTAGCCAGAACTTAAAATATCAACAATCAAATGAAAATGTGAGCGGCTACACTGTGATGGATGTATGAAGAGGACAATCAGAGTCCTGAGGGACTTGGCCATTTTTTTTCTTATGATATTCTACACTCATAACTCATTCAAAAAATATTGTTTACATTAATAACAGGCATCTCTTGAGTACAATTATTTCATAGTTACAAGCATCTCGCGGGTAAAAGCATTTCACCGGTATAAGGATCTCACAATCGCAAGTATCTCCCAATTACAAGCAACTCACAGCTAAAAGCATTTCATGGCTGCAAGTATCTCATAGTCACACAAAAATCGCAGCTACAAGCACCTCACAGTTACACGCAACTCGTTGCTACAAGCACCTGACAGCCACACGCAACTCACAGGCACAAGCATTTTACAGCTATATGCAACTTGAAGTTATAAGCATTTTCTATTTACAGGAACTCCCAGCTGCAAGTACCTCACAGCTACAAGTACTTCACAGCTACAAGTACCTCACAGCTACAAGTACCTCCCAGCTACAAGTACCTCGCAGCTACAAGTGTCTCACAGCTACAAGTACCTCACAGCTACAAGTACCTCGCAGCTACAAGTACCTCACAGCTACAAGTACCTCACAGCTACAAGTACCTCACAGCTACAAGTACCTCACAGCTACAAGTACCTCACAGCTACAAGTGTCTCGCAGCTACAAGTACCTTCCAGCTACAAGTACCTCACAGCTACAAGTACCTCACAGCTACAAGTGTCTCACAGCTACAAGTACCTCGCAGCTACAAGTACCTCACAGCTACAAGTACCTCACAGCTACAAGTACCTCACAGCTACAAGCATGATGAGAATCTATTCTTACATACGTTGATCTGATTGATGTGACCTGAGGGCGGGGAGTGCGGCAGCGATGGGCCCACACACGTAAATACATTTCAAAACGGGGCCACAATATTACCAATATTGAGAATCGTTGATCGATATATCGCGTTATTGCTATATAAATTTATGCCTCTCTCACACACACACTCTCTCTCTCTCTGTCACTCTCTCTCTCACTCTCATTGTAAAACAACCAGTAAACTTCCATTACTATAGCATAGCATTTATTTGTAATGTTCAATCAGGAGTGAATAGTAGCTGAACTGACAACTGGATACATTCTCTTTGTTTTAGTCAGTCCGTTGGGAGGAGCGGGAACTTTTGAGATTTATTTAGCAACTGATTTTGAAACGTTATCAATCTTTGATTATCAGTGATTTTGTGAAACATGTTGTAACAATTGAATGTGTTTCTTGAAATCTGTGACTCTGGACAGTGAAATCAAGTCAGAAACACGCTGTAACAATTGAATGTGTTACCCGAAATCTGTGACTGTGGGCAGTGAAATCAAGTTAGAAACACGCTGTAACAATTGAATGTGTTACCCGAAATCTGTGACTGTGGGCAGTGAAATCAAGTTAGAAACACGCTGTAACAATTGAATGTGTTTCTTGGAATCTGTGACTGTGGGCAGTGAAATCAAGTTAGAAACTCGTTGTAACAATTGAATGTTTTTCCCGAAATCTGTGACTGTGGGCAGTGAAATCAAGTTAGAAACACGCTGTAACAATTGAATGTGTTTCTTGAAATCTGTGACTGTGGGCAGTGAAATCAAGTTAGAAACACGCTGTAACAATTGAATGTGTTTCTTGAAATCTGTGACTGTGGGCAGTGAAATCACCTCAGATTTCTTATTGCGCAAAATAAATTTCGCCATTTTTCTCTTTTATGGATTTGTTATTTTGCTTATCTCTGCTCCTACTTATTTTTCTTTTTCTTAATCTCCTCCCTTTTCTTCCTCGTTTTCTTCCTTTTCTTCTTTGTATTCATCCTATTCTTCCTTTTCTCCTTCTTTTCTTCTTCATACTTCTTCATTTTCATAATCTCTCCCTCTTTCTCTTTTCCTTTATCCTCCTCATCGTCCTTTTCCCAATTTTCTTCTTCTTCTATCTCTTCTTCTTGTTGTTGTTCTTCTCATCTCCCTCCTCTTCTCCCTCTTCTCATTCTTGCTCCCCCTCTTCTTCTTCCTCCTCACTTTCCTCTTTCTCATCCTTTTTTCCCTCTTCTTGGCCTTCTCCTTCTTCTTCGTCTTCTTTTTTTCTTGCGGTAGTTCTCAGATTCTTCCTAGCTAGCAGGATGCAGTCCACAAATCGTAATGCCTTGTGCCATGGTTTACAGCTCAACTGCGATATCTATGCATATGAAACTGACACATCAAACTTCAGTGTGGCTTTTCGATCACTTTGACCAAAGAGATAGGACCCACATACTTCACCCTTAAATGCCCTTAGTCACTTCTTACAACACGCATGTTAAGTCACAATAATGAAACGTTTTTTAGCGCGCCTTTCAAGTGTATACAGAACTAGCGATATTGATTAAGCTCATTGATTTTTTTCAAATCTAGCAGTGTGCAATACCAAGGCTAGATACAGATAATGTTGGAGGTCCGTTGCAGCTATCCTTCAATTAGGAGATGACACTTGATGATGATGACACTGTATTTTCTTAACAATTATCTACTTTTCAACATTTATCTCTTCAAATTTTATTATAGGAAAATACTAAAAAACGAGTAGAGGATTGACTTCACAGTACTTAAGCTCCCCATAGGTATTAAACTCCTCTTAACGAAACGACACTCCTCTTACAAGAACCAATCAAAGCACGTAATTCCGTAACTTTTATATATGTAATATTATTGACCAATTTATTTGTTAAGTTTCACCGACGCACATACACATGAATCATTTTGAAGATCTTTCGTCGAAACGTTGATGCTATTACTTGTTTCATCCTCAAAATAGCTTAAAAGTGTAGAGGATTAACTTTATTGCACTTAGCTTCCTTATATATATATTCTACCCTATCAACGGATCATCGCACATCGACTGTCTAGACAACACTCACAGCACGTAACTCCGTAGATTCCAGCGATAATCCAAAGGGATTTTGGGAATACAAATTGCACTTGTAAACAGGACATCTCGACCAGATATGACCACGCGACATCCTGAGTATAAGGAACATGGCTTAACCACTATGCCTCGCAGATCCACTGCTTTATTATGTGACTATTAATCCGCGTTTGGTACCAATGTACAGACAATGTACAATATACATCAGGGTAGAACAGATTAGTGGACAATATACATAATAGTAGAACAGAATAGTGGACACTATATAATGTACATAGAGTAGAACAGAATAATGGACACTATATAATGTACATAGAGTAGAACAGAATAATGGACAATGACACATGCCGTGAATGTTGTAAGAGGTTGCTGACAAGATGCTGGATACTACTGTCCTTGAAACAACTCATATCTCTAGCACTGACACCATTCTGATGCAGACACAGATCGTTGGGCTTGTCATCTGGTACGTACGCCAGATCATCGCCTGCAAGAGATAATTCTTTATGGTGAGTTGAAGAAGGGCATACGATCTCAAGGTGGCCAAACAAAGCGCTACAATGACTCGTTCAAGACCTCACTTAAAAACTTTGAAATAGACCAAGATACATTGGAAGAACTTTCACAAAATATAACTACATAGCGCTCTACTGTCAAAAGGCGCATTATCTTGTGACAAGAAGTAAAATGCAGCAGCTAAATAACGCAGAGTAGCTTGAAAATCAAGGGTAGACCAAACACCATCTGCAGTGGTCATTCCATGCCCGAATTGCCCAAGATCATTATGGCCAGAATAAAGCTCACTGGCCATCTACGAACTTAGTTAATGACATAACTCTAACTGAATTTCAAAAGTGGATGTAATAAATGGTCATCATCATCATGTGATAGACTAACAACAACACACCATCATGATGTGATGATGAACAGCAAGAGGCTGCTGGAACCCACAACAATATATATCGCTCAGTGTCGTTCTGCTTTAATTGCTATATGCTGCCCAGCCCTGGACTGTATATACTAGGCATGGATCTGTTGATTTTGTGTGGGCTACCAGTGATTAGCAACACTTGATTACCCTGTTCTAAGTTCCATATACTAAGCATGCATGCTGCTTAATTCTTTTCAATTGCGGTGCCAGAGAAAGCTTCTTGGAGTAAGTTGGCAGGATTACATTCAAGATACGGAGATTCTTTAATAAACTAAGAGGGAAAGCATCTACAACTTGATGGTCAGGTCTCAACTTTGTTTGGCTGATCAATCGTCTACATGCCAGACGAACTACTTCCAAAGAGATTGTTCTATGATGAACTGCAGGTTGGAGTTCAAGCGGGGACCAGAAGAAACGCAATAAGGAATAACGAATACTTGAAGACATCTCTCAAGCATTGCAAGATAGTCCCAAGCTCTTGGGAAACCACAACTCTTAACCCTTCAGCCTGGATCAGTCAGTTCATAGCGAGCATTAGTAGTCTTGAACAGGGTAGAACATCATAGGCGATTCATGAGACACAAATGAAAGTAGAGATAAAACTGTTACCCTCATCTCAAGACCTACTACATTCATACTCATCTCAAGACCTACTACATTCATGCTTATCTCAAGACCTACTACATTCATGCTTATCTCAAGACCTACTACATTCATGCTTATCTCAAGACCTACTACATTCATGCTTATCTCAAGACCTACTACATTCATGCTCAACTCAAGACCTACTACATTCACGCTTATCTCAAGACCTACTACATTCATGCTTATCTCAAGACCTACTACATTCATGCTTATCTCAAGACCTACTACATTCATGCTTATCTCAAGACCTACTACATTCATGCTTATCTCAAGACCTACTACATTCATGCTTATCTCAAGACCTACTACATTCATGCTTATCTCAAGACCTACTACATTCATGCTTTATCCCCGGTGCTGATTGATGTGTATACGTTGAGAATTGCTCAATTGCAAACCCCCAATAATTATAGAGTTCTAACATACGATGATGATATCCAGACTATACAACATGGGCAGGAACAGAAGAGATATTGGGGACAATTTACAGAATGTACTAGATCAATTGTCGATATGGTGCAGAACATACAACGCTGTGATCAATCCCTCGAAAGCAAAGGTCGTCTGGTACTCCTTAAATAACGATCTGTTCAGTGACACACTGCCATCTGTTAGTTGTATGGGCTCATTCATTGAAAGAGAACAGGACTTTAAATATCTTGGGATAATCTTTGAAAGTCTCTCATTTAACAAACACGTCACAAATATGATTCAGAAGGCTAAAATAGTGATCAGTGTTATTAAGGTTATGACGACATTCGACATGCAGAAATAGGTACTTTTTTCTGCTCTACAAGGGATGGTGCTATCTGTCATAGATTATGGCTTCGGTCTACTAACACTGTCACAGACACAAGTCGATAGATTGGAAAAAGTTCAAAATGAGCCAATGTGAGGGGTACTGTGGTGTACTAGAGATACACCCATCTCTGCTATGAGAATTATGTGTGATCTTCCAACCATTAGAGTGTGACATCGGGTAGCACAAGTTAAGTCGTACCCTAAAGTGACATAATACAACCACCACCCATTACACCAACGTCTAGATAAGTCAAAGGGAAAACAAATCAAGCGTGGCAGATCATGGATGACAGAGGCTGAAGACACACTACGAAGAGTATGTGAATTGGAAGAAATATGAAAGAACTGCGGGAAACACTGAGAAGAACTCGATAATATAACTAGATAAAGAGTGTCGAAAATGGAGGGGTGTCAGGCCCCAGGTTTCATGTGCTATGGCATCTTCATTATAAAATGAAGAAAGGCGTGGTTTGTCTCAACATTTAATACTCAGAACATTCTTTATGTATCTAGACAGGAGTCTTGCATAGGTACGAATCTAGGTAGGACTCTCACCCAGGTATTAATCTAGGTAGGACTCTCACCCAGGTATTAATATAGGCAGCACTCTCACGCAGGTATTAATCTAGGTAGCACTCTCACGCAGGTATTAATCTAGGTAGCACTCTCACGCAGGTATTAATCTAGGTAGCACTCTCACGCAGGTATTAATCTAGGTAGGACTCTCACGCAGGTATTAATTTAGGTAGCACTTTCACACAAGTATTACTCTAGGTAGAACTCTCACGCAGGTATTAATCTAGGTAGCACTCTCACGCAGGTATTAATCTAGGTAGGACTCTCACGCAGGTATTAATTTAGGTAGCACTCTCACGCAGGTATTAATCTAGGTAGCACTTTCACACAAGTATTACTCTAGGTAGAACTCTCACGCAGGTATTAATCTAGGTAGCACTCTCACGCAGGTATTAATCTAGGTAGGACTCTCACGCAGGTATTAATCTAGGTAGCACTCTCACGCAGGTATTAATCTAGGTAGCACTCTCACGCAGGTATTAATCTAGGTAGCACTCTCACGCAGGTATTAATCTAGGTAGGACTCTCACGCAGGTATTAATTTAGGTAGCACTTTCACACAAGTATTACTCTAGGTAGAACTCTCACGCAGGTATTAATCTAGGTAGCACTCTCACGCAGGTATTAATCTAGGTAGGACTCTCACGCAGGTATTAATTTAGGTAGCACTCTCACGCAGGTATTAATCTAGGTAGCACTTTCACACAAGTATTACTCTAGGTAGAACTCTCACGCAGGTATTAATCTAGGTAGCACTCTCACGCAGGTATTAATCTAGGTAGGACTCTCACGCGGGTATTAATCTAGGTAGCACTCTCACGCAGGTATTAATCTAGGTAGCATTCTCACGCAGGTATTAATCTAGGTAGGACTATCACACAAGTATTAATCTAGGTAGGACTCTCATGCAGGTATTAATCTTGGTAGGACTCTCACACAAGTATTAATCTAGGTAGGACTCTCACGCAGGTATTAATCTAGGTAGTACTCTCACGCAGGTATTAATCTAGGTAGGACTCTCACGCATGTATTAATCTAGGTAGGACTCTCACGCAGGTATTAATCTAGGTAGTACTCTCACGCAGGTATTAATCTAGGTAGGACTCTCAAAATAACTGGTTTATGAGCTTTCTCTTCTTTTGTCTATCAGAACATTCAGAACATACATTCAGAACATAGAACATTTTTGAAGTATATGTTCTGTAGTCTGTGCTGTCTGTCCACATGCACACATGGTTGTCAAACCGGAGTTTTGTGTACATGTGACTATGTGATCAGTTGTGTCCTGTTCTCAGAAACAGAATTGCAATGTTGCAGATAAAAGGGTTGATTCCGTTCCAGTAATGCTGTCTCATATGTCATTAGTGAGTTATATCACAAAGGAGACTGTCTCATAAGTCTTTAATAAGCTACATCACAACGGAGACAGAATCGTACTGATTTGACTCTCCATGAAGACGTGAAGCACTTGGCTGGTATTGGTTTTCCTACATAAAGTCATACCTCAATCATCTGAACGTCCCAAACCGATCATTCATGCAACCGCGATTGCGTTGATCATTTAATGGTATAAAATCAATATTCAGTTGTACGGCTTATGAAAATATTTCCCAGTCGATGAGATATTCGTGTGTACAAAGCTAGTGTAGCCATTGAATTGAGTTTTCTCCTTTCCCATCTGTCAAACATTGAATGAAAAGAATGTCTGTCGGAGAAAAGGTTGTGCAGGTCATTCTCTCATCAACATCAGGTGCTTAGGAAATTGTTACGATTGTGATGTTTGTCGTGATGTGGTTGATAAGAGTATCATTTTTTTCTAGTAGTTTAGTAGTTTTGTCATCCGATATTTCTCTTATTTTTAATTTAGGAATTACATTTATTCGAGGGGGGGGGGGTGAGTAATCTATAAGGAGCTTTTCATTAATTTATTATCAGGAGCGAATCTAGGTAGAACTCTTGCCCAGGTAAGAGCCTAGGTAGCTCTTGCCCAGGTATGAATCTTGGCAGGACTCTCGGCCAGGTATAAATCATGGCAGGACTCTTGCCCAAGTATGAATCTTGGCAGGACTCTCGTCCAGGTATGAATCTTGGCGGACTCTCGCCCTGGTATGAATCATGGCAGGACTCTCACACAGGTATGAATCTTGGCAGGACTCTCGCCCAGGTATGAATCTTAGCAGGGCTCTCGCCGAGGGATGAATCTAGATAGGACTCTCGCCCAGGCATGCATCTAGACAGAACTCTTGCCCATGTACGAATCTAGGTATGACTCTCGTCTCAGTACGAATCTAGGTAGGACTCTCAAAATAACTGGTTTATGAGCTTCTCTTCTTTTGTCTTTCAGAAGCTTTTTAAGTCTTGTATCAGTAGTTTATCTGCAGTTTTTAAGTCTTGTTTTATATATCATTAGTTTATCTGCAGTTTTTAAGTCTTGTTTTATATATCATTAGTTTACATGTAGTTATTAAGTCTTTTTTTTAAATTTATCAATTTTTAAGACTAACGGAAATTCAACCAGGTCCGTTGCAACGGCACCGAATCACTTTGCAACTCGAGTAAAAGGGTTTTTCCGTACTTCATTGACCGCATCTCCAATAAAAGATGTGATTTTGTCATGACATTTCGGTTAGTCAATTACGAAAAACCCCGTTTACTTGAGTTGCAAAGTGATTCGGTGCCGTTAGAACGGACCTGGTTAAAATTCCGTTAGTCTCAAGAATATTTAATTTATTCTCTTGTTTCCTACTTAAATTTACTTGTAATCTATCAATAGTTTGTCTGCAGTCTTTAAGTAAGACGTGTTTATATATCAGTAGTTTTTCTGTCGTTTTGAAGTCTTGTTTTATATATCTGTAGTTTTTCTTATGTCTCTAGCTGCGTCAGGTCAACTCTCCCAGAATCGTGGACTGTTCAGAGAAACCATAAGGAAGACCTTGGTCTAGAGAGAATATGCCACGTGATGAATTTTTCATAAGTTATTTGTTTGTCTTCTTTGATCTATCAATAGTTTTCGTTTTTCTTCGTTCTGTTTTTATTCTATAACACGTTTTTTTTAAACAATTGTTTTGTTTCGTAAGTAAAGTTAAGTTACCTATAGCATTTATTAGTGCCGTAGGGGTGTGAGATGTTAGCTATCTCACATTTCAGTTGCTCTGCTATATGAGGGCGGTAGCGATCTCTCTCCCTCGCAGTCTTTACTTCCCGGATTAATCCGGTACCCAATTAAACCAGGGAGACGTTGCGATCTAAACAAATTTCCGCCTCAACTGGGGATTGAACCCAGGACCCCGCCGAAGACGGATGTGTTGGGCCATTGGCGCAAATAAAACGGCGACACAACGCATTTCCATTTTCTGGACTACATCCTGCTGGAAATCTAGCAGGACCATGATCCAGCTAGATCCAGTTGGAGTTTGAGAATGAACGCAGAAGAAGAACCCAGGACCATTCATATCCGAAGCCAGCGCTTCGTGTTTTTCTATGAATAGTTTCACTTAATTTTTTTTCTATAAATTGTTAGAGTTTGCTATTTGTAGACGAAAATTGGGTGAAAGGGGGGGGGGTAAAGGGAACAATAATGCCGCCACCTAGCATGCATGTCGCAGGAATCGATTAAGTAGATTAGACGTAGAATTGGGTAGCAGTCAATGACTATCTCACTCCTTATCATCGATGTGATGAGGTTAGATGAGCACTCATGCCAGTATTCCTGTAAGAGAAGCGACTATAGCATAAGACCATATTGCACGAAATTTATAGCAACGTTCCCTCTGGAGCATATGACTGCCCAACTGATGGTGGTGTACTTTAAGGTTACTTAGAGGCCTTGAGAAAGGCGAGCTTGAAAGTGGTTACATTTATTTTCGTGCCGTGGCATGTGGACGTTCGAGGCAATGAAAGAGCGGATCAACTGGCATCATGCGCGATTGTGGCACAGGGCGATGGGGCAATGGATCGCGCTGACGTTTTGAACTCCTTAAGAGATATAACACGCGAGAGTGAGACTAATGTGGATGATGATTCCTTTTCAATGGCTAGGATTAAAGATCAGGGATTGAAATGCGGTGTTGCTAGAGGTGAACATTTTGGAGGGCGCAGAAGAATGATGGTAAACCAGCATAGGACCGGTACTGTCAGCAGAAGTGTAATGGCGGATACACTCAAGGAGAGACCGGAGCAACTCTGGACGTGTCCAGTTTATAGTGATGATGACCCGACGACTAACTAACTGACTAAGGTTACATAGAGTTAGTTATCTGAGATTTGCACATTGTTCCGGAAAACTTTGATATCAAGAGTTATCAGAGAAACACTCTAGATCTTAATGTAATACTTCATCACCTGGTACAGGTAATGAAGATTGTGAGATTGTGAGAAGATTGTATGCTTGAGGGGCTCTATCATTACCCTCATCATAGTCACCGCGACCGCCACCATAATTCTCACGACTGTCATCATCATCACCATCACAACCATCAGCAACATCATTACAACAACCATCAGTATCATTCCTGTCACCACATCCACCGCCATCATTCTTATCCCCATGATCATCATTACATCCACCATCATCATTCTCACCGTTCCCATCATCATTCTCACCGCTCCCACCATCATTCTCACCACTCCCATCATGATTCTCACCGCTCCCATCATCATTCTCTCCACTCCCATCATCATTCTCACCGCTCCCATCATCATTCTCACCGCTCCCATCATCATTCTCACCACTCCCACCATCATTCTCACCACTCTCATCATGATTCTCACCGCTCCCATCATCATTCTCACCACTCCCACCATCATTCTCACCACTCCCATCATGATTCTCACCGCTCCCATCATGATTCTCACCGCTCCCATCATCATTTTCACCGCTCCCATCATCATTCTCACCGCTCCCATCATCATTCTCACCGCTCCCATCATCATTCTCACCACTCCCATCATCATTCTCACCGCTCCCATCATCATTCTCTCCACTCCCATCATCATTCTCACCACTCCCATCATCATTCTCACCACTCCCACCATCATTCTCACCACTCTCATCATCATTCTCACTACTCCCATTATCATTCTCACCGCTCCCATCATGATTCTCACCGCTCCCATCATGATTCTCACCGCTCCCATCATCATTCTCACCGCTCCCATCATGATTCTCACCGCTCCCATCATGATTCTCACCGCTCCCATCATGATTCTCACCGCTCCCATCATCATTCTCACCGCTCCCATTATCATTCTCACCGCTCCCATCATGATTCTCACCGCTCCCATCATGATTCTCACCGCTCCCATCATCATTCTCACCGCTCCCATCATGATTCTCACCGCTCCCATCATGATTCTCACCGCTCCCATCATGATTCTCACCGCTCCCATCATCATTCTCACCGCTCCCATTATCATTCTCACCGCTCCCATCATGATTCTCACCGCTCCCATCATCATTCTCACCGCTCCCATCATCATTCTCACCGCTCCCATTATCATTCTCACCGCTCCCATCATCATTCTCACCACTCCCATCATCATTCTCACCACTCCCACTACAACTATTTTCACCAACATCATTCTGACCACCACCACCATCATCATTTCTGTTCATGTATCATTAGCTATGCTTGTGTCCATTCTCTTCATTTCTCTATAACAGTCTGTCGCATCGTATCTTACACCCTATTTATCTAACATTTCGTTCTCTCTTTCTCCTCTCTCTCTATCTCTCTCTCTCTCTCTCACACACAAATACACTCTTTTCCCAAGATAGTTTTCTCACACTCCGCCTCACTCTAATTCTCTCTCTGCATCTAACACACACAATCTCTCTCTCAAATAGACTCTGTTCCCACGCTAGTTTTCTCACACTCCGCCGCACTCTAATTCTCTTTTTGCATCGAACACACACACACTCTCTTTCTCTTTCTTTCTCTTTCTCCTACTCCCACTATCCAGTTATTCCAACAAAATGCTTACTCCTGCGTCTATCTAGCACAATATCAATATACACAAACTTATTATAAACGACATGAGGAGTACAAATACACAATAGATGTAGTAAAGTATACCAAGCCCTAGGGCACATGACAACAATCTTCAGAAACAAAAATGTAGTTTTAAACACCAAGATAACACTATTCAAAGCGATTATTATGCCAAGGCTGTGCTACCTATGCTAAACATGGACAATGACAGCACAGGATAAAAGTAAACTTGTGACAGGTAAAAATGGCATGCTTACGAAGAATCATAAGAGTATCGCTAAGAGACAGAGTCAGGAATGAGGACATAGACAAAAAACCGACACCGCCCTAAACTTTGAATATATTAATAGCCAACAGATTAAATGGTTTGAACACATGAGCAGACTACCACCAGACAACGTACCACAGAAAGCTATGCTACACAGATACAGTGAAAGCAGACTTAGAGGCCGACCACAAAAACGATGGACCACTGAAATAAAAGAGGCGACAAATTCCACAATATACTCAGCATACACGTGGGCCATCTCCAGAAAACTCTTCTACCCCTGACGCTGAAAGAAAATAAAGGATTTAGAGAATAGATAGATCCAATTATCCATGGATCTATATCAAACATAATCAGAGTCCCTCGATACACAGTTATGTGGAATCATCGGGTATTGTCCTTCGAAAGTGACACTATTTGACTTTATCGGTGATTTTTATTGGTCGTTTTGTGTATTATTTGACGTTCTTTTGTACCTGTTGTATTCACGTGTCACTTTTACCTGTTGTATTCACGTGTCACTTTTACCTGTTGTATTCACGTGTCACTTTTACCTGTTGTATTCACGTGCCACTTTTACCTGTTGTATTCACGTGTCACTTTTACCTGTTGTATTCACGTGCCACTTTTACCTGTTGTATTCACGTGTCACTTTTACCTGTTGTATTCACGTGTGACAGACAATGAACATCACGGACGAAATTTAAATAGCGTCGCTTTAGACAGATGATACCCGATGATTCCACAAGAGTGCAAGCCAGTAGATAATGGAGGGAGTGGCTTGGTTTCAAACACCCTCCTTAACAAATCAGAAAATGAGTTTTGATACTGGGAACAGTAAAGCGTCACATTCCCCGTCCCTTTTTCCATGTCTTAGTGATTTTTCACACAAAGTCATCCAATTTTTCATCAAAGGGTAGAAATGACACATGAATACAACAGGTAGTAGTGACACATGAATATAGCAGGTAGTAGTGACACATTAATACAACAGGTAGAAGTGACACATTAATACAACAGGTAGTAGTGACACATTAATACAACAGGTAGAAGTGGCACATGAATACAGCAGGTAGAACTGATACATGTATATAACAGGTATAACTGACACATGAATAGAGCAGGTAGTAGTGACAAATAGTACAACAGGTAGACAGGACACATGAATATAACAGGTAGTAGTGACACATAATACAACAGGTAGTAGTGACACATAATACAACAGGTAGAATTGATACATGAATACAGCAGGTAGAACTGACACATGAACAGAGCAGGTAGTAGTGATACATGAATACAACAGGTAGTAGTGACAAATAGTACAACAGGTAGACAGGACACATGAATACAACAGGTAGACAGGACACATGAATATGCACGAATGATTTTTTTAGGTAAAACTACTCCCCCCAACTCTCAGTTGAGGGAAACGTATCTGCGGCCCTGCAGGAGTGTATTATCGGGGGGGGGGGGGACTCATATAAGTACGAACAACGATGGATGTCGTGGGCCATAACTGATCATAACAAACATGTTTCTTTTTATTCTTGTCCACAAAGACATGTTCCCCTTGTCGGCGTATAGTTCCTACAAGATTCAAGTTGTCTTTTCTACATATGTGGATATCATTTGTAACATATCTCTGGAACATGTGGTGACTTGGATACCTGAACCACGACATCTGCTATTTTATGCAATTAAAAATCAAATATGTAGTAATAATAATAAAATCCACAAATCCATCAGGGTCGTAGGGGTGCAACATTGAATACATCAGCGCGAAAAGTTCTGCAAACGTTTCTATCTTCAGCCATTCGGAGGAGTGTAGAAAAATCACACCCAGACCATTCCTTGATGTTATTAATAAATAATTTCCTGGCACCCCTCTCTTCCTTTCACCCTCGATGGTTCCTTGCAGAGTAATTTTAGAAAGCGAGTCTCGTTGCATGTCCAAACCAAACAAGTTTACGTCAGTTCACCACCGCCAAAAGTGGTTCTTCATAACCTGCAAGTTCTTTTATGATTATATTTTATTATTCTTTTATATAAATATATTTATCTTGTGTTCTATATAATTAATTCTTAACAAACGTCTGTAGCACTTGCGTTGAAAAGCCTGAATCATTCTTTTTTGTGTCTGCGTGTCCAACTTTTTTTTGTTTATAAGACCGCACTAGCAGATCTGAATAGATTGATCTTTACTGTAATACTGATCTTGCTTTTCCATATCATATTCAGCCTTGCCATAGCAGCTATCACCATTTCGAGTCTTAGATTTATAACCAAATAAATATAATAATAAATGTCCATACCTATGAGATCATAGATGGATAATAAGCCGTATTGGAATCGCAAATGTCCTTGGACAGTCCGGGAATGGAATGACCACTGTAGACAGTTTTTGGTATATCTGTGACTTTCTAGCTGCTCTCTGCTGTTGAGCTGCTGTATGTCTCATCTTTTCACAAGATGACCCGTCTTGTTTTGATCAACAATATGTTTTGGGTGTGCCTTCGCCATTTCACCTCCTCCTCGTCTTCGTCTGTGTTCCTTGTCAAACTCGTGTAGATTATCATGATGTAGTCCAGAGAATGGAATTCCTTGTGTTATGGTTTACAGCGTTGCTGAGATATCTGCGCCATTCGACCTGACACATTCAACTTCAGCATTGTTTCCGAGTCATTTGACCGTTACGATGTGCACGTCAGATAACAGTATCACTATTCTTTGCTCCCCTTTCGGGCGCTGGCAACACACGGTCGTCCTCCTATTCACCCTTCCTCTATACTTCCTTCTCAACCTCCCTCTTCCTACTCTTTCTTCCTCTGTGTTCGCCTTAGAATAGCCATTACCATTTTTCTTAGTGTATTTCAGTCACAGAGCGTATATACGTTGTACTGTTAGTTTAAATGAAAATAGGGCAGGCGAGATTTGAACCTGGCCCGTACTACCGTAGCCATCGGAAACTACAAAATTAACCACTCAACGGAAATTACCGTTGAGTCTTTGATAGCAACAGGCATACAAACTATGACATTGAGCAAGGCTGCTCTGCACTTTCTAAACAATAACGCTATTTCGTAGAATATTAGTATAGAAAGGGAAATAACAATTATATTATGTATGTATCCGTATGAATATATTTTCATCAGGATGGTCTCCCATATTCTGATAATTCAATGCTACACTGGTTTTTACTCTAGTATACGTAAAATACGGATGTGTCGCGCCATTTGCGCAAAGTAAACTGCGATACAACGCAATTCCATTCTCAAGAGTACGTCCTGGTGGAAATCTAGTAGGACTATTTGTCCTGCTACAAGAGAGAACCAGCGTGAGTTTGAGAATGGACGTTAAGAAGATAAAGAATTGCACTCCAGAACAATGAGGTGAAGTAACTTATCTGAAGGGGGACTATGTACTTTAAAAAAATTGTAGACTACAAAGTTTAAAAAAGGAATGTTATAATATTTTGAGGACAGGATTACGCAAAATACATTATTTGTATAGTCTAATATAGTTTCTTCTTCTTCTGTTGCGTTCGTTCTCAAACTCCTGCAGATTAGCAGAATGTAGTGCGAAGAACGGATTGCGTTGTAGCGTTGTATAACCAAACTGTTGATAACTGTTCCTACTTAAGCAGCAAATTTACATGTTACATGTTCTTTCCAGAACGTAGTTTTCTTTACTGATGATGTAAATTATGTATGATTCTGATCAAGTTAATCTGCTGCAGATAGGAATATTTGAACGTCGTCGTTTTGAACAGCCCTTACCCTTGTTACCAGTAACCATACATTGATTCACCACCTAATGCACTAACAAACTAACTAACACAAAAACTAACTATCGAACAAATTAATTCACTAACTAATTAGTAAATTAACTAACATACTAGCTAACAAACAAACTAACTACCTAAAAGTAACTAGCTAACAGACTAATTAACTAACTAACTAAAAAACCTAACTAGCTTGCTAACAAACGAACACACTAACAAACTAGCTAATAAACTAACAAACTAATACATTGACTAACTAGCAAATTATCTAAAAAATTAACAAACTAGCTAACTAACTAACTAACTAGCTAACACACTAACAAACTAGCTCATTAGCTAACTAACTAATTAAACGACTAACAAACCAAACTAACTAAAAATAACCAATTAACTAATATTCTCCTTTATCATCTCTGTTCCAAAGAAGAAATACTACAAACAACATTTCTTTCAACAGTTGCTATTTTCTAATTTTCTACTCTGACGACATGGAATTCCCACAACTTCACAAATATCAATATTTCACGTAATGTCTCGTTGGTCAGCAACCGACCAACCAACATGTGCTCTTAAAAATTGTGTCATTTTGATAGAAATATGCCTGTCACAGAGATAAGTAACTACAAACAGTTCCTTTGCTGTCTCGTCGACAAGAAATCTGGTCTGCGATTGTTTCTTCAAGAACATGACATTTTGCATGACATTTGGAAGCGCTCACAAGGCTATTCAATATCTTTGAAAATTAACCAAAACACACGATCGATTGAGGTGAAACAATTAAACCCACATATTCTACAATTAATACCGCCTAATCTTACCCCTAACTTTATCATTTTACAATTAATATGACATAGTTTTAACCCTTATATATATAATTCTACAATTAATACAACATAATTTAACCCTAACCATAATAACTCATTATAAAACTAATCCAGCAGAATCCTAATCCTAACCCTAATAAATCTATCCGTAAATATATCCCAAGGGAACATAGTGTGGCGCATGGCCGAAAGGTTAGAACGCTAGTCTCACACAAGTGAGGTCTAGGGTTCGATCCCCGGTAAGGACTGGGTATTTTTCTGTTGGAGGGTAAATTACAAAATACACCCTGTACATGACGTGGCGACAGCCAGAGCATGCGGCCTTTATCACACAGCTATTCAATCCCCTCCCTGCAACGTCTGAACTGGTAAAATGCAGTATTGACAGTTTTTTAAAAAAACAGAACCTCATCCTTAGAGAGACATTACTAACATTTGAGATGTGGATATATAGAAGAATAGGGAGAACTTTATGGAAAGAGAAGAAAACAAACACAAATGTTCTAAAACTTCGTAATAAAGTTCAAACAAGTAAAGTATGTTGGACATATTAAAAATATGACCCGAACGCTAAGGTACAAAGACATCTGTAAGTCCACAATGAACGATTTCTCCATAAACTGGGAAAACACGGCAGAAAATCGCGCTGTCTGGGAGCTACTACGTGTGTAGTACGTACAATGAACAGGTGACGTTGTTTAGGAACATGATCAATGATAAGGAAGATAAAAGAGGAAGATAAAAGAGGAAGATAAAAGAGGAAGATAAAAGAGGAAGATAAAAGAGGAAGACCAAAACATCAAATCTTCTGTGACATGATCGTTCAGATTATCTTTCATTATTGACAGAAAATTCTCGGCGGCTTGTTTTTTCATTATTTTCTTAATGATCGTCTGCAAGACACAAAATGTCATTCATTCATTCATTCATTCATTCATTCATTCATTCATTCATTCATTCATTCATTCATTCATAGAAAACCTCTTTATGTAAAGTTATATTATATGACTTTCCTTCAAATGACGTCACATTGGGAAACCCGAGGTCATTTCAGGAGGTACCCAACCGCCGACATAACCCAGACGCTTTAACTGGAATAATTACAACATTGTTTAACGTATTCATCTTTCACAGACTTTTCTCTCTCCATTAGTATACTATGATACTAGTGTTCACACAGACTTTTCTCTCTCTCTCTCTCCATTAGTATACTATGATACTAGTGTTCACACAGACTTTTCTCTCTCTCTCTCTCCATTAGTATACTATGATACTAGTGTTCACACAGACTTTTCTCTCTCCATTAGTATACTATGATACTAGTGTTCACACAGACTTTTCTCTCTCTCTCTCTCTCTCTCTCTCTCTCCATTAGTATACTATGATACTAGTGTTCACACAGACTTTTCTCTCTCTCTCTCTCCATTAGTATACTATGATACTAGTGTTCACACAGACTTTTCTCTCTCCATTTAGTATACTATGATACTAGTGTTCACACAGACTTTTCTCTCTCCATTTAGTATACTATGATACTAGTGTTCACACAGACTTTTCTCTCTCCATTAGTATACTATGATACTAGTGTTCACACAGACTTTTCTCTCTCCATTTAGTATACTATGATACTAGTGTTCACACAGACTTTTCTCTCTCCATTAGTATACTATGATACTAGTGTTCACACAGACTTTTCTCTCTCTCTCTCTCTCTCTCTCCATTAGTATACTATGATACTCGCTTTCACAAGAAACCATTGTCATTTCCATGAAGCAGTCTAGCTCGGCATACAAAATAAGATGAAATGTCTCAACAATGAAACAAGTTCTCCAAAATACCCGGGAACAGAGTGTAAAGTAGAAAATGTACATCAGAAAAAGGAAGGATGCGACAGGGGAAGGTATATTTTCACAAAATCCTCATCGTTCTACAGTGGATACTGATATATATTTTACTAAATCTTTCTCGTTCTACAGTCGATGCTGATATAGATTTTACCAATGAACTAGACTCCTTGATTATAAACCAGCATGTTGGCACATGGGACATTCCCATAAGTGCTCCGTTCTCCCTTCCAGCAGCCATCCAAGAGTATGCAGACTTAAAGACCCAGTCAGATGTTGATTATGTGATCTTCATACCTTTACAGAGAGGACACACTTTCTTCCCTCACCGCCAGGTTATCCTCACATCTGTCATTCTTTGTATGTGCACGTTATCATCTCCAACATCATTTTACCAACTCTGTAGTAAATCAAAGACTGCACTTAGGTTGGCCCTATCTCTCTTCAATACTATGCCTTCAACCACATCATTGTCCGTTAATGTGTCTGCTTTTTCATTACCTCTGACCCCCGCATGACCAGGGCAGTATATCAATGTAATACTTTGGACAACTAAGCTATTCAGTAACATGACCCAATCCTTTCTTAACAAGCACCTTTATATCTTCCTTATCACCGTGGGAGTTAATATGTCAGTCCCCAACTGAGTACAACAGTCACCATCTGAGTACAACAGTCCCAACTGAGTACAATAGTCACCAACTGAGTACAATAGTCACCAACTGAGTACAATAGTCACCAACTGAGTACAACAGTCACCAACTGAGTACAACAGTCCCAACTGAGTACAATAGTCACCAACTGAGTACAATAGTCACCAACGGAGTACAAAAGCCACCAACTGAGTACAATAGCCACCAACTGAGTACAACAGTCACCAACTGAGTACAACAGTCACCAACTGAGTACAATAGTCACCAACTGAGTACAATAGTCACCAACTGAGTACAACAGTCACCAACTGAGTACAACAGTCACAACTGAGTACAATAGTCACCAACTGAGTACAATAGTCACCAACTGAGTACAACAGTCACCATCTGAGTACAATAGTCACGAACTGAGTACAACAGTCACCATCTGAGTACAACAGTCACAACTGAGTACAATAGTCACTAACTGAGTACAATAGTCAACAACTGAGTACAATAGTCACCAACTGAGTACAACAGCCACCAACTGAGTACAACAGTCACAAACTGAGTACAGTGTAGTGATTTTAAGTCATTCATGTGGAAAGTGTCTGGGTTCTGGAAGTAGTGAATTTAAGTCATTCATGTGGAAAGTGTCTGGGTTCTGGAAGTAGTGATTTTAAGTCATTCATGTGGAAAGTGTCTGGGTTCTGGAAGTAGAGATTTTAACTCATTCATGTGGAAAGTGGCTGGGTTCTGGAAGTAGTGATTCTAAGTCATTCATGTGGAAAGTGTCTGGGTTCTGGAAGGCCTGCAAAGCCGATTTGGCACTAATCAGCATCACAATTCCCCCCCCCCCTCCAAGTGAGATGATCCGAGCAATAAAAAAAGTTACTTCTTTGATTGTTTTACACTCTGCCTTGAAATTTGTAGAATGATAATCAGTGTCTATTGATTTTTCAAATTTGTTTCCATTGTGCCATTCTATATGAAATGCATCATGTGCAACAGGTCTCTGTCAAATAGACTATGGAAAAAAATGTTCTTCAGTGTTACATAGAACCCACGTCTGTCATATGGGAGCGAGTTATGGATAATAAATTTTTAAAAGTGGTAAGTTAGAGTAAAACTAATGCAACAGTAAGGATATACTTCAGAATAATGCAGGCCTATGTGTTGCACTTGGGTCGAGTACGTTGATCTCATACGAGGTGTTGCGTTGTCAAATGTGGGCCAGAAAGGAGAACAAAGGATATAAATACTGTTTTCCCATCTATGCATATTGTAAGAGGCGATTAAGTAGATTGTGGGGTGGAATTGGCTGTCCCCATCTCATGATGAATCAACGTAACCCAGAAGTCTAGTTGAAGTCGCATGTGTTTGGCCGAAAGTTGAAGATATCGCAACAAAGCTGTAAATCATGACACGGTGCATTCCGTTATCGCAGAAGAAGAAGACGAAAGTAAAATGCAGATAATCTCATGGACAACTAGAACAACTCGGGCACATTTACCGAAGGAGATTGACACCAAAACTTAATTACTTATCAACATCAGAAATAAACAGTCGACATGTACTGGTCACATCATGAGAAAAGGAATGTTTGGAATACAATGTACCAACAGGAAAAATTGACGGGAAAAGAAACAGAGGACAGCAAACAGAGAAGATTCTGGATAGTTTGACATGTGGCATGGTAGAAAGTAACCTGTAGAGCAGATACACAGTATAAGGCCTATCTATCTATGTTCCTTCCACTTACGAAACCAATTCTATCTATTCCATAACTTTATTGATTTCACCAGAGCTATCGACAGTGTTTGCACACAAGTCTGTGTAATACTAGGAGATAGTTTAATTGTGTCGCCCGTGTGTTGCCGGGGACCGAAAGGGGAGCACAGAATAGCTACACTGTTTACCTTCCACGCATATCGTAAAAGGCGACTAAGGAGGTTATGGGATGGCGTTGGCTGCCCCATCCCATATAGCCATGCTAAAGTCGGATGTGTCAGGCCGGAAGGCGCAGATATCACAGCAATGCTGTAAACCATGACACAACGCATTCTGTTCTCCGGACTACATGCTGCCAATCTGCAGGAGTTTGAGAACGAACGCAGAAGAAGAAGAAGACGTTTAATTTTGTCACATAAATAAAGCACATACAGGATAGATCTGAAAATAGTCTCAAAGTATTCACAGATGGTTCTAAAAAAAAGAGGAAGGCCTCACTGCTGCAGGAATTGTCATACCCAAAAGGAATCCAAAGAAAGGGTTTAAATTGACAGAACATACATTAATATTCACAACTGAACTAGTAACAATGCTAAAAGCACTAGAAATAATAACTGAAAACGCTCCTAAAAAAAGTTACATTCCGGACTGACTCATTATCATAAGTCCAGGCTATACAGAATAAAAATGACAGCATTGGTACGAGAGTCAATGTAAAGTGGACTCCAGCCCATGTACGAATATCAGGAAATGAGGCAGAGAACAAGGAAGCAAAGAAAGGACGTAAACATGGAACTGAAATCAATGTAGGACTTGGCTGATATGAAATCAGAATCATAACAAAGGACACAATATTAAAGGAGTGGGCAGACAAATGAGACACCAGTTCTAAAAGGAGACATGTACATCCTCTATTAAAGGGACTCTCTAAGGGACCAGTGAATTTAAGAGCTGAAAATCCCTGCCAATAGGAAACTACTAGAAATGAGACTTGGAACCTCATTACATAAAATACTCGAAACAAAATGTGGACATGGAAATACAAGTGACCATTTCCTACTCCATTGTCATAAATTCTACCATCATACAGAAGACTTCAAAGTTTACTAACTAAATAATAAAATCCCTGACAACCTAGAGAAAAGTAGCTTGACCATGATGTTATAGCAATCATGACAGTCCTAGACTAAAAACTAAAAATAATTCTACAATTTATCACCAGAACTAAAATTCAAATTTTAAAGTTTAAGTAAAGTTACAGATGTAATATAATACAAATAAATAGTTGTTTGTTACAGTGTTGTGTTTGTGCTTGCTGTCCAGTACACAGTTGTCTGTTACAGTGTTATGTTTGTGCTTGCTGTCCAGTACACAGTTGTTTGTTACAGTGTTATGTTTGTGCTTGCTGTCCAGTACACAGTTGTTTGTTACAGTGTTATGTTTGTGCTTGCTGTCCAGTACACAGTTGTTTGTTACAGTGTTATGTTTGTTCTTGCTGTCCAGTACACAGTTGTTTGTTACAGTGTTATGTTTGTGCTTGCTGTCCAGTACACAGTTGTTTGTTACAGTGTTATGTTTGTGCTTGCTGTCCAGTACACAGTTGTTTGTTACAGAATTATTATTGTGCTTGCTGTCCAGTACACAGTTGTTTGTTACAATTACTCGAAGCGAAATTCTATTGTCTATATATGTTATCCATGTTTACAAGAAGACCTATCGGCCCTTGTATAACTAATACGGATATTATGTTATATGTTTGTTGTTACTGAGGATATATTTCAATACCTGTACGGGATGTTTGTTGCTGTTGTAATAGTCCTTGTCTCGAACGGTCCGTTCTTGTGACTTTGTGTGCACGGTTTGAAAGGCTTGATGAAATCGCATCTTTTTTTGGAGATGCGGTTAGTCAAGTACGGAAAAACGCGTGTGCAATAGTTGCTAGGAGATTTGGTGCCGTAGAACGGACTGGTTCAATTCCCGTTAGTCTCAAGAATTTTTAAAAATTGTCCTCTGGCTTCCTACTTACATTTAGTTGTTTGTTACAGTATTATGTTTATATATGTGTATTCAGCGTTTAATATAGTGCATAGGACAGAAACCAGAGCTCCCCAGTTCGTACAATGTGATGCTACTGCTTGTAATACTTGCATGTTGTTGAGATCCACAGATGTTGTTGAGATCCACAGTCATACCCTCTTTGCTTTGCGATGAGTCTATCTTGGTCCTCCTCCTTTTATTTTGCTATCTGGTACCCATTTAAATGCTTGTAGTGGCAATATGTTTGCATTCATTGCCTACATATCCGATTAAAGTCCATCTTTTTTTATGGACCGCTGGATCAGCAACCTTACTTGTTCGTTTGACTTGAATTCTTCCCAATCAATAATTTAAAAGTTTTCCAAGACTTTTATTTTTTAAATGAATTTAATGGATATACAGTACTGAAGATAGCATGTGGAAATAAATGGTCGTCTACGACACCCTACACGACACGTGATGATGATGATACGCATGTTCATGCGCATGCAACTGCGCATATATTGCCCACTTCCTGCAATTACATGTAATACTTTGTTCTGGTAATTATATCTGCCAAATACATCATTAACTACCGGCATAGATTTGTAATCTCATACTTTGATTTATAGCAAGGACGGAAATTGTATTGAATCTAGCTTCTGTTGTTCCGTATTCCAAATTGCAGAGCCAAGCTGTTTCAACAAACGTTCAGAAAATGGAGCCAGTTATAAACATAGATTTGCAATTACACGAATCAATATATGGAAATATGGTAGCGGTAGCAGTAAATACCGTGTTAGATGTACCGTCAATGATTTGTATTCTTCTTCTATGCGTTTATACAGCACTGTTAACAATTTAAGGCGCTTATATTAATATGCATCTCTGCTGTAAGTTCCATCTTTGACTTTGGATAAGGTTTCGTGAGTGCTACATTCTCTCTCTCCCCCCCCCCAACCCCGCCGAATTTTTATATCGGACTCCCATCGATTCGCTATTGTCAGGCGTCGCATGATTGAAGAACGATCAACTTATGGGCACGTTCATGTGCTAGATATGCAGTAATATTGTTACGTTTCAGAACTTCGGTAACTTCTTCATTTACCTTCTTCTTGATCTTCCCTTACCTTGTGGTGCCTAAATTTTTATGTTGTATGCTCATTTGCTGGCCATTTTGGGTTCATTCTCATTAAATGGCCGATGCATTTCAATTTCCATTTCAATATATTTGACCACTGATGCTGTTCCAACAGTTCTTGTAATCTCTTCATTCCTCACATGATCTCTTCTTGTTCTGTTTGCTGCATTTCTAAGACATCTTATTTCACACTTAGTAAGCTTTCTCTCTTGTTTCTTAGTGTCCATGTCTGACATTGAAATCACAATGTTGGTATGAAGATTGAATTTATCGTTTGCTTGTGATTGCGTCATCATGTTTCCTATCAATAACCAGTATTGGTCAACATGTTCCTTATACAGGAACACGTGAATCGCAAGCAGTCGCGAGAACACCACATCCTTTACGAGGTATATGTTGCGCGTTGGTCACACACGACGTCATTCAGTATGAATAATGTGACTGATCCGCGCTTTTCAGTGGTCACCCAGCGCATATTTCGTATCATCAGCCAATGCAAAGTCGAATTAGTCACGATGAGTGATGCTATGTGTCTCTGTGGTGTGGTGATTAAGTGGCGACTCTGTGGTATGGTGATTAAGTGGCGACTCTGTGGTGTGGTGATTAAGTGGCGACTCTGTGGTGTGGTGATTACGTGGCGAATCTGTGGTGTGGTGATTAAGTGGCGACTCTGTGGTGTGGTGATTAAGTGGCGACTCTGTGGTGTGGTGATTACGTGGCGAATCTGTGGTGTGGTGATTAAGTGGCGACTCTGTGGTGTGGTGATTAAGTGGCGACTCTGTGGTGTGGTGATTAAGTGGCGACTCTGTGGTGTGGTGATTAAGTGGCGACTCTGTGGTGTGGTGATTAAGTGGCGACTCTGTGGTGTGATTAAAATATTTACATTGCGTTTAAGAGGTTGATGTTATGCTGTGACTTCTTAATTACGAGCGCATTCTTGTTGGAGATCCCTGGGGGGGGGGGGGGGGGGGGGGTGATCCTGTAGAGCTACGAAATAACATTCTACTTGTGGTACCCTAGACAGATATTGTGTTGCTTTGTTAATACTGGCGGAAAACATATGGAAAACTCAAATACAACGACGTGAATCCTCTAGGTATTCAGAGTTTTTATTTTAGGTGGGAATTTGTGTAGAGGCTACAGACTTACACCGTGCAGGGAAACTGGTAAAACAACGAACGTATATATAAAGTGCTAAAATCTGGGTTTTTTTTGGTAATTTATATAAAAGAAAACAATGACACAACTCCGTTCTCAAATTGTACTGGAAATCTAGTAACAACGTTGTCCTGTTTACAAGAGAGTTTGAAAATTTATTTCTAATTGAGCAGAGAACAAAACTTAGACACACTAGAAACAAGTAGAATCAAGATGACTGCCATTATACGTAAAGTAAGTGCTGCAATTTTCAATTTTGTGTCCGGACATGAGGGCATCACTGGAAATGAAAGAGCAGACATGCTTGCCAGCTTTAGCACATTGACAAGTAGTAGCTCTATCGACTGCGCGGATATTGTGATTGAAATCAAGAAGTTGGACCAGACAGAGGTTATAGATGAGGACCGTAGTTACGTCCTCGGTGGTAGTTGGGATCTTTTATTTGTTTTCGTGTAGTTTTATTGACATTTTGGCAAAACCAACTACTGAAAAGGGGATTATCACATTTCTGGCTCCAAGAGAGTACTAAATTGTTTGTTCTGACGTCTTGTGATTGTATGGAGGAAAATTATGAACACCATGGACAAATAAAAAGCATAATGAAGATATCTTGGAAGACGTTAATTTAAAAAAAGTGCTGCTAGCAAACATCAGAAAGAGATGGTCCACAGTATTGTACACATCTTAAGAAGAGGAAAGATGGAATACATTATAACAACAGGCACATTGAGAAGTGCAAGAGAGTTAGGGGAAGAGCAAGAGAGTTAGGGGAAGAGCAAGAGAGTTAGGGGAAGTGCAAGAGAGTTAGGGGAAGAGCAAGAGAGATGTTTGACAACCTAACATTGTGGCATGAAATATCATCGATATCGGAAATGATTGACAGCACACGAAATAGAAGGCTGTGGAAAGACATGATAAACCAACTGCACAAGGCATGGACCATAAGAAGAAATGATTGACAGCAAACGAAATAGAATTATGTGGATAAGTCATGATAATCAACTTCACACGGCATGGACCATAAAAATAATAATCAATAAGTGGGATATCTGAATTCTTGACCGTTGTTGACAGATGGCGAAGGGGGCAATACATTGGCAACAAAATGTTCACACAAATTTATGGAAGTCTCTGACAAGAAGCGCGTGCTAATGACGTAAGATGCAGTGTAATCTTCATTGTCATGACGCATAATGCAGGTTTCTAAGCCTGGTCTGAAAAACATAACTTAACACGGTGTGCAGAGGATTAACTAAATCGTATTCGGGATTCCCTTTGTGTTCTTTGATCCGTTGAGCAGAAGAATACGATATCTGCAGAGTGTATCTCTCAGAGCACACACCATTATATCTTAACTCTGAGACCAGGAAATATGGCGTCCCTCTGTATGCTAATGTTTACTGGGAGACACATCGAAAAAAATGGCATGGGGGGGGGGGATGCCATTCTGGATGCGAAAAAATGGCAAATGGCATAGACACCTATCCTGGGAAGCGGAAGTAACTTTTTTAAATAATTCAGTCAATAGATGGTGAAACAAATAATAATAGTCCAGGAAGATAGTTGAAACGATTGTTTAGGTCTCAGCGGGTCGTACACATATATTAGATATCATAAGGGCAAAGGGCAACTAACAGTTGAGAACTGATATCTGAAGCAATAATCCCCAGTGATTACGGACAAAATACACTTGTAAACCAGACGTCGTAGTCCGAATTTGAACTAGTACACTCGATTATACAGAACAAAATTTGGGCTACTTGGATACGAAGATAAACATAATCACTGTTTCATTTTCCCCGCCGAAGACAGATGTGTCGAGCAATTGGACTTATAATACGGTTACACAACGTATTTGCATTCTCTAGACAACATCCTGCTGAAAATCTAGTAGGATCATTGTCCTTCTACAAGAGAGATACAGCGGGAGTTTGAGAATGAACACTGAGGAAGAAGAAGAATTCCATTATCAACATGATCGCTGCTAGTCTTTCTTATAAAGTGAAACTGATTAACTGGTAAAGCAGACAATTATCAGACACACCGTAACAATGACAACTATCAGACACACCGTAACAATGATACAACTATCTGACACACCGTAACAATGATACAACTATCAGACACACCGTAACAATGATACAACTATCAGACACACCGTAACAATGACAACTATCAGACACACCGTAACAATGATACAACTATCTGACACACCGTAACAATGATACAACTATCAGACACACCGTAACAATGATACAACTATCAGACACACCGTAACAATGACACAACTATCAGACACACCGTAACAATGATACAACTATCAGACACACCGTAACAATGATACAACTATCAGACACACCGTAATAATGATACAACTATCAGACACACCGTAACAATGATACAACTATCAGACACACCGTAACAATGACACAACTATCAGACACACCGTAACAATGACACAACTATCAGACACACCGTAACAATGATACAACTATCAGACACACCGTAACTTCTTCTTCTTCTTCTTTCGTTCACTTGAAACATGTCTATATCTGTAATTCTGTCTCCTTAATAAAACTCACTGTCTTTTGTAGTTCATACAGTGTCCCATAGAGTTTTGATTCCAGTGTTGATTCCTCTGGCCAATATTTCTGCCTCAGCGTTTCATGCTCAGAACACTCTTGAAGTATATGTTTGGCACTCTGTGCTGCCTGTCCACATGTACACATGTCCGTGTTGCCAATCTTGAACTTTGTATACATGTGACTCCGGAGTCGGTTATGTCCTGTTCAGAGACGTAGAATTATAACTTGTTCTGGTCTGTTCATAATATGATAGTCATCTTGTGTTGGTGTTTGTGGCTTTCTTATTGACTTGATCATCTGTTTTTTCTGATGGTAGGTGATTGGTATATCTGGTTGGTCTTCGGCAGCACCTTCCTTAGCCAGTTGGTCTGCTTTTTCATTTCCTGGTATTCCACAGTGAGACCGTATCCACTGCATGGTTACCCTATACTGGTAAGACAATTCGCTAAGTAGTTTTTTCAAGTCTGTTAGTTTTCCAGACTGGAGAGCATGAAGCACTGACCTTGCATCTGTCAGGAATACCACAGGCTGTAGGTTAGAGTTGGAGTTCAGCAGTATTTTAGCTGCCACACTAATTGCCTGGATTTCTGCATCATAATTATTGCAGAATTTTCCTGTCGGTGTTCTGATTGTATCTCTAGGCTTGTGTGGATATTTTATATATACATCTGCACCTCCATTCCTCACGGCATTCTGTGCTGATCCATCTGTGTATACTCTGACCCATATATCTTGTGGATATTCCTCATCCAGGAAACTGAGGGTGGCTGTCCTTCGCTGCACACTGTTCTGTTCGTCCTCGCTTAGTATTCCTTTCACATGGGTCTGAATGTATATCGGCATTCCATGTCTTTCACTCCACGGGGTTTGTTCTGGTACAGGCCTTAAGGGGCTGTCAAATTCAGGTAGGTCTGTAAGTTGTCTGCGGAGTCGTTTAGCTTGATGGATAAAGCTGCTTCTTTTCAGTCGTCCCATTGCTAGATTATGGAATCTTTCCTTCATTGGATGACTTGGCATACACTGAAACTTTTCTGCCTGAATTAGTACTTTTGTGTCTCAGCTTTCGCCAAGTGTTTGCATTCTTCCCATTTTCTGCATCTCTGCTATGGGTGTTGATTTCATTGCTCCCAACATTATTCTAAGTGCCTGGTTTTGCACTTTATCTAGATCTTGTAATGTGGTGTTTGATGCAGGACACCATGCAGCTGAACCATATTCCAGGTGTGGTCTTATGCCTTGCTGGTAAACTTTACTGAGTATATTCCCACTGGCTCCCCAAGTGGTTCCACTTAGTTTTCTCAGGATAGCTAACTTCCTCCTGGCTTTTGTTGTTGCTTTGTTTATGTGCTGCTTCCATGTCAGCTTATCATCAAAAGTAACTCCGAGGTATGTGGGTTGTTTGTCTTCTTTCAAGAGCTCTCCATCTATTTTGATATGACCGGCTTTTTGTTTTGGTGAGAGGGTAAAGAGTGTAGTGCTGCACTTATCTGTGTTAATGCTGACGCACCATCTATTAGCCCATAAGGTTAGGGTATCGATAGCTCTTACACACCGTAACAATGACACAACTAACAGACACACCGTAACAATGACAACTATCAGACACACCGTAACAATGATACAACTACCAGACACACTGCAACAGTAACACAACTATCAGACACACCGTAATAATGACACAACTATCAGACACACAGCAATAATGACACAACTATCAGATACACAGCAATAATAATACAACTATCAGACACACCGTAACAATGATACAACTATCAGACACATTGTAACAATGACACAACTATCAGACACACCGTAATGATGACACAACTATCAGACACGCCGTAATAATGACACAACTATCAGACACACAACAATAATGACACAACTATCAGACACACAACAATAATGACACAACTATCAGACACACAACAATAATGACACAACTATCAGACACACAGCAATAATGACACAGCTATCAGACACACAACAATAATGACACAACTATCAGACACACAACAATAATGACACAACTGTCAAACACACAGCAATAATGACACAACTATCACACACACCGTAACAATAATACAACTATCAGACACACAACAATAATGACACAACTATCAGACACACAACAATAATGACACAACTATCAGACACACAACAATAATGACACAACTATCAGACACAACAATAATGACACAACTATCAGACACACAACAATAATGACACAACTATCAGACACAACAACAATGATACAACTATCAGACACACTGTAACAATGAAACAACTATCAGACACACCGTAATAATGACACAACTATCAGACACGCCGTAATAATGACACAACTATCAGACACACAACAATAATGACACAACTATCAGATACACAGCAATAATAATACAACTATCAGACACACCGTAACACTGATACAACTATCAGACACATTGTAACAATGACACAACTATCAGACACACCGTAATAATGACACAACTATCAGACACGCCGTAATAATGACACAACTATCAGACACACAACAATAATGACACAACTATCAGACACACAACAATAATGACACAACTGTCAAACACACAGCAATAATGACACAACTATCACACACACCGTAACAATAATACAACTATCAGACACACAACAATAATGACACAACTATCAGACACACAACAATAATGACACAACTATCAGACACACAACAATAATGACACAACTATCAGACACACAACAATAATGACACAACTATCAGATACACAGCAATAATAATACAACTATCAGACACACCGTAACACTGATACAACTATCAGACACATTGTAACAATGACACAACTATCAGACACACCGTAATAATGACACAACTATCAGACACGCCGTAATAATGACACAACTATCAGACACACAACAATAATGACACAACTATCAGACACACAACAATAATGACACAACTGTCAAACACACAGCAATAATGACACAACTATCACACACACCGTAACAATAATACAACTATCAGACACACAACAATAATGACACAACTATCAGACACACAACAATAATGACACAACTATCAGACACACAACAATAATGACACAACTATCAGACACACAACAATAATGACACAACTATCAGACACACAACAATAATGACACAACTATCAGACACACAACAATAATGACACAATAACCAGAAAAACCAGATTATCTGTTTATGGTCATTTCTTATTTTGCAATCATCTAAAGCTAGCAGTTACTATTATAGCTCAGAAAATTGATGGTGTAACTGACATAAAGTGTACCGATGATAAAGGCCGTTTGATCAAAACGTCGATGTGTATGTTTTTATGTGTGTTTCCAGGGATCTGCAAAGCGTCATTACCCCGTGTTTACAATTGTCGAATTTTTCAATGCGACAGTAACCAAGTATCACGGGATTTGTTTTGCCTCCTCGCAGCTATTTAACTCTGGAAACATGACAGAGGAAGTCAATAACGTACGTCAACAAATTGTTTGTTTATGTTTGTTTTTGGGATTTTTTTTTTTTTTTGGAGGGTCTGAAAATATTTGATAGTTGTTGACACGGGAGGAACAAGGAGGAGGGGGAGGGTCGACAAATGTTAACGCCAGAAATACTGTTTGCATACACCAATTAAATGATTTGAAGTTGTGGAAAAATTATGCATATGTGACACATCATTATATATATCAATTGACATGTTCTTTTCGGAACGTTGTCTTAGTCGTAGAAACCCTGAACGTCTCTCTGTCCATATCAAGCAAGCCTGCATTAGCCACATATATGTTCATACATTCTTCGATGTCGCTGGTCCATCGTCTTCTTGATCTTGATCTTTTTCTCTTTCCTCATACTCCGCCCTCTAGAACCAGCCTTTCCATGTCATCATCTTTTTAAGTGTCCAAAATACTGAAACTTACATTTCATGATTGTGTTTAGTAGCCACCTTTCATTTAATTTCAGTAATTTCACAATTACTATGCTGCTCTTGTTCTCTGTCCATGATATTCGTAGAATCTTTCTGTAGCACTTTATCTCAAATGAATTTGTCCTTCTGTATATTGACTGGTTTAAAGTCCAAGTCTGGCATCCATATGTTTCCAATGGGGAAACACACAATCTTAATAAGGTTGTTTTAGTGATTACTACTTTGACATAGCTTTCTCATTTGTGTTAGTTTGAGTGTTGCCATTTCGAGTCTTCTATTGATCTTAGCTTAACAATCCCCGAAACAACTTATACACACATATATATATATATATATATATATATAATGTTTTTACACAACAACTAAAGTGTTAGAATTTGAGAAAAAATTTTTAAATATGTGAAACAAATCATTATATATACAATTATAGATATGTGAAACAAATTATTATTATACATACAATTACCAATTATAACGTTGTGTGAAACAGATCATGCAGTTTATTTTTCGTACTTTTAAACAATTTTGTAGGATGGAGTAAGCTTTTAAAAAATATATAATTAAACAACTGGTTCCCTGATTTATTGACACTCGTTCACACTGAGGGAAGGGGGGGGGGTGAGATTGGCTAAAAATTGACATAACTCATGGGAGTCCTGATATGGAGATAAACACGATAATTGACATAACTCATGAAAAATCTCATATGGAGATGAACACGATAATTGATATAACTCATGGAAAACGCCATATGGAGATGAACACGATACGATAATTGATATAACTCATGGAAAACGCCATATGGAGATGAACACGATACGATAATTGATATAACTCATGGAAAACCCCATATGGAGATGAACACGATAATTGATATAACTCGTGGAAAACCCCATATGGAGATGAACACGATAATTGATATAACTCGTGGAAAACCCCATATGGAGATGAACACGATAATTGATATAACTCATGGAAAACCCCATATGTATATTTATCTATCTATTTATTCGTTAAACCCTTTGTTGCCTTTCAGCGTCAGTGGTGGAAGAGTTTTCTGGAGATGGCCCTAGTGTGTGCTGAGTATGTTGTGGAATTTGTCGCCTCTTTTATTTCTGTGATCCATCGTTTTTGTGGTCGACCTCTAGGTCTGCCTCCACTGTATCTGTGTATCATAGATTTCTGTGGAACGCTGTCTGGTGGTAGTCTGCTGATGTGTGCAAACCATTTGATCTGCTGTCTCTTAATATATTCCAAGACTAGGGCGGTGCCGGTTCTTTGTCTAATGTCCTTATTTCTCACTCTGTCTCTTAGCGATATTTCTAGGATTACGCGTAAGCTTGCCATTTCAGGTGTTACAAGATTTCGTTTGTCTTGTGCTGATGTTATCCATGTTTAGCATTAGTAGCACAGCGTTAGCATAATAATCGTTTCGAATAGTGCTATTTTTGTGTGCGTGTTTATGTCTACATTTTTGTTTCTGAAGACTGATCTCATTTGTCCTAGGGCTTGGTATGCTTTACTACATCTATTGTGTATTTTTTTTTGCTGCTCTTGCCGTCTGTTATTATATTGCTTCCTAGATATGTGAATTATGTCACTTGTTTAAGTCTGTTGTTTCCATTTCCAATATATATATGATATATATATATATATATATATATATATATATATATATATTGGTGTTTCTGTCTGTTCTTCCTATCTTCAGTACTTCAGACTTTTCATACGGAGATAAACAAGATAATTAACGTAACTCATGGAAAGTCCCATACGGAGATAAACAAGATAATTAACGTAACTCATGGAAAGCCCCATACGGAGAAAAACAAGATAATTAACGTAACTCATGGAAAGCCCCATACGGAGAAAAACAAGATAATTAACGTAACTCATGGAAAACCTCATACGGAGAAAAACAAGATAATTAACCTAACTCATGGAAAACCTCATACGGAGAAAAACAAGATAATTAACGTAACTCATGGAAAACCTCATACGGAGAAAAACAAGATAATTAACGTAACTCATGGAAAACCTCATACGGAGAAAAACAAGATAATTAACGTAACTCATGGAAAGCCCCATACGGAGAAAAACAAGATAATTAACGTAACTCATGGAAAACCCCATACGGAGATAAACAAGATAATTAACGTAACTCATGGAAAGTCCCATACGGAGATAAACAAGATAATTAACGTAACTCATGGAAAACCCCATACGGAGATAAACAAGATAATTAACGTAACTCATGGAAAACCCCATACGGAGATAAACAAGATAATTAACGTAACTCATGGAAAGTCCCATACGGTGATGAACAAGATAATTAACGTAACTCATGGAAAGTCCCATACGGTGATGAACAAGATAATTCTTACCTTGAATAACAGCATCCAAATAATCCAAGTTACGTAACGTCAGAGGTACAACTGAGCCGCTCAACATCAGGTCTCCATTCGGGTTCAAATCCAACATAAAAATTTTGGTATCTCTTTCCCGGACTTGACTCTGACAGATAACTGGGTCCCCAAACCCTTTCACAACTACTGTTCTATGCATGCGTACTACACCAGGAGTGACTGTCGCTAAAGAAGTGACTACTTTATCTCCTTTAAAAATGCGTTTAATGTCCACAATTCCGTTATAAGTGAAATCATTACTTGCCGGGTATTGCTGGATTTTTATCAACTTCTTAACAGTACCAGACACCACGACGTTTGCTATGTGCACTGCTTCTTTTAGTTCAACATTCCTGCAAGTTCTGAGTTTTGTGTTGATATTGTCCGCGTTGATAACGGAACTAATACTAAAAATAATGACTATAATAAATAACCATGGCCTGACTAATGAAGTTGACTTGTTCTTAAAACCGCACTTAATTCGTGCTAACACAGGTGAGTTCACTTGCCCCGATCTGACACCCGGTGCAGGTAAACGATACATCATTATGTACCAAATAATAACTTAACTATCCAAGAAACACTGCATGAATAAACGGTCACCATTGGTTATATCATGTCCTCAAATATCGTTTATTCCACTGTAATACTTTTTAGAAATTTATAAAAAGGAAATATTGCTTAACGTGCGAATGATTTCATTTGAGGTTACCAGATCGGGTTTGAGAATGCGTAAGGTATTCTATTCTGACACGGAGGTTACTGGAAACAACGCAACTAAACCGTTGGCCTATTTTAAGTCCAAATAAAACACTAGGTTGACACGAGAGAAAAGGGGACGATATGGTGTTGGAACAGTGTTTCAGAGTTGATAGCAGGGTTGCCAAATATTTAAGTTATTAATGGCCAAATTTTATGGAAAATATTGTCTCAAATTCGCAAAATTCCTTCACTTGTGATGAAATAGCTACTTCTTGTATAAAAACTATTGAAACAATAAGAAGATATTTATTTCAGTGAAAAAAACATTGAAATTTAAATAGTTATAATTGTATGTTTTGTTGAATACGGATGTATCGGGACAATTGCGCAAATAAAATGGCAACACAACGCATTTCCATTCTCTGGAGTACATCCTGCTGGAAATCTAGTAGGGCCATTGTCCTGGTACAAGAGAAATCGAACGGGAGTTTGAGAATGAAGGCTGAAGAAAACGTTATAATTGTATGTAAGATATTCAATTGTATGGTGTCTTTGGTTGCTTCTGACAACAGTTACATGAGACTCTATCGTCAATAGACATATGTACTGACAAGTTACACGAGACTCTAACGTCAATAGAAATATTTACTGACAACAGTTATATGAGACTCTATCGTCAATGGAAATATTTACTAACAACAGTTCCATAAGTCTCTATTGTTAATAGAAATATTTACTGACAACATTTACATGAAACACTATCGTCAATATAAATATTTACTGTCAAGTTACACGAGACTCTATCGCCAATGTAGAATGAAGCTATTCTAGGCTTAATCTGCAATGTTTACAAAATTATATACAGTCATGGATAATTCACAAATTTTAGTGTCATTTTGAAATTGCAGTCTCTTTAATTTTGATTAAGGAATGACTTATATTGGCAACCCTGAAAGACAGAAGACCTGGATAGGCGCAGACTGGGGGTTTGGTTTGGTTGACGCGACAATCTATGCCAGGTACATAACTGTTGTCTGAGTGACTGTTGCGATGGCGTTACGTGTGATGGGTAGTTTTAAGTTTGTCAACAGTTTATTACGTAAATTATGAATGAGGATGTGAAAGATATTATTTTTTGTAATACTGATAGGTTAATGTCTACATCGTCTGGACTGATGTGTTGCTGTTTGTTTCGAAATAAAAACTGGGTCGTAGAAGTGTGTTACTTGAATCCTTTATCAGGCCACTCGAAACCTTGAATTCTCGAAACTGGTTTCGATGTAAGGCCTTAGATAATGAGACAGGGATGGATTAGGTTCGAATCTAATGTTCTCTGCTCTGTAATTAAGATTTTTCCTTCTGTTTGATCTCTGACTTGTGCTGAATATCAGGGTGTAGTATATGCATAAGAGAATGGAATGATTTGAGTTAGTTAATAACATATCTGCTATATCTGCGCATTTTTCGTGCCTATTATACTAAATGGAGTAGGCGTAAGTTTAGACAAGAAGAGAGCAACATCTGTAAAGGGCTTCTGGAGAATATCAGAGTTCTACTAATTAAATTAGAGGGGCAGCCAATTAATATAAATATTATTCAAATATACGCACCAACATCAGACAGTTCATGTGAAGACATACAGCAAATCTACACAGATTTCAACACAGCTATGAGACAGTGCAAGCATCACGAGGTGAACATTGTGACGGGAGATATTTGAACGCAAAGTTAGAGCAAGAACAAGATATTGATGTCACTGGTAGATTTTGGCTTAGGCATGAGAAATGAAGGCGATGAGATATTAGTGGACTGGGCCAGAAGTAATAACATACATGGTTCTATCAACAACCTAGGCGACTGTGGACATGGATAAGTCCAGATAACAAGACTCATAGTCAGATCAATTATATTATAGTCAATAAAAGATTCAAAAACACATTAAAGTCTGTCAAAACACGACCAAGTGCAGACTGCAGTAGGAACCATGTTCCTGTTGTGGGAAAGTTAAGTATACGATAGAAAACAATTAAGTACTACCGGAAAAGATAACACCCCGGATGTAAATCTATTAGCAAAGAACAAAGATTTACAATCATAGTACAGTATAACAATACAAAGCAGGTACAGCACCATAGAGAAAATACAAACCATCGACGAACAGTGGATGCTGTTAAAAGAATCTATACAGCAAACATCTGCAGAAATCCTACCACCTAATAAATATAGAGCAAAGAAAGATTGGATGACAGAAGATATCTTAAAGTTGATAGAACAAAGACGCAAGTTAAAGTCTAACATTTCAGAATATAACAAGATAAACAAAGAAATTAAATATGAATGTATACAGCCAAAGAGGAATGGTTAAATGCAAAGAGTTGTGAAATAGAAAAATATCATGAAAATACAAGGGGTACACATAAACAAATAAATGAATTAACAGGTAGAAGGCAAGTTCATAAGACTGGGTGTGTGAAGTCAGAACAAGTGCTTATGCTAATGGGAGAAAATGAAATCATGCACAGACTAAAAGAATACATTAAGGAACATTACAAAGATAGTAGAAATGAAATCAATATACAGTATAAAAACGAAGGCCCCTTGTATATTAACTGTAGAGGTGAAACACAATTTTAAAAAAAAAAGCTATACAACACTTAAAATACAATAAATCACCTGGACCAGATAATATTACAAAGGAAGAATTAAAATTACAGGGAGAGTATGGCATAGAAAAAATCACCAAAATGCTAAATGACATCTATAACAGTGGCGATATTCATCTGATTTATTGCAATCAATATGCATAGCCTTACCGAAGAAACCTGGTGCAGTAGAATGTGAAGTCACCGAACAATCAGCATTATGTGCTAGTTAACTAAGATCCTGCTTCGTATAATCATGAGACGAATAAGAGGAAAATTACAACCAGAAATTGCAAGAGAACAATATGGATTTGCACAAGAAATATTGTATAATAATACGAACATTAACGGAGAGGGTAATGGAAGTAGACAATGACCTGTACTTGTGCTTCATAGATTATAGTAAAACATTTGGCAAGGTGAAGTATTCAGAAATGATAAATATTAGAAAAACTCAATGTTATGGGAAAGATCTAAAGATAGTAAGAAATATGTATTGGAAACAAACAGTGGCGATGAGGGTTGACAGTAATGTAAGATAATTCCAAAAGATAGAGATGGGAGTGAGACAAGGATGTGTAATGTCACCAGATCTGTTCTCCCTGTATACAGAAGATATTATGCGAACATAGAAAACATGTCAGGAATAGCAGTTGAAGGTTACAATCTGAATAATCTAAATTATTATGACGATACAGTTCTGATTGTAGGGAGCGAGTAAGAGCTTCAAACCCTGTTAGACATGTTAGTACAAGACAGTTAAAACAAAGGCCTCAGTTTAAACAAGAATAAAACAGAAGTAATGGTTATTTCAAAGAAACACACACCACCAAAATGAAATATTACTGTCAATGATGCAAAATTAAATCAACGGATAATGTCATGTATCTTGGCACCATTTTAACATCAAATGACAGGTGCTCCAATGAGATCAAGAACATGATAGCACATGCCAAATCAACTTCTTCTTCTTTCTGTCCTCATGTACATTTCGGTGTTGAGGGGAGAGTGAGTGTACGGTCTTTTCCCCTTCTATTTGTCTCTTCAGCTGTTATATTTCCGAGTGTCTCTAAAACACTATCTTTCCACCTTTTACGAGGGCGTCCAATAGGTCGACTGTTTTCGTATCGTTTGTTAAATGTTTGGATAATACTTTGCACTTTCTGTCTGGTTATGGCCAGATATTTGAATACATCTACTTGTTTTAGTTGTTTATCTGTATGTTGATGTTCTCCTTTTCTCTTGCAACATTCATTACTACTGTTTTGTTTATGTTGATTTTCATTCCAAATTTCATGCCAAATCAACATTAAAAAAAATTAGAAACATTCTATGCAATGAAGTAATATTAATACAAACACGAGTTTGAGTGCTAGTATGTTATATTGAGACAATCCTTCTTTATGAAAGCGAAGCATGGACATTAAACGAAAGTGCCCAAGATAAGCTGGAGGCAACTGAGATGTGGTTTTTAAGAAAAATTATGAAAATTTTATGGACAGCCAAGAAAACTAATGTAGAAGTTCTCAGAGATGCTGGAGTAAAACGACAAAGTATTGCAAAAATTAGAAACAGACAGTCAAGATACTCGTATTTAGGTCGTGTGATGAGAAAAGTAAAACTTGAACATTTAGTAACCACTAGAAAGATCAAGGGAAGAAGAGACAAAGGAAGAGAAATAGAGACATTTCTGAATGGATTGCACTGTAGCACAAAAAGAAGTCACCAACTAAACTTATTAACAACACAAAAGATAGTGAGTTGTGGAGATGCATGATTGCATAAGCCACTCGTCATGGCACTTGATTGATACTAATCTCCGTCCGGCTTTAGGGCAGTGTGAGCAGAGCGCAACTGTGGTGGCCAAGGTACTAAGACCACAGCAGGCAATTGTGCATTCGATCCTTTCAGAAAGCAATCTCATACTACTGAACGTAAATAATGCCAAGAAAAGCATTACACCTACAACATTATGAGTTGATGGCTATATACTCTATAAGATATCATATCCATTGTTTTTTTTTTGCTTTCATAAAAACTCCAGCATGACATATGGATCAAGTTCAGCTTCTGTGACCAAATCTCCAGCATGACATATGGATCAAGTTCAGCTTCTGTGACCAAATCTCCAGCATGACATATGGATCAAGTTCAGCTTCTGTGACCAAATCTCCAGTATAAAAAATGGATCAAGTTCAGCTTCTGTGACCAAATCTCCAGCATGACATATGGATCAAGTTCAACTTCTGTGATCAAATCTCCAGTATAAAAAATGGATCAAGTTCAGCTTCTGTGACCAAATCGCCAGCATGACATATGGATCAAGTTCAGCTTCTGTGAAATAAGGGTGTTGGAATATACCCTGCTGGAAATCTAGTAGGATCATTGTCCTGGAGGAAGGTGTACATTGGAAACGGCAGGGTTTAAATACATTCATATTAAAAAATTGGTTAAAGTTACATTGCTGCAACGTTCACACTAGTAAAAGTAAGTAAAGTAACCCATATCATTTATTAATGCCGTAGGGGTGTGAGATGTTAGCGATCTCACATTTCACAGGCTCTGCAAATGAGGGCGGTAGCCATCTCCTCTCCCTCGTAGTCTTTACTTCCCGGATTAATCCGGTACCCATTTAAGACTGGGTCGACCTGGGAGCCGTTGCGATCTGAAAACATTTCCGCCTCAACTGGGGAATGAACCCAGGACCACTCATATGCGAAGCCAGTGCGCTAACCACTGCGCTAACGCGGCTCCCAATTAGATACCGGAATGAATACACTATAATTATAAGGTAAGAGATTTCTTTCAGTATACAAGTAAATATAAATTATTTGGTCTTGAACACAAATTGTAAAATTTTCATCTTCAAAATGGTACTGTCATCTCTGTAAATTTTCTTAGACGATATTAAGGACAAATTATTTATAACTAAAAATGCATGCATACAAATGGAATAGCTATTGTGTATACTAAGGGTATTAGAATATATTTTCTAAATGTTCGTACACGTGGGTTCAAATTTCACCTATTTTTCCGTGAATTTTTTTCAAATTTAATAGCTGTAAATATACATAGATATCATTGTTCTAGTATGTGCTATAGGGAGCTATGCAAGAAATATGCATGCAAAATTCCAAAATATTAGTTAATATTTGAAAATATTATGAGAGTAAAAGTAACAAGTGCATCCAAAGTTTACGAAATAACGAGAACATATTTAAACAATAAATATAGATTTCCTTACCTTAATAACCACCTGCAAGGTATAGATACCCATCAGTTTCAACTCGTGCTTCATCTAGGCCCAATGTCCTCCTCCTGGCTTTTCTGACTTCTAGGGTTGACTCGGCAACCTTATTTTATGCCTTTAACAGTCTCTTATTGTCAGTTAAAATGTGAACTGTTCGCTGTTTTTCTCAAACACACTCAACCAAATTTTTGCTATATTTCCTAAGTATCCCTGACCACCTTCCTATTTGAAAAGTCTATAACTAAAAAAACTATTCTTACTATGACGAAGATTTTTAAGCAAAATGTGCACAAATGAATATAATTTGATACCAATATATTCGTACAATTAACAAATCGCTATTTTTTAATAATATTCCCGGTGTATCTTCCCCTTAAGAAAGAACCAGTGGGAGTTTGAGATTGAACGCTGAAGAAGAAGAAGATCCAGGTACTCCGCGTAGAAATGATATTCTGTTTATCATATAAAATTGACAAAATGTCCACCAATAAATCCTGTGTTCGTCACATGTTTATCTTGACCTACTGTATGTCCCCCAATCAGCTGTAAATGAGTACATGACGCATGACTTAGGGCAGGTAAAGACAGAAAGGAAGGGAACTGATCACCCCCACCTAATAGTTGCTGGGGCTTAGTACACGAAGAGTTATCTTCATCCCCGACTGCATGTTGCTGCCATGGGGCATACCATTACCTTAACCCCAATCTAATCAAGGTCACGACTATGAGATGTCAGTGTCCAGACACACCAGAAATAGATAGTTTAATCCCTAACAGCTCCCGTCATTATAAACTATTATTATTATCATCATCATCATCGTCTTCGTCGTCGCCGTCATCATCATCATCATCATCAACATCATCATTATTATTATTATTATTATTTATTATTATTTATTATTACTATTATTATTATTATTATTTATTTTTTTAATTATTATTTTATAATAGTTTATAAACACATGGGCGATTTTATTGCAGTAAATCAATCAACTTGTGCTTGGGAAGACCTAATTCCTATAAGGTTCTCCACCTGTGTCTAGCTCAAGCAGGTATGAAGAGAACACAATCTTAAAATCAAGAAGACACGATATATTTCATATTGGTAGCCATCATGTATTTGAGAACTGTTTTAATGGATGTTTTTGTCACATGGCTTATGGTTCCTAGGTCAATCTACATTACATCTCTTTCTTTCCCTTTCTATCAAAGCAATAGATACATCTTTGTTACGGAGGTGGATGGGTTTAAAGACGTTCCTTTATTTGATTCGTAGGTATTATTTTTATAGTCACATAATCCTAAATGGACTTGGGAGTTTGTTAGTATTTTTCGTGACTTCGTGTGTTTCTATTGTAATTGTGTCTAATGTTCCACTTACCTAAGGTTGGATGGGAGTCCAATCCTCTAAACCGTCTTCGTATCTACTGCCCTACATTATGGTGGAACATGTTTTCTGCACACACGCACGCACACACGTGCATGTATGAGTAGAATGCTTTTTTTCCCCCCAGATATTCAAACTTTTGGAGTCTTCGAGATATGAAAGATACTTTGGATCGCACGGAGAAAACGCACATTTCACGTATGAAACAACACTCTGTCACCTGACGCTTATCTCTCACATGAGGCTCATATATCACCTGACATACATCTCTCTCGTGACGCTTATCTCTCACCTGTCGTTCATCTTGCACTTGAGGCTCATCTTTCACCCGAGGCTCATCTCTCACCCGAGGCTCATCTCTCACCTGAGGCTCATCTCTCACCTGATGTTCATCTCTCACCCGAGGCTCATCTCTCACCTGAGGCTCATCTTTCACCCGAGGCTCATCTCTCACCCGAGGCTCATCTCTCACATGAGGCTCATCTCTCACTTGACACACATCTCTCGCGTGGTGCTCATCTCTCACCTGACATTCATCTCTCTCCTGACATTCATCTCTCACCTGACATTCATCTCTCACCTGACATTCATCTCTCACCAGACACACACCTCTGATGCTCATCTCTCGCGAGGCTCATCTCTTACATGAGGCTCATCTCTCACATGAGGCTCATCTCTCACATGAGGCTCATCTCTCACCTGAGGCTCATCTCTCACATGAGGCTCATATACCTGAGGCTCATCTCTCACATGAGGCTCATCTCTCACCTCAGGCTCATCTCTCACCTCATGCTCATCTCTCACATGAGGCTCATCTCTCACCTTATGCTCATCTCTCACATGAGGCTCATCTCTCACCTGAGGCTCTTCTCTCACATGAGGATCATCTACATGAGGCTCATCTCTCACATGAGGCTCATCTCTCACCTCAGGCTCATCTCTCACCTGAGGCTCATCTCTCACTTGACACACATCTCTCGCGTGATGCTCATCTCTCACCTGACATTCATCTCTCACCTGACATTCATCTCTCACCTGACATTCATCTATCACCTAACATTCATCTTTTATTCTCCACTCTTTTCTCACCTGGTACTACACTGCTAATATCTGACTCATGTCTCACTTTGTAGTAATCTCTCACCTGTATCATATATAGCCCTTTCATGCACACCTGGCACACCTCTTCAAATGACAAGTTGAATTTGATGGCTGCATTTATAATGAAGAACTGAATGAGCCTATCCACGGATTCCTAGATACAAGGATACATTAGGAGATTCCCACAACACGGTAAGAATTCGTTATAACTTAACACTGTCGGGTCTCCATTACAATACACTCTTAAATAAATATTGGTGACGCCGACCAACGAAAAGTACGCAATTCATCGGAAAAATAACAGAATATGCTGATTCTGCTGTGTTTTAATTCTTTTATTAGGCCTCATCTGGCGATTGGTAGAACTGTAGCCCTCATCAATCGCCACCAGGCTCAAATCCGACGGATCTAAACTGGCTACAACCATCCATACTGATGGTAGAGAGGCCAAACAGGTTTTGTTACCTCTCCCTCTGTAGAATCCATAAACTCAAAAGGTCTTCATGATGGTTTCCTGGTGGCTTTCAGACGTGACCATAGCCTTCGATAACTTTGTCCAAAGTAGATTCAAGATGGACACAGGTAGTTGCAGAGGCACATCATACGACAAATCGTGTAACACCTGCGTTTTTGTTGTTCAAACTAATACGGTTTACTTCCCTAAAGCTACCTTCACAATCCTTGAAAGCTTCACTTGCGAGTCTAGAAACTAGATTTACACAATCATTTGCAAACGTTGCCAATTGACTTACATAGGAGAATAGGAGAAACTGGCCTTAAACTGCGATCGCTTTCACCGCGACTTAGATGGCATTCACTGGACCCTCATCATGAATAAAGACGTTCCTGCCTTTAAATACTTAGGATATTGCATGAGAAGCGATGGAAGCACTAACACAGAAATAAAGATTGGAACTGAAATAGTCTCAGCTACAGTGTCTAGATTAAATACCATTTGGAAGAGCAGAATAATTACAGCAGTGAAGATAAACCTATATAAAATCTCAAATAATAGCTATTATTTTGTACGGATGTGAGAGTTGGACAACTGCAGAGGAAATGGAGAGGAGAATACAGGCTCGAAAACAGATGTTACATGTGAATATTGCACATACATTATGAGACTGTCAGACCGCCTAATGTATTATTCTCGTTAGGGAGTTACAGGGAGATTGCGAGTGGATTGATCCACTGAACGAGTGGCCACATCCATTGTAAAGAATATAAAGCCAACACCTGAATGAGAAATAAAATAAATACTTTTGCAGGTCAACAGCATCTTATAACATTCCATTTCCCTTTCCAAAACTATTTTACAGGAAACAGTTGAGGGTGGAAGAAGAAAAGGTAAAAAAGAAAGTATGGACTTATAATACTGAAGACTGGGCACGATTAATATTCTTCACACTTACACAAATAAATGAGAACAGAGAATCATGACGAAATGGAAATTATAGTGTTGATGTTTTCAGAGTGGCAACCCAACCATTGAATGGTTGTGCATTTGGTGATTAGTAAGATTATATGATATTCGTCGTGACAATATGACTCGGGTGGCTGCTCAATTACGTGTACCGAGCCACTGTTGTGCTCGTGACATCTTGGTTATAGCTAATAGATCTTGCACATGGGGCCGGAGGAGTCGCTTTTTATGGAGAACCGCCTCCTCCATACTTTGGGGTCACTTGAACCCAACGGTATTAACATTCTGCATACATTCTTTTGATATAACTTTCTCTGATATAACTGCTCGGTCAATTTTCTCCCAAATTAAAGAACATGAGGCTTAATTTTGTGTTGCATAGTTACACGATTTTGATAAGATATTTTTTTTAGTTGTCACAAGTCAAACTGAGTTTGGAATTTTTTGTGGTTCTGGTATGGATCTTAATATTATGTGTAATTTAATACCACTTTCGTTACTCGGACATTTAAAAGTCGCAACTTCTGCTGTCGATGAATTGCTCTGCGTGCAACGCACTGAGAGCCTCCTCCCCCGGGTCGGGGCAGTGGGAGGCTCACAGTGCGTAGCGCAGATCGTCAGATGAGGTGGTTTATGCGTCTTTATCAAAATTGCGTTTCGTTAAATAATGTAGGGTTTGTTTCGTTAACATGTCGTCACTGCTTCCCTTAATGAGCCGAATTTTGTATTGCTAATATATTCATTTTAATACTTTTGTTTTAAATGTTGCATAATTGTGTATATGCGTGCTCTACTGTAATTTCTCGTCATGTAATCACATTTCCATAGTTATTTCCTCTATCGTCTCCATTTCTTGTTTTCTAGACCTGTATGCAGTATATTATAACAATGTTTTAGTGCTGCATGTAGTCTACATATTTATTTTGTGGTTTCATTGCGTGTCTATTGGTCTCTTTCTTGATAAGACAATTTGGCCGTACCGTCGATCATGTGTATTATTCAACGGCAAACGGCTATTTTCACCCTTTCTAATATTTCTTCTTCAATATTTACTTACCATTCAGTGCAATTTTACGATCACTTTATTTTTTGAACTTATACAAAGGATTGAGGTATCTACTAGAATGTCTTTATCAAGATAAGGACAAACACAGAACAGATTCACCAAATACAACGGAGACTATATACAAGCAATGTAATATAAACTGACAGGTCTGGAAAACAAAAACAAAAAGAGGAAGAGAGGTGAAAATGTCTTATTCTTACACATTAACCATCTTGTCCTATCTTTAGCTATTACTTCCAGCTCTTTCCTTGATGTACTAACATCTTAGTATCCATGGTTTGTTGAGTTACTGGAGTTTGTTTACTTTCCTTGATCTACTAAAATCGTAGCATCCTTTGTTTGTTGAGTTTATGGAGTTTGTCTACTTTCGATGCGAGGTGGATAATCTTAAACACAACCACCTTAGTCGCAACCTGCGACATGCAAGAAAGATAACAGAGTCGCTATTCGTTGCTCTCTTTTCTGGTTTAATAACACACGGACTATGGGCTATCCCTCCCCCACTAATTAGTAATTTAGTTAGTGAGGGTTAGGGAGGGTGGCACCTGCGTGCCTTGTCCGAGTACTTCGTCAGTGATACCGTAATTTGGACGTATCGATTACATCCTTCAAACGTGACGCTATTTGACTTTCCTGTGAAGTTAATTGGCTATCGAAGGAAAATCCTGGATTGATAACATCAAGGAATAATCTGTGCAAGATGCTTCTACACGCCTTCAAGTCGCTCAGGATAGGCTTATACATGTGCTTGGAGCTTTTTGTACTGATGTCTCCAGTGTGGCATCCTACGGTCCTAAATAGTTATGGGTATTTTATTATTATTATTATTATTATTATTATTATTATTATTATTATTATTATCATTATTATTATTATTATTATATTGTCTGTGGACAAGAAGTGACCAATGAGAATCCCGGAAACAGGCAAATTTGAATGATGATACAGGATGAACTATATAACTGACGAGGGACTCGCATTGGCCTATATTGTAGACGGTCATGTTGCAAAGATGATAACATTTTATGCAAAAACTGGCTAAAAATTGTATCTAAATAATCCAGAATAAAACTGCAACAAAATTAGCATATAATGCATTTTATTTATGCAAAAATTCGGAGAAATAGTAGTTAGTGATATACCTGAAAGTTAGCACGTTCTTGATTAGAATAAAAACATTATGTGATCTATTATCCACAGTTCAGATAAAAATTATATTGAATGTAATTACAATTATTATTAGCGTGGATAAGCTATATTATTCCACAGGCAACATATGGATGTGAGACGTGGACATTGATATCCGCAATTGAAAAGAAAATAGCATTATAAATGAAATGCTATAGAAATTTCTTTAGAATATTATGGACAGAAAGACAAACCAACACAGACGTACGTAAAAACATGAACATAAAAGAAGAATGGCTACTCAAAACTATCAAAAACCGCAAGCTAATATATTTTCGACATATACATATGCTGAGATTGCTTATTGATAAAAGTGAGAACAATCTACAAGAATTAATTAACATGGAAGTAGCAGAAAGCAAGGACAAGGACGTTCTCTTAAATAACAAGAAATCAGAGGTGATAAATGTGAAAAACAAAAAAAATCTAATCGCCAACATTCGGTGTCAATGTGAATGTCTCAATACTTAAAGTCCACCAATTCAAATATTTAGGAACATCAATGACATCAAATGGAAGAAGTTCAACAGAGATAAGAAATAGAATAGTGAGGCATACGTAAAAATGACGACACAACTGTGTAATATGTCCATTTCCATATATAGTGAGGAATAGAGTTCTTCACATCTGCATAACACCGATTCTAACATATGGATGATCTTCACAGCTGCATAACACCGATTCTAACATATGGATGATCTTCACAGCTGCATAACACCGATTCTAACATATGGATGATCTTCACAGCTGCATAACACCGATTCTAACATATGGATGATCTTCACAGCTGCATAACACCGATTCTAACATATGGATGATCTTCACAGCTGCATAACACCGATTCTAACATATGGATGATCTTCACAGATGCATAACACCGATTCTAACATATGGATGATCTTCACAACTGCATAACACCGATTCTAACATATGGATGCGAGTCAAAAAGACAATAAATAAACAGGATAGCAGAAAAGTAAAGGCAACAGAGATGTAATTCTATAGAAGAATGCTGAGAGAATCCTGGACAGATAGAAATACGAACAAAGTTGTGTTAAACGAGTCAAATGCGAGACTGGGGTTGCTTAATAATATCAGACAGGCAATTTTTATTTTGATCATGTTATGAGACAGGGAAGTCTGGAGAACATGGATACAACAGGCAGGGAAGAAGGAATAGTAATCGAGGACAACAGCGTGTGAAAATAGTATATAGTCTGACATCGTGGCGTAGGAAAGTCAACGATCCTGATAAAAGATACAAGGAACAGAGAATTGTGAAGATCCATGACACACACCAGTCGGCACGCTAGCAGATGATGTTGAATGCATCTTCGGAAATTTTCCTTCAATAAACCGTGACCTTCGGCGGTATAAGGTCCATTGACTAATGACCAACGAAAATCACGAGAATAGTCAAATGCGTCATTAAGAAGGCTTGTTTTCCTGTAAACCATGTTCACCATGCAGAGCAGAATAAGTACATCTGTGAAGATAAACATAAATTTCTAATAATACCTATTCTTTTGTATGGTGTGAGAGTTAGACAATTACGAGGAAATGGAGATTACAGGCTTTTGAAAACAGATGTTACAGACGAATGTTGCACATCCATTATACAGAACATGAAACCAACACATACGTGAGTAACATAATAAACGTTATTGAAGGTTAACAAGAACATCGCATGGCAACGGTGAAACGTCGCAAACTGATGTTGTTTGGACACGTGATGAGGCACGATTTCCTCCTTTTTAAAACTACCCAAAATGGAACAGTTGAGGGAGGGGGGAGAGAAAATGAAGAAAATGTAAAATAGTATAGATTGATAATGTTAAGACTGGACAGGATTAAGATTTTCCCCAAAGACTGGACAGGATTAAGATTTTCCACACTTAAACAAAGAACTGAGAACAAAGAGGCATGGTAGGATTTATGTGTTGATGTTTCCATAGTGGCAACCCTTAAGATCCTGAAGGGTTATGGATATGATGATGATGTGGAAGGTCATGACTAAGCACACGTTTATGACGTCATCGAATCGTGTAAATGGAAAATATGATCAAAAATTGAAGATCCAGCAATCTGTCACAATGTCTACGTCATACAGTTTGAAGTTCCAACATTTTTAGCGCTGAAAAGTCAAATTTAACAAAAAAAATGTTAATAAAAGCCCAAATTAATGTTATTTGTTAGTGCAATGGGAGAAATTGTGACAAAAATAAATATAGTCGGGAAAAGACATCATACCATGGAGAAATATAACATCATTGTATTAACGAAAGTCTTAAATAGAACATATTAATTAAAGAAACTATCGGTAATGAGTTTTTTACAGAACTATCGGTAGTAAACTCTTTAGAGAACTCCTGGTAAAGAGTTATTTTCATAACTATTATTCTTCAGTGTTCGTTCTCAAATTCCTGCAAATTAACATTGCAGTCCAGAGAACGAAATGTGTTGTGTCATAGTTGCGCCTTCGGCCTGACATATCCGATTTCTGCATGGCTTCTGGGTCACTTTAGCCCTAAATGAGATGAGGCAGATAACTCCTCGTTAGTCGCCTCTTACAACATACATGGAATGTACTCAGTACTCTAGATCTTTTCAACTCTTCGATCAATTGATTACAATATGATTTCGCTGTGATATGATGCTTGTTTCACATCACGAATCTGGCAGGAACACACACACTCACAATATCAACCCTACATTACACTGTAGTATTTTTTTGTTAAACAAAACAATTCGACTCAATACCTTTTTCATTTTTGTGTTTACAATTTTAACGGTTATTTCCCTTTAAAGCTGTGTTTTTCTGTGGATCCTTGACAAATTCAAGATGATACATCATTTGTATGAAATTCAGCATGTATTTACAATTGTAATAGGAATATCTGCCCTAAAATTAGGTAAATACATTCTTTTTACAATTTTTACAAGGTATTTTTTTCTTATTTAGTTTCAATTTTGTTAGTTTTCTAAAATGAAATAGAAATATTGAATAATCATATCATGAAAAATCTTAAATAGTGTAATAGAGGGTTTCCGCTTGATCATCCATATATACGGACATATCACAAAGTGGCATAATGGACACATCAATACACGGACATGTCCATACATCAGCACAAGGTGGAATAATGAACACAACAATACACGGACATTTCCATACACAAACATAAGGTGGAATAATGGAAACAACAATACACGGACATTTCCATACACCAACATAAGGTGGAATAATGAACACGACAATACACGGACATTTCCATACACCAACATAAGGTGGAATAATGAACACAACAATACACGGACATTTCCATACACCAACATAAGGTGGAATAATGAACACAACAATACACGGACATTTCCATACACAAACATAAGGTGGAATAATGGAAACAACAATACACGGACATTTCCATACACCAACATAAGGTGGAATAATGAACACAACAATACACGGACATTTCCATACACCAACATAAGGTGGAATGATGGAAACAACAATACACGGACATTTCCATACACCAACATAAGGTGGAATAATGAAAACAACAATACACGGACATTTCCATACTCCAAGGTGGCATAATGAACACATCAATACACGGAACATTTCCATACTCCAAGGTGGCATAATGAACACATCAATACACGGAACATTTCCATACTCCAAGGTGGCATAATGAACACATCAATACACGGAACATTTCCATACTCCAAGGTGACATAATGAACACATCAATACACGGAACATTTCCATACTCCAAGGTGACATAATGAACACATCAATACCTGCAACTGCTGAGTGAAATCCTCCATTGTACTCACAACCAACCTCGTTATGAATATAATCATCCCTCACATCGACATAGCTGTCGTCGCTGCCAGGTCCCCCAACTAGAGCCCCGAATAAAATGTGGGAGTTTGGCTCAGACTTTGTATAATCGTACCATGTACATGGATGAGGCGGGGATCTGCAAGAGCTGTAACAGATTTCATTGGGGGGGGGGGGGGTTATAAATTGAAAATATGATACAAACCTTACAGCGTAAACTATATTAATGTGTAAAATCGATAGTAGGTAATAACTGCTGCAAAACTATGATCCCACAAGCGAAACTTGAAAAGGGTGAAGTTTATCACTGTGTTTCCAAGGATTTTCATTTCCCTTTGTGGTGCAGCAGAGAACCCAGCATTGAACTTCACGCTGGTGGAGTCGCATTAACTCCACATTGCACATCACGCTGGTGGAGCCGAATGAGCTCCATATTGCACATAACGCTGGTGGAGTCGAATGCGTTTCGTTGGTGGATTGGCTGCTTGGCTGGCTGCTTGGTTGGTTGATTGCTTAGTTGGTTGGTTGACTGGTTGGTTAGTTGATATCTGAATATAGGAAATATAGTAATACAGACATTTTTGTAAGTTTTTGCCAAAAGTTCCTATAGTTGAACTTCTATTTAGTTTGCTATCAGAATGCCTGCGCATGTAACTGGAAGATGCAGGACAACTTGCTCAAGACCGCGGAGTATTCAAGAGATCCATAGGAAAGACTACGTTCGGTAAAGAATGTGTCACATGATGATGATGATCAGACCAAACCTAGAAGAAATTCAGAACAGGGTGGAGAACAGCATATTCTACATATGGAAGCCGGTTAATACGAGTATAGAAAAAAAATAGATAAAAATGGTTAAATTGCAGTTTTACATAACACAATACACAGGATCGACGTTTCTACCAAAAACCCTTTATGAATATAGGAACAAACTCAAAATGGAATCAAGAAATCAAGCGAGGACTACATGTTAGCCATGTGAGAGCTGACAGCGCTGGAATACCACAACAAAAAAGATAAAGAGAATGCGAGAATGATGGGAATGTGAGTAGCTACATATAGAGAAAGTGACGCCGTAACAAAATAGCACACGGCAAATGCGCGCTGATAAAAGCGCGCCGATATTAAATAACTGATATTCAATTAATAAATTGAACTAAAGTGGGAGTTTGATCCATGAACGCTGAAGAAGATTAAGAAGAATTAACATTTTTCAAGATATCTTCATTGCGCTGGATAAACAAATCACTCATACATCTTTTCCGATGTTTTTGATCGATCGATTGTAACACGTCCCCCTTTGATTTGAACCGGAAAACACATATGAACTGTTTTCTTTATGTGACATATGACTTTATACTGTGATGACATTGACATAAATGTCACTGAAATGTCTGATAACACGTGACAGGTGCATTCTAGAGAATGTCTAAAAAAAGACATACTACCTTTTAAATTTTACACTCCGAATTGATGGAAACACCGTATATGTACTATTTTGTACTCGTTAGGTTGCTTTGTCTACTTATTCTTTTGGTAACACGAATGCCTATTTCTGTTCATTTTGATATTTGTCCCATGTTACCCCAGCCGCCCATTTCCAGTTTTCGGGTCGTTAACCGACACTAACTTTCATCTGTACTATTTTATTGTTTGTTTATGTGTTTCCGTATTTTATATGGCGCAGATAAGATATTTTACAAATATGGTGCTCAGGAAGGTCATGTTTTGTCGGGACCCGAAAGAGAAGCAAAGAATAGCAACAATGTTCGCCTTCCATGCATGTCGTAAGAGGTGACTAAGGGGGTTACGAGGTAAAGAAGGGAATAATTTCACATGAATATTTGGACCATAAAGGGGAGCAAATAATAGCTGCATTGTTACCTTCCTGGCATGTCGTAGACGATGACAATGAAGGTTATGGTATATAGTTGGCTATTACATATAGAGACTAAACCGACGTTTCGACAAAAGTCTTTTACAGCTGGCGATACTAGTAAATTTGGGTGCCCTGTGTATTCTAACTTTGGCCACGCCCCATTTTAACATAAACTAAATTCTTTTCAAGTTGCTACTCCATTGATACTCAGTTTGGTTTTTAACTGCCCCCCCCCCCCCCAAACGATGAATAAAGGTTGAATTTATATACGGGAAAAAAAAATAGAGTTTAGGTAGTACACATAAATAGTAACGAATGCATAAGAAAATAAAAGATGGGTGTCTTTCATACCAGAATAAGATGGACTAACTGGTTTAGGAATACATCTTTTATAAAAGAACAAGTGGGGCTAGCTAGTTCATGAATAGATCATTATAGAAGAATATGAGGCTAACAAGTTCATGAATAGATCTTTTCAGAATAGGAGGGGCTAGCTAGTTCCGGAATAAATCTTTCCCCTGTAATTCATTCAATCACAAATTACCTGGAGGCATGGTGAGGTCTGGTTGGAGGGTCATAACCGTAGCCTATAGACATAGCTCCGGCCACTGTCCCCTAACATATAGTGAATCTGTCGACGGGCCCAATGTCTGAAAGTGCTGGTTTGGACATTGTCGTCCGGCAGCTACAAGCGAGATGAAGGCCATATTGGCTGTTGGAAATATATTTTAACAGTTAAAGAACATGACGTAAAGGACATTGATTTCTAACTATTATTGAAATGTTTAATCATTATTGGTACATGAATTTCTGGGAACAACCGATACTATTATATTAATTTAGATACACAAACCAATGAACAAAATAATGAATTGTGATGAAGGTGTGAGAATTACTAGTTTTTTTTTGCTTAATTTATCTTTTAGGTAAAAATCCTCCCTACTAAAGATGTTGTCGACGGTAGTAAGGACGCTTCTAGCCAATCACTGACTGGGCAGCTTATGGGAAACAGCATGCTGTGACGCTAGTTCATAATTCATATTACCTTGACCTTTTATATGTTAATTAGAGGTCACTGGGAAATAAACTGTTCATATATATATATATATATATATATATATATATATATATATATATTATATATATATATATATATATATAATATATATATATATATAATAGTATATATATATATATTATATATTATGGATAACTCTGTAACTCTTATGATTGTGTATACCCAGTATAGAAATCTCAACGGAATTAACGATTCCAATGCAATTTGCCACATAGATTCTTCTTCATCGTTCTTCAGTCAGATATCAGGTTACATCGCCAATAGCTTCGATGAATTGTGTGATTCGCTTCAGGTCATCAATGGAACCCCTCAAGTCTGGAAGTAGTGCCGTCTCAGTGGGCCATATTTTCATATTTCTCTCTCTCTTCTTGGTAGAGTTGACAGGCATGAAGATTATGTTCTGCAGTCTCTGGCCTCAGTCCACAGTTGCATAGGTCTGTCTCACCAATCTTCAGCTTTCGGAACATGTGACTTCTCAGTCTGTTGTGGCCAGTTCGTAACCTGAAGAAGATGGTTTGTTCCTTGCGTGGCATTTTATGGTAGGGTTCATTTGGTTCTGCGGTTGGATCCATCTGCTTCTCACCTTTTCTTATATTCTGCTTTTAACATAGTCTTACATTCATAGTACGTGTTATTACATTTTATTTGTTCTAGTGATCCCCCTTTCCAGGAGACCATCATTTTCATTTCCAGGTATGCCACAGTGACCTGGGATCCACTGCAGTACTGTTTATTTGGTAGTACTGCTGAGGTGTAGTATGCAGGTCGTAAGTTCATTCACACTCGTGTTCTTTGGATCTTTCATTGCCTGCAATACTGACTTTGGCATCCGTTAGAAAGACTACTTGTCTGTTGTGACTCCGGTAAGCAATTTATGAGCATTTTGGCTACCTGTATTATTGCTTCCATTTCTGTTTTTAAATTTGTGGAATCTTTGCCTGTGGGAATGGATTTTTTTTATTTCTTTTCCATCTGGCATTACTCTATATATTCCTGATCCTCCATCTAATACTGCCTCTTTCGCTGATCCATCTGTATATACATGTGTCCATATATCCTTTTTGTATGCTTTCTGTATGTGATTCTTAGTTGAATCCTTTAGTACTTGTATAGTAGTTTCTGTTTCCGAAATAATGCTTGGTATATTGTCCATAATTCTTGGGAAGTTTTCCTGTCCCAGGTTGGATATGTGTTAAAGGTGTTTAGTGGTTTTAAGTTTTGTAGGTCTGTATACTTTCCACATTTGCAACCCAATATCTTTCAGTCAATTATTGTAGAAGTGTTGTTCTCATTATACTTTTTATTTGACACTTGTCTATGTGCTGTTTCTATGTAAGTCTTGGGTCAAAAGTGACTCCAAGATATGTGGGTGTCTCACATCTTTAGACAATATTTGGCCGTTTATATTTAGTAGGATTTTCTGTGGTTTGGTGAACATGCTAAGATGGTATAGGTAGTTTTTGGACATTGATAGACATGGCCCATTGGTCTGTCCACTTTGCCAAATTGGTCCATAGTTTCCTGTAACCTTATGTTTGTTGTGCCTATGATTTCTTTACTGCATCATATTGTCAGATCATCTGCATACATTGCAGGGCTTACTTTACGTGAGAGGATTTGGTCAATGTCGTTCATGAATATAAGGAATAAAGTGGAGGATAGAACACCTTCCAATGGTACTCCATACTTGAAGAGTTTCTTTCTGCTGCGCTACATTTCAAGCTTCAATGTTGCATTCGGTTGTGCAGGTAGTGTTTTATCCAGCAAAACATGTGCTCAGTCACTTTGTTTTGTTGTAATTTAAGGAGGAGTCCATCTTTCCACACAGAATCAAAGGTTTTTTCCATGTCTACCCACACCACTGATGTCTGCTTTTTTTCCTGGAAAGCACCCTCTACTTCCTGGATAATTTGTGTAATCTGGTCTTCAGTTGATCTAAACTTTCTGAAACCAGCTTGTTGACTTAGCAGTATTTTTTTTTCTAGGAACGATATGAGAAATCTTAATAGTTGATAATTATTGTCCAAAATCGATATTAATCGAATATTGATGCAATAATCTCACAGTGACAGCCTACTCTCACTTATTCCAGCCGGGGAGACGTATACAAGTCAGTAAACCTTATGTCTTCTGGCCGGAAAGACTTCTATAAGTCATACTCAAATGACATTCATGTTGTTGTTTTCGGTATTTATATCAACATAAGAATGTTTTCCAATCGAAATTGTAATATGTCCACATTACTTCTTGCAATATTTTTATGTGTATTGATATCAATTTTGTTAAGTTATTGATAAGTCTTGATACTGAGGGTCTGTGACGTCATTTTTCCTTATATGTTTCATATATATTTTCCAATTTACTTATTTTCGTAAAATAATAACTATTTTATTTGCTTTGGTCTCATTTATTATGAAATCCAATCTGGCAAATGCTTCTAGCATCGTGTTTGCAAATTTACGCCATTTTGTAAGAAAAATTAGTCATATTTTCATTTGAGTTTCATGTAAAGTTAAGTCTACTGTTTTTGATAGATGTCGAAATTCTTTCTAAATAATACATTTTTGACGCTCTATGCATATATATTATACATTATTGTGTTCGTAATTGGATTATCTACAGAAATGATACAGTTTGAGTGGAATTTATTGATTCAAAAATGCGGTAAGGTCAAATATATCTAAAATAATATTTATTTGTCATTTACATATTTTCTTTTCTGTCTAAAATGATTTTATATATTGACATAATTTTTTTCTTCAAAATCTGATATATTTAAATATATATAATCTGATATATATAATCTGATATATATCTGATATATATATATATATATATATATATATATATATATATATATATATATATATATCTTGTGATAATCACATTCTCTGTCCATTTCTGTTTCAAAATATATATATTACATTATAATGTAAATATATTTAGAAGTACTTTTTCTTGTTTCCGTGATGCATGTGCACACACAAAAATCGAACATAATTTAATTACGTTTAAACGCTAAAAATATTCCGGCCGGAATCAGTTCAAAAAACTATCAATGTCCAAAAAACTACCTATACCATCTTCAGCATGTTCACCAAACACAGAAAATCCTACTAAATATAAACGGCCAAATATTGTCTAAAGATGAGACACCCACATATCTTGGAGTCACTTTTGACCCAAGACTTACATAGAAACAGCACATAGACAAGTGTCAAATAAAAAGTATAATGAGAACAACACTTCTACAATAATTGACTGAAAGATATTGGTGGTGCAAATGTGGGAAAGTATACAGACCTACAAAACTTAAAACCACTAAACACCTTTAACACATATCCAACCTGGGACAGGAAAAACTTCCCAAGAATTATGGACAATATACCAAGCATTATTTAGGAAACAGAAACTACTATACAAGTACTAAAGGATTCAACTAAGAATTACATACAGAAAGCATACAAAAAGGATATTTGGACGCATGTATATACAGATGGATCAGCGAAAGAGGCAGTATTAGATGGAGGATCAGGAATGCCAGATGGAAAAGAAATAGAAAAATCCATTCCACAGGCAAAGATTCCACAAATTTAAAAACAGAAATGGAAGCATACATTCATACGTTGCTGCCTCACTGAAAGGATATGATTAGTTAACCTTTTACTTCTAACCGCTGCACAAAGGTCAAATAAACAAATGGTGGGATAATACCTAGAAATAATAGGTCCATATCAACGTTTACTGGGTATTAACATTTTCACTATTCTTTCTTCCTTTTGTTAGTGCCACGTATATATGTATATGAGCAAATAGTAAAATATTATTTACATCAGCCTTTCTATCTGTTCATAAAATCATATATATATTGATCATTAAATTCTCGGGTAAACGTTGATATCATTACGTTCTGGAAACAATATGTAACATTGTACCAGAGAGTGTATAGCAGAAGAGGAAGCAGAGAAAGGGAGATTGTGTATGTAACAGACAGTAACATAAGAGGAAGCAGCGATGAACAATTCAATGATTTCACAGACAATCTTCATAGTCCAGTAGATAAGCCAGACGTCCAGCTGATAAGCCAGACGTCCAGTAGATAAGCAAGACGTCCAGTAGATAAGCCAGACGTCCAGTAGATAAGCCAGACGTCCCGTAGATAAGCCAGACGTCCCGTAGATAAGCCAGACGTCCAGTAGATAAGCCAGACGTCCCGTAGATAAGCCAGACGTCCAGTAGATAAGCCAGACGTCCAGTAGATAAGCCAGACGTCCAGTAGATAAGCCAGACGTCCAGTAGATAAGCCAGACGTCCCGTAGATAAGCCAGACGTCCCGTAGATAAGCCAGACGTCCAGTAGATAAGCCAGACGTCTAGTAGATAAGCCAGACGTCCAGTAGATAAGCCAGACGTCCCGTAGAAGAGCCAGACGTCCAGTAGATGAGCCAGACGTCCCGTAGATAAGCCAGACGTCCCGTAGATAAGCCAGACGTCCAGTAGATAAGCCAGACGTCCAGTAGATAAGCCAGACGTCCAGTAGATAAGCCAGACGTCCCGTAGAAGAGCCAGACGTCCAGTAGATGAGCCAGACGTCCCGTAGATAAGCCAGACGTCCCGTAGATAAGCCAGACGTCCAGTAGATAAGCCAGACGTCCTGTAGATAAGCCAGACGTCCAGTAGATAAGCCAGACGTCCCGTAGATAAGCCAGACGTCCAGTAGATAAGCCAGACGTCCTGTAGATAAGCCAGCTAATTTTCACTTAAACTCAAAGGGAGTGGGGGGGGCAGTAATAGCGTTGACCATATCAATCATCTGGAGATCGAAGATCGCAAGTTAACGAATCAAACTGCGAATATTCAATGCAAGTGTGATTTCATCATTGACATATGGGTGTGAAAATTGGAAATCTACCGCAATAATGGATAAAAAGATAGTTGCCTTCGAGAGTAGATACCTCAGAAAAAAACACAAATACTAATTGGAAAGACTTCAAATCAAAAGACATACTAAGAGAGGAGACAAAACAAGAATATGTGACGAACAACATCAGAAAACGCCGCTCGACATACATCGGTCACATACTTAGAATGAAGGAAGACAGAATTCCACGACAAGTCTTCATGTGGACACCAGACGGGAAAGAAAACAGGGAAGACCAAAAACATCGCTCAGAAGAACATTTATGAATGAATTACAATCAACAGGCATAAATGCACAAGACCTGCAATCCTTGGAAACTGACCGGCAGGCATGGAGAACTATGACATCCGCCCTATGTGCCAAACTTGGCAAAAGAGGAACTGCCTGACTGACTGGCTGGCTGACTGACTGATATGAGTCTATTGTTTTCTTCTTATTGTTGTAGTCATATTGTTGTACACGTAGTACGCACGCATTCAATGGGCCAAGTTTTGTGTGTTCAATTTCTACCAGTGCCATATATTCACAAGTTTGTTGAATGCATCTGATCACAACCAAGTTTTTTTCAGTTTGTTCCACTCTTGTCAGTGTCATATATTCACAAGCTGGTTAAATGCATATACTGCCAGCTATGACATTGAAATGATTCAAGAGAATTCTAAGAATACTAAAGAGCACAAAGAATATGTCTACTTTACGCCCCCCAAAAAATATACAAAACAAAGAAATATTGGCACTCAGTACCTGTATACCGTAGGGTTCCCCACTCACTTCTGAAGGCTAATCCTTTGGGCGTGTAATGTATGTCACCTCCAGGCAACCACTCGGAAAATATATCTTCTATCACAGATTTGTACATTTGATCTTTGGTCAACTTGTACAGCAGAACCTGGTCATGGATAGGAATGAAACAACAACGGAATTAGAAACAGTATAAACCTGATAGAAATATAATAATAATAAAACCCGTATACCATTAGGGTCGTGGGGATCTCAAATTATCTATTTATTGTCTATTCTCAGGTGAAAGATGTTCAGAATATCCACACTTGCCGGTAAATGTAGGGGTGGTGACTCTAAGCTTTAGTTGTCTATCCAAGGCCAGATGTGTTGCCTTGGCTGTGTTTAATCTACATTTGTTTAGGGTTGTCGTGATAGTATCTATCCATTTTCTTCTAGGTCTTCCTCTGGCTTTGTATCCGGATCTTGTTATGCTATATGTTCTTGTCGGTAGTTGGTTATAGTCCACCACACGCCCGTGTGTTGCCGGGGGCCTGAAAGGGGAGCAAAGAATAGCAACGCTGTTTACCTTCAATGCATGTCGTAAGAGGCGACTAAGGAGGTTGTGGGATGGAGTTGATTGTCCCATCCCTTATAGGGTCAGTGACTAAAAGCCATGCTGAAGTCGGATGTGTCAGGCCGAAAGGCGCAGATATCACAGCAATGCTGTAAACCATGACACAATGCATTCCGTTCTCCGGACTACATCCTGCTGATCTGCAGGAGTTTGAGAACGACCGCAGAAGAAGAAGAAGTTCATTCCCATAAGGTGTCAAAACCATTTAATCTGTTGCTTCTCGATGTATTCTGTGCATGGTCTTACGCCGATTCTTCTCCGGATTTTGGTACCTCTTAATTTGTCTAGTTTAATTATCCTTGCAGCTTTTCTCAGACATTTCATCTTACATGTTGTCCGTTTTTTATCTGCAGGGCTACTATCAGGGTCAAATTATAAACATCACAAAAAGGCTTTCAAACATCATCATCATCATGTGACATATTCTTTCAAGAACGTGGTCCTCCGTATGGATTCTCTGAACACTCCGAGATTCTGTGCGAGTTGGACTTTCAAACATCTCATTCAGAAATACATAGGCTAGAATAATGAGGGGGGGGGGAAATGGTCACTAATCACCGACTTCGTGAGATCATGATACTCATTGGTCAAACCTCTTTCATTCACTTAGAATATAGGAGTTCTTTACAGCCGCAGATACGTCTACAGTACCACAACACACACCACAGGACTCATCTCCCAGCTCCACTAATACAGGAAGACACTACAGGACTCGTATGTCCAACTCCACTAATACACCAAGACACCACTGGAGACGTCTGCTCAGCTTCACTAATACATCACGATACTATACGGATGAGTAAGGAATGAGGACATTAGACAAAAACCGGCACCACCCCAATCTAGGAATATATTAAGAGAATATATTAAGAGAATATATTAAGAGAATATATTAAGAGAATATATTAAGAGAATATATTAAGAGAATATATTAAGAGAATATATTAAGAGAATATATTAAGAGAATATATTAAGAGAATATATTAAGAGAATATATTAAGAGAATATATTAAGAGAATATATTAAGAGAATATATTAAGAGAATATATTAAGAGAATATATTAAGAGAATATATTAAGAGAATATATTAAGAGAATATATTAAGAGAATATATTAAGAGAATATATTAAGAGAATATATTAAGAGAATATATTAAGAGAATATATTAAGAGAATATATTAAGAGAATATATTAAGAGAATATATTAAGAGAATATATTAAGAGAATATATTAAGAGAATATATTAAGAGAATATATTAAGAGAATATATTAAGAGAATATATTAAGAGAATATATTAAGAGAATATATTAAGAGAATATATTAAGAGAATATATTAAGAGAATATATTAAGAGAATATATTAAGAGAATATATTAAGAGAATATATTAAGAGAATATATTAAGAGAATATATTAAGAGAATATATTAAGAGAATATATTAAGAGAATATATTAAGAGAATATATTAAGAGAATATATTAAGGTTTGCAAACATCAGCAGACTCACATCATACAGCAGCAAGCTATGTTACACAGATACAGTGAAGACAGACCTAGAGGCTGACCACGAAACCGATGGACCACCGAAATAAAAGAGGCGACAAATTTCACAATATATTCAGCACACAGGAGGGCCGTCTCCAAAAAAAAAAACTCTTCTACCCCTGACGCTGAAAGGGAACAGAGTGTTTAGCGAATAGACAGATAGATAGATAGACCATACGAACCATCTGCCAAGCTCCACTAATGCATAAAAATACCATACGAAGTGTATGCACATCTTCCCTTGCATACCGAAATAACAAACGCGTTTTATGACCAGTTATATTGATACATCAAAGCACCAAACGATGTGGCTGTTCATTTCTCCTTACATACCGCAACACCGCACGACTTATCTGCCCAGCTCTGTGCCCAGCAAGAGGGAGAAAGTATGAACCAATGATGTGCCCTGGAAAGGTAATATCTGTTGTTGGTTGCACGATATAGCCAAGCAGCTGCCCAGGCCAGCTCATCCTCATAGTGGTACGACCTAAACAGGAATGGAAACAAATATGTACGATATATTCTTTTGTGTTGTGTCTCTCAAACTTATTATTCCTGCCTTATCCCAATCTTTCACATGCATTTTATAGATCAATCAGCCACCTTCCACATAGATTTTTAGACCAATCAGCCACCTTACCCATAGATTTTATAGACCAATCAGCCACCTTCCACGTAGATTGTATAGACCAATCAGCCACCTTCCACATAGATTTTATAGACCAATCAGCCACCTTACACATAGATTTTTAGACCAATCAGCCACCTTACACATAGATTTTATAGACCAATCAGCCACCTTCCACGTAGATTTTATAGACCAATCATCCACCTTCCACATAGATTTTATAGACCAATCATCCACCTTCCACATAGATTTTATAGACCAATCAGCCACCTTCCACATAGATTTTATAGACCAATCAGCGACCTTCCACATAGATGTTATAGACCAATCAGCCCCCTTCCACATAGATTTTATAGACCAATCAGCCAACTTCCACATAGATTTTTAGACCAATCAGCCACCTTACACATAGATTTTATAGACCAATCAGCCACCTTCCACGTAGATTTTATAGACCAATATCCACCTTCCACATAGATTTTATAGACCAATCAGCCACCTTCCACATAGATTTTATAGACCAATCAGCCACCTTCCACATAGATGTTACATATCAGCACCTTCTTCCACATAGATTTTGTCGATCAAAGCACCCTCTCATATAAATTGTATAGATCAACGCCCCCTGTCGCATAAATTGTATAGACTAACGCCTCCTTTCACATACATTTTATAGATTAACGCCACTCAACCCATTCACAACGCCCTTGATCTTGCAGGCCACTACAAATGTTTCCTCCCTCACTCCCTTGTTTTACACATATCAAATTTACTTCGTCTTCTTCTACGTTCGTTCTCAAACTCCTGCAGATTAGCAGGATGTAGTCCGGAGAACGAAATGTGCTGTTACGTGGTTTTACAGCTTAGTTGCGACTTTTGTCCGGATACATCAAGCCATGAGTCTTGATCACTTTAACAATCTATGGAATGGGTAAGCAACTCCATCCCGAAACTTCCTTAATCACCTCCTACGACATACATTGCAGATAACACTGTTTCTATTCGTGACCCGTTCTTATCCCCGACCACGGGCAGACGACTTACAATATAAACCCTTGGTAACTTGAAGATATAAATGAAGAGCTATTTTTACAGTAATATTTCTATTTTCTAGACATCCGAGCAAGAGGTAGGCAGAGATACAAATGGGAGAGAAATACCACGAGATGGACAGGTTACAAACTAGCAGAGTGCACCGCGAAAGAACGATACGAGATGTTGGAGGTCCGTTGCAGCCAACATTGTTGCGAAGACGGCAGTTGATAACAAGGATGAGATTTAATATTTGAAAAACATCTATATTAGACTGATGGTCAAAATTATGAACTCACTTTCTGTTTTGTTGTATAAATTTGAGAGTTGGACTCTCACTGGTGACATGGAGAGATGGACACTCACTGCAGAGAGTTGGACTCTCACTGGAGACATGGAGAGATGGACACTCACTGCAGAGAGTTGGACTCTCACTGGAAACATGGAGAGATGGACACTCACTGCAGAGAGTTGGACTCTCACTGGAAAGATGGAGAGATGGACACTCACTGCAGAGAGTTGGACTCTCACTGGAGACATGGAGAGATGGACACTCACTGCAGAGAGTTGGACTCTCACTGGAAACATGGAGAGATGGACACTCACTGCAGACATGGAGAGATGGACACTCACTGCAGACATGGAAAGATGGACACTCACTGCAGACATGGAGAGATGGACACTCACTGCAGACATGGAGAGATGGACACTCACTGCAGACAGGGAGAGATGGACACTCACTGCAGAGAGTTGGACTCTCACTGGAGACATGGAGAGATGGACACTCACTGCAGACATGGAGAGATGGACACTCACTCCAGACATGGAGAGATGGACACACACTGTAGAGAGTTGGACTCTCACTGGAGACATGGAGAGATGGACACTCACTGCAGAGAGTTGGACTCTCACTGGAGACATGGAGAGATGGACACTCACTGCAGACATGGAGAGAAGGACACTCACTGCAGACATGGAGAGATGGACACTCACTGCAGACATGGAGAGATGGACACTCACTGCAGACATGGAGAGATGGACACCAACTGCAGACATGGAGAGATGGACACACACTGCAGAGAGTTGGACTCTCACTGGAGACATGGAGATATGGACACTCACTGCAGACATGGAGAGATGGACACTCACTGCAGACATGGAGAGATGGACACACACTGCAGAGAGTTGGACTCTCACTGGAAACATGGAGAGATGGACACTCACTGCAGACATGGAGAGATGGACACTCACTGCAGATATTGAGAGTTGGACTCTCACTGGAAACATGGAGAGATGGACACTCTCTGCAGAGAGTTGGACTCTCACTGCAGACATGGAGAGATGGACACTCACTGCAGACATGGAGAGATGGACTCTCACTGCAGATATGGAGAGTTGGACTCTCATTGCAGACATGGAGAGATGGACACTTACTGGAGACATGGAGAGATGGACACTCACTGCAGACATAGAGATATGAATACATACTTTCGAATACAACTTGTTACAGACATAGAGATATGAATATATATATATAATAATATTTAAAAAAATAGACAATAGACAACATAAGATAAATATGTACGAGAGAAATAAAATAAAAATGCCAGCAGTGATGAAAATGTGCATGTTTTGGACATATTAAGCAGATATGGTTGTCTTCTAAAACATATTCTGCAAGGACCAGTTGAGGGTTGTGGAAAGTGGAACAGTTGAGGGTTGTGGAAAGTGGAACAGTTGAGGGTTGTGGAAAGTGGAACAGTTGAGGGTTGTGGAAAGTGGAACAGTTGAGGGTTGTGGAAAGAGGACCAGTTGAGGGTTGTGGAAAGAGGACCAGTTGAGAGTTGTGGAAAGTGGACCAGTTGAGAGTTGTGGAAAGTGGAACAGTTGAGAGTTGTGGAAAGTGGAACAGTTGAGGGTTGTGGAAAGTGGAACAGTTGAGGGTTGTGGAAAGTGGAACAGTTGAGGGTTGTGGAAAGTGGAACAGTTGAGAGTTGTGGAAAGAGGACCAGTTGAGAGTTGTGGAAAGTGGAACAGTTGAGGGTTGTGGAAAGTGGAACAGTTGAGGGTTGTGGAAAGTGGAACAGTTGAGAGTTGTGGAAAGAGGACCAGTTGAGAGTTGTGGAAAGTGGAACAGTTGAGGGTTGTGGAAAGTGGAACAGTTGAGGGTTGTGGAAAGTGGAACAGTTGAGGGTTGTGGAAAGTGGAACAGTTGAGGGTTGTGGAAAGTGGAACAGTTGAGGGTTGTGGAAAGTGGAACAGTTGAGGGTTGTGGAAAGTGGAACAGTTGAGGGTTGTGGAAAGTGGAACAGTTGAGGGTTGTGGAAAGTGGAACAGTTGAGGGTTGTGGAAAGAACAGATGAAGACTACGAAAATGATGAAAATGCTGGGAGAGGGATGGATTCACCCAATTTTTTCTTTCGTCCTAAAACTAAATGTCAAGTTTTAAATTTATAAGGGGCATTGGGGTAGAACCCCCATCCGGACTTGTCGATAATCGTAAGTTCGAGTATTATGACATCTCTAATACTTCATCTCACTGCGCTACTATATGTTTAATATTGTCCTGAATTTTCCTTACCCATAAAATTCCACAGCGTTGTCGATAGTGTCGCTGTAACTTCCTCGACAATTCTCAGCGAATTCGAACAATTCCTGCGCGTGTTCCAGTAACTTCCGGGCATATTCAGGATCTAAAAAATATATAATAAACTATATTTTATAAAATAATTCGCCGCGACCAATTACCAAATACGATCTAACAGCAGAATCAAAACAAAGATTGTCGTGATATTTTTTGGTCACTATTTGTATTAACTTATTTATAGTTTGAGTCGCCTGAGGGTCGTCTGCCAACGCTGACCAACGATATTCATGGGAATAATCGAAAACATTACTCAAAAGTCTTGACTGAATTATGTTGGTAGATTTTTAGAAAGTCATGATACAGGCCATGTCCCTGACCTCTGTGGGTCTACTCATGAGCGTCTACTATAGAAGTCCTACTTGCTCATGGGAATCGATAGAAACTAAGTTGATTTAATGATGTTACTATATGGTTTAACTATCAAATAAATCAGAAATAACAATAAAAAAGGAACAAGGACTTTTTCCACGTTACGGTCCAATTGAGACCTTTGCCAAAAAACACATTCAAGAAACAAAATTATCAAATTATTGAATTATAATTCGCACAGAGATCAATCAATCAATAAACCCATAACCCTTCAGAGTCGTAGGGGTACCACATTGGATGCTTCAGCACACAGAGTCCTCCAGCGAATTCTATCCCCAGCGATGCGGATGAGTGTGGAAATATCTTGCCCTGTCCATTCCTTGATGTTGTCTGTCCATGTCTTTATTTGTCCTCCTCTGCTTCTTCCACACTCGACAGTTCCCTGCAGTATTGTTTTTGACAAGGAATCGTGCCTGCATACATGTCCGAACCATGCTAGTTTTCGTCGTTTCACTATTGAGAGAAATGGCTTCTGAACACTTGCACACATCTCTATTTCTTACGTACACATTGGTCTTATGTTCCCTATAGGAAATTCGTAGAATTCTTCTGTAGAATTTGTACTCGAAAGCCTGTAATCTTCTCTCCATGTCCGCAGTGAGTGTCCAACTCTCACAACCATACAACACAACAGAAAGCACCAGCGACTTATACAGTTTGATTTTCACTCCAACACTGATGTTGCTTTTCCAAATCACAGTTAGCCTTGACAAGGACGCTAAAGCCATCTCCAGTCTTATTTTTAGTTCTGCTTTGCATTTACCATCGCTGCATATACTGGATCCGAGGTATTTGAAGGTATTCACCTCTTCAAGCTTATGTCCATTCATCATGATATTAGTCTGGTTTTCTGTGTCTCTGCTGTTTACCAAGATTTTGCTCTTATCTGTATTGATTTCCTTTCCGTACTTGCTGGTAACTTTTTCCAACTTTGATGTTAATTCTTGCAATGATTGTTCTGACCCAGCTATACGATCAATATCATCAGCGAAACGCAAGTTGCAAATATGGCTACCTCCGATCGATATAGACGTGTTGTAATCATGTAATGTCTCTTGTATGATGTGCTCTAAGTATATGTTAAAAAGTACTGGGGACATTATGCATCCCTGTCGACTCCCACAGTTGTTTTGAAGAACTCTCCAATTGTATTGTTTGACAAGACATCAATTTTTGCATTTTTGTACAGAGCTTCAATAATGTCTATAATTGTGGTGTCAAAATTAAATTTCTTCAGTATGTGCCACAGACCATCATGTCAAACACGATCAAAGGCCTTTGTAAAGTCAATGAAGTTGAGGTATAGATCACGTTGGTGCTGAATATGTTTTTCGATTAGTGTTCGGATGTTAAATATTTGTTCAACAGTGCTTCTGTTTGCTCTGAAACCAGCTTGTTCTTCTGCAATTATTTCTTCCGACTTATGTTTTATTCTGTTAAGTAGTATTTTGAGCATCACTTTACTGGGGTGTGTTATAAGGCTAATTGTTCTGTAATTTGTACACACTTTAAACTTTCCTTTCTTGGGAATTGGTATTATTAGTGATTGTGTCCAATCAGTGGGCCATTGTTTTGTGTTCCATATATTTTGGCATATTTTGGTCATAATATTTGCCACATTAATGCCCCCGTATTTCAACAATTCTGCTGGAATGTTGTCTACACCAGGTGACTTCCCTCCTTTCAATGTTCGTATGGCCTCTTTTATTTCATGTACTAGAATTTCTGCATTTCCTATTTCTCTGTTGTTTAGTTCAGAATTCTGTAATATCGTGTAGTCAGGATTACACTTGCAGTTATACAGCTCCTTGCAATACTCTGTCCATCTTTTCACTTATCTATTGTTTCATTGAGTATCTTTCCTTGTTTGTCTTGTGTTGTCGATATATTTGGTCTTTTTGGCTGTGTTATCTTTCTTAGAGTGTCGTATGCTACCTTATTGTTTCCGCGTTTAATACCTTCATTGATGGTTTCGCATTTTTCCTCTAGCCACACTTCTTGTGCTTGTTTCATTTTCCTTCTGATGTTTGTTTATTTTGCTATAATGCCCTGACATTTCAGGGGCCTCTTTCTTAATCTTTTTCATTTCCCTCCGTTCGTCACACAATTTTAGGATGTCATCTGTTACCCAAGGTCTGTGTGTTATTCTTCTTGTCCCTAGTATTTCTGTTGCTGATTCTAATAAAGTTCCTTTCATGGTTTCTGTGAGAGAGTTAACATCTTCATTTACAAGGTTTAGAGCTGCAAATTTTCCTCCAACTGTTACCTCAAATATCTCTGCTATTTCTGGATCTTTCTATTTTTCTAAATTAAATCTTAATCGTGTGCATTTGTTTTGCGTATGATTCTTTTTAAGCTTAATTTTGATCGTCAATAGAACCATATCATGGTCACTACCGATGTCTGCTCCTGGAAAAATTCTTGTTTGTGCTTTGTTTATGCTGGACTTGAATTTTCTCTGTGTGAGAATAAAATCAATTTGATTATGTATGTCTGCTTTTGGAGCATGCAACGTTCTTCTTCTGGAAAGCTTGTGTGGGAATAATGTATTTGCAAGAGTAAATTTAAATTTATTGGCAAAATCCAATAGTCTTAGTCCTCGTTCATTCGTTTCTCCTGTTCCAAATTTCCCTACTGTACCGGCCCATAAGCATCAGGTCCCACTTTTGCGTTCCAATCGCCTAGTACTATTAATATATCGTTTTTGGGAATCTCCTTTATTGTGTCTTCTTGTGTTTCGTAAAATGCGTCTATTTCCTTTTCGTCATAATCGGCAGTTGGGCATAAACTCGAATTATCGTGATATTTTTGGGTTTAGCTGCTACACGTATTGTTATAAGTCTGCTGTTTATAGAGGTGCAACTAATGATAGATTTAACTTTCTCTTTGTTTACAATAAACCCCACTCCATGTTGGCGTTTTGTTTCATCTCCGCTATACCATATTTTGTGACCATCATCCGTTGTTGTTTCATCAAATCCCGTCCACCTTACCTCTGCAATGCCCATTATGTCCTATGTATACTTGTTTAATTCGTGTGTAAGTTCGCTGACCTTTCCGCATGCGTATAGAGTGCTCACATTCCATGTGCCGATAGCACAGTTTTCGGTAAGTTTAAGAGCTTTGTTCTTTATTCTCTCTTCTTCTTCTTCTTTCTGTCCTCATGTACCTTTCGGTGTTGAGGGGAGAGTGAGTGTACGGTCTTTTGCCCTTCTATTTGCCACCTCTGCTGTTATATTTCCGAGTGTCTCTAATACACTATCTATCCACTCTTTATTCTCTGTGTGTGATTATCCATTGTAGTATTTCATTGGGCAAAAGGTTTAGCTAGTGCAGGGGTGGGCAAACTTTTTGTGCAGAGGGCCACATTGAAAATTGTAAAGCTATTGCAGGACCGCATTCATTGACGATATATATATATATATATATATTTAAATTATGTCAAATTGGAAAAAAATATTGTATAAAAAAATATATAAGAAAGTCGAATTAAAATTTCAATGGATTATTGCGTAATATTAATGGAAAATTTTTTTGTGACGATCGTTCGTTTATCTAAAAAATATGTTTGAGGGCCGCAAAATATCAAATGGAGGGCCGCATGCAGCCCGCGGGCCGTAGTTTGCCCACTCCTGAGCTAGTGGTTCCGATCTCCTCTCCAGCTGTCCTGATGATGTGGTTACATGGATGTGTTTTCTCTCTCCATCTCCATTGCACTTTGCTGATGTTGACACTACATCACATTTGAACTTCGCGCTGAGCGCATCGCTACCATTTCACCAGGTCACAACCTTACTTCGTACCATCCACATTAAGACTTCTAAACTTGATAATACCTTCACTATGTTATCTTTTAATCCATTAACGAAGTAACCTTCAAGATATTATCCCGAACATTGGCATATTTTCCACTGCACACTAATTCACTGAATATAATACATAACATAGATCCCTTCTTCACAGAGTGAAAACACAACGCCATATTGTCGTGATGACGTCACACATAGTTTTCTCACCAAAACTATTTCCATGCAATAATTAGACTTACGTAAAACACAGGTTTATTTTTCGTCTCAATGGGACATGATAGACTATATCTAAAACTAGTGGGTAATGATGGGCAGTTATGAGTACACAAGAAATCATAAAAATTACAATACACAAATCACATTCAACGTTTCAACCAAAAGGTCTTTATCAAGACACAAACCAAACATTAAAAGACGATAATTTTTCTATTTTTTTCTATTAGCAAAACCAAACATAAAAAGACGTTGTGATATTTTTTCTATTCGTCGTCTTTTAATGTTTGGTTTGTGTCTTGATAAAGACCTTTTGGTTGAAACGTTGAATGTGATTTGTGTATTGTAATTTTTATGATTTCTTGTGTACTCATAATTGCCCATCATTACCCACTAGTTTTAGATATAGTCTATCGTGTCCCATTGAGACGAAAAATAAACCTGTGTTTTACGTAAATCTAATTGTTGTTACGTTTCACGCAGTTACCTTGTATTGATTCCCCATGCAATAACGCGAAATGCATAATTTGTATGTTTACTAGATGATAACTTAGGTGCGCACCAAAATCTTGCGCATTATTGAGAGACAGAAATAGAAATAGAACGAGGTAAGAGAAATTCCAGTAGATTTACTTGGTTACTCTCGACATAGCCACATGAGCATATTTTAATTGATGTGAGCTCAGCTTATTCATCACCTGTGATGGATGCAGGGACAAACGATAACATGTATGATGTGACTCATAATCACTAGGAGCCGTCTCCCCCTCGACTTTACCCTCAAGTAACGTCTTCAACAAGGTGTCATGTCTTTTAATATGTCCAAAATACCTTATTTCTTTGATCTTAATGTAAATTAATAGTTCATTTTTCATACAAAGTGTTGTCAGAACCCCTTTGATTACAAACCCATTCATTTGATAACATATGCCGTGACTCTAAACTAACCAATATTCCTAAAGACAATATAACCAGCAGCCATTGATGCAGCTGTTTCTGCCACTAGATCACTTCCTGGAGACTCAGGGGTCAGTTTGTATGCAGGTCTGTCCATATCCATATCTTCGGGCCGACCCCAGTAGGCGTGGTCTATGTAAGGATCTCCTACCTACAAGGAGTAGATCAAAAATACAAATAAGAAGTTAATCCTAGAGAGATACATGATAGAAATCATGACATGTTGAATAATAATTTTCGCCGAAGACGGATGTGTTGAGCCATTGTCGCAAATAAAACGGCAACACAACGCATTTCCATTCTCTGGACTACATCCTGCTGGAAATCTATTTGGATCATGGTCCTGCTACAAGAGAGATCCAGCGGGAGTTTGAGAATGAACGCTGAAGATTAAGAAGAAGAATAATTTGATGATTACAAAAAGGATGAACAGGCGTAGAGGATTCACTTCAGTTGTACTCGGGTTTCCCAGGCCCGTATATAAGGGTGGCAGGGATGTGGGGGTGTTCAGATCCCCCCTTGAGTACATCGGAACATGACTTTTAGTACTAAGTATATACGGGTGGCAGGAATTTGGGGTGTTCAGATCCCCCCTTGAGCATATCGGAACATGACTTTTAGTACTATGAATTTGACACATTCAACTTGAGCATTGCTTCTAGATCACTTTAAACGTATCTGGGAGTGAGACAGCCAACTCCACCCAAAAAGTTCCTTAGTCGCCGCTTACGACGTGTTTTCCAGGTAACAGTATCGCTACTCTATACTTCCTTTCCAGCACCACACTGATCAAAAGCAAACACCCCCCCCCCTTTTTAGCGAATCTTCACAAAAACATTATCACATTGTTCATCAAAAGGGAGATCTGAAAACAGCAAAGTAAACATCAAAATGGAGATCTGACCAGGTGAACAAACATCAAAGGAAATCTGACCAGGTAAACAAACATCAAAAGGAAATCTGACCAGGTAAACAAATATCAAAAGAAAATCTGACCAGGTAAACAAACATCAACGGGAAATCTGACCAGGTAAACAAACATCAAAGGGAAATCTGACACACAAAAACAATGACCAGTTGAAAACTTTTATTTAGAAATCCCCCCCCCCCTTTTCTTCCACAATAGAAACGTATGCACGGCCCTGTGGTTTTCCCATATGTAGTCCTATTATTTAGCTCTCTCAATTAATCGGTACGCCGCCTGTATCGAGTATCCATTATAGCACGTACCTCCGTGGCTTCAAACGAGAATCCCTAACGATCTCGCAAAAAATCCAGTTTGTGAACAAGACGTAACGGGCAGGATTCAAAGCCCCAATCTCTTGAGCATACGGTGAGTGGTTTATAAACTGCGCCATGAAGATTCACAAAAAGATTGTAAATAGATTATTACAAATTGTGATCTTCGGTGAAGATTACAAATTTTGAGGGAGAGGAAAATTACAAATTTTCAGGGTCGAGAAGGATTGCAAATTGTTTATTATTTAAACCGTGAAAACAGAATGGCAATTGGGCCATGAAGCGTCAGCGTCATAACATAGGCGTACACCAGCAAACTTTCTCCATCTTGCTCGGACAATGGTCATCTTTGAAAGTTGATTATACCTCTAGTCCACCACTTACATTCATTTACACCACTTTTTAAGCAAACAAGAAGGCATGCAGATATTGTACTGGTTACATCAGTGGTTCAATTTTGCTTTTCTATCAGTGGCTCCTTTTCAGGACAGATGCCTTCAGTGGCCTCCCTCATGAGGTAGCATATCCTGAACAGGATGTAGCAGTCATCACAGCCTTTCGAAACTTCTGTCTATCTTTAGTCAGTCTTCCTACTTCTGTTATTGTCATGTGGTCTTTGATGTCAGTGGTCTACCTGAAACCAACAAAATAGCTTGTCATGGCACCTCAATTTTTCGTATTCACTATTAATAGTACTTAGGTTTGTTTGTTTTGTTTTTCGTTCGCTCCATTGTAACCATCACGGATATCCGTGCGATTTCCGCCGGGAGCGTGATTACGTTGTGCCACCGTTATGCGCCTTGTAGGCCTAGCACATCCGATTTCGGCATGCCTTGACAATTCGGGTGGGCTACCCTTAGCCTGTGACAGCCTCTTAGTACTTAGGTAAAACGCAAGATGAATCACCCTTACAATGAACGCACAGTCTCAGATACGAGTATGAAAAAAAATACAGATAACAGTATATAACACAGTGTCAACCTTAAGGTCTTTTTCAAGATAATACAATTCAAACAATGAAAACACAGTTAAAACAATACAAAATATGGCACTACCACAAAAGCAGTAGACGGCAGACATTTAACAGAAGCGTCATTCAAAGAGTGACGTGAGTATACACAAGTATTGTCATTGAGATTATGTTTTAAACAAATATAAAGGGGAATGACAGCGAAATAAAAATATGCATGAAAACAACAAAAACGACGGCACAACAAAGGTCCTACCTCCTAAATCTAAATAAATAAATGATCGGTATTAAGACGTTTATACTGTCTTGTATACTGTTATTTGTATTTGTTTTTTCATATCATTACCCTATAGTCTGATTGTGTGTTAATTTTTCAAGCTTATTGACCTTGTGTTTTACGTCAGTACTATTGTTGTACAGTTTTACAGCAGTTTCACTTATTATCGATTACAATATTCAATGTTGTTCGGTTATCTTTCGGTGGCCACCCTCTATGCAACTTACGGCTTGCAGATGACATTGATATTAATGGCTGGTAATGAGAAATAACTTCCAGAACTTACTTATAAACTTTTTTTTTAAACTTGCAAAACATATGGTATGGAAATAAACATTGAAGAATAAAGTAATGGCAAACAGAGAAGACAAGGCTCCCGTTAAAATATGAATTAATGGGCAGAAAATAGAGGAAGATGATGTTTTGAAATACTTATGATCATGTATGAGCAGTGATGGAAGTTCTAATAAAGAAATAAATATTATATTTGAAATAGCCTCGGCTGCAATGTCCAGATTAAATACCATATAGAAGAGCAGAATATGTATAGCAGTGAAAATCAACCTATATAAATCTCAAATAATACATATTATTTTGTACGGATGTGAGAGTTGGACAATTACAGCAAAAATGGAGAGCGGAATACAGACATTTGAAAACAAAAGTTACAGACAAATTTGCACATGCATTTTACAGAACATAAAACCAACATATACGCAAGAAACAAAATACATACTCTTGCAGGTCAACAAGAACATCTCATGGCAGCGGTGAGGCGTCACAAACGTGTGTGGTTTGACCACGTGATGAGGCACAATTCACTTTCCAAAACAATCCTACAGGAAACAATTGAGGATGAAGAAGAAGAGGAAGTCAGAGGAAGTATAGATTGATAATATTGAAGACTGGACAAAATTAAGATTGTCCACACTTAAACAAGGAACTGAGAACAGGGAAGCATGGTGGAGTTTCTGTATTGATAGTGGTACCCTTAGCGGTCATGTAGGGATCGATTCTGGGGGGGGGGGATCATAGGTTTGATTATGATGAATGAATGAAAAACCTTGCCTTTAAACGTACCTGCCCATAGAACACGAATCTTTCTGTATGTGCCTTCAGGAAGTAATCTAGCGGCCATCTTACACAATCATACATCTCTTCTAGAAGCCCCAACGACTTGTAGGCATGAGCGTATTCTACAAGCCCCCACAGCAACATGCTAGTAGCAGCAGCCATGGGCAAGCCAAACTTGATGTAGTCCCCGGCTGGCAGAAATTATAAATGTAAATGTGATTGCGAAAGTACATGTTACAACAACAAGAACAACAACCACAACAATAATAATAATAATAATAATAATAATAATAACAACATTATCTGAAGCTACCAGAAAAGCGAGAACAAGAACATTGTATCTCCCTCGACACCCATAAAGGGTAAAAGAGGAAGGAAAGAATAATAAAAATAATAATAATAAGACTCGCCCGTGTGTTGCCGGGGCCCGAAAGGGAAGCAAAGAATAGCAACACTGTTTACCTTCCACGCATGTCTTAAAAGGTGACTAAGGAGGTCATGGGATGGAGTTGGCTGTCCCATCCTATATAGGGTCAGTGACCCAAAGCCATGCTGAAGTCGGATGTGTCAGGCCGAAAGGCGAAGATATCGCAGTAATGATGTAAACAATGATGCAACGCATTCCGTTCTCCGGACTACATCCTGCTAATCTGCAGGAGTTTGAGAACGAACGCAGAAGAAGAGAAGAAGAATAAGACTCATAACCATTTATGGTCTCAGAGGTGCCACACTGGATATATCCGCACCAAAAACTCTCCAGAAATCTCTATCCTCAGCCATTCGGAGAAGTATAGAAAAATCAAGCCCAGTTCACTCCTTGATGTTAACAATCTAGGATTTTCTATTACATTTTCCTTTCCACCCTCGACTGTTCCTTGTTAAATAATTTTTTGAATAATGTTATAAAAGGACTCGTGAATATAAAGGCATGACGAGATTTTTCTGTTCGTGTTTTCAAAGTCCTCCGCGCCCCCCCCCCCCCCATAGGGCTCCGAGAAATAAGATTGATGATGATGATGATGACGTTGAGAATGATTAAGATGATGACATGGTCGTAGATACTTTCTGAGTAAGGTGGGGATGTTGATGTTTTTAAAAAAAAAGTCATTCGACCATTTACATGTAAAATTCTCTAATTTCTGTTATTTACATGTGAAATTCCCCCTTTCTGTTATTTACATGTGAAATTCCCCATTTCTGTTATTTACATGTGAAATTCTCTAATTTCTGTTATTTACATGTGAAATTCTCTAATTTCTGTTATTTACATGTGAAATTCCCCCTTTCTGTTATTTACATGTGAAATTCATTCTTTTTGTTGAGAAATTAAGTGTTAGTTTTGTATTTTTGTGCAAAATCGTTAGGGAGGGTGGGTGTTACCCGCCTCCAGGTTAAATTCTAGTGCTGTGATGCTAGTTTATAATCAAGAATCAAGACTAACTATATTACCTGCTCTAGACTATGCTACCTGCTCTAGGCTAACTACGTTACCTGCTCTAGACTAACTGTTACCTTCTTTAGACTAACTATATTACCTGCTCTAGATTAACATCATTACCTGCACTATACTAACATCATTACCTGCACTAGACTAACGTCATTACCTGCACTAGACTAACTATGTTACCATCAAAACTTACAGTCATACCAGCCGCCTGTGAGATCTTCCCCATAATGCCCTCTATCTTCCGTGGCTGAGTGACTCCTCCAGTGTACTTTCTTATGATGAGGCAACCATCCAGAACGCTGGACTTCAAAAAAGAGTATTGATTTGTACAGGACTTCGCCGTAGTTGTACCCTGGAGATGAAATAAAAATTTATTTTTAGAAGCTCCACTAATGTCATTAGCAATAATGTATTCATACATTCGTCCACTTTTATGGTTCTCACACTCCTGATCGCTAGCAGGATGCTGCCCAGACAACGGAATGATTTATATCCTGGTTTACGACTTAGTTTCGACGTTTGCGTATTTAGACTGGACAATCGGACATCAGATTGTTTTTTTAAAATCTTTTTGGCTGTCTACAGAATATGATAATCTTTCCCCTGTCCATCCTTTCTTAGTCGTCTTTTGCGCCATGCATTGTATATCATATTGCTGTTATTATTTTCTCCCATTTCCTACGACGGCAGTACACGTGTAGATTGTATATGTTTTATGTAGATAAGCAACACATCAGATTTTGTCAAGAAGGTTTATTTCATTATATTTCCAACGTCAGCTTGACGAAGATCTTCTAGCCGAAACATTGCTTCTAGCTAATCAACCCAACTATAATTCGTCTGTCACAATTACCCATCACGGTCCTACAAAGAAAATTGGGTCAATATCCAAGGATACATTGGACAAGTCGTGTCTCTACGCGGGGAATTTCTCTCTTCCTCGAAGCGCCTTGTCCGAAGTTAGTTGCACAATTGATTACCCAGGTCGTGACCAGGTTAGAGTAAAGACCCGTGTACATAAATTAAACATGACCTAAATTTTGTTGGTCGGTCTTTTTTGTCCTGCTACTACAAGTATATAAATAGTGACCAACAAAATACAACGATTATGAAAAACGTAATCAATGAAGGCTTGTTTGCTATATGTACAGAGATATTTACGCTGACGGTCTCGCCTAAGCAATAGGCCTATACCAAACTGGTCTCGCCTCCACTTATTAAGTAAGCTTACTTTCAAGGCATTACGCACATCGCCAATAGTCGAGGTCCTCTGGGTATGACAGAAAGCTCTGGAGAAACCATGCCAAAGCACGTAGGAAGTAAAAGCTTGTTGCTCGCAAATCCCGAGGATCATAACAAACAAATACTGCTTGTATCTAGAGATGTGTGCTCCAGGCGGTATAACATGGACATCTAGATATCAAAAAAGGACATGACACGGGACTAAAATGTCACAAAAAAAGTAGTTTGTGACTAAAATTAGCCGGGATTTCATGTACGGTATTTACTAAATCCTTCTCTGTAATAGCCCTTCCAGTCCTGATATATCATGATAAATTGCACTGCATGAGATCAGAGTGCAAAACTATCCTGGAGAAGTACTTGTTTTCTAGCTTATACGTGTGAGAATTGAATCAACATCCCGCTGAAGACGGATGTGTCGGGCCATTTGCGCAAATAAAACGGCGACACAAAGCATTTCTATTCTCTGGACTACATCCCGCTGGAAATCTAGTAGGACAATGATCTTGCTACAAGGGAGATCCAGGGGGAATTTAAGAATGAACGCTGAAGAAGAAGAATCAACACGAGAAAGTATAAAGTAAATATCTCTTAAGTTTGTTTCTTTTCTAGCCTGGTACTATAGTATTTTAACTATATAATTAATTAATTGAACTCATGTATTGTCTCAGTGCTAACGTATGGTAGTGAAAGCTGGAAATCAACTCAAGCAACAGACAACAAACTAAACAGATTCGAAAACAAATGTCTTCACAAACTGATGAACATAAAATGGAGCGACTTCGTCACAAATAGTGGTCTAAGAGACAAAACACACCAAGAGTGTGTTTCAAACATCATAAGAAAACGAAGATGGAAATACATTGGTCACGTTTTACGACTAGATGTAAACAGATTAAACCAACAAGCCCTTATGTGGTCACCTGAGGGTAAAAGAATAAGAGGAAGACCTAATACAACCCTTAAAAACACCATTCTTAAAGAAGGGGAATTAATAGGCTGTAAGACCATCCAGGAACTAAAGCTGCAGGCAGCGGACCACATCATATGGAGAACCAAAACCTCTGCCCTATGTGTCGCGGCACGAAAGGAACAAACTAACTATAGTGGGAATTGTGGGTCTGCAAGAGAAGAGAAAATTACGAAGAAATATTTCTTAAGTTTGTTTCTTTTATACACATTGTATCTAGATGTCTGTGGCTATACAATTCTGAGCGTTATTTTGGTTGTTCCATCTCAGAGAGCAGAGATCTCAACGTTTTCAGATGCCGAGCACCGTTCACGTGTAATCGTTATTTCTCGTGAGTACTTTTTAACTCGCATTAACATTTTAAATATTTTTGAGTTAACAATTTTTAATTCAATTTCAACAGTCTGACAACCCTGCACCACTAAACGGGACACTATAATATTAATAATAATAATAATTATTATTATTATAATAAACCCAAAAAACCGTCATGGTCGTAGAGGTGTCACACTGGGTACATCAGTCATCCTCTGTCCTCAGCCATTCGGAGGAGTGTATGCAAATCACGTCCAGCTCATTCCTTGATGTTATAAATCCAGGATTTTCTTTCAGCAACCCTCCTCCTTCCTCCCTCGACTGTTTCTTGCACTACCATATCAAATATCGATCCGTTTAGCGTATTCTTAACTAAATCAAACAGACTTACGAACTTACGATTTGTGCTTGGTGGCCATGGTCTCTTTGGAACTACTGGCTGATCAACGACATATTTGACATCAAATACCGGAACAAATGGCCAGAAATTGTGTATGGGGAGCTGGAAGTATGTGTTATTGCCTATGACCTGTAATTAATAAATTAAAATTGCATTATTTTTTTTCCTTGCGTCCCTGCGGGGCAGTCTACCCGTAAATACCAAGTAAAATTCATTTTCCCGTTGCATTGTTGGGGGGGGGGAGGGGGGGGGGAATATACCATGACCATCTCCATTAAAGACCTACCAGGAGAATCACAACAAGCCTTCACACGCATTGAGTTTTATTATTGCCGTATTTGTCATCGGTCACTATATATATACTTTGTGTCGCCTGACAACGCTGAAATGAAATGCACGGAGATAATCGAAAACATTACCTAAAAATGCGTGTTTTGATTCTGCTGGCAGGTCTATCTAGAGATTGGTCACGAATATAGTCATGTCTCCTTGTAAGCTGCGCGGCCGCGTACATCGCCAATTAATGCGGCTAACGGAATTTAACATACCGTAAACAAAATTCTAAAATTGAATATTTAAAGATGTCGTTAAATACCTCAAATGTAATTTGAAAATGTCGTTTTATAGCTGCTCATGTGACAGGGCGGGGGGGGGTGTTAACACAGAGTGAATGTAGTGATTTAAAGTAATGGCTGGCATAAAATCACTGACACTGCGATAATCACTGACGGCTGATGTACATTAATCAATACACAAGACCACGATACAAGCGTCGTATTTCATCCAGCATCTTCGACTGGAAGACCTGTTTATTTTGTGGTATAACAACTAGTTCACGACATCAACCGTATCAATAATGTGCATCAATAAGAAATAAAGTTCATCAATAGATCTACTGTTAAGAATTAACGTCGACATTTAACGGTTCGCTAGAACAAACTAATCTACTTCCTCTGACTGTCCTTGTTACAATTCGTCTTAGTTGTTTCGCTACTGCGAACTGTTTGTAGATCGTATAGCGTTTCACTGCTTGTGATGGAAGTTTATAATCTCCACGCTGGCAACCCATACGTTTCGTTCTCAAAAGAAATTGAACTTCCTTTTCACTTGTATGCTATTCAACTTCCATTTCGCCGTATCTCTTACACTTGTATTTACTGTTGGAAAACACTATTAACTAATCCCCACACTTAGAATCCTATACTCATTTTAAAGTTTCTAAACTAATCTTCGCACTTAGAATTCGAAACGTTTTCTCGATGTTACAATTCTATCTATTTGACTTTGGTAATTCGGCAGATGTCATACACAATGCCTGACTGTCGACCTCCCCAGCCGAATTCGAACTCAATCCGAGTGATAAAATATTGACTTAGAAGTAGTCAAACTAAAGGTCATGTAATAAAAAATGGCATTTGCATTTGTGATTGCGACATAAGAGTAAATAAGTAAATAGTAATAAATGCTATTGGTCATTAGAACAACACCTCGATGTAACAATCCATAAGTAGTTGTTAGTTAATATGGTAATGTGAACATATTAAGTCGCTCCGCGCTTAATGACGATCTGGATAAATAATTACCCCTATACAGTCGGCCACCGTCACGGATTACAAGGAGATGGTTCCTATAGTAGTCTCGACAGGTAATCGTCTTGTTATTGATCTGTCATAACACCGACCTCCGAACAAAAGCTAACTGCGCTCTTTCTGTATGTGCTAATTGTCCTCCAATTAGAAAGATCAAACAAAAGTACTATACCGTATTTGGCAACGATATATTTGTGTCGCTATTTAATTAGTGTAATGCTTTGTCTTTCTGTCCTTCTCGCGAACTTTGCAGTGAGGGTTCTCACTTAATTCCTAGCGACTTCAACGTCCTCTGGAGATTCTCATGCCCTTGGAGTACCTCCCCCCCCCCTTCTCCCTGGAACACTCAAACTATCGTCTGATTCGTGCACGCAGGAAACGAACTTGAAAGAGACTATAGAATACAGTGTTAGACCCGTATTTCTATATAAATAATCGTATACTAGGAAATAGCAAAGTACTGAAGGGACAAAATTGCACAGAAAAGCACTGCAGTCAAAAAATGTGGTGGTTGATTGCTACGTCCTGAATAGTATATACCGCCGAAGACAGATGTGTCGGGCCATTGGCGCAAATAAAACTACTGCACAACTCATTTTCATTTTCTGGACTACATCCTGCTGGAAACCTAGTTGGACCGTTGTCCTGCTACAAGAGAGATCCAGCGAGAGTTTGAGAATGAACGCTGAAAAACAAGAAGAATAGTATATGCTACAAGTTTTTATACTTAAAATGCCGCGCCTTTTTTTTTTTTACTATAGAGCCCGATGTAGATCTTGACATTGTGAAAGGTTTAACAAGTGTAGAGGATTAACTTCATTGTACTAGGGTTACCCCATATACTCTGTCACACTCAATGAAGTGGCACGCCGTCTGCTGAATGCACTACTCATAGCACGAAACTCTGTAAAGCGATAGTCCCCCATGTATCTCCGAAAAATCCACTTTATAAACAAAAAAGCAGGATGGGAGCAGGAGGCTCCCAAATGTAGCTGTATTTTGTGCAAGTTTGTCCCATGTATCTTGGTTTATTTGTGCATGTGTCTGCCATGTATCTTGGTGTATTTTGTGCAAGTTTGTCCCATGTATCTTTGTGCATTTTGTGGAAGTTTGTCCCATGTATCTTGGTGTATTTTGTGCATGTTTGTCTCATGTGTCTTGGTTTATTTTGTGCAAGTTTGTCCCATGTATCTTGGTTTATGTTTTGCAAGTTTGTCTCGTGTATCTTGGTTTGTTTTGTGCAAGTTTGTTTCATGTATCTTGGTTTATTTTGTGCAAGTTTGTTTCATGTATCTTGGTTTATTTGTGCACGTTTGTCACATGTATCTTGGTTTATTTTGTGCACGTTTGTCCCATGTATCTTGGTATATATGTTTTGCAAGTTGGGAAGGGGGTTAAATTTCGTTCTCAAACTCCCACTTGATCTTTTTTTGTGTCACAGGCAATAGTCCCACACGATTTCCAGCAGGATGTTGACAGGAGAACGGTCATGCTTCGTGTCACCTTTTATTTGCACTAATGGCCCGACATATCAAATTTAGGTGGTTAAATAGTAGCTAGTTATAAATTATAAAAGTATATCTATCAATAAATTTAGATCTAGAAAATAGAAGACGTCCTGACCTCCTGTGGCTCCTCCACTGGCACAAGAGGCCAGAAATTGTGCACTGGAAGGTATGCTGGTGGGACAGAAGCTGTTGTTGATGGTGCATGACTTGTGGTTGTTTTATCATAATTCTTTGAGTCATCTTTCGCTGTTCTTTCAATATTATTGTTACCGGACGTTGATTTTAATACTGGAACCCAGGGCCAAAAATTGTGCACTGGAAGGTATGCTGGCGAGACAGAAGAATTTGTTGGTGGTGCATGACTTGTGGGTGTTCTACCATCATTCTGTGTGTGATCCTTCGCTGTTCTTCCAATACTGTCATTACCGGATGTTGATTTTAATACTGGAACCCAGGGCCAAAAATTGTGCACTGGAAGGTATGCTGGCGAGACAGAAGAATTTGTTGTTGGTGCATGACTTGTGGGTGTTCTATCATCATTCTTTGAATCATTTTCTGCTTTTATTCCAACATTGTTGTTACCGGACGCTGATTTTAATACTGGAACCCAAGGCCAGAAATTGAACAATTTAACGTACACGAGTGCATCTGCTGTTGTTGTTCGTGTAGTTGTTGTCGATGAATTAGATGTCGACAGTAATGTTGCTGTTGTAAGCGGTCTAGCTGATGTTGTGGGAAGTGCTCGCCTCGTATTTATATAATTATTCGTGTTGTTATTTGTTCCTCTACTAGTGTTATTATACGAGGAAAATGGAGGTAACACTGGAACCCACGGCCAGAAATTGTGCTGCGGATGGTATACACTCAAGTTTGATTTGATGAAAGGCCGGATTATAAGAAATCCATTTGCATGCTCAAATAACAGAAAATTGAGTAATAAAGATTGTAAAATAGTCTTATTTGTCATCTTAATAATCCACACATCTAAGAACATGGGATACGTGTAACAATTCGTGTTTAAAACGTCATACGAATATGTGTTAACGTCACTGTGATACAAAAGCCTGTAAATCTCTTTTTCAATCTGATAAGTAATCACGTGACACAGATGTATAACACATTAGTCACGTGAGCTGATAGGACTAGCTGTAGCCTCCTAACCGTTAACTTTTCTTATGATTTTATTAATTATTTATCTGCTTGTTTCCTTTTATATTATATTCTTTAATAAGTTAATTAATCATTTTATTAAAAGTATGGCCGAGTTAAATTCCCGTTTTAAGGTATACTATTTCATTGGCTGATGTTCTGTATGGTAAACATACGCTAGAGCAATCAATTATTACAGACGATGAATAACAGAAGCGGGAATAAAAGTGATCAGCAGTGGTGAACTTCTGCTTAGACAATCTAGGTATTAGCCTATGGGCACCAAAATTGTAGGATACCACGAAATTGTGAAGAAACAGGACAGCCTGTGTTAAATTATCAAAAAGGGGGTCCGACTCTGTTAACTGTCTGGTAGCTTGTGTATCCTAAGTCCGACCCTAATGTGTCCGAGTTATCCTACACTTCAAGAGATGACTGTTGTTGCCCTTAAGGTGACAACGTCTTGAATTATTTATTTGCATCGGTCACAGCAACAGCAGCACATTTTTCGTAAATACTTGTTTACCCCAGCACAGAAAACTCTTCGTTTGATTCCTTCCAAAGCCATCGTTATGAAGAGGGCGCTAGTAGTTGGTGTCTTGTATATTTGATGTAGATTACAGAACAGCTGTGTTACTTATAAGCAGACGTTTGTGGGGACATCTGCAAAAATAAAAAACCAGACAGGAATTAGCATAAAATTACTTTCTGTCATAGTCTATACATTCCCATCATCCACACGTACACACCTCCCCTACACATACATACCTTCCCTACACATACACACCTCCCCTACACGTACACACCTCCCCTACACATACACACCTTCCCAAGACGGCATAGGAACTATAAAATAAAACGAGTTCTTCTCCCTCAATACCTAGCAGTTATTTTTGTCTTGATATCTTGTATTGCCATCTTGTTTTAAGTTTTAAAAGTGCATTTTTATTAAGCCCCCAGGGACTATATTTTATTTACTTATACTGATAACATCTGTACCTATTTTCCTCCATATTTACATTTGTCCCCTGTTACCCCTGCCGTCGCCATTTCCAGAATCGAGTTGTTTCCCGATATCGGAGTTTAGAGGCTATCGTGAAGGAAGAGTTACGTGCTCTGAGTGGTACAGAATGAGTCACTATTGTTTGTCTTCTTCAATGTGTAAGGATTAAGCAATTTAATTTAGGTTAAAGCTTCTTTCAATTGCTTTGTGATACTTAGTGTGTTTGAAAAGAGAGAATTCTGTATGAAATTGGGAGAATTAGAGAGAATTGTGCATGCAATTGGGAGAATGAGAGGGAATTGTGCATGAAATTGGGAGAATGAGAGAGAATTGCGCATGAAATTGGGAGAATGAGAGGGAATTGTGCAGGAAATTGGGAGAATTAGAGATAATTGTGCATGAAATTGGGAGAATTAGAGATAATTGTGCATGAAATTGGGAGAATGAGAGGGAATTGTGCATGAAATTGGGAGAATTAGAGATAATTGTGCATGAAATTGGGAGAATGAGAGGGAATTGTGCATGAAATTGGGAGAATGACCATGAGTTTGATAAAAAGTTCAGAAGAAGAGTATACTACGTGTAACAAATACAGTGTAATCCCTCTATAACGCATCCTTTTATAACAATGATGTTCCCTATTTAACAACACTTTTTCAAATCCCCAATTATATTTATTATTCATTGCTGGTACTGCTTATAATGAATTTCTGTTATTACATAGGCCTACATATTTCGTCGGTCCAGGCCAAGTTGTTATAATAAGATTCTATTGTACTTCCATATTATACAATTTTAACACTTAACCAATTCCTTCTCTGTGTATATTTCCTGCGTTCTGATCTTACACAGCGTTACTCATCTATGCTGATGCAACTGATTATTAGTTACTATACTTTGTGGCAAACACGGGAACTAATGTATGTTTGTTGAATTATGTGTGTTCCCAGTGGCGACCTACGGCTCGAAACATGGACAATCAATAAAACTACAGCCACGAGAATAGAGGCCTTCGAATGGATGTGCTATAGAAGAGTCATGAGAGTACATTGGACAGAAATAAAGAGCAATCAATGCGTAATGAGAAATATCAACGTTCAAGAAGGCTGGCTTTTAAACACCATGCTAAGAAGGAAGTTTGGTTTTTTTCGGCCTTGTGAAGAGATACAATGGCATGGAAAGAGTTTTGTTGGAGGGGCGATATAATGCAGTAGAGGAACAGGCCACTAATGCGTCATTTGAAAAGAGATATTCAGAAATGCATGCGCGTGTCGCTAGAAGAAGCGGGACAACTTCACAGAGACCGCGGGGATTTCAGGAGATTCATAAGAAGACTACGTTCTGGAAAGAATACGTCACATGACACACACACACATACTTTACGCAAGCCAATCAAAAGCATGGAAAAAGTTGGATCAGAAAGAAAAAGCGTTGTTGTGTTAGATAAGCTCTCAGCAAACACTCTGGAGGAGGCAAGCTTGCATAGATAGGAAACCCACGCAGAACAGATAAACATACACAAATGCATATTGAATCCCTCGTCAATCATAATCCTGTGGACTCATCGGCTTCCTTGCAGTGATCTGTTTGACTTTTCAAATGAGTTTCATTTCCTGTGGACACAGAGTAACGAATGAAGATCATGGAAAAAGTCAGATGGCGATCATTTTTAAAGATGAATCTCGATGAGTCTACAGGACCGAACAAATGTCGAGAGACACGGCTATACTGTGACCAATCGCCGCGCCAGAAAAGGCAAACCAGCAAAATTAAAACAAGCCTTCTAGCTTACATCATGTCTTCAATTATTTCCGTGCACTTCGTTGGCAGGCGACACAAAATTGTTGTTTCTCCATCACATGATGATGATGACCATTTTTACATACAGTTTTGAAATTCAGTTAGAGTTATGTCTTTGACTATGAGTTAGTACATAGCTAAAAAGCTGGCCGCAAATATCATTGGACAGTTCAGGCAAGGAATGACCACTTTAGATAGTTTGTGGTCTACCAGTGACTTTCTATCTACTCTCCACTGTTGAGTTGCTGCATTTCTCCCCTTCTCACATGATGCTGCACCTTGTTTTACCGTAAAGCTCTATTTTGTGCAAGTTCTCATGTTTCTTTGGTCTAGTTCACAGGCTAACGTGCCCTTGTATCGCTTCTTTTGATCACCTTGAAAACATATGCCCTTTATAAATAGTGACCATCGAAAAACACGGCAATAACTTAAATCATCACTTATTAAGATTGGTTGTGATTCTGCTAGTATATCTGTATTGGAGACGGCGATGGTTATACCTACCACGAATATGCTAACGGCGATGGTTATACCTACCACAAATATGCTATCTTTTGACTGTAAACAATCACATAACTACTTCGCATTACTGATCCAAATCCTGGTACAGTTTAATAGAAAAATTACAGGAAACGTTTACGTGTAGTCGATTAAAACGCTAACTCATCCAATAATTTCACAATTCAAAAGTTGAATCCACTATTTGTAACAACGCCCTTATTCCCGAATAACATTTACAAACTCAACGATCTAACACAGCGTGTAAAACACACAGTCGCTTCCCTTTTGTTTTGGGCGCTATACTTTTCAAATGTGTAGGTAACTATAGGCGAAACGAACGACATGCAAAGCTTACACTTATACAAGGCTTAGCTTTTTGGGGAAATTCAGATAAAATAAATATGAGGGGTCATAGTGTGTGCTATGTGGTCGTTTTTTAATCTGTGTCAGTAATCTGAACACACTGACACATTCGAGCACTCTTGTTAAGCGTCCATTACAGTTTGGATATAATCCCTTCAAACACGAGATTCATTGTTTTCCCCAGCACGTTTTAATGTTTGAACTTTCCATTTGAAAAACAGAAGCCTTGGTACAGGTATGTGTTTGTGTACACATTCAAGATAGAGTGAAAGTGGTGGTGATGATGTTGGCCATTATTTGACAATTATGTAGTGATAGTTTTGATGATTATTGCAATGAGGACTATGACGATGATGGTGGTGAGGACGACGATGTTTATGATGATGTTCTTGATAAAGATAGAGATTGTAATGGTGATGATGGAAACAAGAGTAAATTAGTATTTGTCTCTCTTGCTCTCTGTGTTGTGTATGAGTTTCATTTTCAGATTGATTTTCTCTGTTATTTTCCATAGCTTGTGAGTCCAACATGGCTGTTTGATGCATATATAGACGTGTGCAGTTGCGTCTGCTGGTCTCACCAATAGCCCACTAGACAAACCACCCATACAACAGAAAACCTTAGTAGATGACATGCCGCTATATTGAGGTTATCTTCTTATAGAAGCTTCATGGCACGTCATCTATACAACTATGCTTCTCATGCTTTTATTTTGTTGTTCCAATGTGTTTTATGCTTTGTTATTTTCATATATGTATGCATCCTTTGTGGTTGGGAGAGAGCCAGAGATTTACTGCGCAGCACTGGGGAGGAAGAAACTGACAGCACTGTTTTTCCTATGGATGAGGCCCATCATAGAAAAACAGTGACTCAGGACATGACAACCCTTTTGATTTTAACATTTGGTTGCCTGCCTGGAGCAATAGACGAGTTTGGCATAACCAGTAGTCAATTTGTGGTGGGGAATAAGCACAGTGAACACTATCTTGGCTGCGATTGCTAGGAGCTGTGCATAGGATGAAACCTACCGTCCTGGTGGTGTGTTAGTTATTCTTTGAATCAGGCCTAGGGTTGGTCGAAAATCCACACAGACTTCCCAGCAATATAATGTTGGGTCAAAGGGCATGAGTCAATGAACCGCTGGATCAGCAACCAACCAATCATGCATATATAGCAGCAGCATATAAGCTTGGCATCTTTCTGAGGTCCCTTGCCATGACTTTCACGTCCCAAGCTGGGTATCTTTCTGAGGTCCCTTGCCATGACTTTCACGTCCCAAGCTGGGTATCTTTCTGAGGTCCCTTGCCATGACTTTCACGTCCCAAGCTGGGTATCTTTCTGGGGTCCCTTGCCATGACTTTCACGTCCTAAGCTGGGTATCTTTCTGAGGTCCCTTGCCATGACTTTCACGTCCCAAGCTGGGTATCTTTCTGAGGTCCCTTGCCATGACTTTCACGTCCCAAGCTGGGTATCTTTCTTAGGTCCCATGCCATGACTTTCACGTCCCAAGCTGGGTATCTTTCTGAGGTCCCTTGCCATGACTTTCACATTCCAAGCTGGGAAACCTTCTGCACTGGAGGCCCCTTGCCAAGACTTTCTTGCCCCAAGCTGGACAGCCTTCTGCACTGGAGGCCCCTTGCCAAGACTTTCTTGCCCCAAGCTGGACAGTCTTCTGCACAAGAGAGGACTTGCCATGACTTTCAATCTCGAGGCATGATGCATATAAAATGGTTAATTCCCTCCTAGAAATACAGATTTGGGTTGTCCTCACAACTGAAATAATGTAGTGATGTAACAAAACCAATGCCAAACCATCCTTAATTGTCTCCTTTCATAACATATAGCAATAGTACTTCTTTTTTCTCCATCTTCTGGCCTTGTAACATACATACACTGACATAGAGACAGATCTGAGGACTTGTAACTTCACAACGCAGAAAAATGTCAACAAAGAAATTGATAATTCAGACTAAGAATAATTTTGTGTAGGGATACATGAGCGTAGTTTGCACAGTGTGGTGTGCTAAGGTATTACACCAAACCAATACTTTTCTATGGATGCCAAGCATGGACAAGATAAAAAAACTTTTATTCAGAGATGTGTTTTTTTTAAAGAAGAATTACTAATATACCATGCACAGCTAAGAAACTCTACATAGAGATCTTTAAAGATGCTGGTGTAGAGATATGTGGTGATGTTAGAGGTTCTGTGAGCACAAACACATTTCTAGGCCAATCTTATCATTTTTTCTGTCACATTTGTTGATACATTGGCAGTGATGGTGAATTACTGTTACCTAGGAGTCTGCCACATGAAGACAAAATTGCAATGCCCACATGCCCTGTATTTCTCCATCATCCATGATGATGATTTGATAGAAGACAAAAGTAAGAAATTGAGACAAGATGTAACAATGATTTTTCCACAGGTGACAGGATGTCAGCCTATGCCCTAACTTTCCTTAATAAGCTCCTACGACATGCCTGAAAAGAAGACAGTGAACCCTTTCTTTTCACCCTGAATTGGAGGTCCATGCCTCAATTCACATACAGCAAACAAACAAACATACACAAGCTGGTGTTATCTAAAATTAAAAACAATCAACTATATGTCACCAATTCAATTCTATATTAATATTTACTACAGGGAATAGTCAAAGGTGAAAAAAGCAGAGGTGGACAAAAAAAATCATTGGCAGACAATCATTTATACATTATAGCACAATTCAATTCTGTATTAACATTATTTAATGATTATATTACATACACCAGTATTAATACAATAAAATACAATTATAACTATTTTTGCCAGAACCAACAAAATATGTATATAATAAATGAAATTAGTTATATACAATATAAATAATAAATATAATTGGGGATTTTGAAGTGTTATTAAATAGGGAAATATGTTATAAAAATGTGCTATAGCAGGATTACATTGTATATGTTATAAAAGGATGTGCTATAGCAGGATTACATTGTATATGTTATAAATGGTTGAGCTATATAGAGGAATTGCACCGTAGTGCTAAATGTTAGCTGAAAGAATATTCCTTCTCTAAAACTAATTGGCATCTGATGTAAATACAGAGGAATGTGAATTATAGTGGACACTTTGGAATGTTAAACTAGCAGATTTTTATTCTGAGTACTGTATACATAGGCAGTAACATTTTTATTCTGAGTACTGTATACATAGACAATACAATTTTTATTCTGAGTACTGTATACATAGACAGTACAATTTTTATTCTGAGTACTGTATACATAGACAACAAAATGACAAGAACTTGCAAGGTTTGAACAAGCATGCTGGCATAATTTACTGTCAATTCTCTATTACCTTGCAGGGAACAGTTGAAGAAGCAGAGGTAACAGAAAATCATGGGCAGATAATATCAAAGACTGGACAGGTCAAGATTTTCCCCACATACATCCTCATTGCTGACGATAGAAATCGATGGAGGATTCTGTGTTGATGTATTATGTAGTACCCCTACATCCTCGACTGAATTATCAACCAGCATCATGACACTGGGGGGGGGGCAGCATTTCGACAAGTGTACTGTTTACTGAGGAAGGAAACCGGCCACACAAAATAATAGTTGCTTAGTATAAGAATAGTTATCTTCATCCCCAACAGCAAGTTGCTGTCATTGGACCTACCTGTTTTACTGCTTACTATTCCAGCAGCCATCTAAAATAGATATAAGATCAATGTCCTGGTTATTTGTTGATTGTAGAACCCCAAACCCTTTAGGGTCGTTGGGATGCGTCTTCTTCTTCAGCAATCCAATGACCTACTGGGCTTTGACCCTTTGGTCCAATGCCATGTTGATGGTGCATCAACACAGACATCTCTATTTCCTTCTGGTGTCTGCGGTGCATACAAGTAATTAGAATCCTATCCATTCCTTGATCTTGTCAATCCATGACTTTCTGTCCCCTCATTGCCGCTTCTTCCCTTCACTGTACCATAAAATACTTTTTAGACTGGAAGCCATGCTGGTTGGCATGTATAAACTACATCAACTATAAACTATATCTTCTTTTGTCTTGATCTCTGCTTTGCTGTTACCCATCGTAAGCTTGGGTGATGATCAGTTTTTGGGCTATGGCATTTTGATGCTTGATAGATGTGCAGTGATACTTGTATGGTTTGGACATGTATTTCAACATGTTTCCTTGTCAGAAACAATACTGCAGGGAACTGTCAAAGGTGGAAGAAGCAGAGGAGGACAAACAAAAGCATGAATAGAAATCAACGACTGGACAAGGCAAGGTTTTTCCTCACTTGTCCACGTTGTTGAAGATAAAAATCACAGGAGGACTGTGCGTTGATGCATTCAATGTGGTACTCCAATGACCATGACAGGCTAGGAGTTTATAAATAGATAGATACAGTGATGTTATGATATTGCATTATGTCTGAAACTCTTTTGATTCTTAGTATTCCCCTGCCTCTTGGTGTTTCCATTCTCATGTTGCATGCTCGTACTGCTGGTCAATTGTGGTTAATTCATATTAAATGACTGAAACGTTTCAGTTTCTGTTGTTCATTACATTTTGCAACAGGTGTTGTTCATTGTAATCTCTCTTCATTTCTCATGTAATTTCTTCTTAAACAGAATGTTTGCTGCTTTTCTTAAAATTCTTTGCTTGTAGTGAGTTTTCTCTCTGGTCTCCAGTCACTGTCCATGTTTATGGTAGGTAAAAGTATGAACCTGCATCATGGTTTCTTATAAGTGCTCACTCATTGGATCATTATCATTGCACTCCAGACACACATTGAACACGGAATTACATGTGAATTGCATCGGACATGCACTACGAATGGATACTGAAAGACTTCCCAGTTAAACTTTGATGTGGTCACCAAAGAGCAAGAGAAAACAAGAAAGACCAAAAGAAATTTTACATAGAACTATTACAAGAGAAAGTTTCACCATCGGTATCAGAAACAATGAAGACCTAAAGCAAACTGCAATGAAACGAGAGACATGGAAATCTATGACATCCACCCTTCCGTGTTTGGCCCTAGAGGAATAACTAAATAACCAGACACACACATCACTAGGTTCTCTGATCTCCTCTTGAATATACCCACCATTGACTCACAGTTAAGTTCTTTGTTGGTTGACAAACATTTGTCTAAGCCCACAATGAACTTAATTTCTGACAATGCTGCATCTCAAGTCAAGTTCTTTTATTTTGTAAATGGAAAGTGATTTATCAGATTATCAACATGGCACTCCGGACAAGTCTAGAATTGCTCCAATCTCATATTCAGTATCTCCTTCAGCATGTGATAACTGACTGTTCCAGTGTTGGTTGATAACTCTCCTTGTGATTCCTATATGTTACTCATTTCTTGAAAATGGACATGAAAACAGAAAATCATCACTCTCAATAATTTCATTTGTCCTTGTATCTCATAAGGAGTTCATAAGGTCAGCCAGATCTATTGCTCTATCACCTAATAGAGTAGCATTGAATTGCTACCCCCCCACCACCCCCCAAACAAAAAAACACTGCACTGGCTTCGCATATGAGTGATCCTGGGTTCATTCCCAAGTTGAGGAGGAAATGTTTTTCAGTCTGCAATGGTCTCAGGTCAACCCTGCCTTAATGTGGTACCAGATTAATCCGGGAAGTAGGAACTGCGAGGAAGAGGAGATGGCTACCGCCCTCATATAGCAGAGCCACCAAAATGTGAGATCGCTAACATCTCACACCTCTGCTGCGTTAATAAATGCTATGGTTTAACTTCACAACAGAAAAAAATCCAAGGAAGAGGGGGAATGACACAGTTCACACTGAGAACCACTGGTCTAAGGTTCAACCATGATGACTCTGACAGACAAGCCACAAATAAATAGCAACCACATAGATTACATACAATCATTTACATAAATATTATCTAGTGTATATGGTTGAACATTTACACAAATATCTATTAGGTATATTGTATCATTTACACAAATATCTATTAGGTATATTGTATCATTTACACAAATATCTATTAGGCATAATGTATCATTTACACAAATGTCACATAGATCAGCATAATCATTAAACTAAATGTAAATATTCCAATTTACATAAGTGCCATGTATATAAATATTCTAGTTTACATCAATTTAGTGTATATAAATATTCTTGGTTAGGCCTCCACATCAATTTAGTGTATATAAATATTCTAAATTAGGCCCCTCCATCAATTTAGTGTATATAAATATTCTAAATTAGGCCCCTCCATCAATTTAGTGTATATAAATATTCCAAGTTAGCCCCCCCCCCACCACATAAATTTAGTGTATATAAATACTTAAAATTAAGTCCCTACATCAATTTAGTGTATATAAATATTCTAAATTAGGCCCCTACATCAATTTAGTGTATATAAATATTCTAAGTTAGGTCCCCCCACCAAATCAATTTAGTGTATATAAATATTCTAAATTAGGCCTCTACATCAATTTAGTGTATATAAATATTCTAAATTAGGCCCCTACATCAATTTAGTGTATATAAATATTCTAAGTTAGGTCCCCCCACCAAATCAATTTAGTGTATATAAATATTCTAAATTAGGCCTCTACATCAATTTAGTGTATATAAATATTCTAAATTAGGCCCCCCCCCACATTAATATTCTTTATATAAATATTCTAAATTAGGCCTCTACATCAATTTAGTGTATATAAATATTCTAAATTATGCCTCCCATCAATATTGAACACATAAATATGGCCTCAAGAGACAGATCTGAAGGTGAAGCTGTGGGGCAACCGTGAGGACCTCCTGCTGACGACTGAATTCATGGAGGCGGCCCACCTTCCTGTATAGACTTATGAGCATAGGAAACTGATCGCAGAAGAAGAAGAACACATAAATATTCTAAGTTAGAACACACACATATATAAATATTATAATTTACATTCATGTATATAAATATTCTAAATTATGCCTCCCATCAATATTGAACACATAAATATTCTAAGTTAGAACACACACATATATAAATATTATAATTTACATTCATGTATATAAATATTATAATTTACATTCACGTATATAAATATTATAATTTACATTCATGTATATAAATATTATAATTTACATTCATGTATATAAATATTATAATTTACATTCATGTATATAAATATTATAATTTACATTCATGTATATAAATATTATAATTTACATTCATGTATATAAATATTATAATTTACATTCATGTATATAAATATTATAATTTACATTCATGTATATAAATATTCCAATTTTCACATATGGAATGTATAATAGGCATCTAGCATATTCGATGACAACAAGTTTCAGACTTGTTGTTTCAGACTTGTTGTTACATCTCTCTGTTTTGTGCAATCCATCAATCAATCAAGTAGTTTAGGAGATCAAGTTTCTCTACAACTTTCTGTCTCTTAGTTCAGTTGGCCACATTCTCTTGTGACAACACATCCTGAAACTTATGTCTCTGTTTTCCTTTGTCTTGTCTCTCCTTGATTTTTCTGGTGGCTCCTAATTTGTTTTTCTCTTCTCATCATGTGCTAAAAATCTTGACTGTCTGCTTCTAATGTTTGCTAAAAATTGTTTGTTATGTCGAAAATCGATGTGCATGGCTGGAAGGCACAAAATAACACAGCTGCTCTATGAAACCAGCAGCACAACATACTTCACACTCCCTGGCAGAAATCGTACAACTTCGTTATCAGAGAGCGAACACATGAGAAGAAGTAGCAATAACCTGTTTTTTACTACAGTATCTCTAAAGACTTCTAGACTAGATTTCTTAGCTACCCATCCATCACCTCTGATGGATGAAAACCATTATTTTCCATATTTCCGTTGTATACGTTTGTGTGTCGTAATAATTTCCATTCGTTGTCTTTTGACGTTTTGTGCATTTCTGGATAAAGACCTTTTGGTTGAAACATTGAATATGTTTTGTGTATTGTATGTTTTCTTGTGTGCACATCATTACCCACTAGTTTTAGTTATAGTCCGGTGTGTCTGAGTGAAGCGGTTATAGTCCGGTGTGTCTGAGTGAAGCGGTTATAGTCCGGTGTGTCTGAGTGAAGCGGTTATAGTCCGGTGTGTCTGAGTGAAGCGGTTATATTAACTTGTGTTTTATGTAAGTGCAAGTATTATTTTGTGAACGTTCTGAAGAGTAATGGGTTTGTGGTAGACCATTTCTGGATTAAGCTACCACAAGTAAATTAACTCAGTGGAATTTTGATATCAACTACAACAACTGAAGTATGAAAATCATCTGTAAATCCTCAATGAAAGATTATTCTACTGAACTTAATAATTTGGAAGCATTGACCAATGATCTCACTGCCTGGAAACAAACTCTATGTAATGGACAAGTTGTTTAGGAAGATGACAATCTCATAGAAGATTCATTCATAAGAAATACTGCTCAACTAGTGACTTTTTTACTTAATGACTGTCTGTAAGATGGCAAAAGGTAATATAAATATCTTAAAAATTCTTGAGACTAACGGGAATTGAACCAGTCCGTTCAACGGCACCAAATCGCCTAGCAACTATTGAACACGCATTTTTCTGTACTTGACTAACAGCATCTCCAAAAACGTTGCGATTGCATCAAGCCTTTCAAACCGTGCACACAAAGTCACCAGAACGGACCGATCGAGACAAGGACTATTATAACAACAACAAACATCCCGTACAGGTATTGAAATATCCTCAGTGACAACAAACATATAACATAATATCCGTATTAGTTATACCGTGTGTGCACGGTTTGAAAGGCTTGATGAAATCGCATCTTTTTTTGGAGATGTGGTTAGTCAAGTACGGAAAAACGCGTGTTCAATAGTTGCTAGGCGATTTGGTGCCGTTGAACGGACTGGTTCAATTCCCGTTAGTCTCAAGAATTTTTAAAAATTGTCCTCTGGCTTCCTACTTATATTTACTTGTATAAATATCTTACAATATATGGCATACATTATACAAAAATATATATATATATTTATATATATATACAAAATATAAATATTCTGATGTACATAAATATGTTGTCAATAAATCAGTTGTTAGTGGACTGGTTTCCTATTTGGGTGGTCCAAGGTTTAATTTCCAGTTCAACTGGAAACATTTTATATTAACTAAGTCAGCCCAGTCTAAGGAAAATGGGTATCAGATATTCTGGGAAAGTAAAGGCAGCAGGCTTGATGTTGACTACATCATCTCTAGGTATGCCGTTGGTCATCAAAAACATGGGTCTGTTGACACTTTATTTCCAAAAATTCCTTATTGGCATGGCAAAAAGGCAAACATCACTTTATATAAATGCACCCCATATTGTCCATTGTCTTGCGCACCCCCACCCCAAAGGATCATAATAGTTCTGGTCTGCACTTCCCATTAAGAGTAGAAGTAGAAGCTATAGTTTCTGTTCCAAGGTCAGAAGTGTTGCCTCTGCTGTGCTATATCCGTGTTTGTTCAAAATGTCTTTGCTGTTCTGTTCTCTATTAATTTATTTCTTGTTCTTCCTCTGGCAACGTAAGCTGATCACGTTTTATTATCCACACGTAGGGAACTGGGCGTATTCCGTTCTCATAAGATAAGAGGACTATCACATCCTATACAAGGTCAAAGTGACCTGAAAGTCATGCTGAAGTTGGATATACCAGGCAGAGAGGAGAATATATTGCAGCTAAGCTATAAACCGTGACACAATGCACACCATTCCTCTGTCTACATCCTGCTGATCTACTGGAGTGTGAGAATGAAGGCAGAAGAAGAAAAAGGAAATAGACGACAAAACTACAGTAGCTGCCATCTCTCAATCTATACAATGCAGGATATAATGCCTACTTTATTTCTGTGCCCCTGACCTGAACATATAGTGCCTAAACACTGAACAATGGTTGAAAACTCATGTCCTAGACACTGAACAATGGTTGAAAACTGACATCCTAAACATTGAACAATGGTTGAAAACTCATGTCCTTAACACTAAACAATGGCTGAAAACTGACGTCCTAAACAATGAACAATGGTTGAAAACTGATGTCCTAAACAGGATATGCTTACAATTTTCTTAATGTTTTGTCTGGGAGACAGAAATTTAACATATGTGACACATTGACAAGGTGTTTACAATAATGGGTGTCCAGAAATACCAGTTATACCAATTCACTTTTAGAAATACCAGTTATACCAATTCACTTTCAGAAATACCAGTTATACCAATTCACTTCCAGAAATATCCTTCGACATTTTAGCTCTATAAAAAAAAACCAATGAAAACTTTGTATTTTGGCCTCAAATTCTCACCGAAGACAGATGGATGACCACTGACACAAATAAAACTGCGACACAGAGAATTTCTATTCTCTGAACTACATCCTGCTGGAAATCTAGTAGGACCATTGTCCTGCTACAAGAGATATTCAACAGGAGTTTGAGAATGAACGCTGAAGAAACAGTCCTCAAATTCTAAATAACAGATGTGGAGAACATTATCCAGAGATGGAGGTCATGACATATCCACTTGAAAATTGTGAAATATCAAACAGCTTATTAAGCTCATTGTTTCAATTATTGAAACAGCTTATTAAGCTCACTGTTTCAATTATTGAAACAGCTTATTAAGCTCGCTGTTTCAATTATCCAAACAATTATTAAGCTCACTGTTTCAATTTTTTTAAAATTTTGTATACTAAAACTCCAATTTACAAATAAAAAACATAAGGTAGATTAAAAATATAATTTACAAATGAAAATAATGTAGATTAAAAAATAATTTACAAATGAACATAATGTAGATTAAAACTAATTTACAAAAAATATAATGTAGATTCACATCTATAAGTGAATTGGTAAGACTAATTTACAAAAAATGGACAAGTAGAGTGTAACTCAAATACACAAAATATTATATGTAGATTAAATCATGAATATACAAAAACTGTCATATAGAATAAAACCTCAATTTACACAAAAATGTTATGTAGATTAAAACATCCATTTACAAAAATATTTTATGTAGATTAAATCCCAAATTTACAAAAAACTGTCACATAGGCCTAGATTAAATCTCCAGTTCACAAAACATTTCATTTAAATTAAAACTCCAAATTACAAACATGCAATGTAGATTAAATCTCCATGTAGGCTAAAATTACAATTTACAAAAAAATGTCATTGTTTCCATTGACAAACATGACTCGTAAACCAATATTCCAAATTTCAACCATAGCATTGTGATCAATTCCACAATTACTTTATGTAGATCATTATTCTAATTTACATACTTTACATCAATATCAATGTTATAATTTACATAATTTACATTGACATCAATGTTATAATTTACAAAAGTGCCCACCACACATCATAAGTTAGACAAATGTCAAGAACATGACATCCACTGAAGTCAAATGTGTCGGTCCATAGGCACAAATAAAAGACACACAATGCGTTTTCATTCTCTGGACTATATGCTGGGAATCTTATGGGACTATCCTACTACAAGAGAGAATCAGTGGGAATTTGAGAACAAATGCAAACATTTTTTTTATACTACATGACATGATGAAAACAAATATCATGATGACGAGTATTACAAATAACACATGCCGTGTAGATTCTTGTCATTATTAGTTTACCATCTTTGTGTGAGTTCCAGTCTTGTCAGAATATCTTTAGGAGACACTGCCCAAATGGGAAGATGGGGGAGGGGGTTAATTGGTTTTCCTGCACACTTCATGTAACTAAACTCTTGATTGTGAACCAGCATCAGTGCTTTAGGGACATTCCCATGTGTAGTTTAATTTGTAGTTTACTGATATCTGTAGTTTAATTAGCATCTGTAGTCTAATTAGCATCTGTAGTCTAACTAGAATCTGTAGTATAACATTTTGATATAATTGGCTTCTGTGGTATAATTTGAATCTGTAGTATAACATTTTAATATAATTGGCATCTGTGGTCTAATTGGCACTTAATTATCTATTTAACACCTATACATTGGCATCTGTGGTTTAATTGGCACCTAATGATCTAATTAACACCTATAGTTTAATTGGCATATTTGGTCTAATTGGCAGCTAATGATCGAATCAACACATATAGTCTAATTGGCATCTTTGATCTAATTGGCGCCTAATGATCTAATTAACACCTATAGTCTAATTGGCATCTGTAGTCTAACTGGTATCTAAAATCTAACTGGACTCCTTGTAAAAATGGTGCGAAGTGACAGCTGTGTTATTTCTTATGACCACAAATGGAAGTCCAGTTCACTGTTTCAGAACTATTTTCATGGAATATGTGGTTTCTTTCTGTGTGTGTTAGTTAGAGATCGCAGTGTAGCCTTGTGAATTTCCTGATACAACACTGAGACAGGATTAGCTAACCATCAGTGAGAAAACACAATAGCTCGTAGTCAAATGTCCATCTATTTCAATGAATAGGACACCATCAAACTATACATTATCTCCTCCCACCATGCCCATCTATTTCAATGAATAGGACACCATCACATATATAGGATTACATCAAGCTAGACAAGAACTCTCTCCAAGTAGATGTGTGGGTATTTAGGGTAATAAACGAGCTGACACATTGGCCACAGCATCAATTGATTAATGAAATAATCTGACACGTTAATGCGCTTAGGGATCTTGTGCACTTTGAAGATTTAAAAAAATAGAATAATCGTTGCTCTAAATACAGCAGAAGAGATTGGTGTAAAAATCATAACAGTCTGTAAAGAGAAACATAATAGATATATGACAAATCTGCATGTATCTGTAACTGTCAGCCAACCAATTTGTTGGATTTATAGAGACAGGGGTCAGAGCACCTATGGACTTGTCCAGTGTGTGCTGATGATAACCTGCAGTCATAATGCTAAAGGCTAGGAAAACCACTTTATACAAGGCATATAAAAAAGCCTGTACCAGAGATATCATCCTCCTGTGGTATTGCAAGGCATACCAGGGTTGTGTTTAAACAATGATTCATACTTTGAAATTATTCTCCAAAGTTATTATTCATACTTGGATTGTTCCAGCTCTCAACAGTATTAAATTCTTTGAGAAAAAGCCTTCACCTCATAAGGAAAAAATAAACATAATTGTACAGATGAAGTGCTGTGGGGATTCCACAAGAGGGAAACCTCACTATATTCTTATGTTGTCTACTAGGTGTGTGATGTTTCATGGGGATTGATTTCACGGGTCACTTGTGAGCTGTTTAGACATTCCGGATGCATATTACATTCAGTAAAATTTGTGAATCCACAGCATTACACAAGCATCATCCATCTTAACCTCTTTTCTAGATGTATCAAGGTCACGATAACCATCACCCCCACTGACAACCACTACTGCATTACTGTTAGTTTTATGAGCAGGTGCCAGCTGAGCTGCTGACTTTTCAGGATTGTTAGAAAAAGGTCTCACAGTATGGTCATTTGGTGAGAAAATGTCACCGGGTTTGTCTTGAACAAAACTAGAAGAAAAAGGGGAAGTTATGCCCACAGCAGACTGTGAGTGATCTCCCATATTCAAAGTGTCTGACTGAGTGCCTCTGTCACTGTTTCTCTTTGAATTAACAGTTGATTGGGTACTCAACCATGATGGAGTGGCTTTATATGAGCTCAAATGAAAAGACGGTGCAGTAACTGTGCTTCCAGAGATGAAAGTTTCCACACCACCCACAGTCAGTCTTGCATTAATGGCACCACTAGCATCTCTACATTCCGTCATGTCTGGACCAGGCTCTAATAAAGATTTATACAGGACTTCTACCTCATGACCATCCATGGATGTCAGATCCAGATTTGACTGAGAGTATGACCTGGATTTTATCATGCTGTTACGATGTAAACAGGAAGACTTCAGCGTCTTGCTCCTCCGATCAACTTCCGATGATCTAGATTTCTTTCTTAACTCTATCGAACCGCTATCTAAAACTATGTTACCTTCCATCTTGTCCGTATCTGCTTGCTTACCTAAGCATGAAATATTTATATCACCATTGTCATTTTCTGACGATCGCAGTTCTACCTTCTCATCTTCTGACACATCTGTTATCCCTAAAGCTGAATTATTACACTTTTTAGCATCATCATTTGAAAAAAACAATGTATTTTCATTACAAGTAACTAATTTACTCATAACTTCCGCTTCTGTTGTCATTTCTTTCTTATTCAGCAACTCATCTAATTCCAATTCTTTCATTTCTAAATGTTGAGTTATTCGTGACTCATTGGTCGTCGACACTAATAAACTTCTTTTTTTCGCTTCAATAAGACTTGAGCAACATTGCAACAGCGTGATAAATCTTACTGGGCCTTTGTGTGCATGCAAGGACAGCTTGGGACTTCCTCTGTACAGTGGGACACCATCACTGAGGACATGGAAAGAATGATAAAATATTAGTGTGTACTGGTAAAACATAATAGTAAATACATTAAATTATGAAGAATAAGTTGATAGAAAAGATGTGCAAGCTTAAAGAATGATATATTGGAGCGACTAATTCATAGTCATCATCATCGCCCCTAGGAAGTAAGGGTGCCACACTAGAAACATCAACACAAATATCTCGCTATGTCTCTCTGTTCTTAGTTCTTTGTTCAAGTTTGAAGAATCTTAATCCTGTCCAGTCTTTAACTCTTTGTTTCCGTATAGTTTTTCTGCTATGCCAAACACGAAAGTAAATTCATATTAAAATGTAGATTTGAGCGGCTTTTCTGCATAGTGGGTCTCCAAAATGTAGGTATTAGCGACTCTCGGTGGACATAGAGAGTTAATATAATAGATCTATACTTTCCTTTCTCCTCCTCGTCTTCTCCCCTTCCTCAGCTGTTTCCTGCTGGATAGTTTTCGAAAGGGAATCATGTCTCATCAAACATGACCAAACCACACAAGTTTATGCTTCACAATTGCCAGGAGATATTCTTATTGGCCTGCAAGAGTATTTATTTTGTTTAACATATACATTAGTTTTATTTTCTGTATAATTGATGTTCAACACACACCTGTAACATTTGTGTTATAAATTCTGTATTCTTCTGCAATTGTTCAACTCCATCAACTGTATAAAAATCATAAATATTATTTGTTGATCTTTTCTCCAGTAATTATTCTGTTCTTCCATACTTTATTTTTTTAAATTAGGAACCAGCATCACTGAACAAGGGACATTCCCATAAATGCACTGCTTGCGATTCCATCAGCCATCAACAAGTATATAATCTCAGTGTCCCCCCCCTAGTCATTGTTGGTCATGGGATCTTCTGGTCTTTCCAGTGAGGGTGCACTTCCTCTCTCCTGGTCACTCCTATTTCTATCATTCTGTGAACATGAACATTGTATTTTTCAGCCTCCTCTTCATCATTGTGTGGTGTATCCATGACTGTTCTATTTAATTCAGCCTGGTTTCTTCTCATCACTATGTCATTCACTATAACTTTACCCACCAGTGTGTCATCTCTTTCATACCCCTGAATGCTGCATGATCAAGACAGTACATCCATGTGATACTCTGGGCATGCTTCTATAAGATATTCAACTTTTTACTAGTTGCTTCCTAAAAAATATATCTACGATTACGCTGAAAATAAAAATTATTTACAAGTTCTGAGAGCAATTGAAATGATAATGATGAAATAATCTCTTCAGCTGTGAGCAGGTAGCTCTTGGCACATTATGATGAAGATGAAATTATCTCTAGCTGTGAGCAGGTAGCTCTCGACACATGATGATGATGAAATAATCTCAAGCTGTGAGCAGCTAGCTCTTGACACATGATGATGATGAAATAATCTCTTTAGCTGTGAGCAGGTAGATCTTGACACATGATGATGATGAAATAATCTCTGTAGCTTTGAGCAGGTAGCTCTTGACACATGATGATGATGAAATAATCTCTTTAACTGTGAGCAAGTAGCTCTTGACACATGATGATGATGAAATAATCTCTTTAACTGTGAGCAGGTAGCTCTTGACACATGATGATGATGAAATAATCTCTTTAACTGTGAGCAGGTAGCTCTTGACACATGATGATGATGAAATAATCTCTTTAACTGTGAGCAGGTAGCTCTTGACAGCTCATAGTCTTTCTGACACAATGATAAGTGCTTCTCATTTATGGAACTGACAACACCCAGAATCATATAAGGTATCAATGGCATGGATATGTAAGGGGGTTTATGGATACGTGTTTAATCCCCGAAGGGAGGTATTCCAGTGCACCAGTATCCCTGGACTACCATGTCCTACCAGGAGCATAGCTCACACTTCTAGGCAAACCATCTCATCATTCTACTGTCAGATTTGTTGACCCATCAGCATTGATGTAGCATTTCCAATCACCTAAAAGTCTGCAACAAAAGGACAAATGTGCAATGTCTTCTGGCCAGCATCTTATCATCATCATCTACAGGGATGATTTGATAGAAAACAAAAGTAAGAAATTCAGACAAGATGTAACAATGAATTTTTTTCACATATTTTTTTAGATGAATTATGAAAATTCCTTGGATAGCCAAGAAAACAAATGCAGAAGTCATCAGTGATGCTGGTGCAAAAAGACAAATTATAGCAAAAATTAGAGACAGGCAGTCAAGATTTTTAGGGCATGTGATGAGAAAAGCAAAACTTGAACATTTAACAACGACTGGAAAGATCAAGGGGAGAAGAGACAGAAGAAGACAAAGAGAGAAATTTATGGATGGGTTATCGCTGTGGCATAAAAAGATATCACCAACTGAACTTATTAAAAATACAAGAGAGTTGTGGAGAAACGTGAGTGCCTATGCCACTCAGAATGGCACTTGATTGATTGATTGACAATTTGTCAGCATATCCTATGACATGCCTGAATGAAGGCAGCTGCACTCATTGCACTCTGAACTAGAAGTTCAGGCCCTGGTTGTCTCAGGTGAATAATAGAGATAGAAGTGACTAGTTTCCTCTAAAAATATTAGAAAATATCTAAAAATATCCTGCATACATGGATCAGATGAAATTTTGGCAGATGCAAAACTGCATTCATGTCACTCTATAGGTGGCACTTGGAGATCCTATTTAGTTAATGTAGTTCTGGATTCTGTGCTTTTCATGTTAATACCCATACTACACTTTAGAGGGGTGTTATGTGACACTTTAGAAAGGTGTTAAGTGTTGATATGAAAAGTTTCTATTATTTTTTAAAAACTTCACTGATCTGGCATAATGGTACTCATCGAGACATCACTTAGGAATGTTGTAATTCATGTAGCGACAACCTGCCAATATTCTTTCCTTATCTTTTAGAAATACACTGGGAAACATTATGATAATAGCAAATATATTGATCAGGTTTATAATGACTTAGTGATATACTGCTATCCATACCAACCTCAGCCTAGGTAATGGAACAGTCAGCACAACACCTAGATTTGTTCCGATCCACAACAGTCCTCTACTGACCGCCAGACAAGTTACAGATAAGTTCTCAGAATCCAAGTTTATTGCCCATGATTTCTCTGTTAACAGAAACTATTTATTTAGAATCTCACGAAATGAGAACACAACAGCTGCCATTTTGGTATTTAAACCTTCAGCTGCTACAAATGAGTTTACTGGTTTCTCAACTGTACTACAATTGACAAATTGTCTGTTGTCTATTTCCTCATTACTTCTTCTTCAACTTCTGTTCTCAAACTTCTGCAGACTACTGTTCATCGTCTTTTGATGTTTTGTGTGTATCTTGATATAGGCCTTTTGGTCGAAATGTTAAATTTATGTTTTGTATTGTAATTTATATGTTTTCTTGTTTTCATATCATAATCCCCTAGTTTTAGTGATAGTCCGTTATGTTCTAAGTAGGACATTCTAAAAACCTGTGTTTTACGTAAGTACAGATTACCAGGATGTAGTCCTGAGAGCGGGATGTGTTGCATCATGGTTTACTACTGTGCTGCGATATCTGCACCTTTCAACCTGACACATCCGACATCAGCATGAATTCTGGGTCACATAATACACATACTCTTCTACCCCTGACGCTGAAAGGCAATAAAGGGTTTAGCAAATAGATAGATAGATAGATAGATAAATATATGGGATGGGACAGCGCCCTCCACCCTATAACATCCATAGTAGTTTCTTACAGCACGCATGAAAGGTAAACAGTGTTATTATTCTAGCTCCCCTCTAGGGGACAGACAACACACAGGCACCCTCATTGCTTAAATAAATTTAATTCTGAAATTTCTAAAGCGCATGAATGTGTATCACATGAATGTGTATATATTTTCAGGTGTCAATAAAAAGCCAGTACTGTGAAATTTTTGTAGGACTTGAGAAGGAATCCTCACAGCGGAAAGTCATGGGGAAAAAACTTAGCGGAGCTGGGATCACTTAATGAGAACAAGGTAGCAGCTACAGGGATAACACTTTGCTGACCAGCAATCCAGAGCGCATTTATTTGCCTTTAATTTGCCTTTACCAAGGGTGCATGCAAATTCTTTATACATCGACATCGCTATCTTTAAAAGTCTGTATAAAACCGATCTTGCGCAAGAGTCTTGAAACCTTTTATGTGTCGTAATGAATGTTTGCAGTTACTAACTGAATTTGAAATCCCCAAGGTTATTTCAAATACAAAATCCTACTTATTATATAATGCTAAGCCTAGATTAACATTACTTCTATATATCATACAATCTCACCTTCGAAAACACTGATATTTTCACTCATGATTAATACTCATGAATGATGTCTATAGACCTATTTCACTAGAGCCGCCATTTTGTGTAATGTACTTTCCCACGCACGCTATTTTTAGTAACAGTATCAAAATGGTAGCCGTATTTCTGATGTATCATAGCGGTTTCGAAGATCGTCGAAATTGGTAACCAAGGTTCTATAACGGAAATTCAACAACCATAGAAATTGAAGATAAAGTGTTACGAAAAGAGTACATGCAACCTGTTTTATGACAGGGTTTTAATGCTTCTAAAAAGTCATTCTCTTTGACATGCCTGGAATGAAGGCAGTCTACTCCTTTTTCATTCACTAGGGTAAGTGATCCTACATAAAATATCCAGAAAAATAACATGAATTCAAATGTTCACTAAATGAAATCTTCTGCTCCAACTAGTCTGCAGAAGTACAGACACTAAGGATTGCTGCAGAAATAATTAAAAAACACAACAAGCCAATGTCAACAGGTGGTGTGTCTTACTGATGCAATGTCTGTCCTACAAATCCTTGACTGATAAACTGCCAGAGCTAAAGGAAGCCATGCGAGAAGTGAGCACTCAAAGAAGGGTAGTAATACAGTGGATACCATCCCACTGTGGCATACCATGAAATGAAAAGGCAGATGTGCTGGCAAAAGATGGAGCAATACTGGAACTAAAAGACCATGAAACCACCCACCAGGAAAAGAAGATAATCATCAAAGCTAATAAGAAAGTCAACCACCCAAAAGGCAACTTTTGCTATCTTGAGAAGATCTGAGCATGTTATTATCTTCTGCATCAGGACAGTACACAACAGACTAAACAGCCACTTAAATAGTTTAAGACTAGTTCTATCCCCTCTGTGTCGATGTGGCCAGGCAGCAAAGACCGCTGACATATCATAGCTGCATCACACCAAACTAGTTGAGGGAGGAGCAATGGCCAAGAGACAGATATCCACAGAAAGCTGTATGGGAGCATTGGGGAGCTCTTAAATACAGCAAAATTTATCATGAAAAAAACCACTTGCTTTGTAGACATGTTAAACTACAACCGAGAAGAAGAAGACTGGGGTTCAGATCTAACAAACTGTAGATCTAGAGAGAAGAAGAAGACTGGGGTTCAGATCTAACAAACTGTAGATCTAGAGAGAAGAAGAAGACTGGGGTTCAGATCTAACAAACTGTAGATCTAGAGAGAAGAAGAAGACTGGGGTTCAGATCTAACAAACTGTAGATCTAGAGAGAAGAATCCAGAACTTTCAACATAAATGCTATAGACAGATACTCAAGCTCTTGCAGATTAGCAGGTGATAGTCCAATAAAGGGAATGTATTTTATCATGGTCCACAGGTTGGCTGCCATATGTGCGGTTTTAAGCCTGATGTATTCAACTTCAGCTTGGATTCTGGGTCATTATGACCATCTATGGAACGGAACAGCCAACTCTACCCTCAAATCTCCCTAGTTGCCTTTAACGACATGCATGGATCATAATTGGTGACAATGATGCTATTCTTTGCTCTCCTGAAAAGTCCCTGTAATATGAGCCCTGGCAACATGAGCCCCCTGTAACTGGAGGGCACAACAAAGCTAAATTTAACATATCACATAAGTTCATCTCTCACCTGTACGAATCCTACTAACAAAATTGCCAACACTGATCTCTTGCAAGCTCTCCATAGTTTCCAGATGGAAGAGCTTGATAACAGAGTTGTTATGGAACGACACCCAGATCCCTACACCAGATCTAACAACTTGATCAATGTCTGCTTCATGGTTGGCATTCAGTACAGAAATAGCCTGAAAAAGAAAGATTTGTTTTTAGAAAGACATCAGCTAAATAAAGTTTTTTCAGAGACTACTAAATTTAAAACTAGTCACAGATTATACCATAATTAAAATTATTTCAGAGAATATACTAAAGATAACATTAGTCATAGATTATACCATGGTTAAAATTATTTCAGAGAATATACTAAAGATAACATTAGTCACAGATTATTCATTCATTCATTTTCCTTTTGCGCTGAAGTTGGCACAGAGGTCAGATCTTTCCAATTCTGTCTGTTCAAAGTTATTCTGTGCAGTTCTTGAATAGTATGGATATTGATTGTTTTACTTTCTCTAAGTATTGTTCTTCTGAGTGTTTCTTTTGGTCTACCCCTGGCTCTTTTGCCAGTAAGTACTCATTCAAGAACTCAGTAATGTATTTTCTGAAGATAAAGAGCTTTTCCAGCTCTCACATCCATATGATAGCACCGGAATAATGCAGGAATTAAATAAACACATTTTCGTGCGTGTGCTGATTGACTTTGACCTCCAGATATTAGACAGTCTGTTAAAGATTATACCAGGGTTAAAATTATTTCTGAGAATATACTAAAGACAACATTAGTCACAGATTATATTATAATTAAAATTATTTCAGAGACTGTATGAAAGTTAAAATTAGTCAAATATTACCGGTATATTACAGATAATATACCATTATACCACAGAGATCCTCACTTAACCCCTATGTAATGGATATTACCACTTAATCACTATACCACGCAAATCCTTGCCTAACCATGACACAGAGATTCCCACTTAACCACTACGCCACAGAGATTCCAAAATAGAAAGAAACAGAAAGTTCTCTAGAATCATACCTGAACCTGTAAGGTGACCACATCCAGCTGACAGAGCCTGATACCACAGCTTAACCAAATATTTGAAGCATGTATAAAGTGGAATTTCACACAAACACTGCCAACAGTTACAGGAACAGAGAGCAGGACATTCCAGCCACCATCTGAGATAATAAAAAAATACAGAAAATATATTTTATAAGTGTTTAGTAAATATTTTTTTTAAATATATAAACAAGTATAAAATAGCAGTTTCCCATTGAATAGTACACAGGATCAACATTTCAACCAAAAGATCTTTATCAAGGTAGGGACATAGTTTTACTGTAGTCTCATGATTACTCAATGTTTAACTATATAAATGTTAGTACTATCAGCAGATATTCTGTCAGCGCAAGATCTACAGGTCTTACCAGACAGGCCGCCATGCAACAGTATATTTCTAGTAGTTGATATAACTGTATAGCAAGGTAATTCTTCCTGTAAAAAAATCTCTCCAATATTCATCTTAACAGTAATATATGTTTCATGTTGTATGTCATGTTGTCCCCCACTCATAAAGTTAAATGCATGTCTTGTCTGTCTTTTAAATAAAGGTGTCTTACTTTTGTCTTTTACTAAATAATCTCCTGGAAGACTAAGAGATGCAGGCCAAAAAACATTGCAACTATGTCATTTTGTGGCAGACTCCTACAAGGCGGGGAATGTCAGACATACCATCAATACAGAAAGATAAACAAATCTTATTCTTCTTCAGTGTTCAACCTCAAACTCCCACTGCATCTCCCGTGTAGCAGAATAATTATTCCACTAAATTTCCAGATAGGAGGTGGTCCAGAGAATGGAACTACATTGTGTTGTTGTTTTATTTGCGCCATTGATCCAACACATCCGACTTCAGTGGTAACAAATGTGACAGAACAATAATTAACTATTTGGTACTGAAGTACATATTACACTCCTGGCAGGATGTAACAATCCTGGGATATTGCTGCACTGGAATGCCTCCCTTTGCTGACTAAGCATGTATCCATAAACTCTTTAACACAACAATACCTTTTCTTCTTCTTCTTCTTCAGCATTCATTCTCAAACTCCTGCTGGATCTCTCTTGTAGCAGGACAATGATCCTACTAGATTTCCACCAGGATGTAGTCTAGAGAATGGAAATGCATTATGTCGCAGTTTTATTTGCGCCAATGGCCAGACACAGCTGACTTTTGTGGAAACCAGGAATTTGATATGATAAACCTTATTATAAAAATGAATGTGGGCTTTCATGAATTATCTGACAACATAAAGGAATTACTTTATCATCATCATCAATCACATTGATTATCGATAATAGGTGGTTAACTTTCGTTACCACATGTAGGAGTGTGAAGGAATGCAGGGAGGCTTTCTATGGGCTGTGAAAGTAAAGGCTGCTTTGCCATAGCAGACGCCGTGACATGTACAGGAAAAAATCCTGTACCAACCATGAATTAAACCCATGACCTCAAGGATCTGAGAACAGCATTCTTGCCACATATCCATGAGCTCCACCGTATGGTAGTAACTGCAGCAAAACATAAATCCAACAAGCAAAACTACGAATCAGGATTATAAAGTTTTGCTAATCACTGGATTAACACATGATAGCAACCAAGAATTTGTTGTGTGAAGGTGGACAGTGTCATTCTTACTCATTGTTTGTTATGAATATTTTCTTGATAAAGGTCTTTTGATCAAAGAGTCGATTCTCATGTGTTATCATGCGTCTATCAAGACGCATGATTCACAAAACTTCATAATGATGTTTCCTAGTTTCACCTGTCACAATGAATTGTTATGGGCTTCCCCATATAGCTTCCATCTCTTTCTGTAAGAGCTATTGCAGGTCAATGGTAAGATCCGCAGACCTTCCACATGTCCACTAATCTATGTAAGATTATAAAATATTTTTTTTGCATTCACTCTCAAACTCACACCAGATCTTTCTTATAGCAGGACAATGGTGCTACAAGATTTCTAGCAGAATATAGTCCAGAGAGCAGGAATGCATTGTGTCACCATTTTCTTTCTTTCATCCAACTTCGGCATTAGTAACTAATACATTCAGTATCTTTACCACTTCCATGGACTCAATGCAACCAAGGTGATACATCAGGCCTTGGAATGACAACTGCAGTTGCCATCCCTAGGTTTAATATTAAGTGTGGATACTAACGTCCATCATTCATCTGGGGAAAGACAACAGACAATACCACTTCCACTGAACAGTGGACGTCTGTAACTATATCAATACTGGTAGTATAGTCAGACAGACATACAAGAGAAGTAGTTCCTGTACCTAGTTGTTAGTCACTAAATTCAAAGCTAACAATGGTCATGGATGCTTGAACTTTTGTCACTGTCTTGCGTCTCAATCACCACAGTCACCCACAAACTCAGACATGATCCCAGCCAGTAAATCAACTAACCTTGCTCCCTTGAGTAAATGATCACAATTCCAATTTCTGATCCACAAAAGAGCTGATCATTCACAAACTTCATTGAAACTGTTGTATGAGTTGTTTTTATACTGGCAAGTGGCTTACGGTGCACACCATCCTCACTCATTAACGGGAATACGAGCATTCTATTATAGAGAAACATTGAGAAAAAGTTTACAGAGTAATCAATTATTGTGAAAAACAGAAAAAGTTTACAAAGTAATTAATTATTGTGAAAAACTGTGAAAAAGTTTACAAAGTAATTAATTATTGTGAAAAACTGTGAAAAAGTTTACAAAGTAATTAATTATTGTGAAAAACTGTGAAAAAGTTTACAAAGTAATTAATTATTGCGAAAAAGTGAGATAAAGTTTACAAAGTAATTAATTATTGCATCTAGAGAAAACTGTGATAGCAATTTTATAAAATAATCAGTTATTGGAGATTTTCTTCTTTTCTCGATTGAGTATTGGTTACTGTACAAACAATATGTTACTATGGGCTCAGTCTCTGCAACATATGTCGAAGTGTATACATGCTCACAGTGCCTGTAGTTCACTGGGAATGAGAAAGTTGACAGACTGTCTTGAAGAACACAGGTGTCAGGACAGACATCAATAGAAAGAGGGAAGATTTTGAATTTCTTAAGTATGTATTTTTTGGATGAAGACACTGTCATGGACATAGGCAAGGGCACTGTGGTGGATATGGATGAGGACATTGGTGGATATGGATGAGGACATTCGTGGATATGGATGGAGACACTATGGTGGATAAGGACGAGAGCACTATGGTGGATATGGATGAGGATGCTATGGTGGATATGGATGAGGACAATATGGTGGATATGGATGAGGATGCTATGGTGGATATGGATGAGGACAATATGGTGGATATGGATGAGGACAATATGGTGGCTATGGATGAGCACAATATGGTGGATATGGACAAGGACACTATCCAGACGTTTGAAAGCAAGTGTTACAGACGTATGTTGGGTGTCTGTTATCGAGAACATAAGACCAATGTTTTTTGTGCATTATACAATTAATTCATTGGCTGGGCAACAGAAACCACTGTTGACAATGGTGAAATTTTGTAAACTCTGATGGTACAGGCACGTAATGAGACATTTCGCGATGACAAAAGATGTTCTTGAAGGTACAGTGGAGGGTGTAAGAAGACATGGCTGGATAATATTAAAGAATGGACAGGATGTGAAGTTTTACGTAACCGAATGTCTCATTGTGACACCTCTACGATCCTGACGGGTTATGAGTTTATTATTATTAACTCTCAATAGACAATGCAAAGTGTGGTGCCCTATTGTGGTAGAGTCTGAGGTTCAGGCATTGATCAGCGAGAATTCCAGGGAAGGGGACATGGCTATATACATGGATAGTTCTGTTGTTATACAAGTGCATTAGTGTTTTGGCCTTCACAGCTCAGTGTAGGAAAGACCATCACAAAGGAGAGTGATGCATATGCTGTGACTACAAGCAGCATGGAGATGATGGCAATGAGCAAGACTTTGAACTAGATGAGCACACAGTGGGCAAATTATATTTCCATTCTTAATGACTCAATGAGAATGGTTAAGAAAACACAAATATATTGTATTTGAGAACAGTAGCTTGAGGCAGTCGAGAGGTCAAAGTTGGAATGTGTCACATTAATTTTTGTGTCTAGTCATGTGGGTGTTCAGGGCAACAAGAGAGTGAAGGCTGACTTGCACAACTACTGTTTCTGGTAGTATAGCAATGGATTCTACAGACATTTTGAACTCCTTACAAGAGAAATTTATGTAAATGAACAGCTTCCAAAATGGTGAGAGAGAATGTATGTGTTTTCCATGGTGTCAGTTTAAATTGGATGCTCCTCCTGAAAGCAATGGCAAACTACAAGAGTATAGTGCCAAGAAATGGTACTATGGATATGGTAAATTAAAACAGCTAAAGAAACTATGGCTGTGTACTAACATAAGAACCAAGTTGTGTTTACTACAATCATGTGTGTTTCCTGTGGCAACATATGGATGTGAAGCATGGACACTAAATAAAACAGTGGCCAAGAGAATAACATCATTTGAATTAAAGTGCTATAGATAGTTCTGAGAATACCATGGACAGCAAGGAAAACAAACCATGACGTGTTAACATTTAGCACCCGCTGGGCAACACATTTAGTCAGAATTTTCGAATCCTGAAGTCGAAATCCTTCGCCCAGAGCGTGGAACGTGATTTTAAAAAAAAAAGCCAGATTTGTAATTTTTTGGAGAAAATGTAATGGCAACTATCGATAGATATATTATTTACCTTCCTGTTTCTGCTATTAGAATGGCGACAGGAGATATCGCGTGATTATGATTTTGAAATCCGTACAATCTATAGCCATTCGCATAGAGGCAAAGCAACATGATAGTGAATCTGGTTTTATTACTTTTATTTTATCGTATATTCTGTGAAATCATTTATTCTGATTCTAAAATGGAAATCTTGAGAGGTAAGATCTTTAAATAGATTAAATAAAATAGACAAATAGGTTCCACAAGTTTTTCATTATGTAAAATATATAATATTCAACAGATTTGGAGCGACCAAAACTACAATAGGTCTAGATTTAGATATCATGTCACCCACTCACGTCTTGTATCACACACACACAAACAAAACTTACACCAATATATACAGAATTCAATTCTTTATTTATGTGTGCAAATATTATTTAAATATCTCTAACAAAAGTTATCATGATTTCAAAACAGCCACCAACAATTACGTAATATTTCCAAAAACTAATTCAGCGGCAGGGAAGAAGTTATGTAATTGTCAAACATAGGATGCCACAGGTTAAGAACAATTAACATCCAGGAAGGCTGGGTTCTGAACACTTTATTAAAGAAAAAGCTAGTTTTATTAAAGAAAAATCAAGCGATATGACGGCATGGAGACAGCGTTACTGGAGGGGATGATAGAAGGTAAGTGGGACAAAGGCTGCTTAAAACGCCATTGGACAAAAGACATTCCAGAATGCCAGCATGCCTAAAAGAGACAGGAGAACTTGGCTCAAGACCGCAGAGAATTCAAGAGATGCATAGGGAAGATTATGTTCTGGAAAGAATATTTCACCTGATGATGATGATACAAGAGAAACAACACGCACAAATTAAATTAATGAGGGTGATGATTCCTTTTCCATATCTAGAATAGAGGAACTGGGGTTGAATGTGGTGTTGCCAGAATTAAGGGCTGCTTTGGAAATAGAAGAATGTTTGTCAACCAACAAAAACCTGTAACTGTCAGTCACTCTATAATGGTTGATACGCTCAAAAGGCGACCGGAGCACCTATGGACATATTTGGAATGTAGGCTTAATGATGATGATCCGACAACTAACTAAACTAAAACTAAACTAAACTAGACTAATTAAATCAAACTAAACTAAACTAGACTGGACTGAACTAAACTAACTACCCAGTAACTAAGGAGTTAGATAGAGTATAAAGAAGAAATAAATTAACAAAACAAAAACATCCAACATTTTCAATTTCTTCAATTAAATTTTAGGAAATGACAACTAAGTAACAGTTTTACATAAAAAATACACAAGATTGATATTTTGACAAAAAAGTCTTTATAAAGATAGAGACGAACAAAGACAGAATGGAATCACAAAATCAAACAGAGATTACATGTAAGCAGTCTCCCAATTCACTCAATGTAGGAAATGGAAAAGAAATCAAGTTTAGAAAATTAGTTATAGAGAAAATAATTGCAAATCAAATCCTCAGATGGGAAACAGCAGTGGAAAGAATAAGAGATTGACCAAAAGTGGCACTGAAAATAACACCAACAAGAAAGGTCAAATGTATTTGGTACCTTGATAAGATTGAAGAATAGATGCATATCAAGATACATTATGAGGCTTGTGTGAGGTCTAATAGCATTGCAAATATGATTATGATGATGGTGGTAGTAGTGGTGATGATGACGACAACGACAATGTAAATGGTGAGGAGGGCCATGATGATGATAATGACTGAAAAATATAATGATGGTGGTGATGGCAATGATGAGGAAGATAATGATGATAATGATGAGAAAGATATGATGATGATAATGGTGATGTTGAGGAAGATGATGATTATTGCTGGTGATGCTGATGATAAAAATGATGTGGATAATTGCTAATGATGGGGATATTGATGATGATAATGACAATGTTGATCAACAATAATTTTGATAAATACAAAATCTTGTCTCACGTTTCAAAAAACATAATCTTGACATCAAGATGAAATAGTAATATTGTAAAACAAAACAAAAAATAAACAAGAAATAAAACATCCCACAACACATGAAATAAAAAAAAAGGAATGATTTAAAATATTTTTAAATAGATATCACAAATCTAGTTACACTCACTCATTTTTGCTTGTTGCCATCCAAACTGTGTCCTCAGCAAATAGAAAATTCCCTGGTTTTGTAACTTTGCCATAACCTGGGACTAATTCTACAGCAGTTATATCACAGCCACATGCCCTAAAATAAAAGTATTTATTTTAGTATTTATAAAAGTATTATATTGCCCTGCAATATAGTATGCCTCTCTCTCTTTTTCTGTCTCTCTCGCTGTCTCTCTATCTCGCTATAACCTAAAGATTAGGTTATATTTGTTGTCATCATTCTGATAAGAATGGACATTTTGAAGGACATGCTTCAGAGTCCTGGTACACATACACACCACCACACTTGGAAGGTCTTTGAGTCTTACCTGTAGTGACCTACCAGACAAACCACACTTGGAAGGTCTCTGAGTCTTACCAGTAGTGACCTACCAGACAAACCACACTTGGAAGGTCTTTGAGTCTTACCAGCAGTGACCTACCAGACAAACCACACTTGGAAGGTCTTTGAGTCTTACCAGCAGTGACCTACCAGACAAACCACACTTGGAAGGTCTTTGAGTCTTACCAGCAGTGACCTACCAGACAACCACACTTGGAAGGTCTTTGAGTCTTACCAGTAGTGACCTACCAAACAAACCACTATGCATACTATACTTCAAGTAGTTGAAATGAATTTATTTTTCTTCTTCCTCATTTTCTTATCTGGAGTCAGTGGCTGATATGGATTTATCAATTAATTGTACCGTGGTCACCAGCCTCATGACAGGGCCATAGAGCTTGTCCATGAGAACTATTTTTTTGGCCAAAGTTTTCTTTTTGTTGTGTGATACAGTGAGCAGTTCTGCAAAATAAGTTCTGTGTCTTCTACATATTATCCACAGGAGCACATACTGGTGTCATCAACTTCAATTATTTTATTCATATGTCATAGATATGTCTTCTGCAAGAAAAGGGTGGGGGGTTTACTTGAGCTGGAAAAAAACGTCATTTCCTAATTTTGAGAAAAGCTTTGGTGACATTTCTTTGGAAAACTATGAGGAGGTAGGGGGGATGTCCCTTGCCTTTTAATTTCCTTATCAGTACTAAATGTAGTATTCTTTCTTATATTCTTCTCAGTACTAAATGTAGTATTCTTTCTGATTTCTTCTCAGTACTAAATGTAGTATTCTTTCTGATTTCTTCTCAGTACTAAATGTAGTATTCTTTCTGATTTCTTCTCAGTACTAAATGTAGTATTCTTTCTGATTTCTTCTCAGTACTAAATGTAGTATTCTTTTCTGATTTCTTCTCAGTACTAAATGTAGTATTCTTTCTGATTTCTTCTCAGTACTAAATGTAGTATTCTTTCTGATTTCTTCTCAGTACTAAATGTAGTATTCTTTCTGATTTCTTCTCAGTACTAAATGTAGTATTCTTTTCTGATTTCTTCTCAGTACTAAATGTAGTATTCTTTCTGATTTCTTCTCAGTACTAAATGTAGTATTCTTTCTGATTTCTTCTCAGTACTAAATGTAGTATTCTTTCTCATTTTCCAAGGTTAGGTGTGGGGGGTAGTTTTAAACATCTCTCCCTTATCTGTGGGGCATGATTATGTAACTATCTAACAGTTTACATTGTATTCAAGTAAACATGGAGTGACCTTGAACAGATGTTATTATGGCCTCTCCTAAAGCAGAGATTAATTTTAACATTTAAGGGATATTAACCTTTAGCAAGCCGGATTAAAAAATACAAAATGTCTTCCTGTCACCAGTTTCTTTTTTGAGAATTTGTGTTATTGATGGTGGCTGTTTTGAAAATGTGATAACTTTTTGGTTGTTAGAGATATTTAAATAATATTTGCAAATATAATTAAATAATTAAATTCTGCATATATTGGTATAATTTGGAGAAATGGACCGGCTTCTATTGCGCATGTTTCCAGAGTATGGGCATTGACAATCAGGCTCTGGTACGTCTATTTAACACGATATTGGATGCATTCTGTCGACAATGGCGATAGCCGCCATTTTTGTTGTTGTCGACAAGTGTTTACATAAGCGTTGTGAAGGTTAAGCAGATGTGAGAAGACACAAGACAGTGGACATTTTTAAAAAAACATTAGTTTTTGGGTCAGACAAGTATTTTGATTATGTTTTGAAAATGAAAACCAGACAGGGATGCTAAGTGTCAGGCAATACTGACATGTGTCACAGTTATAAAAAAAAGGGGAGATGTCAACAAACTATAGAAAACTGTCTATTAATTCAATTTCTGTATGGATTAACTGAAGAACAGCAATTATGTAATATCTTGAAATCATTCATGTATATTAACTGGAAATATTTATCTTGTTTGATGGTTGGTGTGCTGTCTCTGATGGTACAAAAAGGCAAACATTGTGTGTGAATTAATTACCAAACTTTATGCTGAAACAGACTGAATGCTAGACAATCTGAAAACTGAGGAATGGCAGTATAATTACAACCAGGTGCGAACAACAATCAATACAGGAAGAAGACCGACACAATAGGCAGATCAAACTTAAAGATACATATTGTCTTATTGATGTGATAATTAGGATTTAGATATATAGGACACTGTGGAAATAGTTAGAATCATGTATGCATATATTGTTTATGTTGATAAAGTTTATATTGAAAAAAAGGAATTTTAGGGCCCACTAATAAATGCATTTGAGAATTGTAAAATGCTACATCTATTCCATGTTAATGTATGGCTCAGAAACATGGACACTAAATAAACAATTAGAAGACAGAATTGATGCCTTTGAGATGTGGGTATATAGAAGAATAGGGAGAACATCATGGAAAGAGAAGAAAACAAATAAAGAGGTGCTAAAGACACTTAATATGAAGAAAGAACTACTAAGAGAAATAAAGATCAGGCAAATAAAATACTTTGGACACATTGAAAGACATGACACCCTATTGAAGACCTTACTTGAGGGTAAAGTCAAAGGGAAGCGAGCAAGAGGTAGGCAGAGATACAAGTGGGAGAGTAACATTACACGATGGACAGGTTACAGTCTAGCAGAGTGCACCACCAAGACAAGAGACAGGAGATGTTGGAGATACGTTGCAGCCAACCTTCGTTGCGGAGACGGCACTTGATGATGATGATGAATAAATGCATTACTTTCAGCTTTTGTTTTGATTCTCTGGAGTTGGGTAGGCATTGTGGAAACGAGTTGTTATAAAGAAGATAGAAAACACTTTGTTGTAAATGGTGCCGTGACTACCAGTATTAACTGGAGGTTGAACCTACATTTCGCTTATAATTCATATGTTTTGTATGAGTCTCTTGTGACTTGTTGATGTGTTAATAATAAAAACAAAATACATTTTGTATTAATATTTTCTTTCTTAAATGCCAATGAGTTATAACATACCTAAAAGACTCAATTAGTGAGTTATAAACATACCTAAAAGACTCAATTAAAGCTGGCTTAGGACTATTCATGGCCAGAATTGATACCTGTCCAAATTCAGGTGTTGATGAACACACCCACAGGTGCTGGAACCCTAATCCATGTGCAGATTTTTGGGGATTAAGGTAAACAGATACAGCACATTTGATCTGCAGAAGAAAGTTGATGAGTAATGTTTACATAATCATTACAGCACATTTGATCTGCAGAAGAAAGTTGATATAAAAAATGTTCACTTAATCATTACAGGACATCTGATCTGTGGAAGAAAGTTGATGAAAGAAATCTTTACTTAATCATTACAACACATTTTATCTGTAGAATATAGCTGATGAATCATGTTGCTGTCAATATTAATAAAGATAGGTTGGGGACTCTTTCTTCTTCTGCATTCATTCTCAAAATCCTGCAGATTGACAAAATGAAACCTGGAGAATAGAATACACAGTGCCATGATTTACAGGATGCTGGTATATCTGTGTCTTCTAACCTGAAACATTCGACCAGCAAGGCTCTTGGGTCGCTTTGGGATGAATAGCCAACTTCACCAAAAAAAACCTTCTTAATTGTCCCTTACGATATTCGTGGCACTGTTACTATTTTTTGCTTCCATTTTAAGCCTCAGCAACACAGTGTACAGGTAGGGAAATATTACCTATAAAAATAACATCTAATATAATTTTATTATTAATACCAAGTAAAAGAATACTTGGTGGAGCCCCTCTGTTTTCTGAAACTTCCCTCATAAGCAAATAGAAATAAAACAACTAAATAACAAATGTATTTTTAAAATTATAACATAACGTGACAGAAGGGAAGCAGCTGCAGTAACAAAACTTGAGGAAACTGGGATCAATTGTCAATCAATCAAGTGCCATGCCGAATAGCATTGGCGATCCTGTTTCTCTACAACTCTCTGTCTCTTTTGTTGTCAATAAGCTCTGCTGGTGAACTTCTACCGTGCCAGAATACTAGTCCATCTAGCAACTTCTCTCTTTGTCATCCCCTGTCTCTTCTCCTATTGATTTTTTTCCAGTGGTTATTAAGTTTTCAAGCTGTGTTCTTCTCAGAACATGCCCTAGAAACCTTGACTGTCTGCCCTTAATAATTACTATTTTTCTTTTTACGCCAGCATCACTAAGAACATCTGCATTAGTTTTCTTAGTTGTTCATGGTATTTTCATCATCCTTCTCATAAACCACATCTCTGTAGCCTCCAGTTCATTTTGAATTTTTTTGGTTTACAGTCCATGCTTCACATCCATAATAAAGATTGGTTCGATATAACATCCCAGCACTCGAATTCAAGTCCGTATTGATAGTCTTCGTTTACACAAAATGGATCTCATTTTTTGAGATGCTGATTTGGCTTGTGCTGTACAGCACATTTTCTCACTTAATATAGATTAGAACACAGTTTAACCATTCAGAGACTCTGAAACTGTGACTGGTCTAGTAAACCAGCAGTGTAGAACTTATATGCTCGTAAGAAACATGAAGAGTTCTCAGCCAATTTTGAATGACATCAGAAGACAACAGATTCAGTGGTTTTCACATGCTTCTAAACTACAATCAGATAGTGACCCTCAAAAATGAATTGCTATACAGACACGATGCATACAAAGCCAGGGGCAGACCTTGCAAAGTATGTATTACAGAAATAAAAGAGTCAACAAAAACAAACATATAGGGAGCACACAAAAAAGGCCATCTCCTTAGAACTCTTCTACCCCTGACGCTGCAATGCACAAAAGGTATAAAGCAAAATGAAAGAAAAGAAAGACAGACTAGATCACAAAGTAAGCTACTGGTATAAATACATACCTTTGTATAGTTTTTTGGTACATCCACTGGCACATGCTTCAGGAAGTACGCTGGTATGACATCAAAATCACTGCCATCACTGCCTGACATTCCATCCCATGCCAGACTGTTAGTCTTGTCTAACGCCAACTTGGCAATAAGAAAGTCCACACACCAGTCCTGCTTGAGGGTAGAGGTCGCAGTTTGAATCACATAATGAGGCTTGTCTGGCCTATTAAAGAAATCAATTAGTTATTAAATAATTAGTTAATAAATCAATGTCTAAACACTCTGAGCAAACTCATAAGTGTTGAATCTCTCCAAGCAGGTATAAAAGAGTACTGATAGTAGAGTAGTTTGACATAATGATGATGATGGTGGTGGGTGTATTGATGATGATCATGGTGGTATCGTGCTGGTGGTGATAATGATGATGGTAGTGTTTTGAATTGGTTTTGACATTGGCAGCAGAGTGTTGATATAAAAATGACGAACATACAATAACAGAAATGAACAAACCTAGAACCATCTTCAAGAATAATAGAACAACTGTTGGCCAATCGTAACTGCTCCTCCTTTATCTAAATCATGTCTTGCAGATCGTTCATGATGGTGGTGGTAGTGGATGTGGTGGTGATGATGGTTGTGGTAATAATGATTATGGTAGTGATGATGATGTGGTGGTGGTGGTGATGATGGTGGTGGATGTGGTGGTGATGATGGTGGTAGTTGTGGTGATGGTGACTTAATAAGGAAATCCACACACCAGTCCTGCTTGAGGGCAGAGGTTACAGTTTGAATCACTTAATAAGGCTAGCCCAATTTATTTTACCCTTTACAATGCTGTCAGCGTGTATAAAATTTCACTTTCTGGTGTGCTTCGCTGAAGGAAATAGCAGAATTGTGATAGTCGCTAAGCAACTTTGTAACTACGATAAAAAGTTGATTACTAAACAAAACTAAAGTGAAACAAACCTCTGAGTTTAAATACCTGTGAAGTATATTCACAGACAATGGAAAATTAGACAGAGAAATTGAGAGAAAGCAAACATAATGACATACAACCTATCATCATTACTGCTCAATCCAAAGATCAAGATTGAAGCCAAGAGACAGAAAACAAACAGTATTTTTGTGACAACATTCTGCCATCAATGCCAGACATGGGCGCTGACAGCAGCCCAGCAGAGTAAACTTATATGTGAGATGAAATGCCTGAGAAAAGCCACAAAAGTGACCAATCTAGACAAAATGAGAAATGATGAAACCAGGAGAAAAATCGGTATAAGATCATGCACATAATACATTGAGAAACAACAAATAAAATGGTTTGGACACCTTATGAGAATGAATCATAACCACCTACAGACAAGAACATATTACATAAAAAGATCCGGATACACAGGCAAAGGAAGACCTAGAAAATGATGGACAGATAACATTAAGACAACCCTGAACAAATACAGATTCAACACAGCCAAGGCCACACACCTGGCCTTGAATAAACAACTAAAGGTCCCAGTCACCATCTCTATGCTTAATGGCAAGTGTGGATATTCTGACCAGCATCACCTGGGGATAGACAATAGATAAAAGTTTACATTTGTTTTTTTCTTCCAAGAAAAAAAAGAGTGGCAACATTGCTAGAAAATCTAGTTTCCTTTTCTCAACAAGGTCATGTGCAAAAGACCGGAAAAATTAAGAAAATTGTATTTTGTTGTGAGACCGTAAAGCCATTTTGACATTGGTAGCAGAGTGTTGATATAAAAATGACGAACATACAATAACAGAAATGAACAAACCTAGAACCATCTTCAAGAATAATAGAACAACTGTTGGCCAATCGTAACTGCTCCTCCTTTATCTGAATCATGTCTTGCAGATCGTTCATTATTTCATGGATGAGCTCCTCCCTTAATCCCTGAATTTTAAGGAAACAAAAATCAAGAGAGATGGTACATTTGAATATGATAAAAAATAGATCAAATTATAACTTTTAAAATGTTGAATGCTTGTTTGAATTTGGTTAGGTAAGTCCAAGTAGATGCACTCCTGGTAAACTCAGAAGTGGTCTATCTTCTCACTCTCTCTTCATATGTTCAGTATTACTCACACAGGATGAAAGATCTTAAATTCTTCTTACACTGAATGAAATATCTTAAATTATTCTCAAACCAAATGAAAGATCTTTATCTCACACCGAATAAAATATCTTTGTCTCATACAAAATGAATGAAATTCGTCTCATACCAAATGAAATATCTTCGTCTGACACCGAATGAAAGATCAACTCCAACCGAATGAAAGAACTTCATCTCACACCGAAGGAAAGATCTTCCATCTGACAATTAATGAAAGATCTTTGCTAGCCAAACAAAATTGCTATATGGAGAAATTCAGACAGGCCTACAGAAGGTCAGAAGGTGGATGAAGTGTTTTAAAGACATGTTTAAGACACCACTAGCTCATTTCAACAAAATCACAAATTTATTGGAGAGTCTTGCACGAGACAGATCTGACTGATGTTGCAGAATTAGGAGTGGTGTAACAGTTGTAGAGAATCTTAGAGCAATGCTACTCAATAAAAACATGTGAGGAGAGCAGCAAGAGTTCAGAGAGGAAAAAAAAAATCCAGACCCACATAAAACATTAGTCACAACCTGACACACCACAATCATCCCAGTTGAGCTAAATTATCATCATTGACTCCGATGGATGAACAACAGTACTCACACCACACTTAATACCTAATTCTCCCAATGGAGCCCCAGAGAGTCATTGGAGAACTGCAGTAACGGCCTCAACCTTCATTCTCAAACCAGAGGTAGTTGTTCTAGTTGGTTTTAAAATGGTTCAATTGTATGTTTGTAAGACATATTCACCATCATTGTCCCTCAGACAACACAATAGTTATTTATGTTTGAATCTCTTTCTTTCACAGGAACATCCCAGCAACAATGCAAAAGATATTGTGTAAAGAAAGAACAACGCTGAAGTTGGACTAGTCAGGCTATTGGTGCAAATCTCTGGACTACATCCTGCTGGAAATCTAGTAGGTTAATTGTCCTGCTATAAGAGAGATCCAGGTGGGAGCTTGAGAACGAGCTCAAAAAAGAAAATTCAAATAAAGAGAACAGTAATGGTGTAGTCATCATCATCATCAGGTTCTAATGGGTTAGTCATTTGTTATGTCCTACTTACATGATCTCCATGCATGTACTTAGCAACATCAGTGTTGGAGTGAAAATCAAACTGTATAGGTCGCTGGTGCTTTCTGTTGTGTTGTATGGTTGTGAGAGTTGGACACTCACTGCGGACATGGAGAGAAGATTACAGGCTTTCGAGTATAAATGCTACAGAAGAATTCTAAGAATTTCCTATAGGGAACATAAGACCAATGTGTACGTAAGAAATAAAGTAGAGATGTGCGCAGGTGTCCAGGAGCCATTGCTTTCAATAGTGAAACGACGAAAACTAGCATGGTTCGGACATGTATGTAGGCACGATTCCTTGTCAAAAACAATACTGCAGGGAACTGTCGAGGGTGGAAGAAGCAGAGGAGGGAAAATAAAGACATGGACAGACAAGATCAAGGAATGGACAGGGCTAGATATTTCCACACTCATCCGCATCGCTGAGGATAGAATTCGCTGGAGGACTCTGTGTGCTGAAGCATCCAATGTGGTACCCCTACGACCCTGAAGGGTTATGGGTTTATTGATTATTGATTGATGCATGTACTACTTACATGTCTTACATACACAACCTAACTACTGCCTACATTCATATCTTCCATTCTCCATGCATGTCCTACATATGTGCAGGCCACTACTTACATATCCCACATGCATGTCCTACTTACATGTCCTACATAGGATCGTCTCAGCATGGATACAAGACCCGTTATCTGTCTGATGATAATGTGGTCGTGAATCATATCATGGAGGTCAGCAAGCAAATGAAATGAATCATCTTGAGTGTCTTCTGAAAATTCACATATCAGAAAAATATTTGGGAAACATGAAGTCAGCAAGACAGGACAAGGATATTTAATGTTAAGTCATTTGTGTGTTACAAGTTATAAGAGAATCTCCCACACACAGTGGTTAAGCAATGTGCTTTGTGTTCAAGAATCTTGATCCCTCGATCACAAACTCAATCTTTTGTTTACATGGGTATTAGATCCCTGGGGGTTTATCGATTAAAGCGATGGAGTCACATACTACGAGTGATACTTTTTTAGTCGGAAGATCATCATCATGGCACTCCAGTCATCTTCATAGGTACTCCGATCCCATATTCAGTGTGTCCTTCAGCATGTCAGTTCTGTGTTGGTTGATAACTCTTCTTTTGATTCCTATATGCTGCTCGTTTTTTGAAACACGACGTTTCACTTCCAGGTCTTGTATTCTAGTTATAGACACGGAAGATGAAATACACCCCATATCCTCTAACTGGTTTCACTCCTTGATTGTAGTAAAATAATCAGCATGCTCTGTTGAACTACCACTAGTCACTGTGGCAATGCTTGCACGTCTGTCTGCTCTTTCATTTCCCCTAATACCCATGCCCAGGAACAGTGATATAAATAGTACTATTGCAGCTTCATTAAGAGGGGTGGAGTAGGTATTGGGAAACCTGAGTACAACTGAGTCAATCCTTTACACTTTCTGAGTCCTATAAGTAATAAGTGCAAATTATCAGCACACACTAGACAAGACCATTGGAGCTCTGAAATCCATCTCAGTATGAAGCCATGATATCTAAGCGGTTAAAGTCGTTCGCCTACTGACCACAAAACTTGAGTTTGACTTCACTTGTCACTCCCGATTTCTCCTTCTGCCTTTATTCTCCAACTCCTATTTATTAGCAGGGTGTATTCCAGAAAAGGAATAGGTTGTGTCATGGTTTGCAGCTTTGCTGCAATAACAGTGCCTTTCAGCCTGACACATCTGACTTCAGCATGGTTTCTGCATCATTTTGGATTCTATGGATTGGGAATCCAACCCTAGCCCCCAAAACCTCCTTAGTCGTCCCTGATGACATACATGTAGGGATTGGATTTTAGGCATTTCAAGTTATTCAGATTAATTGATTCTTGATTAGGAACATCCGCCGAAGACGGATGTGTCGGGCCATGGCGCAAATAAAACGGCGACACAACGCATTTCCATTTTCTGGACTACATCCTGCTGGAAATCTAGCAGGACCATGATCCTGATACAAGAGATATACAGTGGGAGTTTGAGAATGAACGCAGAAGAAGAAGATTAGGAACAAGCATCACTGCACAAAGGGACATTCATTCCCATAAATGCTCTGCTTGCCATTCCGACAGTCATCTAAAAGTATATAAGCTCAGTGTTCCAGTCAATTGTTGCTTTTGGATTTTTCTGGTCTTTCCAGTGAGGACGCACTTTGTCCCCTCTTTCCAGGTCACTTCTATTTCTACCATTCTCTGACCATGTACATTGTCTCTTTCAGCAACTTCTTCATCAATTTGTATTGTATACATGACAACATACTTTTCATCCTTTTGTAGTGTATCCATGACTGCTCAAATTAATTCTGTCCGATCTCTTCTCATCACTTTGTCATGACATAACATATGTGTTGTATCATGGTTTACAGCTTATCGGCGATATCTGTGCCTTTCGCCCTGACTTCTGGGTCACTGTTGGGATGGGACTGCCAACTTCACCCAAACACCTTCTTAGTCGCCGCTTGTGCTTGGAAGGTAACGGTGTCACTATTCTTTGCTCCCTTTTGGGGGCCTGGCACCAAACGGGCGAGATACATAGACAAAATTTAATTTATTTAGTTTATGTTGTCTGTTGTTCGTCCATCACAAGTGATGATGACCATTTGTTACATCCACTTTTGAAAATTCAATTTTAGTTATGTCCTTGATTATGAGTTCGTAGATGGCTAATGAGCCCTATTCAAGCTGTAAATTTCCTTGGACAGTTTGGACATGGAATGACGACTGTAGACGGATCTTGGTCTATCCATGACTTTCTAGCTGCTCTCCGCTGTTGAGCTGCTGCATTTCTTTTCTTTTCACAAGATGATGCGCTCTTTTTTATTCTAGAACGCCATATAGATCTATTGTGTGCAAGTTCTTCCCATGTATCGTGGTCTATTTCAAAGGCTTTCAGTGAGTTCTTTAACGAGTCCTTGTAGCGCTTTTTGTGTTAGAGTCATTATCGAGGAGTGTGCGTACATTCCATGCTCCTAGATTCAGTGGGAAAAGCTTTTCCCTTCGGGTGAATTTTCGTGAATGTGAAAATGACTTGCACTGGGGATTTTGATTAAAGTGAGGAAGAGTTGTGCAAAGCGTCGCCCTCACTCTCTTGTCGGACCTCATTTAGTTTATACAGGCATGGACTCAGCTCAACAAATACGACCCATCTGGTACAGGAGCGCAAGTTGAAGCTGACACCCCTATGTTTAACAGCAAGTGTGGATATAGATCATTAACTTCAAGTTCTACAACAGACCTTGATCTATTAGTGTTTTAATGCTTACCTGGCAACTGTGAACTATGACTCTTTACCAGGTCCTGTTCAACTGCCCTTTTTAAGTCCCAAATCACAGATGAGTCTTTAAATTCAAGGTCTTTCAATTTTGCCATCCACCTTAGAGCATATCTCCCTACTTGATAACCCAACTGTTCTCTGAAAGTAGAAAATCTGAATCTATCTATTCTATCTACAAACCCATAACTGGTCAGGGTCATAAGAATACCACAATAGATACATCAACACAAATAATCCTCCAGCAAATTCTATCTTCAATGGTATGGACGAGCAAGGATAAATCTTGTCTTGTCCAGTCCTTGATGATATTGTCTCTGCATGCTTTTATTTCTCCTCCTCTGGTTCCTGATTATTCATTGCAATATTTCAGTAGGCAAAAGGTTTAGTTGGTGGTGCCCATCTGCCCTCCAGTTATCCTTAAAATCTGAATGCTTATCTGTGAACTGTGAGGATATCTCTTACCTGTGTCTCCATGGTCAGAAATGGGAGCAAAGAATAGTAACACTCCCACCTGCCATACGTGTTGTAAGAAGTGACTAAGAAGGTTGGATGGAAGCAATAACTATCCTAGCCCTACTCTCCACTGTGATTAAGGATGAAGACCTACACCTAGACTACTGGGAGGGAATCAACCCTGCTATCTGAACATGAGGAAGGTATAATGGTCTCACTATTTCCCGATCAGATAAATTATTACGCAACAGTAAACTCTCATGTAATTGACATGCCAATATAGTGAAACTATCCTCATGTGGAAACACCACATCATTTTATCTGTACAATTAAGTTTCCATTTGTTGTACAACATTCACGGAATCTGGTATTCCCCATCATATTGGGGGAACTGAATGAACCATGCAGAGCCCAGTATAGTATATCAGGCTGGGGAAAGTAGATGAGCCATGCAGAGCCCAGTATTGTATATCAGGCTGGGGAAAGTAGATGAGCCATGCAAAGCCCAGTATTGTATATCAGGCAGGGGAAACTAGATGAGCCATGCAGAGCCCAGTTTTGTATATCAGGCTGGGGAAACTAGATGAGCCATGCAGAGCCCAGTATTGTATATCAGGCAGGGGAAACTAGATGAGCCATGCAGAGCCCAGTATTGTATATCAGGCTGGGGAAACTAGATGAGCCATGCAGAGCCCAGTATTGTATATCAGGCTGGGGAAACTAGATGAGCCATGCAGAGCCCAGTATTGTATATCAGGCTGGGGAAACTAGATGAGCCATGCAGAGCCCAGTATTGTATATCAGGTTGGGGAAACTAGATGAGCCATGCAGAACACAGCATTGTATATCAGGCTGGGGAAACTAGATGAGCCATGCAGAGCCCAGCATTGTATATCAGGCAGGGGAAACTAGATGAGCCATGCAGAGCCCAGTATTGTATATCAGGCTGGGGAAACTAGATGAGCCATGCAAAGCCCAGTATTGTATATCAGGCTGGGGAAACTAGATGAGTCATGCAGAGCCCAGTATTGTATATCAGGCTGGGGAACTAGAGGAGCCATACAGAGCCCAGCATTGTATATCAGGCTGGGGAAACTAAATGAGCCATGCAGAGCCCAGTATTGTATATCAGGCTGGGGAAACTAGATGAGCCATGCAGAGCCCAGTATTGTATATCAGGCTGGGGAAACTAGATGAGCCATGCAGAGCCCAGTATTGTATATCAGGCTGGGGAAACTAGATGAGCCATGCAGAGCCCAGTATTGTATATCAGGCTGGGGAAACTAGATGAGCCATGCAGACCCCAGTATTGTATATCAGGCTGGGGAAACTAGATGAGCCATGCAGACCCCAGTATTGTATATCAGGCTGGGGAAACTAGATGAGCCATGCAGAGCCCAGTATTGTATATCAGGCTGTGGAAACTAGAACAGCCATGCAAAGCCCAGTATTGTATATCAGGCTGGGGAAACTAGATGAGCCATGATCTAGATCGAACACGACCTACTGAACATAATTAAGACCGCGGAGAATTATAGTAAATTAAAGAGGAAGCCAGAGGATAACTTTAAAGATTCACAAGACCAACGGGAATTCAATGGGAGTTGAACAGACTGGTTCCAATTCCGTTGATCTTGGAGAATTCAAGAGATCTATAGGGAACACTACGTTCTGGAAAGAATATGTCACCTTATGATGATGAATTCATAGAAAACAAAAAGTTTGAGGAGAACCTCTCATAGCCTGGTACACATAATGATATTACCAAGGTAGATGGTTGAAAAGCACTGATTTTGATTCATGATTAGAAACCACTATCATGGCACATAGGACATTCCCATAAGTGCTTTAATCTCCATTCCAATAGCTATCCAAGAGTATGGTGACTCAAAGTCCCAGTCAGATATTGATTATGTGATCTTCATAACTTTCCAGAGAGGACACAAGTTTTCTTTCATCACACATGGTCATCCCCATATCTGTTATTCTTTGTATGTGCACGTTTTCACGCAGTAGTTAGATAGAGGAACAGGTAACCCCGTCCATAGGAGTTATATAGAGGAACAGGTAACCCCCATCCATAGCAGTTAGATAGAGGAACAGGTAACTCCGTCCATAGCAATTAGATAGAGGAACAGGTAACTCTGTCCATAGCAGTTAGATAGAGGAACAGGTAACCCCATCCATGGCAGTTAGATAGAGGAACAGGTAACCCCGTCCATGGCAGTTAGATAGAGGAACAGGTAAATTCGACTGTAGCAGTTAGATAGTGGAACAGGTAACCCCGTCCATAGCAATTAGATAGAGAAACAGGTAAATTCGTCTGTAGCAGTTAGATAGTGGAACAGGTAACTCTGTCCAAAGTAGTTAGATAGAGGAACAAGAAATCTCATTTGTAGTAGATAGAGATACAGGTAACCTCATTTGTAGTAGAGGAACAGGTAACCTCATTTGCAGTAGATAGAGGAACAGGTAGCTTAGTTTGCAGCAGTTAGATAGAGGAACAGGTAACCTCATTGGTAGCAGTTAGATAGAGAAACAAATAACCCCGCTAGTGGCAGTTAGATAGAGGAACAGGTAAGCTCGTTCGTAGTAGTTAGAGGAGCAGATAACCTTGTTCGTAGTAGTTAGAGGAACAGATAACCTTGTTCGTAGTAGTTAGAGGAACAGATAACCTTGTTTGTAGTAGTTAGAGGAACAGATAACCTTGTTCGTAGTAGTTAGAGGAACAGATAACCTTGTTCGTAGTAGTTAGAGGAACAGATAACCTTGTTTGTAGTAGTTAGAGGAACAGATAACCTTGTTCGTAGTAGCTAGATAGACTACCAGGTAACCTCATTGTAGTAGTTAGAGAGACGAACAGATAACCTCGCTCATCACAGCTAAAGGATTAAATTCTTGTGGGCTCCATATATTAACGTCAACTATCTAACTTTAAGTTATTAACAAGCTGTCTATCTCTACATCCACCATCAGAGACAGATGTGTCAAGCAAATGTTGTAAATAAATGGCGAAACATCGCTTTTCCATTCTCTGGATTACATCCTGCTGGAAATGTAGTAGTAGTATTAGAACCATTGTCCTATTATATGAGAAAACCAGCGGGAGTTTGAGAATTAATACTGTAGAAGAAGATCTCAACATCGGATAACTCATGAAGGAACATATCAAATGGCTAGAATACTTACTTCTGTATGACCTTGACACACAAAACATGATCATTCATTAGAAGGAGCTGCCTGTCCTTAAAGCTAATGTTGTCAGGGTCACCATGCTGGAACTATGTAGAAAAAATATGATCAAATTACCAAAAATAAAAACAATAGGCTGACACACAGTACAGATAGCTGTTAACTTTATGCACGTTCATCTTCTTCAAATACATACAATCTTAAATTCCTACAGATTAGCAGGATGTAATCCAGAGAACACAAAAACTGGTTTGTGATTTCTCCATGAGTGCATCTCCAGTCGACCCAGCTGTAAAATGTGGTTTTAAAAAAAATCACTCAACCTTCTAGATTATATCCATATTTTGCTCTGTCATTTGAATGACAATAGTGCTGTTCTTACTTGTTTTTTGTGTTTGTGTATGTAGTCTTGATAAAGACCTTTTAGTTAAAATGTCGATTTGTGTGTGTTATTATGTGTGTTTCCAGCTATTAGCGAAACTTCTGTTTTCCAAGCTTCGCCTGTTGGATTACAGTTTTACTGCAGTGGTTACACATAATTGTAAAATTGGTACCTGATGCATGAGTTAGGGAAGGTAAACACATCAAGTAAGGGAACTGGCTACCCTATCTAATAGTCGCTGAGGCTTAGTACTTCATTCCCGATTGCTGGTTGCTGTCATGTTACCTACTTTTAACTCTAATCCAGAGAAAGTTTGGCTGCAATATCTGTGCCTTTAAATTTGATACAACCGACTTCAATGGCTTCACTGTCATTTTGACCCTCTATAAAATTGGACAGTCAATTCCACCTCTAAACCTCCTTAATTGCACCAAACAACCTGCATGACAGGTAATATTGTTGCTATTCTTTGTTTCCCTGGGACTTTAGGCCTCCCATACACACACGGTAGAAACGTGGCTCACATCTGTTATTCAATTCTAAAAATGTTCACTTTTAGTTCGGCCACACACGAGGCATTTCAGCTATTGTAGTCCTGAAGGGGTGTAACAGACCTGACATATTTATTACCCAGCGGTGAATGAAATAATTCGCGTGGAGGCTTGGATTTCGCTTCTGGTTCAAAGATACCGTTTCTCAATTTTGCGAATTTTATACAGCAGCCAGAGTTTGTGCATTTGCAAGCACAACTCAACATTTTACATCCTCATATTTTTGTACAAGTCCTATTAGGTTGTCATTGTTTTTGACCAGTGCACATTCAATATTTATACAGGTAAGACAATTTCGTTATTCTTCATGTTAATTTAGTAGGCCTAATATCATTACTTTACATATAGTGTCAAATTTGTTAGATCATCGTTTACCATAAGAATGTGCAAAATAAACCTATTATGCCACCATCAAACACTAGTTTAGCATGTATATATAGTTAGATCTCATTTTACTTGTGCAAATATGATCGAAATTAGTTACATTGTGCAATTAGATCATGTAAAAGATTCATTCTTTGTGTAGCATTAACGTTACGAACTTGTCTTCATGATAATTTTTCAATTCGTGGTCGGCAAATATTAAGTCCAAAATAAACCTATTATGCCACCATCAAACACTAGTTTAGCATGTATATCTAGTTAGATCTCATTTTACTTGTGCAAATATGATCGAAATTAGTTACATTGTGCAATTAGATCATGTAAAAGATTCATTCTTTGTGTAGCATTAACGTTACGAACTTGTTCTGTGTGATAGTTATCAATCGCGGTTGAATCCCCATAACCGTTCGAATAAGTTCGTTGCATGCTACACATACACAGAAAAGTAATTTACTATTGTAATAAGTATATGTTATACGTTTCTTTTGTGTAAATGTGTTAATAATATTTTAAAATTTTTTTCAAAACAGGATGGATCACTGCAGTTCACTACACATGCGATTTTTGAATGATTTGTGCAGAATTTGTGTAGGAAGAACATTATCTAAGAAAGATAAAAGGATGCAGAAGAAACCACGGTCCTGTAGCTTATATCAAAGTGACCTGGCTAGTATTTATGGGATAAATATCATGGACGATAGTGAAACAAAACATTCAACCACATTGTGTGTCAAGTGTGTAATGCGAAATCATAAACTCAAAATCAACAAGGATAGTAAATCTCTAGCTAGAGCCAAATTGATAGCTACTAACAGTGCCCACATCTGGATGGATTTTAATCCTAACCTAACTGTTTTAGAATGTTCAGTGTGTAGCCATCATCAAAGTATGAACTGTGGCAGCATAAAAAGAAAGAGAGTTTTTGATAATTCTGATAATGATCATGATGTATCTGTGTCTGTGTTATTTCCTGCTACAGAAACAGAGGAAGATATTCTAATGCCAGTGACAGCAAGATTGTCTCCACAACTCACCAATAGTAATAACAATCCAACAAATTTAACAGTACCCACAGCTCGCCGTTGTCTTCAATATAATAATGGAATATTTTCCACATTTGCAACAACTGCATATCCACAATGTAGCTATACCAGCACACCTTCCATATTTACACCTGCATTTGCACATCTTCACTATAACAGCACACCTTCCACATTTACAACACCTGCATATCCACAATGTAGTTATACCAGCACACCCTCCACATATTTTAGACCTTCAACACCCAATAACATACACGATTCTGCTATATCTAGCATATTTCCTGCAGTTACAACATGTACAGTTTCTGAATTCAGAAAGTTAACATCAGACAGCGCCACTTCTCCCATGATGAAACATGACTTTAGTTTTAATAAATCTATCAGCAAACCTATATCAGAACCATTGACAAATAAGGAGGAATTATTACTCACACATCTAATTAGAAGGAAGCTTTATAACAACCCTAATAAACTTTTACGGTGCAAAACAGGAGGACAACCTTTAGTGTTTCAAAGAATAATAGTTCCACGAAAACAAACAAATCTAATTGGCACACCAACAAAAAGAAGAAGAACTAATTTGCTATGCAGTGTACGGAAACATATTGCAGGTCAGGCCAAAGATTCTTTAGAGAAGCAACACGTTGCTGAACTAAAGAAAATTCCTGCTAGACAACGATATGAAATTTGTGAGAAAGCAGGAATAAATGTAAAAATAAACATGGACGAGAAAAATGCACTGATCATGAAGGAAGCCACGGGGCTAACATGGAGCCAACTGAGAATCCAGAGGAAGTTCTTGAAGGAGGCTGGTTTGCATCTACCCCTTGAAAGATGTAAACGAAGTCTGGCAAAGAGTCTCGTGTCTGAACATGTTCAAGTAGAAACAAAAGAATTTAGAGTAGATAACATGCAAGTTGTATTTCCTTATGTATCAATTGTAGATATTCAGAAGTATGTAGTTAGTATATTAGACAAGCACGACAATTTAGGACAGTTGACATGGCACGATAGACACATACCAGACAATGAAATTTGGGTGAAATTTGGAGGAGATCACGGTAAGAGCAGTTTAAAAACCTTTTTACAAATAGGGAATATAGACAGACCTAATTCCAAATTCAATACCACTATGATAGGAATGGCAAAAATTAAAGACACTTATGACAACTTAACAGTTATGATAGCGGATCTTAGAGAAAACATTAAACATCTAGAGGGAATAGAGTGGAAAGGGAAAAAGATAGTGACATTTCTGTTTGGGGATTATGACATCTTATGTAAAGTATATGGATTGTCTGGAGCTCAAGGCACATTTCCTTGTCTGTGGTGCTTGCAAGCAAAAAAAGACATACAGAAACCTCAAACAGTTATTCATGAACGAACACTTGCTATGCTGTACACAGATAATCGTAGATTTAGAAAATATGGACTTGAGAGAAAGGAGTACGCAAAGTTTTATCACAATAGTATACATTCCCCATTGTTAGATATTGACATTGATAGAGTCTGTCCACCATACTTACACATTCTTCTTGGTATAGTTCACAAACACCATACACTCTTAGAGATTGAAGCAGACACTATAGATGCAGCAATAGAACAGGATACCAGTGAAAACAGAAATAAAAAAGCAGAAACACTGTCCAGATATGGTAGTAACTGGAAACTCTTTGAATGCAAGACTTCCGAAATGGAGCTCTTGCAAGGATGTGTTGTGTTTGAAACTGATCCTGTTCAAAAGGAAGTGTTCCAGACAAAACTGTCAGCATGTGAGGACACTTTGCATAACTTGCTTTATGTTCCACTTACTACCAGGTCTGGTCCAGTGTGTTCTAAACTAGACGAAATACTACACAAACATCATATTAACATACAATCATTTCACAGTAAATCTTTCAATGGCAACCACTGCAACAAATATCTCACAACACCAGTATACACTGACTTAACCAAGACAATTGTAGCAACAACAACCGAATATACATCCACATATTCAATTATTGAGAAAGCATTCAAAGTTCGTAACCTGTTTGATGCTCTGAACAATGCATACAGTGATATACACAATTTAGTATCTCATTCACATCCCCTATACACACAGTCTATCTCAGATATACAAGCATGCATTAAGACATACATGACACTGTACAGAAGATTCTTTCCTAAAAAAGTTATACCCAAACAGCACATTTTAGAATTTCATTGTGTGCCATGGCTAGACAGATACAGATTTGGTCTAGGATTTCATGGAGAGCAGGGCGGAGAGCTAATGCACTCTACAATAGGTAAAATAGAGCAAAGAGCATGGGCTATAAGGAATGAAACAAAACAAATGAAGTTTATAATGGAGACACATCTTCTTCAAGTATCTCCTGATATGCAGGCCTCTCCAGCTTCTGGTCCCAAGAAGTCCAAGTCAAATTAGTTATAGTGGAATTAAGTTTGAATCATATTATACACAGATCACATGGCATATTATATGCATTTACAGTATGACACATACACATCCCACACAATGACATCTACACATCCCACACAATGACACCTACACATCCCACACAATGACATCTACACATCCCACACAATGACATCTACACATCCCACACAATGACATCTACACATCCTACAGGAGGACGTTTACACAACTCACTGAATGACATCACACATTAGCTAATTAGTGGTTACTAAATGTTCTAGTTCCGTTTTTTCATCAAAACTGTTTTTCCAAAACAATTGTTTTTCAACCCTAAAAATCTTGATTTTCTTATTTTAATTTTTGCTATAAGTTGTCCTTTTCTACTCTTCCTGCATGACTGAAAACGTGTACATTACTTTTCTTGGCTGTCCATGCCTGGAAAAATGTTCATCGTTCTTCTTAAAAACCACATATCAGATGACTCCACCTTATCCTGCACACTTAATTTTGTTTACTGTCCATGTTTCTCTTCCATAAAGAAGGATGGGCTGAATATTATATTATATATATTTACTATATATAATCATATATGATCATGTATCTCTATCTCCAGTATTGTGTATCCAGATCGTTGTTACATAATAAATAAAGATTGAGTTATACTCATCTTTAAGATATTGGATGCAAGAAATGACAATATACGGAATTTAATTTTGTTTTAAATAAAAATCATAAAGCAAAATATTCTGCAATCATTGTGTTCAGTTTGAAAGTGAAATATATTTTGTTGGTTGAGTGAAATGCTATTGCGAAACTGTGTGTGCATTTAACGTTATTATACTATACACTGTATTCGTTGCCACAAGAGAAGGAACTAAACAAAGTTAAGAGGTTCTAAAAACACTTAATATGAAGAAAGAATTACTAAGAGAAATCAAGATTAGACAAATAAAATATTTTGGACACATTAAAAGAAATGACACCTTATTGAAGACCTTACTTGAAGGTAAAGTCAAAGGGAAACGAGCACGAGGTAGACAGAGATACGCGATACGTGTGGGAGAATAATATCACAAGATGGACAGGGTACAGTCTAGCAGAGTGCATTACCAAAACAAGAGGCAGGGGATGTTGAGATCTGTTGCAGCCAACCTTTGTTGCAGAAATGGTACTAGATGATGTCTACCTGCCAAGTTTCTGGCTTGCCTCCCCTGATTTCACCAAGGGACAATTGAAGGGTTTCTCTTATTTCCCTTGAATTTTCTAATTGCAATTGAATTGACAGTGGGCGTGAACAGTGAACACACCCACCTCTGATTTATTGATTATCTCCTAAAATCTAAAAGTCCATCCAGTTCCAGGTGTGGGCTGAGAATATTGGAATATCCATAAAACAATCCCACAAGAATTCCAAAACTCTGTCTACAGACATCATCCTGGGAGGGAAGTGTTGAACAGGAAATTAGATTGTGAATCATGACAATTCTACACATAGATCTGTGTACCATGAACGGATTTCTGATGAAAACACTTCCCACATCCTTCACACTCACCCAATCGTGTTTCGTATTACTTCCTCATGTTTCCGCAATCTATGAGAACTAAGAAAAGTTGCAGAATCAATGACATTGAGGAGATTAAAAACAATATGACAAGAAAAAAAATGTGTTATTCTTAAAAACGTCTACCAGAGGTGGTTCCTTCAGTGGCTGGAGCATTGAAATATGTGTATACAATCATAAGGGGGTTACTTTGAAGGAGATAGAATCCACTCATCATCAGGTGCCATGCCAACAAGCAGAGATGATCATGGATCTTCACAATTCTTTATTTCCAGTAACTTTAGAAAGTAAATGGTAAGTTAGTCAAGTATCCTGAGTTTGAACCAGTGTCATAGCAAATGGTTTTCCCAAACGTGCTCAGCTGCCTAGTTAATAATTGCACAGAAACTGCATGACAAGTGTCGCATACCGCACTTGGTCAGTAGGAAAGGCATCAATCCTCAACCTTCTTAGAGCACAGGTCCTGGTACCCTATCTCCTGGTGTTTAGGTGAAGAACAGGAGTCATTTTTTATTTCAAACCACAAATAACAAGTGAACTCAAAATCTGCTGGTTAAAAAGACTGCTGGTCAGGTGACTAAACACTACACTACCATAGCTCCCACAAATTATAAAACTTCAGAAACTCTAAAAAAAAAAAACACTCACCGCTTGCTGTATACAGTCTGTCCGTATAAGCTTCCTCTTTGGATCAATGTCAAGGTTCCAGACGTCAAAGACATGCTGAACTTTCTGTTTAACTAACTGTTTGACAATCTGGCATGCTTGAAACTTCTGCTCACTCTGCCGCTTCCTCTCATTTAATCTGTATGCCACATTTTCTAGTTCAGTCAAGGCCAACTGAAGAGCCATGCGGTCATTGTGACTTTGGGGTGTAAATTTGATCAAATCCTAATGCAAAAGAAATGACAAAACTTGTTACAATTATGAAACATGTCTGAGATATTTAACCTTTTGCACACTGCATTAAAATTATGCACATTCTCCCCTGCCACTGAATTCTTTTTTGAAAATGCTTGTTATTTTTGGTAGGTGTTTGGAAAACGCAATATGTTTTTAGAGATATTTAAATAATTTTTGGACATGTAAATAAAGAACTGAATACTGAAAATATTGTGTTAGTTTTGTCTGTGTATGTCTGATATAATAGGTGAGTAAACATTGTAAAGACGAAAACTGAAAAACAAATTGTTAAAAAATATTGAAAAAAATAATTTTTGAATCACAAATTTCTTTGTGTTGCAACCATTATACAGTCCTTTTAACATACCAGGTTTATTTTACTTATGTGGTTACATAACCAAACTAACATAATCTTGCCTGTGAAAACATGTAGATGTTCCTTACAATCTCAGTCATTCTACATTAGGTCTACAGGCTTGGGCCTTATGTTACTGATGTATTTGCAGAAATGCCGCTAAATGAAAATGCCTATTTCTGATGTCATTTCATTACCAATCTAATGTGTTCATAAATGTTGTATGTGAAAGCAAACGAAATGTGCCAATCTCATATACTTTATCCGCTAGACTACATCTTATATTCCTACAACTTTTGAAAAGTTGCAACATCAGAAATGACTGTAATCTGAATGATTGTTATTCAACTATATTCATGATACTTTATGCATACAGTCAACAAACAACTACTGCACCACATTATCAATTATCTGGGGCCAAGAAACAATGTCTGCATCCGTGAAACCAAGAAATTTGGCATCGGAATAAAAATTAGAATATTTAAAATGGCCATCATTTCAAAATATTTCACTGGACTGACAAAATAATTCCCAATAATTGAGTTGGACATCACCATGCTTAGTTTTGAAGTGGAAATGAAAGTACATTATGTCTGCTTCCGATTTCTGTGTTGCCCAGATGTATGATGTCAGTTTACACACATTAATCGGTGTTGAAAGAGTGCATAGCAACCAGATCGAATACAGTTGCTCTTTGTAGCCTTGACCTTTGTGGAATTTTCAGACTGTAGCATGGTAAAGATTAATGTAAAGACATGACATTATGTTGAAATATAAACATGACACTTAGTGCTCTGGAACCTCACTATACAAAAATATAATATAACACTTGGTGCTTTGAAATCTCAATATGTAAAAATACAAACAAGACACTAAGTGCTCTGAAATCTCAATATGTAAAAATACACATGAAACTTAGTGCTCTGAAATATCACACTTGATGCTCTAACATGATTCTCTAACAAATAAACAAACCTGCAGAAACATGATGAACTGAGGAAAACGCTGCACAGGCTTCACCATCAAACCAAAAACAGATAACCTGTCACTTGACACCTTCTCCTGTTTCTGTAAATATAAAAAAACATTTGCAAATAAAATAATAACAACAACATACAACCATCACCAGCAACAACAGCATATTATGTAGTGTAGAAGAAAACTAAAGTGAGATATGACTGGCATGTCCTTCTTCTTGCGTTAAGTGTTTGGTGGTCATCCATCACAAGCAATGATGACCATTTGATACATCCACTTCTGAAAATTCAGTTTGAGGTATGTCATCGTCTATGAGTTCTGCTTCATGTAGCTGATAAGCCCTTGTTTCCTTTCTAAAACTGTCCTGAAGGGGAGCAACTGAGGGAGCAACTGAGTGTAAGAATAAGAGAGAACAAAAGAAAGTATGAATTGATAATTTTATAGATTGGACAGGATTAAGTGTCTCCCCATTTAAACAAGGAACTGAAAACAGAGAGGATTTTTGTGTTGATGTTTCTAAACTAGCACCATTTTGACCTGAGGGATAAGGAGTTTGATGATGATAAGAAGTCCAATGGTAACCATAAAGGTTCTTGGACAGGTTGGGATGATGGGAAAATTACCTGTACTGAGGATTTGGATTTACATGAAGGAGAGTTGGCCAGTGGGTATATTCTACCACTAGACTGAGTTAAGTGTCAAGAAATATGAATGGATGAAATAGATGTGGTTTATTTATCTACAACAGTGATGTGGTTTATTTAAGTTCTGAGGTATTTCTAAGATCCTCGGTAGTGCAGTGTTTAACCCTTCCGATCCCCTGTGTGTTGCCAGGACCTGAGAGGGGAGCAAAGAACAGTAACACTGTTATCTGCCATGCACATCATAAGAGGCAACTAAGAAGATTGAATGGGAGCCTTGAGAAGCTTTCATATACAGCAACATTTATCTAGAAAATCAGAATTGCTTCTGCATAAACATGTTAAACTGTGAATGAGAAGAAGAAGAAAACAAAGAGATGCCAGCTAGTGGATCATGGATTAACATACTGGAATTTGAACCCTGCATTACTGGCATATCAATCTAGTGTACTAACCACTCTACTACAAGAACTCTTCCAAGTCCTTCTCTTCTACTGAAATACATCTGTTCCTGTTGTTCCAATCATATCTCAGACATGTTTACTGCCCATGAGTTTCCTAGTTATCATCACCTTTGACCTTTATATACACAAGAAAATAAACCAATTGGTGAACTTGAAACACACAAAATTACTTGTTATTACCAGCAAGAAATCTTGGAAGAACTGTTTGCTTCTCTGTAATGAGCGGATTTCATCCATGGCCACAGAAAAGCTGTTTACATAGGTGCTGTATGCACTTATCAACATTGTCTTGGAAAACTGAAAATGCAGTTTAAAATTTCTAAAACTGAAGTAAGCTACATTGACTACACATAAAGTAATGGAGACAAGTACTACTACACATAAAGTAATGGAGACAAGTACTACTATATATAAGGTAATAAGGTAAGTACTACTATATATAAGGTAATAGAGACAAGTACTACTATATATAAGGTAATAGAGACAAGTACTACTATATATAAGGTAATAGAGACAAGTACTACTATATATAAGGTAATAGAGACAAGTACTACTACACATAAAGTAATGGAGACAAGTACTACTATATATAAGGTAATAAGGTAAGTACTACTATATATAAGGTAATAGAGACAAGTACTACTATATATAAGGTAATAGAGACAAGTACTACTATATATAAGGTAATAGAGACAAGTACTACTACACATAAGGTAATGGAGATAAGTACTTGTTCATGATATGAGTGCAACATCATTAACAAAGTGGAGTTTCTTGAGAAATATTTTCTTCTTTGCCTTGAGAGGCATGTTAAATTGAGTGCAGATACAGACATCATCAGCAGTATCCGCAATGGTATGTTTCAGAAGCACTGAGGAAAGAATTCCTATGATGGTGGCTATATAGCCTGTTTATGTTCAAAACACAAAGGGGAAGTAATAAATAGAGTGGCACCTTTAAGGACATGTACCAAAGCTTCTTTTTCAAGTGTTAATTTCCCTGGCATAGTAGTTAATTGGCTTGTTTTGTGGTCAAGAGATTACAGGTTTCAATTCCGCTAGCTGCATCTTGTTTACAAAGTGGATTTTTCTTAGATCCTTGGGGGTTTTGCTTGAAGCTATAGTGTTATTTCCTTGACTGGTTCAGCATTTGGAGGTGTCGCTTCGTTAAGATGGAGAAGCGGTAGCCCGAGTACAATGAAGTCAGTCCTCTTTGCTATTTCAAGTTTTCAAGATTTTTTTAAGTATCACACTCTTATACTCTTGTTAGAGCAGAGCCTACTTTATGGACACTCTGAACTCTTCATGATTTTTGATGAGTGGACCTGCAGCAGTCAAGGGAATGTTCAAACACTGTAATATCTCTGATCTCTTGTTAGAGCAGAGCCTGCTTTATGGACACTCTGAACTCCTCATGATGTTTTCTTGACCTGCAGCAGTCGAGAATATACATGATTAAATCTGAAGGTAGCACATATGAAGGAATCTCATAGTAGCACACAAGATTTGAACTAGGTCCGATTAACGACACAGATTTGTCTAAAAACTTGAGACATAACTTTTTCCAAATTCAGCCAATTCACATCACTAAAAAAAGATAATCTCGGGGTAGAGTCAGTACACATTCGCTGCCTGGTGACAGATAGGAAGGCTGTCACATGCTAGGGTAGCCCACCTGAAATGTCAAGGCATGCCGAAATCTGCTGTGCTGGGCCTACAAGGCGCATAACAGTGACACAACGTAACTAAGCTTCCAGCAAAAAATGCATGAATATCTGTGCTGATTATTATGACGCAAATGTAAAACAAACATATAAACTAAAAAAATGTGATTTCAGCCAAGTCGCTCAAAAGTATTTATTCTTAAGTAACTATGAATATGGGCCATTGGATTGAGAAACAGACAAAACACAAATTACAATCAATCCCTTGAACCCACTATGTTGATTACACACCCTCAGGTGCATAGGTCACAGACATGGAATTTCCATTTGACTCAAACCTTGGTGATATGTTCTTTGTCTCCCTTGTGATTCCCATCTCTGTCAAGTCCTTCATTGTCAAGGTCTCTCTTCTCCTCATGTTCCATATGTTTTCCCCGTTTCCTCACCCATGCGGCAACCAAGTCCTAGACTTCTAGTTCAGGGCACAAAGAATAGGACCACTGTCTTCTTTCCAGGCATGTTGTAGGGGATGACTAAGTAAAGTTTGGAGATTCTTGATTAGAAACTGGCCTCACAGCACGTGGGGCATTCCCGTAAGTGCTCCTCCCTCTGTTCTAGCAGCCATTCGACTCGATGGTATTTTGAGTCTAATGCTGCCAAAACATATGTCGACATCAGGGCACAACTCTGGCCCTTGGGACAGGTTTCTTTGTTGTTCCACCCACCACGCCTTGCCCGCAACTAGTTCAAGCACAACATCTGCCTGTTGGAACAACACGGTAACTGTTATCGAAGGTTACGACTATGGGATTGTATAGATGACGTGGCATGAAGCTTTTATAAGAAGATAACCTCAATATAAAGGCATGTCATCTACTAAGGTTTTCTGTTGCATGGTTGGTTTGTCTAGTGAGCCATTGGTGAGACCCGCAGATGCAACCGCATGCACGAAGTTGGGAGGACAGGCTGACAACCTAACACCAGTGAAAAAATGATTGTCACAACTTGTCACAATTTCTGACTTTTGTCTTCTATCAAATAATCCTCATTTTTTGTTTTGTTTTGTTTCTGATCCAGCGGTCCATGAGCTCACGCCCTTTGACCTAATGCCATTATATGGCATTATATTGCTGGGAAGTCTGTGGATTTTCGGCCCACCCCGGGACAGAGCCAGAGAACAACTATCACACCTCCAGGAAGGTAGGTTTAAACCTATGCACTGCTCCTAGCCACTGTAGCTAAGATAGGGTTTACTGTGCTCATTCCCCACCACCAATTGACTACTGGTTATGCCGAAATTCTCTATTGCTCCAGGCATGCAACCAAATGTTCAAGTCAAAAGGATTGTCACATCCTGAGTCACTGTGCCTCTATGATGGGTTTCAGAAATAGGAAAAAACAGTGCTGTCAGTTTCCTCCTCCCCACTGCTGCGAAGCAAATCTCTGGCTCCCTCCCAACCAAATACATAAAAATACATAAAATACATTGTAACAAAGAAATGAAAGTATGAGAGGCATAATTGTATAGATGACATTCCATGAAGCGTTATCTAAGAAGATAACCTCAATAAAACGGCATGTCATCCACTAAGGTTTTCTGTTGCATGGGTGGTTTGTCTAGTGGGCCATTGGTGAATAATCCTCATGGATGATGAAGTGATGTAGGCCAGCAGACATGGCACCTTTTGTGGTAGTCTCCTAGTTGATGGCGAATACTAGGTATGCAATCACTGTAGATGGGTCAACAAATATGACAGAAGAATAATGAGATAGTTGGTTCAGAAGTGTGTGCTGTGCCTCTGGCTTTACATGGTAATGCTGGGATACTGGCTCACTGGAATGCCTCCATTCAAGGACTTAATATAACCCCCCCCCCTCCTTACACATCCATGTTTTGGAGACCAGTAGTCTGTTTAAACAACTGATAAGAACCTGTGCTTTTGTCAGAAAAGCTATTGGCTGTCAAGAACTATCTGTTCACAGATAAAGGGATTATTTCAACATCATTCTTTTTCCTTTTTTCCCTGAAGGTTCATTGATCTTCTAACTATATCTTTTACTACTTTTTGTGAGTTCCCAATCTCTCTCCATTTTCTCTCCTGAATCTGAAACACTAATTGCACAGATATGTAAATTCCTCAAAATCCACATACTTAAACAAGCACACACCATTCAACATTCATGCTGCACAGACCATTGAGCATTCAATATGACAAACATAAATAGTATTAAAATTGTGCTTAAAAAGTATCATGGTAAATTTTAAAAAAAACATGACTAAAATTGTCACAAATAACAAACTGAACATGAGAAAAAAAATTAATAAACTGACCGATCCTGTAAAAATATCCCCAATCTTCTCCTCTTTGTCCCAAACTTTTACACATTCTGCTAACTCAATATGAAACATCTTGTGATGGAAAATAATGTCCCTCATCTTCAAGAAGACAATCCTGACATGAGACTTTGGCCGAGAGATCAAATCCAAGATTGTTTTCTCATATTCCTAGGATGTAAGCACGAAAAAATATTGATTTGAAGTGAGAAAATACAATTCATTTATTATTTCATTAAAATTTTCTCAGCCCTGCCTTAACAGCCATCCATCGCAGGAGACAGCTTCAAACAGCCATCCATCGCAGGAGACAGCTTCAAACAGCCATCCATCGCAGGAGACAGCTTCAAACAGCCATCCATCGCAGGAAACAGCTTCAAACCTGTGTTGTAGCATCTCCCTGGTGAAATGTTTGCAGAGATGACTTTCAAATTCTAGCACAGAATCCCCTGTGCCACATTTGGGATATGTATAGTCAGAATCTAATCATGTATAATCCTTAATAACATCATATCAAGAAAGCTGAGTTTTTGGTCATATAAAGAGATAAAGAGACCAAAACAGCATGGAAAGATTAACAGTTGAAGGCAGTTAGCAACAGGGAAAGGGGCAGTCCAAGACAACAATGGTGCAGTGATAAATCAGATTGTGTAAACATGTCTCTAGCTACGGCAGGTCAACTTGCTCAGAATTGCAGTGTTCAGAGAATAAAGAAGACTATGTTTTGGAAAGAATATGTCACATGATGATGATAGTCAGAGCTGAACATCTGTGTGTCTGTTGGTCTGTCCTTTTGGGCAGCAGATTTTCTCTGTGTCTCTTAAATTAGATGCGTCTTAGCAATGCGAGCACCTTCACTGGTATTGCTGCGCATAACATACTGAAAAATCAGTATAAAAATTGAGAATTTATCTGTTTCTATTATATCAGCTCCAATATCTGCACCTTTTGGCCCTACAGGTCTGACTTCAACATGTCATTTTGGGAACGTTTTGACTTACTATGAAAAGTGGCAACCAACTCCACATCCACTCCTTCTTAATAACATCTTATGACATATGTGGTGATTGTTACTAGTCTTTGATATCAATTCGTGTCCATGCCCTGAAAACAAGACTGATAATATTGTTATGATAAGCCGATATCATTGCACTACAGGCAAACACATAAGTGCTCAGTCTCGTCTCCCTCAGCATGTGTGACAAATGGTATGCATACTGATAGTTCCCATGGCCCGCTTGTTAAACATTCTTCTTATGCCTCCCTGATAATAATAAACATAAATATCCATACTGAATCTTCACATTTACTAAAATTGTACAAAAGGTGTAGAGAATTGACTTCATTGTACCAAATTTCCCCATCTTTACTCCATCCCCTCATTGAAGAGATACATGGCATCTGTCAAGAGTACCAATCATAGCACATACTCCTTAGCTTCAAGTCATAATCCCAAAGATTTTTGAACAAAATTTAATTTATAAACCAGACATCATGAACCGGATTAGAAATTGCAACCTCTTTAACACACAACAAACTGATTAACAATTACGCCAGAGGGAATTCCCCATTTTCCCAAGAAATAGTATAAGGAATTCACCTGGTTTGGGTGGCATAACAGCATACCGGTAAGTTGCTGGATCCTAATACCACTCCATCCATAAACACATAACTCATCAGGGTCATAATTTTAGTACATTGGATGCATCAATACACAGAGGCCTCCAGCGATTTCTACTTTCAGTGATGCGGATGAGTGAGGAGAAATCCCTTGAAGTTATCAGTCCATGATTTTCTTCCTCCTCCTCTGCTTCTTTTATTTTCGACTGTTATGTGTAGATTGCTTCAAATATATAGCTTTGAAAAGCTATCAATAAACCTGTAACTCGTCAGGGCTGTAGAGGTACCAAATTGAATGCATCAACACACAGAGTCCTTCAGTGATTTCTATCTTTAACGATGTGGACAAGTGAAGAAAATTCTTGCCTTTCCAGTCCTTGATGTTGTCTTTCCATGTTTTTATTTGTCCTCCTCTGCTTCTTTCACCTTCAACAATCCCCTAAAGTATTGTTTTTGACAAGGAATCATATCATAAATATAGAAAAAAAACTATAGGAAGATGATTAGATAGAAATTGTGAGATATTTACCCTGACAAGTCTCTCCAAACTCTCCAAGTATGACCTTTCACTGTCAACAATGGACCCTATGACCATTCTACGTTTTATCTATAAAGAAAGAAACAGACATGACAGAGGGTTCAGATTTTTAAAAAATGTTATATCATCAGAGGTTGGAAAACCTTTTATAGTCCGATGGTTGGATGCACAAATACACAACTAGTCCACGTATCGGCTCAAATGGAACCTTTTTCAAGAGACAAACAACAGTAAACAAAATAATAAACAAAATAGATCACTTAGATTTCATAAAGCCACATCTCCACGACGCAGAATTGTCCTGTTTAGTTTTATAGTATGTTTTTTTATATATACTACTTTTTTATATATTTTTATTCATAGGCAAGGTAAGTGTTTTTAGTAACCTGTTTAATTAATTTTGCTTTACTATTTGTTCATTCGGTTACTGCAGCACCCTTCACTTTGTCGGACACCCTCCGACCATTTGGTTATTTATATTTGTCTTCCAGCTGCTACCTTACATGGTTTTCGTTGTCTACTTGCTTTTGTTTCTCATTTTTACTTAGTATAGGTTTTTTTATTATATCACATCATCTACCTCTTAACGCTTGTTAATCATCATGCCATCCTCTAAGTGTTTTCTTCGCATTATCCATTCTTCTATTCACACAACTTTCTCTAGTTGTCTACCTCCTGATATCTCTGACATCGCCATTGCATTTGCGTCGGACACATTCAAAAAGACCTGCTTCTCATGCCATTCTTTGTCTGATAAAGTGACAAAGGGGGTATTTTTCTTATCTTTTTCTTATATTATTCTTGCATTCATTATAAACACCCCAACCACTTCTATATTGCCTCTAGTTTCCCACTTTCCAGTTTCTTTATAATGAATGCACGCATTTTCTCTTTTACTGGATGCGTTTTCATTCCTGCATCGTGGAGACGTGGCTTTATGAAATCTAAGTGATCTATTTTGTTTATTATTTTGGTTACTGTTGTTTGTCTCTTGAAAAAGGTTCCATTTGAGCCGATACGTGGAGAATTGTCCTATTTAGTTTTATAGTATGTTTTTTTTATATATACTACTTTTTTATATATTTTTATTCATAGGCAAGGTAAGTGTTTTTAGTAACCTGTTTAATTAATTTTGCTATACTATTTAAACAGTGAATACTAGAATAAAATCTAAGTCCAATTTAAACTGAATACTAGAATAAATACTAAGATGTTAAATAGCAGTTTTACTTTAAATAATACATGGAAACATTTTTCGATCAAAAAGGTCTATATCAAGATAGTGTTATTTTGTTTAGTGCCTCGAGATAAGGAAAAACATAGAATGAAAACTATTCATTATCATCAAGTGTCATCTCCACAATGAAGATTGGCAATAGATCTCCGACATTTTCTGTCTCTTGCTTTGGTTATGCACTCTGCTACACTGTAACCTGTCCATCTCGTGATGTTTCTCTCCCAATTGTATCTTTAACTATCTCTTGCTCATCTCCCCTTGACGTTACCATCATGTAAGGTCTTCAACAAGGTGGCATGTCTTTTAATATGTCCAAAACACTTTATTTGTTTGATCTTTATTTCTTTAATAGTTCTTTTTTCATACAAAGTGCTGTTAGAACCTCTTTGTTCATTTTCTACTCTTTCCATGAAGTTCTTTCTATTCTTCTATATATCCAAATTTCAAATTTACCAATTCTGTTTTTTAATTTGTTTGTTCTTTGTCCATGTTTCTGAGCCATATATTAATACAGTATAGAATATATGTATTATTTTATAATTCTCTTTTTTAGTTTGTTTAGATGTTACTATTTTCCTTATGTCATTGAAAGTACTTTCAGCAATTCCTACTCTCCTTTTAACTTCTGTTTCACATCTGCCATCATTTGTGATTATGTGTCCAAAATATTGGTAATGTTCTACTTGTAGTCTTGTCTGATTTCCTTCAATGATTAATCTTTTTAGTCCATTTTGTTTTCTTACGTATAAAAAATAAAAAACAGTTCATAGAGTGACATGAAACAAACAAAAACTAACATAGTTGGTAAATAAAGGCTGGTTGCATTCAGGACATATCAATAAACCCATAATTTTTTGGCTGTAGTGATTTTCTAGGCAATATAAATATGTTCATTAGGTTGACATTGTTTTCTAAATGGTCTGAATGCACAATTGCCAACTCTGGGGAATTTTCTGGGGGAGTTACGTAGGTTGTCATTTTCTGGTGTTCATTATTAAATTCCAGTGTATCTCTCTTGTAGCAGAACAATGGTCTTACTAGATTTCCAGCAGGATTTAGCCCAGAGAATGAAAATGCATTGTGTTGCCGTTTTATTTGTGCCAATTGTCTGACACATCCAACTTCTGTGGTACATTGGGGATTGAACTTGGCACTTTGGCCGTCCTAGACATTCTTCTGTACTGTTGCCACATAGCTGGACATATGAATATACACAACAGTAAACTAACCTGATTCTGTGAAAGCCCACTTGGTTGAGGAGGTAACTCAGGAGGAGGGTGCTTCTGTGAGTCAATGGTCACTTGGAGACATGCAGAACTTGGCTCTTCTGTGAAAGCTTCATCATTTGAAGTTGATTTAGTCTTTAAGAAAAATCCCTGAAAATATATAAAACATTTATTCATTCATTCTCAAACTTCTGTAATGCCCAGGCCCAAAAGGGTAGAACAGAATAGCAACACTATTGTATGCCATATAAATGTCATAGGAAAAGAATAAGTGTAAATGTCAAGGTTAATAAATGTCAAGGTTCTGGGGTGTGGGTTTGTCTGTCCCATGTTTGTTTCCTAGTCAGGAAACAAGAGCTTCACCACATGTAGTTCCTTGGGATACACAAAAAATATGCAAATATAGGGGCTCAAAATGCACTCAGACCCTGAGTAGATATATTCCTGACAGACTTGTCTGCACAGACATAGTGACTAGTGGTAGTTCAATGGACCTTGCTGGTATTTTTAATGCAATCAAGGAGTTAGACCAGTTGAAAGAAAATGGTGTATTTCTTCTTTCGTGTCCATAGCTGAAATTAAACCTGGGAGTGAAGCGTGGTGTTGCAGGACCTGGGAGTGAAGCGTGGTGTTGCAGGACCTGGGAGTGAAGCGTGGTGTTGCAGGACCTGGGAGTGAAGCGTGGTGTTGCAGGACCTGGGAGTGAAGCGTGGTGTTGCAGGACCTGGGAGTGAAGCGTGGTGTTGCAGGACCTGGGAGTGAAGCGTGGTGTTGCAGGACCTGGGAGTGAAGCGTGGTGTTGCAGGACCTGGGAGTGAAGCATGGTGTTGCAGGACCTGGGAGTGAAGCATGGTGTTGCAGGACCTGGGAGTGAAGCATGGTGTTGCAGGACCTGGGAGTGAAGCATGGTGTTGCAGGACCTGGGAGTGAAGCGTGGTGTTGCAGGACCTGGGAGTGAAGCGTGGTGTTGCAGGACCTGGGAGTGAAGCGTGGTGTTGCAGGACCTGGGAGTGAAGCGTGGTGTTGCAGGACCTGGGAGTGAAGCGTGGTGTTGCAGGACCTGGGAGTGAAGCGTGGTGTTGCAGGACCTGGGAGTGAAGCATGGTGTTGCAGGACCTGGGAGTGAAGCATGGTGTTGCAGGACCTGGGAGTGAAGCATGGTGTTGCAGGACCTGGGAGTGAAGCGTGGTGTTGCAGGACCTGGGAGTGAAGCGTGGTGTTGCAGGACCTGGGAGTGAAGCGTGGTGTTGCAGGACCTGGGAGTGAAGCGTGGTGTTGCAGGACCTGGGAGTGAAGCATGGTGTTGCAGGACCTGGGAGTGAAGCGTGGTGTTGCAAGAACTGAGCAACATATATAAATAAAAAGAAGAGTAATCAACCAACACAACACACTAACAGTCAGTTACCACATGCTGAAGGATATAATCACACCAGTTATTCTTTACCAAAATGTTAACTCTTAGTTCGGCCACACATGAGGCATTTCAGCTATTGTAGTCCTGAAGGGCGTTACAGACCTGACATATTTATTACCCAGCGGTGAATGAAATAATTCGCGTGGAGGCTTGGATTTCGCTTCTGGTTCAAAGATACCGTTTCTCAATTTTGCGAATTTTATACAGCAACCAGAGTTTGTGCATTTGCAAGCACAACTCAACATTTTCCATCTTCATATTTTTGTACAAGTCCTATTAAATTGTCATTGTTGTTGACCAGTGCACATTCAATATTTATACAGGCAAGACAATTTTGTTATTCTTCATGTTAATTTAGTAGGCCTAATATCATTACTTTACATACAGTGTCAAATTTGTTAGATCATCGTTTACCATAAGAATGTGCAAAATAAACCTATTATGCCACGATCAAACACTAGTTTAGCATGTATATCTAGTTAGATCTCATTTTACTTGTGCAAATATGATCAAAATTAGTTACATTGCGCAATTAGATCATGTAAAAGATTCATTCTTTGTGTAGCATTAACGCTACGAACGTGTCTTCATGATAATTTATCAATTCGTGGTCTGCAAATATTAAGTCCAAAATAAACCTATTATGCCATGATCAAACACTAGTTTAGCATGTATATCTAGTTAGATCTCATTTTACTTGTGCAAATATGATCGAAATTAGTTACATTGCGCAATTAGATCATGTAAAAGATTCATTCTTTGTGTAGCATTAACGTTACGAACGTGTCTTCATGATAATTTATCAATTCGTGGTCGGCAAATATTAAGTCCAAAATAAACCTATTATGCCACGATCAAACACTAGCTTAGCATGTATATCTAGTTAGATCTCATTTTACTTGTGCAAATATGATCGAAATTAGTTACATTGCAAAATTAGATCATGTAAAAGATTCATTCTTTGTGTAGCTTTAACGCTACGAACTTGTTCTGTGTGATAGTTATCAATTGTGGTTGGATCCCCATAACCGCGAGGTTAAGAGGTTCTAAAAACACTTAATATGAAGAAAGAATTACTAAGAGAAATCAAGATTAGACAAATAAAATATTTTGGACACATTAAAAGAAATGACACCTTATTGAAGACCTTACTTGAAGGTAAAGTCAAAGGGAAACGAGCACGAGGTAGACAGAGATACGCGATACGTGTGGGAGAATAACATCACAAGATGTACAGGGTACAGTCTAGCAGAGTGCATCACCAAAACAAGAGGCAGGGGATGTTGAGATCTGTTGCAGCCAACCTTTGTTGCAGAAATGGTACTAGATGATGTCTACCTGCCAAGTTTCTGGCTTGCCTCCCCTGATTTCACCAGGGAACAATTGAAGGGTTTCTCTTATTTCCCTTGAATTTTCTAATTGCAATTGAATTGACAGTGGGTGTGAACAGTGAACACACCCACCTCTGGTTTATTGATATCCCCTAAATACTAAAAGTTCCTCCAGTTTCAGGTGTGTAATGAATATGAGATTGGAGTATTATGGACATGTCCAGAGGGCCTTGATGATGATATGACAACTAACTAACTCAGCCCCTATCCATTGTATTTATTCTTTGAGTTTTATAATTGGAGATATTATTTCAAGTGATGTGTCAGAAAAGAAGAGTGTGTTCTATTTTGATAGTGGAGATTACTAACTTGTAGAAAAATGGAAAATAAATAGACTTGTTTCTGAAGAATCAGATAGGCCTAGTGGTAGCAATGATAATCTTGCACTACATTATACAGAAAATAGAGTTAAGCCTAATGATAATATTGAGTGGAACAAATTTCAACTTTGAAAATTCAATACTTGGGAATATTTCATAAAGTTTTACAATGTTTTGTTCAGTTCGGAAATAAGACATAAAACATAAAACAATGACATAAAACACTAGGCAGTTGATAGATTTACTTCAAATAAATGAATTATGATCAGGAAATGGACAGTCAATGCATCTACTTTAGTAAGATTGGATAGCAGCATTTCAAGACAAGTAAAATTGAAGGTGAGTAGAACAAATGCATGTCCAAAAAATTTATGTTCATCTAACATCCCTGTTTGTGGCATAATTTTTGTATTTTATTGTTATAATTTCCACATTTTTATATTGTGTATAGATTCCACATTCAATTATCTTTATTTTGATACCTTATATGACCTTCCATAACTAATACTTTGTCCTCAGGAAGCTTGCACCTAAATCATTTTGCTGTCCAAAAATTTAGCCTAAAATTAATTACGTCAAAATACTGGGAATAATTTCATCCTGAAAGAGTTAAATTTATTTATGTGACGTAAGTTATAGTTTATTTTTCATGGAAGCCGTGACGGAACCAAGTGCTGATTTAGATTTAGTTGATGAGAAATATAATTATATCATATACTGATGTTGAATTCTCCCTTTACAGTAGGCAGCATAGTTGTAGCAGACTAGGATCCAAAGGAATTAATGTAGACATAACATATATTCAAATGCATTGTGATGTAATGATAATTATGTTTTTTCCCAATTGAAATACATGGGAGAATTCATGTGTTATTTCTGAAAGTGTGATCATGCGTTATTTAGGGAATAAATAAAAAAATGATGGAACCTACAGTATGATATATATTATATATATATATATATATACACACACATCAGATTGGAGGAAGAGGAGTCAAGGGACTTGGAAGGTGCTCTTGAGGAACACGACGGAAGTATATGTATAAGAGCGAACCACTTACGGATCATGATATCAATGATTGATGAAGAAATATGACATTCTTAAGTTTAACCATAACATCATATTATCATGGTTGAACTTAAGATGATTATGGCCAGATCACAGTGGGAGACTATAAAGTAGATATACGAGCACATGGTTCTCACCACTGACAACAGCCATTATTGCTGGAGATGATGGATTTGATGCTTGGGCTGGTAGTACAGTAAGGTGCAAGGTACTCTGCTTCAGAAATATATAAACCCCACTAACCAGATCCAGAAGTAAGGTTCTCTAACACCTATCATCAGGAACAGACAACTAGTAATGAAACTGAAACTCATGGTTCGGATTCAACAGATTGCAGAAGGCTACAAAAACTAACATTAACAAATAAGTTCCACATAAAATCTTACCTTTTTCTCTGGCTTTGGTGGCAAGGGCTTGTCAGGCGCTTCATCAAAGTCAAGCCCTCCAGTCTCTGATGCACCTGACAAAACATCAGCCTGTTTAAACAGTCAAAACATGATTATCATGTAAATGTTTTTTTCTAACATTTAATTATATTTTCAGTGGATACATTGTACATAAAATAATGGTGAGAACAGATTAAGCTGATATTTGGACATGATGTTGACCACATCATCCCTAGGTATGCTGTTGGTTAATGATAAATATGGGCATAACAACACATTACCAATATGCCTCAATGGTGTAGAAAAGGGGAAACTTTATATTTTGTTTACTATTTAGAAGTCCTAGTAAGACGAGTACTGTTCTAGAACCCAAAAGTAAGTAGGGAGGAAGAAAAAAGGAAAACAAGAATTATCTTGAAGAAGATGCAGACACATAAAGGTCAAGATGGACATAGAAAGAGATGAAAGTAATAGTTAAAGAAGACCATCGAGGATAACTCCTTGAAATGGAGATGGGACATAGTCCCGCCAACAGAGACAGGAAACTAAGGTTGGTTGTCATCCCCTAAATCGAGCAGGACAACAATCCTGTCCAAGTATGCACAGGTGCTGAAGTCAGAAATACCAGGCCAGAAAGTGCATTAGCACCTATGGTATCATGCAACATGACTAGATAACATGTCTTCACAACCATATAGTTCAAGATAAAACAAGATTAATCTATCTATCTATACACTGTGGCCCTTGTTTGCCTTGTGGCATCAGGGGTGGAAGAGTTCTCTGGAGATAGCCTTCTTATGTGCTGTTTGTAAGCCTGTTCCTGTGATCCAAACAAGATGGCAGAGATTTATTGAGTACACATGTTCCACAAGGAGTTGAAATGCATAAATATAGATTAAGAAGTTATATTTTCTCAGTGGCAACATATGGCTGTGAGACATGGACAATGACATTCACAATGAAAAAGAAAATAGCAGGTGAAATTAAATTCTATAAAAATGACTTAAGAATACCGTGGACAGAAAGATGATCCAATGCAGACAACCGTAAAGGCCTGAACAGAAGACTGGTTTCTCAAAATTATCCCATAAAAGACTAACATATTTTATTAAGACTGGTTTCTCAAAATTATCCCATAAAAGACTAACATATTTTGTGAAGACTGGTTTCTCAAACTCATCCCATAAAAGACTAACATATTTTATTAAGACTGGTTTCTCTAACTTATCCCATAAAAGACTAACATATTTTATTAAGACTGGTTTCTCAAACTTATCCCATAAAAGACTAACATATTTTGTTAAGACTGGTTTCTCAAACTCATCCTATAAAAGACTAACATATTTTATTAAGACTGGTTTCTCAAACTCATCCTATAAAAGACTAACACATTTTATTAAGACTGGTTTCTCAAACTCATCCTATAAAAGACTAACACATTTTATTAAGACTGGTTTCTCAAACTTATCCCATAAAAGACTAACATATTTTGTGAAGACTGGTTTCTCAAACTCATCCCATAAAAGACTAACATATTTTGTGAAGACTGGTTTCTCAAACTTATCCCATAAAAGACTAACATATTTTATTAAGACTGGTTTCTCAAACTCATCCCATAAAAGACTAACATATTTTGTGAAGACTGGTTTCTCAAACTTATCCCATAAAAGACTAACATATTTTGTGAAGACTGGTTTCTCAAACTCATCCCATAAAAGACTAACATATTTTGTTAAGACTGGTTTCTCAAACTCATCCCATAAAAGACTAACATATTTTGTTAAGACTGGTTTCTCAAACTCATCCCATTAAAGACTAACATATTTTGTGAAGACTGGTTACTCAAACTCATCCCAAAAAAGACTAACATATTTTGTACATATAATAACCAAAATGTCAGAGAAGATCCAACAATCAGGTATGGGCTAAAGTAACACAATAGGTAAATATGTGTTACAAATACCTATCACCAATAATTTTTAAAAAGTGATAAAACAATTATGAGAAGATAAAACAATTATGAGAAGATGAAATAATTATGAGAAGATGAAATAATTATAAGAAGATAAAACAATTATGCGAAGATGAGCTTGACATTAATTCTTTGTACACAAGTGCTAATTTCACATTTTTACACACTTTCTAAGCAACAAAATTAAGAGTGTGGTTACATTTAATCTTTCTGCAATACTTTATTTATCTTTAAACTTACAGTGGTATACTATCAAACTGTGCAGAATTGAATGCCATTTTCAGAATACGTGTCTATTATCTTGTTTGAAAAGCAGAAATACATAGTATATTAGAGGAAATTTTCTAATAAAACATAATAGCAACATTTAAAAAAATAAATAAATTGAAACAAATATTTGTAATGTCAGACTAGCATCTACAGTTGTCTGCTTTGTATGGTATATCCATTTGGGCAACTATTTGCAAAGTTTCATATGGTTCTTTGTAGAAATAAAAGCTCTGTGATGATATGAGTGTTTGTTGAAATGGGTTTCTTCTATGATAATTTTTCATTTATTTGCTGATAACTTTATGCAATTGAACTAACAATATTATTTGTGCCCAGGACTGATATCACAAGAATGGCTGACAAATAGTAACGAGGAAAGATTTTAAAATTATTGTGATTGGACAAAGTACTACAGTATTTTTTTGTACAACTTGTACAATTCCTGATGTGCTAAAACAGTCCCCTACACAGGCTATCAAGTGACATATTCTTTCCAGAATGTTGTCTTCGTCGTGGATACTCTGAACGCCTCTCTGTTCTGGGCAAGCAGGTCTGCATTAGCCATAGATATGTGCATACATTCTTCAATGTCGCTTGTCCATCGTCTTCTTGGTCTTCCTCTTCTTCTCTTGCCTGGCACTCTGCCCTCTAGAATAAGCCTTTCAATTCCATCATGTCGCTTTAAGTGTCCAAAATACTGTAGCTTCCTTCTTATGATGGTATTTAAAAGCCACCCTTCATTCAATTTAAGACTGTGTATTACTTTTTACATATATAAAAAAGACACAGAATATTGTACGCTACATAGATCAGTACACTTTGGATTACTGATCAGTAAATTATTAAACTAGAAGTTCCTCTTATGCTTTGATATGCAACTTTCAACTGTGGACTTTAGTCCAACTTGGTTATATCACAGCTTTTAACAATCAAAAAATGGTGGAGGTTGCTGTTCTAGTAATCTAGTCACCATGACCTCCGGAGATATACTAGGATGCAAACCAATTTCATGTACCTACACTTCATTAATCTTGTTCTATTAATGGCATTTTCTTACTTGATATGAGCTTTCATCAAACTCTGAGCCCCAGAAGTCATCCTCATTCCCTGAAAGTGATTCTGTGCCTGACTGACAATATGGGTCATCACAGTCAGACTCCAAATTTTCATCTATAAACAGAAATAAAATTAAAGCTGCAGAGTGGATATTAGCAAAACAGCAGCAGCTCAGGCAACAACTAAAGGTAATTGAGTTTTGATTACGGTTTTACCGTCATGACATACGGTTTTCCACATAAGTCCTTAGTTTCTGTAGGTCGTTAGCCTGTAGCTGTCCAGAAACCACCTGACTAATGTTTCCATCTGCACTTTTTTAGTAGCAATGGTAATATACCTCGACCTTCCTAGAGCATTCGCCCTGGCACCCATTTGGTGGTGGTTGAGTGAACAATGGAAGTTATTTTATTTTTGCAAACCATGAGTGATGAGTGAACTCAAAAGCAGGTCACCACAGCTGTGGACAACTGACTTAAGACACTACAATATCATGGCTCCCAGGCAGCAACTGACTTGGACATTCCAATATCATACTACCAAACAACTACCTTAGACAATACAATACCATGGCTACCAGACAACAGTTGACTTGGACACTACAATATCAAGGCTCCCAGGCAACAACTGACCTGATACAATGAGAACTTATACAATGCTCTCATGCAACAAATGACCTGCAATATATTTTAAACTAGGCTGCCAAACAATTTTACTGTAAAATGATAAATCACCAGTACCACTGAAGTTGGATGTGTCTGGCCATTGGTACAAATCAAACAGTGATACAATGCATTTCTAAATGTTCCCTAGACTACATTCTACTGGAAATCTATTATAACCATTGTCATGCTGCAAGAGAGATCCAGCAGAAGTTTGAGAACAAACATTTTTAAAAATATTTAAAAAAAACTCCTGTCAGAAACAACCCAATGCATTAGAAATATCAGGGCTGTTGTACCACAAGACAAATACATAAATAAGTTAAAGTGTACCAATAGTGAACACGGCATACTAGCAATGAACACAAGTATGGACGAGGTTTCAATATTGTAGGTTCGGTATTGTTTTTCACAGTGATGAAGGCTTTTTAATTGAAACGTCATCTGTCCTTGTGTTGGTATTCTATTATGCATGCAATGTAGTGCGCGCGCGCACGCACGCACACACATATATATATATTTTTTTTATTTTTTTTTTTATTTTCAATATTTACTTATTATTTTGTAATCTAAACTATCTTGACGCTGAGGGCAAAGAGATGACAGCTATTCATGTTACATTGACCATATTACTGAATATATAAATCTATGCTCCTTTAATGCCAAACACTGTACATAGGACAGAAACTAGTGCTCTTCAGTTTCAGAGATGTGATGCTACTGTGTGTAATTCTTGCATGTTGTTGAGACCCAAAGCTATACCCTCTTTGGTGGTTGTTCTAGGAAGAGACTTTCTTGGTCTTCCTATTTTTATTTTGTCATCTGGTACCCATTTTAACACTTGTAGTAGCATTCTGTTTTCATTAATTCAAAGTACATGTATCATATAAGTTCATTGTTTTCTTCTTATTGTTGTAGAAACATGTTGCTGTTTGGCGTCTTCTCTTACTTGCTTGTTTGACTTGAATTCTTCCTAACCAATATTTACGAGTTTTCTAAGACATTTATATTCAAATGAAATTAATTTCCTCTTCTGTGCTTTTGTTATTTTGCATCTTTCGAAACCATTTTTTAATATGGATATTACATTGAATTTGAACAGTCTGATAATTTGGTATATTTACTTATTATTTTTATTTCCAGATGTTTGTGAGGTGGTTGAATGCTAATGCTAATGCTGCCAAGCTAATGAAGTCGCAAGCTAAAATAAATAGTGCTATAGAATTCAACAATATCTGAAAAGCAATGTTCTATACAAGATAATATTCAGTTATTAGTTTAATTCTGAAGGTAGGTATAAATGGTAGAAGTAAATATTACTGTTCTGTTATAGTTTCTGACTTAACATAACATTGCTGAAATGTTATAAGTCATTGTAATGACATCCAAGAATAATAAATTAGAATTTGAAATAAAATGCTATAGAAAGATCCTAATCATGGATAAAAAGATGTTCTAAAAATATTAACTGTTGTTGTTCGTCCATCACAAGTGATGATGACCATTTGTTACATCCACTTTTGAAAATTCAATTTGAGTTATGTCCTTGATTTATGTGTTCGTAGATGGCTAATGAACCCTATTCAAGCTGTAAATGTCCTTGGACAGTTTAGACATGGAATGACAACAAAAGACGGATCTTGGTCTATCTGTGACTTTCTATCTGCTCTCCGCTGTTGAGCTGCTGCATTTTTCCTCTTTTCACAAGATGATGCACTCTTATTGTTTTTAGAACGCCATGTAGATCTATTTTGTGCAAGTTCTTCCCATGTATCGTGGTCTATTTCAAAGGCTTTTAGTGAGTTCTTTAACGAGTCTTTGTAGCGCTTCTTTTGGCCACCTTGAGATTGTGTACCCTTCTCCAGCTCACCATAGAGAAGTATCTTTGGCAGACGATGGTCTGGCATACGCACCAAATGACCTGCCCAATGAATCTGTGTCTGCATCAGGATCGTGTCAATGCTGGGGATACCAGCTCTATCAAGGACAGTGGTATCTGGAATCTTGTCTTGCCATCTGATGTTCATAACTTTTCTGAGATAATTTGTGTGAAAATGATTGAGTTTTTTCACATGACATCTATACACAGTCCATGTTTCACTAGCGTATAGCAGCACTGGAAGTAACACTGCTCTGTAAACTTTCAGCTTAGTCTGTAGGTTAATGCTATTTCTACACCAAACATTTGCGTACAATCTGCTGAAAGTACTGCTTGCTTTGGCAATCCTTGTATACACTTCAATTTGTCTAGGAGTGTGCATACATTCCATTCTCCTAGAGTCAGTGGGAAAAGCTTTTCCCTCAGGTGAATTTTCGTGGATGTGAAAATGACTTGCACTGGGGATTTTGATTAAAGTGAGGAAGAGTTGTGCGTTGCCCTCACTCTCTTGTCAGACTTCATTTGAAACCAGTGGCAAGACGAATCGAGACAACTGGAAGTGAGGTACGATGCAGTGGATGACCATGATTTTCTACGTGTCTCATCATGACCGATGCGGTCCACACCGCATTGCTGGTGCTCGCCTACATTACCCGGTGGGCCGATAAACTATCGTACCTCGTACGCGTAAATTAGCAGAATATCAGATTTTATGTGTTTAATTTGACAAGAAAAATATGAACTAAAAGATCTAACAAAAACAACTGTAGAACTTTTTAATGAACTGTCTGATAACAACAAAGTGGTACTGCAAGGATCCCTGCGCGCTGAGAAATTGCAGGAAATGAGGCAGCTGACCGACTGACAAAAGCAGGTAAAAAAAAAGATACATTTACTTTCACAGAATATCACTGAAGAGGATTCCAGATCACATTCTGTAGACATGCCCACTCTTTGGCAACTTGAGGACTAAAACTTAGCCCCAAGAGACCTCTGGAAGTGAAGATGTGGGGAAACTGTGAGGTTCTCCTGCTGACGACTGAAATCAAAGAGGAGTGTATAGACTTCTGAGCTTAGGAAGCTAATTGCAGAAGGTGTCCATGGACAGAAAGATGATCCAACAAAGATGTTCGTTAAGATCAGAAAATAAAAGAAGACTGGCTCCTCAAAACTATCACAAAATTGCAAGTTAATATATTTTGGACATACAAAAAGACACAATGGTTTAGGAAGATTAACCAAGGAGGGAAAATATTCAAAGAAAATGCACAAGAAGCAGATCAAGACAACAATAGGCACAGAATGCCGAAGACCTTCTGAACATGACACTGTAAGAGGCTGGATGGCTAACACAGATTCAGGAGACTTACTGAGTGTCAGTGAAGACAATGTACTGCAAAATGCAAAAGACACATTGCCTAGAAGAAGAGAATACAGCTCACCTATAGTTTCTGACTTAGCATTGTTGACATCTAATTCCTCTGTTGTCTGTAGTTCTTGGCACTGCTTTCTTTGTGATTGTTTCACACTTTGAAAATACAACCTCTTATACTCTGAATTGATGCCATCGTCTTCAGTGATGTTGGGGACAGGGTTTATAAAGTCAACAGGAAACTGAAAAATAAAATTATTTTATATAAGTATTAATGTCGTTATTGTTGGTTGCTAATACTGATGTTATTATTACTGATGTTATTACTGATGTTGTTATTACTGATGTTATTACTGATGTTGTTATTACTGATGTTATTACTGATGTTGTTACTACTTATATTGATATTACTAATGCTAATATTACTGATGTTGACATTACTGGTATTGTTATTACTTATGCTGTTATTACTGATATTGATTCTACTGATGTTATTATTGATATTTCTATTAATGATGCTGCTATTACGGATGTTGTTATTATTGATGTTGATATAACTGATGTTACTACTCATATTACTGATGTTGATATTACTGTTGTTATTACTGATGTTATTACTAATATTATTACTGTTGTTGTTATTACTGTTGTTAATAATGTTCTTATTACTTATGTTGTTATTACTGATGTTATTACTGTTGTTGCTATTACTGATGTTATTACTGTTGTTGCTATTACTGATGTTATTACTGTTGTTGCTATTACTGATGTGCTATACCCCTACGCCTGCCGGTTTGATACATCTGAATTCAGCATGACTTCTGGGTTACTTTGATACTCTTTGGGATGGGACAGTTAACCCCACTCCCAAAACATCCTTAGCCACTTCTTATGACATTCATGTCAATGTCATGTGCTGTATTATTTTCAGAATGTAGTCTTCCTTACGAATCTTCTGAAATTCCAGCAGTCTCTAGCAAATTGTCCCGTCTTCTCCAGCAACATGTGCATACATTCCTGAATACCTTTTGTCCAACAACATCATCGTCGACCTCTGCCACTACAGCATTCTATTGCCCCCTCCAACAACATTCTTTGCATGCCATTGTTCCTCTTCACATGGCTGAAAAAAACTAGCTTCCTTCTTAATATGGTGTTTAAAAGCCAGCCTTCTTAAATGATAATTTTATAATAGCATGTCTTGGTTGGTCTTTTTTGATGTCCATGGTACTCTCGGGACTCTTATATAGCACTTCATTTTGAAAGCCTCTATTCTCTTGGCTGTAGTTTTATTTATTGTTTATGTTTCACGGTCGTAGGTCGTCACTGGGAACACACATATACGTAACAAATATACTTTAGTTCCAGTGTTTGCCCCGTGCAACAGTTTTTTCAGTTGCTTTAATTTGGACATTGTTATTGCTGTTCTTCTCCTGATCTCGACTGCACAGCCTCCTGCACTGTTTATGTTAGCTCCTAAATATTTGTAATTTGTCACTTCTAAAACATTGTTATCAATATTAATTCTAAGTCTTGTTTTAACTTTGTCGGTTGTCATTAGTTTTGTCTTTTTCATATTTATAAACATGTTTTGTGGTTTGCTAAAGTTTTTTGTTGATTTTATTATGTTCATTAAGTCTTTCTCATTTGATGTTAATAGAACTGTGTCATCTGCATAATTTCTGGAATCTGTAGATCGATGTTTATGGGTCTGAATTCTTGTTGCATTGTTTCATGTTCACATTTCTCATTATGTTCTCTGCATATATGTTAAACAGGTATGGCAACAATGTACACCCTTGTCTTACTCCTTATTGTACTTTAAACCATTCTGATGTTACTCCTGCCACTTTTAAGGCAGCTTCTTGATTTTTGTACAGTTCTGCAATTAGCCATATAATATGTTCTGGAAAACCCATGTTCATTATTTCCCATAATTTCCCATAGTTCACACAGTCAAAAGTTTTAGTGTAATCTATAAAGCATACATGCAGGTTGATGTTGAATTCTATGCATTTTTCTATGATCCTCCTCATGTTAAATATCTTATCTCTTGTGCCTCTTCCAGCTCTAAACTCTGCCTGAGCTTCGTGAATCTCTTCTTCCATTTCACTTCCTATTCTCTTCATTATAATGTGTAGTAATATTTTGCTAGCTTGACTTATTAGTGTGTTCTACAGTAGTAGCTACAACAGTCTTAATGTGCCTTGTGAACACAGTGCCAGTGGACTGCCTGAGGTGTATTCTGGATCCACACTCAACTGACAGCCTGTTAGGCAATCATAAAGAAGGTGATGTCATGCTGAGACATCTCAAAAAGCATACCGGTCTTGTCTAACCACTACACGTAAAGTCTGATATTCTGAAAATTTATGCGTATGAGGTACAATAGTTTATCGACCCACCGGGCAATGTAGGCAAACACCAGTAATGTGGTGTGGACCGTATTGGGCATGGTGAGACATGTAGAAAACCATGGTTATCCACTGCATAAATGTCACTTCCAGTCGTCTTGATTCGTCTTGCAACTGGTTTCAAATGAGGTCCGACAAGAGAGTGAGGTCGACGCTTTGCACAACTCCTCCTCACTTTTATCAAAATTCCCAGTGCAAGTCATTTTCAAATCCATGAGAACATCACCTGCCAAAGATACTTCTCTATGGTGAGCTGGAGAATGGTACATGACCTCAAGGTGGTCAAAAGACGTTCTACAAGGACTCGTTGAAGACTTCACTGAAAGCCTTTGAAATAGACCAAGATACATGGGAAGAACTTGCACAAAATAGATCTACATGGTGCTCTACAGTAAAAAAGAGTGTATCATCTTTTGAAGAGAGGAGAAATGCAGCAGCTCAACAGCGGAGAGTAGGTAGAAAGTCACAGATAGACCAAAATCCATCTACAGTGGTCATTCCAAGCCCGAACTGTCCAAGGACATTTACAGCTTGGATAGGGCTCATTAGCCATTTAC